>CM069553.1:8244000-9523500 GCA_035773235.1 Eospalax fontanierii
GATCCTGCTGCGACCTCCGGGAACATCTTTGCACACCCCACAACCGCGGCCTCAACAACAAATGTTTCGATGACTGCATGTGCATGGAAGGTGAGTCCAGATTCTCCAAAGGGGAGAGAGTCTCCCAGGCTGCAGGAGTCATGACAACTCTGTTATCCAGACAGCTCTGCAATGCGGGGGGGTCCTGGCCAGGGGTGGGTGTTGGGGTCTAGGGAGAGGGAGCTGGTGGGAGAATCCCCGCTGGGAGTTGAAGGCACCGGAAGGAACAGCTTTGTTGGGACCATCCAATCTGCGAACTCCTGACTCCCTCTCTGTTTCTGGCATCTTGTCTCAGATTTGCGTTTCTCACCTCTTGAAATACAAGCTGGTGTGATCACGCAGGATCAAGAGGCAGGAGAAGGGACGAGACGGGAGCATATCTCTTTAAATAAGATTCAACTTCAGAAGGTTGGCACTTCTTACCAGAATTTTATCTGGGAGGCTTTCCAAGTATGATAACAGAGAACAGAGAGCGGGGTAGGGTTCCGAGCAGGCATGGGGGAGGGTTCCCTGGGCTATGTGTTTAACTGCTCTGAGCACACACTTTATGCTGAAGTCTGTGCCCCCTGCACACATGCCCTGGTATACCTACTCTGGGCTAAGCCCTTTCTCTTCCAGAACCCTCAAAGTCCCCTCTGGAAAGAAGTTCTTCGGACCCCCTTTTTGTAAACAGGGCGAGGTGACTGACCCAGACACACACTTAGCAGAATGAGGAGCGTAGAAATTGCAGCTCAGCAGCAGACCCTCTGCCTGTCCTTCATAGAACCCTGGGCTCCGTCTCCATTACAAGAGGAAAGACGAGGAGGCGAGGGCGGGGGGAGGCTGGATGTGATGGTACACACTTGTAATCCTGGTACTTGATTGAGGGGCTGAGGCAGGAGCATCATGCTTTTGAGACCAGCCTAGCAGTTTTTTAATACCTTGTCTCAAAAAAACTCAAAGCAGAACCTGAGAGTTGGCGCAGCAGGAAAAGGTGTTTGTCCTGTAAACCTGACAACCCCAATTCAGTCCCGTCCCTGAAACCCAAGTAAAGGTGGAAAAGCAAGAGCTGACTCCACAAGAATTGTCCTCTGACCCTTAGATATGTACTGTGGTGTGTGCATCTGCCCCCTCCACATACACACATCTCACACACACACACGCACATACACACATATACACACACAGAAACTAAACAAAAATAAAATAAATGGGGCTGGAGAGATAGCTCAGAAATTAAGAGCACTGACTGCTCTTGCAGAGGACCCAGGTTCAATTCCCAGCACCCACATGGTGACTAACAGCTGCCTATAACTCCGATTCCAGGGGATCTGAACACCTCTTCTGACCCTGTCAGGCGTTGCATGACATGGGTGCATTTATATGTGCAGGCAATACACTCATACACATAGAGAATTATTTAAATAGAATAAATAAAATATTAAACAACAAATTAAGCCAGGCGTGCTGGTCCAAGTCTTTAATCTCAGCACTCGGGGGGGCAGGCGCAGGAGGATCTCTATGAATTCAAGGCCAGCTTGATCTACATAGTGAGTTCCAGGCCAGGGGGGCTACAGGGAGACCCTGTCTCAAAAAGACCAAAAATAAATAAACAAGGAAGGGAAGGAGAAAGAGAGAAGAAGAGAGAGTATAAGATCCAGGGAGGCTGAGGCAGGAGGATCGTGAATTTGAGGTCTGTCTGGGACAACTTAGCAAGACTCTGTCTCAAAAGAAACTAAAAGAAAAGGTTCAAGGTATTGTTTAGTGGTAGAGCACTTGCCTATCATGGGTAAGGCCCTGAGTTCATGTCCGAGGTCTGTGAACGAGGGAGGGAGAAAAGAGAAGGAATGTTTCCAACTCTGTCTTTAGAGAATTTTCAGACCCTCGGTAAAGTAGTCAGCATAGCATCAGGAGACGCGTTCCCTGTCACTGCACTCCAATAAGGATGAACGTGAAACCAAGCAGGGCCGCAGCCACCCCCAACTCCCTTGCTTCAATATGATCTTGAAGCAACTCCTGAGCATTGCCAGATATTTGTTTCCTCCTAGAACTCTCAAAGATAAAGATAAACACCCCTTTAAAAGCAAGATGTCTATAAATGGACAAACAAACCGACATCCAAGGATGGAATCCTTGCCCAGCTGCTCTGTGAACCTGAGCCATGTGCCCTCTCTGGCTCACCATATCCTCAGAATGATCTGTTATGACAGCAGGAACACTGTTCTTTTCTGGTCATTCATTCATCTAATCAGTGGAGAAATATTTGTGCAGTGCCAGGAAGGCATCAGGTCCCATTGGATCCTGGATAGTCTGGATCTGCAGGTGAAGAAAACCCACAGTTTCTGTGCTCCTGGGTAACATTCCCTCTAAATGAAAAGGAAATATAAGAGCCAGCTCAAAGATAAGCTGGGTCTGGTAGCACAGGCCTATAGTCCAGGCACTTGGGAGGCACAGGCAAGTGGATCTCTGTGAATCCAGGTCAACTTCGTCCACATAACAAAATACAGGCCGCCAGGGCTATATCATGAGATCCTGTTTCAAAAAACAAAACAAGACAAAAGTTTCTGGGAAGTCATATGGGGTGTAAAGAAAATCTTGCAGAGTGATGTGCAGAGTCCTTAGAAAAGAGGTGAGAGTGGGTAGTGGGGTCAGAGGATGATGCTAGATCCCCTGGAGCTGGAGTTTCAGACAGTTGTGAGTCTCCAAGTGGGTGCTAGGAACCAAACCCAGGTCCTCTGCAAAAGCAGCCAGTGCTCCTAATCCACTGAGCCTCTTGGTCTTTAGGTTTTGGTTTGGGTTTGCTTTTGCTTTTTGCGGCAAAGTCTTGCCACGTAGCCCTGGCTAACCTCGATCTCACCCCTGAGGCTCATTCCAGCCTCCAGAGCGCTGGGATTTCAGGCCTGTGCCACCAAACCGGTCTCTTTTAAAAACTCTTTCAGATGCTCTGTGTTGGTGGAGGGGAGGGAGGGTGAGGGGACGGTCCCCAGCAGGCCTGACTCCCTGGCCTCCTTCCGCCCAGGGCTGCGCTGCTACGCCAAGTTCCACCGGAACCGCAGGGTCACACGGAGGAAGGGACGCTGCGTGGAGCCGGAGACGGCCAACGGGGACCAGGGATCCTTCATCAACGTCTAGCGTCCCAGAGTAGCACCTGCCCACCGGCCGGGGGACGCAGCCCGGGAGGTTTGCACAAACAGGACACGGTGTTTGTAACAAGCACTGAGGGAGCAAGTCTGGGGATCGACGGCTGCGGCCGCAGGCTCAGCGCCGACACTCAACCCCTAGCTGGGAGCTGTTGGACGGACGGGACGCGCAGCCTGGCCCCGTGTGAGCGGCGGTGCACCTGCGCCCTCCCGGGCGGTGCGGGCTGCGCGTCCCTGCGCACTGCTCTGCGCGGTGGCCGCGTGGCGCGTGCCCACGACTGCCCGACATCCGCCCTGAAAACCGAGAGTGGAGACGGGACCCCAGACAGGAGTGACCCGGCACTGTGCCAAGCATCACGTGCGTTCTTACTGAATTGCCATAGCGACCCTTTCAAGTGACCGTTTTCTGCCGAGGACACTGAGGTACACTTGGGTTCAATGACTTGCTCAGGGTCCCACGCCCACGGCCCTCCAACCTCGGCAACAGACTCACGCTCCTCTGTTGTCACTATGGATGGAGTAACATGACTGCCCTCATCCTTCTCTGACAGGGGCCTCTCATCTTTTTGTGAGACAGAGTCTTGCTCTGCATCTCTACCTGGCCTTTGGAACTGACAATCCCTCCTGCCTCAGCCTTCCAAATACTGAAGTTACAGTCTTGTGTCAGCATGGCTGGCAGGTGTACCCTCCTTAAAAACAAAACATGAGTCTGAAGATGTGGCTCAGTTGGTCTAGTGCTTGCCTAACATGAAAGAAGGTCTGGGTTCGATCCCCAGCACTTCATAAACTGATTGTGGTTTCCAAAGCCTATCTATAACTCCAGCATTTGGGAGATGGAGACATGAGGATCATAAATCCAAGGTCATCCTTGGCTACATAGTAAGTTGGAGGCCAGCCTGAGCTTCATGAGACCCTGTCTCAATACCAAAAAAAAAATTCGCCTAGCTGCATAGGGCCTTGGGTTCTATCCCCAGTCAAGCTCTCCCCAATTCCTCCCTGCCCCCCTGCTTTCATGTGAAGAATGAACCTGGCAGATGGGGCTCTCTCTCTCCTCCCTCTGGCAGTTGCTAGTCCCACTCAGGAAGGGGAAGGAGAGGGAACAGGATGGACATGCCAGTACTGTTCTCCTTGTGCCCAAGCCTTCACTCGTCCAGCCCTGGACACTGATTCACTCGCTTCCAAATACGCCCAAGAGCTTCTGCCCTGGAAAGAACAAGGGCATACCCACTTTGCATTCTGTTTAGGGATTCCCAGACCTCCTGAGATCATCTATGGACCCCCAGACCTCCTGAGATCATCTCTGGACCCCAGCCCCCACGTCAACATCGCTGCCCAGAAAGTGGAGCTACCTCTGAGACTGGGTACAATCTGAAGCAACCCCACCGCCAGATCCATAATGATCCTCTCCCCCAACATCTGTTCCAGCAGACCTGGCTCCAGGGACCACCTCAGGAGAACCCTTTATCCCTGCACCTGGCATCTCCCTCCTGGTCAACTGAGTCTGCACAGGACAAAAGCCTTCCCCCAGCAAACCCTCCCCCACCTGGACCACGCCTGTGGGATGCCAGGACTGTTTATCGCTTTGGGGAAACCAGTCAGGGACAGGGGTCAGGCACCAAAGAAAACAG
This sequence comes from Eospalax fontanierii, assembly GCA_035773235.1. Classification (NCBI taxonomy): domain Eukaryota; kingdom Metazoa; phylum Chordata; class Mammalia; order Rodentia; family Spalacidae; genus Eospalax; species Eospalax fontanierii. The sequence continues at coordinate 8,248,787 of CM069553.1, forward strand.
GCAGATCTCTAAGAAATCAAATATGCTGGCTCGCCTCTCCCAGGTTGGGTCTGATGGGCCTGGGAATGGGGGGGCGGGGTCAGGAGCGGGAAGGATCAAAGAAGCTACTGCGGGCAGAACAGACTACTCTGTGTGTGCTTCATGGGGTGACTGATTCGAAATCCAGAATCCTGCAGACTCTGTGGGGACAGGTGGCAGGCTGTGGCTGGGAATGCACTTAGTTGGAGCAGGACATCTGCAGTGGGGAACGGGAGAGTCGGGAGGAAGCAGAAAGGTTCACAGAACTGTCACTGTCCACCAGGGGATGTTGGGGTCATTGGAAACTCCAGGCCCATCTCCTCCGTCTCTATGGCTACATTGGCCATGGGCAGCTGGAAAGGTGGAATCCTCTTAATTCAAAGAACTGAGGGTCACAAAGCCCACCTATCTGCTGGGAAGTTCTTCATTCGATCTATCTGAAATTGCTTATGTTGGTGCAGAGACCAGCCTTCTCTAATCCAGGGATCAGCCCACATTTATTGGAAAGGGAGGAGTGAAAATCTGAAGTTTTGCAGATCTTACGTTTTTGACATAGCTACCCAACTCTGTTGTGGCTCAAAGCAGCTGCGGGAGACGTGAAGAAGAAGGGACATGCAGCTGAACAGCAGTAAAGTGCTAGAATTGATTTTTTTTTTAAGATTTATTTTATGTTTTTAATGTATTTTTAGTTTTTAGTTTTGGTCTTTTTGAGACAGGGTCTCCCTGTAGCCCCAGCTGGCCTGGAACTCACTATGTGAACCAGGCTGGCCTTGAACTCACAGAGATCCACCTGCTTCTGCCTCTGGAGTGCTGGGATGAAAGGCATGCACCACTATGTCTGGCTGATTTATTTATTTTCTATTTTATGTGTATGAGTATATTGTCTGCATGTATGTAAGTGTACCCATGCTGTGCAATGCCCACAGAGGTCAGAAGCGGGTGTCAGATTCCCTGGAACTGGAGCATTGGATGGCTGTTAGCTGCCATGTGGATGCTGGGAACTGAACCTAGGTCCTCTGCAAGAGCAGCTGGTGCTCTTAACTCCTAAGCCATCTCTCTGTCTCTAGCCTCTTGTTTCTTTGGGGTTGTTTTTGGAGGCAGGGTCTCCAGAGCCCAGGTTGGCCTGGAACTCACCAGCAGACCAGGCTGGCTTCCTGCCTCCATCTTCAAAGTGCTGAGACTTCAGGTATAAGCCGCCCTGCCTATCTTAACTCTTCTGATTTTCTAAAACCATAGAAAAATGTTTTTAAAAATATGATTGGCTTGCAAACTAAATATAAACAGTGGATTCAGATTTGGCCAATAGGCCAGAACTTGCCAGTGCATGCTCCCGTCTGTTAGTTTTTGGTCTTGACTGGACACTGGAATTACCTGGGGAACTTTCAAAGACCTGCAAGAATTCTAGGCTCTTTCTTTCTTCCTTCTTCCCTCTCTCCTTCTTGTTCCTTCCTTTCTTTTTCTTTTCTCCCCCTCCTCCCCATCATCCTCTTCCCCCTCCTCCTCCTTTTCTTCTTGGACAGGATCTCAGTAGCCCAGGCTGATCCTGAACTTGATATGTAGCTGAGGATGACCTCGAACCCTCATCTTCCTGCTGTGCCATACCTCGCAAGTGCTACCACATCCGGTTTACACAATGCTGGAGCTCTAACCCAGGGCTTCGTGCATACTAAATGAGCATTCTACCAGCTGAATCACATACCCAGCCCAAGCTTCTAATAGAGAATACTTTTCTTTTTGCAGTACTAGGGATCAAATCCAAGGCCTTGCACATGCCAGGCAAGAGGTCTACTGTCAAGCAGCAAACAGACTGGTTGGACTTCACTTCCAAAGTACCCCAGGGGCTCCACTGGCAGCCAGGGCTCAGAACACTGTCTGTTCGCCCTGCCTTCCACCTGCAGTAGCACATTGCTGATAAGCAGCCTATCCCTCCTCTTGCGCCTTGACGATCTTAGGATACATAGTTACTTAAGGTCTCTGTGCCTTGACCTTTTCATCTGTAAAATGTAAATGCCTGATTCCTGCAAGGTGTTCAGATCTGTGCCTGGCACGTGACACCATCCTAGTGTTAGCTAATGATCTTGCAGTGGGTCTTCCGCTATTCTGCCGCCAATAATTGCATATTCAGCAATGCTTTCTGTTGCCAGGTAGGCTCCAGAGTTCCCTGCACAAAACAAAACAAGATGCTCTTGTTGGGAAAGAGAACTGGTTATCTGTGGTCAGAGCATCAGGGACTGTTCCAGACACCACCCTGGAGAAGCACTGGATTCCCATAGTGAAGCATACGAACAGGTTCATGAGGGTAAAATGGACTCTGGGGAGAGCTGAGCAGGGGCGAGGAGAGGCCAGGAGCTGTAGGAGCTGAAGTCTCATAAACATCCCCCAAGCTCTGGCCCCCCACAGGGACTGCTTTTCTGGGCTTTGTCTGGTGACATAAAAGGGTAGTCTCCATGCCAGTGGGGAAGGACTAAGGGTCAAACTTCAAAGGACAATGGCAGCTTTGCCTGTCCTTTGAGGGGTCATTCTAAGCTGAGGCACTTCGGCCCTCTCCAGTCTCCCGCTGATGCCCCAGAGACAGTGAGCATCCCAGGAACCTTGCAGGGAGCTTGCTAAACCTAAGCAACCAGGAACCCTGGGTGCAGGGAAAGTGAGGTCCCCAGACGCTAACTACTGAGGCTCCTGTTTGGGGGTTCCTGGGGCTGGATTATATTGGCTCTTCCCCACAGCCTTTATGCTGACAGGCCATAGTGATTGTATGCATGCCAGGAAGGAGTGGTTGAAGCAAGCAGACTTCAGGATAAGGGCTTTATATTGCAGGAAATAGGAATTCCAGATTCCAAGAAAGAAAGTTGATCTAAGACAGGTCTGTGGCCAGGCCACGTCTGTCCAGTCCTTGCTCGACCCAGCAAGGCCCAGCTTCACCTGGGAGCCTGGTAGAAGCACAGAACCTTGATCCCCACTGCACACCTGCTGAACCCCAGTCTCGGGGGTGACCCCAGGCTTCTAACACATTTTCCAGTTGCTCCTGTCATGATGAATGTGAGGGTCACAGATCCAAGATGAAAGACAGATGCTGCATCATGGGAATATTTAGACGACTCAGAACACTTGTATTCAGTTTGGGTTGGTGACCCCAAGATCCAATTTCTGGCCACTTAGCAGCAATTACTAAACTCCTCACTCTGAGTTGGTGCTGGCTCTGTTTCATGGACACCAGATAAGGTTCCCGGGTCTGCAGCCTCCATCATTGGGTTTTTGGACTTTCTGGAAATTTCCTGGGGGACTATAACTTCTCCTTAAAGTGTGGGGGCAGCAGAGGAGGGCCGTGGTAGTCCTTTGATGCCATATTGCATGTGTTCTCCGAGCTGTAAATAAAGAGACATGGTTGCTGAGCTGCTGCTTGTCCCTGTTCCTCCAGATGGTCCGTCTGGCTGGCAGGGGACATTCCCGGGCCTTGGGACCTTCTATTTCCTCCATCCATTGGCTCCACACATCTGTTTGATGTCTGCCCTGAGCTAGGCAGCAAGCAAGGTGAATGGGATTTGTCCCTTACCTGGAGGTCACCCATCACTGCGGTCATTAGCCAGACCTCTGGGTGGGAATTTCATACTTTTATCTCCATCTGCACGCCAGGGGTGGGACAGCTGAGGTGCCCAAGGAGATTAGGAGACTGGTCATGGCAGGCTGGCCTCCAGCAACGCCATCCTGGGTCTTGGAGGTTAGGTGCAGAGAAAAACAGCCACCTGCTTCAGGGCAGTGCAGGAGAACAAACACTGCTGGCCCTGGCTGGGTCTGGGCAGGCTCGGTGCCATCTTGGAAAAGCATGTGAACAGCCTGCAGTGGCCTCCTTTGGCACCTGAGAGGATGTCTCATCTGGGCATAGTCCCTGCCAGTACCACCCCACGGCTCATCAGTACCTCTCAGGCCTGACTGATCAGAGCAGTCATGGCTCCAGTCGCATCACACCCTGGTGTCCCAAAGCCAAGACTGGGCCCAGACACTCCCTGCAAGACCTCTGTGCCCTATCTGGACAGAAGGGACCAGCTTTCCCAAACACAGAGCTCTCCTCCTCCTCCTCTCCTTCTCCTTCCTGCTCTGCTTCTGTTCTACTTCTGAGCCCATACCTAGGCTTTCTTTCCAGCCCCAAAATCCTCTAAGGAGCACCCTAGGTCTCTGAACCCATGGGGTTTCTGACTCAGTGGTCTCTAAGGCACACTAGACTCAGCCTGTTGACAAGTTAGTACTGACCCTGCCTCAAGCACACTGGCTCCCTTCAGGCCCAGGTACTCCCTCTCTGCCCCTGAAAAAGTCTCCTTCCTGGCTTTGTGAACATGGTGTGGACAGGGCCAGTTTTACTGACAACTCCTAGGGAACCAGAGACAGCAGAAGGATGAGGGACAAGGGCTGGAAGCCTAGGAGAGCCCCAGTGCAGAACTGGCTCTAGCCCTCCATGGTCCCTTCCCACCCCTCCATCTTCTCCTGCCCTGTTTTTCACTATCGCTGGATGTTGGTCAGGGCAAGAAGGCCATGTTGACGGGGAAAAGAACAGCTCTGACCAACAATCCAGGCCCTCTTTACCAGACCCAAGGCCAAGAAGCCGAGAGCCAGCTGTCTGAGAATATCAACACCTGAGGGAGGGCTCTGGACCCAGTCCTGAGACAATCTATATAGGTCGCTCATGAGCCAGGACTCTGCCCTCCAGGCCCTTCTCTGAGACACTTCTTGGCCCCCATTTGCTCACAGGTGGGTGTGGCCTTCAAGTGGAGTTTGGGTTTATTTTCCCCGCTCTGTTTCTTTAAGGATCTGGTTAACTCGTTATCTTCCCAAGGATGATGAGGCTGGTATTGTAACTAGCCAGTGCAGGGTGAGAGGAGAGGCAGTAGGTGCCCTGGGGAGGACTACTGTTGCACCAGCAGTTTCTGCCCGGAATCCCCGAGACTCACCTGGCTGCAGGTGGTCCCACCAGCCCACTAGATCTGCACTTGGCAGCAGGTTGCACCCTGGGCGGCAGAAATCCTGACCTTCTGCTGGCAGCGGGGCAGGTGAGGTCCCGGAGCCTGAGGGAGCCCGAGCGGGCGGCGGGGCCAGCAGCGTCACGCGGTCTCCTAGCAACCCCGCGATGGTCACGTGTCCGCGCGAGGCCGCCTCATGTGGCCCGGGGCCGAGCCACGGTTGGAGCGGGCGCAACGCGCGGGGCGGGGCGGGGAAGTTTGTTCCGTGAGTTCCGAGCCCTGGAGGCCCCGCGGCTGTCGCGCAGGTGCCCTCGGCCGGGGTCGGGATGGAGCTGCCGGCCGTGAACTTGAAGGTGGCCGCGCGGGCGGGTGTCGGCAGCCGGAGGGGCGGGCTCCAGGGCTGGGGGGCGGGCGGGCGGGCCTGGGAACGGGGGAGGGAGCGGGCCGGAAGGCGCAGGCCCGGGAGGGGCCGGGGTCGCCGAGCACCGGTCCCGGAGCGCGCCCTGGGTGCCCCGCCCAGGCCTGCGTACCCCGGGTGCCCCGGGCGCAGGGCCGGGACCCCCACCGCGGCGAGGTGGGCCCCTCCGGGTGCAGGTGCAGGGTCGGGGCAGCAGCCGTCCCCGCTTCCCCGCAGTAGACGCTTGCAGCGTCCCTATTTCATAATTCAGAAGCATGAGCTTAACACAGAAAACCTGGGCCCGGGCCGCGGAACTTCCTGCGTGGCTTCCTTTGCAGGCTGTTCCTTTTTTCTCTCCGCCCATCCCGTTTGCACCCGAGGGGTTGGCGAAGTGACTTAACTTGGGTCAAGGGGGTGTGGACCTTGGACTAAACCGGCCATTTTGGGTCTTGGTGCGGGCTCCTTGAGACAGGACCTTAGACTCCCGAGTGTCAGCATCTGGCACCCTTTGGTGTCTGAGACCAGAGTGGCTGAACAGGTAGTTTTGGCCGTGATGTAACTAACCCCCAGGTGGGTGATGACCGGTGAGCTGGGCTGTGACTTGCTCAGTCTGGTTTCTCTTCCCTAAGCTTCAGGTCAGCATCTGGAGGAAGATGTGAGTGGAGTAAAGGAATGGGCTTAGGTGGAACCTTAAGCTGGGGAGAAGTTAACAGGTGGCCATGGGGCTTGGTGGTTTCAGTACTTACTGTTGGAGGCAGCCTGGGGTTCAGAACAGGTGCCTTTCTGCCCCGTAGCCTGCCCTTCAAATACTTGTTAAAAGAGGATCATGTGCGTTGGATGTGTGATCAGTGGTAGACCACTTGGTTAGCACACACAAGGCCTGGGGTGGGACCCTGCAGCACCACAGACACACACGCATGAACACACAACCGCACGTGTTATTTACTTAATAACTACTCATTTACTTAATTATTTTGAAGCAGGGTCTCACATAGTACCAGCTGACCTTGAACCTGCTATGTAACCAAGGATAACCTCAAACTTCTGATCCTCCTTGCCTCCACCTCCCCCCAGTGTTGGGATTATAGACCTGGTTTATTGTAGTATTGCCTTTTTTTTTTTTAAACAAAGGTGCACACTTCAGCCTAGATCTTTCAAGTAAGTTGCCAAGGTTAGAGCTGACTTGGTCTTGATGATCTGTGTTAGCTTTTAAAGTTTGCCAATCCCACAATCCATCACACAAAAAAAACCTGTCTGGCTTTTGATGCCCAGGGTGAAAAGGCATCATACGTCAGAGAAAGGTGAGCATTGGTTGGAGACCCTGAGAGGCCAAGGTTGTTGGGTCAAACCCAGGAAGGATCTCACATCAGGCAGTTTTTATTGTGTGTGTTTAGAATTGGGGACATCCTGAAACTAGAATGAACTAGTGTTCTTTGGCTTTGTCTACCAGATCTGGTGACCTATAGAGGGCAGCTGGGATACCTTGCTGGCAGGCACTTAAACAGGATGTTCCTTGAGAGCTGGGGACTCTCCCCTTGGGCTGAACCCTCCATCCTTTGGCAGCATGCCCACTGTGCCATCTTGCCACAGCTCTAGGTGAGAAGTAATGGCTGCTCCAGGCCCTGTGTAGGGAGCCTCAGTTCCTGACGGGGCCCCACCATGCTTGTCCTGAAGCAAGTCCTGAGCTGGTCCGAATAGAACTAAATTAGAATTAAACTTGTGTTTGTGAGGTCTTGGGAGGACCCAAGGTGAAGGACCATTAGTGAAACTGACTTGGTGGTAATGAGGCCTGCAGTGTCCCTGAGAGGACTCTGCCCAGTACTGGGTTGAGTACTTTTCTTTCTTTCCTTTTTTTTTTCATTATTTTTATGTGTATGAGTGTATTGCCTGCATATGTGTAAGCGCACCTCTGTCGTACAATGCCCGACAAGGTAGAAGAGGGCGTTGGATTCCCCTGGAACTGGCGTTAAAGACAGTTACCCATATGGGTGCTAGGAATCAAACCCAGGTCCTCTGCAAGAGCAGCCAGTGCTGTTAACGGATGAGCCGAGCTTCTCCCCAGCCTTGTCCGCAGTCAGAACCAGGGAGACAGCTATGATGACCTCTGCTTTTTGGAAGCTCATTCAATTATGAGAGCTCAGGAGACTTGCCCAAGGTCATGTGTGGAGCCAGGATCAGATCTTCGGGCTTGACTCTAGAACCTGTCAGCTGGCCAGTGCTATGGTACTGCAGTCAACCTGACTATTAGGCCTTGGACTCAGCTGCTCTGGAGCACCCCACTGTCTCCTCTGACAGGCCACTAAGTGTTAGAATAGGATCGACTAGAATATATTGAGTACTCAGTTGAGACCCCAGAAGTTGTTTTTTTTTGTTTGTTTGTTTGTTTTTTTTGTGGAAGGGATCAAACCCAGGGCCTGGTAGGTGGCCAGGCAAGTACTCTACCCAGGAGCCACATTCCACAGCCCCAAACAAACAGTAAATCATCATGGCCCCTTGACTTCTGCTCAGCCCTCCCTTTTCCAGGTTAAACTTCACTCCCATCTGCCCTGCCTTTGTTCTTGCAGATTCTGATAACATAGTGCAGTGGTCAGGAAGGATTTGGAGGCCAGGTTTTAAGGCCAAGCTTTGATACTTAGTAGCTATGTGACATTGAATAGGTTTCTTGACTTCTCTGATTATCTGTTTCCTTACTGTAAAAAGATGTTGAAAAAGGGCCACCCTGTGTAGAGTGATAGGGGAGGGGAAAAAGCTTAGTATTGGGGTTGAAAACAGACCAGAACCAAGCATGTCTGTAATCCTAATCCTAGCACTCGAGACAGAGGCAGGAGGATCACCACAAGTTTGAGGCCAGATTGGCCCCCATTTGAGAGTCCCTGAAACAAAAACCAACAAAAAAGAAAACTCAAGCCACGTGGTCTTGGTGTGGGCCTTGCATCTGGGCTCTTGGTGTGCTTTCTGACTGGACCTGGCCTTCAGAGTCTTTCTAGCCTGGGTTCTGCTCCATCTGGCCCTGTAGACAGCACAGGGCTTGGGTTCTGTGTGGGTGAGGAGCAGGCGGGGCCTGGGCAGATCTTACTGAGTGAGGATTCCACCCAGGAACGTGTGGTGACTCAGTGGGCAAGCGCTGGGACATGGGTGCCTGCTTTCCTGGTAGTCAGGGGCCCCTTGGGATAGACTGTCCCGTGTGACACATGCTGCCTAAATCACACAGGGAGAGGCCTGTGTTCCCCACACTGACCCCTGCTGCCTTGACCTATTGAGCTTGTCTGAAGAAGAGCTGGTCAGCCTGCCCTGGGCTGAGCACAGTAGTGAGTCTCCTGCCTTAGGCCCTGCCCCTCCTGTGGTTACCAGGCCCCTCCCAGGCTGCTTTTCTCTTTGTGAAGCCTCAGTGCTCCAGTTCCCCTACTCTCCACCTCCAGAAGAACTGGCCTGCCTACAGCTCTGCTCCGAGCTGCCGATCCCTCCCAAGAAGGATGGGGCCACTGTGCTCTGTTTCCTCCTGCAGCTTTTCCTGGAATTCAGGACTCTGAGGGCTCAGGTTCCCATAACAAAGGTGGGGAAACTGAGGCAGAAGAGGCTTAGTCTCTTGGTAGGTTTCCTGTCTCAGAGGTTTAAGAAAAATTACAGAGTGTAAGTTTCTTCAGTGTTCATGAAGAAAACAGTCATACACTGAAAAGCCGAGCAGAGTCTGCTGTGCTTCACGGTGCCAGGCTGAGTCTGTCAAGGTTATTACCATAATGGGTGGTCAGCCACCTCTGGCCTTGTCCCACCCATCTTTCTTTGCATAATAAACAGGGACCTGCAGGCTGGGTTACAGCTCAGTGGGCAAGGTGTGCATGTGTAGCATGCATGTGACCCAGCACCAAAACTAAGGAAGGTAAGCCAGGGCCTACAGGCTAAGAGGTGCTGGGTCCCTCCACACCTGAACATTGCAGACCTGCTGTGTGTGTGGTCAAGATGGAGGAGCCAGAGTGCTTGCAGCTGAAGAAGTAAGAACAGAAGGTTTGGGTGGTGGTGGTGTGAGATGGCTCCTCGATGCGTCCTTCCGTGACTTTGTTGCATGTAGCCTATGTGGATGGACATCGGGACTACTGGAGGCTAGCCTGGGCTTCCGTGTGACCCTTACCTCTGTGGGCCACAGTTTCTTCTGTGGGCCAGGGTTTGTCTGTCTCTGTTTTGTTTGTTTGTTTCTGGGATGGGGTACATTTACCTGTTTGAGCTTTGAGACCAGAGAAGGATGTGGGGTGACCTGCTCTGTCACTCTCTGCCTTACTCTCTTGAGACAGGCTCTCTCACTGAACCTGCAGCTAGGCCGTCTCTGTCCCCTCCCCCTTTAGGGGGCCGAGGAGCAGTGCTCTGCCCAGCTTTTCTGTGTGTGCTGGGGACATACTTCATGCTTAGGCAAGAGGTGATCTTATCTCCCCAGCCTTGGGCCAGGGTGTTCTGTAAGACCTCGGGGACTTTGGTTAGTCCCTGAGGTAAAGATGGACTCCACCCCGTGCTCACCCCCAGCTTCTTGCCTTCCTCTCTTCTCCTTGTTTTCTACTCCAGCTGTTGACAGTTTCCAGAATGTCCGTGAACCCTTCTGCCACAGAGCCTTTGTACGTGCCCCGCTTCGTGCTAAATGTGCCTTCCTTTCTGCTTCTCCCAATTAGCGAGTGGTCCTGGCTGGTACAGATCCTGAATAGCAGCTCCAAGCCCTCCCTGAACAGCAGGTGGATGCCGACTGGTGTGGTGCTGCCAAAGGAGAATGACAGATATTAACGGCAGCATCGTTGTATCATTTGAGTCCTTCGGAGAAGAAGCCCATAGGAGACTAAGCTCCTCATGTCCCAGTGTCCCTTCCTTGTAATGCGGAGAGGCCATGTGCCCAGATAGACAAGCCTAGGTTTGAGTCCTGACTCTGCCACTAGCTTTGTGAGTCTGAGTCTCTGTTTTTACAGCTGTGAATGGGGTGCCTTAGAGGACCATCTGAGTTTTGTTCATTTCTAGAAAGTACTGGAAATGTTGCCCAGCACACAGGTGCTATGTAATGTGTGAGATAGAGGATGTGAAAATTATTCTAGGCCGCCTCCTGTGCTCCTCAGAACAGCCTGCTCAGAGCCCTGGGATCTTGCAAAATCAGATGGTGGATCCTTTCTGAAGTTCTTTATTAGTTTTCTGTAGCCAGAACGAGGGGTTTCTCTTGGACTGTGGAGCCAGGCCTCCTTGGGTTCATCTTGGCACCAGACCCTGGAAGAAAAGGCTATCTAGGTGCCCCTGGTGGAGGATATGTGCATATCTCACAGGGCCAAATGACCCCTCAGCTGAAGGCCCAGCCTCCAGGGTGGAGGTTAGGAGCACTAGTTTTGGAGTAAGGGTTAACATATTTGTGTGACGTATCTGTGTTTGTGTCTGTCTTTGTGTTTCCACCTGTACATGGAGGCCAGGGGTTACATTGGTGTCTTCCTTAATTGCCCTCCCCCCCCTTTTTTTTAGTCTTGTTTGTTTGTGGAGACACGGTCTCCCTGTAGTCCCAGTTGGCCTGGAACTCACAGAGATCAGCGTGGCCCACCATGCCTGGACCCCTCTCCCTGTTTTTGAAGCTGGGTCTTTGGTAGCTTCAGCTGCTCAAACCTTGTAGCCAAAGATAACCTTGAACTTCTGATCTTCCTGTCTCTATCCTGGAACAATTGTGTGCACCTGGTCTGTGTGGTGCTGGGGATGGAACCAGGGCTTCACGCATGGCAGGCAAGCTCTAACTACGACTACAACCCAGGCTTGAAATTTAACTAAGTTTACCACTCTGGGGAATCTTGATCAACTTCATTTTCTTCTGAGCCTATTTTCTCAGACTAAAATGGGAATAATAAAAAGTTGTGTGTTTCAGAGGCTGTTGGGAAGTCTAGGTAAGGCCCTGTGAGGGGCGGGGCACATGGTCTGGCCCACAGCAGGTATGCAGTGAAGGTTTGATTCCTTTCCTCCTCTCCTGCAGAGCTCTGTGTGGGAGGCAGGTGGGATAGCTCCCTCTTCCTGGGCCCTTCCTTGCTTGTCTGCCCTGCCCCCAGGGATCTCTTCCTTAGCCAGGTAACCCTGGAACCCTGCGATCTCCACCTGCCAAAGCTCTCAGGAAGGGCTCCTGGCCTCCAGAAGGCCTCAGCCCCACTCCACCTCAGCCTCTACCCTACCCTGCTCTCACTCAAAGCCCTGGTCTGGCTCCCTGCCTTAGCCTGGCCAATTTCTGCCCATCCTCAGCACTCAGCCCCCTGTCTGTGACCTGCCCTGACGGTGCCCTGCCTCCCTGCAGCCCCCCCGCTATCTTAGCTCTCCGGGTGGTCCCCTCTGGATTACCAGTAGAGGCCAGTCCAGGAACGGGCCGTGATTCAAAGATGCTCTGTTCAGTAAAATGGGATCCTGCAGAATTCCCTGCAGACCAAAGGGATTTTGTCCTTAATATGAGTCATACCATGCAGTCTCGTTGCAGAGGACTCCAGCTCTGCTCAGTCACTGAGCTTGAAATCTGGGCTCTGAACCATGGCTTCGGCACACTTCCCCCACATCTCCCACCTCTTCCCTGTGCGTTTTGTTTCTTTCGCAGGTGTGTGTGTGTGTGTGTGTGTGTGTGTGTACATTCTGGCCGCACCTCGCCTAGTCTTGGGATTGAACTTGAAACCAGAACATGATGCGTGGTAGGCTAGCATTCTTCCCCTCCGGCCGCTGTGGCCGCCTTCCCGTCTGCTCACGGCAGTGTCTCCAGTGTCCTAAGAAATCATACTTTTAGTTTTTTGATTTATTTGTTTTTATTTTATGTGTCTGAGTGTTATGCCTGCGTGTGTATAACTGCACCTGTGTCATGTAGTGCCCACAGAAGACAAAAGAGGGCATCAGATCAACTGGAACTGGAGTTATAGACGGTTGTTAGCTGCCATGTGGGTGCTGGGATTTGAACCCAGGTCTTCTGTAAGAACAACCAATGCTCGTAACCACTGAGCCGTCTCTCCAGCCCCAAAAGCACATTTAAAAAATATTTATTTATTTTTATTTTATGTGTATGAATGTCTTGCCTGCATGTAAGTGCACTCATGTCATGCACTGCCTGCGGAGGTCAGAAGAGGGCCTCAGATCCCCCAGAACTAGAGCTGCAGATGGTTGTTAGCCATCACGTGGGTGCTGGGAATCAAACCCAGGTCCTCTGCAAGAGCAGCCAGTGCTGCTGGCTGAGCCATCTCTCTAGTCCCAGAAATCATCTTTTGTTGGAGGCCGCCCCCTGATTTTACATCAGGACTTCTGATTCCAGAGTCATGCTTTGAGTTCTCCAGCCCTTGACGTGGGGATGGGTGCCCACTTTTCCTGGCCCAGCTCCTCTTTCATCGCGGGCCCTTTGCTGTTGCTGGCATTTCTTGAAGACAGTTGTGAGGCCCTTGTAGGTGCCAGGCAGGGGCTTCCTTTATATTTGCCACCCGTGACCATTGCATTCATAGACTTACTTATCCCCTCTTTGTGCAGGTCATTCTCCTGGTTCACTGGCTGCTGACAACCTGGTGAGTGACTCTGTGGGTGTCTGACTGTGTCTTGTGTCACCAGGGTCTGTCCACACTTTCCTGGGGTCTCTGACCACATGTCTCCCAGGGTCTAATTCAGCCTGGTTAGGTCTGTTCTGCAGTGTTCCAGCCAGTGACTTTGAGCAGGCCTCACTGCCCAGGGCTGGGACTGCTTTCCGTCTGTGTGGTGGGACAAGGACCAGCCCCTGCAGCCGTGCTCACCAGATCCCTCCCACTGCCCCTGCTGCTAAGTGGGACTCCAAGGGTGCAACTGCATCTCCACTGTTAACTCTGTCATGTCTTTAGAGCTTCTAACAAGATTTCTCTGCCACGGCAAATCAGCAAGCCACCGAGGTGTGTTTTGCAGACTTTGAAGTGCGGTGCACATGTTAACACTGAGTGATGTGAAGAGTGGAGTCAGTGTTACTCCCTGAGATTCTGCATTGGTGACTGAGCAGGGCCCAGGCAGGCTCCTGCTTTCTGAGACAGAAGATGCGAGGACAAGAGGACGTTGGGCTTGACTGCACTCCACTCCTGTGCTTTGCACGTGCTGTCTGCATGTCACTCTTGTGAATATCATTTAAATTTATGAAGCACCCCACTGGTTCCTGGCACATTCAGGGCCCAGTAGAGAGGATAAACACTAAGCAAAGTCCGAGTCCTCCTGGGCTCTTGTGAAGTAGAACAGGTGGGCCAGAGCCTGCTCTCTTACCAGAGCGTTTCCACCTCAGGCTGCTGCCAAAAGGAGGATGTGGTAACACTCCAAGATCCACAAATGAGGGGCTTTCGAGCATTTAGGGAAAATGCGAGGACCCAACAAGTGCCTGCGTTTCTGTTCTCTTCGCTGGCTCAGGAAGCACATGATGTCCACTGTTAGTGCTGCTCATTCTGCTGCAGCAGGTGTGACGTCAGCGTGGGGCCAGGTACTGGACAGTGTTTGAGCTGAGACTAAGGTGATAAGAAAGGGCTGTTTGCTGATTGTGGTGGCCCATGCTTTCAGTCTCAGCCTTGGGCACTTGGGAAGCAGAAGCTGGTGGCTCTATGTGAGATCAAGGCCAGCTTGGTCTGCATAGCAAGTTCCAGGCCAGCTGGGGCTACAGGGAGACCCAGTCTCAAACAAACAAACAAACACAAAAGGGCTGTGTTCAGGCAGAGAGAGCTTCAGGGTAGCCAGGAGGTGAGGCTGAGGCTGAGGGCAGTGTGGGAAGCTGGTAGACAGTAGTGGAAAGGCATTTTATTCCAAATGGAACCGAAAGCTGTTAGAAAATTGGGGATAGAGGAGTGATATCTGGTTTACACACTGGTTGCTATTTCAAGAAACACCTGTAGGGGCCAGGAGTGGCAGCAAGACCTGGGTGGGTGTGGGTAAGCTGTTGCCCCTTTTCTGGCAGGAGAGGACGGAGGAAGCCAGGTTGGGGAACCATGTAGGTGGTGTAGGCAGTGGGAGGCACACCCCAGCTGTGGTGTCCTCAGGGGAGGCCTGGGACCTGGGGCAGGAGGAAGGTGACCGGGAGGCGTGGTGACTGGCTGATGGGCATTTCTCTTTGTGCAGGGGCTGCCTTGCGTTCTCCAGCTCCTATGCGTGGAGCAACTACACCATCCTGGCTCTGGGTGTGTGGGCTGTGGTCCAGAAGGACTCCATTGATGCCATAGGCATGGTAAGTGCGGGGTGAGGAGAGGCCAGGAAACTGGCGTTAGGCGGCCCTGACCTCCTGCGTCTCCCCGCACCCAACCCCGTCTTCTCTTCCTCATACCCCACTCTTTCTGTTTTCTAAAGCCTTGCACATAAGCTGCTCTTCCACTAGCTGGGCCCGCGGCGCGCCTCTCCACTTCTGCTGTTGCCCTCCCGAAACAGGCACAGGTTAAGGTCGCAATACCCCAAGATTGGCCACCTTCCCAGGCAGTCTGACTTGCCTCTGGGCTCTCTAGGGGACTAAGGATGTGACTGTGAGGCCTAGCCAAGAGGAAGCACCCCTACTTCATGGAGTCAGATTGATAGTGGTCTGAGGTAGTGGGTGCCCCATTCTTAACACTGAGGCCATGCTCTTCTGAATGATTGCAAAGGGGCCTTCCTTATAGCACAGACAGAATGGACTCCAAGAGACTGTTCTTCTCAGAGGTTCTGGAGCAAGGTGTTGGGTCCCATGATGGCCCTGGAGACAGGAGATGTGGGTAAGAGGGTTCTGGTGGGGCAGCAGGCTGGGCCCAGATGCCAGCATCCTGCTCCCAGGCCCTGTAGGTTCCAGTCATGAGATGCACTCCAAGACTGGCGTAGATGAGGGGAGCTCTGGGGATACGGTGGGGTGTCAGTGCCCATGATCCCATGCTGGTATTTCTTGCAGTTTCTCGGCGGCTTGGTGGCTACCGTCTTCCTGGACATTGTCTACATCAGCATCTTCTACTCAAAGCTCGTCATTAAGGACACCGACCGCTTTGGTGCCGGCATGGCCATCCTCAGCTTGCTGCTCAAACCCTTTTCCTGCTGCCTCCTCTACCACATGCACCGTGAGCGAGGGGGCGAACTCCCGCTCCGCCCAGGTAAGTCTGCGCCGCTCTGCCTCTCCCGGGCCCGGCCCCAAGCTCCAGCCGCAGAGCCCACTCCCCAGCTGCCACTCAGTCTCCGGGACCCCTCCCTGCTGCCAGGCTGTAGGCACACTTGGTGGAACCTCAGCCCAGAGTGCAGGTGAAGCCATGAGGGGTTCAGCTCCCAGAGGCCACAGGCAGTCTCTGGCCTGAGGCCCATAGGCGGCTACAGGGCAGTCCCTCCTTCTCTCCCTCTCTGCCTTGGCTCCGGAGCCCCTCGCCTTCCATGTGAGGTCCACCCTTGTAGACGGACAGTGCTGGGCAGGCAGAGGTGCTGCTGTGCCTAGGCAGGCAGGGGAGAGGTTGTGTTGCTGGGCCTTGCTGAGAATGGCACCAGGTGGCAGGTGCTCCTGTCCCAGGTGCAAAAATGGTGCCAAGCCATCTTCCTGCCCTCTCTCGCCGTTTTCCTTTCTGTTCATTCTCTCCAAGGAGTTAGAGGAGCTGGCTATGGTCTGACTTTTGCTCCCAAGAAGCAGACCCAGGGTAGCTTGGGACCCACCTGGGAGTAAAGTGGGCCCCTCTGGCCATGGCATCATCCAGACCTGACTTGTGAGGAGAACAGATGAAGAAATCAAGGCCTGCAGCTGTTGGGACTTGTTGGTAGTCCCAGGGCAAATGTGCAGAGGGAGGATGTCAAAGAGTTGGCAGTCTGCCTTGTACCCTCAGCCCCGGTCCTCTGGGTACAGAAACTACCAGCTTCTGGAGACAGTGATGTAGGTTATCTGCCTAGCAGAGAACAGGAAAGAATTCTGTGGCCCAGAGCTGACCATCTCCCTTCAGGTTCCTGAGCATGTGCTTCTTGGGGCAGATGTGGCACGGTAGCTGGTCGTGCTGGCTCGGGGACCTGCTACTTAGGGTTGAGTCCCAGTGTCGTCAGCTTCAATCCCTGTAGGATCAGTCAAGTCAGTCTTCTTCTCCAACCCTCTGTTTCCTCATCTGCAAATATTTGCTCCATACAGAGATGAGAGGGTTGAGTGGATGTTGCATGCTGAAGGCTTGGTGTCTAGGCCTCTGCCTCTGCCCACTGTCCTTGGCATCAGGATGCCCAGCACAGGTCTTGGGAAGGCGTGGGTCTCTGACTGGTCTTTTTTTTTTTAGAAGGTCTCACATCCTCACTTTCTCTTTCTTCATGTCTTCTGTTCTCTAGATTTCTTTGGACCTTCTCAGGAACGTAGTGCCTACCAGACGATTGACTCTTCAGACTCACCTGCAGAGCCCTTTGCAGACCTAGAGAACAGAGGCCAAGCTGTTCCCCGGGGGTACTGAGGTTGCCTTCTGCACCTGGCCCTGACTGTGTGGCCTTCCTGATACCCAGCAGGATGCTCCTCTCTCTCTTTTCCTGGACCTATGGTAGAGTGTTCTCCATTTCCTACCATACAAGTGGCCTGAATCATGTGCTCTTGGGAGGTCAGGAGGTCAGGCTCTCCAGCCTGGGACCACCCCAGTCCCAACTCTCCAGGCCTCCCCTCTCTTCAAGGCACCTGCTGTTCCCCAGGGTGGAACCATGGTCGATGTCTTCATCTCCCATCCCATAACTGCTCCATACCCCTGCTGAGCTATGCTGAGTATGGCAGGGTCAGGCCTTAAGGGCCAAGGATGGCTGCCTCCCAGGACTCCCCCAAGATTGTCCAGTCCTCCTGGAAGCTCTGGGAGCTTCTGATCCTCCTCAGGGGACTTGTCTCCATAGGAGAGAGGTCCCCATGCCTCTCACTGCCTGATTGCTTGGTGCCTGGGAACCCCAGGTCTGGAGACAGAAGGTCTCAAACTGCCCCCCTTGGAACCCTTGGCATTAAAGTTCAGGGATTCTTTGGCTGGGCTGTGTTTGAGCCATGTTTGATCTTCCAGCTAGAGTCTTGCCCTTACTGGATGATTTCGCCTTTAAATCAAGTGGAGCCCTGGGCTGAGCACCCATTGTCTTGTGGCTGGTGGAAGGAAGGGCTCCCTATTGGGCCTGCCCAGAGTCTGGCTCCAGCCAAGCACAGGAAGCAGAGAGGGTGCTGGTCTATGAGGCACATGGACATCCACCTCTGAATCAGACAACCAGACACTGGTTTAAATTCTGCGCTGCCACTTGGCAGCTATGTGAAGCACTTTCAGTGTCTTCTAGAAAAGAGTCAGTGCCTGTTCTAGGTAGTTATGACATCTGGTGTCAAGGGCCAGAGTCCTAAGTGACAGTCACTGCCTCTGGAGCCAGTTATGATGTTGAACCGTGAGGCAAGGGGCATCCTACTGTAGCCCCTGTGTTCTGGCCACAACTGAGCTCTCCTGGGTCACAGGGCCCTCCCTGTGACTGAACTGCATGTTTATAGATTGTTCTTTGCCCCTGGGTCTCAGATGCCTGGTATTTCCTAGGAGCACAGCCATCTATCAGCCAAAAAAGGCTGAAACCAGATGTGGTGGCCCACACCTACAATACCAGCACTGGAGAGACAGAGGTAGGAGCTACATTGAGGCCAGCCTGGACTGCAGGAGATCCTGTCTCAAAAAGATAAAAACAAAAATCAAACAAACAAACAAACAAAAAAGCTACTGAATAGCTAGCTACCAGGGGCTGTGCTTGGGCCTGGGGCCCAGTCAGGATACCATATGGGCTCTCTGAGGACAGACACTTGGAGACTTCTCATGGGGAAGACAGGTTAAGGCAGACTCCTGGGCCTGTGGGCAGGAGAGGGAGGCTGCTCTGATCACCAGGGAGGCTGTGTGACAGCAGTTGTGAAAAACGAAGCAGCTTTGCTCAGAGGGTCACTCCACTGATGGAGCCGTTAGATCCGACAGCATCCCACTGCTCCCACGCTGTGAACAAGGAAGTTGAGTGGCATGTGCCACCAGGGGGCACTAGTGTGCCGCTAACAGCGTCTCAGTGTCCTTAGGTTCGCTTGGAGTGTGTGTCCTACAGCATAAAAACATGCGCTAGTCAAGTTAGTGGCTGCAGTGGCCTTGGGGAAGGAGGCCTGTGACCTGGGGGAACAGGGTGAAACCTAAGTTTCTCCTGTTCATAAGGGTTCTTAGCAGAAGGAAGGCCTTGGGCATCCACTGGCCAGGTCTTACAGCCTCACCAAGCAGAGGAAACAGTGTTGACCCCTCAGCTCCCGCTGGCCCTGGGCTCCCAGTCAGTCATCTGGCTGCCCCTTCAGGGAGGGTCAGGGGCAGGCTATCTCCACCAGGGCTCCCCAGGGCAGACTGAGGCAACTGCTGGGGAGCGGGTGTTTCTCACTGGTCAGAGGCTGTCCCTGAGTGGGTGACAGACTTCCAGCTGCTCCAGGAGAGGCTCTACGGCCGGCCGGTAGAAGCAGTGCGGAGCGCCAGTGCTGGCTGCCGCCTCACATTGCAGCCCCACAAACCAGCACCTGATGCCAGGGCACAGGAGTGAGAGAAAAGTCACTCGCCCCCTAGGCAACATTGCACAAGACAGGATCCAAGTGAAAGGTAGCGTCAAGGAGCAGGTACAGCCGCCCTCGGCAGGAGAAGAGGTCAGGGGCCTCTGTGGACTGGCTTTCACCGAGGGAGGCTCTTCTGAGAGCATGGCTCAGAAATCAAGTCTGACTAGTGGGGACAAGCTGTCGGCTCCCAGACACACGGAAGTCACAGCAGGATCTGACGGGTGGAGGGAGTGGAAGTCCGCATCACAGGTGGCAGGGTTGGCATCAGAGTGACTGGAAGAAGGAGGAGGACACACAGATGGGTTCGGGCTAGGCAAGGCTCAGAAGAGCTGTGCTTGTGGACAGGGCTTTTCAGCTGTTCTCACTGCCACTGTCCTTACATGACGCAAGTCCCTGTGTCTGTGATGATTTAAAAGTAGGATAGATTTTAGACCAAGATTTTAGTCTAGGGTTTACCTTTTTCTTTTTAAATTTTTATTTTATGTGTATGAGTGTTATGTCTCCATGTGTGTAAGTGCACCCTGTGTCACACAGGGCCCGCAGAGGACAGAAGAGGGTGGGTATTAGCTCCCCTGGAACTGGAGTTATGAACCGTTGTTAGCTGCCATGCAGGTGCTGGAAATCAAACCTGGGTCTTCTGCAAGAACAGCCAGTGCTCTTAACCACTGAGCCATCTCTCCAGCCTCCAAGTTTTCCATTTTATAAAACATCAATTTCTCCTCACCTCTGGTTGTCTCTTAACTCTGATCTACAGAGCTGAAGTCACTTGTCCAGTTTGCAAATCTGTTTTCTGTTTGTACCAAATTGAACCTTCCTGAGGATAAAGTTGGAGATACTGCCCCAGATGTCGTCAATACCTGTTCCTGTCTGTCAGGCTGCCTGCCCACCCACCTCAGGAACCTCTTTGGCCTCTAGAGTGGCTCCCGAAAGCCCAGCTCTCAAAACTGCTTTGCACCCTATGAGCCATGCTTTAAATCTCAAAGGAGGGTGTGAGATGGCTCTGCAGGTAAAGACATATGCTGCCCAAGCCTGACAACCTGAGTTCCATCTCTCAGGACCCAAGGAGAAAACTGACTCTCCCAAGTTGTCTCCAAATTCTTGATGTAGCATACCCCTCCCCCCAAAATAATGTGTTTAAATCTCAAAAATATCCTGAGTCTGCTATGTAAGAGTCTCTGAGTCTCACTGTGCCTCAGTTTCCTGATCTAAAAAGGAAGGAGAAGATGGGCCATCAAGATGACTCAGCAGAGTTAAATCTCTGGAACTCATGGTAGAAAGAGAACTGACTTCTGTGAGTTGTCCCCTGATTTCCACATGTGTGCCATGGCATATGAGCATGTAAGTGCACACACACAGAAATGTAAATTAAGCTGGGCATGGTGACACACATCCTTAATCCCAGCACTCACTTGGGAGCCTGGGGCATGCAGATCTGTATGAGTTAAAGGCTAGCCTGGTCAACATAGTCCCAGGCCAGCCTGGGCTAAGTAGTGAGACTTTGTCTCCGTTATTTTTTCATATTTTTTATGTGTGTGTTTGTGTGTGTGTGTTTGCATGCACGTGTGCATACATGGGCCCTGTGTGTAGATCCTCAAGGAGGCCTGGTTGTGAGCTGCCTGATGTGGGTGCTGGGGACCAACCAAGCCCTCTGGAGCAGCAGCAAGTGTTTTCAGCAGCTGTCTCTCTGGCCCCCTTAAAATACATCATTAAAAGGAAGATGAGGGGACTAGAGAGATGACTCAGCAGTTAAGAGCACTGGCTGCCCTTGCAAAGTTCAATTCCCAGCACCCACATGGCAGCTAACAACTGTCCATAAATCCAGTTCCAGGGAATCCTACACCTTCTGACCTCTGAGAGCATTGCACGATATAAGTACACTTACACACATGTGGGCAGTACACTCATACACATAAAAATAATTTTTAAAAAAATTTAAAGGAAGATGAGCCATGTGTAATGAATGGCACATGCCTTTAATCCCAACACTCTAGAGCAGGTAGATCTCTGTGAAATCCAGTCCAGCCTGGTCTGCATAATGAGTTCAAGGTCAGCTGGAGCTACAGAGCAACCCTGTCTTAAAAAGAAAAAAAGAAAAAAAAAAAAGGAAAAGGCAGTGGTAGCAGCAGGTCATAGTGGTTACATAGCTTTGATCTCAGACAAAGACAGGCAGATATATCTGTGTTCAGTGCTAGCCTGGTCTACATAGTAAATTCTAGGCCAGTCAGGGCTACATAGTCTCTGAAAACTAAAATTAAAAAAGAAGGCAAACTTTTACAGATGACAAACACTGAGTTAAGACCAGAAACTCAGTGGAGCAAGTGCACGGGAGGAGGATCTGTCGCCTAGAAGACAGGGTTGAGGGAACCGCTCAGAAAGCGGCCGAGAATAGGGAAAGAGAGGTTAGCGCTCAGGGAGCGCAGAGGTCCCATGCGCCAGGTTTAAGAAGAGAGATTTGACACAGACTTTGGAAGCCGGGAAGCTGGTGTGTGACTCTGGTAAAGCTCTTGCCTAGCATGAATGCACAAGGCCATTGAGTCAGTCACCACACACACACACACACACACACACACACACACACACACACACAAAAGTTCATGGAGGATGGGGACTTGCCCCGGGCTCTTTCAAGTATTGCGGGAGAAAACACAAGACTGAGGGCATTTTTGCCGCGCACACTGCAGGCAGCCCAGGCACAGGCTTGGCAGGTGGAAAATGTAGAAGCTTTGGAAGGAAGTGTGACTGCGCAACCTCAAGGCATGATGAGGAGTGGATAGATAGGGTGGATTCCAGCCACTTTTGGAGGGACGTGAGGTCTGGAGACGACAGCCAATGTACAAAACTTTGCTGGGAGCTGCAAGCCTTGTAACTAGACATAGGGCCTCAGACGCATGCCCAGCGCAGAGCCCCAGCCCCGCGCTCCGGCCTACGCATGCGCAGACTCCTGCAACCGGAGGGCGAGGGCGGGGGCGGGGCCGGCCGGGGCTCGCTCTAATCTCTGAAATTCCTCCGCCTCACACTTAACTGCGGGCGTTAGCGGTTCTCTGCCCAGGGCCCCTCTCGGCTCAAACCCGGTTGCGCAAAGGAAAGTCCCCGTTGAAGACTGACGCACGTGAGAGCAGATCCGAAGGACAGGAAACTGACCCAGGCTTCTCTGGTGGGAAGAAGAGGGAGTCTCTGAGTGTCCTTCTGTGGGTCGGGATGGGGGTGAGTGGTGAGAGGCAGCATCTAACTAGATGAGGAGCACTGGAGGAGGGAGCCCACCACGTCAGAAGTCAGCCCTGGGTCGGCGCCCTCTGCAGGGCTGATCAGCTGCGGGGCTGGTGCCACAGGGCTGGTAGTCCTCCCAAGCAACAGTATCCTCCTGTTTAGAACCCAGGTCTTAGGACTGTGGTGCAGAGTGGAGGTACATGCCTGGAGGAGCACATGCAGGCTCCGAGAAAGGCTGCTGCAGTTGAGAGAACCATCAGGGAAGGGCTTGCCGCGATGTTTGAGGCAGGATTTAAATTACGTGGGCAGGTGGGGAGAAAAGAAGGCTGGAGGTGTAACCTATTTGGTAGAGTGCCGGCCTAATATGCACAAAGACTTGGATTTGATCCCCAGGACTGCATGAACTTTGTATAGGTGACACAAGCCTGTAATCCCAGCAGGTGGAGGTAAGTTCAGTGTCATTCTTAGCTACATAATTCAAGGCCAGCCTGGGCTACATGAGACCCTGTGTCAAAAGAAGAATAGATTACAATGGAAAGGAGAGAAATTATGAAAGGTATTGGGAGGATCCAGGAGGCCTATGCAGAGAGGGTCCTGACAGCGGAGGGGAGGGAGTGGAGTCACGGTTACTGCAGGGCACGGAGGCCTGCGGGCAGGGCACCCTGTTCTTTCTCCGCTGCGCCCGCCCTCACCCCTTTTCCCTGCTTCTGGGCCCCATGCATGCCAGGCCAGTGATCTACCACTGAGCTATACCCCCAACCAACCCGTCTGATTGAAGAAGCCAAGACTGGCAATCTGTGGTGTGAACTAAGGACACATGCCCTACAGGCCATGGAGCCAAGACCTGTCACCAGACACAAGGAGAATGTGCCCCCAAGGCTGGTGGTTGCCCTGAGGCCAGGCAAGTGGCTCATTGGACCTGAGCAGGTGGTGGCAATGGGATCTTCTCCATTTACTATCTAAGGCCTCCCAAGATTGATTTGGTTGGTGTAACCTGGGGCCCAAAGGAGAGGCTTTGGGAGAGGGTACAGACTCTGGAGGGAGGGGTGCCAGGGGGGGAGTCTCAGGAGGCCTTGGTATCTGGAGGGCAGTGTACCTGTTCGGTGGGGCCTTAAGAATGTAGGCCCCAAGGACAGATTCTTTGGAGGAATCTGGGAGGGAGGGGTCTCCTGTCTTGGTGAGTGAGGTCAGGTAAAGGGATCAGGAGTGAGCCTGGCTAGAGCCCCTGGACTGAAAGGGTGTCCCCACCCAGGCTGCATCAGGAAGAGTGGGCTGCAAACTTCTCTTCTGTGGCTCCTAGAGCTGTAAGGAGGTTGCCAAGCCCAGGGTGAAAACAGCCCAAGAACAAATTCAGATTCTGCTTCCCAGCTCAGGAGCAGCTAGGGTCACTAGAGTGCTGTGGTACTACTAAGGGGCAGTGGTGGGGACCGCTCATCCATTTCTTATCCAGTGTTCCAGCTGCGTGACCATCAGATAAGTTGCTTTAGTGCCTGTCGGGGAAGGTGACTCATTTTTGGCCTCTTACCTGCCAGGCCCTAGGCAGAGCCCCAGCGGTCACATCAGCACTCAGGATCAGGTGGTAGGAACTTAAAACCTGAGGAGAGGCTCCAGCCCTCACCTCCAGTCCCTAGGGCTGCTACCTTTAGCTCATGGCCGCTGGGGTCGCCCTTTCGCGCAGACAGAAGCAGATTCAAGCACAGATGGGGTCGCCCTTTACTCTTCCCTTCTTCCACCACATCTCCCTTCCACCTCCTCAGCCTGTTGCCTCGTCTCCACAGCTTCCCTGGATCTGCCCTACACCCACCCTGGTCCCAGCCATCTCCCTCAGTGTGTCTAGTCCCCTCTGTCCCCTCCCCTTCCATGCTCTGTGCAACCAGGCCTCATGTCAAACCATGTCACCACCCAGCTCCAAGACCCCAGAGTCTGCACACTGGTCCCCTCGGGGTTGCAGAGCTGAGGTCCTGACTCACTCCCACCTGAAGCCCTCTCCCGTCCCAGCTCTGAGGTCTGAAGGCTCTGCTGGTTTCCCATGAGGACTGGTCACCCAGTTCCTTTCCGAAAGCATGACTGTCTCTCGTCCTTGTAGAGCATCAAAGACCCAGGAAGAGCCTGGGCACTGAAGGAGGCCAGTGGGTGCCTGTGTGCCGGGCCACCACCCTCTCCCCGGGAGCAGTGCTGCGCCAGGAACCCCACCAAGTCCAGAGTAACCTGGCCGTCCCAAATCCCCACCTGGCCCTGGAGGATACCACTGGCCGACTAGTTGGTTCAGGGCTCTGGCAGCAGAGTAACCTACAGCTTCAGGCGGTGAGGCCCCAACGGAAGGTCCGAGAGCCCACTGTACAACAGAGTAACCTGTGCTTCCGAGGGACCACCAGCCCCCACCTGCGGAACAGCAGCCGGCCACTGACTCACCCCTCCCCCAGACAGAGGCAGACACTTTTGGCTGCAGATACCCTGAGCTCAGACTTGAGGCTTTCTGGGGGCTTGGTACCTTTTGAAGGGCTCAGCCCAAGGTCCTGGCATGATCTGGGAAGCTGGGCACCCAGGCTTACTGGGGAGCCCCTCACCTTGGAAGATCTCGCTGTCTGTGCCCACAGACAGCCTCTAGCCCCATCCCTGACCTCTCCCAACTTTGACTCCTGGCTACTGGCCCTTGTGCTACACCAGGAACGTGAGACAGCTGGTCTTGGGAGGCAGACATCGCAGGAGGCCCCAGGCCCTGCACAGCAGGGCTCCTGCACTTGCAGGAGCTGGGAACCCCCTGAGCAACCCCAGCTCAGCCAGCCAATTCTGCACAACTGGGATAAGCAAAAGAGAAGTCCCTGGGGCCCCAGGGGAAGTACAAGTCTCCTGGAGACCCTAGAGATTCAGGCTGAGCTCTCAAAGTCCCCAGCACACAAGCCCCTGTTACCCCAGGCCACCCTACGGACATTGGATGATTATTTCCTTGACTCAGAGCAAGAGACCCTTTCTACTCAGTCCCTGTGGGCAAAAGAGAGGTGCCCCCCGGGCCCTTCATATGACAGGAGGCACACAGGGTACCCCAGTGTCATTCGAGGGGCGGGCAACAGAGGGCCCAGACTGGACTCTTCAGCCCCACAGAAACAGGCCGGCAGGAACAGGAAAGGGATGAATTCCAGCTGGTTAGATGCAGCTCCATCATGGACAGCCCGGCAGGTAGGGGCCCCATGAAGCGAAGCGGGGTCTCCAAGAAGGCGGGCTTGGCCGGAGTTGTCACTCTGACTCTTTGGCCTGAGAACCATGTTGTGTCCTTTTGCTTGAACAGAACAAGGTCCAAAGCATCCTGACTCGAGAGCCCCAGGCAGCCTGGTGAGGCCCTGCTGAGAGTAGGGTGGGGTCCCTCCAAGGACAGTTCCCTTTCTGTCAGCTTGGGCCATGGGACAAGGGCATGTTGGGGACAGAAGTCTGATGGCAGAGCATCGGCAGGATTTCAGGGGGACAGAACCGTCTTCACACTGTGTTGAGAAATAAGGGGCCCCCTGGGCCCCAAGTCCAAGGGCTTGCTCCTGGATCTGGATCTGTGGGAACTGTGAACTCAGTGTAATAGAGCAATTTTCATGTCTCTGAGAGCCGCTTGCCTGGGGTTCCAAGTTCTTTGAGTCTATAGCAAGGGCTTCTGTAGAAGGGGACCCTCGTGATTGCTGGAAGGGCACAGCATAATGTCCTGGGGAGCTCAGAGCTGGGTCCACTCCCTCTGATCAGTCCTGGTCTCTCCCCAGCTGGCAGCTGCTGTCCAGATGTTTCAGAGCCTGGAAGCACTTGTCACAGAGGCAGCAGGCAGCAGCAGCAGCTCGGGACAGAAGGCAGCTGCTGCACTGGGCCCTGTGGCTGAGAGAGGCTCAACTGAAGTTGGCATCAGGACGACATGCAAAGGCCCTACTGGCCTGGAGCTTCAGAGAGGTCAGGATTCTTCAAATTGGGGGTTGGGGGAGGTGATAAAACTCTGCTGTGTCTAGGAGGAGGCTATATTTCCCCAGGAGGGGAACCACTGGACCCATGACTCAGCAACAGAAGCAGCTCTGCTCCAGTTCAAATGTCACTTGTGCCACTTATATATATATAGTCTTTTGAGACAGGGTCTCCCCGTAGTCCCAGCTGGCCTGGAACTCAATATGGTTGGCCTGGAACTCACAGAGATTCCCCTGCCTCTGCCTCCCGAATGCTGGGGTTAAAGGTGTGCACCACCATGCTTGGCTGGGTTTAAAAAAATTTTTTTTAATGTATTTTTATTTTATGTGCATGAATATTATGCTTGTGTGTTTGTAAGTGCACCCATGCCATATAGTGCCCACAGAGGCCAGAAGAGGGCTTTGGATCCCCTGGAACTGGAGATACAGACAGTTGCTAGCCTCCATGTGGGTGCAAGGATTTGTACCCTGGTCCTCTGCAAGAGAAGCCAGTGTTCTTTACCACTGAGCCATCGCTCCAGCCCCATTGTTTTGAGACAGGATCTCCTTGTAATGTACTATGTAAACCAGACTGGCTTCGCTCTCACAGAGATCTGCCTGCCTCTGCCTCCCTAGTGTGGGTGAAGACATGTACCGCTGCACCTGGTTTTTGTGTTGTTTTTTTTTAAACAAAATCCTTGAACTCATGATCTTCCTGCCTCCACCTGCCAAAAAAGTATAAGCATATAAGTCTATGCTTAGCTTAGTTGTTGTTTATTTTTATTTTTACATTTTTATTACATTTTTACTTTATTTTGAGAGAGAGAGAGAGAGACTCCCCACTTATATGCCACCTCACACATGTGGAGGTCAGAGGACAACTTGCAGGAGTTTGTTCTCTCCTTCACCACGTGGGTCTTAGGGATGGAACTCAGGTCATCAGTCTTGATGACAACTCCTTTACCTAATGAGCCATCTTTCTCGCCCTGGTTGCTAGTCTTTCTTACATATTTTATTTATTATTTTTATTTTATATGTATGAGTATCGCCTGCATGTGTGTAAGTACACCCGTGTCATGCAATGCCTGAGGAGTCAGAAGAGGGCATTGGAGCCTCTGGAACTGGAGTTACGGGTAGTGATTAGCCATCATGTTGGTGCTGAGAATCAAACCTGGGTCCTCTGTAAGAGCAGCCAGTGCTCTTAGCCACTGAGCCATCTCTCCAGCCCCGGTCGTTACTCTTTATTAGTGGTTTGCCAGTTTGGACTAGGAGGATATTTGGGTGTTCACCCTCCTTGGAGTGTAGAATAGGGTGGAGTTTTTCCTCCCAAGGAAGGCCTTGACTCTTTGGATTCATTTATTTATTCAATTCCCAGGAAGGTGGGATAGTGTAATGGTTAGGCCCAGAGCTTTGGCACCTGAGAGGATTGTCCCATTCCCATCCGTTCTGCCTGCTGCTCTCTTAGGATCTTCATTCCAGCCTTTGTCAATACCTTCCTGCCCATTATCTTTTGATACAGTGGAAGTACCTTGCTCTGCAGCAGAAACTGGGGCCGTCCCACACCCAGCCTGCATCAGGATTCCTGACTTGTCCGGGAGGCCAGTCCTTAGGAAGAAAAGTGGCTGTGGACCCCACCTGGAGATACAGGTGCGCTTAGACTCCAGCCCAGGTAGCCTGGCCTGGGCAGCTGGGGCAGGCCACCAACTTCTCCCCAAGAGAACCATGGTGAGACCAACAGATGAGGACTGAGATTTGCACAAAAATAGGCCAGTTGTAGCATTTACAAAAGCTTAAAAACAGTGAGTGTGCATGTCAGGGCCTAACCATATGGTGACAGTTGGGCAGCCAGTCAATATGTTTTCTATTTGTACTCTCTATTTTCTAATATTTGTTTTTATGTGTATGTGTGTGTGTGTGTGTGTGTGTGTGCACACGCGCCTGCATGTTTATGTGTACCACAGAAACCAGAAGAGGTGTCAAATCCCCTGGAACTGGTGGTTGTGTCACCATGTGGGTGCCAGGAACTGAACCTGGGTCCTCTTAACTGCTGAGCCATCTCTCCAGCCCCGGAGGCATGGATTCTTGCTGAACCCGAACACATGATTTCAGCTAGTGCGGCTAGGCAGCTTGCTCTGGGGACTTCCTGTCTCTTCCTCATTCTGGGATTGCAGTCTGGTTCTGGGGACCTGAATTCCAGTGGTCACAGTTATGTGGCAAGTGCTTTACCTGCTCCCCAGCACCATCTTTTAAAAATTATTACTGTTAGGTGATGGAGAGATGGCTCAGTGGTTAAGACCACTTGCTGTTCTTGCAGAGGACCTGGGTTTGGTTCCCAGCACCCACATGGTGGCTCACAACCACCAGGAACTCCAGTTCCAGGGGAACCAATGCCCTCTTCTGGCCTCTGCAGGCATTGTATGCAGGCAGTGCACTTAACATATATGCAGGAAAAACACTCCTACACACAACAGTACAAATACAAAAAAATTAAATCATTGAAATTAAAATGCTGGGCAAGGTAGCACACACCTTTAATCCCAGCACTTGGGAGGCAGAGGCAGTCAGATATATGTGAGTTTGAGGCCAGTCTGGCTTACATAGGGAGTTCCAGGCCAACCAGGGCTACATAGGAAGACCCTGTCTTCAAAAACCAAAAAAATAAAATAAAATAAAATAAAATAAAAATAAATACTATTAGTATGTGTGGGAGAAAGAGGAGAGCGAGAGCGAGAGAGAGAGCGAGAGAGAGCGAGAGAGAACACAGGTGTGGGACTGCACTCGGGCTGTCCACTTTGCACTGTAAGTGCCCTTTACCCTCTGAGCCAACCTTTTTCATTTTTTAATCTTTATTATATTTTATTTTCTTTTTTGGTCGTTTTGAGACAGTATCTCTGTAGCCCCATCTGGCCTGGAACTCACTATGTAGACCAAGCTGTTCTCCATCTCACAGAGAGCCGCCTGCCTCTACCTCCCGAGTGCTGAGATTAAACGCATGCACCGCCATGCCTGGTTTGTCTTTTTTATTTTTATTTTATGTATATGAGTGTATTGCCTGCGTGCATGTCAGTGCACCTGTGTCATGCAATGCCCACAGAAGTCAGAAGAGAGCATCAGATCCCCTGGAAGTGGAGTTACAGATGGTTGTTAGCTGCCATGTGGGTCCTAGGAACTGAACCTGGGTCCTCTATAAGAGCAGCCCGTGCTCTTAACTACTGAGCCATCCCTCCAGTCCCTGGCTGGTTTTTTTTTTTTTTTTCTTTCAGACAGGACCTTACAGTGTGCCCCAGGCTGGCCTTGAACTAGCAGCAATCCTAGTGCCTCAGCCACATGAGTGCTGGTATTACCTGCCTGAGCTACTGTGCCTAGCTGATATGATTCCTCACCTTTCATCTTTTTCCTATCTCCTTCCCTTCCCCCACCCCACCTCACTCTCTGACTCCCCCCCACCCCTTCTTCCTGGCCTCCAGTTCACTGAGTAGCTTAAGCTCTTGAGCTCCAGATCCTCCTGACTACAGCTCCTGAGTGCTGGAACTATTGGTATGTGTGTCCTGCTCCTTGCCTGAAGGACATCTTTATTTTACAAGCATGCAGGGCCAATAAGATACCAGCTGCAGATGGAGTTGGCCAGCTTCTCCAGAAGCACCCTCCCAAGAAAGCTTGCATGTCCCCACATACCCCCACCCCAAATTATTTTGAGGTGAATCTCTTATATCATACCATCTCATCTGTAAATGTTTGTATGCATCTTTTAAAGTCATAACCACAGGCCAGGCATGGTCATGCTCACTTGTAATCCCAGAAGGTAGGGGCAGAAGGATCAGGAGTTCAAGGTCACCCTTGGCTATATACAGAATTGGAGGTCAGCCTATCTCAAAAAACAAAACACTAGAAAAAAAATACCAAAATTATAATCACAATACAGTGCCATTCTCTGACCTTATAAAAAGGACAATAATTCCTAATATCCACAAAAAAACTCGTTAATATTCAAATGCTTCCTAAACATACATTGTTTTCAAGTTGGGGTTGATGATCTAAATAAGCTCCAAGTGTTGCCACTGGTTAAGTCGTTCAGGTCATTTTGTTGTGTTTAGTGGTGGGGTTAAGTGCTTCACTACTGAATTCTACCTACAGGCCCATAATGTCTTTTGTTTTTAAAAAATATTTATTTTTAAAAATATCTTCTTTATTATTTTTATTTTATGTATATGAGTGTATTGCCTGCATGAATGTTAGTGCATCCGTGTCATGCAGTGCTCAGAATGGTCAGAAGAGGGGGTCGGATTCCCCTGGAACTGGAGTTAAGGACAGTTGTTAGCCACCATGTGGATGTCAGGAATCGAACCTGGGTCCTCTGCAAGAGCAGCCAGTGCTTTTAACTGCTGAGCCATCTCTCTAGTTCCTCTTTTTATTTTTGTATGTGTATGAGTGTTTTGCCTGCGTGTATGTAAGTGCACCCGTGTCATGCAGTGTCCACAGAGGCCAGAAGAGAACGTCAGATCCCCTTGAACTGGGGTTTCAGATGGTTGTTAGGTGCCATGTGAGTGCTGGGAATCAATCCCTGGGGCTGGGATTACAGGCTGTTGTGAGCCACTGGATGGAGGTGCTAGGATCTGAACTCAGGTCCTCTGTGAGAGCAGGGCACACTCTTAACTGCTGAGCCATCTCTCCCACCCCCACATCTTTTTAATCTGTGGGCTCCTCTCCATGTTTAACCCTTGATGCTCTTTGAAGTTTTATATTTTTTTTCTCCTGTATTGAAGAAACCAGGCTGTGGTCCGCCAGTTTCCCACTGTCAACAGTTGCTGATTTCCGACCTCCATATTGATTTCCCCCAAGAACTTTTATTTAATGCAGGAAGGGAACTAGTGACATGAAGGATGAGTAGTAACTAGTGGAGGGAAGACAAGGGCCATGGCTCCAGGGAAAGGGAACAGAGCATGGCAGGCCTCTGTAAAGATTCTAGGAGCTGGTGTGGTGGTGTATACCAACGGTCCCAGCTACTCAGGAGGCTGAGGCAGGAGGTTTGCTTGAGCCTAGGAATTGGAGGCCAACCTAGGGAAGGGAGCAAGACCAGTTACATCAAGGAGAGAACCAACAACCGTGGGCTGCAGATGGAGACACGGTGCTTTGAGCTGGGTGGGAAAGGGTAAGGGTCAAGTTCCACGCAGAGGGGACGATGTTTTATTCTAATAGGGGCTGCCGGGGAGGCTGAGCAGAGAAGTGAGCTGATTGAACCTGAGATGGAAGAAACATCACTCTGGTCATTGGGTGGGATCCAACAGGGTGGGGTCCGGCAAGGGTGGGTGTGGGAGGCCCCCAGGCATCCAGGGGTGACCGTAAGAGCACTGTGCTCTGAGCAGGTGGAATGCTCAGATCCTTGTGGCTGCCCCATTTCACAAATGAGAAACAGAGGCTCAGAAAGGTGAAGGCCCAAGGCCTGGGAGGAAGGTGTAGCAGGAGGCGGGGGGCGGCAGCTGCCGTCGGTGGCACTTTCTCTCCACTGTAGGTGCTTTAGGGCCTGGCAAAAGTTTGTGCAAAGAAGAGCCCAGTACCGGAGCCACCTGGCTCACCATCGGGCAAGGACTCTGCGGTTGTGCCTGGGACAGTGGGTGCAGATGAAGCAGCTCCGGGCTTCAGATGTGGCAAAGGTGACTCAGCTGGCCCTCTACCAGCAGAAGGCAGGTGAGCCAATGGTGGTTACACGGTTCCCTTCCGTCCAGACAGAGTCTCCCCTCCGCAGGACTCCAGCAGACCCTATCACCTACAAGCTCCTCCTTCCGGTGCCTCAGTGGAACTCAGGGGTTCTCATAGGAGGTGACTGAGCTGAACTGGGCCTTTCTAGGAAGGAAACCTGCCAGGCCTAGAGGGTTTGGGAGGGGTTCTCAGGAGGGGCAGGCCTTAGCTGGACTATATCTCTGTCCCTGTGTGATCTCCCTGAACAGGATGTAGTTCCATCTCCTCCCTATAGTCTGGTTGAGTGCTGGAAGGGCTCACTTTTTACCTGGAAGGCACGTGACCTGCACCCCCGGGAAGCTCCTGGTCTGATGGGGGGGACATGCATCCCCACCCCCACCAGCTGGGAAAGATGAGGTCTTTAGGTGGCCTGGAGGGGAGAATGTGGAAGACAGAGGAGGGCAGTGCCCCTGATGGGAGGCCATTTTCAAGGCTTCTGTCTACATCCATTTATTGTCTTAATGAACTGTTAGGCAGGATTTGGCTGTTCTGGAAAGTTGGTGATATGTACCCTGGGGATAGCTGCTTCTCCACCCAATACTTGCCCATCCAGCATGACTGCTAACTAACCCAAGGCACTTTTCTCTTTGAAAACTGGAAATATAGTTGTTTTTTAAAGCCAAGAATAACTTTGAACTCCTGATCTCTCCTGTCCTAAGTGCTGGAATTACAGGCATGGGCCTAGATTATGTTGGATCCCCTGGAACTGAAGTTATAGATGATTGCTAGCCTCCATGTGGGTGCTGGGAACTGAACCTGGGTCCTCTGCAAGAGTAGCCAGTGCTCTTAACCAGACAGAACTCTTTAAACAAAGGAAAATTGAGGCTGGGAACAGCATCCACAGTAGAACATGTGCTTAGCTGCTTAGCATGAGTAGAGCCCTGGGGTACAGTCCCCAGTACCAAGAAAAAAATTCCCATGGACTGGCATGGTGATCAGAAGCATTTTAGCCTAGACAGTATGAGTAGAGGGCTGGCTGAGCAGGGCCCAGGGGAGAGGCCTGGGGGATCACCCAAGCACTCTTGGTCTCTCTGGCCCTAGGGCAGCAGTTCCTACATGAACAGGAATGGGGGCAGGCCTGCCTCCAGACCCGGGGGAGGGCTGCGGTCCAGTGCTGGCAGCAGGCGGTACCTCAGAGGTGCCTTTGGAGGTAGGTGTGTCTAGGGTAGGAGGGGTCTGGTCCTCCTCACGCGGGAAAGGCAGTGACTCCAGGATATGGGAAATTCTGGAGGGATCCAAGCTGAAGGCCTGGCACTCTGGAGAGGAAGGGAACTGGAAAAGAGAGCCAGCCTGGGGCCGAGTATCCAGTGCTATTAATCATTGAGCCATCTCTCCATCTCCCGGCCTTTGTTTTTTTAAGACTGGGTTTTACTTTGTAGCCCAGGCTAGCTTC
Source organism: Eospalax fontanierii (assembly GCA_035773235.1). Lineage (NCBI taxonomy): Eukaryota > Metazoa > Chordata > Mammalia > Rodentia > Spalacidae > Eospalax > Eospalax fontanierii. The sequence goes on from CM069553.1 coordinate 8,281,878, forward strand.
CTGCTTCAGCCTCCTGAGTGCTGGATTACAAGCATGTCTGCAGGTGTCCTTGTGAATAAACGTGACTCCCCACTCAGAGCCAGCCTGGCCCTTCCTCTGCTCCTGTTTTGCAGTTATTTCCAGGTCTGGCATGAGCTTGTGAGTGGTACGGGGGTGCCCTGGACACAGCATCGAGCCTTCCAGGAAGGCCTGAGGAGAGAGGTACCAGGGGCCACACTTGCTAGCTGGCAGGCGGCCCGCAGAGTGGGGACCAGGGCACAGGAGCAGCCTTTGGCCGAGGCCTCCATCCTGTACTGGAGAAGCTTTGTGCAGCAGAGCCAGGCCGACAGGCAGCTGAGGGGTGTCCAGGCCCAGCAGGTCTTTGTGGCATGGCAAGTGGCCCCTGGCCGGCACCATGAAGGCCAGCATCAGGCAGAAAAGAAATCTCAAGTCCAGGTCCAGGTAGTCTTCTGCTGGATCCTGTGGGTGCAGGAGTCCTATCTGGGCCAGATGCACCCAGCCTACACTGCTCAGCAGCTGACAGCCTGGTGAGTGCCCATGCCTTAGGGCAACCTCATGTTGCTTCCAGCTCAGGTTTCAAGCTTGTGTTTGGCAGTGGTGAAGCATATCGGGTGGCTGGCTGGTGCCGGCTGGGTGGCTGGCTGGTGCCGGCTGGGTGGCTGGCTGGTGCCGGTTGGGTGGCTGGCTGGTGCCGGTTGGGTGGCTGGCTGGTGCCGGTTGGGTGTCTAGGTAGCAAGCAGAGGCCATCCTGATTCTTGGAGCTGGTTCTGGGACGGTGCCTGACTTTAGCTACACTGCCTCGCAGCATTGCCAAGAGCGTGTGCCTATGTTCAGTACAGGGCCAGACATGCAGGCCGGTGGCACACCAGTGCTTCTGCTAGGGAAGGGAACAAACTGTAGCTGGCAGGACTGTCCTGTTGCCCTAAATGGGATGCTTGTTCCAGACTGTGATACTGCGCCTTCATGGTACTTCCTACGTCCATTCAATGAACATTCTAGAAGGAGGATGGGAGGGGTCCAGGCCTAGGGCTTTGCCTTCCAAAGGGCACTAGGGTGGACTCCCTGTAGGTCGAAACATAGAATCCTGAACTTGATGGCCTGGGGTGTGGGCACTCCTTTTTTCTCCAGGGTTCCAGAGGCCATGTCCAGTAAGGCCGGGCCCCAGCACATCCTGAGCAGTTGCTGGCTTCGGTGGCAGTCAATGCTGTTGAGACTGAGGCTGGAGCTGCCTACCCAGGCCCAGGGCACTGACTTTAGGCACTGGCCAAGGCTGGCCAGCAGAGGGCGCATCCTGCTGCTGCACGACAACACAGCCCTTTGGGTGCAGGTGAGGTGGGCACACAAGTGCAAGTGGGAGGGAAAAGCAGTCACCCACCACCAGCCTTAGAATCAGCTTGTTTTGGCCCGTGATGGCAGTGTGATTAGAAGCTTCTCCAGAGGCGACAGCTCGTGGATGCCTACTGGCTCTGGATGGCCGACAACATCAGGGGTGGAGCCAAGCAGCAAACTTGAGTGACAACCCTGTGCAGATCTGGTTGCAAAGGCAGTCCTGTGGCTCTTGGTCAGACACAACGAGCCTGTAAACAGTGTTTGTGGAGGCTGGAGAGATGGCTCAGTAGTTAAGAGTGCTTGCTGTTCTTGCAAAAGACTTGAGTTTAGTTCCCAGCACTCCGGTAGTTCACAACAGTCAATAACTCCAGTTTCAGGGGATCCAAAGCTTCTGGCCTTGACAGGTACCTGCATATGTGCACAAACGACTCACACACATATACATAATTAAAAATTAATCCCACCACTGGAGAGGCAGAGGCTGGTGGATCACTGTGAGTTCCAGGCCAGCCTGGTCTGTATAGCAAGTTCCAGGCCAGTCAGGACTACGAAGGGAGAGCTTATCTCAGGATAAACATAATAAAGATAAATACATGAAACATTTTTAATGGGACTGGAGAGACAGCTCAGCAGGACCTGAGTTTTGTTCCCAGCAGTCAGAATGGCTCACAATCATCCATAACTCCAGTTCCAGGGGATCCAATGTCCGTCTTCTGGCTCCACATGGGTAATAGGCACACACATTGAGGCTATCCTAATCTATATAACAAGTTCCAGGTCAGCTGGGACTACATAGTTAGAACCTGCCTAAAAATTACAAACAGTGTTTGTGGGTCAGCTACGCAGCTGAGTAGGTAAAGGCACTTGCTGTGTAAACCTGGGGACCTGAGTGTTCTACCACTGAGCCACACCCCCAGCTCTTAAATTCACTGTTACATCATAGTGCAATCTATGGTCCAGATAGATACATGGAGACTGTAAGTAGCAATTTTATTTTAATTAGTTTATTTTTGATCTTTTTGAGACAGGGTTTCCCTGTAGCCCCAGCTGGCCTGGAACTCACTACGTAGACCAGGCTGACTCAGAACTCAAAAAGATATGCCTACCCCTTCTTCTCAAGTGCTAGGACTAAAGGCGTGTGCTCCCATGCCCGGCAGCAATTGTATTTTTTATCGGAAAAATTAAAGATGTTCATTACAGAAAGTAGAAAAAAAATTTTTTCTCTCTGCCCAAAGGTAACCTTCAGTCTTCTTCCAGATCAGGAGTATAAGTCTGACACAGTGAATAGTGAGAGGCTGACAGACCAGCAGGAGGGAAAAGGCCACATAAACACAGAGACAGGAAAGGGTGCTCCCGGCACTTGGGGATGCGCCTCCCAGGATCCCGGAGTGCCAAGTAGTGCTCGTCCTAAGCATCGCCAGGAGTCCTGCTACAGAGTAGCAGGAAGAACCCAAGTCTAGAAAGCCCAAGGAAATCATGAACGTGGCTTTTGCCTTTTAAATGAACTGGAACAGACCAGTGTTGGTGGGTTTCAGAATTCACATATATGAGGTTACGGCCACAGCAGATTAGGGGGTCTCAAGGTATTTTACTTTTAGATGTATGTTACAGGGCTTTATAGACATGGCTCATATAATAACCCAGATTGGACTCAGAAACTCATAATCCTCTTGCCTCAGCCACTTGAGTGGTGAAATTACACAGGTACCCCACCATGCTTTTTTGTTGTTTGTTTAAAGGAAATATACTTAGCCAGATGTGGTGGCGCACACCTTCAGTTCCAGCACTGGGGAGGTGGAAGCAGGCAGATCTCTGTGAGATTAGGCCAGCTGGTCTACATAGAGAATTCCAGACCAGCTGGTGCTACAGGGAGACCTCGTCTTAAAAAGACGATAAAACCCCCAAACTTTGATGTGTCCTGCTGCCTGGTTCCTCCTGGCATCTAGGGACTTCTGGGAGAGGCAGATGAACGTCCTATTGTGCACACAGGTGCGAGCCCACTCTGGCAGGCACAGGGCAGGAATCCTTCCTGGCCAGCAGGACCCACCCACTGGGTTCAGACTTGACCTCTGGCTGTTCCCTCAGACTCACAGCTGCTGGACACTGGTCACGAAGACTGTGCTGCCCAGCCTGGCATGGCAGTACAGCAATAGAACAAAAAGGACCAAGTCCTGGGCTCTGAGTAAGGAGCTGGGTCCCCTGGGCGGTCCCCAGCCCTCAGGCCAAACCTTCTCTATGAATCACAGTGCTCCTGCCCATTCCTCTTCTTGAGTGTCCCAACTGTTGAAACAATTCCTTTCTCCCATTCCTGTTAGATCCCTGGGCCAGTCCACAGCCTGGAGGCCCAAGGGGAGAAACTGCCCTCCTGAACTATGGCATTAACCTCTTCTGACCCAACTCTCCTCTCTAGGCAACAGAAAGAGGCCCCTCTGTCCAGCCATCCAGCTCTGGCTGCCGCTGCCTGCATGCCAGCCCCATACAGGACCAGACGGGTTCTATAAGCAGGCTCCTCGAAGGTGGCTGGGGTGGAAGCAGCGGTGCGTGTCCATGGGGAGGGGTGGTCCTCCCTGGTGAGTGACTGAGTCTGTGGGACCCTGGAGCGGTGGCCCATGACTAGGGCTCTATCATCATCTTGAAGAGGTCATGATGTTCAGGGCCTGCAGGTGTCTCCAGGCTTCCCAGCAGGCCAGGCTCCTGGCAGAGGCATGGCAATGCTGGGTAGATGCTCAAAGGATGGAACAGCTGTCTCAGACCCTGGTAGGTGGACTTAGGCTCTCTTCACTTCACAGATGCCCAGGGGCACACCTCCTGTTCATTCTATCCTACAGTTAACTCTATTAACTGCACGGTCTTTAGAGTCTGAAATCTTGGGGGTGGGGTCAATGGGATCTGCATCTGCTAACATTCCTTGTATGACACTCCCTTGTCACACACACCCCTCCCCCACCTGGTGTAACAGAGAGGTGGAAAAGCCAGGTCTGCAGGAGGGCAGGCGGCCTTTTCTGTCAACTCTCCCCTAGCTCAGGCACTGGCACCTGGAACAGACTTGGAGGACATGGCGGCAAAAGGCCCTGCAGCTGTGGGTGGCTCAGCGGCTGCACCAGCAAGAGAACAGCTGGGTCCTTAGCCAGGTATCAGCCAGATGGACCCCTCACTTTGCCCAGCCAGCCTTCTAAAACCAGCGCCATCTCCAGGCTGAGCTAGGAAAAGCAGGGCATGCGTGTCCCAGACACCACCCTGAGGTCTCTCCATTGGGAGGGCTGGTTAGTTTGGTTAGAGTACACAGCCCAAACATGGGAGCCCTTGACTTGATCGGTAGCTGCAAACCAGCTCAGTGTCATGGTCAATCTAAGAACAAGGCTATTTGTGGCAGTGACCACCCATGCTGGTCCTTCTAGGGTCTGGGCTAATCAGAGATTCCTCATTTGCAGATCACTGGGCACACCTTCCCACGTCACAAGTCTGGTCCATACTGAGCCTGTGTATTTGGCCTGTGACAGGGTGGGCTGTCCGCCACGGCAGGGAGGGTCCTCTGGTTGGGACACAGAGAGCATTGCCTAGGTGTTGGGCTAGCCCTGAAAGGAGCCAGAGACAAATGGCCTTTCCTGTCCCTCCTTGCTTCCAGGCCTTTGTGAAGTGGTACCAGCGCCTGGTAGCTAGGAACTCAGAAGAGACAAAGCAGCCCGTCCCCGAGGAGCAGCTGACAGCAGCTCAGATACAGTGGGCTTGGAGTAGAGCAGGGCCCAGCGGCAGCTGTGAAATATTCCCGTGGGATGAACAGAACAGCCCAGCTTTCCAAGGGAAGGAACAGCACGCAAACCCGGGAGTGCAGTGATAGAAAGGTCAGCTCCCTGAACTCTGGGAGCCAATAAAAGGTCCTCGTCAGTCCCAGCTGTTTCTGTGCAGTCTCTCCAGGCTGCCTCCCACTGCAGCCATCTAGGCCTGGAAAAGGGGAAACTCACTTCTCTGCCTCAGCCACTCCATGGACGTACACCCTCCCCCAACTCCCACCTCTTCAGCCAGACAAGACCAGCAGACTGGGAGCCAGGACACTTAAGCAGCCATCTGTACCTGCCAGTCACTGCCCCAGGCAGAGGCCCAAGGGCTGACTGGGGAGGAGTGCCATGGGACAGTTCCTGGGCTGGGCTGAACAGGGGCAGCTGGCAGAAGTGCCCAAGCAGGACGACCAGGAGTGGGCCGCACACAGCTGTGCGCAGAGCGGGGCCCTGCTCAGGTGAATCTCGCCTCACCTCACTTCTTGACAGTTAATAGAAGAGGCGGCCAAGAGCCCCCACCTAGAACAAAGGTCAGAATGCCTTTAACCCTTAAGGGACACTTGCTTCTCCAGCAACCAGTACACAGCCACAACCTTTTCAAGAAAGCAGCTAAGCTCTCAGGCCAAAGGTGGAAAGAAAGGCTTATGTTATTGGGTGTTAGCCCAGGCCCATCCCAGTGTGCAGATGGCTTAGCAGGGAGGAGGGCAGTGGTATCTGCCCCTTTCACTTTGCCCTGTCTCTTCCTGTGGCCTGTGTTCTCTCCGCTTGCTTTATACAGACCCCAGGTACAAGTTCACTGGGTTCCCAGGCAGCTACCAAGGCTGTCTGGATGCAATGGCTCAGTTGCATAGTGTCTTTTCCCATTCTCAAGGAGGGTGGTGGTCCCCTGCCGATGGAGGTGCTTGCCACTATAAGGACATGAGCTGCAGGCTTGAGCAGGAGCACCAGGCTCCTGAATGGGGACATCTTAGGTCCAGCCAGAGTCTGGATGCCTCCTGTCAGTCTAGCTGCCATCCTCCTGTGGGGAGAGATGAGGGAGCACAGGTTCCAGGAGAGGAAGATGTCAAGACTCAGGGTCAAGGTGCCTCTGTCTCTCTCTCATTCATGGTTTGCCTACTGAGCAGTCCAAACGTGTCTTCTACCACCTGCCACAGGCAGCTTTCGAGTGGGAACTCGTTGTCTACCAGATTGACCAGGAAGTAGTTGTCATGGATGTACTGGATGATCCTGCGGGACTGGGACTTCTCCTCATACAGCTTGCCCCACTGCTCGATCCACAGGGCAAAGGCCTCATCCTGTATGCACACGTATGGACACAGATATCCATGAGCAGGGTCAACATGACAGCCCTGGGGTCTGAGCTCTTGCCGCTGCCCTGTAGGGTTATGTCGCAGAGAAGAGCAAGGCCAGTGCCACTCCAGCCCAGCAAAAACACCATGTGCTAATGGGTGACCTTGCAGACCTGTAGGGCCCAGGGGTGTGGCCTTTAGACATATGTTTGGGACTACCGTCTCCCCAGGACTCTCACGGTGGCCAGGGCAAGCTTCCTCCCACTCCTTTACCTTCCAGAACATAAAGCTGACAGGATCCACCACGGTGGGCTGGATGATCTCTCGGCCAGGGAAAATGCCCCATGTAACTGCATTGGGCTGCAGGTCAGGGGCATTGGTGATGTTCTCGCCCTGAAGAGCAGAGGCAGAGCTGAGGCACAGCAGCCTCACTGTCCCCGGATCTTACCTCACTGACCGCTCCCCACCCCGCTGTACTGCCCTCCCAGCCTGTACTATTAACAGTATCACCCTCTACCTGAACAGCAGTTCTGGAGGCATCCTGGGCATCTCGCCTCGCACTGCTCCACTCCACCCCTCATGCACCTGACTGGACTCCCTATGTTACCCTGCACGCTGTTCAAAATTTTCAAACAAGGATTCCTACCAGGCTGATCTTGAATTCAAGATCCCCTCCTGCCTCCGCTTCCCAAGTGCTGGGATTACAGGCATGTCTTACCATGCCTGGCTCTTCAGCTTCTTCTCACCTAGTCCCACTGCAGATCTGCTTTCTATCTGGGTCACAAGGGCCTCCACTAGCCTCCCTGGCTCTGACCTTCCCTGATGCCTGCCATCCATACGGCTGCCCACGCCAATCTGTGTAAAAGGAAATGGAGGCAAGCCACTCTGCTACTGGAGAAAGGCTCCCCTGGCCCTGGGGAGTCCCCAGGCCCCAGGCAGGACTGCCAGAACTCCTGGCTCAACACGTTTGCCTCCTATTTTCGGTTTCCCCACAGTCAGTGCAGCACAGAGCCTTTTCCTCTGCCCTATCGCCAGAATGCCGTCTGCCTGTTAGCCAACTCCTTTTTGTCCTTAGAAGGATTCAGGCCAGGAAAATGGCTCAGCTGTCAAAAGTGCTAACTGTGCAGGCGTAGGACCCGAGTTTGGGTCCTAGCACCCAGGCAAAAAGCTGTGCATGGCCCTGCACCTGCCTGTAACTCCAGCACTGAGGGAGGACAGGGAGGAGGGCAGGGGCAACACTGGGGGGCAGTGAGGACAGAGACAGGATTGCTCGGGTCTGCTGGTGTCAACATCCTTCAAGTTCAGTGAGAGACTGTCTCAAGGGAATTGAATGGAGTGTGATAGCACAGAACACAGGGATTCTTCCTCCAGCCCCCAGGTGGGGACACACACGCACATGCACACCTGATTCAGACCATACAGGGTCCCTTGTAGAAACGCCCTTTTGGGTGTGATAGCTTTCCTCTGGATTCTGTAGTACCCTATACTGAACTGAACTTTCCTACTGATTTGTCCTTGTGCAACTGTCTTCCTCACCAGACTGGGAGCTCTTTGAGAGAACAGACTTGCCTCCATCTGGTCTTGCTGGCTTGTACAGTATGCTGGGCCCTGGCTGGGCATGTGGGGACTGTTAGCGTGAACATGGATGCTCAAGACCGGCTGAGCACTGCAGTGCTGAGTCACGGCATCGCCTACCTTCACATCCACAATGTGGTAGTTGACTCGGAGCTCGTATTTCCTCAGCACTTGCAGAAGAGCCTCCACTGTCTCCCGGGAGGTGAAGAACTCCAGGTAGGCCTGTGGGGGGGAACACCCATCACATCAACCCTAGCTCCCTATCAGACATGCTGCCTTCTCTCTGTGCCCTGCTCCAACTGGCCTCCACATGTGTCAGACTAGACTGGCCTGCTCTGTCATGCAGACGCTTGTCTTCCTGCCTGCTCAAGGAGGGGCTTCCAGCAGTACAAGCAGAGGACACCGAAGGCGTGAGGAGGAGAGGTGGCATGACCAGGACGAACAGTGGAATTGGTGAGTACAAAAGGGAAGGGGCAGGCAGGGGGACCGGGAGGAGCCTGGCACAGCACAGCCTCCCCAGCCGTGAGATGACCAGTGATAGAGATGGGGCTGGACTGGGCCCTTCTGTCTGCAGAGGGCCTCTCTACCTTCCCTTGCTAGGATCCTCAGAATACGGCAAGGTGGGCATTTTCTGGCCAGAGAAGGAAGCCAGCCAGGTCTAGGGAGGTGGAGTGAGCGGGCTCTAGCATAGGAAACAGCAGAGCTGGTACCTAAACTGAGGTCTTCACGTCTAGGGCCCAGGGCTTTGGCTCAGAGTGCAATTTAGCTCCAGCAGCTCTGGGAGAGCATCCATCTCTCCAGCCCTCACAGCTCCTGAGGCCACTGTTTACTTGTTCTTCCCTTGGGCCAAGCACTTCATATGCTTTGTCCCCTGCATGTAAAACACACCTAATTTTACAGAAAGAACTAAGGCTCTGAGGGCCCAGGTGACCCGCTATCAGATCTGTCCAACTGCCATTCAAAACGCAGGGCCAAGGAGGAAAAGGCTGGAGTTCTGGTGCCGTGTCTGGGGAAGCGCTGGTGCTGGTCAGGGTGAGCAGCCGTGAACATCCAGCCTACCTTCTGGAAGACGTAGCCCCCACTGGGGCCCCAGCCCACAATGGGGTCAGAGGATGGCTTCCCATTGATGCTGGGCTGCGAGTTGATGGTGAGGATGCCCAGGCGGTTCACACGCAGCAGCTCCTCCTTCATCAGGCTGGTCTCAGCTGCCAGAGGATCATCGTTCCAGGGCAAGCAGGTCACCTGCAGGGTAGAATATGCTGGGCCACGGCAGTGATGGGCCAGGACCTGGGTTGCCCCTTGGATGGTCCTCCTCAGAGACCCAGTCTGTCTCTGCCTCCATGGGCCCATCCCAGGGGTAATTTCTTATCCTTTTCCCTTGGCTGAGGTGAGTATCCACAAGAGAGGAAGCAGCCCCATCCCATGGGGTCGGCACTCCACCCAGTACCACTCACTTTGTAACCTTGGCGGTTTGGCTCTCCCGAGAGGTAGTGCTCAAAGACTTCAAAGACGCTCTCTTCGTTGGTGAGCTCCCTACCCCACATCTTCAGCAGCTCGTCCCTGGGGGACTTGCTTTTCAGGTAGAAGAGGTAGTAATCCTTCAGCTCCCCAAAGGCTGGCGAGGAAGAGTTACCCCTGGCAGGGAGAGCCAGAGGTCAGGGCAAATGCCTGCAAGTCCCACCCCTAAGTCCTCCCCAGTGGCTGTTGTTCTCACCAGCGACCATTGGGAAACTCATCCCAGTCCTGTGTGCGGTAGATGTAGCTCTTTGGTCGGGAGGCCCAGAAGATGGGGCGCACATCTTCTTCCCTGCGCTTGGGGTGTGCACTGATGGCCCAGGGCAGGGGTCGCCTGGTGAAAAGGGAGAAAGGTCAAGGACTTGACTGGAGTGAGCTGGAGGAATCCACCAAGCCTGGCCTCTGGGTCCTGACTCTGAGCCTCCACTGCATGTGGAGTACTCTGAGTTAGAGGATGGACCCCTGGGGACTTAGCTAGCTGTGACACAAAAGGGCCTCATTACCAGCTCAGGGCCAACACTGTACCATGGCTGTTCTGCTCCCCCGGGGACTCGGGCCTCCATCCTCACCTGGGGTCCTCAGTCCACATGCCCAGGCGCTTTAGCACTTCCATGGTGGCCACCTTGCGGTTGAGGGTGTAGAAGTGGAGGCCTGGCACCAAGCCACTATCCAGCAGCTCTCTGCACAGGCTGACGGCCAGCTCAATGCCATAGTTGCGGATGGCAGCATCATTGTCTTTGATTGGCTCAATCACATCCTTGATCTTCTGTGGCACCTCCAGCTTGGACAGCTTCACAAGCTGACGAAGGGAGGTGTAGCTCTGTCCGAGACACAAGGAGTTGTGGGGTCATCTCTAGCCTGTCTCCCAAGCTATTCCCCGCTGGTTCTCTTGGCCAACTAGTTTTACATGGGAGACCCATGATAGCCAGGTGGTATCTCGGGGTCATGTTTGGCCTTTCTCACCCTTTGCAGAACCCAGTGGCTGCCTGTAGTTCTCCTGCCATCAGCCTGAGTCAGTCCCTCAACCCAGCACAGCGGTCACCTAAGAGCTGTTCCCAAGCCTCACTGGTCAGTCATCGGCCAAACTTAAGGTATATGATACAGATTCCCAGGACCCCCTCAGGCCATTATATCAGAACTTCTAGAGGTAAGGCCTGGAGACCCAGCTGTGGAGCTAGCTTATCAAATGTTTCTGATGAAAACCCAGGTTGAAAAATACTGATTTGACCTTTTTGTTTATTTTTGAGACAAGTTCTTATGCAGTGCAGGCTGGCCTCAAACTCCTAATCCTTCTGCCTTTATGTCCCAAATGCTGGAATCACAGGTGTGTGCCAGCGAGCTCACCTTAACCAAAATTTCTAATGAGAGTTACAGTCATTTTGGGTGACATTGGTCAGCAGGTCAAAGTACAAGCCCTTAATAGACATTCCTCCTGTCCTAAGGGTGACGGCGAGTGTATAGACAATGGCTGATAAGAATCTAGTGCCACTTAGGAAGAACTTGAGCATGATTCAGTACCTCTCCCTAGAACCCTGGCTTGGACTGGGACAGTGCAGCAGAGCAGGAGTCGGGTCCTCCCGAGGCCCTCACCTGAAGGGGAAAGATCCCGGGCAGGATGGGGCACGAGATGCCCATCTCCGTGCAGGCCTTGACAAAGCTGAGAAAGGTGCTGGACTCAAAGAAGAGCTGGGTGATGATGAAGTCGGCGCCTGCAGACACCTTCTCCTTCAAGTGCTTCAGGTCTTCCTCAAAGCTTCCTGCCTCAGGGTGGCCTTTGGGGTAACCTACCAACAGAGAAGACAGCAGGGAAAGGCTGGGCTCTGTGCACATGCTCGAGAGGGAGAACGTTAGTCCTTGGCCTGGGCTCTGCATGCACATCTGATGGCTATGAAGGCAGGTGAACTGTGGTGGCCGGTGTCGATGCTGTGTCACTGAGTCTTGTGGGAGGTGGCTTAAGCTACTCTCTTAAGCGTGCGAGTGAATTGCTTTAAATGCACTGCATCTAAGGCGTTGGTTCAGGGTTTTTGGTTATTTTGTTCTGTGCTGGGGAATGAACCCAGGGCCTTATGCATGCCAGGTAAGCACTCAGCCACTAAGCTACATCCTCAGCCCCTCTAACTATGTTAAGTGTATCTGCGTATGTATATACACACAATTTTAACACAAGATAACGAAAGGTTAAACATCCTCTCATGTGAGGAAAGATGGAAGAGAGTGCAATTTTGCTTCAAGGAATGAACCGGGCGAGTGTAATAACTACTTTCAAATGTCCAAAGGTTGGCCTGGGGGAGGAGTCACCAGGCTGCATTCCTTACAGTCATCTCCACCCTGCTTCTGATGACGGGAGAAGAGGAAAAGCGTCGTTACCACCCCACAAAAAGTTCCACAGGGTCAGAAAGATGGCTTAGTGGGTAGGGGGACATGTGAGCAAGCCTGACAACTTAAGTTTGATTCTCAGGTCCTAGAAGGTGGTGGGAGAGAACCCACTCCCAAGAGCTGTCCTCTGATCCCACATGCTGAGCTCCATGGCACTGCATGCCTGCATACCATGCCCCCATACTAAAGGAAAGGAAGGAAAAAAAAAAAAGGCTTTTCCTGGAGCCTGAACACACACACACACATGGGGAGTGTGGTAGGATGACCACTGTGTGCTAGGCATGCAGAAGATGGCATTCCCAAATTGTCTGGGAGCTAGGACTGGAAGCTTTCTAGGCCCAATGGTGACTTCACGAACTCAATGACTCCTTCCTCAATGACCAAATTTACTAGCAGCCTCATGTGGGTAGGAAAGCTGGGAGACCATAGCCCTACAGAAAGGTCAGGGAGGGAAACAACATCTCTCACCAGAGCTTCACTAGAATCAGAGACAGGCAAGGAGCAGACCTGAGCCAGAGCTGTCTGGAAGCCAGGCTGCCTTGCTTGTAATAAGGCCACTCCATTCTTTAGGAACTAGAGTCCTCAGGAATGGATATAAATGACTATTGTTTCAAGGCAAAGGGAATCAGGAGACTAGGCACCGGAGTTTCAGTTCTGAATCATGCAGTTTCTAGTAGGAACTTCTGAAACCACGCAGCTGAGAGTAAGCATGGCTGAGCGAACATACTGCGGGCTTACAGCCGAGTATTTTTTTTTTTTTTTTGCTATTTTCTTTTTGATACTTTTGAATACACTGACCTTCTTACCACCCACTTTATAATAAGCAAAGTACAGAAGCCCTAGGCAAGTGTGAGCTCACAGCACTGCTAGTTTCTAGCACCTCACACCCACAGTACACAAGTGCGCAGTCCCCAACTAGCTGCTCCGGGGCCAGCAGGAGCAGGAGGACAAGAGGAGCTGGCAGTGTCTGCTCTTCCCATCTCCTCAGTGTTTCCAGTGTTACCAGTTATGCAGTCCTGCTGGAGGGCAGACATGAAGGACTGGGGAGAAGAGTTCAAGGTCCCCTATGACAGTTTTCTTTTTAGTCACAACCCTTGTTTTTAAATTTTATGGCTTGAGGGGCTGGAGAGATGGCTCAGCAGTTGAGAGCACTGACCGCTCTTACGGAGGACCCAAGTTCGATTCCCAGCACCCACATGGCAGCAAACAACCATATATAACTCCAGTTCTGGGGGGAACCCAAGCCCTCCTCTGCCTCTGCAGGCACTGTGTGACACAGGTGCAATAATACATGTGCCGGCAATATACTCATACACGTAATAGAAGAACAATACATAACATTTTTTTAAGATTTACTGTTTGATCTGTAGCTCATAATGTAGCCCCATTTGTTTATCTGTCTATTTTCTCAGCACTGGGAGCAGAATCCAGATACAAGGAATGCACTGAAATATAGCTTTTAAGCTTTGGGTCTTTAAGCTTTTGGGTCTTGTTATGTAGACTAACAAGATCTTTGGATCTGTGGTCCTGGTGCCTGCACCCCACCCTCATCACCCAATGCTAGGATTGGAGTTGAGCTAGCACAAGTCTTGTTCTTGGGAACTGAGAACTAACACTGAGAATGGTCACTCCGTCTGGACTGCAGGCTGGAACTGAACTGAGCACACGCAGATGCAGGACATGTACGTGGAAAAGTGTGTCTATCAGATCCACCCGGGAGGCAGATGGAAGCGGGCGTGGAGGGAATGAGGAAGGACCTCAGCTCCGACTCCTTTCAGTGTCTGGTCGGGTCTGACACCGTTTCCTCACTGGCTCTTGGGACCCCTCAAGTCTTCTTCCTAAGTGTTCTTTTGTTGGCGACAGGAGGGTGGGAGCATGGAAGGCGGAGGAGCAAAGAGTGTGCGTGTGTGCATGCGTGTGTGTGGCTACGCAGGAGTCTGGTGCTGGGCAGGCAGGGGAACAAGCAAGGTGCCGCAGGGGTGAGCGGCACAAAGACGTGTCACTTGGCTCTGTGTCCTCACCTGCACAGGCGGGTCCCCGACTGCCAGTCTACCCAGTCACCGTATCCTGAACCGAACATGGCTAGCTTTTCCAGTCTCTCATCCCTTCCCTTCTGTCCCCACTCACCTGCAACACAGATGTCAAAGTAGTCTCCAAATTCATTCCGGATGTGTTTCACCAGATCTGTGGCGTAGTTGAAGCCTCCTTCCTCTGCTTCCCAGTGGTCACCTACAGGGTCTGCAGGGTTGCTGGAGGTCACTGAGTGACCTCCAGTCTTTCTGTTCTCTCTACCTACCCCTACACTTGGGGCTGTGACTCCTCAAAGGCAGAGACCCTGTGGTGCAAGTCTGGTCTAGCCCCTGACAAGCAGTAGGAGGGGCACAGTGGTCAGCTGTCAAACGTCTACTGAGGGCCGACTATGTGGATGCGCCCTTGGCCCTGGGGTGAAGGCAACAGTGTGGCTCTGCACTGCGCCCGGTGGACTAGAATCCCCAGTCTGGCCCTGGTGTGCTCAGGCACCCCCTGCCCACCCTCTCAGAGTTCCACATGCTAGGAGGACTTTCTCCTCATCGTGAGAAAGGGTCCTGAGGTGAAGAGCAGAGGCCACAAGATCCCTCCTACCTCCTGGGCTCCCTACCCACTCTTGAGTGGCCTGAGGTCAGCAGGAACCCAGGTGCTCCTGGGAAATGAGCAGTGCTCAGTGAGCAGGCAAGGCGGTACCAGTGATTGATGGCACTGTGCAGCCACACCCGGCTGAACTACAACCAGGTCAAGAGGCAGAAGAGGCAGTCCCACCTGTGTGGAGCCCATGGTGGACTGACTACCCACAAAGCCCATGGATCCACAGGCCCCAGGGAGGGGATGCTGAACCCACTCAGTGTGAGGCCCAGGAAAAGGAAAGAACTTTTCTGGGAGAAGGAAAGGCCTTTGGGAAGCAGGAGCCCGGTGAGGAGGGGTGCTGGAGCCCCACCTCCCCTCAGTGCCAGTATGTTCTTCAGGCCCAGCTGCTTGGCTCTGTGCAGATGGCCTGTGATGTCCTCCTGGCGTTGCTGGCAGCAGGTCATGTGCAGCATGGTTTCCAGGCCACAGTAGTTGACAGCCGTGCTGGCGATCATCATGGAGGAGGTCTCCTTGTCTGAGCCAGGGTCCCCTGCTGGGTGCCAGGTAACATCTATGAAGAGGGGGCCACCTGCTGCCATCTGGTCAAACCTGTAGGGGATTTCTTTCTGAAGTCGGGCTCCCGGGGGAATGGCACCCCCATCTCCTTAGAGGAGGGAGCGGAAGGAGCACAGCATGCACTCTACCTCCCAGCCACGGCTGCTGCTCACCAGCTGCGTGACCTTGGGCACATCACCTAACCTCCCTGAGCCTCAGTATCTTCATTTCTAGGACACGGCAGATAACAGTACCTACTTCAGAAGAACTACGAGGACACTAAGTCAGATGGCTCCCCACGGGGTGTGCTCAGCTCCAGCCGATCTTATGATTGCTAGGTTATAGAAATGACATGCAACGATGCCATCATTCCGCCTGAACAGCACTCCATACTTCTCAGAGTCCTTGCACATTGGCCTTTGGAGAGTAAGAGAGCTCGGCAGGGGCAGGCAGACAGCCTCATTCTAGGAAAGGCAAAGGAGTGTCAGCAGACACAAGTTTCCTTTGTGCTGCTTCTAATAGTCCCCTAGCACTGGCCAACGGTCCTGCAGAGCAAGGCCAAGTTCCTGGAGTAGATTCAGAAGCCAGTGTGGGCACCAGCACTTGTGTTAAAAAGCTATAATAAGGCCGGGTGTGGTGGCGCACGCTTTTAATCCCAGCACTCAGGAGGTAGAGGCAGGTGAAACTCTGAGTTCAAGGCCAGCCTGGTCTACATAGTGAGTTCCAGGACAGCTGGGGCTACAACAGGGAGACCATCTCAAAAAGATTTTTAAAGCTATAACGGTGCATTTAAACATGCTCTGCCTTTAACTTCAGGATTTATGAAGTGAAAGGCACCAATTTTTTTTCTGTTGTTTTTGATAGAGTCTTGTATAGGCCAGGGTGGCTTCAAACTTGTGTAGCTGAGGATCACCGTGAACTTCTCATCCTCGTGCGTCCACTTCCCCACGTGCTGGGATACAGGACTGCTAGTGCACCGCTTATGCAGTGCCGGGGATCAAGATCAGAGGTTCCTGGAAGCTAGGCAAGCACTCTACCAACTCAGCTACATTACCACCCCTTTTTGTTTTGATTTTTGAGACAAGGTCATGTTATGTAATCCTGGCTAGCCTAGAACTCTATGTGTAGCTCAGGCTGGCTTTGAACTCACAGCAATTCTCTTGCCTTTGCCTTCTGAGTGCTGGGGTTAAAATGTGCACCCCACTATTCCTGACTTAAAAGAATATACACTTTTCTTTCCCTCTTTCTTTCTTGTGATTCTGGGGTTCAGGAACAGGGTCTTGTGCGTGCCAAGTGAGTACTGCTGAGCTCTCTCTCTCCAGGCCCCAAATGGCACACACTTCGAAGGCACTGAACCTCATCAAATGCTAATACAATCAGTTGGACTTCTAGATTTGGAAAGGCATATTCCAAATACCCAACTTGTTCAACAAATCCCCTAAGTGGCTGCTTGTGACTTCCTAAACTACAAATGAGCCAGGCCCAAGTTCTGCCAAAGAATTCGGTCTGAGAATCAACATTCTCAGCCCACTGAAGAGTGTATCTAAATATATCAGATGCTGCTTCTGAGGGACTTTCACAGTTGAGAGGTTGTAGGATGCAGACCAAATCTCCCTGTCTGGGCCTCCCTCCACCCCCATTCCTTTTCCTGCCCAGTTAAAGGGCAGCAGTGGCCCAGGATTATCAGCTCAAGCCCTCTCAGCTTTCCCCCACCCTTAACCTCCCTGCTCACATTGAGATGAGGTTAACAGCTGCCTCAGCAGTTCGAGGAGGGAAGAATTCCAGAGAGAACCACTTGTCACCAGATTCCATCCTGCGCCTCATCTTCTCTTGGAGTCTCTCGTGCCGCTCGGGGTCCGGGTTGGGAGTAGAACATCTCGAACTTTCTTTGGAGCTCTCGCTGCCACTGCCACTACCCTCGGATCGGGGGTTGGGGCCGCCACTCCCTCTGGCCTGATTCACCATGGCTGGGTTCCTGCTGCACAGGGTGGGGGCAGAGGGCATTATCAGACTGGTAGCCAAGTCCCAGGCACACCTGACACCTGAGTAGCAGGCAGAAGCTCCAAGTGGCAGACAGTGCGTAGGAAGGCAGCCAGCAAGGGTGAGTGAAGCTGACACAGCTCCTACCCAGAGGCTCCAGGCGCATTACTCCCTGCTGATTCCTGGGTCTCTGCATGACGGTCCCTACCAGGCACTAAAACATGCTCCTTCAGCCCACAGATCCTCAGTGACAGCTACCTGATAGAGGGTGGCACAGAGCGTCTTGAGCAACCGGCCCCCGAGGCCCACGTTCCCAGGGTGGGGTAATGGTGCCCAGCTGGGAGGACCCTGGCTTTTCGATCGTCCATCTCAGTCAGTTTAGACCCAGAGTGGAGAACAAACAGAGGAACCTTTCCTTGAGGGTGTTCCCAACTGGGCGGAGCTGTGACAAAGAGCCCAGAGCAGAAGCTGGGGCCACGCAAAGGGGCGGGAACAAGGCTTCCAAGCCGGAGAGAAGGCTAAAGCGCAAGTCTAAGAAGCCGGATGAAGGGAGGGGGATCCTGGCGGGCGGGGACTGCAGGGGTTGGAGGAGATAAGGCCATCAGCCACTCAGACTCACTGGATTTCCCCTCCAAGAAAAGAACAGCTCAGCAAGGCTGGCCCTGCCTGGACCATCTGTTAATAGGTTGTGTACAGGGTGGAAGGGGCCAGGGTTTGGCTACGCAGCCTGATTTCCTGAGTTCATGCAATTCCCAAAGGACGGCTGTGTGGGAAGTTAGAACTTGATGTGGGCTGGGTTGCAAAAGCAGGCAGACCCATATTCACTAAGGGCAGGAATTTACGTCCAACTCTGAACAAAGAATGTCCCATCAGTGCCTGCCCTGCAGGCAGTTCTCCCTACAAGTGACACCGGAGTCAAAACAATCAGTGATGACAGAGCTACAGCTAAGTAGAGTGACAGCAACCGCAGCCTGGCCAACCAGGCACAGTGCCATATGGCAGTCTGGTCAGGAAGTGACAAATACCTTAAAATGAAACAAAATACTACTCCAGCACAGTAATGGGCAAACACTCAGTTGTAGGTATCTGTGTGGTGAGCAACGGAGAAATAACCAGGTCACATTCATTCCTTTCCAACTAAAGATGTGAAGAAACCCACTGCTTGCATTGGGTACAAGCAAAGTCAAGGCGTCGATTCCAGACCACAAACCCTGTCTCCATCTGGAGACACCCGTACAGATCTGACCTAAAACTCCCAGGTTCTCCTGCAGAGAAAGGTCTAGTGATGGCACAGCAGCCCCTGGCTTCCTCCTCTATTCAAGGGAGATGCTACGTGACTCACCTGCTGGAACAAAACCCGGGGAGCCGAGCCACTTGCTGCAAAAGTTCTGCACCTCAAGACGTAAGCATGTCTAGTATGTGCTGTATTTCAACCAATTACCCATTTTCAGCGGGACTCCCACAATACATAAGATTGAAACTGGGGGCCAACAGGTTTGCCTTTCCTTGGGTGTCATTCCTTGCCTGAGACCCGGACCAGGGACGCACTACTCACTAAGACCTAACGACCAGTGCTGCCACTCCATTCTCAAAATGCCCCTCTGCTGCGTCTCTCGAACCCTGAACCTGACACTGATCACTTACTCGGACTGCGCCAAACACGCAGACTCTATGCGCCCCAGTCCCAGAAGGGTTGCGAAGGGCGTCTGTGCACAGCAGGACGCAGTGGACCCCTGGGGTCCACGGCTCCTTTCCAGGTTCCAAAGACTAGGGCCGGAAGCGGCCAGAGGGGCAGGAACCAGGTCAGTGGGTCACATGTCAGGGCGGAGGATGCGGGTCCCGGCCGGTTCTGGGGTCTGCATGGCTGCCCCGATTCAGGATTCCTTCATCCCCGGGTTCCCTCCGCGCAGGGGGAGGGGCCCGAAAGGAGTCTACGCCGCGGGTCGGCGCTGGCACCGGTGGGAGCCCAGGGGCCGCAGAGGACCGGCCGGTCTCCCGATGCCGGCCCGCCGGGAGTTCCGGGCGGCGTCTTCTCCTCGGCGTCCCCAAGCCTCGCCGCCACTCACCCGCCAGTTCCTCGGAACGCTCGCAGCTTCCGTGCTGCCTCCCCAGGGGTGCGCCGAGGGGGCGGGGCTCAGCCGCCGTTGCTAAGGGAGACCAGACGGGGGGGGGGGGAAGGAAGCCGGAAGCCACTAAAACGAAAACCGGAAGTCCCGTCTCCAACATGGCCGCGCCCGGAGGTCTCTGGGGAAGCGGGTTCTGGACCGCGTCATGTGACGCGGGTCCTCGCCCCACCCGTCTGCAGCCACTCCCGGTCTCGCGTCCCCAAGCTCGAGAGGGCCACGTGACCCTCGTGAGGCCAGTCACGTGAGGCGCGGATCCCGGGTGGGAGGGGGGTTGGCCTAGGGGGTCCGGAGTGGCAGCCCAGGAGGAAGATGGCGGGGTGCAGGGGGTCCGTGTGCTGCTGCTGCCGGTGGTGCTGCTGCTGCGGCGAGCGGGAAAGCCGCACCCCGGAGGAGCTGGTGAGCTGCGGCCGGGCCGGGCTGGGGAGGGGGCGGTTGCTAAGGGACGGAGAGGCGTTGCCGGGGGTGGGGCCGAGCGCTGCTGCGCCCGCAGGTGGCTGCGGGTGGGGCCCGGGGACCGCAGTCCAGGCTCCCGGAGCATCCGCCCTTCTGCACGCCCAGTCAGTTCTTTTCTAATAAGCTCTCCTTGGGAGAAGCCGAGACAACTTGAGTTAATGCCACCGTATTTTATTTCATTTCTATTAGGAGTTCTGAATGAAGGAAGCATTTTCTGAATGAGCGCTTTCACAGGACTTGGTGCCCATGCAGGAGATTTAGATTCCCCCGGCCTTTTCTTACTCTAGCCTTAGTCTTTTCTGGGTCACTGATAACCTAGCTTCCCCCCTGCAAAGCAACCTGGGAAAACTTGAGTTGTGTCCCCACAGTTGACAGGTTCTTTCTGATTTCATATTCAGCCCATTGTCAGGTGGAGCCCGAATTTTCTCCGCCCTAAGCTGCCATCGGACATCTTTCAGGTGTCCTGAAGGTGAGCATTAAAATTGGGAGAAGGTGTCAGTCAATAGAAATGAAGACTTCTGCTACTGACCAGATTCCCATCCCAAATTTTTTTTGAGATCTCGCTCCCCTTTGATGGCTCCAGTTGACTTAGAAACTAGCAACTTTTTTTTTTAGTTGCTAGCTAAATGGATTTTAGTAATACGTCCCCTCCTTCCTCTCAACCAGTAAAAAGGTCTCCTCCTTGTGAATCTGTTTTTCTAGACGATCCTCGGAGAGACACAGGAAGAGGAGGATGAGATCCTTCCAAGGAAAGACTATGAGGTGAGGACCTCGGATGCTGCCTTCACTAATGTAGCAAGTTTCCTGGTCACTTCAGACCTCCAGCCAGAGATGCCCTTTGACATTCTGTCCCAGGGAGTGAGTCTGGGAAGAGATAACAGGCCTTCTGGGAAGTGTTGTGTATAGCAACCCCCAAAGGAGGTCTGGTGTTGATATTGTTATAGATCTGTGATACCTTTACATGTATTTACTATTAAACCTTATCAATATAAGGTGACCCAGAGTCAAAGGGCCTGACTGTGAATGCTCATAACAGATATGTGCTCATAACCTGTCAGGAAGCCTTGCTTCTCTGCCCCTTGAAATGTTGTTGATTATAGTTTCCAGCTTCATGTGTAGAATGTTTGGAGTCACAGTGTTCTGGTGAATGCCTTTAATCTAACACTGAATTTAAGAGTCTGAGGTTGAAAGATCCCTTGAGTCCCATAGTCCTAGATCAGTGTGGCTAACATAATGAGACTCACTAAGAAAAGTGTGTGTTTTTAGTAAAGTCAGTTCTGTCAGAATGAAACTTAAAATCATTTAACTATTTACAAAGAGAAGTTAAAATTCTCATTCAACTAAATTCCTATTTTGATTTGTTCTCCCTCCCAACTTGATAATTTTTGTATTGCTTTTCTTTCTTTTTTTTTTTTGAGATAAGGTCTTGCCAGGTAGTCCAGAATGGTCTGGACTGGACACACTTATGTAGTCCAGGATAGTTTCCAACTCAAGATCCTTCTGCCTCAGCCTCCCGGATACTGAGGTAACAGGAGTCCACCATTCCAGGTTTCAGTTTATTTATTTATTTTGGGAAACAAGGTCTCCCTATGTAGCACAGGCTGGCTTCAAACTGGAATTCCTCCTGCCTCTGCCTCCCAAGTGGTGGGATTATAGGTGGGATTATATACCATACCTGGCACCGTAACACACACCCCCACCTTTTTTTTTCCAGACAGGGTCTCACATGTAGCCTTAGTTGGCTTCAAATCACCACATCCAGTGCTATAGTGATCTGTTCATTTCTGTTTTTCTGGAACAGGGTCTTGTGTAGCCAAGGCTAGTCTTAATGATGATCTTGTGTTTCTGATCCTCCTGCCTCTACCCCCTGAGTACCGAATTCTGGGATTACAGGTAAATGCTACCCCTCCTACTTTATGTTTACTGGGATCAAACCCAGTGCTTTGTTTGTGCTAGTGAAGCACTCTACCAATTTAGCTAAGTTTCCAGTCTTCTTTGGATTTTTTGTCTTATTTATTGAGACAGGATCTCCCTGTAGCCCCAGCTGGCCTGGAACTCATTACGTAGAGCAAGCTGGCCTTGATCTCACAGAAATCTGCCTGTCTCTACCTTCCAAGTGCCAGGATTAAAGGCGTGTGCCATCATGCCTGGTTATTTATTTTGTGCAAGTCAATATGAGCATATGTATATATGTAGGTGCACATGCCACCATGTGCCTTTGAACATCAGGATAAGTCTGGGGGATTGACTGAGGTCATCAGGCTTGGAGACAAGTCCACTGAACCATCTTGCTGACCCTTAAAGTTTTCCAATTACATCTTTTTGTATTTATTTGTGTGTGAATACCAAAGGATAACTTGCAGGGGTCATTTCTCGCCTTCCATCATTTGGGACCTGGAGAATCCTACTCAGGTTGTCAGAGTGGTAGCAAATGCCTTTACCCACTGAACCGTGTCACCAGCCCTCTTCTGAGGTATAAGGCACAGATTATTCAGTTCTTCCATTTAAAGTGGATCATTTGATGAAATTTTTAGTGCATGTATGGAATTGTACACCTGTCACTAGTCACTTGAACGTTTCCGTCATGCTGGAGGAAACCCTGTAGTTGTTAGCAGTCTCTGAATGGTGCTGGCCTCTGCTCTGACTCTAGGCAGCCTTTATTTTTACTTTTTTTTTTTTTGAGGGGTAAGGAGGTTAAGGAATGATTCTTTTAAAAAATTTTATTATTGGGGAACGTGTGGAGTCAGGGGACAGCTTTGTGGAGCTGGCTCTGTGGAGTCAGAGGACAGCTTTGTGGAGCTGGCTCTGTGGAGTCTAGAGGACAGCTTTGTGGAGCTGGCTGTGTGCTACCTTTAGGTGATCGAGCTCTGCATTGGAACTCAGGTTGTGAGCAAGCATCTTTATCTGCCATCTCACCAGCACCTCCCCCTTCATGTGTTTATGGAGTCCTGCTGTGAGACAAAGACCATTCCTTTTTCTCGACAGATATTTATCATCTGAGCCTGAGAAATAAACTAGCCATTACTGGATTAACAGGAGAAAAGGCAGACACACTTACTGTCTGCCCAGGGCACAGTCGGAGAGACAGATATGCCTCCTTGGTAAGGAAGAGAAAAGAGGGCTATAAGCAACCTCAGAGGAGAGTGTGTAGTTTTAATTTTTAAAAAAAAATAATTTTTGCCCTTTAAAATGAAAACCTTTTAAGAGCACATGGATTTTAGGTGAGATGAATGAGTTTAAAGAATAGTCAGTAAGGGCTAGAAAGATGACTCAGTATTTAAGAGCACTGCTACTCTTACAAAAGACCTGGGTTCTAATCTCAGCACCCACATAGCAGCTAGCAACCATCCCCAACTGTTCCAGGGGAACCAGTGCCTTCTTCTGACCTTGCTAGACACTGCATGACACAGGTGCACTTATGTTCATGCAGGCAGTACACTCATACACATAAAAAAGAAAAATAAGTGCTGGGCGTGGTGGCACATGCCTTTAATCCCAGCACTTGGGAGACAGAGGCAGGTGGATCTCTGTGAGTTCAAGGCCAGCCTGTTCTACATAGAGAGTTCCCGGCCAGCTGGGGCTACAGAGAGACCCTATCTCAAAAAGACAAAAAAATAACAAAAAATAAAAAGAAAGAAAACAAAAGAACAGCCAGTAGCCTGGGACAAGTTTGGGGTGTCTGTGAGTTTTGGTCCTTCCATGAGGCAGATGGAAGCCTCAGAGAAAGCACTTCTTCCCACTCAGTACACCACTAAAAAAAAAAAAAGTTTTATGTGACTATTTGCCTAGATGTGTGTATGTGCATCATGTTGTGCTTGGTGCCAGTGGAGGTGAGAAGAGACTGGCGGATCTCCTGGAACCGAAGTGATAGTCAGTTGTGAACCACCATGTGGATCCTTTGTAAGAGCAGCCAGTGCCTTTAACTATCTCGCCAGCCTCTCAGCACATCATTTCTGAAACTAGATTCCTGAGGGGCTCTTTCCCCACACATCAGCGACTTCTCCAGCAGACAAGCTGGAGTGTCTTTAATCCTGTTCTGATACTACCTGGTGGTGGCAGCAAGTCCCATAGGTTGAGGGGCCCACAAGACTGCCTCCCTTAACATACTAGTTGGAAGCAGTGGGTTGTCTTTGCTACCCCCAAGTTTGATTAATTTGCTAGGGCCATTCACAGGGCAATGCTAGGTTTGCTAGTTTATTAATAAAGAATATAAAAAAGAATACAGATGTATAGCTGGGTCATGTGGGAGCTTCAGTGTTCTTTCCTGGGGAGCCACCCTCCCAGTACCCCCAAGTGTTCAGCAGTCTGGAACACCTAGTCCTCTTCCAAACCTAGTCCTCTCCACTTTTTATGGAGGTTTCATTACGTGGGCATGACCAATGGCATCCCTGACCATTGGCAAACAACTTCAGTCTTCAGCTTCTTTCTTCTCCCTAGAGATTGCTGGTTAGGGATGAAAGTTTCTGACCCCTTCTCCCCTCATTCCCTCCCTTCTGTTTCCATTTGGACACAGTTTCACGGGACTGGGATGTAGCTCAGTGATAGAAAGCTTCTGGCATGTGCAAGGCCCGGCATTTTGAGTGGGGCAGAGAGTTCTGGCCTTTAAATCATGTCTTGGTCTGTGGTCACCAGCCCCACCCTGATTCTCCAGGGTGTACAAATGACAGTCTTCACACTGGGGAGATCTCAGGATCTTAAGGAGCTGATTGTCAGGTGATAGGAGAAAGACCAAATGTGCATTATGCATTTCACTGTGGCACAGAGAGATAATGTTATTTTACAGAGTTTCATTTTTTCCCCTGTTTGTTCCTAGACAGTAGTTACTTGAGTCATCTTTTTTAAAGTGTGGTGGGGTTTTTTGTTTTTTTGTTTTGTTTTGTTTTGGTTTTTTTTTTTGGTTTTGGTCCTTTTGAAACAGGGTCTCCTTGTAGCTCCAGCTGGCCTGGAATTCACTGTGTAGACCAGGCTGGCTTAAACTCACAGAGATCTACCCTGCCTCTGCCTTCCACTTCCAAGTGCTGGGATTGAATGTGTGTGCCTGGCTGAGAAGATGAATTTTTTTTAATGTTTATTTTTTGGTCTTTTTTGACATTTTTTTGTGTGTTTAATATTTTTATTGAGTTTTTGTATATTTTATATAATATATCTCATCTTAATTAAATTTAGAACCCCTCCTTGCCCCTCATTGTCGTCCTCCCCCCACCACCAGCGTCAGGTATTCTGTCATATATGTTAAGTCTTATCCCTTCAAACATTTCTATGCAGGTATTCCTCGGTGCAGGTTCATCCACTGGATCCTAGTCAGCCTACCGAGAGTCACTCCCGTAAAGAAGATCTATTCTCACCCCACAGTAATCATTTGCGAGTAGTTCTTTGGCTAGAGTTGGGGCCTGCTGCCCATTTCCCCTGCTCCATGCTGGGTTTTTGTCTGAATTGGTATGGGTCTTGTGTATACTGTCAGCATTGCTGCAAGTTCATGTGAACAAGTTTCCAGTGAACTAAAAGTCTCTCTTTCCTTATGTTCATGCACTAACCCTGATTCTTGTAATCTTTCTGCCCGCTCTTGTGAAATAGTCCCCGAACTGTGGTAGGTGAGGTTTAAAATAGGAGTCCTATCCAGGGACACGAATTCTGTAGTCTCTTGTTCTCTAAAATTTAACCAGTTGCAGCATTACACTTTGTTGTATGAATAAAGCTTCGCTGGTGAGACTTAGGAGAGCCTTAGGTGTAGAGGTTCCACTGTAGATGTATCACTTAGGACTGAGCATCTCTCAGACATATATTCTCTGTGTTTGACCAGTTCTGGAGCTCTGCTCCATCTGTTGCAAAAAGAAGCTTTGATTGGTGGTGTATGGTTTTTTGTCTGGGTAGAAGACTGGTCTCAGGAATCCAAAGGCAAGGTGGGGGTGGGGACACCCTGTGGAGGGACTAACAAACTAGTCTGAAAAATTGAGCTCGCCTGAGTCCAGGGGACCAGGACGCAGTGGGTCTGAACTAAGAGGTAGTCCAGAGATCTGGGGCAGAAAGCAAAAGCGGGCTGTGCCTGAGGATAGAGGTTATTGAAGGTTTGGGGTCTCTCTGTAGCCCCAGCTGGCCTGGAACTCACCGTGTAGATCGCTGACCTCAGTCTCACGGAGATCTGTCTACCTCTGCCTCCTGAGTGCTGGGATCAAAGATGTGTGCACCACACCCAGCCTACATCTTGCTTTTTTACTGCATTGTCATTTTTAAAGTAAATTCGGACATTTTCCATATCTGATGATAAAGACTTTATCATAATGATTTGATTGCTACCTAGTCTTGTGTTTAGATATATGATAATTGATTTATTAATCATTTGTTATTACTCTAGGACTCATAAAAAAGGAATTTTGACTTACCTTCGGCAGTCATATGGATGTATTAAATTGTCACACATCATACCTATATTTGGCTGACTTAACCCTAGTGCTGGGGACTGAGGCCATGGGCCCAGTGTCCAGCTTGTTCATTAGCTGATGTTGCAGTGGAGCTGGTCACAGAGGAAGAAGAGCACAGGTTGGACTATTTCTTCATTGACAGCCTGCTCTTCTCTGACAAGACCTGGAATTGAAAGGATTCCCCTCTGGAGATGTCCTTGGCACACCTGCAGATGGTCTTCAGGTGTCTGTTCTTTGAAGCGTGGCTGAAGGAATGCTGCCTTAGATGTAGAAGGGTGGAGTAGCTGGCTGAGTAGCTGTGCCTCTTCTCAACATAAAGCAGAAGTTGCTTTAAAAAAATACTCTCCATCTGGGTTTGTCTTGTGACTGACCTCATTTTCATAGAAGCTATCTATAAAGAGAATTATAATTAGTTCAACTACTGGAATAACTTGGTTCTGGTTAATTGAAAGTTTTGTTCACATTTAAATGGAGTAAGTTGGCCAGGGCTGGTGATAGTTGAAGGTATATTTTGTAGAAATAGGAAAAATTTCTTTTTTGCAGTGTTGGGTATAGAACTAGGCCTCGCTCATGCTAGGTAGGCATCCTACCACTGATCTACATCCTCTGTTCTAAAAATAGGCCATTTAAAACTTTCTCTTGAGAGTCAGTGTGGTGGGGCATGCCTTTAATCCCAGCACTCATGCCTTTGATCCCAGCACACCAGAGGCAGAGCAGACGTATTACTACTGAGTTCAAAGCTCACTTGGTCTACATAAGTAAGTTCTAGGCAAACCATAGCTACATAGCAACACCCTGTCTTAAAAAACAAAAACAACTTTTTGAACAGGAGGTCTCGGGAAGCTGTGCTGCTGGGCCCCACTACACATGTGGATTGCCTGGGGGTCTCAATCAAGCACAGGTTCAGAGTCTGTAAGCCAGCAGGGTCCGAGTCCGTATTGTGCCGAGCCCTTCCTGGAACTGCAGATGATGCCCATCCCTGCTTCAAGCAGCTGGAAGCTGGAGCTTTGTCCTGTTCATGGCTATGCTGTTTTCACTCCTGTGTCCTTTCAGAGTTTGGACTATGACCGTTGCATCAACGACCCTTACCTGGAGGTTCTGGAGACCATGGATAACAAGGTGAGTCCCAGCTCTTGATCTTTTAGGACCAAGTAAGTCTTCAGACAGACAGCTTATTTTTCCTTCTGAGTGCCCCAATATATGTCCTTTCCCTTTTGTCTTTAAACCTTTAAACGAAATCTCTAGATCTGGAGAGAGAGCTCAAAGGTTGCTGCTCCCAAGACTGATGATCTGAATTTGATACCTAAGACCGGCATGCTAGAAGGAGAGCACTGACTCCTCTAGTTGTCCTTTGACCTCCACACACAGGCCATGGCACATGTGTCCACCACACACACACACAGACAGTCCCTAGACTGCCAGTACGCCCCAAGTTGGTGCCCCTAGCCCCGCCCCTGTGGGGCTGATTGTTCTCACTGTGAGGCACCTGAGGTCCCAGCCACCCTCCTTGCCATGTTCATGTCCTTGTGGAATTTAGTCCCGATCTGCATTCCTCCTATAACAATTGGAATTGTTCTCTTCCCATGTGAACAGAAAGGGCGAAGGTATGAGGCAGTGAAGTGGATGGTGGTGTTTGCCATTGGAGTCTGCACCGGGCTGGTGAGCAGTGGACCTGGGGAGTTGGCAGTCGGGTTCATGGGGATCAGGGAAAGCCTTGCCTGATGAGTCATTCTGTCACTATAATGTTTGTGTCATTGTGGTAATTATCATTATAGCTGACACGGCCTCTTTTCCTCATTTGTTTTCTTGAAATTAATAATGCTGACTTGATTTTTCACATGACTTTTGCTTTATGAAACGAAAGTGAGTTATAGGACTCCAGGCTCCCTAAGCACTCAGAGGTCTGGTCAGAGCTTATCTCTCATGATATGATTATGGATCTTAACCTTAATCCAGCTGATAAGTGAGGCAATCCACCTCTCTGGAGGTAGGTAACTCAGCCGGTGGAGTCCACTGGGTATTGAGGCCATGTTGTGCTACTCACATTACCAATTGTCCTAGAATGCAGAGAGGGAAGTGTTGGTGCTGGGGGCAGAATGAACAGGTTCCTGGGCCCCACAGGTTCACAGATGGATCCAGACAGGGAAAGCTGGAAACATCGCTGAAGACTGTGATAATAAATTCCCAGAACCATAACAGCAGACTTAATATTAGAAGCTGGAAAAGGCAGCAGCCAGTCAGAGGATGTGTGCCTAATTTGATGTCCATCAATATAGTGGCAGGAATGGGCTGCTTGCTAAGTGGCAGCCTGCTTATTGCCTTTCTCAGGAGTAACTTGAAGGTAGGCCAGTGTTAAAGACAAAGAAGCTTTGATCCTCACTTCCTGAAGTTAGAAAGCTTTTCAGGTCTCCCTTGCAAATGAACACCGGAGCATAGACTGCTCCCTCTCCTTAGGTGACTGTTGACTGATGGGGTGGTTCTCAGTCAAGATAGTGGCTTAGAAAATATAAAAGACTGAAGGGCTAGAGAGATGACTTGGCAATTAAGAGTGCTTGTGTCCTTCTAGAGGACCTGAGTCAGGCAGCTCACAGCTGCTTGTAATTCTAGTTCAGGGGTTTTGATGCCCTTTTCTGGACTCCGTGGGTACCTGCATGTGTGACGCACACACGTTAAAAAAAGAAATCAATCTTAGTAAACTGGACTTGGTAGTGCACACCTTTAATCCCAGGACAAAGAGGCAGGTGAATCTCTACTGAGGTTGAGGCCAGCCTAGTCTCTATAGCCAGTTTTAGGCCACCTGGGGCTATCGGAAGATTCTGTCTTAAAAAATAAAAACAAATCTTAATAAAAAAGGAAAGTATAAAAGGCTAATACAGATGCAGAAGCCATATATGCCTAGGTCAGTGTCTCTGGAGTAGAATTGTAAACCGCAGTTACCCAGCCGCCACCACTGAAGACATTTGGCTGTTCTTTTGAATCAGCCTCTGAAGGCTGTGGGGCGGCACCCCTGGGCAGCTCAGCCTCTTCAACCACACCAGGTTCTCCCAGGGTCCCGTCTGTCAGTAGCCTCCCTTTTCCTTGACTCTGCTTCACTCCTCTGAGCTCTATCACTTTTGTTCTTTGGAGGGGCCATAGGGCCAGGCTGAGGTAAGAGCTCCCCAAAAGCCAGAGTGACTAACAGAGAATTCCCTCCCACATTACTGGTCAGTGACCTGAACTGCCAGGGAAGTGGGAGAAGGCTCAGCCCTGTGCCTCACCTGGCATGGAGGTTCATAACTGGCCTCTTGCTCTTGGCAGGTGGGTCTTTTTGTGGACTTCTTTGTACGACTCTTCACCCAACTCAAGTTCGGAGTGGTTCAAGCGTGTATCCTTTTCATGACTTCTGGTGTTTGTCAACTTGGGTTCCCAAGGCTTTTTCTCATTTAGAAATTGGTTTAACAGTAAGTGTGATATTGGAAGGTCTGCTTCTTAGCCAGAGGACTTTATCACTGAAGGACAGAAAAGGAAAATGAATAGAGATGTGCATGCTGTGGTGGATGAGACATAGATGCCACAGAAACGTCTGTGCTCCCAAGGCCAGGTATAAATTCTATATTCCAATCAGAATGCCCACAGCATTGATCGTGGAGCTCAGCACTGCTCTTTCACAGCAATAAAGAAGATTAAAGAACCAAAAGTTGTGGAGGTTTGTACAATAAGGTGGAGTGGCACTCCTAAATGTCAAGAGTTAACAAAACGTAGACTTTGCCATTGAAAACAGGTCCTGTTGGTGCAGGAATGCCCAGTTATAGAAGCAGAAACTGGAGTTACAGACATTTGTTACCCTCCATCTCCATCTGGGTGCTAGAACTTGAACCCGGGTCCTCTGCAAAAGCAGCCAGTTCTTTTAACTGCTGAGTCATCTCCTCAGCCCCATAAATAAGTTCTTAAAATCTAAAAGTTTCAGGTTGTAGGGAGGTATTAATCATAGTCCTCAGTCTTCAAACTTGACTACACCACAGGTGCACTTACACACATGCAGGAAGTGCACGCGTACACACATAGTAAATACAAAAAGGAAAGACACGTCCACAGTGGGGGCTAGGTTACTTTTGTGCATTTAAGAAACAAAGCTGGTAGCTGGGCATGGTGGCACATGTCTTTAATCCCAGCACTTGGGAGGCAGAGGCAGGCAAATCTCTCTGATTTCAAGGCCAGGCTGGGTTAGAGAGAGAGACCCTGTCTCAAAAAGAACTCTCCCAAAAGAAACAAAGCTGGGCCTGGTGGTGCTAACCTGTAAATACTCAGGAGACTGAGGTTGGAGGGTTGCAAATTAAGGCCTACGTGGGCTCCAGAGTGAGTTCTGGGCTATCCTGGGTGACCTAGCAGACATCCCCCTTCCCCATTTCAAAATGAAAAGTGAAAAAGAGGGCTGGGGATGTGCTCAGTGGTTAGGGTTCACTTGCCCACCATGTCCAAGGTCCTATGTTCAATTCCTAGTATGAGGAAGGGAGGAAGGGGGGGAGGAAGAGAGTTCAAAACATGAAGATGTGCATTCCTGAGACTTACAGATTCCTCTGCAGAGGTGGACTTTAGAGTGTCAAAGGCAGCTTTCCTTTGACAGCTTTATGACAGCAGAAGGCTGAATCACCAAGTGAGGCAATGGAAAATTACCATTCCTTCATATGGTATAATTTTATACGGAAGTTCAAATAAATAAGCTACAGCTGTGTGTATCAACACGCTAATTCTCAGAAATGCACTGAAGAGGGAGGAAAAAGACATTGTAGAACAGAACGGTGCAGAAAACAAGGACCCAGTACTTAGGAAGAGAGGCAGGTTGCTGCCTCTACATGGCCAGCCTGGTCTATGTAGCAAGTTCCAGACCAACTGGGGCTATAGAGAGACCCTGTCTCAAAAAAGCAAGCCAAACAAAATAAAAATGTGTAGAGAAAATAGGGAATAATGTTGAGGTTTGTTGAGGCTACGTTGTAAGGATTGTTACTTTTGTAATGTTTGGGGTGCAGTGTCCCATAATATTAAAGTGAGTCTTGGAAAAAAACGTTTGTTACTTTTATTTCGTGTGTTCGGGTGCACATGGCACAGCATGTGTGTGGAAGTCAAAGCAGAACTGCAGGAATCTGTTCTCTCCTTCCCCCATGTGGACCCTTCGATCGACGGGTTGTCAGGCTTGGCAATGGCACCTTAACTCCTCTCAGAAGCCTAAAGTGGTTCTTTTTGTTTTGTTTTTTATTTTGAGACAGGGTCTTTTCGTTATCCCAGCCGATCAGAAACTCGCTACATAGACCAGGCTGGCCTCAGTCTCACAGAGATTCACCTGCCTTTGCTTCCCAAGTACTGGGATTCAAGGAGTGCGTTACTATGCGTGGCTCCCTTTTTTTTTTTTTTCTGAGATGGGGTCTCATTGTGTAGTCCTGAGTGCCTGGGTGTTTTCTTTGTTGGCCAGGCTGGTCTCAGACTCACAGAAACCCACCTGCCTGTATTGGAATTAAAGCATGCGCTACCACACCTGGCAGTCTTCATCACTTTTACAAATTGCAGTACATGGAGCACAGGAAGATGTGCACTGTGCAGCCAGTGTGACTTGGAAAGAAGAGACTGTGCCATTTCTGGTGATGGGGCCTCATGTGGCTGCAAGTCCTTTCCTTGACCCAGCTTCCATAGCGGTGGAGGAATGCAGTCAGAAAGGCTGCCTTGCCCTGTCCCTCCTTGAACTCTTGGGTTTTAACTTGACCTTTGTTTTCCTGGCAAGCCTTCTTGTCCTGATAGAGGTAAGCTGGTTTGGAAATTGGCTCTTTAACTGTGAGGTTTTAGAGTTCTTCACTTAGCTTTTTGCAGCTTCATGTTGGGAAGCAGCTGTATGTGGCCTGTAGGCTTCTGCGGGAGTGCCCTCTAGTGGGGCTGGAGGGATGGCTTGGAAGCTGAGGGCACTGGCTGCTCTTGCAGAGGACCAGGACTTGGTTTCCAGGCCCACACGGTGACTAAGAGCCATGTTCTATACCTCCAGTTCCAGGGGATCCCGATGCCCTTTTCTGGCCTCAGTGGGCATTGCATGCATGTGCTGTACTTACATACATGCAGGCAAAACACTCACACATATAAAATCAGTAAACTGAAAAGAAAGAAGTGCCCTCTTGTGTATTTGGAGATTTTTCTGGAAGTAAAGCTTCCAGTCTCTGAAGAGGAAGCTGCAGACAGGAAAGGTGTGTGTTACCCTCTCAGGCATGTTGGAATCACCTGGGGAAGTGTTCAAAGATGTGTGTACATCAGAATCTAGAAAGGGGGCTGCAGCGACGTGCAGAGATTCCGTATGCTAGGACGCTCCACGCTCTCTGAGGTGTTGCCCTGAGACCTGCAGTCAGGTCTGGCTAGGACCCAGCCTTCGTGGTTAGACAGGTCCTTGGGGAGGGGGCTGGGAAAGAGGAAGACAGTGGATATCCCTGTTCGGTTGTCTAGCTGGTTGAGTATAGACTGAAGTGTGGGCTTTGAATTCATGGATGTGCTTTCTTCCCCATCAGCCAGTGGCAGCAGGTTCTGGGATCCCCGAGATCAAATGCTATCTGAATGGTGTGAAGGTGCCAGGAATTGTCCGGCTCCGGACCCTGCTCTGCAAAGTCTTCGGGGTGCTGTTTAGTGTGGCTGGAGGTGAGGGATCTTTCTACTCCTTTTTGGTAGGATTTATTTTATTTTTTGTTCTGTGTATGTTTGTCGGTCTGTGTCTGCCTGTGGTTATGTACACATGAGTGCGGTACTTGAGGGGGCAAGAAGAGTACGTTAGGTCCTCTGGAACTGGAGTTAGAGATGATTATGAGCCACTTGACGTGTGTGCTCGGAACTGAGCTTGGTTTTGCTGCAAGAGCAACACAGGCTCTTAACAGCTGAGACCCCTCTCAGCCGTCTTTTTACTCTTGTCTCAGGTGTTCAAGGCGTCTGTGTACACACTGATTAGCTGTGGACTTAAGGCCCGCTCCTGCGCAGATGCTTGCATCTTTGTCTGTGTTGATTCCGTTCCTTGTGTGTCAGAATACCTGACAGCTGGGTGTCTTGCACATCTTTAGTCCCAGCATTGGGGAGGGAAAGGCAGGTAGACAGTTCTCTGTGAGATCTGGTCTATATCCAGGCCTTCTGGGGCTTCATGGAGACCCTATGTCTAAAACCCAAAAAGTGAAAACCTGACAGAACAACTTAGGGGAGGAGTGGTTTCTTTCGGCTCAGTCGTAGAGGGATTTCCATCCATCACAACTGGGAAGGCAGGGGGCAGTTCATGACAGTGGAGCGTGTGGTAGAGACTTCCCTGTGGGGCACCAGGAAGCAAGAACTAGGGCTGGGCTGTAACCACTAAAAGCCAACCCCTAAGTTACCCACTTCGGCTAGCCAGCCCCCGCCACCTATGGTGCCATAGCCTTCAGAACACCACCGCATACAGGGGACTCTGGCGAAAACACATGCTTGTTGGAGACAGTTCAGATTCGAAGCATAGTGCTGCCTCTGGTTATCTGCATGGTTTGGTTTCCCTCCCTCCCTCTTTTTTTGAGATAGTATCTCATTATATAGCCCAGGCCAGCTTTGAACTTGAGATCCTCCTACCTCAGCCTCCCAAGTGCTGGCATTACAGGTGTGTGCACCCATGCCCTGCTCGTCCATGTTAGTACATTGCCAGTCGGGTTTGTCTAGTGATACCCTTCTGTTTTGAAGTAGAATGACCATACAGTTGGTTTGTGGGGCTGACTCTGGTAGAGTCAGCACACTTTTTGTATAAATGGCCACATGATAAATAACTTAGGCTTCGCAAGCCAAGAGGGATAATCAGGGACACAGTGTAGGAACTTGGAGAATTATGTAAAATATATTTATTTGAGAATCCTAGCTCTTGGGAGTCTGAGGCAGGAGGATTATAGAGAGATGGAGGCCAGTCTGGGCCACATAGTTCAGGCCAACTTGGGCTTCAGAGTTAGAACCTGCCTCAAAATAAAGAAAAGGATATAAAAGTACCAGGCCTGGTAGGTAGAAGCTTCTTGAGAGGTTGAGGCAGGAGAATTTCAAGTTCAAGGCCTGCCTGGGAAACACAGTAAGTTTAAGGCCAGCCTTGGTAATTTAGTGAAACCCTGATTCAAAAACAACAACAACAGCAACAACAACAAATAAATAAATATAAAGGGCTGGGGTATAGTTCAATGGTAGAACACTTTTCTAGGATTGCATAAGGTCTTCGGTTTGGTCCCAGGCTCCACCAATAAATAAGTAAACAAATAAATAATAAATGTCATTCTTAGTTCTCAGATTGTATAGAAACAGGGTGCTCTTTACCCACAGACTGTGGTTTCCTGACCCTGGATTTGAAAATAAGGACTATTAACCCTTGTAGTAAGACTATAAGTGAAACTTGTTGGAAGGGAATTTGGCTATGTGTGTGTATCTGTATATGTGTGAGTGTTTAGGAGTTGTCTACCTCTGTTTTGAGGCAGGGTGCCTTACTATCCTGGAGCTTGCTAATCAGACTAGGCTGGCTGGCCAGCAGGCCCCAGAGATCCTTCTGCTCCAGTTCACCAACACTGGGATTGCAAATGCATGCCATCAGTCCTTGGTTTTTATGTTGATATTGGGGATCAAACTCAGTTCCTTATGTTTGTGCAGTAGGCCAGAAAATCATACTCTTACCTAAGTTTTTTTTTTTTTTTTTTCTAATTGTCAAAAGAAAGGTTTATATAGCAAAGGTATCTGGAGTTGGGACCACTGCTGACTCTGCCCATCCTTTCTCACCATCTCCAGGGCTCTTTGTGGGGAAGGAAGGCCCCATGATCCACAGCGGCGCCGTGGTGGGAGCTGGCCTTCCACAGGTAAAGGTTGGTGGGCCAGAAGATGGTGTCCCTGAAAGGGACCCAGGGAATGGATCCATCAGGGTGGCCCCCTGGATAGGCCCAGCAGTCTGCCTGTGATTGAACTTGAGAAAATCCTTTGTAATCTCCCCATTATGATTTCGGAACCTGATGGCTTTGGACTTGGGCTTATAACTGTGCGTTCTGGCCCAGCTCCTAACTGCTGCCTCAGAGTTTCCACAATGCTCCTCTGAGTCTCGGGAGCAGAAATAGATGTGGAGGAAAAATGTGACCAACAAATGAAAGTCATTTGGTACCTGTGCAGTCTCTGCTGAGCATCTCCATGCACCTCCATGGGTCATGTCATGCTGCCATGTGCCATATGGCTAGAAGAATTAGGCCCAACTCAACTCATCCCACATTGTGTGGTGTAGTGATAATACCAGAGTCAGGCTATGTAGCCCAGCGCCTTTCTTTTATAAAACAAGTTTTATTATTTTTATTTTATATGTATGAGTGTATTGCCTACATGTTGTACAATGCTTGCAGAAGTCAGAAGATGGCATCAAACCCCCTGGAACTGGGTGGAGTTATGGGTGATAGTTAGCTGCTATGTGGGTGCTGGGATTCAAACCCAGGTCCTCTGTGAGAGCAGCCAGTGCTCTTAAACACTGAACCATCTCTCCAGCCCCCTCCTTTCTTCTTTGTAGTCATTGAGCTAGTTAGTTATCCTCACCCCAAGATTAGATGAAGAGGTTGAGGGGCTAGCTCAGGACTCCAAAGGTCCGTTTTTAAAAATTAAGTTTCATAGATTCATTGATTATTTCATTGATTGGTTGATTGACATAGGATGTCACTATGTTTCCTAGACTGGGTCTTGAATTCAGGATTCTGTTGTCTCAACCACCTACTGGCAAGGCCACTGCAACCTGGCCAAAACTCTCATTCTTAAAAACTTTTCCTGACTACCAGACTTTAATCTGAAAAGTCTCTGCCCCTTGAGAATAATTGTGACTTTTGGACCTTTACCTTCCCTGTTCTTAGAAAGAGGTTTCCTGCACACAAGAGTGGTTGGGTAGAGGCAAGAAGGCTTTCCTCTAGGACCTGTCTGCTCATCTTTCTCCCTCTCATTATCCTCAAGGACCAGGTCTTCCAGAAATGAGCCTTGAAGTGGGATGAGGCCAAGCATGGAGTGAGCATGTGTGGGGATCTGGGGAGCCTATTTGGCAGCCCCTGAGAGAGCAAGTGCCATCCTATGCTGAGCTCTAGATCCCTCCCAGTCCCTGCTCAGTTGTTTCCCCTTCTTTCTGATTTATCGATAGTATACAGTATACAATTCTGAAGGACAAAGAAATTTGGGGGCAGGAAAAATAAGCTCCTCCCACAGAGGTGACTTCTTTTTTCAGCTTGCTGTTCTTCGTCCTTTTTTTAAAGATTTTAAGTACTCCACATGCAAGCAGTGCCCACAGAGGCCAGAAAAAGATTTTGGATCCCCTGGAATTGGAGTTACAGATGGTTGTTAGCTGCCATATGAATGCTGGGAACCGAGCCTGGGTCCTTTGTAAGAGCAGCCAGTGCTCTTAGCTGCTGAGCCATCTCTCCAGCCTCCTGGATGCTTCCTTGTTGCAGCACACTAGTGCAGCTGTGTGGATACATAAGGGCCTCCCCAGGGACTAATGGTTTTTGTCACTTCTGATCTCATGAGCTTTCTGTGACTTTGTCTTCTCCTATTTTAGTTTCAGAGCATCTCCTTACGGAAGATCCAGTTTAACTTTCCCTATTTCCGAAGCGACAGGTATGGAAATGCTGGGAAACACGTGCTAGTAAACTGCCGTTCATTCAGACTCGGGACTTGCCGCAGCCTGGCTTATCACCCTGCACTCAGGCTTCTTCTGACCCCTGACTGTCAGAAAAGGGAAGGGTCTTTGTGCTTCCTTTCTGAGAGTTAGAATAGAAAGGACCAAGCTGGTATCCTGACTCACTCCACTTGTCAGAAGGCCTACAGCTGTCTCAGGCAGTGAAGATGGTCCAAGATTAAAAACCCATCAGAGAAGGGCATATTATCAGTGGGGTGTTTGGGATGTACCTGCTCAGCTGCCTTTCTGGGCTGGCAGCTGCTCTGCATGGGACGCTCTCCATCCCTGCGGGTTTGTGTTACTGCTCTGTATTCGCACAGGTCTTTGCTCTCCTGGCCTTCTACACTTGTGTGTTCTCACCGACACTGTTTTCTGTATTGGGAACATAGCTCAGTAGCAACCACTAGAAATCCCCAGTCTGTTCCCTGAGCTAGGAGCCATTCCATGTTCCCAGAGTAAAGCCGTGTCCCATCAGGGTTCCTCCTGGTCCCAGATGGAAGAACTGCCACCCTGAGGGAACTGGATGCAGTTTCATTACTGTAACAAACCTGAGGTAGTCACCTGAAAAAGAGGAAACGTTTATTTTCACTTACTGTGTTGAAGGTTTCACTCTGCTTTGTCTCGTGCTCAGGAATAAAGAGAGAGAAGATGGGCTCGGACTCAGTATCCCCTTTGAGGGTAGATGCCAGATGACCTAAGTTCCCACTCTTACAGGGTAGGGACCAAGCCTTGAGTACACAGGCTTGGGGGACATTACAAGTCCAGAGTGTAGCATGTGGGGAGTATGTGGCTCAGAGGCTGCTGTGACGGCCTTTCCAGGGCTCTGCTCTTTCATGGTCCTAACTGACTGCTCATGTAAGAAAGTGAAGAGCTGGCTTTTCAGTCTGAAGGTTCTTTTTGGATAATTCTCTCTCTCTTTCTCCCCACCTCCCTTCCCCCCTTCCATCCCCTTTTCTCAGAGACAAGCGGGACTTTGTGTCTGCGGGGGCAGCTGCCGGGGTTGCTGCAGCATTTGGGGCCCCAATTGGGGGTACCTTGTTCAGTCTGGAGGAGGGCTCATCCTTTTGGAACCAAGGGCTCACGTGGAAAGTGGTAAGGAGACTGTCAGTGGAAGCCTCCTTTGAGACCTGCACGTGCGTCCAGAATGCATCTGGATGTGTCTTGAGGCATTTAACTGCCTTCACTCCATCAGAACTTCCCTGCTGTAGCAGCCAGCCCTCAAACAGCACACCCGGTGCCGACCCACCGCTGTCTGTCTGTGAACACTCTGCCATGAAAATGTTGCAAGTCACTGTTGGGATGTGAGCTGTGTGTCCCCTTCTAGGGCACAGGGCCCACTCCATAAGGAGCTCCAAGTATCAGGAACTCTTGGGAGGGCTGGCAGACTGAGGCTGGCTCAGAACCTGGTTTCCATTGTTTTCCTGAGGGACATTCTTACAGTGATCATCAGACCCTCACCCCAGCCCAGGTTCTGCAGGGCTCTCTAGTGGAGCAGTGGGGTTTTGCTGGCCTGGAACTTGCTGTTTTTATCAGAGTAGCCTCACACTCACAGAGATCAGCCAATTCTGCCTCTTAAGTGCTGGAATTTAAGACGTGTGTGACCTGGTGGAGCAGTGGGTTTCAAAGAGGGATTGTCAGGTGCTGGGAAGATGGCTCAGTGGTTAAGAGCACTGGCTGCTCTTGCAAAGGACCTGGATTAAGTTCCCAGCATCCATATGACAGCTAACAACCATCTGTAATTCTAGTTCCCTCTTCTGCCCTCCACAGGCATTGCACAACACAGGTGCATTATGTACATGCAGGCAAAACACATACATAAAATAAAAGATGAAATCTTTTTTTAAAAAGAGGGACTATCGAGCCAGCAGGATGGCTAAGTGGGTAGATAGCAGTTGCCACCAGGCCTGACAATCTGAGTTTGATTTCCTGGGACCCAAGTGGTGGAAGGAGAGAGCTGACTCCCAAAAGTTGTTCTCTGATTTCTCATGCACACTAGGCACTAAGATGGCCTGTCGAGGACAGGAGGACATGTCACTAGTGTTGCTGTTTTTTGTCACCTGTCTCTTAGCTCTTCTGTTCCATGTCTGCCACGTTCACCCTCAACTTCTTCCGTTCTGGGATTCAGTTCGGAAGCTGGGGTTCCTTCCAGCTGCCTGGATTGCTGAACTTTGGAGAGTTTAAGGTATGTCTTACCCTTCCTTTTAGGACTCTGATTTGACTCATGAAACTTGCTCTCAACTAAAAGACCAGAGATAAGTGGCCAGAGGGGTAGGAGGGTCTGGAGCGACCATCAGTCTGTGCGTGCCCGCTCTGGGGAGTGGTGTGCCAGCGCAGCCTGCACCTTAGCAGGAAGACACCCTGCTCTTGTCTCTGTCTTCACTTCTTTCCCTTCCTGGTCTCATGACCACTCTGGTTTTTCTCTCTCCCTCCCTTCTCCCTTCTCTCAGTGCTCTGACTCTGATAAAAAATGTCACCTCTGGACAGCTATGGATTTGGGTTTCTTCGTCGTGATGGGGGTCATTGGGGGCCTCCTGGGAGCCACATTCAACTGTCTGAACAAGAGGCTTGCAAAGTACCGCATGCGCAACGTGCACCCGAAACCTAAGCTTGTCAGGTATCTGCAGTGAGCCCACGTGGACGACTTGTCTCTCCTGACCATCCTTGAAGAGACTGCTTCCCACGCCTGCTTTGGTTTCCCGACTGAGACTCAGCACTGTAAACAGGGTCATAAATCTTCCCTGCTTAGGCTGGAGAGGCTGAGGCTAAGTTTATATCTGAGTGGATGACCCCCACCCTCTTCTGACCTGCTGTTAGCACACATGACAGAAATTAGGAGGTCAGCAGGCTCTGCAGAGGTGCTGGCTGTCATGAGTCACCCTTGCCATAGACTTAGTGAAGAAAGGCCATTTAGTTCCTGAAGGGAGATGATGTGGATGCAGCAGCCCATTCCGTCCTCTGCCCACCCTTACTGCAGACAGCTGGAAGCTAGCAAGTCAGGACATGAGCAGGGCTCCTGGGCTTGCCTGTGAGGAAAAGGTGTTGGGTAGACAGGTGTGACTGTGAGTTCTCAAGCCTAGGAGTCTGGATCGAATTTTGACAGCTGTGTTCTCCTTTCTAGAGTCTTAGAGAGCCTCTTGGTGTCCCTGGTAACTACTGTGGTGGTGTTCGTGGCCTCTATGGTCTTAGGAGAATGCCGACAGATGTCCTCTGCGAGTCAAATCGGTAATGGCTCATTTCAGCTCCAGGTAACCCTGGCACACCTGCCGCCTTTGTCCTCCCTCCGGTAGCGCGTGTGTTTAGAGCTGTTGGGTGTGTTGGGTTCCTTGTTCCACAGCTGCTCAGTCCTGAGTGGCAGGACTATACCGGGGTCTTTTTACTGGGAGGATGTGCACAGCCACCCTGGCTTCTCCGATTTTATCAACAAATCTGGCTGCTCTCTAGGGACCCACACTTGCTACACAGGTTCAGTAGCTTTCTGCTCACCACTTCTCCAAGCCTCATCTAACTTGAACCTCTTCAATGCTGCAGGGACCCGCTGGCCCAGGGCCCCGGACCACTTCACCCACTACCTTCCATTTGTGATTACGAGTCTCACTTGTAGGACAGGGCCAAAGGGTTGTCGGGATCAGAGAGACCCACAGTCCTAATTCCTCTTGCATCTGGCTCTTGCTGGATTCGAGTTATTGACTGGCATGTGTCTGTTTTAGGCTTCTTCCTGCCTTCTTTGGGGGTCAGTCCTGTTTCCCAGAACCTTTCTTAAGGAGCAAGGCCCATGAGTTGGGCATGGGAGTATGTTCTACACTGTGTGCTTTGGTCCACTCTGATGTCCTCAGAGATAGCATGTGGCCTGATCTCCAAGGTAGAGGCTGCTGTCTTCTAGTTTTTCTGAGTAGGTGCCTGAAGCCCCAATCCCAAGCCCCCTGGAGCTTGTCTGGGGGGCTGCTCTTGAGGCTCCCTAGGAACCAGTCTGTGAAAGCCTAGGTTGCTTTAAATGAGGGGTTCACAAGCTGTTTGTGTAGCCCCTGGGCAAAGGGTGTACTTCAAATGACTGGAACAAAAGAAGGTGCCACAGAGATAGTTTTCGAGTGGAAGAGTCTTAAAACATTCAGTCTCTGTGGAAGAAGTTTGCTGACCCCTAGTTAAGCCCCAGGCCACTTCATTTGAGACCAAAATTTTCAAAATGTTTTCTGTTGTAGAACACTAAAAATATCAAAACCAAACAAGCCTTTTGTATTCAAGTGGGCTAACCTGAAAAAAAAACTAAAACCAAAATTGTTGGTTACTGTAGGATGCAATAATGTTCTTTAATGAAGGGCTTCCCAGGTTTGTAATAGTCTGGTAAGTGTTAAGGAGATTTGGCACCATCGCTGCCTCACTTCTCCCACAAGCACTTTACAGACAAGATCTCATTTATTCCTCCACTTTGCAGATTAGAAAACAGGCAAAGCAGGGTAGGGACCGAGATCTCCTGTCCGGCTAGTTAATGTGGCTTCAGCTTGTGGAGAGAAGGCACTATCCCAAGTTCATAGATGAGGAAAAGGCAAAGTTTCCAAAGTGAAAGACCTTCCCGAGGTCACCGGAGAGCAGCGGCAACAAAGCCATCTGCTTCTGAAGTCTGCCAGCAGGTGCTCTCCGGGCAGCGTTTCAGGGCAGCAGACCACAGGACCTTTTCCAGAGAGCCTGAGATGGGTGTTCCTCCAAACGTGGTCTGGGACACCCCGCATGATGTCACTTACTAGGCCTTCGGCTCAGCATGTCTGCTCTGCTGTCCTGGTGTCTGTACACCTCTCTGCTCTGCCAGGCACAGCCGACGGCGGGGCTGCGGGTTTCTTAGTGACGGCTGTGTCCTGTTGTGTTGCCCCACTAGGTGCACCTGGTAGGATTATAGAAACTCCCCAGCGTTGCTGCAGTGGGCATCTTCGTTTCATAGAGTAGAAGCCAGTGGATCCTGTACCCTTTACCTTCATATTCACAGGAGAGCCTGACTCCTGCACGCTGTGAGCTAGAAAGCCAGGACCCCTGCCCGTACTCTGCAGTGAGTCAGGTGGCACCAGAACCTCTTCTGCTGGCTCACAATGTCGAGACTGTGAAGCCTAGGTTGTGAGGAAAGAAACATTTTTTTCTTCCTCGTTCTTCTGGTGGTTTGGGGATGAGGTAGGTGGCCTGGAGTGTGGTCCCCTCATGCCTCATGCCAGTGTCAGCTCCAGCGGGTAATCCAGAGCAAAAGGTTTTTTCTTTTGGAACCAGAGTTGGAGCTTTACATCAGGTGACAGCCTGAACTCTGTTCCCTAGAGTTCCGGGAGCTCCTGGCCCTTGTCCCATAGTGTTGGGGCTCAGTCCAAGCTCTGGGCATATCACTTACAGAATCAGCACCAAGGAAGAAACAGCAGAGTCCATGGTTATGCTTTAGTTATAAGTGTACCTGAGAACTGGGGAGATAGCCTGCGGGTAAAGCACATGCCACACAGGCATGATGACCTGAGTTCAAATCCCCAGAATTCAGATAAAGCTGGACGTGGTGGTGTTTGTAATCCCAACATTCCTACAGTGAGATGGGAGATGGGGACAGAAGCTTGCAGGCCAGCTTGGCACATGCGGTAGCAAACGAGATCCTGTGTCAGACAAGGTGGAAGGTGAGGACTGACATCAGAATTGTCATGTGCTCCACAAGCACACCATAGCAAGTGTGCACCCATACACGCATACAGGCAAACATATACACACAAATGTAAAAAAAAGTGCATGAATTCAGCAAAAGCCCTCACCTCGATTATTTCATTCCTCATTCAAAATGCAGAGAACCCAGTGCCACAGTCAGGTGCCATTGGGTATCCATCTGTGTCTTTAGAGTAGCCTGCAGGTAAAGCTGTCCAGCCAGATGTTTAACCTCACCGGATACAGCCCACTTGAAGACTCATATGTTGATTTTTTGGTTCCCCCTCCTTAGGTCACATCAGAAGATGTGAACTCAAGCATCAAGACATTCTTTTGTCCGAATGACACCTACAATGACATGGCCACGCTCTTCTTCAACCCCCAGGAGTCTGCCATCCTCCAGCTCTTCCATCAGGATGGTGAGTATCTGTGTTTCTGGGTACCCTGGGGGTGGTTGTCCGCCCCACTCACTGTGTCCTCTGTAATGCCAACCCAGGCTAAAGATTCAAGTTTCTGTCTCTAGTGGTGAACAGTGACCAGGTTGGGGCATAGAAGGATCTGGAAGGACCCAACACAGTTTTCTGGGCCTCTGCACGCATCTGCTGTGGGGACTCAGGTCGGTTTGCCTTGCAGGGACTTTCAGCCCCATCACTTTGGCCTTGTTCTTCGTCCTCTATTTCCTGCTGGCATGTTGGACTTACGGCATTTCTGTCCCAAGTGGCCTCTTTGTGCCATCTCTGCTGTGTGGAGCTGCTTTTGGACGCTTAGTTGCCAACATCCTGAAAAGGTACAGTGTGGGAAGTTGTGCACGTGTCTTCACCAGTGTGTGAGCTGTAGATCGTCCTTACTGTGAGCTTGTGTGCACATGCGTGTACTAGTGTGTAAGCTGTAGGTCCTCCTCCTGAGCATGTTTGTACCTGCATGCATGAATGTGTGAGCTGTGGATCTTCCCCACATCCCAGACCACCAGTATGAGTCTAACTTGGTTCTCGGTTTCTTCTTCAGCTACATTGGACTTGGCCACATCTATTCAGGGACTTTTGCCCTGATTGGTGCCGCAGCTTTCTTAGGTGGGGTCGTGCGAATGACCATCAGTCTCACGGTCATCCTGATTGAGTCCACCAACGAGATCACCTATGGGCTTCCCATCATGATCACCCTGATGGTGAGCTCTTCCCTGTGGGCTGCTCACACACTCAGGGCCAGGTTCACTGGAAGGGCCTGTGTTCAGGTCTCTGCTGTGTGTTTCAGGTGGCCAAGTGGACAGGGGACTTTTTCAATAAGGGCATTTATGACATCCACGTGGGCCTGCGAGGTGTGCCGCTCCTGGAGTGGGAGACAGAGGTGGAAATGGACAAGTAAGGCCCCAGTTTCCCTTGCACCAAAATTTCTGCACTCTGGGGCCTATGGAATGTTTGTGTCAGAGTTGGAAACAGTAGCTCACGTTGCTCAGGTCAAAAGAAGGAAGCACACATGTCCCCAGCGTGTTTGGGAACATTGAGCAACTTGAGTTTTCTCCGAGCTAGAGGCCAGGGCAGCGACCAGGTAGCATGGTGGCCCAGGGAGGCAGGAGTGCTTTGTGGTGTCCTGGCCAAGTCAGAAGTGAGAACAGAATCAAATTTATGACATGACTGCCTGTCCACACTGAGGACACCGAGCTCTGGCAGTGGCACCAGTCTTTATCACACGCACACCCGGCCAAGCATCAGTCCCCCCGTCTCAGCATGACCATCCTGGGTGTCGTCTCTCAAGAGCCTCCTGATAGCTACAGATTTTTGGACCTCCCATCTGGATATCAG
Organism: Eospalax fontanierii; assembly: GCA_035773235.1. NCBI lineage: Eukaryota > Metazoa > Chordata > Mammalia > Rodentia > Spalacidae > Eospalax > Eospalax fontanierii. The sequence continues at coordinate 8,325,998 of CM069553.1, forward strand.
GCAGGCCTTATAAGCTAATGCGGGATCAGCAGCCTTTTCTGTAGTGGGCTCGGAGTCTGTCACAGCCCTACAGCTCCACTGATATATCAGGAAAACAGCCATGGACAGTGTGCAGAAAAGTGAACAGGCTGGGTTTAATCTGTGGTCTCTGGCTTGTCACCCTGATCTAAACAAGGACTCCAAGATTGAGCCTTGACTTCCAGACACCTTAGCAGTTGATAGTGAGATGTAGTACATGCCCTGAATGCCAAGGAACAGCTGTCCAGCCCCTAGGAAAGCTGGTGGGCCCCAACATGATCAAGTGGAGAGTGGTATACCAGGCATTGTGAGCAGTGTGTGTGTAAGTAAAAGGGGTGAGCTGGGTTCAAGGTGCCAGGGGGATAGTTCAGAAGAGAGGTCTCAGTGGTCCTGGCAGTGATGGAGACCAGAGTTGCCCCAGCAGAACTTGTGGACTCATTGAAGCTGGATGGTTCCTCATTTGCAGGCTGAGAGCCAGCGACATCATGGAGCCCAACCTGACCTATGTCTACCCGCATACCCGCATCCAGTCTCTGGTGAGCATCCTGAGAACCACTGTCCACCACGCCTTCCCAGTTGTCACAGAGAACCGGGGCAATGAGAAGGAGTTCATGAAGGGCAACCAGCTCATCAGCAACAACATCAAGTTCAAGGTAAGAGAAGCCAGTAAGAAAAGACCAGCAGGCCTTGGCCTTCCTGTTGCGTCATGCTGCACCCCCCAAGTGACAGCGAGTGGGTTTCCTTGAGGATGCCTTTTCATAAGATGCATGCCCACCCAGGGGCAGGAAGCAGGTGGGTGGGCCCTGTTAAAGTTAGCAGAGTTGATCTGTTAATTATTTACCATATGCAAGCATGAAGAGAGGGCTCTGCAGTGGCCAACACGAATGGACTCTGGCTTTCTTAAGAAAGAAGCAGGGGGCTGGAGGAACAGCTCAGTGCTAAAGAGTACTGGATGCTCGTTCCAAGGACACAGGTTCAGTTCCCAGCACCCACATGGCAGCCAACAACCGTCCATAACTCTATTCCAGGGGATTGACACCCTCTTCTGCCTTTCATGAACAGCAGGCTGTGAGCTCCAGGGATACAGTTCTGGCCTCTGATGCCCTCTGGGTCCCGAGAGGAGTGGGCATTGTCTGCTCTCTGCCCTTGGTAGCTCCCAGCTCCCAGTCCAGGGAAGGTGAACCCATCTACTTACCTGGGTCCTGAATCCACCTCTTGGCCTTGGTGACTTTGGAAGGGGCAGACACATTTGACGGTCTCTCTACCGCAGATGTAAGAGAAGGGTTGTTCCCTCTGCAGAGCTGAGATGCACTTCCCCGAAGGAGTAGGATGTCAGGCCCTCCATGAGGCCGGGTACATTAGATAATCTCAAATCACTGCCGCAAGATACATGGTGTGAATAATTTAGAGGAAGGATTTCATTTGCTCTGGGTTTCAGAGGTGTTTGTCCATTACAGCAGAGAGAGTCTGGTACAGCACACAGCATCGTGTGGAGAGCAAGCCGAGAAAAGGCTTTTGTAAAGGAAGGGGTCAGGGCCAGACGTGCCCCGCAAGAACATGGACACACACACATGACCTGCCTCCTCTAATTAGCCCTTGCTCCCAGCTCCTTACTCTTACCCACCTTCCAGTAATTCTGCCCATGAGGTCAGGGCCTTCGGCACCTAATCGTGTGGAAACACACCCAGGGATGTGCTTCACTATCACTAATTCATAGTCAGGTTGACCATCAAGATTAACTGGCACAGGGCAGGGGTAGAGCTCTTGCCTAGTATGTGTGAGGTCACAGGTTCAGGTTCAGTCACTAGTCATAAAAGAGAAAAGACATGGACTTCATAGCCAAGTCCGGGGACTCCGGGTGCTCGCAGAACTCCGTTGGGAAGTGCTCCTTTGTTGTCACTGCCCGGCAGGGGCTGCCATGTCAGTTTGCCCAGCATAGCCCCCTGCACACTCCCCATAAAGCCTGTTGTGGCCTCACTCTCCACCCGCAGAAATCCAGCATCCTTACCCGGGCCGGAGAGCAGCGCAGGCGGAGCCAGTCCATGAAGTCTTACCCATCCAGCGAGCTGCGCAACGTGTGCGACGACCGCGTGGCCTCTGAGGAGCCAGCCGAGAAGGAGGACCTGCTGCAGCAGATGCTGGAAAGGAGGTGAGGGCCCCGGGCTGTATGGGCCCCGGGCTGTGAAGGACCCCGGCTGTGTGGCCGCCACTCAGAGTGCCCTACACACCGTGGGTATTAGTGGCACTTGAGGACTAGAAACTGTGGGAGGGCAATGGAGATGTGGCGAGAAGCACCTTGCTGAGGGTGTACGAGGCAGCGTCTGGTTTTTGTGTAACAGATACACTCCCTACCCCAACCTATACCCTGACCAGTCCCCAAGTGAAGACTGGACCATGGAGGAGCGCTTCCGCCCACTGACCTTCCACGGCCTTGTCCTTCGCTCACAGCTTGTCACCCTGCTGGTCCGAGGAGTGTGTTACTCCGAAAGTCAGTCCGTAAGTCTCTCCGACCCGAGGTTCTGGAAGGCTGGAGGGTGGTAGGAACAGTCTCTGTTCTTGGAGAGGTGGGTCTGTGCTCATGAGTGCACAGGTCACTGTTGAGCGGAAGCCTTGTTCCTCTCCGTCAGTTACCTCAGGCCACGTGAGGGAGGGCGGGCAGCCTGCTCAGCCCTTGCTGCTCTTCTCCAGTGTCTGCCCGCTAGGCTGCAGATTCTCAGTACTCTGAGTTTTTCAATTTTCTCTTGTTGAGATAACATGTTGCCCAGGCTGGCCTGTAATTATAGTGTGGCTGAGGGTGGCACCACTCTTGACCCTCCTGCCTCCGGCTCTTGGGTACTAGGAATATAGGCACGTGCCCCCATGCCTAGATTTAATACTGCGACTTTAATTTCTGGTGAGTGGACTTCCGAATGTATTGGTGAAAGAGGTGCCCTCTCCTGCCAGTTCCTCTGTAACCACTTTTTCATTTGGTTTTTGGGGTGTCCCTGTGGCACCTGAGACCACAGCCCTCACACTGACTTTTCAGCAGGAGTTCCAGGGACTCCAGGGATTCGCGGTGGGTCCTGCTGTGGAGGCTGCCTATGCCCTTCTGTGGTCGGACAGGCCTAAGGAAGAGCAGTTACCACAGCATAGGACAGAAAGGTCTCTGGGTGGGGTGTGCAGTGACCAACCTGGCTGGAGGTGTTAGAGTCTGGGCAAGGAAGTCAAATGGCTGACAGAGCCTGTGTCCTGAAGCCCTTGGACTGGGCTGGCCTGATAGAGCACAGGGGTTCCCTCCATTCCCAGCAGGCAGGGCACCAGTGCAGTCGGCCGGCTGCGAGGCAGGTGGCGATGCACGGAGTGGGGCACGGAGTGGGGCACGGAGTGGGGCACGGAGCGGGGCACGGAGCGGGGCACGGAGTGGGGTACAGAGCAGCATCCCGTTCAGAGAGAGCGGGTGGCAGCACCTGTGGCCACCGTGCCTGTCTGTGAACTCATGCACCCGTGCAGGGATGACCTGACGAGTGGTGACAACACTCCTGTGGTCTGCCCATGGCTGCTGTGTCAAATTGCTCTCAGCCTGCTGGTTTGAAGCAAGTTCTTTACAGTTGAAGGCCAGAAGTGCAAGTCCAGGGTGAAGGAGCCGAGAGAATGTCCTTCTGGCCTCCCTCTGTCATATCCCAGGTGCTCCTGGCTGCAGACATCGTTTCAGTTCAGCTCTGTTGTCACACAGTGCTCACTCTCTCTGCATCCCCTCCCCACTTTGTAAGGACCCCCGCCGTTGGACATAGGCCAGTGTGAGCTGCTCTTAGTGAATCCGCCATTGGACATAGGCCAGTGAGCTCCTCTTAGTGAATTAGCAGGAGTTGTTTCTAGGAAGGGCACCTGAGAGATACCAGGACTCACAACTTGGCCATAAACTTTTGGGGGACACAACCCCCAACTCTTAGTGGCAGTGTTCTCGCTCTGAAGAGTCTTGGTTTGGGTCGGGCTCTCTCCTCGGCTCTATCCCCTGCACCCTCTTGGGCACATGTGGCTGCTGGACACAGACATAAGTGGGAAGGAAGCTGTCAGCATCAGCGCCCCCCCTAGCTGCTTCCACTTGTCACCAAGATATTTTGGTTGGAATTGCAGAGCGCCAGCCAGCCGCGCCTTTCCTATGCTGAGATGGCCGAGGACTACCCACGATACCCGGACATCCACGACCTGGACCTCACACTGCTGAACCCTCGCATGATTGTGGTGAGGAGGCTGTCTGGGCGCGCCACACGTGCTGCCCGCGTTCATCCCAGTCTGTGGGTGACTCTCGCTGTCTCTTCTGCAGGATGTCACCCCATACATGAACCCTTCGCCATTCACTGTCTCACCCAACACCCATGTTTCCCAAGTTTTCAACCTGTTCAGAACCATGGGCCTGCGCCACTTGCCTGTTGTGAATGCAGTGGGAGAGGTGAGTGAATCTGGGCAGAGAGCCCCTGCCTCTGTGGTTTGTCCACCCACTTAGCCCTTCCCCGCGTGTGCCGTCCCACACAGTCAGCAGGTGGCGCCATCGTGCCGTGGCCTGCCTCCCAGACTACTCTCAGCTCCAGGGTTTCTTGTTTCCCTGGCCTGTGTCCTCGGCTCCCACCTGTGATGGCCATTCTTAGCATGAAATGAGAGAATTTTAGGCAGAGTACTCAGAGCATTTTAAAAGACACCACATCCAGTAGTTGTTCCTATAGGCTTCTCCATTATTTCTTTTCAGAACAGCTGCTTTTTTTCCTTTTTTTTAGTCTTTTTGAGATAGGGTCTCCCACTGTGTAGACCAGGCTGTACTTAAATTCACAGAGATCTGTCTGCCTCTGCCTCCTGAGTGCTGGGATTAAAGGTGCCACCACACCCAGCCTTCAGAACAACTTTTTTTTTTTTTTAATTTATCATTGTGTGTGCGCGCGCGCACGCATGTGTGTTTGTGTGTGCGTGTGTGCAGTGTGGGAGCATGGACACACACCACAGTACACGTGAAGGTTCGAAGACAGCTTTGTAGCGTTATTTCTCGCCTTCCACCTTTATGTGGATTCTGAGGATCAAACTCAGGTCACCAAGCTTGCATAGCAAGTGCCTTTACCTGCTGAACCATCTCACCAGCCCAACTTAATTTTTTAATTACATAATCAGTATTGTATTGTCTCAAAATAAGAAAGCAGAGATAAACAAAACGCAGCCCTTCTGAGGTCACTGCTGTGTCAACTTCCCTGTGCTTGGCTGTGTATACTTTGACTGTCTACACAGCCAGAGCTACTTTATGGGACAAATGTTTTTAAAAATACCGTATTTAATCATTTTTGTTTTATGTATATGTGTGTATTAACCTGCATGTAGGTAAATGCACCCATATCATGCAGTGCCTGTGGAGGTCAGAAGAGGGCATTGGATACCTTGGAAGTGGAGTTATTGACAGTTGTTAGCTGCCTTGTGGGAGCTGGGAATCAAACCCATGTCATCTGCAAAAGCAGCCAGTGCTCTTAACTGATGAGCCATCTTTCCAGCCCGTATGGTAGAAGTTTTAATGAAGATGAAATCACTGCATCGTGGGTTTTTGTGCAGACATTTGTCTGGGGTGGATGCTGGTTGGTCTTGTCTTAGGCATGCTAGGCAAGTACAACCGCCGAGCTCCAAGCACTCCACCCCAGCCTCCCTGAGAGTAGAGTGTCATGGCCATACAGTCATTCTTTTTCCTGTGCTCCTCGCTAATTGAACTCAGTTCCATCTCAAAGGCTCAGTCCATGCAGCCTACGTGCTCCTTCAGGAAGCGGTGGCTCTGTGGGGGTTGCCCGAGCACAGCCTACTTGCTGTCTCCTTTCCTCCATCTCTCCCTCCCTCTTTCCCCTTCCCTCTCCTACTGCCTTGGTATTTAGTCCCCCTGCCTTAGCCTCCCAAATGCTGACCCATAGGTGTGTGCCATCACACTTGGCATGTGCCTTGTTTACGGCCTTGACATTATGGTACAGCTCAGTGGTAGAGCATGTGCCTGGTGTTCATAAGCAGACACACTAAACAAAAGACACACAATCTCTACCGAGCATTGTGGCACACACCTATAATCACAGCACACAGGAAGATGTCCGGTTTGACACTAGCCTGGCCTGTGTGGTGAGACCCTGTCCCCACCCAAACCAAAAGCAATAAAAAGGTGTCTGAGCTACTCAGGTATGTAGGGAAAGCAGGCGTCTCCTCCAGAGAGAAGTTCCCCTTCAGTTGGCCACATGCTCCCTGTCCACTCCTGTTCAGACCACCTGGTCCAGCTCAGGCCCTTCTTAAAGCTACATTTGTCCCCTGGCTTCCAGTATATGAGTCCTAATCTTTCCTTGGGATTAGGAGGTCTGATATGAGTATGCCAATCCTTTCGTGTCTGTCCTGGCCTCAATTCTGTCCTCTCTTTCCATCTTGTGACAGGCTGATAGGAGCTGGCTCTCCTCACATACGTCCTTGCCAGTGGGCTTTAGCCTGCAGTGACTTGGTTGTTCTTTTTACCCTAGATTGTGGGGATCATTACACGACACAACCTGACGTACGAGTTTCTACATTCCCGGCTGCGGCAGCACTACCAGACCCTCTGACACCTCGGGGCCACTGCCACCCCCAGCCCACTCTCCTAGAGATGCCTCTGCAGGTGGCTCGTGCACTCGCTAGCCCCACAGCTGGCATGAAGGCACTCAGTCACCCACTTGCTCAAAAAGTCCTGAAACGCTCAGGATCAGAGATCCTGGGGACAGTATTGAATCAAAAGTCTGGACTTTGATAACTTCCTCAGCAAGTATCTTCCGTTTCCTGTTCCCCAGGCTCTTGCCATCCTGGTTGGCACAGGCTTCCTGAGCCAGGGCCAGTGGTGAAGTCAGGTTGGACCCTGAGGATACTTGGTGCCCCTCGGTTGCTGGTTTCTCGTAGAGCACAGCTGTGGCCTGAGCCCTTCTGGGAGGGGCTTGAGCTGAGGCAAATACTGGGGTGCCATTTGCAAATCAAGTTCATTACTAAGTTCAGGAATCCTGAGAAAATTCCCATACCCACGGAGGCCTTCCCGTGCTGGGGATTGGACCCTGGACTCAGCTTCTTTGCTGGCCTGTGTCTCCCGTCTTGTTCCGTTTCCTAGGAGTGAGCACTTGTTTTGGTCCTGTAGCTTCACTCCTCAAAATCGTCACTAACCAAGCTTGCAAATGTGGACTGTAAGCGCAGCACACGGGGACAGCGCCATCCCCTTTACTAATCCCCTGCCGGTCTTGTCTGCTCTCCACCCTGCCTTTCCTTCCTGCAACTTACCACACTTTCTAAGTTTTATCTCCATCCTCCTGGTGAGGCAGCCACAGCCTCGTCTTGGCTTCATTCCCGAAGTCAGCCAAAAGCACGGAACCCTCAACAAAGTCACTACTCCGAGCCCTAGGGAGCGGAGCTGTTCCTCCTGCTGGCCAGCAGACTGTCCTGAGCCAGAACCTCTTGAAAAGTAGAGCCTTAGCGGGAGGTAGATGGCTCCCTGCAGTCCCTGCTCCCAGCCTGCTCCTTCCTCCCCTTCCTCTCATTCCCCACTCCCCCCCCCCCACACGCTGAGGGCTCTTCCTCCTCTGCAGAGCTCCAGGGGGCCTGGGGGAGATGCTCCTGCCCTGTGTGCCTACGGTGAGTGGAAAAATGCACTGGTCTTTGATGGCTTCATTCTCTTCCGGACACTGGGCCCCTCCGAGATCCCAGGTGAACACCTGCAGGGACACTTGTGCTCATCTTCCTGCAACCTGCAGTCCCTGTGGTAGCTTTCTTTGGCACACCAGATGGCATTCATTTGCATTTAGTGTTTTTGAAACCATGGAAGTTGCTGGAGGGTAAAGGGCTGTCTGGGCCTGGGCCTGGCTTCCAGCAGCCTGGGCACAGGGTCTGCCCAGGCTGGGCAGGGCCTTGTGCTGAACACACTGCAGGATTGTCCCCCAGCCATGAGAGGGCTTTCTCAGGACCGTTCAGATGATAGCAACCCATGTCCTCTCCACTCTCCCCATTCATCTTTTTAACCAAAATGACCTTGACTTGTTCAGTCTAGCTTGTCCAGATGCCCCTGACTCGTGAATAGGGGGGTGGTACCCCAGATAGCGGGGGACAAACACACCTGTGAAGTGGGTTCACGATATGGCCAAGTTCAGAGGCTGCCCCGTTTTCTCTTTCATCAAGAACACCAGTTCCCACATGAAGAGAAAGCCGTGACAGCCGCAGCCTCATTCTTCCCACCCTGGCAGATTTTGCAGAGCAAGACCTGCAGAGGACCTTAGGTCCCCAGCCTGCCTGGAAGCCAGCTCTGGCGACCTGCTAGAACACCCCATCCTGTGCGTGTGTTTGTCACCATCGGTTTAGCCAAGAGAGAGTACAGATACTTCCACCCAGTCCCTCGGGACACAGTTTCCCATGCAAACCTGCCCTTTCCAGAAAAGCCCAAAGAAGACAGCTTCTTTTGTGACCAGTAACTGTAAGCCTTGCCTCTCCCCTTTCTGTCCCTCAGAAACCTGTGGCTTACTCCCTAACCTGTCACAGCTCTGCATTGCAGCAGCTTGTCAGGTGTGCAGAGTGCTGTCTGAGGTTGGCGGGAAGGGATACCCTGAGTCTCTTCAGCTAGGCATTTCGTGGCTCCCTGGCCGAGGTGACTGAGGCCGATAGGCAGACCCCTTCCTGCTGTGGGCGTTTTGTGTTTTTTGAGGTTTCAGTGGAACCAACGAGAATTAGCTTAATTCAGCCAACCGTGTGACTTGCACTGGTAGACTTGCACACTGACAGCCCATAGTGACAAGAAAGCTTCTAGGAAGGCCAGCAGGGCCCGCCTGGCCGTGTTGACATGCAGTATTGCTCCTTGGCCCTTATGGACCTTGGTCTTTCTACAGCCACAGCTTCTGTCTTTCCATGGGCATTGTTTGTTTATATGGTAACATTAGCTAATTCCATTGTGTATATGAATGGTATTTTTTTTAATTTGTAAAAGTCTATTTTTATTTGAACTGTTGGAAGTTGGCAGTTCTCATGGTAACTGTGACGTCAGAATAAAATGTCTGTACCTGTCTCCTGTAGCCTTTGTTGCTCCTTTGGGTTTTCATTTTGTTGCCTTTCTTTCAACTAGAGAAAAATAGTATAAGAAGGTAATCTTTTTAAAAAATAATATTTTTAGTTTATTTGTATGAGTACTGCCTACCTGTGTAGTAGTGCACCGTGTCATGCAATACCCGAGGAGGGCGTTGAATCCCCTTGATGCTTTTCTGTCTCACACTGGTCTTTAGGAGTCCCCTGTGTCTTGGTTTTCTGTGCCTTCTGATTTGGAATCCAATAAAAACATTTGCTTCCGGCCTCCCCTCTACAAGCACACTCACCTACTTGAGTTCCTTGTCTCCCCATTTCTGTCTAAGGTGCCCAGTTATGCAGTGTTGAATGAGGGAGTGCTGGAACGCGTTTCCTATCCAGGAGCCCATGGTGTAGGGACACAGACACAGTCACACACACACAAACCACATCATATTGGAGTTATAAAGCGTGGCTGTGAAGACACTCATTTTCATTGGGCTTGTGACTTCAGGGAAGAAGCCATGTGGTGGTTAGCCTTGAGTGAGCAAGCTGTCAGGAGGACTGGCTGGTTGGCATCGCGGGCCGGAAGACCAGCAGAGATGAGCACACAGTCAGGTGAGCTGTGTAGGGAAGGGGATATTGGGCATCAGGATCTGAGTAAAGGGGGGGGGGGGCGTCAAGAGGTGGGAAAGTAGAACCCTTGTTTAGTTTAAGAGGACCTTGGGGTCATGTCCAGAGCTATAAAAGATTGCGGCTTAGCTAGGCGTGGTGGTTGTGAGTTCCAGGCCAGATGGTCTACATGGTTGAGACACTCTGAAAAAAACAAAAGGTGCCGGGCATGGTGACACGCCTTTAATCCCAGCAATTGGGAGGCAGAGGCAGATGGATCTCTTGTGAGACAGAGGCCAGCCAGGTCTATGTATCGAGTTCCAGGCCAACTGGGGTGACAGGGGTCAGGGAACTTTGTCTCAAAAACAATGGCGACAGCAAAAACACCTGTATCTTCCCCGGTGGTGCCTCCTTTGGACAGTGCACAAATCCAGGCCCCGTGGTCCTGAATTAGGGCGACCATGGCTGTCTTTCCAACGCTTTTGGTTGCCTGGGCTCAGTCCCCAGCACAGAGATAGATTTATCTAGATAGAGATGGCTGTGGTGGTTCACAAGGCATTGAACTTGCAGCCTGCCAGCTTGGAAGCCTTTCCTCACTCTGCCCAACTACGAACCCATCACACCACTGACTTGTTCAAACTGAAAGTAAAATGCACTAAGCAGCCTTCAGAGCTCAGAGAATCTAGTCAGTTCCCGAGTTTTCTGAATGTGCCTTAAAATCACCCGGGCTGTAACCCAAACACACAAGGGCTGCAAATAATTGTTGAGCACAAGCATCATTAGCAGGAAAAGACATCAAGATGTTTGTGAGTTTCCTTTCCACGGATGTGAGCAAATCTGGGTCAAAAATAAATGCCCTTTCCGTCTCCGTAGACTTTTTCAGATTTTTGTGACTGAATCTGGAGTGAGCAGAGCAAAGTGAGGACTGTGGCTTGAGGCCCCACACCCTCACCAGGTAAAGAAAGGAGGGAGGGAGAAGCAATAGGAGCCAGCCAGCCGGCCGGCTAGCAATCTTCTCTCTGTAAGGGGAAAATACAGCGTGGAAGGACCCTGAAGCCAGATGGGAAAAAAAGCACAGGACTACAACGCAGACCTCTGCTTCTGTCCGTGGTGCTGAAGTTTTTTATTTTATTTTTTCTGTTTTCTGAAAGGGGTGAGGATCTGCCTTGCGCACAGGGTGGGAGAGGTTGCAGCCCTCTCTGAAACCACTCATCTACATTTTAGCATTGATTGTGATAGATGAAGACAGCAGCTGTGGCTTGGCAAGGTGTTGGCCACGCCTCCACGGAACGAGGTGAGACGAAGCTGTGTAACACACTGACATGGGGCGGGGGCTCAGGGTCTCTTGCAGTCTGTCCCAGGAGGCCTGGGTGCCCTTCCTCACTGGCTGTTATCTTCGGTACTACAAAGAGAGAGAGAGGGGGGAAATATATATATATATATAATATATATATATATATATTTGCCTTGGTGATCTGGCTTTACTGTGCCAAACCACTCAACTGGACCATGATTGACTATTTCCCCCCAGCCCCAAACCAGCTCGGTGACCCTTTGAATGTCATAAACTGACAAGTCACTCTTCAGAGTTAATGCATGCATCCATTTTGCTTAAATATGTCAGGATCTTGCAATGGTAGGAAGAGCATGAACTGCCATCAGAAGGCAAAAGTGAACTTCTCTGTATTTGAATTTCTTGCTTCCCATGCTACTGGCTCAGAAGCCATTAGCATTGCTCTGGTAGTTGTAGGACATCCACCAAGGTAGGGTAGAACTCTCAGAAGGAGAAAATATGGCTGCACTGGTCCCTTTCTGCCAAAGATGCTCCCCAGTAAGTATTCTTTGGCAAGGTTTGAACCTCAACAAGACCACATCTTTCTTCTACCTCATCCCATCTCCATCCCCAGCTCCTCTTACCCGGAAGCTGTTGCAGCCCAGTCCACTCTGGGCTCCAATCCTGTCGATCCTGCCCCCGAAGCAGCTGGACCTCCGCAGGCTTCGAGGGGCGGCAAGCAGAGCCCTCAGTTTGCTTTTCAGTAGGGCAGCTCGATCGGAGGGGTCCCAGGGGCTCCGCCCAAGGGCACCCCCATCTCTCTGGGGTGGGCTGACCTCCCCTGTCCAGGGAGGCACCTCAGGCAGGGAGCGTAGTGCTTCCCCCGTTTCGTCGCTCTGCTCACTCAGGGCTTGTGGGGGCACCACCTCATCTTCTAAGGGCATCTTCTCCTCCAAATGCTCCAGTAAATTCTTTATGAAAGGAAAATAAAGGCAGGGAAGGGGAGGTCTCAGAGGAATGGACTCAGTGCCAGAGAGACCCTGACTCCGCTCTGTGCCCATCTTCCTGGCCCTACCTTGAAATCCATCAGGTCTGCGTTGGACTCGGCATTGTACACAGGGTTCGCTTCAATATGGCCTTGAGGCCAAAAGGCCAGGAAGAGGAGGAAGCCCACGGTGGTGGAGAAGGAGCCCATGCTGGTGTGGGTCGGGCAGATGTGGTGCTCGTTTCCTCTCTGCTCAGTTCTGTCTGGTCTCCCTCGCCTGGCTTTGTCCGTCACTGTCTCCCAGATGCCCAGTGCCTCCCGTTTTTATAGCCCCCCAGCTCTCCGAGAACGCAGCCAGGCTGGAACCCTCCCCATTCTGTCACTTGCAGCGATAAAGCGCTGGAGTGAGGAGCCAGCAGAAGATGCCCTTTTAAAGTTATCAGTTCAGCAGAGCTTGTCAACGTCCCTCCGCCTTGAGCAGCCCCAGCAGCCCCCTGGACCCTCAGCTGCAAGAGCCACATTCTTGCTGATTTCCCTCAAGAGGCCCCCACTTCAAAGGTGTGAGAAGAGCAGAAAAGAGTCCTTGGTTATCTTCCCGCTGCCACGCCTCAGGATTCTTTCTCCTTGGCAACGGGACCCACGCGGGGAAGCAGAGGGTGACGGCTGGCCTGCGCCCAGCTCCCCCTGTTTGCGGCTCAGCTGTCAGGGGCTCCAAATAAGGGCGGGAGAGAAGGAAATGGCAGGCAGCTGGAGGTTGGCAGGGCTGGGGAGGGCGTGCTCATGCTGGCGCTGGCTTCACACCTGATTCATCTGGCCCCAAACAGCCCACCCCCCACCTCTGGATGTCCCAGTCAACAGTCAGGTGAAAAGGAGTCAAATTTTTTCAGAGTATGAAGTCAGCCAGGAAGCCAGTATGATGCAGGCCCTAGGAATTCAGCTGCAAGCCTAACCGTCAAGGGAATTTGGCAAAGCAGTATTTCCTCTGACGCTCCCCTCCCCCCACTCCCGTGCTGCCCTTCCAAGCAAGGGGAGAGAGAACAGGTGTGACACAGTCATTTCTGGGTCTTGCTGAGACTCTGAGTGTGAAGTAGGTGATAGCTTCATCCATCCCAAGGAAATCGAGGGAAGGGGGACGTGGCATACTCAGCTCCTCATAATGTCCGAGATGGTTCTCCATCCCCCTGGCATCCTCCCTACCTTTAATGGGAGACCTCCATACTCCAATGTTAGCATATTCAATACCATGTATACTGGATGAAGGTTGCAGTGGATTGTGGGGGACTGGAGAGATGGCTCGGCAGTGGCTGCTCTTGCAGAGGACCCAGGCTCAGTTTACAGCACCCACATGGCAGCTAACAACCATCTGTAATTCCAGTTCTAGGGGATCCGATGCTCTCTTCTGATCTCCGTGTACACTGCAGGAAACAGGTGCGTTTACATACATGCAGGCAATACACTCGTACATATAAAAATAATAATTAAAAAATAAACAATGGATTGAGGGGCTAAGGGACCTGTGTTAGCCAAACACACCTTTTTTTCAAGCATGTGTATGTGTGCATGCCTGTGTGCACCTGCATGTTTGTGTGTGTGAGTGTAGATGCATGTATGCCACATGTGGAGGTCAAAGGATGACCTTGGATGTCGGTCCTCACCTTCCACCTCGTTTAAGCCAGCGTCTGTCTTGGTCACTGTTGCATACACTAGGCTAACTGGTTCCTCAGCTCCTGGAGCCTCTCCTGCCTCTACTTCAGGAGCTCTGAGATTACAGATGCATGCTACCACGTCCATATTTGTGTTGGTTCTGCAGATTTGAACCCAGGTCCTCAAGCTTGTACTGCAAGCTCAGCCTGTCCCCTCAGCCTCACCTTTTTGTTTGTTTGTTTGTTTGTTTGTTTCCTTTTTGACACAGGATCTTCCTGTAACCCCAGCTGGCCTGGAACTCAAAAGTAGACCAAGCTGGCCTTGATCTCCCAGAGACCTGCCTGTCTCTAACTCCCGAGTGCCGGGATTAAAGGTGTGCACCACCATGCCTGGCCTCACCTTATTTTTTAAGACACTGTCTCTGTTGACGCTGAGCTCACTGATTCCACTAGATTGACTGACTGGCTATCGCGCTCCAGAGATTCTCCCATGTTCACTCCCATGCCAGGGTTACAGATGTGTGTCACTGCTTCCAGTCCTCGTGTGGATGCTGGGGATCTGCATTCAGGCCCTCATTCCGGTATGCCAAGCACTTCCTTTACCAACAGAGCCATCTCCCCGCCTCCACCCCCAACACACTTGGAGCCTTACTCTGCTCATCTATAAAGTGAGGAAAATGTGCAAATCTGCTCTGCCTACCTCTTGGGCCAGATGTGGGCTTAAGGGTGCAGAGCCCATGGTATGCATGTGTTCCAACAGGCTGTGCTATGACAGTAGGATGATGACACCTGGACCAGTCACTCCAAAGTGCCGGGGACTGTGGTGAGCTGTGTGGATGGTCTCACTTTGACCTTCCTGTGGAAGATGGGCACTCTTGTTCCCATATACAGAGAGACAGAGCAGAGCCAGGCTCATGAGTGACAGAAATTATACTGGACTCCAGGCCTGAGACAGACATCCCCCTCCCTAAATCACTTCACACTCTAGGCCTTGCAGGTGTGTTTCCCAACCCAACACACATGCTTTGCCTCTCAGAGCCCCTGAATGACCACTTTACCTTTCTTGCCTCTCAGCTATAACTGTCTGCCTGACTCTTCTACACATTTTCTCCTTTCTGACCATCTCAAGATAGCACAACAGATCTCCAGGACCATCTGCAGGATGCGTTCCAGTCCACCCCCAGGGAACCGGCACACGTGTTAAGTGACTGTTTTCCGTTGTACTGACCCTTTCTGACCTGGTGGAGAGATTGTCATGCAGGTCACGAGAGGCATCCAGTCATGAAAGATAAGACAAGAAAAAGAGAGCTCCTTGAGAAGCTTGCAGTGTGGGCCACTATTTTGGGTTAACCAGACTCTACTTGAAATGTGAAATTGGTATAAGACTAAGTGGGAGCTCGGGGCCAAACTCCATCACCTCCCGATGTTTCTCCGCAATGCACTCACTGCTTAATTGCGTGGCTGTGGGTTATTATTAGCAAACAGGATTCAGCGCAGGCAGCCCCACTGGGGAACTCGGGCTTCTTGCTGTTTGTGTCACATGGCCTGTCTCCTGGAGATGGCCCTTTGAGGCAGGCAAAGACCTCCGGAAAGGCCGTGGCAGGTGGCCACTGAGGGCTGCTGCTGCTGCTCTGTCCTGAGCCACTTCTGAAGTCCTTAGGTGGCTCTAAGAGAGCGAAAGTCCTGCCCAGGGCTCCAGGAAAGGAATTTCAGGGTTCTTCCCCCTCCTTTGAATAAAGCCAATTTTCTACATTAAAACCAGGTAAGTGTCATCTGTTGATTTCTTCTATGATCTAGAGGTTTTATTAAGGGATGGGGAAACAAGACAAGGTACTCTGCTATGATGGTTTGAAGGTTCTGCAGGAGCCATTATCCACTCACCCAACATAGCCTTTGATTTGAGCTTCAAACCAAAGAGAGCAGCTTGACATGACGTTCGTTTCTTTTTTTGTCTTTGCTCTGCGCTGCTTTGTGGTGTGGAGGGCCTGATATTTCACGAGGGTAGAGGAGACAGCCAGCCTTAGCCTTAGGAGTAAGAGGAAGAAAAATCAATAGGCGGGGCTTGGAGATGGCTCAGTGGGTAAGAACGCTTACTGTGCAAGCATGAGGACATGAGTTCAAATTCTCAGCACTCATGTAAAAAGATGGGCATGGCCACATGTACCTGTCACCCCAGTGCTGTGTGGGGGTGGAGACAAGAGGCTGGGGCTTGCTGGCCACCAGTCTAAGTGAAAAACAGTGAGTTCCACGTTCTGTGAGAGACCCTGCCTCAAGGGAAAGAAATAGTGATAGATCAGGACAGTTAATGTTCTCTAGCCTCTGTGTGTGCCTGGTGTGCGTGTGCACGTACACACACACGCACACACACTAAAAAAGTAAAATCTAAATTTAAAAAAGGAACAGACACGGAAAGTCTCTGCTCTCTCCAGCCCAAAGTTCCTCTGTCCTCATCTCAGGGGAGGAATCTTAGCCAGGGGTGGAATGAGACTCCCTTTGGGGGCAGATCCAGAATCCAGAATTTGGGTCTGTACCATTTCCAGTCTGGAATTTGGTTTCACAACTCTCCCCGGGAACACCATGCACTCCTCAGGAAGACCTGCAGTCCTCATAATGCCACACACCTGCGAGAATGGCTTGACAGCAGCGTGCATGACCTCAGGCCTGAGGGGTGGGGCAGAATCCTAGTTGGGCGGAAATGGCATAAGACTGTGGCGCATTTAGGAGTAACAATGATTTCACTGGGCAGGTTGGCATATGCCTATAGCACCAGCACCCGAGGCAGAAGGATCAGATGTTCAAGGCCTTCATCAGCTACACAGCAGTTCAAGGCCAGCCCAGGCTACACGAGAACATTTCTTCAAAAACCAAGAGAAAGGGGCAGGGAGATGTCTGTAAATGTCAGTAAAATACCTGCCATGCAAGCAAGAGGACCTGATTTCAGGACCTCAGCACTCATACAAAAGCCAGTGAGCTCCAGGTTCATCAAAGACCCTGTCTCAAAATATAAGGGTGTATTCCAGCAGAGTCCTGTCAGCGCAGCTCCGGGAGACAGATGGTTCCAAGGGATATCTGTGGGAACACCGTGTCTTCCTGGTTCCAGTCCACTCCTAAAAACTGAAAAAACAAAAAAACAGTTACAGTACTGCGGTGTGGTGACACACACCATTAATTAGGCAGAGTCAGGCAGGTCTCTTTGAGTTCAAGGCCAGCCTGGTCGACATCACAAGTTTCAGGCCAGCCAGGGCTACATAGTGAGACCCTGTCTCAAAAGTGAAACAAAACAAACACATAAATAAAAAGGTAGAGAGCCAATGAAGTGTCCCAGCCCGTAAAAGCGCTTGCCATACAAGCCTGACAACCTGAGCTGTCTCCTGAGCACTGGGGTTAAAGGTGTGTGCCACTATGCCCAGATAGAATAATAATTTTTAAAAAGTAGTAAGATGGAAGCCAGGTGTGGTGATCCATACCTTTCATTTCAGCACTCAGGAGGCAGAGTCAGGCAGATCACTGTGAGATCAAAGCCAGCCTGGTCTACATAGTGAGTTCTAGGCCAGCTGGGGCTACAGAGAAACCCTGCTTAAAAATTAAAAATGAATTAAATAAAAAAGAAAGGGAAGGAGGGGAAGAAAAGAAAAAGAGGAAACACGATTTCTTTGTGGACTATTTGGACCACTGGAGACTGCCAGTGGAGACAGGTTTCCAAGGCAAGGGTTGCCTTGAGAAAGCCTTTGGGCCAGAGCTTCAGGTAGGCAGGAACAAGGAAGGGAAAGGAGACAGAAATGAGGAGAAGGCTGCTTCACCATTGTGTTAGTACATTGCTCAGATCTAGAGCTGTGCTGTCTTGTGACCTCCATCCAGACATCTCTGTGCGTCAGCAGGGTCTGCCCCAGGGCCCTCACGGGCTGCAGTGAATGAAATGGAGATATTGACTCAGGTGGCCGTCACTGGAAGCTTGCTGGAGCAAATCTCTTCTGACCTTCGGAGGCCTTGAGTCCCTGCTGTTCACAGGCACAAGCCGCAGACATCATCCACTCCCCGTCCCCTGGAAGAGGCAATGGGCTTCTTTTAAGTCAAGTAAGAGAAGGAAAGAATGGACGGGAGAGGAGGACTCGTGGAGGCCACGGCGTCAATGCTACTGAACCGTGGGCTTTCTGTCTGTTCCTTTGTGTCATATTCCATTAGAGAGAGTCCTTAGGTCCTGCTCATGGTCTAAGGGTAGGGGTGACATAAAGGCCTGAATACTAGGAGGTGAGGGTCCTGGGGCCCTCCTCACAGGAAGAAGGAGAGAGCACATACAAGTTCGAGTGTGACCTGATTGGTCACAGCCGGGCAAAAGCTCTTTAGTGGTTGAGTGTACATACTGGGCCTCTCATGAGTTCACAGAGACTCACACCTTGGAGGAGTCCCCTTAGGGAGCATGGGAGACTGGTGTCACCTTGGTTTCCTCAGACTGGGCTAGCAGAGCATCAGACACCACTGGGGTAAAAACCACAGAAATCTCATCTCGGTTCTGTAGGCTGGCGGTCAGGAACAAATGGTTTGGCATTTGCTCACACCGAAACCTAGAAGTTTCCTTGCTGGTTCTTGCTGCTACTGGCTGGGCTGCCCACTGGCCTTGGCTTGTGACTAATGGCTCCAGCCTCTGCCTGCCTCTGTCATCTATCCTCTGTGTCTTTCCTCCACTTCTACAAAGACATCAGTCATACTGTGGCGTGTGTGTGTGTGTTGGGGAATAAGGTCTCATGTAGCCTAGGCTAGCCTCCAAGCTCACTATGTAGCTGAGGATGACTGAACTTTTGATTTGCTCCCGCTTCCCCAGGCCTAGGTCAGAGACTGGTACCACTGTGCTCGGTTTATCCAGTGCTGGGTATCAAACCCAGGGTTTCCCGCATGTCAGGCAAGCACTCTACTCACTGAGCTTCATTCCCAGCCAGACACCAGTTATAGTGTCTTGGGAGCCCACCATATACCAGTAAGACCTCAGCTTCATTAATTACATCTACAATGACCTCATTTCCAAATATGGTCACATTTTGAGGCTCTGGATGCTACCCCTCCCACATGTCTTTCGGCAGGCCTCGCTCACCATCGGGCTCCTTCCTGTCTTTGAAAGTCTCATCCACACCCATGGTCATGGACCCCTGGTACCCTGAGCTGTGCTGTCCAGTTTCTTTAAGTAGTGGCCGGGGAACCCAGGTCTCCTGGGTATGGTCCCCTCGTGAACTAGCTTGGCAGTTTCTTGCCAGGAGGGGCTGCTGGTGGAGGTGCTTTGGTAAATGGGATGCAGTAGCAACCCTAAATACCACATGAGTCTCCGTGCTTGCTGGAAGGCCAGAGGTATGAGGGGCAGGCAGAGCCGGTAGGAGGCAGCTTGGAGATGTCACTCTGTCGGGGGCCATGGGCCTGCCTTGAACTATGCCCTAGTTTTGGGTTAGGCAGAAGTCAATCTTGTGCACAGAAGTGCTGTTGGAAGCAGGAGTTTTCGTTATGCAAATGATTTACACCTGAGGAGAAGTTTATTTTCCACCCAAGACTGAGGTCACATGAAGATCTTTGAAGGAAGCCAATCATGTCCTAAGTTATTTTGCCTGTGTTAGTATTGTTTTGCTCACCTCACAGTATAAATAGGGGGATTTAATAAAGGCAAGCTGCTTCAGTGTGACTGACAGTCCTCCTGAGTTTGTCCTATTTTTTTTTTCTCTCTCTCTCTCTCTCTACATTTTCTCATCCTCACTCCCTGCTTCCGGTGCGGTTCGATTTCTGCCGGCGGGCTCCGGCATCACTCAACAGACCCACACTGATTCTTTAGAAAATACTTTCTGAATGACTGAACCCATGTTTTTGCTCTCTTTGGCAACCCTACCTATCAGGCTCTCACCCCATACCAATCCCAGCCCTCCTTTGCATCCTGCCTCCAAGAGCAAAGGAGTCACCTACGCCTTAAGACCCAAAATGGTCTTAAACCTCTCCCCCGATGCCCAAAGACCCAGGTGGGGACATCTGGAGTGGACAGGCTGGGTGGGAAATTGGTACAGCTAGGTTGGTCTTTGGGGTGGAGTCAGCCAGAAGCTAAAGCTTCTGGGCAGGAGGAAGGAAGAAACTGGTGGGTGTGGTGCCTGCTTGGGTGGTCCAGACAGGGAGGGTTCCCAGGTTTACCTCATCAGGGACCCGTACTGGCCCTTGGATTAATCTCTTGGGTGTCTCTTAGTTTAGATTTTCCTAAACATGAGATCAACTCAAACACAAGTGGTTTATTTTAGAGACCATCACAGGAAATGTCTGCAGGAGAGGAGAGCTGTGACTCAGGGAGAGTGGAAATGTAACTAGCCTAGCTGCAGCTCAGGCCCCCTGCCCACAGAGGACCCTGAGCAAGAGATGGCTCAGCAGTTAAGAGCACTGGCTGCTCTTGCAGAGGACATGGATTTGGTTCCCAGCACCTACATGGCGACTAACAACCATCGATAACTCCAGTTCCAGGGGATCTGACGCCCTCTCCTGACCTCTGTGGGCATTGCACAACATAGGTGCATTAACATACATGCAGACAAAACACTCATGCACATAAAAAATAAGAGCCGAGCCAGCTGAGTCTCCAGAGGTTTCCTGAATTTGGCTCCTGGTGGATGTGTCTTCTCCAAAGTTCCTGCTCTCGCTGGGGATCCTAGTTTGCTCTGAATACCAGAGGTGTCCTTCAGCAAAAAGTACAGGGTGGAACTGGGGATGTAGTTCAGCTAGTTGCATGCCTGAGTAGCATGCATTAAGACCTGGGTTCTATCCCCCGAACCATATAATCCAGGTGTGGTAATGTCTGTAATTTCAGTGCTTGAGAAGTAGAGGCAGGAGGATTTGAAGTTCAAGACCATCCTCAGCTGTGTGGGGAGTTTTAGACTAACCTAAGCTATACGAGACTCTGAAGAAGTCAGGTGTGGTGCTGGGGAGGGTGGTGGAGGCAGGAGGATCCCTTCCGTTACTGGCCAGCTTGGTCTAGCTAAGTCAGCAAACTCCAAGTTCAGTGAGAGGCAGAGTCATCATGCTTGGCTTCCACTGTCAGCTTGGCATACCTGGGAACCTCAGTCAGGTAATGCCTCTATTGGTTGAGCCTGTAGCCATGTCTGTGAGGTATTATTTTTTATTGTGGAGTGATGTGGGAGGGCCCAACCCATTGCGGGTAGTATCATCCTTGGGCAGGTGGTCCTGGGCTGTATAAGAAAGCAGGCTGAGCACAGGCCAGGGGAGGGAGTAAGCAGCATTCCTCTGTGGTCTCCGCTTCAATTTCTGCCCCCGGGTTCCTGCTTTGAGTTCCTGCCCTGGCTTCCCGTGGACTGTGTAAGCCAAATAAACCCTTTCCCCATCCAAACTGACTGTGGTCAGAGTGTTTTATCTCAGAAATAGAAAGCTAACTAGGAAAGATGCTATCTCAAAAAGTAAGGTGGAAAGTGATGGACGAAGATACCCAGTGCCAACCTCTGATTTACACACACAGAGACACAGAGACATAGAGACATAGACACACACACACAGAAACATAGACACACAAGCTTAAGGTAAAAGACCAGTGGGATGGCTTGGTAGGTAATGGCATTTGATATCAAGCCAGACAACCTGAGTTCGATCCTTGGAACTCACATGGTGAAAAAAGAGAACCAATTCCTTCAAGTTGTCCCTGAGTACATGTGTACCATTGTCTGTCCCTTATCCCACATACACCATAAGTAAGTAAATGCTTTTTTTAAAAAAAGATGGAGGGCTGGAGAGATGGTTCAGTGGTTAAGAGCACTGGCTACTCTTGCAGAGGACCTAGGTTTTGTTCCCAGCCCTCAAATGGCACCTAGTATGACTCTAGTTCCAGGGGATCTGATGCCTTCTTCTGTCCTCCATGGGCATTGTATGACACAGATGCACTTACATACATGCAGGCAATGCACTCATATATGTAAAACAAAAAAGAAATGGGCCCAATGGCACATGCCTCTAATCTCAGCACTCGGGAGGCAGAAGCAGGCAGATCTCTGTGAAATCAAGGCCAGCCTGGTCTCACAGCAAGTTCTAAGCCAGCTATGGCTACAGGAAAACCCTGCCTCAAAAAAATAAATAAAAGCTCAAGTCCAGCATCCAGCACACAGTGAGGCCAGCAAGCTCAGGGTTACAAGTCTGGGAATGTCAGGAAGAGAAGAACTGGAGCCATTGTTCAAGAGTTCAGACATTCAGATGTATGGGGCAGTCGATCACTTAATGGTTGGAGTGGGCTGATTATGGCTTCAATTATTTTGTTTATTATTTATTTATTATTTGTGTGTAGTGTATGTGTGGTATACATGTATCACTCTAAACACATGTATGTATGCATGTGCGTAGAGGCCAAAGGTTGATGTTGGGTGTCTTCCTAGATTGCTCCCCACCTTATTTTTTGAGACAGGGTCACTACAGAGCCCAGAGCTTACTGATTCAGCTAGGCTGGCTGGCCAGTGAGCTCTAGAAAGCCTCTGCCTCCCTAGGGCCGGGATCACAGAAGCACACTGATGTCCCCAGCTTTCTACATAGGTGCTAAAGATCCAAACTCAGGCTCTCCTGTTTGTGTGGCAAGCATTTTCCTGTTGAGTCATGTTTCCAGCCCTCCTGTTCTGGCTGCTGCAAAAAAATTGTTTATTAGTTAAATGTGGGGCGGGGAGTGGGGTGTCTTGGGGACCAAATCCTTGTGAGGCACGCTGCCATGGAGCCTCATCCCCTTTTAGAGAGCATCCACGGGAAGCATATGCATGGCAGTGCTTCCCTCTGTCGCCGTCCTCATGGGAGCTCAGGGAGACACCCTTCCACTGGGAACAGCACAGTGCTCACTACTTAGCCCCAGCAGATGTATTTGGCTCCTGCATGAGCACTCTGAGTTGCTCTTTCCTGGGTCCTTGCTTTGGGAAAAGACCCAAGTACTGGGGCACAGCATGGACTCCAGGCTCCACCAAATGACTCCTGTTTCCAGATGAGCCAGACTCACCTCTTGCGTTCTTACGTTCCAACTGCGTTTGGAGAGTGAGCAGTCTCACATGAGCAGAACAGCAGGCTGTCAGGAGGCTGCCGCCCACATGTGGATCAATATGATGTCTTGTGGGGTGTGGCCTGCGTTCCACCAGCAAGTTAGATCCTGGCTTGGAAAAGGCGGCTCGGGCTAGTAGTTAGCGCCTCTGTCAGATCTTGGCTTTGTTTCTTCCTGACTTCATTGATCCCACCTGCCGGCTTCTCAGCGTCCTGAGGACTGTTCCAGCCCATGAAACTGTGCCTGCCACATTAGCAAGGCCTTGATCTACACCAGCTGTTCTAGCTTCTCTTTGTCCTCCCTGGGTCAGAAACATTAGATGAAGATGACTCACAGTTTCCTGGAAAATAAACCGCTCTTAAAACCTTATTTTTTAAAAAAATCTTACCCGGGTGTGGTGGCACCTGCTTTTAATCCCAGCACTCGGGAGGCAGAGGCAGACAGATCTCTGTGAATTCAAGACCAGCCTGGTCTATATAGCAAGTTCCAGCCCATGTGGGGCTACAGAGAGAGCCTGTCTCAAAAAGACCAAAAAAAAAAAAATCTTAATTGATCTCATTAGATATCCACAGTGAGTACACACTGGGTCAAAAAAAGAAATCACACAAAAAGCCTCATGCCTTGCCTCTACGCACTCTAAGAAACCTGGGGAGTACATCCAACAGACTCCAGAAAGAAAGCTCTGCTTAAGGCCGGTCACGTGAGGCTCAGAGGTCAGCCAGTGTAGGTGGAGCAGCTGCTCAGCTGTCCTCTCACATCCTCACATCCCAGGAAGCCTGGCTTTTCTGAAACTCGGTTTTCTCATTCAGAAAAGGGGGGTGACGATGATCACGACAATTTGACCTTGAGGACCTTGGCCTCTTGGCTAAGCTCAGATCATATGTGGCATTCAAAGGACAGGGTTCAGGAACACAGACCCATTAGAAGAGATGACATGAGGCCATTGACATGGCCGACCACGGAGGCTGACGATCTGAGGTCCATCTCCGGAGCCCATGTGATGAAAGGAGAGGGCCAGCTCCTGCAGGTTATCCCCTGACCACTGCACACATACCCTGGCATAATGACTCATGCACACGCACGCACATGTGCTTCTCTCTCCCTTTCTCTCTCTCTCTCTCTCTCACACACACACACACACACACACTCACACACATACACATGCACATGCACACACAGAGATAAATAAACAAATATAAGGCCACTGAGATTGCCGCGGCTGATTACGTGAGTTTGGTCCCAGGATCCACATGGTGGAAGGAGAGAACTGTTTCCTGCAAATTGTCCTCTGGCCTCCACACCCACTACCTGGCACATGCACTCCCTCCCCCCGACCCTCCAAATAAATAAATAAAGTAATTAAAAAAAGAGAGAAGAGGTGTCAGAGGCCCTAACAGGGTCTCCTGCTGATTAAGACTGTACATTAGGATTCTTTTTTTTGGTAGCAGGAGAGTGGTATTGAGATGGGGTCTCACATAGCTCAGGCTGGTCTCAAACTGTGTAGCTGAGAATGACCTTGAACTCCCGATCCGCAGTCCGACACCTCCCAAGTGCTGGGTTGACCATCTTGTGCCACCACACCACTACTGCACACTGCCTCACACACTAGGATCCCAAGGGTTGTCTCCTCTCTCTGGGGGTGAAGAAGAGATGAATGACAATGTGGGCCTGGGAGAGAAACACCTGAAAGATTGGGCCCCCGTCAGGCCCCTGAAACCTTGAGATTTGGGGCTGTTTTCGTAGATGAAATCGTTAGGAATTGGAGGTTTGAGCTGAGATTTGAGGAAGGCTAGAGGGTTCACACACATCAGGAATGCAGTGAGCTAGCATTACCTATGAACACACACACACACGCACACACACGCACACACACAGGCCAGCATCTTCGACATCTTTGTCAGACTTTCTCGAATGAGTAATGACCAGGGAGAGTACTTGAGGCTGGGATTCCAGAAGAGCCAAAGCCCTGGTGCCCACCCTCCCATCGTTCCACTCCCAGGAAGAAAATACAGCTTTGAAAAGCAGTTTCCACAAAGTGTCTCAAGTTCCTGAGGTGGGGACTGACATCTCAGATCACTGAAAACCTGGAAGGAAAGGAAGGGCTAGCCACTTCACTGGCCCAGCCCTTGGGCTGTGTCCCCATCCTAACATTAAGATGCCTTGGGACCTTGCAAAAAACATACATTGTATGGTTTGTTCCTCTTCTGTTCGAAATGTGAGTTTGTTTTTAAGACACGGAGACAAATTCATTTCAAAAGCAAGAACTGTATGATTAGTTTATTTCATCAAGGAAAGTTTGTGCTCAAAGGTAAGAAATTATCTTATAGAAAACAAATAAATAAAAATAAATAAATAAATAGGATCACTTCCAAAGGGAGGGTGGTCATGGGTTAGGGAAAGAGCCCTCTGTGGAGTCCGAAGCAGGTATCTGCAGTCAGAATGTCTTCCTAATGCTTCTTCAGTACTGTGAGGAGAGAAGATGGGAGTGATGATGGCCTTGGGAGGGAAACTGAGGCAGTAACTGAATTTTCCTCACCACGCACCATCCCTACCCCAAGTCCTCAAATGATCTTGATGTCTGAGACTCTGGGAGAAAGATCTAATTACTGGGCCTCAGTTTCCTCTGTAAATTGAGGTTATCGTGATAATACTTCTCTTTGTCTTTGAGGATCTGGTTTGGAGGAAGTGGGGACAAAATATTCTTGGGACAGGAAGTCTCCATCTGGGGAGAGTCTGCTTCTCTGATTAAGAGCCTGAAGGTAGATGGATGGTAAATGGGGACCCACGGGCATGTAATGAATGTCCCCATTTGATAGTTCCTGACAGATTTCCTTGGTCCTGAAGACACAGATGTACTAGACAGCAAGCCCAGAGGCCTCTAATGGTGGAGTGCATGGGAACAGGGAGTGGGGTGGGTGGGTGACCAGCTTTAAGGGGTGTGTCGAGGTGGGGGGGTGTACAGTCGAGGCGGGAGCTTACCGTTGCAGCCCAGGCCGCTGAAGGAGCCTATTCTGTCCAACCTTCCTCCAAAGCAGCCTGAACCGGGCACCATCTTGGGGTTTCGTAGTCTCTGCAGGGCCTGGACAGCACTGCTTTGGGTCTCAGGAGCGCCCTCTGGAGCCGCCTTCTTTGTCTCCGGAGCTTCTGTGGGGTCTGGATCCTGCTGGAGCTGCCCCGGGGTTATCGCCTCTGCCTGCATGCCCAAGATCTTGCACCTTAGTTGATCCACAAGCTTCTGCAGTGAGTGGCAGAGCCCAAGCCTCAGGACTATGCCCCCGGCTCCCCCACCCTTCACTGACCGCTGATTAAGGGGTCTTGGCACCTAACCTTGCTGACGTCTGACTGTCATTGCTAATTCCCGAGGGACATGGGTCTTTTCCATTTGCTGTTGCCCAAACCTTCGGGCAGACTGTATCTGTCTATGTAGTCCCTCAGCACTCACCTGAATCTCAGACTGTTCTGGAGACTGGCTGGGGTTGCATACAGGATGGCAATGACCTCCCAGCGATGACAGGTACAGGAAAAGAAGGAGCACAGTGAGCCGGGACTGTGCGGTCTGGAGGTCCATGTCTCAGGTCAGCGTGCTGCTGCTGCTGCTGCTGCTGAGACTCTGTCTTGTGGAGCTCTTCTCCCACCTCCACAAGCGGTTCACGTTCTGGCTTCTTGGACGACCAGCTCCTCTGCCTTTTATCCTGGGGCCGGGTGTCCTGCCAGACCTTCCCCTGGAGGGGAGGAGGGTTATCTCTGATTTATCAGCCACATTCCGGCCTGCTGAGCTCAGGGCCTGAGAATTCACCCCTCCATGCCTGTGAGGAATACTAGTGGATGGGGTGGAGGCTGGGGAGAGCAGGCCTTGTATAGAAATATGGGCTGGGCCAGGGTAGGATTCTGTGGGGGACATAAACACATCTGTTTCCTGCTCCATCCTTTTGTGCAAAAAATCTGGGGGCCTTAACATTCAGCCCCACCCCTACTGGAAATGGCAGGGAGAACCCCAGCTTTCCCAGACGTGCCTGGAGCGTGGGGTGTATGGGATGACTCATCAAAAGCAACCCTAGCCAACACCCACCACCAGCAGCCTCCCTGGAAAGTTCCCCAGAACCTGTAACCCAGTTCCTGCCTGACCTCCTAGCCCCCTGCTGGACCACTGGTCCTTCGTGGCGCTCTGCTCGCTGTCCGTGGTGCTGATCTCCCAGAGTGAATTTTGCACAAACTCTCAAGCGGTCTCTCTCTCTCTCTCTCTCTCTCTCTCTCTCTCTCTCTCTCTCTCTCTCTCTCTCTCAGATCTGTGTGGGACAGCTCACACACCACTCTGATACCCTTCCCAATCTCTTCTTACACCTCCCCCCAGACCTTGTGAGCCTTTCAGCACCGGGATGCTAACTCTGCAGTGACAACTGATTAAAAGTTTGGGTATGGCAAGGAACTTCTGGAATGTAGACCCTTTGTCCCCACCTTAATGAGGAGAGTTGATTTGGATGGAATTTGGAGAGCCTGGCCCAGAGATGAGGTCACACAGGAATGCCTTCTGGGGTATCTCCAAGTACCAATATCTCCTCCCCCACCAAGACAACTCGTAATGGGATGAGAAAATGTGGCTGGATGCTGGAGATTGGGCCCCTCTGCAATGCCACCTCATAAAATCTAGTGACTTCCCATTGGCACATACAGCCTCTCATCAGAAATGAGACTCTGGGGAGAAGAGGCCCTGGGGAGGCCTTGGGATGTCTCTCCCAATGGTGTGTCATCAGTGTCACAGAGAATCTGTGTTAACAAGCATTAACGTGGTAGTTCTAGTTTGCTTTCTTTTGCTATGATAAACGTTATACCAAAACTAACTTGAGGGAGAAAGGGTTTATTTATTCCAAAATATTAAAGTCCATCATTAAGGGAAGCCAAGGCAGGAATTCAATGCAGGAACTTGAAGCAGAAACAAACAGAGGACTGCCGCTATGACTTGCTTCCCCTTGGCTTGCTCAGCTACCTTTCTTTTATTAGGCCAGGCCACCAGCCTAATGATGGCACCACCCACAGTAGGCTTGGCCTTCCTATATCAACTACAGACATGCCCCAGGCCAATCTCATGGAATAAATTCCTCATTTGAGGGTCCCTCTTGCCAGGTGCTTCAAGTTGACTATGACAATGTAGAAGGGGTGACTAGGAAGGACAGTCGGTTGTGGCAGAACTGGGGAGGGGACATCAACACGCTGAAGTCTCTAAAACCAGTAGCACTTGGACAATACTGTCAAGTTCTATTGGAAGCTCAGGATGGAGCTCGGACCCCTTGGACCTTAGTTGCGTCAGCTTCTGTATGCTGACTCTGAAGAAACAATCTCCTAGACAGTTGCTTTTGAGGCCCTTCAGCTCCAGTCTCCTTCCATTCAGGCTTTCCCCTTTCCTTGCATTTTTACAAGTTGGAGCCCTTAATGAGAGAGGTCTTGCTCTCAAAGTATTCCTTGAACTATCCCAGTACTGAACACCAGGTTTCTCTTTAACAATCACTGTTGTCTTATTGTCCACATTCTCTTGTCTGAAATATTAAGCTTGCTCGCTACCAAAGGAATTAGTCTATCACCCTCAAATCCAACTCCACTAAAGTCTCAGGACACAGGCGGAATGAAGCCAGATTCTTGGCCATAATGTCACACAAATGGCCCCAGCATAGTTCCTAATAGAGTCCTTGCTGCCCTTTTAAATCTCATGAACTGGGCCCCCATTGCCCACAACTTTTCAGCATTCCTGTCTTTCAAACTCTTACAGGAGTAGTCCATCAAACTCTACTACAGCATTCACAGACTTTTCTAACTAAAGTCCCAAACTCTTGCTCACTAAAGCAATGACCCCACATCTGGTAGTAATTTCTGTCTTAATCTCTTTCCCTGTGGCTGTGATAAAATACTCTGACCAGTGTAACTTAAGGAAGAAATGTTTTATTCTGGTTTCCAGTTCAATGGTACAGTCCATCATGGCAAGGAAATCAAAGCAGCAGTTTGTTGAAGTGGCTGGTCATAGAACACTCACAATCAGGAAGCAGGAAGTGATGAAGGCCTGATGTATATAAAACAAGATCTCATAGAGCCCAGACTGGCCGCAAAAAGCACAGTCCTCCTGCTTCCGCCGCCTGAGTGCCAGATTCACAGGTGTAGAGCCCATAACCTTTTCGTGCAGTACTGGAGATAGAACCCAGGCTTCATGCACCTATCAAGCACTCTGTCAGTAAGCTCTATCTCTGAGACACATCACCACTGTTCTGCTGTTTTGCTTATCTTCTGCTATGTAAAAAGTCACCTAAAACGTTGTGGCCCAGGATGACCACCCTTCAAGTTATCTCCCAGTCCCGGTGGTTGATGGACCTCTGCTGTACAGTTCTGACTGGGGTTGCTCTTCTGAATGTGGTAGCGGTAGCCAGATGAGGGCTGCTGGAGTCTGTTGAAGACTTTGTCATTTGTTGTCTGTTATCTGGGTTGGGGTGGCCAGAATAGATGCAGGCTTGTCAATCATGTGGCCGGCTTGAGCTTCCTAAGGGCACCGGCAAGTGGTCTTAACGTGGAAACTGTCGTTTCTTTTATGGGCTGGGCTTGGAACTGGTGTGACGTCTGTGCCACTGTGTTGCACTGGTTAAAACCTACCTAAGCCAACCCTGGAAACTTCAGAGTAGCTGACAGCAGTTCCATCCCTCTGCATAAGGATGTCAGGGGACCGTAAAGGGGGGACCATGAGGGGACACTCGAGACAGTCAGCTGCCTTGTCTTTTAAGCAGATCTTCCAGAATCAGTGCTTCGTGGAGGTAGCCCTTTCACCTCCTCACCTTGGAGCCTCTGTCCCCCAGCTAGTGCTGGACTGTAGCTGTCAAAGGCCAGACGTGTTCAGGCTTTGCTCACTTAGTGTTGTGTTGAGAGAGAGAGAGAGAGAGCGATGCTGAGTCAGATCATCCTTTTAGGCAAAAGTTCTTTAGTAACACCAGCTGTGCCGTGGGGTCTAAAGGGGAGTTTCAGTCCCGATAGACAAAGTGAGGTATCTACTCTTAAAGGTTTCTGAGGGAACGGGAGGCCCTGCACTTTTGGTAAGTAGGCTTGTCTAACACATGGCCTATGCCAGAGATGTGGGGGAGGGGGACACTTGAGACTACGTGACGATGTGATAGGGTCACTCTCTAGATCGAGAGTGGCTCGACCCCACACAACAAACCTGCTCACAGGAGCACCTGCAGGGCTTCTAACCTGTTAGGCCTTTTCCTTCCGGAGATTTTTGTCTCTGCCTTATTTATGAACTCTGCTTTTTTCTACCTCTTCTTGTGAGATTTCTCCTTCCTTCCTTCCTTCCTTCCTTCCTTCCTTCCTTCCTTCCTTCCTTCCTTCCTTCCTTCCTTCCTTTCTTCCTCCCCTCTCTTCTTTCTCTCTCTCTCAAACAAGTTTTCATGTCACCCAGGCTAGCCTTGAACTCACTGTATAGCTGAGGATGATCTTGAATTCCTGATCCTCCTGCCTCTACCTCCCAAGTGCTGGAACGACAGGCACTCATGTACAGCCAAACAGTTTAATGCTATGTTGGGGACTGAACCCAAAGCCTAGGCAAGTTCTCTATCAACTGGGCTACACCCCCAGCCCGTTTCAGTGTTTTGTTTTTCAGTGCTGAGGGTCAGATGAAGGGCCTCACACATGCTGCACAAGCATTCCACCAATAAACTCCTCCAGCTCATCCATTAACTTTCAAGATGCTCCTTCCCGGATTCCCCACCCACAGACACACAGTGTCAGCAGAGCCTCTCCAGACACACTCATTGTTTGTGTTCTCTGCCTACTGACATGTAATTCTGTTTTCTGTTACTGTAACAAAATACCTGAGGTGGGACGCTTCATATAAAAAAAGAGATTTGTGGAGCTGGAGTTGGTGGCACATGCCTTTAACTCCAGCACTCAGGAGGCAGAGGTAGGCAGATCTCCATGAGATTAAGGTCAGCCTGGTCTACATAGTGAATTCCAGACCAACTGGGGCTACAGGGAGACCTTGTCTCAAAAACACAAAAAATAAAAAAGATTTATTTAGCTCACCATTCTGGAGACTGGGAATTCAAGGCCACATGTCAACATCTAGGAGGAGGACCTTCTTGCTACATTGTATGTGGCAAAAGGTATCACCTTGTAAGACCAAACAAGTGGCTAGAGAGAGCTTGCCTTATGATCAAGCTTCTACAGAAATAGGCATGAATCTATGAATGAATTAACACAGTCACCTCCCAAAGCCCTACCTCCATTAACATGTGCATTTGGGGGTTAACACATGAATTTGGAGAACACATTTAACACAGTATAGCCCATCTCATATGTTAGTAAGAGCCCCATCTATTTATCCTTTCTTCCTTCCTTCCTTCCTTCCTTCCTTCGAGGTCTTATGTATGCCAGGCTGACCCTGAACTCCCTATATAGCCAAGGATGAGCTTGAGCCCCGATCCTCCTCCCTGTGCTAGGGTCACAGGTGTGCACTCCCATCCTGGTATACGCAGAGCTGGGGATAGAACCCAGGGATCTGTGTATGGTAGGCAATCACTTACCAACCTGAGCCACATCCCCAGCCACTCGTTGCTCTTTTTGAGCTTGGATGCTTATGGCTGCCATGGATGCCCTTGAGATGATTTTCTCACAGTGCCCAGGACAGAATGGCCAAGCTGGGCACTCCAAGTGGGGAAGATGGGAACACTTCAGGGCCTAAAAGTGGGGTAGGAAGGAGCCAGGCAGTCACATGGCCCCACTGGGGACTTATTTTAAGGCATCCTTCTAGCTTGTCACAAAGCCTCCACTACGATCTCTACTCAGAGCCCCAGGACATACCAGCTGGGAGGGTAAAGAGTGACTCACACATGACTTGCTCCTGGCCTGGCAAGTCTGGCTATGGCCCTGGCCAGGCCAGGAAGAGCTCACACCCTTTCCTCTGGATAGGTCAGAGGGTGTATGGAGGCTCTCAAAGAACCTGGATCAGGGAGTGACTGGCATTTATTCTAGAAAGGCTGTCATTTATTCATTCAACAAACCTGTATCAAATGTCCGCCCTGTTCTCTGGGCTGAGGCAGCAGCAATGGGCAGACGAGAAAGGAGACAGATATTAGCCAAAGGCCTACACTGTTTCATGTATTAGAAGGGGTATTGCTGGGGCTAGAGAGAAAGCTCAGCGGTTAAGAACACTGAGTGCCCTTGCAGAGAACTTGGGCTGGATTCCCAGTGCCCACATGGTGGCTAACGATCATGTCTGTAACTCCAGTTCGAGGGGATCCGACGCCCTCTTCTGACCTCCGTGCTCATTGCCTGACACGGGCGCACTTACACATATGCAGACAATACACTCATACACATAAGATCAAAATAACAAACAAAATATGAAAAAAGAAGTGATGTTGCTAAGAGAAAAATCCAGCAGAGAAGAGGGCGTTGTGGCTGCAGTGTGGAGTCGGGAGCAGAAAGGTCAGAAAAAATGAATTAGGGAGCTGTGGTTGACACCAATGCTTGACAGAAATGAAGGAAGTGTTCCAGGAAGAGGCCATGGCCAGTGGAAAGGCCCTGAAGTGTGCCAAGGGTCCAGAGCCAA
Source organism: Eospalax fontanierii (assembly GCA_035773235.1). NCBI lineage: Eukaryota > Metazoa > Chordata > Mammalia > Rodentia > Spalacidae > Eospalax > Eospalax fontanierii. The sequence goes on from CM069553.1 coordinate 8,358,173, forward strand.
GGTTCTGGCCAGTCCCCACCTCACCTCCAGCTCTGGAGGAGAATGCTTCCAGAGCTTGCTCATCCATGTTCTGGTAGCTGCAGGTGGCCCATAGCTTGCCGATGCCTCCCTCCCATCTGCCCCTGTGCAGCCTTCTCTGTCGCATCTCAGGACTCCCTTGTTTCTTTCCTAAGCACACTTGTCATTGAACCGAGTGCTGTGACACATGCCGACAACCTCAATACTCAGGAAGCTGAGGCAGGAGAATTGCTGCAAGTTTGAGTCAACCTGGGCCATAAAGCAAGCTGCAGGCCAGCCTGGGTTGCATGGTGAGACTCTGTCCTAGCCTCCTTAATCCTCCCCGCCAAAAACAACAACAAAGACCTGGGGTTATAGCTCAGTAGGCAGAGTGCTTGCCTAACATGCTCGAGGCCCTGGGCTCTAGTCCCTGCACTGCGTAAACTGGGCAACTAGGCATTGCAGCACACACGTACAGTCCCAGCACTTGGGAGCTAGAGGCAGGAGGATCAGAAGTTCAAGGTCGTCTTTGGCTACATAATGAGTTTGAGGTCAGCTTGGGCTATATGAAACCCTGTCTCAAAAAGAATCTTCACTTGCTTTAGGGCCTACCTTTTATCCAAGGGGACCTTATCTTAGGATGTTGCATTTAATTGCATCTGCAAAGACATTTCTTCTAGATAAAGTCTGATGTACAAGTTCCAGAAGTGAGGACATGAATATATCTTTTTTAGAGGCTACCCTCAACGCAGGGCTAGCCTCTGTCAGAGCCGACCAACTGTGAACCTCATTGCTTCAAGTTCTCTGGAGAAATAGGGAGGAAAAAAAACAGAGAGAGGACATGAGAAGGAGAGAGCCAGACTCTGATGGAAGGCTGGCTATACTCATGAATGGCTTGCAGTAGAGGACACATGTGAGGACAGAGCTCATGAGTGGCTGGCTCACCCCAAACCTACACACGAGGGATATTAATAGCTGTTGGAAGGAGGACACACTGTGCCAGGGAGGGAGGGCACAGGAACAGGGAGGAGTGTACGGGAAGAAGCCCCGTGACAGCCCCATGCGAAGGTGAGGTGACAGCAGGGTCCCGAACGCCCTTTGACTGACTTTTCCTGTGACTTACTCCCCTGTGAAGGCAGCACTCGTGGCTAGGCTGTTTAGGACCCTCCAGGCTGGCCGCGCCCTCCTGGATGTGGTCGCTTACCTGGAACCCTACCTCTGCCCCATTCAAAGAATCCTGTGGGAAAATGTGAGGGGCTGGAAAAGCAAGTTAAGACAGAAGATTACAAAACGAGATGACCCAGTGGGTAAAGGCACTTGCCACCAAGCTGACAGCCTGAGTTCGATACTTAGGACTCACACGGAGAAAGGAGAGAACTCATTGCTGCAAGTTGTCTTCTGAACCCCACACGTGAGCATGAATACCCAGAAGATAGATAAATGTGTGAATGTGATAAGGGAAAAGGAGAAAGGGGTGTCATACCGGGAAAAGGTGATTCCCCCCACCCCCCCAAATTCATGTCCACCCAGAATCTCAGAATGTGGACCTACTGGGAAATCAGGTCTCTGCAGGTGTCACTTAAGGTGAGTTCTCAGTCATTTCAACATGACTGCTGTCCTTGTAAGGAGAGAAGTCAACAGGCACGAGGAGAAAGAGGGCCTTGGAAACTGAAGGCAGAAGCTCTTCAGGTGACGGTGCTTAGAGACACTCAGGATAATGCAGCCTCTGACATATCATCATAGGCTTTACTACAATATAGCTCTAACAAAATTATGCTGTCCCAAACCCCCAGTGATAAGATTGTTTAATTTTATAGAAGGTTGGGAAAAACCTCCAAATTCACATGAGGCATGTGCCCTGGCAGACATCACGTGATTTGTGCTGTGAGGCTTTAAGTCCTTATTGAGAGTGTCTAGAAGAAAAAAGTGTATCAGTGGGGTCTATGGTGGTTCGTGTGTGTTGAGTGTGTCTAGAACAGAATCAAGCATCTTTCCTTATTAGGGAGCAGGAAACTGTGAAAATGTTGAAGGCACGGTGCAGAGTCAGAAGACAAAATAAATATGAAGCTTTTTAAAGTAATAAAAAAATTAAGACGTGTTGGGGCTGGAGAGATGGCTCAGTACTTCAAAGCCCTCACTGCTCTTGCAGAGGACCTGAGTTCAGTTCTGAACTCCCACATGGCAGTTCATAGCCATCTGCAATTCCCGGTTCAGGGGACTCAATGCTCTTCTCTTCTGGCCTACCGGGGCACTGCATGCCCAAGGTGCATGTCCACACAAGGCACTCATGCATACAAAATTTAAAAATAACTCTTTTTTAAAACCAAGTGTCAAGATGGTCCAGTGGTTTAATAAGCCAGACTCAAATTTCTTCTTCCTAGTGGTTTCTGGTCTCAAGTGGAGGTGTGGGTTTTGAGTTCCACTCCTGACACAGTGGTTCTTTGGGCTGCATACCTCGGCAGGCAGAGGCAGGCAGATTTCTGTGAGACTGAGGTCAGCTTGGTCTCCACAGTGAGTTCCAGGTCAGCTGGGGCTACAGAGAGACCCTGTCTCAAACAACCTCCCCAAAAGACTTGTTTTATTAAAAAAAAGAAAACAGAGGTGAAGTAACACCTCTGGGTTTTCAGAGTCTCCAGAGTCTCCAGAGCAGCAGGGCAGGAAGACCTTTCCCCTGGGACTTGTAGACACTGTCTCCTGGCCTTTTGTGACATCTGGTCTCCAGAGCTGTAAAAAAAGGAATTCTTCATCATTTTACAGCCCCTAGCTTTGCTATGACCCTCACGCGGTTCAAAGAGGAACATCTGATATCTGCAAAGAGCCTTTGGGATCTTGGTAGATATATAGGCACATGTGTCACCCAGGATCCCGGGGCAAAAAGATCATGGAGTTAAAGATAGCCTTGGGCTACGGAAAGAGAACTTGCCTCAAAAACACGACCCAGGAGCTGGGAATACAGCTCAGTGGTAGAGCATTTCACTAGCATGTGTGAAGCCCTAAGTTCTATTCCAGCATTATACACACCCCAAAACAATGACAAAAAGAATAAAATGATTGTTGCTTTAAATCACGAGGTTGTGGGCTAATTTTGATATATGCCGGTAGATACTGGGAACTGTCATGTCTATTTACAGAGGAGGAAAGTAAGACATGTGTTTATCTATTCAGTGGCTATCTATTGAGTGCCTGCTGTATGCCAAGCACTGTCCAGGCACTAGCACCATAACAGGAAATGGAAAATTGGGACCCTCTCTTCCTGTAGCCTGAAACCCAAATTAGGTCATAGTTTACCTTCAACCTGTTGTAACCCCCAACCCTCCAAGTGTGTGCGCATATATGTGTAGGTGTGCATGTGTGCCCCCACATGTGGAGTCCAGAGTCGATGTTTGGGTGTCTTCCTCCTTCTCCTTCTCCTCCTCCTCCTCCTCTTTCTTGTCTTCTTCTTATTATTCTTATTCTTATTCTTTTATTTTTAAGACAGAGTCTCACTATGTAGCCATAGCTGGCCTGGAACTTGCTATGTAGACCAGCCTGGCTTCAATATTACAGAGATCTACCTGCCTCTGCTTCTCCAATGCTAGGATTAAAGGCACGTGCCACCACACCTGGCCACCTTGTATTTTTTTGACATTGGGTCTGTCAATAAAGCCGGAGCTCACCAATTCGACTAGATTAGTTGGCCTGCAAACCCCAAATTCCTCCCATCCCTGCCTTTCCCAGGGCTGGGATTACAGGCAGCTGCTACTGCACCTTGATTCCGCCTTTCCTCACGTCCAGTCCTGGTAGAGATGCCCAGAGCAGCAGAACCACCTGGCTCTGCACGGGTGAGTGGCATGTCCTCTGGGAGGCCCTGTTAGCTAGATAGCTTAGCTGTTCTTGGTTTCAAAAGCAAATAAATGAACTGACGATGTGGCTCAGTGGGTAGAGTGCTGCCTGGCATCCACAAGGCCCTGGGTTCAACCCCGGTGCCATGCTAAAAAACAAAAACACACAAACAGGAGTTAGGAAAGACAGCGTATAAGTTAAGAGCCCTAAGACATCATGCAATGCCCACAGGTCAGAAGAGGACATTGGATCCTCTGGGACTAGAATTAGGGACATTTGCTCGCCGTCATGTGGGTGCTGGGAATTGAACCTGGGTCCTCTATAAGAGCAGCCAGTGTTCTTAACTGCTGAGCCATCTCTGCAGCCCCCAACAGGTTCTTTTATTCCAATCTTAATTACTAATGTTAACTCTCAGATCACACATTACACACCACACAGTAAATATATCTACATATGAATACATACAGGTTACAAAGCAGCTGTAAAGAGTTCAAAGGCCAGTGAAGAGGGTTCCAAAGTTCTGAGAAACAGGAGCCAAAGGAAGCTGCTCAAACCTAGAGAACTGATGGGGTTGCCGGCTGCTGGCTGTACGGGAGCTGCAGGAGCCAGGTAAAGAAAGGACAAGCTGAATGATGGACGGATGGCAGGTCCAGATGGTCCAACAGGAGCGTGTGCAGGCAGCTATTCAAGTAGGCTGTGTAAACAGTGGGGATTGAACTGTAGCCCTGGACAGTAGGGAGTTCTCTGCCTGTTGGTCCTCAATACACACACTGGGTGATCAGATGACAGGTCAGTGGGTCCATCACCATCATTGTTAGGTGTGTACCTCCTTATGAGCTCCAGGCGAGGAAGGCTCACCCTGTCTTTGGCCAGGCGTGTCTGATAAGTTCTTAGGCCTGGTTCCTTCTATATAACTTTAATATACCCATGTGTCCCCACAGTCTGGATTCACCCCAATAAACTTACAAGGTGGCTCCCCTTCTATGTTGAGATATGTCATTTATCAGTCTGTGCTGCAGATGGTGTTGTTAGTGTGTCCCCAAAGAGACTCAAAAGCTGCTAATGAAATGGAGTCTGTCAGGGCGAGGCAGAGCTGGAAAACCCACGATGCTATGTAATGTGGAGTGATTTAGGGCAGGACACAGCCTGATCTCCACAAGTAGAAAATACCTTGGCCGGGTAGCTATGGCCTCTAATCAGCATATGGTGGTTCTGTGTGGAGCATTTGCCACTCCCCCGCTGATGGAGAAAGAGAGTGTCCCGAGACTCTCACCTGGCTTTCCAGCTGTTACCCTGACCCCAGCTACAAAGATCTTGGGAAAGGTTAAAGTATACAGGAAGTGGAAGGTTCAGTGGATGCGGCTTCTGTGAGGTTGTCATCCACCACAGAGAGAGACTTTGCAGTGATGCAGCTGTTTGGGGGCCTCCCAAGCTCCTGTGAGTGGCCCCTCACCCACACTCTTTAACTAAGCTCAAAATACTTGTCGGTTCACCAAGTCAGGCTTGGGTGAGGTGGACTTTCTTGTTGTTCTGTCTTGGGTAAATAGACATTTGTTTGAATCTCTCCGGAAAAAGTTAACACAAATTTTACCTAATTTTGGGGGCAGGGTTCTTTTTGAGACAGGGTCCCCCTGCAGCCCCAGCTGGCCTGGAACTTCCTATATAGACCAGGCTGGACTTGATCTTAGAGAAATCTGCCTGCCTCTGGTTCCCAAGTACTGGGATTAAAGGTGTGTGCCACCTCATTTGGCTTACCTAATTTTTTTTACGAATTGCAAAACTTTATTAAAAAATACCTTTATATCAAAATTTAAAATCTAGGGGAGCCCTTGACCCCACCCAAAAAACATTCAAACATAGGTACCGGATGCAAGTTTCTCATTTTAAAAGATCCTACTGAAAATGGTAAAAGGTAATGGTCTCGGTTATCAGAGCTCACTTCCGAGGGGCAGTGAAATCCTCACACAGCCCAAGTGTTGGCTTGTAAGTGCACTGCCTCATCCAGAATTTGCAGCCTAATCGCTACACTAAACAGGAAGACATAGACGTTTATGGTCCAATCAGGTGAAGTGTCCTCACTAGTTGACACCATTGGGGGTGACAGTGAGCACTTCCCCCTCACCGTCCTGTCTGGCCTTTTAGACCCACACCTGGTTTCCTGTCCCCTCTTCATCACAGTTAAGTGGAAAGCTTCTCTGTAGCCTGACACTGGGATGTGGCCAGTGGACTCTAACTGCACCAGATCACACGCGATCGAACTTTCAACGGGAATGTCTAGTGCTTGTTTGTGAAGCCTGATGCCACAGTAACTTGGGTTCTAAAGGAACTCAGAGCAGTCCTGTTCAGTGAAGAGGATGGAGCCTCTGTTCCTAAAAAGAGCCTGTGGGGGCTGAAGCTGCAGGTTCTCCACTACAGACTGTTGTCTTACTTTGAACTGGAGCCAGATTGCAGTATAGGGTGTAGATACCCCAGGAAGACCACAACTTGACACAAAAGCATGAGGAAACTTCCTAACAGCCAAAGGATCTTTACCATGGCAACCCTCAGCCCAAGGCTCTTAGGAAACAGGAAATCCCTACATTAAAAAAAAAAAAAAAAAAAAAGATTTATTTTATATTTAAGTATGTGTAGGTATGTGTATCTGTGGTATGTGTATGTGAATGCAGGTGCCCAGAAAGGCCAGAAGGGGGAGTTGGATCACCCGGACAGGGTAGTTTTGAGCTATTTGACATGGGTACTGGGAATTTAATTCAGGTCCTCTGCAAAAGCAGCAAGTACTCTTAACTACTGAGCCATCTGTCCAGCCCCTTACCAAATTTTTTAACTTTAATTGATTTTTAAATGTTTCCTAATCTTTTTTTTTTTTTTTTTTCAAATAGGGTCTCCCTGTAGCCCCAGCTGACCTAGAACTAGCTATGTATACCAGTCCAGCCTTGATCTCAGAGAGATCCAACCTATCTCTGCCTCCAAAGTGCTAGAACTAAAAATGTATGCCACCATGCCCAGCCCTAAGCTTTTCTTATTACTTTAAGTCTTACTGTAAATAACATGTTTTGAGAAATCCAATTGAAAAGGCTGCAGAAACCTGTATGTAGCCTTTCTCTCTCTTTCAAAAATGTTTAAATTTTAGCCAGGTGTGGTGGCACATACCTTTAACCCCGGCACTCAGGAGGCAGAGACAGGTGGATCTCTGTGAGATCGAGTCCAGCCCAAGTTCCTCGCATTTGTGTGTGTATGCATACATGTGTATGTACACATGTGTACAAGTGCCTGAGGAGGCCAGAAGGAGGTGTGGGGTCCCCTGAAACTGTAGTTATAGACTGTTGTTAGCCACCTAATGTGGGTGCTAGAAATCAAAGCCAGGTCGTTTGCAAGAACAGCAAGTGCTCTTAACCACTGAGCCATCTCTCTAGCCCAAACACCTTAAACATGTGTTTAAATTCAAAGCATTATTATTATTATTATTTTGAGGCAGGTTCTCACTATGTAGCCTTGACTGACCTGGAACTAGTTGTGTAGACCAGGTTGGCCTTGAATTGCAGCTATCCTTTTGCCTCTACTTTTCAAGAGCTGGGATTACAGGCTAGTGTTGCCATGCCCCAGGGTAATTTCCTTTTCAGAACTAAAGAACTTGGATACGCTAGGCAAGAGCACTGTCTCTGAACCACAACCCCAGTCAGTCCCTCCCCCTCCGCTCTTTTTCTTTTTTTTTTTAGGTAGGGTTGTCCCTTAACCCCAACAGGCCTAGAACTTTTTAAGTAGACCAGGCTGGCCTTGATCTCACAGAGATCTGCCTGTGTCTGCCTCCCGAGTTCTGGGACGAGAAGTGCTGGTGTGTTCTATCTCTTATCTCTACCTAGTCAACTCAACTTTGCCTCATTCTGACTGGTGCTGAAATTGCTTTCTGCGGTGTAGTTAAGGATCTGGTTTCACCTGAGTGAGGGTCCCTCAGAGGCAAACTCCTCAGGCTTCGTCTCCCTGCCACTGTGGACACTGTGTGTTGGGCACAGAAGGGCATGAGGAAAGCTTCTTTTAGTGGAGGAGCCCAGAAGGGTCTCTCCAAGATGAGACCTGAGGAAGGAGAAAAAGACAGAATTCTGGGGAAGATGACGCAGCTGGAGGAAGGCCTTGTGAGAGCCAGGATTGCCTGAGTGTGGATGGTTCAAGGAGTCCTGAAAAGCGGGGAGAGCTGGGCCCAAAGACTGTCACGGCTCCTGTGACCTGTGGGGGTCATCTTGTATGGCAACAGAGGGCTTTGCAGATGTGACTGAATTAAGGATCTCAAGATGGGGAACTTCTTCTGGGTTTGTCAAAGTGGACCATAAGCATGACCACAAGTGCTCTTCGGAGAAGGGAGCAGAGGGAGCCGTATCTCCACATGACTGCTGAGAAAGCAGCAGAATGACCAGGAGGCTGGGGGGTGAGGGGACGGATGTGGCCACAGCCAATTGCACTCCCAGAGCTACCAGGGCCTGGAAAAACGGAGGGACTGACTTCATAGAGCCGCTGGAGGGCAGGGCACAGCCCTGCAATGTTGACTTTTTAGCCCCCTGATGCTGGCTTGCTTGACTGGCCTCTAGAATTAAAAAACTAAATTTGGGCTGGGCATGTTGGTGCATGCCTGTAATCCCAGGGCTCAGGAGGCTGAAGCAGGAGGATTGCTGTAAATTCAAGACCAGCCTGGGCTACATAACAGATTCAAGTCCACTCTGGGCTATCTAATGAGACCCTGTTTCTAAATAAATATACAAATAGTACATAAATATACAAAAACATAAATAAAAAATTGTGATGGTTTAAGCTACTACATTTGGGTAATTGGCTAAGACAGTCACAAGACACTGATCCACAGGTTACAGGGGACAGTGGTGGAGACAGGCCTGCAGGGAGCAGCTGGGGGAGTTTGAATCCTAGTCCCTCCCTCATCTGGTCATGCCTTTTCTCTCTTCCCAGCTCCCAGCTCTGGCCAGCATTCCTCAACCTTTTATTTATGTGGTTTTTTTTTTTAATTATTTTTTTTTTGTGAGTGAGTGTTTTGCCTCCATGCATGTAAGAGCATCCGTGTCATGCAAGGCCTGTGGAGGCCTTGGATCCCCTGGAACTGGAGTTATAGATGATTGTTAACTACCATGTGTGTGGGTCCTGGAAATTGAACCTGGGTCTTCTGCAAGAGAAGTCAGTGCTTTTAACTGCTGAGCCATCTCTCCAGACCCTGTTTGTTTGTTTGAGATAGGGTCTCCCTGTAGGCCTAACTAGCCTGGAATTCACTATGTTGACGAGCTTGACCTCAATCTTATAGAGATCTGCCTGCCTTGGCCTCCCCAGCACTGGGATCAAAGGCATGTATGCCTAGCCCCTACCATGCCCACTTTTAAACTTTGTGGCTTTTGTGAAACCATAAACATACTATAAAACCTTTGACAGGAAGAAAGAGACATCAGCCCATTCATGGCCACAGCCCCTGCCCACCATGGCCATCTCTCCCCAACATCGTTGTAGTGTGCCCCTCCCACATTGCTTGTTGGCCTTGACTCCCTGTCCAGGAGCTGGTGGTGTGGATAAGTTGCCTCCCCCGGCTGTCAGCACCTGTGGAGGCCACAGCATTGCTGTGAACCCTGTCACTCTAGCGGCTGATAAAGCCCCACGGCCTGCAGGTCTGGAGCCTGGCAAGCCTGATAAATCCCAGTTGTCAGCAAGTGTCCAAGTCACTATATTCTTGTGGTACTGCAGGCCTCCCCCTCCCCCACCACTCACTCTGGGCTCCCCACTGCCAGTTACAGCCACTTCTGGACACCTCGATGTGACCCTAGGGAGCCAGTGTGGTAGGTGGTACAGTTGAGCACAGGCTGAGGGGTGCACAGTGCTGGAGATTCTGGCCCAGACTGTCCAGAGCCTCCAGACTCATCTCTGTTCTCTGCAGGGACTCTGTCAATTGCTCAGGGAAGGCTCAACAGCCTCAGGCCTTCCTACGACATCCAGTGAGACCAGAGGACATATAATAACGCCCAAAGCTTTATTTCTGCCAGCACCAGAGAGGGATGGCTACCTACGCCTAGTGGGTAGAGGTGGGAAACCTCAAAACATCCCATTGTGAGCAGGATAACCCTCCAGCATAAAACAATTACCCATCCCCAACTGTCTGCAGTGCTCAGGTAACAGATTCCTGAGTCGGGTCACAGGGAACCTAGCCTGAAGTGGGTACTCCACATGCCAGGCTGAAAGATGCCAATCCAAGCCCCATGTGAAGGAGTCTGCTATGGACCAGAACCAGGCAGGGATCCCTGACCCTGCTGCCCCAAGGCCACACTCATTCTAGCAAAGGCACCAATCCTTTCCTGGGCTCCATTCTTCTTCCTCATGGTGTCGCTACCTAGCACCCCAGGAGGAGAGGAGAGGTCATCACTGATTCCATCTTACAGGAGAGGGAGGTGAGTCTCAGGTCTGTTCCCTGACTCCCTGAGTCCCTGTCCCTTAGAAAAACTGTGTGAAGCCCCAGCCTCTGGAACAACAGATGTGACCTTATCTGGAGACAAGGTCTTCACAGAGTCATGAAGTTAAAATGAGGGGACTGGAGGTGAGCCTTAATCCAGTAGACTGGCATCCTATAATTTGGGAGCCAGATGAGGTGCTGCACATCTGTAATCCACAGCTGCCCCTCAGTCTCCCAAGGACCAGAAAAGGCACAACCACAGAAATGCTGATAATAATTGCTAGCTCCTATGGGACTTCAATGTACCAGGAACTGTGTGAAGGGGCTGGAGAGATGGCTCAGTCATTAAGACCACTGGCTGCTCTTACAGAGGACCAGGGTTTGATTCCCAGCACCCACATGGTGGCTAACAACTGTCCCTAACTTCAGTTCCAGGGGAACCTGATGCCCTCTTCTGACCTCCTCAGGCACTGCATGACACAGGTGCACTCACAGGCAAACAGGCCAAAAATACCCTCATACACATCAAATGAAAATAATAAAATATTTAAATCCTGTGGGTGGACTATGAGGGATGCAGATAGGGGAAGAGGTCTCCTTTGAAATGACACTAATCAGTAAGTCAAGCCAGTAAAGCAAGCAGGTGCCAAGGCTGGGAGGGCAGGGGTCAGAGAGCTGGCGATGGATGTGCTTTATTGTAAAGCCCTGTGTGGGGCCCACAGCCAGTAGGAGTTGGTAAGTGAGTAATTAGATAAAGTTCAGGCTCTAGAGTTCTAAGAAAGCTCCGATTCGAATCTTGCCCCTTTTATCTACCAGCTATGTAATCCTGGGTTTCTAGTTTCAGGGTTCCCAGTTGGCAAAGTGGAATTAAAAGTCATGGATTTGTTTTGTTTAGAGATGAGTCTTCCTGTAACCTGGGCTGGCTTCAAACTCTATGCATAACCAAGGATGACCTTGAACTTCTGATCCACCTGCCTCTACCTCCTAGGTGCTGAGATGATAGGTGTGCACCACCATATTCAGTTTTATGCTGAGGTGCTGAGGATAGAACCCAGGGCTTCACCATGCTAGGCCAGCAAGTGCTCTGATGAGTTATATCCCCAGCCCCAAGTCATGGTTTTTTATGAAGGTTAAATGAGAAGATGCAGGGACTATTTCAGCACATTTCTTAGCACACTAAAGTCCCACAGCGGCCAGAATTACCACGTTGGTACTTTTCCTGGTCCCTGGAAGACTGAGGGGTGGCTGTCAATGGTCAGTTATGGCCACTGGGTTTCCTCTGGGTGCCCCTTGTATTGCTGCTCAGGACCAGAGCTAGGGCCAAGAAGGCTCCGGAGGTCGAGTCAGGGTGCTGATGCCCACCCAGAAGGCTTCTCTTCACACCGCGCCACAGGAAGTCACATGGGCAGGTCACAGGCAGAGTGTGAAGTGCTGTCAGCAGCTTCTACACGTTCCTGGGATTCTTCAGCCTACTGCTCACGTGGAACTCTGAGGAGTCTGCAAGTGAGTGGACACAAGCCGAAGCTGTGGTCACAGTCAAGGAGGAGGGGAACTGCAGGCAGGCTGCCGAGTGCAGGCGACAGGTACGAGCACACGTAGACACCAGCACTCTCCCGTGCCTTACCCAGGCAGGCATTGCCTGGAGTGTTCCTCCACCTAAGCCAGTGCCCTAATGGAAAGCTAAGTGGGCATGTTCGCCAGCTCCGGCAGGAATCCTAGACACTACAAACAAGGAGTTACTATGGGTTTAGGGTCCTGCTCCAGAGAAACCGGCCCTCCTTGTCCCCAGGGCTGGGCTCAGCAAACACTTATTGACACCCATATGAGTTCTGTACTCTGTTGCACAAAGGGAACTCAGAAGATTCCCTCCCTTCTGGACTCTGTAAGTCAAGAAAGACCACTGGGTGTGGTGGTTCCAGGCCTGTAGTTCTGGTGTTCAAGTGCATGAAGGAGAATGACTGCAGCAAGTTCAAGGCCAACTAGGTTACAAAGTGTATTAGTTACTTTTCTGTTGCTGTGATAAAACACCGTGAGCAAGATAACTTACAGAAGGAAGAGTTTATTGAGCTTACAGTTCCAGAGGGATCAGAGTCCATCATGGTGGGGAGACGGTAGGAGGAAACCAGAGAAGAAAGCTGAGAGCTCACATCTTCAAGCAGACACAGGAACTGGAAATGTGGCCAGGCTTAAGAACTCTCAAAGTCGCCCCCCAGCGGTGTGCGTCCTCCAGCATGACCCTAAGGGTTCCATGACCCTCCCCAAACAGCACAATGAACTGGGGAACAAATGTCCAAACACTTGGAGCCTGTGGAGGGCACTCTCTTTTAAACCACCACACATAGTGAGTTCAAGGTAAGCATGGGTTATAGACCAAGACCCTGTCTCATTCCCCTGAGCACACAGAAAAGACCAGTAATTTTTGTTGGTGTTGAATTTTTTAAATTACCTTAATAACTTTATGCATATTTGTGTTTTACCTGAATGTATTTAAATATACCTGTGTCATAGAATGCCCAGAAATCAGAAGAGGGCAATGAATTGCCTAGAACTGGAGTTTTGGACCATTGTCAGCTGCCAGGTAGATGCTGGGTACCGAACCCAGGTCCTCTGCAAGAGCATCCAGTGCTCCTAACCATTGAGCCATTTCTCCAGCCCCTGGTGGTGATTTGTTATTCCATCAATGATGACGGTCATCTCCCACATTTACCCACTAAAATGCAAAAACCAGTGGTAGAGAAACAGCAAAGTAAAAAGACTCAAGGCATGTTGTCAATGTCTGGGGTCTAGTCCGGGGCAGGACAAGTAAGGTCAGCAGCCAGCCTCAGAGGACTGGACTTTTTAAGGAAAAAAAACAACCTTGAACTTCTTCTAATAATCTTTTATTTTTAGTTATATGTATATATGTGTGTGTTTGTGTGGCCATATAAACATGCCCTTGAAAATGCATATGCCCTTGGAAACCAGAAGAGAGTGTCTGATCCCCTGGAACTGGAGTTACAGGCGTGGGTTCTGGGAAGCAAACTCAGGTCCTCTGCGAGAGTAGTACAGGTTCTTAACCACTGAGCCATCTCTCCAGCCCTGGAACCTGAACTTTTTGAAAGGGTACAAAATTGGTCTGGGCTTGGTGGCACATGCCTTTAATCCCAGCACTTGGGAGGCAGAGGCTGGTAGATCTCTGTGAGATCAAGGCTAGCCTGGTCTCCATAGAGGCTCCATGTCAGCTGGGGCTACAGGAAGATCCTGTCTCAAAAAACAAAAACCAACCAAACAAACAAAAAGACACCCAATTAAAATAGGTCTCCTACCCATCTGAACCACAGCTCCCTCCCATAGCTGTGAATCATTTCTGTGTCTGATTGAATAGTCAATGTTTCCTGCAGACTTCTGCTTTTTCCCCTTAAATTAAGCTTTTTAACCACTAAATTAACTCATCCTAGAACATATGTAGACCTAACAGCATGATCATGTATGAAAATCAGCAACAGGATGCCTAATTTCTTTATGTTATTTATTTTGTGTGTATGTGTGGGCACACATGGCATAGTATACATGCGGAGGTCAGAGGACAATTTGCAGGCTCTCTCCTTTCACCATGTGGGTCCTGGGGATTGAACTCAGGTCATCAGTTTGGCTGCAAGCACCTTTACCTACTGAGCCATCTTGTCAGCCCCAGGATGCTTGTGTGACCTGGGTGGTACTCCAAGCCAAGCAAGGGACAGAAACCAGGACAGTCCTAGATCAAGATGCCTTAGGAGCAGGGAGTGCATTGGCCAATGCAGGCTGAATATGGTTCCATGCCACGCAACACACCTGTTCTTGGTGTGTCATACACAAGTCTAAGAATGTGAAGAACCTGGGGTGGGTGGCACCTCAGGCTGGGCTCTCAGTTGTCTCTCAACCTAGGAGGCTCCCAGGGAAACAGCTCGGGGATTCAGAGGAGAATGAGAACACTAGGCCGTAGGAGCTGGGAGAGACATGCTCATTGTTTTCCACAGAGTTGTTCCCACACACACTGGGGACACTCAGGCTCCCTGAGCTGGGGGGACTCAGGGCCCATCTGTTTGTCCATTTCTTTCTTTGAGCATTTTCCTAGGCTGTATATGTTATCATACTTGGAAGGTTGAGGCAGAAGGATCACAAGTTCATTACCAGCCTAGGCTATATAGTGAGTTCCAGACCAGTCTAGACTACACAGGGTGACCCTGCCTCAGAAAAGAAAAACAAAGTATTTAAAGAGAGTCTTCTTAGAACTAGGGCAGGAGCAGACCCTGCTGGGCCTGGCCACAGTGGTGAGTCTCTGGGTGTGAGTACGTGGAACATGTCTCCCAGTCCTAGCTGGGCTAAGTCCCTACCACATTGTCCTTTTGCCCAGTGGCCTGTCTGCAGTGCAGCCCAGCCATATCCCTGGATTTCTAGACTGCCGTCATCCTAGAGTGCCTGGGCCAACGCCCTTGCTAATCTCATCGCAACCTAATTTGTATTTTCCAGTAGCTACTGTGTACCAGCCATGGAGGTGCAATAGAGAGAGGACCCGCAGTTCACATGGAGCTGATGTCCTCATGGGGACATAAGCACACAGTAGTCACCAAACAGACTCTACAGAAGCAGAAAGGACACTAAACAGTCTGCGAGTTCCGGCACACCTTTCTTTTTGCTGTAGAGGGGTTTGAACTAGGGCCTTGCACATGCTGGTCGTGCACTCTGCCACTGGGCTACAACCCCAGATGGCAGGACTTTCTGAGTAGGTGATAGTTAAGTGAGAAGAGCTCAAGTGAGGAGGAAAAGTAGAAGAGCTGTGGACACAGAGGTGTGCTGGTGTGGGGTTGGAGGAACGGCTCAGCAGAAGAGGACCCAGGTTCAATTCCCGGCACCCATATGGTGGCTAACAACCATCCATAACTCAAATTCCAGGGGATCTGACGCCCTCTTCTGGTCTCCACTGACACTGCATAGCACAGGTGCACTTACATACATGTAGGTAATATGCACACAAAATTTCAAAATAATATATAGTTTTAAGAAGGTGTGCTGCAAAAACTCTATAAAGATACCCATGCTCAGGGCCAGGTGGGGTGGAGTGCACCAGGAGACTCTGTCTCAAAAAGAACAACAACAACAAAAAAAGTGTGCTAGTGAACAGGAGAGTTTTCCATGGTTATTGGCCAGGGTTGATGGAAGCATATCTGGACTGTGGAGTCTTCTACACTGCAGTAAATTCAGGCAACACAGAGCGCCCAGAGGATCACAAGGTAGAGTTCAGTCAGACTAGGGGCTGGGGATCTGTCCACACACAACTGCTTTGTGGCCAGTCCTGGTAGCCTTCCTGACCCTGCCCTGGCTCTGGGAGACTCTCTCCGGGGCCCTGAGCAGCCACGAAAGAAATTTAAGCATGGGAAGAAGGCACTTTAGGGTAAAGGGAAAGGTTAGTGACCTCATCGTGGCCCCAGGCCAGGTGCTGGGGAGGCTGAGAAGAGGCATTTCAGGCAGGTCTGGAAGCTGGCTTCATAAGGACTCTCCCAAAGTTTCCCGCAGTGCTAGGGGCCTAAAGGCCAAAGAAGGAGCCGAGCCAGGCCTGTCTTGGGGACAAAGGAGAAGGCCTAGGCCGGGCCGGGCCAGCGACCGCAAGCTGGCAGGTCTCAGGTGCTGAGCACCCGTCTCCGAGACGGCCTCTTCCTCTAAGCAGCCGCCCTTCCGCTCCCCTACCCAGGATGGAGCAGAGCACACAAGCGGTCAAAAAAGGGAAAGTGGAGCCTTCGCCGGCCGGTGCACACGAGAGGCGGTTGGAAGCAGGTCTGCAGGCGGGGCTGGCTGGGACCGAGGTGCCCGTGACCACCGGGCACTGGGCGGTCCCACTGGCCGGCAGGCTGACCTCACTGCCCAGGATCGCTGGAGCGCTTCCTGGGGTCACATTCCGCGCTGAAGAGCCCCTCTTTCGGGCCTTGGTTGGCGCCAATGTCTTTTTAGGAACCAAGGCTCTAATTTTAGTGTTCCGGCCTTCGACACCTTCTCGAAATAGCTCCCTGTTTTTGCTCCTGTCCCTGCCCCTTCCTTGGAGAAGGTGAACCCCGTGCATCCCCGTGATCCGAGTTGGTGCGCATAGTTCCCAGGCCTTGTATGGGTTTCGGTGGAGGGACCGTGTCCCCACTGCATTTGTGTGACTGGACCTAGGGGACCTGCCTCTGGCAAGGACAGCCCGTAGCACCTACGTGGCAAAGGGGTTCTGCTTCAGGCACCTCGGCCAGGCCTCGGAGGGGCTCCCCCGACCTCCCTGTGAGTCTGCCATATTCAGGCAGGACATAAATCCAGGTCCCCAGGCCTCTTGGACATTAGGGCTGTCCAACCAACCCCACATCTACCTGTAGGAATTGGGGGTGATTTGATGGCTTTAACCAGGTAAAGGGACTCCCCTTCCCTATGCCGTTTTCTGTCATCTATGGCAGTGACTCACTGGCCCACGCCCTTGCTGTGGTGCTTCCTGTACATGATTTAATTCAATTCTCATGTCTACCTAGAACTGTCCCCAAGGTCATGGAGCAGCCAGGGGATGGAGCAAGAATCTGGACTCAGGAAATCTGGATCCTGGTCCTTTGTGGATCACAGGTTAATGATATGTATATAAATATATATTAAAATATTAAATACATATTTTAATCCTTGCAAGCTTCTCCTGACAGCCTTTGTCCCAGTCCTTCCACAAAGCACTGTACTCAGGCTCTTGCATCATGAAGACCAGAGGGGTTGCCCGAGGTCACAGAGCACACACCCCATTGCTCGCTCTAATGTGGTATTCCAGAAGGAGGCTGGGGCTCAGACAGGAGGTGGTGGTCTGTGCAGGACCAGCCGCATCTGGAAGAATGCACTTCCAGGAGAGAGATGAGGGCCTCCCAGCCAGTAGCCCTGCCATTGGGGAGTCCTCTGCTACTGGGAAAAAGAGGGTTCCCTTTACCCTGTCTCAAGCCACAAACTCACCCCCAATTCCTACAGGTAGATATGGTTAGATAACCCTGATGTCCGAGGGGTCCCGACACCTGGATCTGTGTCCGGTCTGAACATGGCTGATTCACAGGCAGGAGGAGGGAAGGAGCACTCCCTGAGGCCTGGCCGAGACGTCTAAATCGGCCCAGGCAGTCAGCAATAAGAGCTTTTTTCTCAGTGCTAGGAGTGGAACTGAGACCCTGAGGAAGCCAGGCAAGTGTTCCACATTGCACTATATCTGCAACCCAGGAAAAGCTTCCTAAAAGGGTGCCCAGCTGGTGAAGTGCTGGGTGCTGGGACGAAGGACTCGGCAGCTCCCAGGCACACGGACTCTTAGGACCATGTTCTCATGGTAAATGGATATACCACAAGGGAGGAAAGTCAGAGAGAGCACTGCTGACCCATCTTCCTTCACCCAGAACCCAAACCCAACATGGAGGGGACCCCGGAGGACAGTGAGCCATGGAGCACCCTTTTGGGTCCCTCCAGCAGGGCTTCTCTCTTGCTATCCAGGAGACTGACGGCAGGATCAGGATAGGCAGGCAGGTCAGGGCAGTGCCGTGGTGGAGTGTGCGTGTGCGGTAGGGTGTTGGGGGGGTTGTGGACGTGGTGTGGTGTGTGGAGAAGATGAAGGAACTTGCCTTGCCCTAGCCCACTCGACCCAGAGAGAGAGAGCATAATTCAGGGCTTTGGGAAGCTCCTTCAAACCATCCTAGCGGCTTCTGCCTCCAAAAACAGGCCATGCTGTTTATCGTGGAGTGTTTAATGGCTCTTCTGAAGGGAACCAAAGCCCAGCAGCTTCCAGAAGCACATCAGCCTCCAGAGCTGACACTCAGTCCCCAGAAGGTGGGAGCCAGCCGGGACCCAGAGGGAGCATCGGAGGAGGGAGAGTGTGTGCCTAGTCTTCGAGCCACTGCAGAGCTCAAATGCTGGCAGAGGTGTGCAAAGAGCAGGGCACAGCTGGGTGACAGCCCTTCATAGTCAGCTGAGTTTCAGAAACAGAAGTAAAACCTTAAAGGACTTGTGGAACGCTTTAAAAGACCTTACAAAAATCAGATTTTTAAATGTGACTAAAAAGTGCTAAGGTCTGGGTGTCGCTCAGTGTTAGAGCATTTACCCAGCATGCACGAGGCCCTGGGTGCCGTCTCCATCACTGTAAAGATGAAAGCAACAATAAATTTTAACCACTGCGTTTTCCAAACAAAACCTGTCTGTAGGCTATGTCCTGCTGGGCAGAGGGGAGGCAGCCTAAGCAGAGGTTAGGCTTTTTTCTTTTTTAGTTTAATTTAATTTTTGTCTTTTTTGAGACAGGCCTCCCTGTAGCCCCAGCTGGTGTGGAACTTGGTAGTAGACCAGGCTGGCCTCGATCTCACAGAGATCCACCTGCCTCTGCCCCCCGAGTCCTGGGATTAAAGGCGTACACTACCACATCTAGGTTTGACTTTTCTTCTTAAAATATTTATTGTTTTTATTTTATTTTATTATGTGTATGAGTATATCGCCTTCGTGTCGGTAGGTACACCCATGTCGTGCAATGCTGGAGGAGGTCAGAAGAGGACATCAGATTCCCAGGAACTGGAGTTACAGATAGTTGTTTGGGAATTTGGTGCTGGGAATTGAACCAGGTCCTCCGCAAGAGCAGCCAGTGCTCTTAACTGCTAAGCCATCTTTTTAAAAAAGCACATTGTCTTAGCCTGGGGTTGTGGTTCAGTGGGGAGAGTGCTTGGACTAAGACCAGAGCTCTGAGTTCAATCCCTAGTACCACAAACCAGGAATGGTGGTGCACACCGATAATCCCAGCGCTTGGAAGGTAGAAACAGGAAGATCAGAAACGCAGGGTCAGCCTTGGCTACACAGGGAGTTTGAGACTAGCCTTGGTTACATAAGACTGTCACCTTGACCTTGTGAGGTAGCCTGGGTAGGTCAGCTGTACCCGTCTGACAGGCAAGGAAGACTAAGGACCAGATGAGCAAAGCGCTTTGCAAGTGTCATGCAGCAGCTGCAGAGTTCAAATTTCAGCTGGGGTGTCTGATTCCAAAGGGGTGCTCTCTTCACTCTACCATGTCAAAGCTATGGGGTGATGGGATGGGTTGGGCAGCCTACAGCACTGGGAGCCACTTTTCCCAGGAGAGCTGACCCACCCCTGCCACCCAGGCTCCCTGCTCTCAGCATCCAGGAAGAGATGAGGATGGAGATAAGGTTACTGAGGTGCTGATGGGGTATGTAACAGATGACAGGCGTCTCCGCAGCTCTGCAGACAGCCCCACCCTGCAGGGCCTCTGTGGAATGCAGAAAGGAATGGCAGTGGGCGTGGTGATGAGCAGATTCAGTGTCCGGGCCACACCCCGTCCACAAGCTCCCTCCAGCCCTCCAGAGCACGCTCTCACCAGTGCAGCTTGCCTCCTCAGAGCTCTGATACGTGGACCCCCGGCAGGGAAGGGCAGCCCGGAAGCTTCCCATTGGACTCCTCATTCCCCTACCTTAAAAGCAAGCTAGTTTGCTGCAGACCTGTCTGTGAGCCAAGTCAGGCCCTTCATGAGGAGGCCAAAGGCAGCCCTCTACCTACTCAGCCATTGGTCACTGTGGGATACGACTTCTGAACACCCAGGAGGATGTGCAAACCCTGGTTCTGTGGCCCACCTTCCTACAGTCCCAGCAGATTCACTCCCAGCTGCTTCCTGACTTGAGTCCCTCATCCCTGCTCAGAGTCAGCTGCCCTAAGCTTGCCAGGGGGCTCTGTCAGCCTTTCCAAGAGACCTGATCAGAATTCTGCTCCCTAAGACTGGCTATTCCTGTTTAGTGACAGTCACAGATCCCATATTAATAGTGTGGTGCTTAAGCTGGTGTGATGATACACACCTGTCATCCTAGCACTTATGAGACAGAGGCAAGAGGATTTTGAGTTCCAGGCTTCCCTGGGCAACATATCAAAAATAAGCAAACACACGAAGAGACAGTGCATCATGAGGAGCCCACAGAGACGGCTTAGCAGTAGAAACGCTTACTGCTCTTCCAGAGGACCCAAGTTTGGTTCCCAGCACCCACGTTGGATGGCATATCACTGTCTATAACTCCAGTTCCAGGGGATCTAACACCCTCTTCCAGCCTCTGTGGGCACCTGCACACACAAGGCATACACTCACACAGACACTGAAAAAGAAAAAAGGTATCATGAGTCTTGCCTTGCTAACCTTTTTCTAGAAAATCAATTATTAGCTGGGCATGGAGGTACACACTTCTAATCCCAGCACTTGGGAGGTGGAGGCAGAGAGAACGGCAGATCTCTGCGAGTTTGAGGCCAGGCTGGTCTATAGAATGAGTTCTAGGCCAGCCGAGGCTACATGGTGAGACGCTGTCTCAAAAAGTCAGATAAGAAAGAAAGGGAAGCAATTACTGTTTAAGAACGTGGAATTTTTCCTTCAGCCCCGTGAAACAGGAGTTAGAATGCAGGTGAGGCTGAGCGGGCGCTGTGACTCATGCCTGTCGTCCCAGCACTTGAGGGTAGAAGCAGGAAGATCAGGAGTTCAAGGTCATCCTAAACTATAAAGTGCATTTGAGGCCAGCATGGGCTACACAAAACTCTGTCAAAAACAAAGAAAAAGAAAGTGAAAGTAATGTATGTGGGGGGGTGCTACACTTCCTTCCCCTACCCCTCAGTTCTTTCTAGAAGCTAAATTCCTGTCTTGTCTGAGAACAGCATGAAATGAAATTCAGTCCTTTGCTGGGCTATGTGTGCTGACAGGGCCACCAACATGAGGCCTGTACACAGGGGTCCGATGCTCACTGGCTACCTGCAAGGATTTGGTACCCTCACATGTGGCCTGTCTAACTTGATGCTCACCCGAGCAATAGGCAATGTTACCCCATTTTCCTAGAGGATGAAGAAAGAGGCTCAGAAAAGTAAGGCAGTCTCGCACAGCCTCAACAGGACTGAATTTCTACTGAGGTCTGTGTGACTCAAGATGGTCCTGGGCTTGACTGTTGAGAGGAGGAGACAGGTACACTTGGACCACCGGCAGCTGATCCCAGATCAGAGCAAGATGGTCCTTTCATAGCCCAGGACCATCTATTCAAAGACCAAAATTGCTGACAAGACTTCTCCTCCCTCACCTACTGGCTTGCATAGAGATAGGGAAGAACCCAGGCTGACCTTGGGCTGGGACACTGCCTAGTCTTTCCATGTCTGGTCAGCCAGCGGCTCCTTCCCAAATCCAGGAACAGGCTGTGTCACCCAGGTGAGGGAAGGGCTGTAGCGCCACCTGCTGGAGATGCAGCAGCAGCATTCTACGGGAAACCCTACATCCCAGGCATGTCTTGTGAGACTGAGAGGAGACATGAGTAAGGGGAGGGAGGGGACCAGGGGCCTCTCTGGAGGCTTGTACTTGACTGTATGAATAGGTATGAACATTCCTGTCAGAATATCAGGAAGTTGAGCTGGAAAGCTCAAAGCAGGAGTCTGGCCTTACAACAGTGGATGGATGGATGGAGACACAGATATATAGAGGGAGGGAGGGAGGGAGGGAGGGAGGCGTGAATGACGGAGGCGTGGAAGGATGCATAGATGCATGGATGGATGGAGGCATGTCTCCTACGGAGCATCTAGTAGGAAGGCTGCTAGTTGCAGGAAATAAGTAACTTTTGGCCATTTTCTAAACAGTGTCCTGGCTGTTTGAGTGCAGAGGATAAAGTCTGAAAGTGTCAGTTGGGGCTTCGTGTCACTCTTGTCTTGGATGAGCCTAAAAATTTCATACCGATCATGACTATCTGTCACCATAAACCTATCCTATCTGCCTGCACACAGCCTCTGATGAGGGGTTCACCGAAGGACACGGCCCAGGAACCTGGGAGAAGCATGCGGGCAGCTCCAGGGAAGGTGGTCCAGGACTGCCTCATAGCTGGCTCATGTCAAGGGTGTCCTATGTGCTAGGTGGTATAGCACAGCACAGCCACCGTACACATGGCCTCATAGACCTTGGCTGTGATCATGAGGGATGAAGGGAGAGAAAAGTCTCAATGTACCTGGAGATGTCTAGGACCCAGTCTTGTTGCTGCTTAGACAAAAGAAGAGGCATCATGGGTTGGGGTCAGCCTACCTGTCCTGGTCATCACCAAGTCAGCAGTGTGACATTAAGCAAGTTCCTCAGCTCCCCTCCACCCTCAGTTTCCCCATCTGTGGTATGGGCATGGCAATGGGCATGATAACTGTGCTGACCAACAGCTCATGGTTGCCCGGGAGGTACAAACCACATAACAGCTAGTGTCAACTTCAGAAGAGTCATAAGCTCCAATAGGGAAGCAGTAAAGCTATAAATCCCTTAAAGTGGCCATTTGGCCCTAAATTGGCAGGCTAGCCCTGCTCAAGCCTTATCAACTAGTTAATCCCTGGACTGAAGGAGGCTGTTTATGGGGCCGATCTGTCTCCCTCAGGGGCCTAGAGAGCCAGCCTGTCCTGCCTGAGAAAATAATCTTGAAAGGCAGACCTTCAATAACCCAAGGCCACCAGACCCTGGTACAGGGGAAATTCCTGCAGCTGTGTTCAACAGAGTTCTTATAATAGTCCACCCATCCCATCCCTCGAGGCAGATGTCTTATTCCACAGAAGGCTTCAGTCCATCACTTTGAGACCTTGAAATAATGGACACATTCCTTGCCTGTTGCAGGTCTGGCTCTGACTCTTATTCCTCAACTCTAAACTCCATCCTTTTTCTGCTCCTGTAAATCTAACAGTCAATCCTAACTGGAAACTGGGCCACATGTTTTTTACAGTAATTTTTAAAATTTTATAGCCAAGTGTGGTGGCACATGCCTTTAATTCCAGCATTCAGGAGGCAGAAGCAAATGGACATCTATGAGTTTGAGGCCAATCTGGTCTATGTAGGACAGTCAAGGCTGCATAGTAAGAACCTGTTTTAAAAAATACACATAAGGGGCTGGAGAGATGGCTCAGTGGTTAAGAGCACTGGCTGCTCTTACAGAGGAACCAAGTTTGATTTCTAGACCTACATGGTGGCTAATGACTGTATCTCCAGTTCCAGAGAATCTGACCCCCTCTTCTGACATCTGCAGGGATTGCAAGACACAGGTGCACTTACATACATGCAGGCAATACATTCATCCACATAAAATGAACATAATAAATAAAATATTAAAAAGCATGCAAAGAAACAAAACAGAACAGAACCACAAAGCCCTGAGGAGGTAGCTCAGTTGGCAGAGTGCTCGCCGAGCATGCAGGAGGCCCTGGGTTCTAGTTTCATTTCTGTTGGAGTGACAAAAAGCGATCAAGGAGAAAAAGACCTTTTTTTAACTTACAGTCCCAGCCTACAGTCGGTCATGACAGGGAACTCATGGGTGGTAGGGATTTCAAACAGCTGGTCACACCCCATCCGCAGTCAAGGGCAGAAACTTGTGCTGGGCTCGCTTTCTCTACTCTTATGTAGTCCAGGGCCCCTACAGGGAATGGCACTGCCCACTGTAGGCCAGGTCTTCCTATATCAGAGTGGCCGATCAAGACAGTCTCTCTGTTACACTTGGTTTCCTTACTGTGATGATAAACGCTCTAACTCACCTGGGGAGGAAAGGGTCTATTGCATCTCACACTTCCTAGTGACAGCCCATCACTGAAGGAAATCTGGCGGGAGCTGAAGCGGAGACAGGGAGGATGGCTGCTGACTGTCTATACCCCCCCTGGCTTCCTCAGCTGCTTTTCTTATGCAGCCCAGGAATGGTCCTCACATGGCTGGCTGCCTGCAGCACTCGACTGTCCCCTGGACACTGACTGATATGCTTACTTCCAAGAGCCAGAGTGTTTTCCTCATCACTTGGCCCTGACAGAGGGGAAGCCCATGCTGTCCACCCATTGCTTCTGGAAAAAGACGAGTTTGTTTTTCCTAGGGGAGAGACCCTGAGCTGCTTCAGAGAAGCGAATGGAGCCTATATTAGGGACGTATTTCTGGAAGCAATGAATGGGCCTTAGTGGGTTCTTAGAGATCCCCACCATACATAGCAATGGAAGGCAACAGAATCCATGAGCCTTTGAGGTGTGTTTCCTATGAGCTACATGCCTGTATTGGCAGACAGTGATCCCATCCTGACAGCTCTCTGTGTTTAAGGCAGAGGCTGAGCCATTCTGTGTTGGTTGTATATAGAAGGCTGAGGCTGTGGCTTGCTGGTGGATCAGGCTTAGCACATTCTAGTTGAAGCTGGCTTAGATGGCCTAGAAGGGAGATCAACCCTGTCCACGGTGCTGAAACCCAATACCCACGATGGTGTTTGGCTCCAAGCTCCTGGAGACCCCTGTCCTGCAAGAAACCACCTCTTGGTAGGATTTGTTTCAATGGCTTAAAGAGTACAGTGCCCCCGCTCTCTCCTTCTCCCTTAGCCTCTGTCCTTCCAAGTTCAAATCTGCCTTCTTCATGAAATTGTCTTTGGTACATTCTGAGTGCTTCTGTGAATAGACATCATGGGTTGGCCTTTTTTTTTTTCCAGACATATATCAGACCTTGAATGCAGAGACCTCCCTTCCTCTGCCTCTAAGCTCTGGGATTAAAGGTGCATGCCCCAATGAACAGTCCATTTTTGTTTGTTTGAGACAGGGTCTCCCTGTAGCCCCAGCTGGCCTCAAACTTGCTGTGTAGACCAAGATGGGCTCGATCTCACAGAGGCCGGCCTGCATCTGCCTCCCAAGGGCTGGGATTAAAGATACACACCACCACATCTGACTCCACTGTATTACTTTAAGGAGACAGATCTGTTCCTACTCTCAGCCACATTTCAGAACTCGCATCCTTTCCCTCAGATATGCCTTCCCTGCCTCCCACCCCTTGTCTCTGACTCAAGAACCAGCTGCCAAGGCTGGGCAGTGTCAGGCAAGAGCCCAGAGCTGGCAAAAACGGAAGAGGGAACTCTAGCGAAAAGACAGGAAAGAGACAAGATGTTGGAGAACAGGTGGGGTCCCGAGTGAGGCATCTCCCCCTCGCCCCAAATGACCACAAAGTCACAGCCACCAGAGGCCTGGGGGATGCCGCTCTACACCCAGGCGCTGGCCTCCCGACTCCGACACCCTCTAGATGAGCTCTCTGGTCTCCACCTCTCTCCTTTTCTCTCCCTTTCCAGTATGATTATTCTTTTTCTTCTGATTATAAAGTAACTGTTGATGTGGATGTGATGTCTCAAAATACCTGGAATCTCAGCACTTAGGAAACTGAGACAGAAGGATCACTGCGAGTGTGAGGCCCACCTGGGCTTCCCTGTAAGATTGTTTAGATAAAAAAGAAAAAGAAAAAGAAAACATGAAATAAAAACTGTTGAGCCAGGTAACGTGGCTGACACTTGTAATCCTAGCACTCAGGAGCTTGAGGCAGGAGGATTGCCATTCCTGCCACACATACATTCACACATACATACATTCATACATACATACATAATAAGAAATAAATCTAATTAAACACATTTTTTTAGGGGCTGGAGAAAGGACTTAGTGATTACGAGCACTTGCTACTTTTGTAGAGGACCCAGGTTCAGTTCCCAGCAACCAAACCATTTGAAACTCCAGTTAGAGGGAATCGGATTCCCTCTTTCGCCCGTAGGTGGCACCAGGCATGCAATGGTATAAATGCATATGTGCAGATGAAACATACATACAAAATGAAAATAAACTTCAAAATATTCTTTTTCAATTTTCTGTTTTAGAGTTGTCTGAGAAAAAAATAGACATCATGGAGCTGGAGGAATGGCTCAGTGGTTAAAAGCACTGGCTGCTCTTGCAGAGGACCTGGGTTCGAGTCCCAGCACCCACATGGTGGCTAATAACTGTCCATAACTCCAATTCCAGGTAAATATGATGTCCTCTTCTGACCTCTGTAGGTACTGTATGACACGGGTGCACATGCAGCCAATACACTCATACACAAAAGATAAAAACAAATATTTAAAAAAGAAAGAAATGGCTCAGTGGTCAAGAGCGCTTGCTGCTCTTTCAGGGACAGGAGGATCAGAAGTTGAAGGTCAGGAAGGGACAGAAGGGAGCTAAAGGCTCTTGCTGCCAAGCCTGATGACCTGAGTTTAACACCTGGGATGCACATGTAGAAGGCACACCAAGAGCCCACAAGGTATCTTCTGACCTCCACACATATCATGACACACATGTCCACCTACAAACATACACACCCCACCCTCACACAGAGACATGCACACACAAAGTAAATAGAACAATTTTAAAAGAGGTTAAAGGTGTTCCTCAGCTACACAGTGAATTTGAAGTCGGCCTAGGATACAAAAAAGAAAAACAATGATAAAATAAAGAACAGGAGGAAATGTTCGATTTCAGTTTGAGGTTAATTAGCGCAAGTAAGGATGGCTTCCAGGTCCAAGATCACAGGCCTCCTGAGTTCAGTCTCTGGACCTCAGCCAGAGAAGCACTGATCTGTCACCAGGCACATAATGATCATCATGTGGAGTGGGTGGAAATTCATCAAAGCATACCCATTCCTCCATAGTCATTAATTTATTGGCACTTCTCAGCCATCCTATGAAGTTGGGAGATGTTATTAGGCCCATTTTACAGGTGGGAATGTGGAGTGCAGATGCTTAACACACTTGCATGAGGGCACACAATGACGTCCTCCCACACTGCTCTCCTACACGCAGCTCCCTGGGAATACAGCCTAGTGCTTTCAGAGGGTTTTACTGTGAGAAGCCACAACTTCCCCCTTCTATCCCAGCTTGCCTCTCAGGTTTGCTTACCCCTACCACCTTCCCACCCCAGTAACCATGTTGGTTCCTATGGTTCCCAGGGGTACCCAAGAGTCAAGATTTATAGCACTCTTTGGGGCTAGCAAGACAACCTACTCAAGAGAGTCACCTCTAGCCTGGCCATCCTTATCTGACCTCCCTGTGAGCTTAGGTAAGTCTCCCTTTTTCCATATCTCGGTCTTATCACGTGGAGGCCAGAAAGAGGGCATCGAATCCCCTGGAACTGGAATTACAGATGGTTGTTAGCCACAGTGTGGGTGCTGGGAACCAAATTTGGGTCCTCTGCAACAGCAGCCCATCTTTCTGGCCCCTCAAATTTTAAAAAATTTTATCATTGTGAATGGTGTGTGTGCACACGTGCAATGGTAAAGTCAGAGGACAACTTTTGGGAGTCAGCTCTCTCCTTCCATTATGGAATCTCCTCTGAGCCATTTTGCTGCCTTTAAATTACTTCTTAGGCACCAGGTGCATGGGTGCACTTTCACATTCATGCCTAGTTCCAAGTTCAACGGGTAGGTGGCGCCATGAACCGTGGCTCCTATTGTCTACTGGCTTCAGGCTTTAATAATTGAGAGCCTCCTATAGCCTAGGCTGGTCTTAAAATCAGTATGTAGTCAAGGATGGCCTTGAATTCCTGAACCTTCTGCCTCCACATCTCAAGGGCTGGGATTCCAGGCATGTATCACTGCAGTCAGCTGTGTACACAGCACTCCAACTTAACAGAACAATTGGAGAGCTTGTTACCCTGAAAATGACACGCAGCCGTAGTCAGGCCCCTTCTCCCAGGAAGAGGCAAGCCAGCCCATATCTACATCTGGAAGGTGTGGTATCTGGGCCCTGCACCACCCAGGGCTGTGGGAGGGCCATGGAAGGGCTGTGGGTTGAAGCAATAAGAACCTGGGCTGCCCACAGTACAGCCCTTGTTTATGCCCTTGTTTACTCTCGAACCGTCTGCTGTGGCTCAGACATAGTGTGCCTTGGCCAAGCGGGCTGGGCTTCCCAGTGAGTCACAAAGTCAGGGAAACCACCAAAACCAAGGAGGACAGCGCCTAGCAGTGGATGGCTGTTCCAGCTCGGTCCCTTCTCCCCACCAGAGAGAAGGCTCACCAGAGCTTGTCCTGCGGCCGTCCTCCTTCCAGCTAGAAAAACCCAGGGCTAGAAGATCCAGATCCTTAGGACAAGTGAGGAGGTTCTTGATCCAATCCCTGGACTAGACTAGTCAGCTGCCACACGGAAAAATAGCTTGTCGCGGAGTGTAGCACTCAGACCACCACAAAATCTGGTGAGAAGGAAGGTGTGATGACTGTATTCAATGGTTTGACCACACACAAACCAGTCATGGAAGTTTTGAAAGATATTTATTTAAAAAAGAACAAAAAGCTTTGGTATTTCAAAACCCAACAACCATCTATCACTAGAAATTTAAACACCTCTCCCAAGGTCCAGAAGTACAAAATCACAGACCCCCACAGGCTCAGGGTAAGAAAGAATCAACGTGCAAACCATCAGAGGACAGGGAAGCCACACCTTCCCCAGTAGGGCAGCCTTCTGGGGCTCAGGCCCAGCCTCCAGACTGTGCATAGGGGGCCTCTAGGTGCCAGCATGGCAGCAGGGGTCAGCCACTGGCACCAACAGTCCCAGTCTAAGGTGGAGGGAAAGCAAAACCTCAACAAAAATAAATTAGAAATCCATTCAAGAAAGAACATGTTAAATTAGGAAAAGAACACAATTTTTCCTAAACAAGTCTTCAAAAGAGGGTCTATTCCTGGGATTGAAGAGACGGGGGCAAGTGGGAGGAGTGAGTTCAATTTCAAGTATTCTCCCTTCGGGTTCATTCACTGACTGGAAAGCCTACAGAAGCCCACTGGCCTCCTTCCCACTGACGGTCGGTCATTCCCGTGCAAACTCTTGCACCCACAGCATTTCTGAGTCACTGTCCCCCACAAGGCACAAAGGGGTGGTGCTTCCAAAGGATCCCTTGTTTAGCGCAGCAGCAGGATGCTCAGTGCTGGGCGGCTTGTGCAAACGGTGTCAGAAAGCAGGACTTGAGGTTCACTCAGACACTGGGATCTTCCTGTTTAATCAATGAAACAAGGGACACTGTTCACCACTAACCCCTGGCTCAGCTACAGAAACATCCAAGGAAAAGGCAGGTGTGATGGGGCATGCCTATGATCCCAGCACTTGGATGGTAGAGACAGGAAGATCAGGAGTTCAGGGCCAGCAAGTCTGAGGCCAGCCTAGGCTACACGAGGCCCTAGTTCAAAATAAACAAGGCCAGGCCAGAATTGTCATGTGGTGGCCCACAAACCTCCTCATGCTGATGTGGCATGTTGGCTGGGGTTCGGGTCTCAGATGGCCCAGCTTCAATGTGAGGGACACAAGCAGTTCCTTGGGGAGGTGGTTTGAGCTATCCCCCAACCGTATGGGTAACAAGCAAGAGCAAGGACAGAGGGCCAGCAGCCAGTGGGGAAGGAGCCCACCTGTTCAGAGGTTGCAGGACTCCCCTTTTCTATCACAGCTGGCCAAAGCCAGGTACGTGGAAGGCCTTCTGCACACTTTCTAACCCGGCTCTCCACTGGTTCCCTCAGCGTGAGGGACCTACTTCCTACCTGCTGCCGCCTCCTTTGAATCAAGCACTGCTTTCCCTCCAAGCCTGGCCTTGAACCAGAAAACTACATGTCACAGAGCTTTTCAGTGACGAGACGGCCCTTTATGTGGGATCCAAGCTCCTTAAATGCTGGGACACAGACCCAGAGCCTGGCCTAACTCTATATGTCACTACGGCTTGACACGACAAGGGCAGTGAGGGCCTGACCTCTGAGGGTGATGGCCAGGCATATCAACTAATCCACAGCCTGTTGTTTCTACATGCTATAGGAGGCAGTGAGCACATCTAACCCATAGTATTTCCCCTCCTGGGTCTCCTCTCAAAGGAGTTTTTTTTTTTTTTTTTTTTTAAATACAGGGTTCTGCTGTTGGTCTTGAACTTGCAATCCTCCCGCCTCAGCCTCATCTGGAATTACAGATGTACACCATCACACTCAAATACACTAACTCTTCTCTCTGATGTTGAGGTCTGCAGGCACTAGCTTAGGACAATACTCCATCACTGCGCAGGCTGCCACTGGACAGGCCACCCTTCCTGGACACAGGACAGAGAATGGCAGAGCCCTGGGGTTCTGGGGACAGGTGTCCTACCTTGCTCCTGAAGAGGGGCTTGGCTCCGGGCCCGCAGTACTCGTTGTAGATGAGCTTGAAGAGGAAGAGGTGGAAGAGGGTGATGAGGGAAGCCACACTGAACCAGAAGAGGAAGGGCAGGCCGGGGTCCTGCTGGGCCATGTGCTCATCATGGGCCAAAATGGCCTTAAGGTGCAGTGTGTGCCGCAGGTCCTGCAGGTGCGTGAGGTCAGTGGAGATATACAGCAATGGTGTGATGGGCTTGGTCACCATGACGGAGAAGGTGTGACCCCCAGGCTCTGAGGTCAGCTCCACAGGGTCTTGGAGGCAGCCCGCCTCACAGGCGTAGATCTTGACGGGCTGGCCTCGGGACTCCACAGACACATGTAAGTAGGGCTTGCCCTCGGCATCCACCAGCACAGCCAGGTCAATATGGTCATTCTTGTAGCGGATGCCATGCAATGCATAGCTGTTGTGCAGAACCTCGGGGTCGGCCTGGAACTGCAGGTGGTTCTCCGTGAACTGCAGTCCCCCAAAACTGAGCACCATGCCTTGCAGAATGCCTGGGGCGCCCACTTTCACCAGCCCCTTGCAGCCACGTTTCTGGAGGGTGAGCTTCCACAGGTCAGAGAGCTGCAGGATCTGTTGCACTGAGGACAGCTGGCCAGGCCACAGGTTTTCGGCATGCATGGTGGCATGGCCACTGAAGCAGTGGTCTTCATAATTGAGTGTCGCCTCCATCTGGTCTCGTTCCCTGTGGCTCAGAGAAGGGCTGAGCAGTGGGGCTGGAGAGCAGGAGAGCATGTAGTACAGAGTCAGGTTCACGGTCAGGCCGGACGGTGTGTGGGCATCAGTGATCTTCTTCATCTCCACACCTGGAATATGACAAAGGCTTTGAGTTAAGGAGAATGGTCTGGCTGGGTCAGAGGTGCTGAAACAAAGAGTCAGGAGTAGTCCAAGACGGAGCTTTGGGTTGGGTGAACAGAAATTTGTTTGTTCTTTTGATAAATACCTATTGAATGAATGAGTTTGGGTAACTACAACCCTGGAATCCTAAACCCAGTGCTGCAAACAACATTTTCTCTTAAACAGTCGACAGAAATGGTTTTTTCATTTGCAAAGAATAAATAAAAGATATTCTTTTTTCTTTTGGCATGCACATTCCAACCTGCTGGAAATATCCAGCCTCCTAGTCAGGCCAAGAAACTGAGGCCAGGCCGCAGCAGGCCACAGAGGCCCAAGGAGAGTGTCTGGAGATCCCCTAGTGGTTTATTCATTATGAATTGATCCCCCTCTCCAAAAAAAGACCTCTACCCTCACAGATGAGGGCTCACCAACAGGAACAAACAGTAAGACCCAACCTTTCACACTCAAATCTTAGTTAAAACCCCATAAAGAGCTTCTGCATAGCTGGTACCTGTTAATGAGTACAGGCTCTGAAAGATATGGCCACAGAGCCAAGGTCACAGGGCTACAAAGTGGTTAAACTGAGATCCAGCTCCCAAACACCAAACTTAAGTGACCACTGCAGGATGTGAGGGATCTCACTAGAGTAGACCGCCGTGTGAACGAGGCGGAGAATGTGTGTCAAGCCTTAGCTAGGCCTTACCAGGGCTAAATAACTGGGCCCAGAGGCGCTGGTGGTCCTGAAGAAGTTCGGCGGCAGGCATCTCCAACAATTCCAGCATTTCCTTCCGGGCTGAGTCCTGCAGCGCCTTGAGCTCCTTGGCGGCTTTGCTTTTGAGCACCTGAGGGTTGATGGGGCCAGACACATGCACCGCCCACAGCACCGTCTCATCCAACTGTGTCTTGGGAGCCACCTGAAGTCGGTTCACTAGCTTCTTGGCAGCCACCACCACCAGGTGCACCAGCCCGTTTGGAAGGGGTGTGGACCGACCGGAGTAGAGGAGGAACTGATGATCCCCGACCTTCTCCAGGGTACTGGTAAAGGACCTGGGGACAGGGCCGGCGGTGGGCCCCACAGTCTGCAGCGCGGCCACGCGCTCCGTGGGATTGTTGAGCTGGATGCGCTGCAGGTAGACGTGGGGTCGGCCCCTGTGCGCCAGGAAGTCCTCCTGCAGCAGCACGCAGTCACGGCCCGACCCCGCGGAGAGGCCCGAGGCCGAAGCCGGCCCGGGGACCCCGGCGGCAGAACCGGAGCCCGGGGTCCCGAGCTGCAAGCAGCGCACCCGGCGCAGCAGGCCCTCCCGCAGCAGCAGTACCGTCTCCCCAGCTTCGGCCAGCACGTTCAGCGGGCGCAGCTGCACGAAGGGCACGAAGTCCGGCGCCACGGCGGGCTCCCGCTCCCCGGGCGTCACCCACAGCCGGTTGCTGGCGGCGTCCAGGGCCAGGAAGCCGTTGGCCACCAGGGCCGGCACCCCGGGGCCCAGCGGCACGGCCTCGCCGCGCTCCCGCAGGCCGCGCCAGGCCCGGGTGGCCGCCTCCAGGCAGGCGGACGGCTCGGCGGCGCCCGGCTCGCCGCGGGCCCAGGGTGCCAGCTGCAGGCCGCCCGCCGCCCGCCGCGCCCCGGGGCTCGCGAACCACAGGAGCAGCAGCAGCAGGCCGAGCAGGCAGAGGAGGCGGCGGGCCCAGCTGCTCGACAGCAGCCCCGGCAGCCCCTTCAGGCGCTGCTGCAGCCACATCGGGCCCGCCGCCCGGCCCGCCCGCCCGGCTGCCGCCGCCGCTCACTCCCGGGCCCTCACCGCCGCGCCCACCCCGACGCCCGCCGCAGCCGCCGGGGTAGACCCCGCCACAGCTTCCTCCTCCTTCTAGGTGGCCTGACTGCCGTCAAACGCCGCCGGCCGTAAAGCGCCGCCCATTCTTTTGCGACAGATGGAAAAGCGGAAGGGAGGCGGGAGAGAGCGAGGCTAGGGATGGGAAAGGGGGCGGGGTCACGCAGGGGCGGGGCCGGAGCCGCCGGGGGCGGGGAAAGGCTGGGAAAGGCGGAAAGCTGGCTAGCGGGCTGGGGAGGCCTGCAGGCGTCCAAAAAGTATAAAAAATAAAAATCACAGAGCAAGCCAAACCGATCATGTGCTGGGCCCCGTTTGCTACTGATGGTTTCAACAGCCCTAAAGTTAACGGATAAAAAAGTATTGTTTCTGTAAAAACAGTCTTTACCGGAAAAGAAAAAAAACTTAGAGAACATTGGAAAATACAAGAAAAGAAAGGATGGAAGGAGAGAGAGAGAGAAGGAAGAAAGAGAGAGTAAGAAAGAGAGGGAAGGAAGGGAGAGAGAGAGAGACAGAGAGAGAAGGAAAGACTGAAAATGACTTCCTGGGAAATATTTTGTCAACTGCTCTTCCAGATCTACCCGGCTGCAGAGACACCGCATGGGGACATAAATCCAGCCCTGAACTGGCCATTTCTTGACCGCACCAAGTTGTTTTTTCTTGATGTTAATCCTGAGTTTTAACGTATTAAATTGCACAAAACATTGAAGTCCCAAGCTGAGAATGCCTGTGAACTGCGAATTTTCAGTCTGGGAAAAACCTGAGTCCCAGTGCCCGCTGAGGCAGACAATGGATGATTGTTTCCACATCAGTTTGGGGGCATTCCACAGCCAGCCAGGCAGTTTAAAATTTGCAGTTGACAATTATACGGTCATTTGAGGTGGCTTCTTGCGGGCTGGGAGTGGACACAGAAATGTTTGCTGAGGTGGTGGGCCAGTGCCCATTGGAAGGGCATTCATCCTGTTTTGATTTGATTTAATTATTTCTATTTATTTATTTTTGAGACAGGATCTTTCTTGTGTTGCCCAGATGGGCCTTGAACTCCTGGGCTCAAGCGATCCTCCATCAGTTACCCAAGTAGCTAGAATTTAGAGAACCTGCCCAACCTTCACCCTTTTCTATTTTCACGAGAAAATTGATGCTGAGAGACAGAAAACTTGACTGGACTTTTACCGCTCCCCCAAAACAAAACAGAATGGGCAAAATGGCACACACCTTTGATCTGAGCACCTGGCGGAGGGCAGGGGGAGGCAGAGGCAGGCAGATCTCTGTAAGTACAAAGCCAGCCTGGTCTACATAGTGAGTTCCAGGCCAACAAGGGCTACACAGAGAGATCCCGTCTCAAAAAATAAAAAATAATTTTTAATTAAAAAATTGTAAACTGTGTGTGTGTGTGTGTCTGTGTCTGTGCATGAGTGAAGTATCCGTAGAGACCAGAAGAGGGCATGTGATCCCCTGGAGCTGGAGTCAGTTACAGTCAGTTGTGAGCCTCCTAACTTGGGTGCTGGGAATTGAGCTCTGGTCCTCTGCAAGAGGAATCGATACTCAACCCCTGAGCCATTGCTCCAGCCCCTATTTTTAAAAAATTGATTACTGTATGTGTATGTACTCATGATATGCATGTGTAGGAAGGCATGCTACAGCACATGTATGGACATCAGAAGACAATTTTGTGGCATCAGTTCTCTCCTTCTACCTTTACATGGGTTTTGGGGTTCACACTCAGACTGCCAGGTTGTACTGCAAGCATTTTACCTAATGAGCCATCTCGCTTGCCCTCCATCTTATTTTTTTAAATATATATTATTTTTAGTTTATGTATATAGCTGTTTACCTGCATGTATGTAAGTGTACCACCTGTATGCCTGGTGCCTGAGGAGACTAGAAGAGGGTATCCGATCCCCTGGAACTGGAGTTATAGATGGTTGTTAGCTGCCATGTGGGTGCTGGGAATTGAACCCAGGTCCTCTGCAAGAGTAGCCAGAGCTCTTGACTGCTGAGCCATCTCTCTAGCTCCTCTTCATATTTATTATTATTATTATAATTATTTGGTCATTTTGAGACAGGGTCTTCCTATAGCCCCAGCTGTCCTGGAACTCACAAAGATCCACCTGCCTCTGCCTCCCAAGTGCTGAGATAAAAGGCATGTGCCACCATATTCCACTTCCATCTTAATTTTTAAATTTTAATTTATTGTCTTTTTATTTTATGTGCACGAATGTATTGCCTGCATGTATGTAAGTGCATCTACATCATGCAATGCCCACAGAGGTCGGATCAGAGGGCACTGGATCCCCTGGCACTGGAGTTAAGGATAGTTGTTAGCCACCGTGTGGGTGCTGGGAATGGAACCTGGATCCTCTGCAAGAGCAGCCAGTGCCCTTAATTGCTGAGTAATCCTTCCAGTCACTTCCATCTTATTTTGAGATAGAGCCTCACTGAAACTGGAGCTCACTGATCATCTAGACCTGCTAGCTAATAAATCCTGAGGCTCCTCCTATCAGTACCTCTCAGTGTTGGAAGCACAAGTGCTCACAACCCTGCCTGGCTTTCAGGGGGATTCTGGAGACTGAACTGGGATCCTCATGCTTGCATGGCCAGTGCTTTATGACTAAGTTGCCCTCAGCTCCCCATAAGTATTTTTGCTACAAACACTGATGTGATTAACATATGCCTTGGCTCACTTCTGTGTAAGTTTCTTGGGAAGCAGTTCTTGGAGAAAGATTCCGAGGTCAAAGGCTTATGCTTGTGCTCCTGTCCTTGTCATCTTCAAACACCCCAAGACAGGAGCATGGGGTGCTCACTGGCAAGTGTCAGCCACATAGCCATAGCAAGGCTGTGGGGTTATAAGGAGGTTTGGCCCTTGACCTGACCCTTGCTAGAAGTCTTCTAACCTCTCTGGGCCTCACTTTCTCCATCCATAAAATGAGTATCATAAGACAAAGTAGGATTGTTCTGAGACTTAAACTGGAAGCATTCAACACACTGCCTGGCTTATGCCAAACATTCATTATTTCATTTATTTTGACTAGAATACTCCAAACACCTTTGCGTGATACAAAATTCCAAAAGCACACAAGAATGAGGGACTGGAGAAGTGGTTCAGTGGATAAGAGCCCTCACTGCTGTAAAGTCTGGGTTTGAGAGATACAGCAGACAAAGGGACCAGAGACTCTGCTGGGAGCCAATAAGACCAGTTTATTAAGAGAAGACCAGATGGGACTAGCTTCTCCACACTCAGGAGTGGAGAAATGCTAACCCCTCAGTGGGGCTAGCCTCCCCAAAGAGATGGGGGGAGGTTAGCCCCCTCATCTTGGGGCTCTGGCTCTGGGGAACCAGGCTGGTGTGCCAGGATGGAAAAGCTCCCTCAGGA
This sequence comes from Eospalax fontanierii, assembly GCA_035773235.1. Lineage (NCBI taxonomy): Eukaryota > Metazoa > Chordata > Mammalia > Rodentia > Spalacidae > Eospalax > Eospalax fontanierii. Next base: position 8,394,432 of record CM069553.1, read on the forward strand.
AGAGTTCCAGAGGCTCACTTCCCAGGAGAGTGAGATCAGCCAAAAGCCTCTAGCCCTCTAGTCCCCACTGCTCTTTTATGGGAGGGGCTTGAGGTCCCCATGACATCTGATTGATGTTTAAGGTAAACTTCTGGCCAGGAAGCAGTCCCTTTTTACAGCTGTTTGTGAATCCTGGGTTGGGAATCTTATCTATTCAAAAAGTTGTCCTTTCTCAGATCTCAGTGGGCTCTGAGAGTCTGGCTGGAATCACCAAGGTGTCTGTCCTGGGACTGCTGGGGGTGGGTGGAAAGTTGGGGCTTCCAGTCACATCTTACAACTGTTCTCACAGAGGAGGAGGGTTCAGTTCCCAGCACCTCCTGTAACTCCAGTTCCAGGGAATCCAATGTCCTCTTCTTGCCTCCTTGGGAACCAGGTGTGCATATGGTACACTTACATATGTGCAGGAAAAGCACTTATACATATTTTAAAACGGAGGAAGAGGAGGAGGAGGAGGAGGAAGAAAAGCAACAATTAAGTCATCTTCTTCCAGGGCCCCAAGCTATTCTTTTCCCCAAATGCAACCAATGCCACTTATTTCTGGGACATTCTCCTAATCTATTTGCTTACAGATATAACACATATTTTTCCTTACGCAGAAATGTAGCATATGGTATATACTTGCATCTTATTTGTTTTCCTTAAAGGAAAGGCTTAGCAATTCCACTATTATCTCCCGGCCAGGGGCCAGTGGGAGGTCACAGTCCATCTGGCAGCTCAGAGTGTGGCCAAGACATTGAGGCTGTGGCTCTTGCTCCAGCCAAGAAAGGAAATACGCAAAGAACAGGATGAAGTCAAGAAAAGTGTACACACACACACACACACACACACACACCTCTGCCTGCAGCTGTCTTGGCATTTTCCCCCAGCAGAATAGAGTCCTGTGTCTTTAACTGTCCATAGCACGTGTAGCACGTAGTAGAACAGCTGGGCGGCAGCCACCGCTGGTTAAAGAGACAGTCCTTCCTAGATGAAGATTGGACCAGGTTCAAGTTTTAGCAACTTGGTGAAACAAAAAGGTAATAGATACCCGAAGGGCAAGGGCAGGCTTTGCTAGGGAGAATTCTCTCTCTCTGAGAGGCTAATCTCTCTGAGACTGATCCTTCTCATTTAGAATCTGGAGACTTAGGCTGTGTATTACTGCTCAAGGATGTTTTTCTAGCCACATGGCCATCAAGCATCTCCTTGGATTCTTGACAAACAGGCAGTTAGAGCCTGGGTTCTATCTGATGCCTCCTTAATATGGTCCTGCATCAACTACGTGATGCCAGATAGATTGTTTCTCTCCTCTGAGCCTCAGTTTCTCATTTTGCAGATGGAAGCAGTACTGCCTGTCTCGAAGGGAAGTTATGAGCACGGAATGAGAACTCTGGAAACTGAGGCAGCCGACACGGGCTCATTGATTCTTCCTCTGCTCGTCCCTGCATTTCCTCCTCCAACGGTTCAGAGTCTCAGTCTGCATCCCAAGTCCAAAACATCCGGTGGACGCTGGCACCAAGTCTCCTTCCCAGATGCAGCAGCTCCCAGTACTGGGTCCCATTGGGAGGCAGACGTCCTACATTCTAGATTCAGCTCGCATCTCTTTCTTTTGCTTGCCCTGTGATCTCGGGCTTGCGGCTGGGCGGTTCTGGGGGGTCTCACTTCTACAGTCTGTGCCAGTAAGCAAACCTTTGTACAATGAGAGGAACTCAAGATTCCCAGACGGTACCCATCTAAAAAAGACATGTATTCATTACACAAATAGTGTATATCCTTCATATATTTAAAAAAAATCAGAGACAAGAAAATAATCTTACCTAAAGGTAATATGACATAGAAATGATTTATAAATTAGATGTAATTTTTTTCAAATTACATTTTATGTTCTTATTTTGTGTATCTGACTCGGGGGACACATATGCCATGGCATGCATGCATGTGGAGGTCAGAGGACAAGTTGTGGGAGTCAGTCAGTCTTCTCCTTTCATCACGTGGGTCCCAGGAGTCAAACTCTGGCAGTCAGACTTGGTGTCAAGTGTCTTTACTGGCTGAGCCATCTCACCAGCCCTTAAATTATCTATATATGTATAAAATAAGAGTATCACATCCTGAAAATAATCATGAAAACATCTGTCTTTTTTGTTTGTTTGGAGACAGGGCCTCCTGTAGTCCATGCTGGCCTCAGACTGACCATGTGGCTGAGCATCACCTTGAATCCTGAACCCCCTGCCTCCACCTCCTGAGTGCTGGGATTCCAGGCATAGCTATGGCACCTGGCTCTTCCTTTTACCCTTTGTTCTTTTCTCCAGACAGGGCCTGGCTGTGTAGCTCAGGCTGACCTCGGATCCCTGATCGCTGGCTTCCACCTTCTGTGTGCTGGGATTTAGCGCCCCCCCCCCCCACACCCAGCATTATTTTTAGCTATCTACTGTCTGAGAATCTATTTTTGCTCAGTGGGTCTTACTGTAGAGACTTTTCCCCCTTAACATCCTATTGTTCTCTTGCTGACCCAAGAGCACTTGCAAACGGCCACTTCTTCCCAGCTCCCTGACTCCCTCAAGGCCCCTAGTCCTACACCTGGTCTAGTTGTACTCATCACCAGTTCCTCCAGACTCTAATCTGTGGTAGAGGCTCTGGGTTTCTGTTGAAGCTCTCTTCCTAGGCAGAGTGAGAGTTTGTCCAGAGGTGGGAATAACTGGCCAACATCTGGCCCAGGAACCCTTGAACTAAGGGTTGGTCTAAGCTTTGAATGTCTGTGGAGGCCCTGAAAATTTCCACTTAATTAATTATTCATTCATTTGGCAATTAACTTCTGCAGCAAGAAATTCCTTCACTCACAAGTTCAAACTTCCTTGGCTCAGAAATTTGCCGAGGAACAGAATAGCACGTGGAAGTGATTCCCTCCCGGGAATTGAGGCTGGGCCCTTCTGTATTTCCACAACCAACAAGGGGTCCCTGCCCATCTTTGCCCACCCCACACACTCAGCTCCCCACTTCTATGGTTAAAGAAAATGAAACACCCAAGCGCAAGGATGTTTTTCTATCCACATGGCCATTAAGCGTCTCCTTGGATTCTTGACAAGCATCCAGTTAGAGCCTGGGTTCTGTCTGGTGCCTCCTTAATGTGGTCCCACGTCACCTATGTGTAACTTTAAGGTGGACTACAGATACCGGCATCCCTAGAGCAGGAGCAAATCCCAATGAATGTTAAGCCCCACTTTTCAGGTGAGCTGAGATTGGAGCATCTCAGCATCCAGGGCAGAACCTGGGGTCTGGACTTGGTGGCCTCGCTCCCTTCTTCCTCCTGGTGTTGCAGACCCTGGAGAAGAGAGAGAGGGCGGGCTGGCGACAGGACCCAGGCGCCGAGGGACAGGACGGAGCGGCCCCAGGCTGGAGGCCCCGCGCCGCACATCTGCAGGAAAACCCTTCCCCGGGGCGGGCGGAGGCGCGGCCGGCACCGCCCCCGAGGCGGGCCCAGTGCGTGGCAGCGCCCGCCGGCCCGGTCGCGAAGTTTCCAGCCTTGCGGACGCCGCGGTGCCGGCCGGCCGTCCCCACACCCAGCCATGCGGCCCCTGCTGCTCCTGGCCCCGCTGGCCTGGCTGCTCCTGGCCCAGGCGAAGGACGACGCCAAGCCGGAGGGTGAGGGCGCGGCGGGCGCGGCCGGGGGGCGGTCCGGGGCAGCCCCGCCGAGCCCCGCGGGTCCCGGCGGCCGGGGCTGGGAGGGTGGGGGAGCCGGCTGGCGCTCGCCGTCCCCTCCGCCGCCGATGACTCCCGCAGATCACTTCCTCTCCCGGGGGCCGCTGCGCCCACGTTTGCGCCGCGGGCTGGAAGGGCTGACGGCCGATCCCGTTCGGCACGCAGAGGGCCGTAGTCCGAACCGAGCTGTTTTTGCGAGGCCTGCTGTGACCAGGCATCAGGGGTTAAGCGTGAGCGCTACTTCTGGGATCCCCATTTTCCAGCTTAGCAAACCGAGACTCCAGAGTTGATTGACCTCTCCGGAGTCGTGCAGCTTGTGGGCCGTGGAACAGGCTTCATCGCCTTCTTTGGCCAGGGGTCTGGATCCAGAGCCCGGCTTAGAGCTTTTTGTTATCTTAAGGGTGAGGGGCTTTGGAGTGGGAGGAGGAAGGCAGAAGGCGTGGCTCACCTTTGTGGAGCAGGTCAAAGTTCCACTCACATGCTCTGTGCAGCCCCCTGCTAGACTGACTTTCCAGCTGAGACACTGAGGCCCAGATAGGTCAAGTGTGGGGGGTTATTCAGCGGGAAGTGGTTGGTTCCAGGTCTGCTGGACTCCCAGGCAAGTGCTCATTCTGCTTCTCCAAGGCACATTGGGTTCCTAGGTGTGCCCCACTATCCTGAGTGGGTGCTCTTGTCTTCTCAGCCCTCCCTGGCATAGGGTCCTCCTCTGTCCCTACTGTCTGAGTCCCAAGAACCCCCAGGAGGGCAGACTGTGGACCACCCTGACAGGCAGAGCCAATCTGGCCACACTCCTCCAGAGCATCTTGTTCCCCTAGGCCCTTCTTGTGGAGAACCTTGGGGCTGGCCAGGTGTTGGATGGTGGGCTGGAGATGTAGCTAAATTGACAGAGCACTTAATAGGCATGCATGAGGTCTTGGGTTTGATCCCCAGCATTGTATAAACTGGGTATGGTGGCACACACACCTGAAATCTCAGCACTAGGGAAGTAGAGGCAGGAGGATCAAGGTCATCCTCAGCTACATAGCACCCATGTAAGGTGGCTTACAACTGCATTTTAAACTCCAGCTCCAGGGGAATCTGATGCCTTCTTCTGGCCTCCATGGGCACCCACATATGTGTGGCATATACTCTCACAGGCACACAAACACACACACACACACACTTATAACAATAGTCATGATGTCATGGGACCAATAAATGCAGTTCAAGGCCAGCCTAGGTTACAACATCAGACCCCGGCCAAAGAAAAAAAAAAAAAGGACCCTGACTCTGTGATCCTTGGGCCATGGAGGCTAGAAACTAACCACTGTTCCACTGTTTCTTGCATGAGTACCTCCTCTGTGCTAAGTTAAACACAGGGACACATGCCTCCCATTGGTAAAGCTGGTGGTGCTGTCTTTGAGAGGTTTGGTGTTCTAGATTGCATTCCTAGAGATGTTGTGAGATGCCAGGAATGAAGCCAGTCACCACACTCATTTAAGGCCATACCACTGGGCATTCTCCCTCCTGACTTAGAGATGCCAGCTTTTCTGGAGGCTCTATCGAAGCAGGGCAGAAAGACAGATAAAGTGAAATCTGGTAAGTTAGATTTAAAGCATAGGATTTAGCTGATGGTATGTGCAAAGGGCCTGGGTCCACTTATTGACAGGAGCCTGGAGCTCTGTAATACCCTTCTTCCTACCCAGACTATCCCAGTAGAGACACTATTACCTTTGAGGAAGCTCTGAGAGGGAACCTGACTGATGAACAGGGCTCAGGTGCCCTGTTCCAGCAGTGCCAGGAGTGGACAGGGGAGGTACAGTGTGGCTTGCCGAGGGCGCTGATTTTGGGCTCAGGATGTTGCTGACGTCGTGGGGGGAAATCACCTGGCAGTGGTAAGCACTCATATCGATTTAGGGCCCAGTGTCAGACTGCTCTGTGTGGAGACCCTTTGCTTCCCCAATCCATTTGGATTTTCTTTTGTAGTCCTGGGGATCAAACCCAGGAACTCAGACCTGCTAGTGAAGTGCTCTCCACTGAGCTATCCCCAGTACTATCAGATTCTCATGTATCCCATGCTGACCTAAAACTTCCTATGTCGCTGAGGATGATCTTGAACTTTTGCTCTTCCTGTCTCTCCTTCCTCAGTTGCTGGGATTGCAGCTGTGCACCATCAGCCCAGTTTATGCGTTGCTAGGGACCAACCCAGGCTTCATGTACGCTAGGCAAGCACTCTACCAACGTAGCTACATCCCCAGCCCTTCTAGACTTCCTTTTTGATAGGTAAGGAGTCATTAGATCCACATTGTATGTGGGAAGACTGAGGCCCTGACAGGTTAAGCCTTGGTCCCAGTTTGCCATCTCTGGCTAAAGGTGAAGCCATTCACTGGACTCACACGCACGGTTCATTCTTCTTGGCTGCCATCTCTGACTAGGGCACTTTTGTCTGGAAATGTGTGGAGTTGGGCATCTGAGGAGAATGGAGGCAGCAGAAATGTGTAGACAGCCAGAACCAGGGAGCCAAGACTGGCCTCCAGCCGGGATCCCTACCTCCTCTCGCCAGACCTGTCCATGACTTCAGTTAACTTGTGAACGGGGACAGGATGGAGGGTAGAGGAAGACTAGTTCTCCCTACTCCCCAGAGAGCAGATGGGTGGAACCTTTAGATTTTAAAAATTATTTTTATGTGTATGAGTAGTTTGCCTGCCACATGCATGCAGTGCCTACAGAGGCCAGAAGAGGGCATTGGATCCCCTGGAACTGGATTTATAGATGGTTGTTAGCTCCCATGTGGATGCTGGGAACCGAACCTGGGTCCTCTGCAAGAGCAGCCAGTGCTCTTAACCATTGAGTCATCTGTCCATCCCCACAGCTTGTATTTTGACTGCACCTGGAGACAAGGCTACCCACTGGCCTCTTGTGGTCTTGCCTGGGCTGTTGCTGCTGAGGCAGGGGTGTCCACCTGCGTCTGGCCAAATTGGGGCTGAGCCCGTGGTCTTCTCTTGAGCACCTCAGAATATTTGTTCTTCTTTGAGCCTCCTCCTTGCACATCCCTAAGTCCCAGGTCCAGTTCCCAGGGCAGCACCTGGGGGTGCACAGCCCCCTGTCTTGGGGAGGTGCCCCTTAGTGCCAAGAACTGAGGTGTTACATGGCAGGCACCAAACTCAGCACTTTACTCATTAAATCTTCACTTGAGTGTCTGATTTACTTATGTTTTTTATTTTTATGTGTATGTTTTGCCTGTGTTTAAGTGCACCCTGCATGCAGTGCCTGCAGAGGCCAGAAGAGGGTGTTGGATCCCATGGAATTGGAGTTACAGTTTTTAGGTTTCATGAGGGTGCTGGGAACCCAACCTGAGCTACTGAACTATCTCTCTAACACACTCACTGAAAGACACTCTATGAAAGAAGGTGTCTTTATCCACACAGTTCCCATGGTGCAGATGAGGAAACTGAGGCCCAGGGAAGCTAAGTTACTTACTCAGCTATCTGTCATCACGTCCCTGCCCTGCCATCTCATATATGCCGACTTGGATCACAGTCCACCCATCTGGGGAAATCACTGCTGGACTTTGGGCAGCAGGTGGGAGGGCCGAGTTCTCTGGGTGCCAGGCTCAATGTGGTCCTGGCCTGAGCCCAAGGTGGCTGGTGAGCAGACAGCAGGGGACCACCCTGGTGCTATGAAACCAGATCCTCCATGTGGATCTCCTGTGGGTGTTCCAGGGCTCTGAATGGGGTGGACTGGAGAGGATCCCTTCACTGGGGGGAGGAGAAAGGACAGAGAAGCCCCAGCGTTGCTGGATTCCATCTGCAGCTGAGTCTGGCATTCCGCAGTGCTGAGCACTGTGGCGGGTGAGGAACATGGGTGTGATCTACATGGTGGTACTATCCTGTAATCCCAGCCTTCCAGAGGCTAAGGCAGGAAGATTGTGAGTTTGAGGCCAGGTTAGACCACCTAGTCAGACCCTGTGTCCAAAACAAAACAGACAAAAAGTGTGGGTGTTTGGAAGGCTGGTCAGCTCATTCCTGTTTCACTTCAGGGTCTGTGACCTTAGGTAATTATTTAGCTTCTCTGTGCCTCAGTTTCTCCATCTGTAGAAGGAAGATTATAGTAAAACCTCCCTTATAGGGTGCTTTTTGTTTGGTTTTGTTTTTTGAGACAGGTACTCATATAGCCATAGTTAAAGGTGATCCTGAACTCCTGGTTCTCTTGCCTTCATCTCTCATGTGCTGGAATTACAGGCATGCACCACTGTGCCTGTGTTAAATGCAGGGATGAACAGAGCCTGCTTCCTGCAGTGCATGACAGCTCAGAAGGGCTCCGCCAGGGGCCCATTCTTAACTAAGGTCAGCTTCCCGCATTGCTCCTTAAGAGCAGCAGAACACACCAGGCCTTGGTGTGAGAGATGGAAGCCAAGGAAAAAGCTGTGGCTCTTGCTTGCGTACATGACTTACCAAGTGGGCAGATTAGGAACTGATGAAGGAGGGCTTCCTGGAGGAGGTAGACGGGGACAGGAGTGAGTGTTACAGTCAGCCAGTAGCATAACAAGGGGGCTGGGTTGCTGAGAATTACTTGGGTGCTTTCTGGGGTCTTAAAGATTGGATTGGTGTCCTCTCCCTTGGGAGAGGAGCTTGCCTTGAGTTCTCTTTCTGGGGAACCACCTCCCTGCCCTGCATTGAAACTGAGTTGAGAGACCTGGACTGGCTTGACCCAGAAGTTCCAACGTTGCCCACATCGGAAATTATCTGGGAAGGGGAGAGATGTCTGAGCAGTTAAGAGCACTTGCTGCTTTTGCAGAGGACCCGAGTTCCCAGCACCCACATCAGGCAGTTCACAACTTCCGCTAATTCTAGCTCCAGGGAATCCAACACCCTCTTCTAAACTCAGGGTGGGACACATACAGACAAGTAGGCAAAGACACATGTATAAAAACATACATAAAAATAAATAATAATATAAAAGTAACCTGGGAAGTGTGGAATAGATCTAGACTCCCGGGTGTTCCTCAGCTCAGGCTTAGGAATGTGGATTTACAAGCTTCCTTATGAGTGGATGTTGGGTAAGTTCAAGACCATCTCAACTGAGTGATCTCATGGGACGCTTGGCCAGGGAGGCAGGCACTGTGTGGTCTGGGGAACTAGGAACTTATTAGAGCCCCAGGATGATACCTATAGCAATCAGGAGAACAGGGAAGACAGGCTAAGGACTGGACAGTAGGCAATAGGAAGGTCTAGAAGGCCAGGAGCATCCCTTCAGCCAAGCCAGTTCCTCAGGAAGATGGAGGGATAAACCCTTTCTTTTTAAAAAGTATTTTTAAAAACTTATTTGTGGCCCCGATCTAAGGACAACTTGTTAGAGAACAGCTTTAAGGAGTCAGTTCTCTCCTACCATGTGGGTTCCGGGGATTGAACTCAGGGCAACAGGCTTGGTGGCAAGCAACTTTCCCTGCAGAGCCATCTTGCCTGCCTGAGGTTAGTCATTATTTCTAGGGTTATATGGAAGCAGGACCCTGAAAATGGAGGATGTGCTTCCCTGCTCTCCCTTTCTCTCCCTTGCCACCTGGCCTCTTCCCTCAGAAAATCCAGACACTCTCTCTCTCTCTCTCTCTCTCTCTCTCTCTCTCTCTCTCACACACACACACACACACACACACACGCTATCACACACACTGGCCTTTTCCATCCATGAAACTTGACACCCTTCCTGCCCCCCTTTTGGCAAGAGCGCCAAGAGCTGGTGGCTCTGGTTCTCCTCCCCTGGGGGGACTGAACTATTCATTCGTGGATTAGGGGAGCTCTTCCCCTCCTGTAAACAGCATCTTTCTTTTCTGGATCCCCAGGGTCAAGTGAGACGTTTACCTCCTTCCACCCCTGCCTGTGACATCCTCCCTCTACCATGCAGGGGGTCCTGCCAATCCCTGCTGGGCCCCTGCTGTGGGGCCAGCCTCCTGCCAGCTCAGCCTCAGGCAGCCCAGGATAGCTGAGTCCCCTTTGTTCTCTTGACGGCTGGTGGTGGAGGGAGGAAAAGGCCTTACCTGCCTGCCGCTGGACTGGCTGGGTTTTTTTAGGGGGTGAGGGCTGTTCACCCAGGGAAGTAGGAGTCCTAGATGCTGAAGGGACAGATAGTCACACAAAGGAGCCCTAATACACATTCAAAGTGGTTCCTGCCCTCCCTCCCCCAGACTCCAATGTCAGAAGTCTGAGCATGGGGACGGGGTGTCATTGTTACTGGTCCTGGGACTTGGAGAAAGAAAAGCCAGCAGCAGGACCCAGGTTGAGAGAGCTCACATCGACCATGGGAGAAGTCTATCTCCCTGCTCCATAGGGCCTTCAATTACTGGGTAAGGCATCCCCCCATTGGCCAGCCCCACTGAAGGTGTTCAGTGCGTGGCAAATGTCCCCACATGGATTTTACATGCTTGGTTTCATTTAACAAGTTCAGCAGCCCTGGGAGGTAGGCACTGCATTATTCCTACTTCATGAGGCAGAAACTGAGTCACTTGCCTAGGGTCACATGCTTTGTATGGGGCAGGACTAGAATCTAATCAGGCAGGCCAGCTCCAGACCATCACATCTCAGAGTATATCATACTCACAGTGGGGCTTCTGGGGCTCCCACAGATACTGTCTTTAGTTTGTTCCAGCATGTTCTGTTGCAGAGTTGAAGCCATGCTGTAGAGCTATAAGAGGTCCCTTGTTAAGACAGAAGCAGAGGAGGCCGGAGAGATGGTTCAGTGATTAAGAGCACTGGCTGGTCTTGCAGAAGACCTGGGTTTGATTCCCAGCACCCACATGGTGGCTAATAACCATCCATAACTCTAGTTCCAGGGAATCTGACATCCTCTTCTGGCCTCCTCAGACATTGCATTCTCAGATGCACTTACATACATGCACATAGAACACTCATACACATGTAAATAAAATAAATTTAAATTAGAAACAAGATAGTAACAAGGCCAGGCCTGTTGGGTGTGGTACCTACCTATAGCCCAGAATTTGTGAGGTAGAGGCAGTAGGATCAGGAGAGGAGTTCAAGGCCAGCCTTGTCCAGCTGGAGATTGTCCTGGGTTTTGTTGAGATCCCATTTCAGAAAGAGAACAGAACAGTGGTAACAAGTGAAAAGTTTCAAGTTGTTCTCCATCCCAGACCAACTGAACCCAAAGTGTGGCACTGGGAGAGTAAGCCATGTGATGCTCAGTGAGTAAGACTGGGGTGGATTAGGCAAGTTCACTCCGGATGCAGGCACAGAGACTGGTGGCCTCTGAGCCCTGTACTTGCCACGCCTGACTAATGCCCAAAACTGGTCAGGGAGATCCTCCTGTCATCAGCCTTCAGGTCACATCCTCCTTTTGGCCCCCATATGAGGCCTGTGCCCCCTAAAGCCAAAGACTTAGTCTCACGAGGCAGAGTACAGACATCCTTCCTGTGACTACCTGCATGCCAGTCAGTTGCCGGGTAGAAGGAGCCTTAGGAAGGGATTGGGGGACCAGGGTTTTTGTTCCAGCTCTGTCTTTCAAAAACCTTTTTGTGTTTATTGATTTTATTTTATGTCTCTGAGTGTTTTGCCTGCATGCATATAAGTGTATCATGTGCATGCCCTGTCCATGGAGGCCAGAAGAGGGCATCAGATTCGTGGGGTTACAGGACACTTGCTGGTTGCCATATGGGTGTTGGGAACCAAACCAGGGTCCTCTGCAAGAGCAGTAAGTGCTCTTAAACTACTGAGCCAACTCTCCACCCTTCATCCCCATGCTCAGTCTTAATCCACTGAATGGTCCTTGGCATAGCCTGAGCCCTTGTCTGTTATAAGCTGTTGGGAAGACAGTCACTATGAACAGAAGACCGCCCCCTCCTATCCTCATTCCTGCTCATCACGCCCTTCTCTGTCCACAGACAACCTTTTGGTCCTTACTGTGGCCACAAAAGAGACTGAGGGCTTCCGCCGCTTCAAGCGCTCAGCCCAGTTCTTCAACTATAAGATCCAGGTAAGGACTTCCTGGGTAAGACTGTGTGTGTGTGTGTGTGTGCGTGTGTGTGTGTGTGCGTGTGTGTGTGTGTGTGTGTAGGGGCAGAGGCTGGGGCCTCTTTTCCCACACTGTCAGGGCTTGAGGGATGCCAGGAAACTTCCTAAAGACTGAAGGGTGAATATAAGTTGACAAGGAAAGGCAAAGCATGAACAGTTGTAGGAGGTGAGGAGAGGGAAGGCTAGAGAGGTGCGGGGTGGTACCCGGATGTCAGCATGCCGAGGCCTCAATTAGAAGACTCGTAGAGGGCGCAGCCTGAGAATCAGCATTCCCACAGTTCCCTGGGGCATCTTGGGATGGATGTGGTCCTGTGACCTTCCTTGGGTGTTATAAAGAAACACGCTTGTGGACCAAGCTTGGGCTTGGCAGTCCATAGATCCAGCCCTGCAAAAAGACAGCCCTCCACTCAAAAGACCATCCTGAGTACTTCTCGGTGTCAGGCACACTGGGGACAGAGAGGTGGACAACACCAGCCACACTGTGGCCTACACAGTGCTTGGTATGAAGTCAGAAAACAAGGTATCGGCTGGCATGAATCCTCACTGAAGCAGAGTTTGCTTCAGGCATAGCTGGATCGAGATGTTCAGGGTGCAAAGAGTCTTATCTTTCTTTCTATGTCCAGAGTCAGGCTTTCTCTTCCTTATGGCAAAGTGACCTTCAGTCTGACCCCTGACTCCCATGACCCAGTGTTTCAACCTCAGCAGAGCAAAACAGGCTTTCTCTAAACACAGCAGTCCCAGGGAAGACTCTGATAGGCCATGCTTGGGTCACATGACTGCCAGTGAGTTCACATGGTGGGGTTTCCCCACAGTGAGGCATCGAAAGACACACACTGGGCTGGAAATATGGCCTGAAGACCATTTCTCTGGTAAAGGCTGGGGTTTCTCTCTGCAGGCGCTGGGCCTGGGGGAGGACTGGAGTGTAGACAAGGGGTCCACAGGGGGAGGGCAGAAGGTTCGGCTGCTGAAGAAGGCACTGGAGAAGCATGCAGACAAGGAGGACCTGGTCATTCTTTTCATCGACAGGTAGGTAGACTGGGACTTCCTGACTGAATCCCTGTGGGGGATGTAAAGAATCCAAAATGCAGCCTTCCTTGATTAGTGTGTGTAAGGGAGGCTCCCTCTAGCTAAGCTTATCTAAGGCCAGGGGACCCACAAAACTCAAGATCTGTTCCTCTGCTGTTAGGCCAGTCCTCTGCCTAGTGACCTGTCAAGCCATGGTCCAATATGAAAAGGACATGAGGTCATGGGGACCATTTCTCTGTCGGATAGGAATGGGAAAAGGGATATAGGAGTGCAGATCTGCCAAGCAGATGGTGGCCTGGGGCTGGTGTGGGCTGTTTGGGGCTCCTGGTTCCCTGTGTCCTCTGCGGTGCCTTCCCTGGGTCTACTCCGCATTCTCCCTTCTTTGGCCACAGCTATGATGTGGTGTTTGCCTCGGGGCCTCGGGAGCTCCTGAGAAAGTTCCGGCAAGCCAAGAGCCAGGTGGTCTTCTCAGCTGAGGAGCTCATCTACCCGGACCGGAGGCTGGAGGCCAAGTACCCGACAGTCTCCGATGGCAAGAGGTTCCTGGGCTCTGGAGGTAAAGGCTGGGTCCAAGAGGGTAGGGTCCAGCAGAGGGGCCACCCATCACCTTTGGGCAGACTAGGACTACCTTGCCTGGGCATCCCTGAATATCATAAGTCTCAGGTGCATACTAACCCAAAGAGAGCCCCTGCCAGGGAGTCTTCCTCACTTTTAAGACAGGGTCTTACTATGTAGCCCTGGCTGGTCTCCACCTCACTCTATAGACCAGGTTGGCCTCAGACTCACAGAGATCCTCTGCTTCTCGAGTACTGGAATTCAAGGTGTGTGCCACCATGCCCAGCATCTTCACTTTACCGATGACCGTCCAGCTGTGCTGGCAAAACCTGGGTGACCCCTGACCCCTCTCTTACCTCCCATGTCAATCACTTCAACTTCTCAAAGACCTCTTGAGCCCCAGGTAGTGATGAGGACAGCCTGAGCTACATAAGACCTTGTCTCAAAAAACAGGGCCAGTAGGACTGGAGAGATGGCTCAGCAATTAAGGGCACTAGCTACTCTTGCGGACGACCCAGGTTTGGTTCAAAACTGTCCAAAACTCTAGTTCTGGGGGATCTGATGCCCTCTTCTAGCCTCCATGGACATTGCATGACATGGGTACTCATGCATGCGGGCAAAGCACTCATACACATAAAATAAAATAACCACAAAAACAAAAAACCCAGGGCCAGCAAGATTGCTCACTGAGTAAATAAAGGTTCTGCCACCAAGCCTGACAACCTGGATGGAGGGAACCAACTCCTATAAGTTGTTCCCTGATCTCTGCATGCATATCATAGTTTGTACTTATGCATACACATGCTTACACACAAAGAAAGAAATACATGTGTTAAAATTGAAACAAAAGCTAGGGTTGGTGATGTAGCCTACGGTCTAGGTAGAACACCTGCCAAACCTGTACAGAGCCCTGTGTTCCATCTCCAGTACTAGCATTCAAGAGGTGGAGGCAGGAGATCAGAAGTTCTAAAGTCATCCTCTGCCACCTAATGAGTTTCAGGCCAGCCTGAGCTACTTGAGACCCTAGTTAAAAAATAAAGGAGATGGAGAGATGGCTCAATAGTTAAGAGTACTGGCTGCTCTTCCAGAGGACCTGGGTTCAGTTCCCAGCACCCACATGAAGGCCAATAATGGTTGGTAATTCCAGTTCCAGGGGATCTGACACCCCCTTCTGGCCTACATGAGAACTGCTCGAATGGTGCACTTACATACATGCGGGCAAAGCGCTCATACACATAAAAAATTAACAGAGATAGATAAAAACCTCTGGAATCTGCCTTTGTGTTCCTGCCCCCACTGCCCTCAGGCCTCAGCCTCTCCTGGTGTTGGCCCTCTGTAATTCTCTTATAGCTGCCAGCCTCCTCCCTCAGGCACTTCCAATCTTTTTGGATAGTGGCACTCACAGGCCTCACCCATCCTCAGCAGGGGTGAGCTGCCCTTAGAAGCTGTGTGTCTCATTGGCTTAGAGAGCTAACAGTTGCTATGGCCTGGCCCTGGCCCAAGCGTCCTATTTCATTCCCCTGCCTGTGCAGCCCTCACTTTACTCAGGAAGCCCCTGTGAGCCTTCCCCGCATGCCAGGGATCAGACCTTGGAATGCTGGGGGACCCTTTCCAGCTTCTACCTGTCTCTGGGCCAAGTTTCTCAGATCACTATATAAAAGGGGCCCCAAGCTTGGATCCAGATCTGCTTTCCAGGGGCCCAGCACTAGGCAGTTGCAGTTCAGTGGGTAGCATTGCTCTTGGGAATGCATCAGTGGCATTGGCCAGCTTACACCCGCCTCCCCTCAGTGAGGGGAGAAGAGGCCAGCTTAGGTATAAAGGAGTGGAAGGCGGAGGGGAGAGAAGGGAGCCGACTTAGCGGATGGAAGCTAAGT
This sequence comes from Eospalax fontanierii, assembly GCA_035773235.1. Taxonomy (NCBI): domain Eukaryota; kingdom Metazoa; phylum Chordata; class Mammalia; order Rodentia; family Spalacidae; genus Eospalax; species Eospalax fontanierii. The sequence continues at coordinate 8,409,598 of CM069553.1, forward strand.
GTCTGTCTCTGTGTCCCTGCTATGATTCCCAGGTTTCATTGGTTACGCCCCCAACCTCAGCAAACTGGTGGCCGACTGGGAGGGCCGGGACAGTGACAGTGACCAACTTTTTTATACCAAGATCTTCTTGGATTCTGAGAAGAGGGTAAGTGGTGGAAGCAGACTGGGGAGGGTCTGGGAAATGCTGACCCTGGGTCGTGAAGGCAGACCGGGGAGGGGTCTGGGAAATGCTGATCCTGGATCTCACTGGCCAGGCGGTGCTGGCGATAGCCCTCTGGGGCCTGAGCCATTGGGTTGGTGTCTCAGTCCATTTGGACTGCTATGACAAAGTGCTGTAGACTGAAGGGGGTATGGGAGGAGGCATTTAAATAACAGATGCTCACTGCTCACAGTTCCGGAAGTTGGAAATCTGTATTCAAGTCTCTGTTAAATCAAATCCTGGGGCTGGTAGATGGCTCAGTGGGGAAAGGTGTTTGCTGCCAAGCCAGACAATCTGAATTCAATCCCTGGGACCCACATGGTGGAAGGAGAGAACCAAATGCTGTAAGCTGTCCTCAGACCTCCATATGTGTGCTGTGGTATCTGTGCCTCCACACACATATACTCAAAATAATAAATAAATAAATAAATAAATAAATAAATAAATAAATAAATAAATGTTAGAAGAAGAAAGCCAAGGCGGGCCCGATGTAGTCTCAACATGTGAGATGCTGAGGCCAAGAGGATTATGAGTTTGAGGCTAGCCTGAGCTACACAGAGAGCTCAAGGCCAGTCTGTACATACTGAAATCCTGTCTCAGAAAACCAAAATTTTTAATGTATTAATGAATGAAAAGCAATAAGGTTAGTACTTATCACAGGAATTCTGTGAAGATTAAATTAATATACGAATATAGGAACCTCGGACAGACAACTAGCATGTGGTCAATTCATGCCCTGGTGTGTGCTGTCTATATGGCTGTAGCCATTATAATTGAACCAGCTGCGTCCGAAGCTTCCTTCTGGGTTCTCTGTGAATAGAGCCACTAGATACATAGCCCCAGGGCCTGAGGTGGCAGGTCTGAGTGATGTGGGGTCCGGCTCCCCATGCGGGGTGTGCTGGGACCCTGGCCCCTGCTCTAGCCTGGTGTTCTCATTTCTTCAGGAGCAGATCAACATCACCCTGGACCATCGTTGCCGCATCTTCCAGAACCTGGATGGAGCCTTAGGTGAGCAGTGGAGAACCTGAGAGGGGAGGAGGGATGGGGCCTGAGAGGGGATGAGGGGTTAAAGATTTCCAGCAGGGCTTGAACCAAAGAAGGAAGACTAGTCCCTCTTTGGTCATTGTGTTGGGCTGCTGTCAGCCTCCTGAGCAGGTCCCCAGAGAACTTCTAAATGTCCTGGGGCAGAGTTGTGTTTCTCAGGGGGAGAGAGAAGGAAAGAAGCTGGTGATGTCCATGGCAGGTGCCTGGCCCTCTCCCCTGCCTGCATATCCAATGGTCCATACAAGTGTTCCCACCCTCTTCACACACACCTTTGACCCTGAACCAAGGCTCCAGGTGACTTTTCTTTGTCACAGGGCTTGCTGGTTGACCTCATGTCGTACACACCACTCTGGAAGCTCACTTATCTTTAAAAGTGGGAACTGGGCCTGGGATGTGTCTCAGTTGATAAAATGCTTGCCTAGCACGTAGGAAGCTCTTGGTTCAAGCCTCAGCACTGCATTAAACAATAAATAAATAAAATTAGGCTGGAGAGATGGGTCAGTGGTTAAGAGCACTGGCTGCTCTTGCAGAAGATCTGAGTTCAGTTCCCAGAACACACATGGTGACTAACAATTGTCAGTAACTCCAGTTCCAGGGGATCCAATGTCCTCTTCTGGCCTTCGTGGGCATCAAATGACATGGTTGCACTTAACATACAGGCAAAACAGTCATACACATAAAAATAAATCCATTTAAAAAGTTCAGACTGTTCCTGGTGGTACATGCCTTTAATCCTGGCACTCAAGAGACAGAAGCAGGCAGAGCTCTGTGAGATTGAGGCCATCCTGGTCTACATAGTGAGTTCCAGGCCAGCTGGAGCTATAGGTAAACCTTGTCTCAAAAACAACAATAGCAAAAAAGAAAATCAGACATGGTAGTACATGTCTGTAATCTCAGCATTAAGGATGTAGAGGCAGGAGGATCAAAAGTTCAAGGTCATCCTAGGCTGTTAGTGAGTTTGAGGCCAACCTAGAGTCCATAATTCCCTATCTCAAAAGAAAGGAAAAGAGGAAGTGATCCACTGGGGTGGTTTTATAGGGACCCTCTGCAGATCTGATGAGGCTCTGGGTCCTCTAGAAGACTGTAGACACCTCTACCGTTTTGCCTGTGGTTTCTGGGACTTGTGGGCCTGGGTGAACGGGTGGGACCCAGGACTCCTGGAGAGACCAGCTCCTTACCCAGAGGGGCTCTCCCCATGCACTGTGTAGGAGAAGTCCCTTCCTTGCTGCTGTCTCAGGCTCCTCAGCATCTGTCCATGGTTCTGCTTCCTCCCTGTTTCCTTGTGTGCAGGTGAGCAGGGCAGACCTGGGGTCTGGAAGACCGGCTGCAGCTCCACCTGCCCAGGCCTCCCCGTAGGACTAGCCTGTTCTCCATGCTGATCCTTGCTTCTGGAGCTGGGGCAGTCTAGCCTTTTTCCTCCCATCCATCCAGCTCTAATGAGTCACCACAGCAAGGACAGGGTCACTGGGGGTCACTGTGGCTTCTGTGTTTCTCCTAGGCTGTTGTGCCAAGTGCTTGCTAGCCACACTTTTCCCCATGAAGGGATTTTAGGACAGGCAAAATGGCTCAGCTTATAAAGGCGCTTGCTACCAAGTCTGACAACCTGAGTTCAATACCCAGAACCAACTTGTTAGGAGAAAACCAATTTTGGCAGGGTATCCTCAGAACTTCACATATAACAAATAAGTGTAATTTTAATAAAGAAGGGATTTACATGGAAAAACTGGGGCTCAGAGAGGTGAAGAGACTTTCCTGAGGCTGTGGCCTGCTCACACCCTGTGAGCCCCCAACCTTGGCTCCCTGCCACTAGGTGGATATGTGTTTTCTGACCACCAGATGAGGTTGTGCTCAAGTTTGAAATGGGCCACGTGAGAGCCAGGAATCTGGCCTATGACACCCTCCCAGTCATCATCCATGGCAACGGACCCACCAAGGTAGGAGGGGCCCAGCCCCCGGGGAGTGTGGGAGGAAGCCAGAGCCCCAATTCTGCTTCTCCTGTGACTGGGGCTAAGGCTACTGTCTACTGCATGTTGCCCCAGAGGACCAGGAGCTGAGACACAGTCTGTCTCAGGTAGGACAGTCCCTGCACTCAGGTAGGACAGTCCCTACATTCAGCCGTGAAAGGGGTTGGAGGCGGATGGTGGCTGAGGATGGAGCAGATCGAAGTGATCCTGGGGAGCAGGCTCGTGGCATATTTGTCTCCTCCATGGGCAGGAGGAGAGGAAAGAAAGCCAGTAAAAGTGGAGCTCGGGGCTGGAGAGATGCCTCAGCAACTAAGAGCACCAGCTGCTCTTCCAGGGGACTCTGGTTCGGTTCCCAGCACTCACATGGTGGCTCACAACTGCCTGTAACTCCACTTCCAGGGGATCCAACACCCTCTTCTGACCTCCATGGGCACTGCATGCATGTGGTACACTTACATACATGCAGGCAAAACACCCCTACACACACAAAAGAAATAATTTAAATGTTGATCTGTCTGGGGACACAGCTCGGTTGGTAGAGGGCTTGCTTGGTACAAATGAGGCCCTGGGTTTAATCCCCAGAACTACATAAACCAGTCATGGTACTTCCTGCTCACTTGTAACCCCTGTGCTCAAGGTAGAGGTAGGAGAGGCAGGAACTCACGGTCAACCTTGGCTACATAGTGAGTTCAGGGCCAAACTAGAACACTTGAGACCCAGTCTCAAAGAAGAAAGAAAAATGCAGATCTTGACTTTATCCTGTTCAGCTGCCTGGAAACCTTTGCATACCAGCCTCAAGAATTTAGGTTATATAAACACCCAGTGCCAAACCCTCCCTCTGCTCTCCTAGGTAGGCAGGATGCTCGCCTAGGGGGTAGAATACTCCTTCCAGGGTCTCTACAGATGGCAGGCAAGTAGATGGGATCCATTAGCTGTGGGCAGAGTAGCTGGCCTGGCTCCTCCACAGGTCTACCTCTGACTCTCAACAGCTGCAGCTGAACTACCTGGGAAACTACATCCCTCGCTTCTGGACCTTTGAAACTGGCTGCACCGTGTGTGATGAAGGCCTGCGCAGCCTCAAAGGCATAGGGGTAAGGCCCGGCCTGAGCTGGAGGGCAGGTTTGAAGGTAGTCTCATGAGATGAGGGTGAGGAGGAGGGGGTTTCAAATAGGCTGGTGTATTTGGCGGGAGGTAGAGGAGTTACCTCCCTATCTGTGGAGACTGAGAGGGGTCGAGGGGGTGGGGCCACCCGAGTACCTCCTCCACGGAGCCCCTCCAAACTACACAGGCTCTACACTCTAGGGGCCCAAGTCCAGTTTTTTCTGTCTGGCCCTTCAGGCTTCTATAGCCCTTCTCTGTGCTTTATGAACACCACACCGTCGAAGCTCTCCTGGTCTCATGACATCACCAGGCCTTTGTTAGGAGCCTGGTTGTGACTTCCCTCAGTGGGCCTCCCATTGTCCTGCCAACCCCACCCTGTCCGCCTGCACAGCCTGCTTGGTGTTCCCGGGCCTGGGCATCTGTCCTCCTGAGGCTATGTGCCTTTACCTCAGGCTCCCCTGAACTATGCTAGGGGCTCAGTGGCAGGCAATCCCTGAATTCTGCTGGACTCTTGTATCTCCCTGTCCCTGCAGGATGATGCTCTGCCCACTGTCCTAGTGGGCGTGTTCATTGAGCAGCCCACGCCATTTCTCTCCCTGTTCTTCCGTCGGCTGCTGCGCCTGCATTACCCCCAGAAACAGATGCGTCTCTTCATTCACAACAGTGTGAGTAACTGGAGCTGTGTGGGAGCCTCTGAGGCTCTCACAGAACCAGGTTTGGCTGGGCCGAATGGAAGCAGGCAGGGGACTGTGTCCCTAGAACACTAGGTGACTCAGAGGACAGACTGGTTGAATCTCAGTAATACTGCTTTTCTTAACTCTGTGACCTTGGGTGTGTACTTCACCTACTTCCATCTTCTCATTTATGAAATTCAGACAGTAATGGTTCCATCCACAAAGAACTGATGCACAGGTTAAACAAACTGACCTTGAAGCACATCCCAGGAGAGCTATAATGCAACCCAATACATTTGCAGATCAGAGTATCATAGCACAGTGTCAAAAGGTTAGACCCCTTCTGTTGGGTTTGGGTCTAAGGACCCTGCTCTTCCCAGGTCCCCAGTGCCAGGAGATTAACAGACCCAGACTTAAATCTCCATCCAGATCCCCTGATATGTTGGTTAACAACATGTTTCCCTGAGCCACACCCCAAAGATCAGCACAGTCTCTGGATGTGGCATCTTTGGGAGACAGGGTTGTTCTGATGACAGAGCTGTAAAGAGGCCTGCCGAGTCTGGCCTTGCTGGGGGAGGGAGAGTGGTGGTAAAAGGGTGCCAAGGAAGGGGCATCCTGGCAGAGGGCCAGACCTGGGCAGAGATCTGGAGATAGGCATCCAGGTGGCAGAGATGGGGGCATTGTCTGGCACTGACAAGGGTGCTGTGATTCCTGGGGCGGGACTTGTATCTTCATCAGAACCTTGTCGCCACCCCCAGGAACAGCACCACAAGCTGCAGGTGGAGCAGTTCCTGGCAGAGCACGGCAGCGAGTACCAGGCTGTGAAATTAGTGGGCCCCGAAGTGCGCATGGCCAATGCTGATGCCAGGAACATGGGCGCGTGAGTTGGAGTTGGGAGTTCTCATGGATGGTGGTGGGCAGACAGCCATGGCATCGGGAATGGCAGACTGGGTAAGGAATTCACAAGGCTCTCTGGACTCTGGCACAGTCCTTCCTGTTTGGGCCTTGGAGTTCCCATCTGTGAAATGGGGATGTAGTCTCTGGAAGTGTCACATGGGTTTAGAAGGCAAACAAGGTGAAAGAGGAAGAACTGGAGGGCCAGAAGTACACCATGGCTCACAGAAAAATAACCTTTGACTTTTTATTTTATTACTAAAAATATGGGACTGGCTAGGCGTCATGGTGCATGCCTTTAATCTCACCACTGGGGAGGCAGAGGCCAGACTGGTTTACATAGTTAGTTCCAGGCCAGCTGGGGTTACAGGGAGACCCTGTCTCAATAAGACATAAATAAATAAATAATAAATATGGGCTGGTGAGATGACTCAGCAGGTAAAGATTTTTGTTGCATAGCCCTGGCAACCTGATTTCCATCTCTGGAACCCATATACAAGTAGAAGGAAAGAACCAACTCCACAGAGTTGTCTTCTGATCTTCTTATGCATGATATGACATGCGTACAATCACATACATCATACACACAAACACAGAGCAAATAAAGGTATGTCACTTGGAAGACAGAGGCAGGTGTTATCTCTGTGTACTTGAGGCCAACCTGGTGTCTACATAGCAAGTTTCAGGCCACTCAGGGCTACATAGTCTCAAAAAATCCCCCTCAAAAAATAAAATAAAGATACATTTAAAAAATGAAAGTAAAGAAAAATAAAGACATAAGAATCCGTTGGTGTAGGCTGGGGATATAGCTCAGTTGGCAGAAGGATTGCCTAGGATGCATGGTAAAGCCCTGTGTTTGATCCCCAGCACCACATGAACCAGGCATGGTCGTGCACGCCTCTAATCTCAGGCAGGAAGGTGAAGAGTTCAAGGTCACCTTAGTTCTTCAGTTACGTAGCTGTCTCAAGGCCAGTTTGAGCTATAGGAGATCGTGTCTCCAAACAAACAAACAGGCACACACACACAAAAACATTAGATGATCTGAGGCTAGTAAGCTTCCTGCAAAGGACTGGGCAGTGAATGGGTCTGCCAGTCAGTCAGCAAGGTGGCTGAGCTCTGCCCTCGTTGCACAAAGGCAGCCACAGATGTTGCGTAATGAATGAGGGAGATTGTATTCTAGCAAGTTTATTTATGGACACTGAAATTTAACTTCCTCAAAGGAGGGCATGATTTTTACGTGTCCTTTCAGTTTCCCCCTAGTCATTTAAGAACAGAAAACCATTCGTAGCTCTTGAACTGAACAAAACCTGGTGATGGGACACTTTGGCCTAGGGACAATAACTTGCTGAGCCTTGGACCAGATAAACAAAAAAGCCTCTTTCTTTCTTTTTTATTTATTTATTTTTTTGAGGCAGATAGCCCAGTCTGGTCTTAAATTCACTGTGTAGCTCAGGCTAGCCTGAAGCATTTGATCTCCCTGCTTCCACCTCCCCTCCCAAGAGCTGGGGCTACAGGTATGCACCACCATGCCCAGCAGTACACATTTAAATTTATTATTTGGGGTACTAGAGATAAATCCTCAAGTATGCCAGGCAAATGCTTTGCCACTGAGCGATGCCCCCAAATTGTGTTGACACAAGTTACCGAGCTGCTCTGTAGACGGGGAGTGCCAACCCCTCATCCACAGCCCAGACAGTGCTGTGGTTCGGTTGGTGAAGTTGTGCTTCCCCCAGTTCTGTTATCTGTCATTGCCAAGGTCTGGATCTCAGAGCTTAGGAACCCAGGTTCCGAGTCTTAGAGTTGGGAGAGACCTTTGAAGTCCCAGCCTGAACCTTGGTTGCCGTGACCCCTTAAGGCCCCTCGGTTGGTATATCTCAGATGTTAGATTCAGAATGTGCTGCGGAAGCTCTGGAACCAGCCTGACTGATGTCGTCGTCCTCCTCCTCCTCCTCCTCCTCCTCCTCCTCCTCCTCCTCCTCCTCCTCCTCCTCCTCCTCCTCCTCCTTCTCCTCCTCCTCCTCCTCCTCCTCCTCCTTCTCCTCCTCCTCTTTCTCTTTCCCCTCCCCTTCCACTTCCTCCTCCTCTTCCTCATCTTCTTCCTTTCTTCCTCCAACCCCTTGTCGTCGTCCTTCTCCTCCTCCTCCTCCCCTTCCTCTTCTTCCTCCTCCTCCTCCTCCTCCTCCTCCTTCTCCTCCTCTTCTCCTTTCTCCTCCCCTTGCAGAGACCTATGCCGCCAGGACAGAACCTGCACCTACTACTTCAGTGTGGACGCTGACGTGGCCCTGACTGAGCCTGACAGCCTGCGATTGCTGATTGAACAAAACAAGTAATGCTGTGGGTGGTTCCATCATCTAGGATGTGGGACCCCACCAGCCTGATGACTCTTAGGGCTGATAGAGAATTGCCACCTTCCTGGGTCCGTCTCCAGCATGAGAGGGATAAGGCTCCTTCTAGGATTGGCCACCCTGACACAGGACAAATGTGGAGAACCTTGCATGCAAATCACGGGTTGCCGGGCCCCTCCTCTTCCCCACTCTCAGTTTGCTTTGCCTCTTCCTCAGGAATGTCATTGCGCCGCTCCTGACCCGTCACGGGAGGCTCTGGTCCAACTTCTGGGGGGCACTGAGTGCCGATGGCTACTATGCACGCTCCGAGGATTATGTGGACATTGTGCAAGGCCGGCGGGTGTGAGTGCCCACTGCCTTCCTCCTGGGCTATGGTGCCCTCCCTCAGCCCCTATTCCTGTTCTAGTTGCCCTCAGACTTCTGCCGAACATCAAGCAAGGACTAGAGTTAGATATACAGAAGAATCCGATCTGCACTCTCAGGATATATTTACCTTGGTAGTACAAAGCCTGCCTAGCAGGTTCAGTTCCCAGCACCAGAAAGAAAAGAAAAGAAAGATTAGGGCCAATGAGATGGCTCAGTGAGTAACAGTGCTTGCCACCAAGCCTGGTGACCTGAGTTCGATCACTGAGACCCATGCGAACAGCTCTCACAAGTTGTCCTTTAACTTCCACGTGTTCTGCGTCCCCCGACCACCACACACCGACACACTAAAACATGTCGAAACAAAATAGAAAAAGCAGATTAGCACACCAAATGAGCACACCTCTCTCTGGCTGTGACCTCCTCCTTGTCCTCCGGCCCCCAGACTCCCAGCCTCTAACCCTCCTACCAGCCTGTGACCCCTCGCCATTCCCTCTCTCTCCCCCAGCGGCGTCTGGAATGTGCCTTACATCTCGAACATCTACCTAATCAAGGGCAGCGCCCTGCGGGGGGAGCTGCAGCTCCCAGACTTGTTCCACTACAGCAAATTCGACGTAGATATGAGCTTTTGCGCCAACGTCCGGCAGCAGGTCAGCAGGGGCTGTGCAGACACCAGGGACAGTGGCCTCCAGCTCTGACCTGCACACTGGGCTGCCTTGACACTATGTGCCCACAAGCTTCTGAGAGGCCGGCAGGGCCTGAGGGCAGGTCACAGGATACTGAGCTTGCGGATGGTCCTCGGATCTACGAGGACCATTTTGGTATATTCAGTTTTCACAGCATGGACACATACATACATATACACACACATAGACATACGTACACACAGAGAGACATACATATACACTCATACACATATACACACACACAGAGACATACATATACACACATACACATACACACATACATACACACACATATATACACAGAGACATATACACACATACATATGCACACATACACAGATACACACACACATACACTGTTGTTGTTTGCTTTGTTCTTCACTGATATTTTGATATTCTGGGATTTTTTTCTTTCTCTTTTGTATGGTTCCCGAGGATCGAACGCAGGTCGTCAGACTTTTGCAGCTAGCACTTTTACTCACTGAGCCCTCTTGCTAGGCCCCGAGTGTTTGTTTTAATGTAACAGCATGGTCTGTCCTCGAGCTCAGGCTCGAGGCTCTGGGTTTGATCCCCAGCACAACTAACAAAAATGAAGGGAAGGGAGAGTCTTATACATTCACACTCAGTCCTGCAGGACACCGTCTCGAGTATTACATGAGTACATCTAGCGCACATCCCGAGTGTGGGGCGGAGCTGGATGCCGGAGACACACGCTGCGCTTACGGGTCCTTGATCTTGTAAGTGGGTTGCACTGCTCCTTCCTGGAGTGTGCAGAAGGACGGGGCACCTTCATCCGTCCACTCTCCACAGGAGGTGTTCATGTTCCTGACCAACCGGCATACCTTCGGCCACCTGCTTTCCCTGGACAACTATCAGACCACCCACCTCCATAATGATCTCTGGGAGGTGTTCAGCAATCCTGAGGTGAGACTCAGGCGGGTGGGCCTGGGTGGAGGAGACTCCAGTTCTCTGATTCAGTGGCAGAGAGTCCCACTCAGTGCCAGGGCCCACTTCTAGTAAGATGGGTGCCATAGACATAGCACCGTCTAGTGGAGGAGGGGCTAGGTGGCACGACCCGGGTCCTCCTCCAGCTGTGATTTAGTTGAACCTTTCTACTAGAAGGCCTTACTTATCTTGGCTCTAAAATGGGTATTTCCTGGCCTCGATTACCCCTGAGAGTATTGTGCCAGTTACAGGAAGTAGCAGTTGTGACATTGTATCTACATGTTGGTGTGTAGAGCTGACATGGGTGTTTGCCCAAACATGTGCACATAGGCACATACATAGGTATGTGGGCACACTTGTATATGCAGATAGTACCTGTCTGTCCTGAGCATGTTCACACTTACTCGTGTTTTGAGGGGCCTGAAAGCAGGAGACTGTCTGAGAGCATCCCATGCCTTTGAGCTAGGACTGAGCCTCGGCTGGCCTGGGGACTCCCATCCCATGTTCCTCTCCCTACAGGACTGGAAAGAGAAGTACATCCATGAGAATTATACCAAGGCCCTGACGGGGAAGCTGGTTGAGATGGTAAGGGGTTCACACCCCATGCCCGGTGCCGTGGGGGCTTATGGGGGAGGAGCTAGATGTGAGGGGAGGCACTTCTCTGTCCCCTCTGGCAGTGCTAGGGGCAAGAGGAAGGGGTGGTGGCCAGACCATTGCATCTAGACTGTTTCCAGCCGAGGTCTGCAAGGGCTTTTGCAGGAAGGAGGGAATTGCCGAGCACGGTGATACAGGCCTGTATTCTCAGAATTCAGGCGGCAGAGGCAGGAGGATCAGGAGTTCAAAGCCAGCTACCAGCCTGGGCTACATGAAACTTTGTGAAAAAGAGATGGGTGTAGTGGCACATGCTATAATTTCAGTACTTGGAGGCAGAGACAGGTGGATCTCTATGAGACTGAGGTCAGCCTGATCTACAGGAGACCCTGTTTCAAAAAAGGGGAGCAGAGGTGAGGAGGAGGGACCATCCTCAAATGCATGCTCTGAGCCAAGAGCAAAGAGTGGGTGAGTCTCTCAGTTACATCCGTAGTCTCCACTCTGACCCTAGGTGTTCAGTCTTCCGTTGCTGATGCTGGTAGTTGTGACCTTGGCTGAGCAATTCCGTCTCTGATCTCTGCCTCCTCTGTTCAGCTGTTCAGTTTACCCAGCATCCATCGAACGCTTGCTCTCCAGGGATGCTCAGGGGCTCCTAGAGGCTCTGGAACTGGCTGGGGTAGATCATAAGATGGGTCCTGAACTGCAGGGAGGACATGAGAGTGCCACTGAGGACTGTGACTGAGTCTTCACTCTTTCCAGCCTTGCCCAGATGTCTACTGGTTCCCCATCTTCACGGAGGTGGCCTGTGACGAGCTGGTGGAGGAGATGGAGCATTATGGCCAGTGGTCTCTGGGTGATAACAAGGTATGACCGCAGATGCCTGGGCTGGGCTCGGGGAGGCCGCCCTCACCTCGGCTGCCCTTCTGGACTCTTCTCCTGACTACTTAGCCAGTTTTCCGGGACTCTTCACCTATAGTGCAGGGGTGCTGGCAGGGGTGACTGCAGTCTTGTAGGAATACAGGGTTTAGAAGTGGAACGTTAGTTCCCCCAAGTGGGTTGCCACAGCATGGCTCTGAGCTGCCTTCACACACAGTGGTAGGTTTCCAGCTCCTGGCTTGTGATTGGAATGCTTTAACTTCCTGCCAGGTGTAAGTGTGGGAAGAAGAGAGAATAAGCCATCTCTTCAGCCCTAATTCTGGGATTCCTTATGACTCAGTGACAGAGACAGCCTATGGATGCCAGAGCCTGAGCTAACAGTGGGCCTCTATACTGTTTTTCTGTGCTGTGTGACAAACTACCATAAATTTAGTGGCTTAAAACAGTACCCAAAGGGGCTGAAGAGATGGCTCAACAGTTAAAAGCAACTGGCTGTTCTTCCAGAGGATCTGGGTTCGATTCCCAGCATCTACATGAAGGCTCACAGCCATCCATAACTCCAGTTCCAGGGGATCTAATACCCTCTTTTGTCCTCTTCAGGGTTTGTACAATACAGGTGCACTTTCGTACATTCAGGCAAAAGATCTTACACATAAAAAAATAAAAATAATGTAAAGTTTTTTAAAAAAAAACACCCAGAGCTGAGACTGTAGCATAATTACAGAGCTCCTGCTTAGCACTGAAATGCTCTGGGTTTAGTTCTCAGGACCAAACAACAAAACCTGGATGCTGAAGAGATGATTCACAGTTGAGAGAGGGTGCTGCTCTTGTAAAGGACCAGAGTTCAGTTCCCAGCACACACATCAGGTAGCTTACAACTGCCTGTAACTCCAGTTCCAGGGAATCAGATGTCCTCTCCTGGTCTCTGTAGGCACTGCACTGTACACACACACACACACACACACACACACACACACACACACACACACACACACCATTTAAAAACTAATTAAATAGGAGGACATAGTGGTGCACACCTTTAATCTCAGCACTTGGGAGGCAGAGGCAGATGCATCTCTGTGAGATTTAGGCCATCCTGGTCTACATAGCAAGTTCCAGGCCTGCTGAGGCTTCAAGGAGACACTGTCTAAGAGAATAAAAAAGAAACAAACTCCTGAAAAGTTCCCACCCATTATCTCCAGTTTCTTTTGAGACAGAGTCTCACTGTGTAGCCCTGGCTGGCTTGGAACTGGCTATGTAGGGTAGTCTGGCTTCATGTGCACAGAGATCTGCCTGCCATTGCTTTCTGAGTCTGGGAGCATGTGCTCCTATAGCAGGATTAGCTCCTGGTTTCTGAAGATCAGGTGGTTTGGCTGGGCGCTCTGCTCAAGGTCTCACAAATCTGCAGTCTAGGTATGGGAGGGCTAGTCCTCATCTGCAGCTTGGGATCCCATTCCCAACTTACTAATGATGCTGTTGTTGGCAGAATTCTATTCCCTGTAGCTGGAGAACTTGGGACTGCTGGTCCTCCAAGGCCAGCAGGAAATATGGCCATGACCTGTGTACCCAAGATTCTTCTTTAAAAGGCTAACCCAATAGGTCTGGCCACCCAGGTTAACATCCCTGAGTTAACCTCATGTCAGCTGGTTAGGACCTTAATTACATCCTCAGACTGCCTTTACTCTGCCATATTATATATGTATCATATTGTATCATATGATACAGTTCCACCCTGTACTCTACTCAAAAGGAGAATGAATCAGAGTCTGGGTACCAGGGCATGGGAGTCTAGGTCCTTCCTAGAATTCTGGTTACCACATTCTCCATGGTCACTTCCAGGACAACCGCATCCAAGGAGGCTATGAAAATGTCCCCACCATCGACATCCACATGAACCAGATCACCTTTGAACGGGAATGGCACAAGTTCCTGGTGGAGTACATTGCGCCCATGACAGAGAAGCTTTATCCAGGCTACTATACCAGGGTAGGCCTACCTAGGGGGCAGGGGGGTGGGGCGGTAGGGGACATTTCTAGCTTTACACCATTAATATCATTAGAGTTATGGGTCATGGAGGAAGAGGTGGTGTGTGTGTGTGTGTGTGTGTGTGTGTGTGTGTGTGCAGAGCCTCTAGGGTGGGACCTAGATTTCCAGTGTGTGTGTGTGTGTGTGTGTGTGTGTGTGTGTGTGTGTGTGCAGAGCCTCTAGGGTGGGACCTAGATTTCCAGAATGCTGCCCTAGCCTCTGGCCATGGCTCTGATAAATCCTTCCTATGTCTATTTATTTCTCTTTATTTAGTGGTACTGGGGATTGACTCTAGGGCCTCCCATGTCTAGGCAAGCATTCTTCCACCGAGTTACATCCCTAACCATTTATTTTTAATGAAAATAATTCTTTTTTTTTTTTTTTTAGACAGGGTCTCTCTGTACCCACAGCTATCCTGGAATTCACTATGTAGACCAGGCTGGCCTCAATCTCACAGAGATCCACCTGCCTCTGCCTCCTAAATGCTTGGATTAAAAGCATATACCATCAAGCCTGGTGAAACAAATTATTTTAAAAACAGGGTCTCCCTGTGCAGAGCAGATTGATTTGAACTCCAGACGATCCTCCTTGCTCTGCCCTGTGTGAGCTGACATCGCAGCACATTAGATGACGCCTCACTATACACATTCTGCCTCCCCTGCCCTCCCATGCCTCTCTCGACTGACACAGGCTCCCTTATTCCCCGCACAGGCCCAGTTTGACCTGGCTTTCGTCGTCCGCTACAAGCCTGACGAGCAGCCGTCACTGATGCCGCATCATGACGCCTCCACCTTCACCGTCAACATCGCCCTGAACAGGGTTGGGGAGGATTATGAGGTGAGCCACTGGGTCTAGAGGCAGACCATGGTAGGATTTGAGCCAGCTGGTGAGCGGAGCCCAGGGTGATTATGACAGAGGTGTCTGGGACTTAGAGAAATATGGTGCCAGGTATGTGGGGATGGTTTCCTGGAATCCGAGTGGGATTGGGGCACAGCGTGATAGGAGTCGGAGGGTCATCAGGAGGCCAAGCTTGAACTGCAGAAGGTCTGGAGCCCTGCATCCTGCCACGGTAGTTCTGTGGCCTCGACACCTTCCTTGGCTTCTTTCTTCCTCTATTCGCATAGCTTCCAAGTTGTGAAAGTGAGTGAGAGGACCTGGGTCCCTGCTGACAGGAAACCCCAGTCATTACTCAAGGATTGGCAGCCACTGGTGAAGGAGCTTGGGGTTTTCCTCATGAGAAGGAAGAAGGCTGCCTTGGGAGTGTGGGGACTGTCAGCCTTGGTGTGGACCACAGACTTGTGGCTGGAGGAGAGTGTTAGGGGGACCAGGAAGACGTGAGGGTGGGGGGCAGCCGCCGCTCTGGGGGCCATGGGACCCTACCTCGGCCTCTGTACAGGGTCAGTTAGGGAGCTACCCGGCCTCCATTCACTCCTCATACGAGTTTCTTGAGTTCTGTGGACATGAAAACAGTTGTGCTGAACCTGGGGATGTGACTCAGAGGGCAGAGTGCTTGTCTAACATGTACAAAGCCTTAGATTTAGACCCTAGTACCACATAAAATCAGACGTGGTGGCCCCAACCCAGTCATCCCAGTACTTGGGAAGGGGAAGCAACCTGGGCTACATCATGAGACCTTGACTTAAAAACACTAACAAAGGACTAGAGAGATGTCTCAGCAGCTAAGAACACTTGCTGCTCTTCCAAAGGACCCAAGTTCAGTTCCCAGCATCCATATCAAGTGTCTCACAACCACTCATAGGATAATAGGATATGATAGCCTCTTCTGGTGTCAGTAGGTGCACGCGCGCGCACACAAACACACACACACACACACACACACACTTAAGAATAAAATAAAACTTGAAAATATTTTATTTATTATTTCATATATATATATATAAGTGTATTGCCTGCATGTATGCAATGCATCAGGTCCCTTGGAATTGGAGTTATGGACGCTTATTAGCCACCATGTGGGTGCTGGGAATTGAACCTAGATCCTCTACAAGGACAGTCAGTGTCTTTAACCAATAAGCCATCTCTCTAGCCCCTAAAATAAAACCTTTTCACAATCTGTGAATTTTCAGAACTTAACATTGGAGCAAACTCTTGAGTCGAGATTTCTCAACCAGGAGCAGTTTTTTCCCATTAGACAACATTGGCATTTCCTAGAGGTGTTTTAGGTTGTTAGACTATGAGGGTGATGCTGGTATTTGGTATGACCAGAGGGCAAGGATACCAGGACAGCCCCAATAACAGAGTGTCATTTTGGGATCAAGTTTGGCCATGAGCTAAAGCAAGCCAGGGCTAAAAGGGTTTCTTCTTTCTTGCTAGGAAAACCTACCTGTGTGTGCGTGTGTGTGTGTTTTGTTTTCGAGACAGCGCCTCATGTAGCCCCTGCTGGCCTGGAACCCACTGTGCAGCTGAGGCTGGCCTTAGGCTTCTGACCCTTCTGCCTCAACCTCTTGACTGCCTGGTTATGGGCATGTGCTGCAGCATATGGCTAAAACAGCTCTTACTGTACAATCTTATTTGTTTCTGTCAACTCTTTGTAGAGCAGAAATGGAGGTTCAGGTGAGTCATGAAGTTAATAAAGGGTGGAGGTGACCTTTGCCCAAGGCTACCTGACTCCAAGGTCAGGTTCTGCAATCTTAGTGCCTTCCTCAGGCAGCTGACGGATGTTACTACACTGGACATCTCCAGGCCCTCGGTGCTGATGAACCCCTTTGCTGTTGAGGAACAGAGGGTCAGGTGCAGTGGGGAAAAGGGAATGGTAACGGGGAGGACCCACTGACATTTCCTCTCTTTTAGGGCGGGGGCTGCCGGTTCCTGCGCTACAACTGCTCCATCAGAGCTCCAAGGAAAGGCTGGGCCCTCATGCATCCTGGACGGCTCACACACTACCACGAGGGTCTCCGCACAACCAGGGGCACCCGCTACATTGCCGTGTCCTTTGTCGATCCCTAACTGGCCAGTGCTTGGCTTCCTCAGACCTGTCCTTTTTGCTGACAACCACTGCCCAAACAGCCCCTGGGGCCTCTGGGTCTCAGGGAATCTGATCCAACCTCCAATTCTTGAATTCCTGTCGCTCTTGAAGCTGCCAGTCAGAAGGATCGGGCGCAGGACAGAGATGGGGCGCCCCTCTGAGACTGGGGCTGTCTATGGTGCTCCCACCAGCCCTAGGAGATACTGATGACCCTCATCTTCCCAGAGTCCCCAGTCCCTTTCTTCTGATTGTCCCATGGAGCCAGACTCTGTCTGAGCTGCTTAAGAGACTGCAGGGTCAGAAGCTATGCCCCAGTGTTTCCTTGGAAGAACTGTCCCCCACAGCCCCGGGATTCTGATTCTGCATCAGACTTATGTGCCACCAAGACCTGGTTCAAGCTCAAGGGCTCCCTCAGCCCCCTTCCTTGTT
This sequence comes from Eospalax fontanierii, assembly GCA_035773235.1. NCBI lineage: Eukaryota > Metazoa > Chordata > Mammalia > Rodentia > Spalacidae > Eospalax > Eospalax fontanierii. The sequence goes on from CM069553.1 coordinate 8,426,720, forward strand.
CCTAGGACTGCTGAAGCCCTTTCTCCGAGGATTGTGTCACCATAGCAAACAGTTGTCCCTGGAGACAGTGACTCATACATCCTTCCAGGGGATGGGAAAGACATCCGAGTCACAGCTCAGTCCTCTACTTACCCTACCGGAGGGAGGGAGTAACATGTCTACACTGTACTGGATCACCCTGTCTTGACAGCTCTGGAGACAGGGACCGAGATGAGAGTTCTATTAAAGGTTGTTCAAACCACTGCGTGGGAAATGTTGGGGTGGGTGTGTTTTGTGTGTGCATGTGTCTGGTAGATGCCTATAGCAAAGGTTATGAGAACCTGTGGCTGATAGGAAAGGCTGTGCAGCAGACCTCAAGACTCATTCCCCAAACTCAGTGCTGTGTGGCACCCAGGGTGCGTCTGTGTATACTGTGCTCCAGGCACTGGCTGCAACATACTGCTTCAACTGCCAAGCTGTGCATTACCTATCACCTCCTCCAGAGCCTTTACTAACCACCCTTTCTGCAGCCATGACCATGAGGGAGGAGGGAGAGCTTTGAGTAGCTGCCAACATACACTGAGCACACTGGTCTGCCTGTACTTCAAGGCATATAGTAACGAGTTAACATCTGTGTAGCCTGGGCTAGGCTCAGAACTTACTATGTAGCTGAGGCTAGCCTCAAACTCAGGATCCTCCTGCCTCAGTTGGGATTACACATATCACCACCATACTCTGCTATGAGGTAACATCCATCCCTCTCTCTCTTTTAAAGATTTTCTAAAAGATTTTTAATTATGGCCAGCTATGGTGATGCACACCTTTAATCTCAGCACTTAGGAGGCAGAGGCAGGTGGATTTCTGTGAGTTCAAAGCCAGCCTGGTCTGCATAGTGAATTCCAGGCCAGGTGGAGCTATAGGGAGACCCTGACGCAGAAAAACAATTATGTGTGTATGTGTATGGGATTGTGTCTATGAGTACAGGTGCCTGTGGAGGCCAGAAGGGGGCATGAGATTCCTCCCTGGAGCTGGAGTTCCAGGTGGTTGTAAGCCATCTGAGGGGTGCTGGGAACCGAACTCTGGTCCTTTGCAAGAGCAGAACACACTCTTACCTGCTGAGCCTTCTCTCTAGCCCCACATCTATCCATATCTTACTGCAAGCTGGGCTTGGGGCAAGCCTTCAGAACATAGCTGTTCTGGGGTAAGGGCTATTTCTTTTTTCACAGGTGGAGAAACAGTCACTGGCTTAAGGTCATAGTAAGTGACAGGGACAGGTACTTAGATATGGTTTCAGTGATTGAAACCAGGTACTGGTCATCAACAGTGGAAGGCAGAGAAAGAACCAGATGCAGGTCACTGTGGGCTCTATGATGAATGTTACAGAGCTTTGAGAACAAAGTAGGGTGAACATGGGTGGGATTTTTCTTCCAGGGGCATTTAGCATTGTCTGAGGAAGTTTTTGGCTGTCACCAATGGGGAAGGAGGTGCTGTTGGCATTTAGAAGACAGAGGCTGGGAATGCACAAGGAAGCCCTTGAACACCTCCAAAGAAAGAATGAAGATCTGTCAGCAGATGCCACTAAAGAAAGATATGTCTTGGAAGGGGGAGCAGTTTCCAGTAGGCAAAGACTCCAGTGGCCTGGAGAAGGCAGGTGTTTGAAGAGGGTGAGGCAGATCAGTCAGATTTTAATGGACTATTTTCCTGGGTTTCTTAGTCTGTTTTCTTGTAGAGGAAGTTGAAGTTGTTTTGAGACAGTATCTCTATATAGCCCTGAGTGGTACAGAACACACCTCCAAATACCATTAACATGTCTTTCTCAGGATTAGATTTGCAGCAGGTGACACTGGATGGGCAATACATTCAAATCGTAGTACCAGGCTAAAAAGAGTTGTTTGGAGCTCTACCTGGGAATAACCAGAGTCATTCAAGAATTGTGCATATTAGAACCCATGAGATGACTACATGGGTAAATATACTTGCTGCATAAACCTGATGACCTGAGTTTAATCTCCGGAACCCACCCCATAAAGGTGGAATGAAAGAACTGATTGCGCAGTTGTCCTCTGTGTGCCATGGCAGGTGTGACTCCCCCCATCACGCACAATAATAATGATAAATAAAAATTTTAAAAAGAGGGGCTGGCAGCCAGGCATGGTGAGCATCAGGCCAGCTAGGGCTACTGGGAGACCCTGTCTCAAAAAACAACCAAACAAAAAAGGGACTGGAGAGATAGCTCAGTTAAGAACACTAGCTGTTCTTGCAGAGGACCCAGGTTCAGTTCTGAGAACCCACATGGTTTCTTACCACTGCTGTGACTCCAGTTCTGGTGGAGAAGGTCTGACAGCCTTTTTGGCCTCTGTAGGCACTGTATATGGTGTACATACTTCATACATCTATGCAGGTACATACATGAAATAAAAAATGAATACATCTTTTTAAAATTAAAGAATTGTGTAGATGCCTTTAGAAGATCCTCAAGGTTTGTTTGTTTGTTGTGGTGATGTCTCTGTCTCCCTATGTAGCCCAGACTAGCCTCTCACTTAGATTCTCCTACCTCTGCTTCCTAAGTGCTGGGATTACAGACATGGACCACCATGTCCTGCCTATGGTTGTTTTAACAGTGACTATTTTCTGGCTACTAATGCAATTCATGTACACCATAGGAAATGTCAGTCAAAATAGGAATATATGACATAAGAAAGTCCTCCTGAAATTGCACCCGAGCCCTCCCGAGACCCATTCCCAGCGACAGCAGTCCTGGAGGAACTTTGTTAGCAAAGGGTCAAAGCAAGGGCCTCACAGTTTAGAGTTGTGTTTCAGAGAAGACCAGGTACAGGATGGAAAAGATGATTAGAAGCCTGGGGAATGATCTTGAGACCTCTAGCTGTCCAAGAAGGGATCAGGAAGAGGACAGGAGAGGAAGAGAGGACAGAATTTTAGATGAGATCCTCCAGCCTCCTCTGAGTCTGCCAAAGAAGGGAAAGGAAATGGAATCCGAAGTTCTATGCTCAGAGAATTCCTTGGGGAGGCCAGAGATTATGGAAAAGGAGACACTCTGACAGTGCAGATGATGAGATCTTAGAACACACCACATCCCTGACAGAGGCCTGGTCACACAGAGGCTAGGCCACACCCCAGGCAGGGACTGGGTGTGACCCGCAGTCTAAGTCAGACACTCCAGATAGAAGGCTGCCCCAGGGCAGTGACTACAGGACAGCAACTTCTGACTCATAACTGGCCTTTGAGACAGTTTGTGACAAGACTCTACCCTGGCTATATCAGTAGAAAATATAGCACAAAAGCCAAGAGGTGGAGACAAAGCACCAGTTCAAGGCTAGATTGGGCTACGAAATGGGAATCCTGCTTCTCCCCAAACAAAAGAAATACATTATGGGCTACAAATGTAGGCTGCTTGGGTATTTTAGAATTTCCATTAGCCATTTTATTTATTTGTTTGGTGTGTGTGTGTGTGTGTGTGTGTGTGTGTGTGTGTGTAGGTCAGAGGACGGCTTGTGGGAGTCATTCTCCCCTTCCATCATACGGATCACTGGGGATGGAACTCAAGTCATTAGGCTGCCAGGCTTTGGCAGCAGGCGCCTTTACACAGTGAGCCATGTCACCAAGGCTGACATTTTGTCATTTTGCCAGATTTTTAGAAGTAAAAATAAACAGGAATTTAACTTAAATAACATATTTCATTTAACCCAGTTTATCCAAAATCTTAGGGTTTCGACATGTCATCAATATAAAAATGTTAATGAGGTGGTTTTCATTTCTCTGAGTTTGCAGCGGCTGCATTTCAGCGGGTGGTTAGTGGGTTGGTCTTGCAAGGCCCAGGCTTGGAGCCTTCCCTGCTGGAGATGGTCTGCTGTATCCCAGTGCCCGGTACATAATGAGGGGCCAGTGAGTGACACGTGAACTTGGATAACCATTCCCTGAGTGTCGTGGGACCACAATAAAGATCAAATAAAAAGCTGCATGTCAGGTACCCAGCTCAGGGACCCGCACTTAGTGGGTGCCTATGCGTTGTGGCTGCTGCTTTTACTATAACCCTCAAAGACAACTGAAGGACAGTCACTTCACTGTAAACCAGGTCCCCTTGAGGGCATTTCTCTCAGATTACAAAAGGCAAGTCTGGATTCTAGAGTTGGCAGGTGCCCTGGGGTCAGGTTCTGGGGCAACAAACAAAAGAGCATGTGAACCTCTAAAAAAAACGCGCCCTTGTTTTGTTTTTTTGCCTCATGACAGATCGAGGCTCCGCCCCGCCCCGCCCTGGCGGCCCAAGTCCAAACTACAACTCCCGTGATGCAACGAGAGCCCCGAGGCCATGCGTCATCGGCATGGGACGGCCCGGACGGTTAGCCCGCTCGCGGAGGCGCTTTTTGAAGTTCAGAGTCTCGGGAGCCCTCTGCGTAGGAGTTATACGGTTGAAGTGACTGACCTCAGAGGCCACTGGCTCATCCGGGCTGCGGCGGCGAGTGACCAGCGCGACCGCCCCCCCTCCCGCCTCTCGTGGTCTGGCGCTCGCTAGTGACGTCGTGGGTGTGATGGCCGCCGCGAGGCCGGGAAGGTGAAGGTGAGAGGGCGAGCGCACCGGGGTGGTGGAACTGGCAGACCCCGCCTGGAGAGTCCTGAGCAGCTCGGCCTGGGACGCTGGGCCCTCGGGGCTCGGGTCTCACAGACATTTTCCCGCTCCGGCCTCGCCGCCAGGCCCTCCGCGGCCTCGAGGAGGGGGCGGGCCGCTGGACCCCGGGCCTGGGAGGTGGGCTCCCCTAAACCCGGGTCATCCCGGCCTTCCCAGCGCTGCGGCCACATCCCACCCCTCTCCTGTCGGTGCCCTGCGGCCACACCCCACTTCTGCCCCCTTCAGGGCCCGGCGACCACCTCCCAGCTTTGCCCTGTCCGGGCCCTGCGGCCAAACCCCACCCCAACCCTGCTGCCACACCCACCCCTGCCCCCTTCCTGGCTTTCACCCTCTACTTCTGTATTTTCTTCTGTCAGCGTTATCTCCTGACCTGATGGGCACCCCAGTTCACTACCCTGCCCTCCCCTACCAAGGGCGCTGACTGCAGTGGCCTTTTTATGTGTCTGACTTTTCCTCGCAGTGTTAAGACCCTGGAGGGCAGGGACGGCACCTGTCCGCCCCTCACCCTAGCGCCCAGCACAGAAAAGGCCACCGAAAATGCTTAAAAAGATAGTTGCTAGGGTGCAGAGAGCAAAGCTGCTGGCCCCCTCTCCTGTGGTCCATCTTCACTGTTTCTTTACATTCCCTATCATTTCTCTCCCTCCTAACAAAAAAGGACTCTTGATTGTGCCATTCTTGTGCCCAAAGGCGAGGAGGCAGCCTCAGGTTGCAAACACAAGTGAGCCTTGGAGTCACAGCCAGTGTGGGCCACTTGGTCCGCGGTTTATAGATCTTTCTAGTATTCCAATCCCCAGTTTACCCCATAGACTTGAGCATGGGGGGAGACACGTCACAGCTGCTGGGACACTGGCTTCCAATCAGGTTCAGCGTCTTTCTTGCCCACCCCTTCTACCTTTAGCTGACAGTTAACCAGTCCTCAAGCCCAGGCCTTGTCCTGGTTCACCTCCGTACTCTCCCATCCCCGGTGTCTGGCTGTGCCTTTGCAGGGACCTCACTGGTGTCCTGCGCTAACACATGGCTGAGCATGTACCTGTGCTTTGTATTTTCCCCAGTGCACTTCCTCACATGTTTCCTCAATGAGTAAGCTTCCCTCAGGGATGAATTAGTTTGGCTCTAACAATTAGACATGTTTTGCATGTCATGTGTTTCTGTCTTCCTTGCTGCCTGGTGACCTCTCCCTTTTCCTTTCCAAAAGTTGGGACAGTTGGAGTCAACACCATCAGTAGCCAACCTGGACCTGAAACAGCACAGAGAAGGAGACCTCAGATTCTTTTCATCTCTTTAACTCCATCAAGTCCATGATGCCCACCCTGTGAAGGTCTCTTACCATCCAAAAAGTAAGTGGAGGTCATGAGGTTTGGCCCCCTGGATCTGGGTTGAGAGGAAAGAAGTGTGTTTTGCTGGCCTTCAGGTGGCAGGTTTCTTGGATGGGATCCTTACGCATAGACTGGTGGCTTTCCAATCTGTGTTGGAAAAAATAGTATATTTTTTCTATGGAGTTCACTGCTTGACAGTTCAGAAAGTGGCCAGGATCTCTTTCCCCTGTTCATTCATGTCTTTGCTGGCTCTTCTTCCTCTCTGCTTGGTGCAGGTTGGCTCCTTGTCACGACTCCTCTAAGAGTCTGCTCTCTATACTCTTTTGTCTCAATTTATCAGCTTCTCTGTTCCTGTTGTGGCAGCAGACAATCTGTGGATCCATTTTATTTTCCCTGCTAGGAGTTGCTGTGCATAGACTGGGTAAGACAGTAGTATGGACTCAGGGACCGCACCTCTGATCCAAACAGCTTGCACTGAAGTTTGCTGCTGCTGTGCAAATAGCTAATACTCCTCCACTAATCGCCTGGTCAAGGCTTCTGATCACCTCAAGTGCTAATTAACACTTCTGTTCAGAGTTGGGTTTGTTTCTGGTCTTAGATTAATATACCAGTGCTGTGCCCTGGAACTTTGGGGTGGGAGAGGATTGCCAGGATGAACCAACAAGCCTTTCCCGAGAATGTGTTCCTCAGAATCTTAGAGCCAGCTACACAGACTGTTTCTTTTTCTTTCTCCTCCTCCCTCTTCCTCTTTCACCCCCTCTTTCCCTCCCTTCTTTGCTTCCCCTCCCAGGACAGGCAGGGTCACATGTAATCCAGGTCAGCTTTGAATTCACTGTATAGCTGTGGATGGTTTTAAACTCTTTTTAAAAAAAAAATTAAATAAATAAAATAAAATAAAAATAAACCCCCCAAAAACATTTATTTTGTGCGCCTGTATTGAAGTGTACACGTGGAAGTCACAGGATAACCTGTGAAAGTGGGTTCTCTCCTTCCACAATGTGATTTCAAGAAATGAACTCGGGTTGTTAGGCATGGCGGCAAGCACCCTTACCTGCTGAGCCATCTTGAAGTTGGCTGCCTCCACAAGTGCTGGGAATGCGGGTGTGTGCCACCATGCTCAGCTAAGAGGTGTCTCCATTGAATAACTTTGATGCTCTTGATGCTGATCAATTGCTGTGACACTGTCTGTATCTGCCTTCCTTTCCAGGCCTCTGTTTTCACATACACAGGAATGGTTTGGCAGCACATAGTGCTTTGCAAATTGATTTTCCTACAGAACCCTTTTTATATGGACTGTTGGGCACAACTAGATTCAGTCTTTGGGAAATGTTGCTGTAAGTGCTCCAAAGCTCAGATCTTCAGAGCACTTTGAGGCTGTCACAAAAGCTTGGAGTTTTCCGCTTAATGATATTAGAACTGAACCCTCTGGCCCAAGTGTGCATAGGGGACAAGCCCAGCATGCCTACAGCAAGCCCTGTGGTAAAGTGGGGCCTAACAGGGCTTTCTAGAAGACGAACAGGAATCCAGTTGCCTCCCACTACCCTGGGAGGATAGAGAGCCAGCAGGCAAAGCCCCGGATAGCAGGGACTCTCTTTGGACTTTTGTGCATGTATTTTGCAACTTTGGTTCTTTCTTGCACATATTATGTCCAGTTTGCTCTTTGGAGGGATTAAATTTCAGAATCTGAAAAGGTTTGTTCACCTCTTTTGACTGGCTGAGCTCTAAATACTTAGCTGAAAACTGCTTTTTAGGAAAAAATAGATTTGATCAAGGATAGGTGGTTTAAGGTGGCGTCCTTGATGGGTGTGCCTTCGCACAGCCCGTGTCGCAGAGCTTTAGAGGAGGGGTGTGGAGATGGGAAGGGTGCTGCGGTGTCAAAGGCTGTCTTTCCAGAAGCTCAGAAACTAGGTAGGGACAGAGTGCAGTTGAAAAACTAAGAATCTGGGACTGGAGAGATGACTCAGAGCACTGGCTGTTCGTGCAGAGGACCCAAGTTCAGTTCCCAGCACCTACACGGCTGCTCACAACTCTCCATAGCTCCAGTTTCAGGGGATCTGATGCCATTTTCTGGCCTCACAGGCATTGCACAACACTGGTACACTTACAGGCAGTCAAATGTGCACTCATGCACATTAAAAAACAAGAAGTTAAAAATGTGGTAATGTTGTGTGACTGGTGTATTTGTGTGTGGGGTGGCACTTGGTTGTGTCTAGAAGGACGGCAGGTGCAGAATGAATGAAGAAGGAAGGGGGTTAAGATAAATGCAGAACATGAGCTTCGCAATTAGCAGAGCCAAAGAATCAAACAGTGTGGAGCCACCCACCCAGGTTTCACCAGTGATAGAGTGGGCAGCTGTGGGCTAGGTAGTGTGACATCAGGGCCGCTTCTGACCAGCTGAATGGCCGGTAGACCCTTCACCAGCCACTTGACTTTTACTAGTTTGCATGCCTGAGTTTTCATTTACTGATCACTAATACTGCTGGGCTTGGACCCTTTGGCTTAAAGACAATGACCAGCACTTTGGAAACTTCTGAAAGCCCAGCTATTATCAGTGAACTTGCTTCCTTTTAGGAAGTCACTTGTGGGGCTCGGTACCACTGATCTCCAGCTGACCTGTGTACTCCATCTCCATGGCAGCAGGTTGGGGAGTAGAGACTGTGTTGGTGGGGTTGTCCTCCCTGAGCCTGGATGTTTGTGGTCAGTGTCTTGTAATCTGACTGTAGTCTTGTTTTAAGAGCTCAGGTACCTCTGAGCTCTTACAGTGTGGTGAGCACTCTGCTTGTGCCGTCACTTGTAAGTTGTGTGGTAGCCTTTACCACATCTTATTTGTTGGACATAAAGAAACCAAAGCTCTGAGGCAAAATACTTGCTTGAGTTTGTGCAGGAAGAGCACTCTGCACAGGCGGTTCCAGCCTCTCCCCAGCACAAACTCCTCTCCCTTCTCTTCTGCCTGCCCCACCCCTGGTTTCTGTGCACCCTTCCTTTCCACTCTGCAGGAACTGGACAATTATTTTGTTTCCAGTGCCCATTCTTAGAGGTCTGCTGTCTTTTAAGAAATAAATGTCTCAGCTGGGTGTGATGTTGCACACCTTTAATCTCAGCACTGGGGAGGTGAAGTCAGGAGTGAGTTCGAGGCCTATCTGGTCTACATAGTGAGTTCCAGGGCATCTGGGGCTGCGTAGTGAGACTCTATCCAAAAGTAAAACAAACCTGTCTCAGAGGAGCATGGTAGCACATGCCTATCAGAGTCAGCTTTTCCTTGTCTTTATCCCCTAAGCAAGCAAGCAAACCCTGTCAGGAATTAGGGCCATCGTGTGCCTAGAGAGCAGAATGACCGAGGAAGGGCGTGGGTCTCTCCACCTGGAGTGTTTCTTTGCTTTCACTGTCTGGTACTTCCTTCTGTGGACAGTGTATAGGAGACAAGATGGATTTCTGTCCATTTTCTACTTGAGGCTCAGAGGAGGACTTTTGCGTGTTACCTTAAGATTCTTCTCCATCTTGTTGAGGTGCTAGGCAGTGTTGAACAGTCAAGTAATTACTACCACAAAGCCTTGAACTCAGGGCTCTGCTGTCAGACATTGTGAGTCCAGGCAGTGTGACAGGGAGACTGACCAGGTGTCCTGAGAACTCCCTACTCCAAATGCAGTTTTTCTAAGCTGGCTCCCCTTAAGTGAGCCCTGGAGGGCCCCATATTCCTGATGATGCCAGTTCTCCTACCCCTGTGCCCTAGCAGCATGCCCAGAGGTAAGCACTCTTGTGCTGTGTGATCTTCCCTTGCAGCGCAATGTCCCTGCTCTTCTCTCGATGCAACTCCATTGTCACCGTCAAGAAGGACAAACGACACATGGCTGAAGTGAATGCTTCCCCACTCAAGCACTTCGTCACTGCCAAGAAGAAGATCAATGGCATCTTTGAGCAGCTGGGGGCCTATATCCAGGAGAGTGCCAGCTTCCTTGAGGGTAAGCTGGGCTCCTGCTTAGCCAGGCTCTGTCAGAAATTTGAGTTGTGGGATTTGGGGGTTCAAAAGCACAGCCCTGCTTTGGGGGACTTGTGGCCAGGCAGGTCATCACCCTCAGCTGTGCCCTGCTTGGAGCCCTGTGGATTTGAGTGCTGGGAAGATGAGGCAAACCATGAGTTAAGAATTGACTGAGGAATTCCAACTCTCATTGTCACAGAGGGTAGATGATTCTTATCTCTGTCAAAATGGCAAGCAGGGAGGGTGATGTGGCTCAGTTGGTAGAGTGCTTGCCTGCTATGAATAAAGCCATAGGTTCCATTCCTAGCACCAGGTAAAGCCAGGTGTGGTGGTCATGCCTATAATCCCATCACTTGGGCAGTAGAGGCAGGAGGAACTGGAGTTTAAGGTCTCAGTGGGTATGAAGCCATCCTAACCCCTGTCTCAAAGAAAAAAAAACACAACAAAACAAAAGACAGGTAGACTAAGGTTTGGGAGTTTTCTGAAACCTTGGGAGTGACTGAGCTGGCTGTACTGAGATGTCTGATACACACACTCATGTGTGCTAGTATCTGTCCCAGTTTTGGCTGCCGTAGCACCAAACAGTGTTGGGTGTTGATTATTCCAGACAGGGTGCCCTGTCTGATATTTTTAGACAGTGAGAATACGAGTAGGAGACTCATGTCACCATGCCATTTTTCCTAGTTACTAATTTGAACCTAGCCTCTGTCAGCAGAAGAGGACCATGTCCCTGCGCCCTGATCCACCTAGAGCTCCAGCCACCTGTTGCTGTCTCAGGCTCCCCCTAGATGGATTTCCTTGCTGTAGGTCTGGGGATTGTCTGAAGACCCAAGTGCTGAGTCTTCTCTGTCCTTGATTTCCTTATGTGTGAAAGAAGGGCTCAGGTGAGACCAGGGCTGTTCAGATTTGTTTGTAGAACCCGACAGGTCCAGTGGGGATGCCCTAGGGCTTGACCCCTGGCTCAGGTGGACCACTTTTTCTCTAGTCTGCTTTCAAGTAGAGATATTTGGTTTCTCATTGTCTCATATGGCCAGGCTAGTAGTTAATTCTCCATGAGACTATGTGCAGTCTCATGAACTGTGACCTGCCCTGTGCATGGGGCTTGAGGTAAAAGAAGGTATCCCCTAGATATTTGAGTTTTATTATATGATTAGAGGTTGAAATGGTGTGGTTCACTGCCTGTTTATTTAGCAGTAGGTCTGTTCTACTGTCCCTGTGCTGAACCTAAGTATGCAGGAGGGCTAACCAGGCTGAGCCTTCCCAGAGCCCAGTCAGCCTCTGTGATGCTGAGTCACTTATATGGTAACGCTGTGGACAGACACATGTTTCAGGAAGGCATCCTGTAATGGAGCTTTGGTGTATCTTCTTGTGAAAATATAAAGCCCTTGCTTATTAAACACATGGAAAGGAAGAGGCCGCGTGATTGGAGCTGTGTTTGGGATTGCTCTGGCTAAGAGTGTTACCCAGGCACATAATGAGAGCTAGTCAGCCTGCTGGTACTGCTGTCCAGTGTAGCCACATGCTTAGGAGCCAGCTTCTTCCTAGGGGCATTGCAACGACCATGCCCACGTGCCCATATAAGGGAAGAATGTTGATAGGTCTGAGTGGAGGTGACTGGTGGATTAGGGAGGCGGGCATGTTGACTTTGTAACTTCCTTTCATGGCACTACCTAGAGAGAAAACTCACTGGCTAGTCTCTGATATGCACTTGTCATACTGTGGATGCTTCGGGAGTGTTCTCAGGGTTGGGGCTTGCCAGCCTGGTAATCCATAAGAGTATACTGCTGGTCCAAACACCCATCTGCTTCCCAGGTTGCCAGAGCACCCAGCTGGTGGAAGGGTGAGGCAGGATGGGGCGGAATCTCACCCAACTGATGTGGTCCATAGAGATTTGTTAGCCATGTGCCTGTCAAGGGCATGGAGGAGAAGCTATTCAGTGGTCACACTGATCCAAGTAGTAGCCGGTTCTGCCTTTGTGGGTAGATAATGCAGACAGGTGAGCTGGCTAGGGAGAAGTACAGTGTGCTGTGCATGCACGGATGGGCATCAGTTCAGGTGGAGGGTGTGGACTAGGAAGACTTCCTGGAGCTTATAAAACCAAGCTAGACCCAAGGGCCAAATGGGAATGGGCCCTAGGGTTCCACAGCAATGTGTTCTTCAGAGCTTTGGGATGGGGGCAGCAAATAAAACCAGACAAATGAAGAGGCTGGTGAGTTTGGGCAAGTGTTGTGGTGGAGTGAGAGATGGGGACTCATAAGAGGCCAAGGCCAGAGTCAGGTCAGGAAGTAACTCAGAGTTACATGGATTAGACTCCAGAGCCAGGCTGCCTGGTTCACATTGTGTGTGGGGCACATAGTGAAGATCAGGTGAGACCATTGAGAACTGACTGGAATGGTGCCCTGCAGAGAGCTTTGTAAGCATTTGTTAAAAGACAGACAGGTTGCTGGGTGTGGTGGCGATGCCTTTAATCCCAGCACTCAGGAGGCAGAGGCAGGTGGATCTCTATGAAATCTAGGCCAGCCAGATGTACATGGCTAGTTCCAGACCAGCAGGGCTACTCGGAGACCCTGTTTCAAAAAAGCAAACAACAGGAGTAAAGAGGCACTTAGCATTTAGGTACTTGTACCAACCACAGCACTTAGTGCCTTGAATTCTTTGTTTAAGGAATTCATCTTTACAAGTCTTAGAAAGTAGCAGGAAGTCTTGCCTGCATGTACGTAGAGGTACCCATGTCACACGATGCCCACAGAGGTCAGAAGAGAACATCATATCCCCTAGAACTGGAGTTATTGATGGTTGTCAGCATCTATGTGGGTGGTGGGAATTGAACCTCTGCAAGAGTGGTCAGTGCTCTTAACTACTGAGGCATCTCTCCAGCCCCAGATATTGCTGTTCTTAAGGGATAGGAACCAGCATGAAGGAACCCAGGAGATCCTGTTCCCCTGCCCTATTTTTAGCTACCATGCCATGGGGCCACAGGAAGGCGTTGGAACTTCTGCTTGGTGGCACAGGGAGTCATGGAGGTAGTCTCATGGTTTGGGAAGCAAGACATTGGGGTGAATCAGACCAGCATTCTGGCCATGCCAGGTAGTCTTGTGGTTTGAGAGCCAGGTGTTGGGGTGAGTGAGGCTGGCACTCTGACTCTGCCCGACTTGTGATTGAGGAAGTCTTTGGACCATTGACTGACCCATTTTCATTCTGTCTCCCAGACACCTACAGGAATGCAGAACTGGACCCAGTTACAACAGAAGAACAAGTTCTGGATGTCAAGGGGTACCTTGCCAAGGTCAGGGGCATCAGTGAGGTGCTGGCCAGGCGACATATGAAGGTGGCTTTTTTTGGCCGGTGAGTCCTGGAAGCACTCACTGCTTCCATCTTCCTGGGTGAGAGGGAGAGAAGAAAGGAATCGGGGGGCGGGTGCAGGCCACAGCCCCTGTGCATGAACCTTAAAGGGCACACGGCTGCTATTTTTAGTTTTTTTACTATATTTTATTTTGTGGTGTGTGTGTGTGTGTGTGCATCTCTGTATGTGGAGGTCAGAAGAACTTGTAGGCTGCAATTCTCCTATCATGTGGCTCCTGGGGAATCAAACTCAGGTTGGCAGCCTTGGTGGCAAGTGACTTGACCCACTGAGCCATCTTGCAGCCTTTATTTTTAAGTTGTAAATCATACTTAATAAAATGAGTCTTCTGGGGAGGGGTACCTGTGACTGAAACCACGCCCTCACATATGTTGAGCTCTCTGTATTGAGCTGTACCCCAGACCCCCAGATGACTAGGAAGTGTGTGGCAGTAGTGTGGTGTTCGCCTTGCTATGCAGCTGGTCTCCACAACTTTTTACCTTGTGAAACTGAGATGGTTCACAGTAAGTAACGACTTCCTGTGCTCCTTACCCCAACCCTTGGCAACCACTGTTCTTGTTTTTAGAGACAGAGTCTCACTCTGTCTTGATCTCACAGATCCACCTGCCCCTGCCTCTGAGTGCTGGGACTGAAGGCGTGCACCACTACAGCCAGCCGGACCTTATTTTTCATTTAGTGCCTGACTCTTCTCAGCATAGTACCCTCACAGTTCATACATGTTGGAGCATGTGCCAGAACTGCCAAAACTTCCTTTTGTGTGTGTGATATACATTCATGTGTATATGTGTGTTTACTGTGCATGGAGGCTAAAGATTGACATTGGTTATCTTACTTAACTACTCTATTTTATTTATTGATGGAACCAGAGCTGGCCACATCCAGCCTGTCTAGCTAGCCCTGGTTTCCCCAGGGATGCCCCGTCTCTGCCTCCTGACAGCTGAGATTACAGCTGGCTTCCATGATTGCCTGCCTCTTACATGGATTCTACGGATCTGAACTGCAGTCCTCATGCTTGTGTGGCAAGCGCTTTATTAACTGAGCCATCTCTTCAGTCCCTTTCCTTTTTTAAGCTCAAATACTATTCCATTGTATATGTGTACCACATTTTATTTAGTTGCTCATCTGGTTGCTTCCATCTTTTGACTATGATGAATAATGCCTCTGTGTACAGGGATGTGTAGATGTCCTTTCTGGTCCCTTCTTCCAGTTCTTTTGTACGCAGAAGTGGGATTGCTGGCGAATACAATTCTGGCCACACAGCCCTGCTCCGCTGGTTTTCCACAGCAGCTGTACCATTGTATGTTCCAGCAGTAGTATATAAGGGGTTCTGTTTCCCCACATCCTTGTCAACACTTAGAATTTTCTGTGTTTTGTTAGTGGCCGTGTTACTGGCTGGGTGTCTGTGGGGTGGTTGGTTTTTTGCTTTTTTTTTTTTGTTTTTTTGAGATGGAACCGTACTCCACTGACCAAACTGGTCTTCAGCTCCTGGGCTCAGGTGATCACCACCTCAGCACCGTGTTGGTCCTCCATTGTAGTTTGACCTGTTTTTATCTATCTTGGGAGAGATATCTGTTCAAATCCTTTGTCTATTCATTAGATTGTTGTTGTTGTTGTTGTTGTTGAGTTACAGTACTTTTAAGATAAATCCTTAAATTTGTTCTTATTTTGTGTGTCATGGTGCACATGTGGAGGATAGAGGACAACGTGAGCAAGTCAGTTCTCTCCTCTGTCATGTGTGGGGACCTCAAGTTGAACTCAGATCATCAGACTTGGCGGGAAGTGACTTTACTTGCCAGCCCTGTTTGTAAATCTTTTTCCTCATTCCATAGGCTGCCTTTTCACTCTGCTGTTCAGAGGCTCTGCTGCCCAGTTCTGTGTTTGACATAGTCTGATCATCTATGTATACTTTTTTTTGCCTGTCCATTTGGTGTCAATTGCCAGTCCAGTGTTGTGAAGCTCTTCCCCTCCCTTTACCTCTAAGAGATTTATAGCCTGAGCTGGCTCTCATTGTACTGTGAGGTCTAGTAGGCACTTAAAAAAGATGAACTGAAGCCTTCTCACGAAAAAGAATTAAAATCCTCAGTTGGTAGAGTGCTTACTTAGCACTATGTTTGATCCACAGCCCTGCATAAAACCAGGCATGGGGTGCACATGCCTGTAATCCTAGCACTCTGGAGATGAGGGCAGGAGGATCAGGAGTTCAGGGTCATCCTACATAGTGAGTTTGAGGCTTCAAACTATATATAGTTTATATATTAAAAAATAAATAAAATCCTATTCAGGAGATAAGGTTCCCAGACCAGCTAGGTGCTTGGCACCCAGTGGTAGCCTGACATGGGTGCCGTGGGACTCTGATGACCTGTCACTCAGGTGTGCCCTCAGCAACTCTGGCCTGCCACTTTTCATCCTTTTCTGGAAGGTGTGGCCTGGCCCCTACCTGTCCACTGGATGTTGGGAAGGCCTGTGGCCCTGAAGCAATGTGCTGCTGGGGTCTGCCATGCAGAAAGAGAGTGCTTAGCACTGAAACGTGGAGTGGCCTGGTCTGTCAAGTAGAACTGTGTGCAAGAAGCAGAGTGAGGTAGATAAAGATCTCTTCACCCTGGAACTGCTGGGCCTGAGAGGCGAGGCTTCTTGTGTAAAGAGGAGAATGATGGGAAAAGAATATCACAGCATGCCCAATGTGGGTAACAAGGACATCATTTCAGAGATCATTTGGACAGGAAGGGAGCCATGGAGGCGAGGCCCATACTTCAGGGATAGGCAGTCTGTCAGTATCTTCTGAGATGTGCTGGATTGTTTGAGAACAGGTCACACATCTGTACCAGCTCCTTGCAGATTGATCTGAAGTGATGAGCCAGGGCACATAACAGCTTCAGACTGAGGGACGTTTGCCTGACCAATGCTGTCTGGGAGCTACTGACATTGCAGAGAACAAAACTACGCACAAGGCTGGTGGTTGCACTGTGAAGCCCTGGCTGGTGGCCAGTGGCTCTGCTGACAGCAGTTATTTTCTACTAGGACAAGCAATGGGAAGAGCACCGTCATCAATGCCATGCTTTGGGACAAAGTTCTGCCCTCTGGGATTGGCCACACCACCAATTGCTTCCTACGGGTTGGGGGCACAGATGGCCATGAGGCCTTCCTCCTCACTGAGGGCTCAGAGGAAAAGAAGAGTGTCAAGGTGGGTATCAGCCAGCTCTCTGCCGTATGTGCAGGGGGTGGAGTCGGGGCTTGGTCCGGCCAGCATATCCCTGCTACAGAACTGACCTGGCCTCCATGCACGTACTCATGAGTACTGTGGGAGATCTGAGACTGTTTTGAAGGTCGGGAAAGTGGAGCACCAAGACCAGGGCCCAGCTTGTTGAAGCTGAGCAGGCTGTCTGACGGGAGCATGCACTGCTCTTCCTGGGACTCCCACATACCAGCCAACAGCTGGCATGCTCTCATTTTTTTCACAGGCAGCTTGGAGCCAGGTGTGCATTTAGATTCATTAAGAATTAATCATTTCATGGGTCTGGAGAGATGGCTCAATGGTTAAGAGCACTAGCTGTTCTTGCAGAAGATCGAGGTTCAAATTCCAACACCTACATGGTGGCTAACAATTGCCCGTAACTCCAGTTCCAGGGGATCTGATACCCTCTTCTGTTCTCTGTGGGCACTGCATGACATGGGTGTACTTACACACATGCAAGCAAAACACACACATAAAAATAAAATTTTTTTAAAAAGGAATTAATCATTGCAGAACAGATTGGGTTTCAGGATGACATTCAAGAGAGGCTTGAACTGATCATGCGCTACCACACTTTTAATCCCAGCACGCAAGAGAAAGCTGTAGGCTGGTCTCTGAGACTGAGGCCAGCATGGTCTACATAGCAAGTTCCAGGCCAGCCTGGATAGGGAGACCTTATCTCAAGGAGAGAGGTGTAGGGGGCAGTGAATATATATTAAAGGGGAAGTGTAGAAAGTCAGCTCTTACTGATGATGTGTACAGTGAACAAAAAGGGGATGCATGAGAGACGGCTTCATGGTTAGGAGTTCTCACTGTTCTCCAGGGCCCAAGTTTACTTTTCCTGTTGGATGGCTCATAACTGCCCGACCTCCAGGGCCCAGAAATACTGTGCCCTCTCCGGTCTCTCTGGCTGCCACACACAGATTTGTGCACAAACATAAATGAAGATGAATCTTTTTTTAAGAAAAGGGTAGCTGCTGGGTCAGCCATCCTAGGCTGCTGGCACAAGAATATCTGAGCTCATGACTTGATCTGATCTTTCTTTTTCTCCTCTGCCATCAGACTGTGAACCAACTGGCCCATGCCCTCCATCAGGACGAGCAGCTGCATGCCGGCAGCTTGGTGAGTGTGATGTGGCCCAACTCCAAGTGCCCGCTTCTGAAGGATGACCTCGTGCTGATGGACAGGTGAGAGGGTGGAGGCCTTCCTAGGAGGTTCAATCTGAGAGCATCCAGGTTTCCATTCTGGGCCATCCAGGCCTAAGTCCCCTTCGTCCTGTCTTTGTTGTATTTAAATGTTGGTGCCTTTCAGACAGCTTAACCAACTCCTCCTGCTCTTGCCTTTCTTCTAGGGTCTGCTTTATCATGCCCATTGGCGTCAGTGCCCTGTTGGTGTCCTAGCAGTGGGCTGTCGCTGTGAGGTCGGGGAGGGCTGCACCACAGCTAGTATGTTTAGTTCTGCTAGTCCAGCCCAGTGTGTCAGGGTCGGGGACTGTCTGGGACACTGACTTGTTTTATAATACAAGGTCCTGCGAGCTGAAGAGACGGCTCGGGGTTAAGAGCACTGACTGCTCTTGCAGAGGAGCCCAGTTTGAGTCCCACCACCCAAGAGATGAAATTAGAGGTGTGCACTATCACACCCAGCTTTCAAGTTATAGCACCACACTTCTTGGTGCAGTGTCACACGTCCACAAATCAGGGCAGAGCAGTCCTTCGAGAGAAATAAAACACCCCAGCAACCCCACATGCTAGTCAACATGCACATCAGCTCTGCTCTTGGGCCAGTAACTTTCCCAGAGCCAGTGTCCTGAGGGTTACTTAGGCCTAGCTTGCTAAGGTCATTTCATGTATAGGCAAACAGAAAGCTTAAACAGGCTCCAAACTGCTTCAGGTGCTAGGGTCTCCCAGGACTTTGTTGTTTTTTTGTTTGTTTGTTTAATTATTTTTATTTTATTTGTACGAGCGTACTGCCTGCATGTGTGTAAGTGTATTCATGTCCTGCAATGCCCGAGGAGGTCAGAAGAGGGCATCAGATTTCCTGGAACTGGGAGTTCAAATTCATCCTTGGAGGGCTGGAGAGATGGCTCAACAATTAAGAGCATTTGCTGCTTTTATAGAGGACCCAGGTGTGGTTCCCAGCACTCATATGGCTGCAAACAACTGTGTAACTCCAGTTCCAAGGGATCTGATGCCCTCTTCTGAGCTCCTTGGGCATTGCACAACATGGGTTCACTGAGGTAATACACTTGCACACATTTTTTAAAAATTTTAAAACTGAAACAAATTCATCCTTAGTTACATTGTGAGTTCGAGGTCAGCCTGGGCAACATGATGCCCTGTTTCAACTAAAAAAAAGAAAGAAAGGAAAAAAAACCTGACTTTAATTGTATCTCTAAAGTAAAATTCAAGACACTATGTTTTCATAACAGTGGCACAGCTGCTAGAAAACTAAAACTAAACCCTTCCCTTTCCTAGTGATGGAAGGATAAGAAGTAGAAATTAAAGAGCCCCAATGAGGGCCAGCCTGGTGCCCTCCCTCCCTGCCATCCCTTCCTTTCCCTGGCTGTTTGACAAGTCCCAGGGCTGTTCACAGGCCAGGGTCCATGCTTGTACCTGACCATATCGATGTACCCCTGTCACCACCAGCCCTGGGATTGATGTTACCACAGAGCTGGACAGCTGGATCGACAAGTTTTGCCTTGATGCTGATGTGTTTGTGCTGGTGGCTAACTCGGAGTCCACACTGATGCAGACGGTAACTCCTCCTCCACCTTGTCCCTGGGCTGGCTGGGCAGGTGACTAGCAGGGCCTTGGCTGGCACAACCCCTCCTCTACCAAGGTTCTGCCCCTGCCTAGGAGAAGCAGTTCTTCCACAAGGTGAGCGAGCGTCTCTCTCGGCCCAACATCTTCATCCTGAACAACCGCTGGGATGCGTCCGCCTCAGAGCCTGAGTACATGGAGGAGGTGGGTGTGTGTTTGGCAGTCTGGAGTCTACCACGTGGTGTGAACCCTGTCTGTGCAGGGCTGCTCTCTGGTTTTCCTGGCCGCTTTAGCTCTAGCAGCTTCTCTGGGTTAAGGTCATTGCCAGAGGTCGCCATGAGTTCCTTGGTGGCTCTAATTGTCCCCTCCTCCCTCCCGTTCTCTTTCCTTCCCTTGATTCCCCAGGTGAAAACCACATCACCACATTCTTCATGCACCTTTGTTTTTGTCTAGTTTTCTTTCTTTTCAAGCATTTTTGTTATGGACCAGTAATAACTTTGTTTCACAGAAAAATCAATGCATACACAACAGACTCTAGGAAGACAGGAGAGCTTAGAGAGGGTGGTATAGGTGGGTCTGAGGACAGCCTCCAACTCAACTTTTGTGTGTGAGATTAAAGAGAAGGAGTAGTAGACTTAGCATTGGACTTGTCCAAATGCTGGATGAGGCGAGGCCAAAGCTGTGCCTTAGCCTGTCTGGTAATCTGCTCCGAGCATCTGACACGTGGCAGGTGCTTCCTGGAGGCTCTTGACCTTCTTTAGGTTCCCCCAGTGCAGCCTAGTGTGTTGGAGTTGGAGGGACTGTCCGCGGTGCTGACTTGGTTTCTAAAACAAGGCCCTGGGAAACTTGCTTGGCAGTGTAAAACCAGATTTAGGTTCCTTCACCCCCAGTTCCTTTCCTTCTGGGACACCAAAGCACAGGACTATAAACTGAGGCAGTTTGGGGCCTGCTTTGGTGTCTTACATGTCCTGTCAGGTTGCCTCAGGAACCTGCAGGGCATTGGCTCTGAGGAGACTGGTAGCGCAAGAGCACAAACAATATTTTGTTATATGTTTATACTTTTTGAATGCTGAGCCATGTGGACCGGGAGGACTTCCCCACCCCACTATCCTCACGCACGTCTGTCTGTCTGAACCCAGGTGCGGCGGCAGCACATGGAGCGATGCACTGGCTTTCTGGTGGATGAGCTGGGTGTAGTGGATCGAGCCCAGGCTGGGGATCGCATCTTCTTTGTATCCGCTAAGGAGGTGCTCAATGCCAGGATCCAGAAAGCCCAGGGCATGCCAGAAGGAGGTAACCATGGGTGCAGGCAGCCTCCTATTTCTGGGTATTTGAGTGAGATGTTGGGTTTCATGATGAATGAGCTGGGGACATCGTTATGGTGATGGGGATGAGCAGAGCCAGGGGGGGAGAGGCCGTGCCGTCCTGCCTGTGTCGGTGTGGGCATGGCAGAGGGAAGGGAGGACTAATCTTCATTGCTAGTCTGACTAGATTTAGCATCACCTAGGAGACACCGGGGCGCGTCTTGGAGGGCATTTCCAGAGAGAATTACCTGAGCAGGAGCTGTCTGCCCCGAATGTGGGTGGCACCATCTTGTGGGTTGGGGTCTCAGGATGCCTAAACAGGGCAAGGAGAAAGCCAGCCCAGAACAGGTGGCCCCTGCTCTGCCTCCTTGTCCGCTGAGATGTGCACAGCAGTCTCACATCCCCTGCCGTATCTCCTCAGCCACGAGGCACCATGCTCCCGCACACTGTCAGCCTTCCCTTAAGTTGCTTCTTGTCAGATATTTTTGAGCACAGGGTTAGAAAAGTAACTGGTGTATAGAGGGGTTTTCCTGTTCCTCACTACCAGTGCCATTCTCCTAGGTGGCGCTCTTGCAGAAGGCTTTCAAGTGAGGATGTTTGAATTTCAGAATTTTGAGAGGAGATTTGAGGTAAGTCTTTGATTCTGGTATGTGATTATTCTGTCCCCAAAAGCTCTGTCTAGCCCTGTCCATAGCCATGAAAGACACAGCCTAGCCCTTGGAAGTGGAGGCCCCCACCTCCCTCAATACCTTTGTTTGTTCTAGGAATGCATCTCCCAGTCTGCAGTAAAAACCAAATTTGAGCAGCATACAGTCCGGGCCAAGCAGATCGCAGAGGCTGTTCGCCTCATCATGGACTCCCTACACATTGCGGCTCAGGAGCAGCGGTGAGAGCCCAAGACCAAGGCAGAGGGGCCCTGGGAAATGATGGTTTGGTGTACTCTGGCCTGGGCAGCTAGGACATGCCTATGGTCAGATCATAATGTCAGTCCATGGGCTGGGACCATATTAGAGCTACATAGACAGCCTGGTAGGGACTCACTGGGTGTCTGATTGACCACATGGCTTGAGTAGTAAGGTTCACTGTCAGATGCCTTGGCCCTTGCTTTGCCAGTTACTGTGGTCATTCTTAGAGCCTCAACACTTTTTTTTTTTTGGAGAATAGAGTGGTGGATTCTTGTTTTGTTCTCAGTTGTGTAGAGGTTCAAAAGTAAGGGCTCGTGCATGCCAGGGAAGCACTATACTGCTAAGTTAAATCTTAGCCCAATTTTTTATTTGTGATTTTTGAAACAGATTGTTGCTATGTAGTCCATATTAGCTTCGAACTCAGTGTCTTCCTGCCTCAGACCCTCTTCCCCGACCTTAGCTTGAACTCATTTTTTCAAAAACGGGCATGGTGGTGCTGGAGACGTAGCTCAGTTAGTGGAGTGCTTACCTAGCATGCATGAAGCCCAGAGTTCAGTCCCTAGAGCACCACACTCTGGGTGTCGTGGAGCACGCTTGTAATCCCAGCACTCTGAGGTGGAGGCAAGAGACTCAGGAGTTCAAGATCATTCTCGCCTACTTAGAGAACTTGAAGCCAGATTGAGATACATGGGCCCTAGAATTATACACAAACCCTTGTGTTTACCACAGAAGATTGACAGGGATCTCCTTCATTTTAAACAGAACAGACACGGAGTTAAGTGCTTTGATTCCGTGCTGTCACCTACTCATCAGAGGATGATGGTGAGGTTCTTGGCCCCACTACCCCAAATTCTTTTAATTAATTTTTTTATGTTTATGAGTTGTTTTGGGGGATGTTTTTAAGTCCTTTTGAGACAGTGTCTTCCTCTAGTCCCAGCTGACCTGGAACTTGCTATGTAGACCAGACTGGCCTTGAGCTCAGAACTCTGCCTGCGTCTTCCGAGTGCTAGGGTTAAAAGCATGCACCACCACACCGGTATGTGTGGTTTGGCCTGCAAGGATGTGAGTGCATCATGTTCATGCAGTGCCTGTGGGACCAGAAGACAGTTTTAGATCCCCCAGAACTGGAGTTAACAATTGTTAGCCTCCATATGGGTGATGGGAACTGAACCTAGGTCCTCTGGAAGAACAGGCAATTCTCTTAACTGCTGAGCCATCTCTCCAGATTTAAAAGGCATGTCTACTTAAAGCATGAAGAGACTGTAGGCTGCTGAACTTGTGTCGCAAGGTACAGTATTGGCCGCAGGTGTCACTGTGCCTTGCTTTTGTTTCTACTCTTGTGTGGTCTCTCTTTTTGTTCTTGTTGGAACACATTTTAATTCACGAATAATAATCTAGCAAATCCCATTGTGAGAGGACCTCGTTTTCCTATTGTTTGTTTGTTCTTGAGACGGGGGTCTCTGTATAGCCCCTGACTGGCCTGGAACTTTGTAGAGCATGTTGGCCTCATAGGCAACCACCTGGGTCTGCCTCCTGAGTGCTGGAATTAAGGGTATGCCCAGCTCTGTTCATTGGTTTTTAGTTGGCTTTCCTTATGCCATGTGAACTTGCTGCAGTGGACATCTGCTTGTTTGTCCCTTGGGCATGTTTGAGTCTAGACTGATTCCTAGCTCTGTCACGGGGTGAGCACCTTTTCACTGTTACTCAGCTTTTCTTGGCTGCTCTACAGAGCAGTCACTATCCTGCCCCCTGCGCCGACTGGAGGAGCTCCCATTTTCACAGCTCTCACCTCATCTTGAGACATGGCCTTTTGTCTCAGACTTTTAGGTGGAAAGTATCATCTCCTTTAGCTGTCATTTCCCAATTGGTGAGGTCAAGCATTCTTGTTTGTTATCATTTCTGAGTAAAAGTTAGTATGTATGGACACATGCCAGTGTTTGGAGGACATCTCTGTTGAACTGCTTTCATTCACCTTTACAAGGGTTCGAGGGATTGCACTGAGGTTGTCAGACTTGTGCAGCAAGTGTTTGGACCCTTGGAACCACCTTACTGGCCTGTCAAGCACCCCTGTATGAGCTGGCAGAACTCTTTCTACCCCTTAGCCTCCTCTTTTCTGTCACCACCTTTCATCTGAATGGAAAACCCAGGAGAGGGTGGCCATCTCCTTCTTGTCGGTGACACCCTGTCTAGGCAGGGTGGCAGTGGCCTGGGTGAGCTCCCCAGTGTTCCCTGGGGCTCCTCTGCTTAGTGAGGTGGGGACTCAGGTCTCTGACCAGTGCTTTTTGCTTTCAGGGTTTACTGCCTGGAAATGCGGGAAGAGCGGCAGGACCGGCTGAGATTTATTGACAAACAGCTGGAGCTCCTGGCCCAAGACTATAAACTACGAATTAAACAGATTACGGAGGAAGTGGAAAGGCAGGTGAGAAGTGAGGAGAAAGTGCTTTGGGGAGATTTGAACTCAGAGTCAAATTTAGAGTGTGTTGCAGAAGTGGTAAGTCAGACATCCTGGTCTTAGGGGGCTGATAGCTTTCTGAGGGGAAGTTGTGCTCCTGATTCAAGAATACAGAGCTTCCCTTGGTTTGCGTCTTCCTGTTGTGCATACTGGGGCAAGTGCTCCTCCCTAGGCCTTCTTCGTGGACCAGCTGGACATGTAATGGGCTGTTTGAAGTCTGCCCTTCAGAGGCTTCAGTCATAAAGGAGCTGGGGAAACCAGGTGTGAGGACAGGCAGGCAGCTCGCCAGAGTCTCTCCTGCTGCAGAGTGAGACACACTTGTCTTGATGCCAACAGTATGCTTCCCTTGGCTGCAGGTGTCCACGGCCATGGCTGAGGAGATCAGGCGCCTCTCTGCGCTGGTAGATGAATACCAGATGGACTTCCACCCATCCCCAGTTGTCCTCAAGGTTTATAAAAATGTGAGTGGGGAAGCAGCAAGTGCTCTTGCCAGGGGCGGCCGGGCAGAGTCACTGGGTAGACAGCACCTCAGCCTCAGCTGGTGTGTCTCGGTCCTGAGTAGAAAAGTAAGAGCAGGAGACAAGAGGCCCAGGCTTCCTCAGCCTCCCCTGGTCACCTGGCAGGCCTGACTGGGCAGCCTGGGACTCTCAATTTTGGGGGTGGGGGCAGTGATCATCTTACAACCTTTCTTTTCTGGTGGCAGGAACTTCACCGCCACATAGAGGAAGGCCTAGGCCGGAACATGTCTGACCGTTGCTCCACGGCCATCACCAGCTCCCTGCAGACCATGCAGCAGGACATGATAGGTTAGTGCTGACAGAGAGATGGCGAACTGGGGACCTAGGGACTGCCAGAGCCAAGTCAAGGCTAATCAAAATAAGAAGATGGGCTAGAGAGATTCCTTAGTGGTCAAGAGTGTGCACTGCTCTTGCAGAGGACCTGAGTTTGTTCCCAGCACCCATACCAGGCTGCTGGAAACTCCTGGCTACTGGCAACCAACTGCAGCTCCAGCTCCAGGGGATCCAATGCCTCTGGCCTCCTTGGGCACCTGCACTCAGGAGCACATAGCCACAACCCAGATAGACACACACCCACACTTTAATAAGATAAATCTTTAAAGTAAGATGACCTTTTCTTATCTGTCATCTTTGGTGATGATTTAACTCAGTACCTTCAGATTCTGGGTGTGTGTCAAGTCATTCTGTGTACACTTGGGGGAACTCATTCTGGGTTACCATGTGGGTCACTGTGATAGACTGAGAAGTATCAGACAGGACATGACTGCTGGTAAGTTTTGGCACCTCAGGCTTCATAATCTTGGTTGGGAAATGGTCTGCCTGCCAGTGAGGCAGCCCCACTAACTGAGCCACCCTGGTGTGGTTTCTGTGCAGAGCTGTCATGGCCACTGTTCTGAGGTTTGGCCCTGGTATGGCACAGGCCTGAGCTGATATGCTCTCTCTCTGTTTGTGCCCTTGATAGATGGCTTGAAGCCCCTTCTTCCTGTGTCTATGCGCAACCAGATAGACATGCTGGTCCCTCGCCAGTGCTTCTCACTCAGCTACGACCTGAACTGTGACAAGCTGTGTGCCGACTTTCAGGAGGACATAGAGTTCCACTTTTCTCTTGGATGGACTATGCTCGTCAACAGGTTCCTGGGCCCCAAGAACAGCCGCCGGGCCTTGATGGGCTACAGTGACCAGGCAAGCAAAACCTCTCCACAGGGCATCATGGCAGGTCAGTCTGGACACTGCCATCCAGACGATGGGGGTCCCTAAGGCAGACAGCTGAGCCGTGCATCTGCATGACACCAGGTCAGCACTGTCACATCTCATCAGTTTGGGCTTGCTCTAATGACAAATGCTGAGTTTTTCCTGGTACCTGTTAAAGTATATAATTATTGAAAACAGATGACTTGGGGCTGAGGTGTAGCTCAGTGGTAGAATATTTGCCTGTTATGTAGGAGGCTTTGGATTTGATCCTTAACATCATGGAAAAAATAAAAGATTTTAGAAAGGAATTTAAAAACATTCATCTTTATACCACCACTTTAAAATTTAGAATAAAAAATGCTTTAGGGACTGGGGAGATGTTCAGAGGGTGCAAGTACTCTGCAAGCCTGAGGATCTGAGTTTGGATTCTAGCCCCCATGTATAACGCTGGCCATGCTGTGCATGCCTGTGACCTTGACACTTGGGGACAGAGACAGGTGATCCCTAGAGTTTGCTGGCCAGCCTAGCTGACACAGCAAGCTTCCAGTTCAATGAGGGACCCTGTCTCAAGGCCATAAGGTAGACAGCAGTAGAGGAAGACACAGGATATCCTAATCTCACATGCATATACCACACATACAGACAACAGCAGATGGACAAAGTAAAACATGTGCTGTGCTCGTACATACCTAATGACCAGGGCCTGTATCCCGAGGGACCCCAAAGTGCTCACCTCTGGGCTGGCAGGTTTCTTTTCTTTTTTTTGAGACAGGGTCTCTCTGTAGCTCCAGCTGACTTGGAACTCACTGTATAGACCAGGCCTCCATCTCACAGAGACCCACCTGCCTCTGCCTCCCGAGTTGTGGGATTAAAGGCGTTCACCCCCATGTCTGGCATGACAGGTTTCCTAAGAAGTAGAAATCCTTCTCTACTGCACATGAAACTCATTGTTCTTCTTTCACCCTTGGGAACTGGAGCCACTCTACCCTACCCTGGCCCCTTAATCCTGGGTTTTGAGGGTTTGCTCCAATGGGAGGCTTGTTACATCCTCTTCACATCTTTGCCATCTCTCCCATCAGGTTCAACGTCCTGTCCCTCTGACACCTGCCAACCCCAGCATGCCTCCCTTGCCGCAGGGCTCACTGACCCAGGAGGAGCTCATGGTCTCCATGGTTACCGGCCTGGCCTCTCTGACATCCAGGACCTCCATGGGCATTCTCGTGGTTGGAGGAGTGGTCAGTGACAAGTCCTGCTTGGGAACAGGGAGGGCCTGAGGGACTCAGTGAGTGTTCTCTATCCTGGGGAGCTATGTGGCCTTTTCATATA
The DNA here is from genome assembly GCA_035773235.1 of Eospalax fontanierii. Classification (NCBI taxonomy): domain Eukaryota; kingdom Metazoa; phylum Chordata; class Mammalia; order Rodentia; family Spalacidae; genus Eospalax; species Eospalax fontanierii. Next base: position 8,453,684 of record CM069553.1, read on the forward strand.
CATTGTTGTCCCCCTTAGATATCAGTCAGCTAACAGGATGTTCCCATTTCCTGGGTATGACCTGCCAGAAGCCCACAGCTAGAGTTTCAGCCCTCCCCTGTATCCCTACAGGTGTGGAAAGCAGTGGGCTGGAGACTCATTGCCCTTTCTTTTGGGCTCTATGGTCTCCTGTATGTCTATGAGCGTCTAACCTGGACCACCAAGGCCAAGGAGAGAGCCTTCAAGCGTCAGTTTGTGGAGTACGCCAGTGAGAAGCTACAGCTCATTATCAGCTATACTGGCTCCAACTGCAGTCACCAAGTCCAGCAGTGAGTGACCCAGGGTCCTAAGAAGGATATTCCTTGATCTTCTGAGTCTGGCCTGGGAGGCCCTGGGGCTTGAGTATCATGGCCTTGGCACTTTGGGCTGTGTTGTGCTAGCTTTGAGTCCAGGGATGACAAAGGAGTCCAAGACACAGAGGTCCTAGGCTCAGCCTAGGCAGGCCTCCAGTGACCCAAGTGGGGGAAAATGGAAAAGGAAGGGATCGCATATGCTGCAGGAACTCTGACTTTATTCTTTTAAATACTTTTAACGATTTTAATTATGTGTGTGCGTGTGGGTATGTGCATATGAATGTAGTGCCTGTGGAGGTGAGAGGCAATGGGTCCCCCAACTCCTGAAGTTGCAGGTGGTTGTGAGCTTCCCAGTGTGGGTGCTAGGTGTCCAACACTGGTCCTCTCCAAGAGCAATATATGCTCCTAACCGCTGAGCCATCTCTCCAGCCCTTCAGAGGGGATTTTAAGATTGCCTTGGGGCTGAGAATGTAGCTCACATGGTAATGTTTGCCTAGCATGCATGAAGCACTGGTTCAGTCCCCGGCATGGCATAAACTAGGCATGGTGGCTTACTTAAACCTACAGTCCAGTACTTAAAAGGTAGAGGCAGGAGGATCAGGAATTTAAGGTCATCTTATGCTATATAGAGATTTTGAGGCTGATCTGGGCTCTAGCAAGTCCTGTCTCAGTGAAATTAAAAAAACAAAACCACAAAACAAAACCAAAAAAACCTTGAAAGGCACTTGGGTGTAGCTGTGAGGTCATATCACAGGTTTTTGTAGTACTTCATAGACAGGGTACTTATGGGTGCTCCATCTTGGGTTATGGGGAAGGTGGCCACATTGGATGCAAGCGTTGAAAGCTGTTGGTAGTTTCAGCAGAGGTGGGAAGGATCCTAGCTGGGCAGGGCCACAGCAGAGATGTGGATTTCACCTAAACTGCCATGTGACCAGTTGATCCTACTTCTGTCCTTTCAGGGAACTGTCTGGGACCTTTGCCCACCTGTGCCAGCAAGTGGACGTCACCAGGGACAATCTGGAACAGGAGATCGCAGCCATGAACAAGAAAGTTGAGGCTCTAGATACCCTTCAGAGCAAAGCAAAATTGCTCAGGTGAGGTGGCCTAGTGGCCAGAGTGGGGGAAGTTGGGTTTCACTTGCCATTTCCTGCCTGCAGTATTGACACCAGGCACTCTGGTGAGGATTTAGCTCACCTGTGAGATGTTTGCGAGGTACTACTGGGTGCCAGCCAGTGTTGGTGCTGGAGGCTGAACAGGACACCGTGTCTCTGTCCTCAGGGTGCTTGTACCTGGGGCATGGTGACATCCAGGAAGACAGTGCTGTAACAGTGCAGCTAGGGAGGCACCTGCTCCTGAACTTCAGGGCCTTACCACTTGCTCAGTCTTCGCCATCCTTGGAGAGGAGGTCATCAGCTCTGCTCTCTAAGTAGGAAAATTGGTGGCTACAGAGGTTAGGTGCCTTGTCTGGAGCCCCACAGGAAACGGCCAGATAGGGCTTGGGGTGCAGGTGTGCTGCACATCAGTTCTCTTTGCATTGTACTAGACTTGATAACCCATGCCACATTTAGTTCCTATCAGAGCACATGTCCACCCACCGGGGAAGGCCTGGAGCCTTCAGGGTCTCTGTAGAGCTGTGAAGAGAGTCATGAGGATTTGGGTGCTGCATTCTGACCCTGCACTCCCTCAGCTTGCCTCTGTGAAATGGGAGTATAATTTCATGACAACCACGGCTGAAGTAAAGGTGCTCTGCTGAGTCCCTGGCCTGCCCAGGCTGTGATAACATCAGCACATGGGGACCTGTACTTCCTGCCCCTGCCTCTGAGGTCAGAGGCCCTCAGGGGACAGAGCCAGAGGGGAGGTACTTGGACAGTTTCGACTTCAGCCCCCATCAGATCAGCGGATTTTCCCTCCCGTGCCTGGCCTGTGTAGATGTATCCCTCATGTCTATCACCAGGGACACATTGCCGACCCTCTGGGGCTCTTGGGGAACAGGGTTTCTATTGCTGCTTGTCAGCCGTGGGAACAGGCTGAGGCAGCATCCCAACTCCTCACCCAAGCTGACTTCCAGCAGCTTGGGAATTTGCTGTCGCAAAACTAAATCCTGAAGTGTAGTGGTTCATGCCTGTAATGCCAGCACTTGGGAGACTGAGGCAGGAAGGGTGGCTGTGAGTTGCAGGCGAACCTGGGCCAGATAGTGAGACCCCTGTCTCAGCTTACCTCTCTTTAAATAAATTAAAAAAAGCCTAGATTTGGCTTTAGTGTCACATGCCTTTTAATTCCAGCACTTGGGAGGCAGAGTCAGGAGGGAGGATGGATCTCTTGTTAGCTCCAGGCCAACTGGGGCTACAGGGAGACCGTGTCTTAAAAAGATAAATAAATAAAACAGGCATGGTGGCACATGCCTTTAATCTCAGCACTTGGGAGGCAGGAGAATCTCTGTGAGATCGAGGCCAGCCTGGTCTACATAGTGAGTTCCAGGCCAGCTGTGGACAGCTTGAGATCCTGTCTCAAAAAGACCAAAAAGAAAAAGCCTGACTGCAGACTGAGCTAAGTGCTCACTGTTGGAGTAAACAAAGGTACTGAAAGTTGACTGCCATCTGTACAAACCAACTGTGTCTTTGCAGGAATAAAGCTGGCTGGTTGGACAGCGAACTCAACATGTTCACACACCAGTACCTGCAACCCAGCAGATAGTGGGCAGTGAGGTGGGGTCTGCACGGAGAAGGGGCAGAGCTCCCCGCCTACCATCACCTCCGGTCCCTGGTCACTGCAGAGAGAAGTAAGCACCCACAGTCTCATACTGTTTGGAGCCCTTCAGCATCAGTTACCCCCACCTCCCACCCCTCTGGCTTATGTCCCCAAGGAGATTTTGATGACAACTGCCCAGCACCAAGGAGTCGTGCAAGGCCATGTCTGCTTACCGTGTTCGCTTGGTTGAGATTCACTGTCACTTGATAACAATCTTGGATTAGCGAAGCCCTACAGAATGACTGACGGGAGCCCTCACTCATATCAGGCAGACACTTCATCTTCTCCAGCCCTAGTCCAGGTTCCCGGTTTTACACCCTTGCACACCTACAGAGAGAGGCCATGTTGGGGTAACTGGACTTCTTTCCAGAAGAATTCAAGATAGTTCTGGAAGGGCCAAGTCTGTCCCAGGAATTGGATCTTAAGTTGTTTGGCTCTCAGCTTTAGCACTTTGTCCCATGTGCAGGGTCTTTCAGTTGTGCTTGGTGGCCAGGTTCAACACACCCCAAACTTTAGACTCAGGCAGCTTCTGTGAGAAAGTAGGGACACTGGAGCCAGCCAGAGCAGAGGGAGGAGCGCAGGAGAAGGTGGGTGGATTGGGGTGTCAGATGCAGTAGCTCTGTCGATGGCCAGTATCATGATGAGACGGAACTTGCCTCTCTTCTTGCCACTGAGGCCTTTGCTCTTTTTCAGCTCTTGGCCCCTTAGTCCTGGTTTATTGTTGTTTGTGAGAGTGAGTTCAGTCCAGGTGGTTAGAGGACGTGGAAGGAGGGATGGTGGAAGATGGGGCTGCCCGGATGGCTGGAGGTTGGTGAACAAGAGAGCCCTCCCTCTAACCTCACTCTGAGGGGCTTGCTGGCCCTACAAACTTGAGTACGTCCCCGCTTTGCCGCAGACTCTCCTTGACCACCATGCTCTGAACTGTATCCTGTAACCTGAGGCTGCAGCTGGCTGTAAGATGGCATGGGAAGCCTGACAGCCATTCCTTCCCTCCCTGGCCCTCAAGCCTCTGCCTGCTCGCATGGCTTTGTGTTCATTCTGAGAACTTCCCGTTGTGTTGGAATTATTACTGGTCAAAGTAGGAAAGGCTCCAGTCAGTAAGGTATTGACTAGGGAGAGAGTGACAGAGCCTTTGTAGAACACGTACAGAGTGTCTAGACAACCAGAAGTCCACAGGCGGGGGCTCTGTCCTGCTGAGCGGGTGGCCACAGGCTTTGTCCTCTTCTGTCCATGTACTTGTACACCTGCCCTTCAGTCTACCTTGTGTGGGACCGTGTTGTATTTGGCCAAGGTCAGCATGTCCTGGGAAGAAGTGATCAAGCTGTCAGACTTCGACATACAGAGGTTACCTCACAGCATTAGGAGAAAAAAATCAGTGTCTCACAATCCCAATGAATATTGTGTTCTTTTTGGAAAAAAAAAAAAAAGAATAAATATGATTTTTTTTCAGTGTAACCCCTGAGCAATGAATGAAATTTTGGGCTTATACAATAAGTAAAATCAAATTTATACCACCAAGGGAGAGGCTGTTTCTGAGAGAAGTTTAGCAAAGCACTTTAGTTTCTTGCTGCTAACTGTTCTGTGTTCCTTCTCCGGGTGTGAAAGGAGCTTGACACAGTGAGTTTGCTTCTGGTGTATTCGAGGTGATGCGCCTGCCTGAGTTACCTATATCACTGCTGATCATATTGGAAACTAAAATAAAGCCCAAGTTGTGATCCTGTGTGAACTTTCTTCCTGGCCGCCGGCTTGTAATATAAAATCTTGCAGCCTAGCTCAGTCTGTAGTCTGGTCTGTAAATAGAGCACACAGCCATGTGTAGTCTGGTCTGTTATAGAGCGCACAGCCATGTGTAGTCTGGTCTGTGATAGAGCGCACAGCCATGTGTAGTCTGGTCTGTGATAGAGCGCACAGCCATGTGTAGTCTGGTCTCTTATAGAGCACACATGTAGTCTGGTCTGTTATAGAGCGCACATCCAGCCTCCGAGGCCCAGATTTCTCTGTAACTGTAAACATTCAGTTTTCACATAAAACCTAAGTGACTCCGTCAGACTGGCCCTCCCCACTTGGCCTTCTGACAATTTGGCTGTATAAGGGCTTCTGGGAGTGGATGAGGGGGCCACTGGCGGGTCTCTAGAGACTCCCAGCTCAGCTAATGGCAACCTCATCCTCCCAGATTCCCAGGCCACAAATGGAGGGGTCAAGTCCACTGTCACACACACTGTACTTAATCTGTCAGGCTCTGCCTGAATCTTCAGGACCCTGACCTCTTAACCCTCTCTCATGGATGCAGTGGGCTGACCTAAATTAACTGCCGCCTACCCTGTCCCCTCCCACACCCTGATCTGTGACTGCTTGACCTGAAGCAACTCTGGCAACTTTTGTACCTAGAGCCCAGCTCATGTCAAGCTCTGAGCACTGCTCTGTCTGCCCACCTGCCCACCTGCCCCCCGAGCGGAGGCCAGGTCCTTGCTGTGGCTCTGCAGATCCGGCTCTCTCTCCCTGCCTAATGCTGGTTACTTGAGGTTCTTGGTATGGCTTAAATCCTCTGCCCTGGTTGACCTTCTGTCTTCCCAATAGGCCCCAGCTAGCTCCACTGCCTCCTGCTGTCCCCTCAATGAAGTTAACCAGACCATTCAACTGAAAGCCCCATCTTTCCCATCCACTGAACTCCTGAGTGTCCTCACTCTGTGTGTAGCACATGGGGTATGTGTGTTTGTTTCCAAACAGTTATTTCACAGAAGAGGGTGTCTCATCTCCGTTAGAACCTGCTTGGTAAGGGCTGCCATTCTAGTCTGTTTCACTTTTTGATATCTGTTGGTGCCTGGCACATACTGGAGTTGTGTACAGATGGGTGAGTGAGTATCTGAGTGAATCAGTTCCCTGGCTTTGGGAGCAGAACTTACATGCTTCTGGAAACCCAGGGACTTGCAGGTGTGCTGTGTGCCAAGAATTCAGCACGTTCAGCCCCACTGTGGAGCCTGAAGCTCGGAGAAATCAGAGTAGCTGAAGCCCCAGCATCTGGGCTGCCTGGGGAGGAGAGGGTGGGGCCTGCCTCTGAGCCCAGATTTAAATTTTCTTATGTGTATATTTTGCCTGCTGTTATGCAATTGCACCTGTGTATGCAGTGTCTTCAGAGGTCATCAGAGGGTGTCAGATCCCCTGGAACTGGAATTATGATGGTTGTTAGCTGCTATATGAGTGCTAGGAACGGAACCTGAGTCCTCTGCAAGAGCATCCAGTGCTCTCATCACCAGCCATCGCTCCAGCTCCTCTGATCCCAGATCTTAATTCCTCGAAGCCCAGTGTCTTTCAAATGTGTCTTTTACCCTACCATCCATTATAAATACATGTGCTCTAGTGTGTGTGAAGCAGTATTTAACAGGGAATTTCTGTTACTAATAAGGTGATGCTGCTCACCCATTGGCTTGGAGGCTCATGACTTGACAAAAGGTGGGCCAGTGAGATGGCTCAGCAGGTAAGAAAGCTTGCCACTAAGCCTGATGACCTGAGTTAAATTCCTGGAACCCACATAGTTGAAGGAGAGAACTGACTAGTAAACAAGTTGTCCTCTGATTGCCACACTGCACACACGTGCGTGCACACACACACACACACACACACACAAAACAAATGCAATAAAAATTTTTACAAAGTGTTTTAGGCCTTGCCGCGCAGCACATATGGGGTTAGTTACTATCAGCTGTGACTGGATCATCCCTACCTCATCTCACCAGAAGGTCTGGAGAACGGAGGTGGGAACATTAGCACAGTCTCCTCATTTAATCACAAACACCACAGGAGCAGGAATGTTCACTATCCAGATATTCCAACAGGGCCCTCCCTTGCATGTCAGTCAGGTCTACACAGTCCCCAAGTGCGCCCCCCCCCACGTATATAAATAAATGTAATTATTAAAGAGAAAAAAAAAGCCCAAGGGCTTCCTGTCTCAGTGCTCCTCCAGAGGCCAGACAGCTGACCGTACCGAGAGCTTAGTGTGGTAAGACGTGCAGGCGGCATCTCCTCCCCTTTTAACATGAGGAAGTTCATTAATTCAGAAAGATTCCTAAGTGCCTTTTTTCTTAAATTCTTTTTCTTTAATAATTACATTTATTTGTGTGTGTGTGTGTATTTGTGTGGGGGTGCACATGTGGAGATCAGAAGGCAACTTGGGGGAGTCAGGTCTCTTCCCACCAGAGATTGAATCAGGTTATCACCAAGCTTGGCAGCAAGAACTTTACCCATCGAGCATCTCACTGGCCTCCTAAGTGCCTGATATATATAATGTTAAGCACAGCTCTTGGTACTAGGGACAGACGGGATAAAGTAGATGAGAATCGAGTATCTGGGCTGGAGAGATGGCTTGGTGGGTAAGAGCACTCACTGCTCTTGCAGAGGACCAGTGTTCAATTCCCAGCACCCACATGGTGGCTTACAAGCATCCATAACGCCAGTTCCAGAAGAATCTGATGCCCTTTTGTGGTCTCCACAGGCATTGCATGTCCAAGTGCACCTAAATACATGCAGGCCATACATTCACACACACCCACACATACACACACACACACACAAATAATAAATAGTGGAGGGGCTGGTGAGATGGCTCAGTGGTTAAGAGCACGTAAAATAAAAATAAATGAGCCAGGTATGATGTCGTGCACCTTTAACCCCAGCGCTTGGGAGGTAGAGGCAAGCCTCTGTGAGTTCAAGGCCAGCCTGGTCTACATAGGGAGTTCCAGGGCAGCTGGGGCTACAGGGAGACCCTGTCTCAAAGAAAAAAAAAAATATCTGTCTATACAGAGATCAGGGACAAGAAACAAGACTAAGTAGACGACAATAGGCAGGATAAGGGGTTTGTAAGAAGATGTGCGACAGAGGCTGGGTCTGGAGCAGGGTGTTCCTACAGCAGACAGAACACAGGCAAGGTCCGGAGGGAGACCGTTCATGGTCTTTCAAACAACAGAATGGAGGAATGTGGCCCCAGAGTGAGGAAGACGAGAGAAAGAAAGGGCCAGTGGGGTCTGGGGGCAGAATGGGCTCAGTAACCACTGCAGGGGTTTTGTTTCTGAGGCAGAGGAGCAGACGGGTGGTAAGAACTGACTCACGTCTTACCTGGGATAGCGGGTGGGATAGCGGGTAGGGGAGCGGCAGATACCAGAGAGGCCAGCCGGGCGGTGACAGCAACAGAACAAGAGAGGCATGATGGTGCCCTGCCCTGGGGTGTTCACATGGAGGTGGCAAAAATGGCCAGCTTGTAGCTAGTCATGGTGGCACATACCTTTAGTCCCAGCAATTGGGAGGCAGACGGGTGGATCTCTGTGAGACCAGCCTGGTGTACATATCAAGTTTCAGACCAGCCAGTAGAGTGAGCCCTGTCTCAAAAAAATCGGGGGAGGTGAGGAGAAGGTACACCGTGGCACACGCCTTTAATCCTCACACCTGAGGGGCAGAGGCAGGAGACTCCCTGAGTTCCAGGCCAGCCTGATCTACATAGTGAATTCCAGGCCAGCTGGGGCTACAGGAAGAGCCTGCCTCAAAAAATAGGGGGTGGGATGGGTGGGCTTCTGGACATCGTTTGAGACATTACAATGTGTATATCCATTTTTTATTTTTAAAGATATTATTTATGTATGCATCTGCATTGTTAAATGGACGCCAGGATCTGAAATCCAGTCCTATGATTATGTAGCAAATGCTCACCACTGGGCAGGGTCTCCAGCCACTCATTCACTTTTTTTGTTTTCTGAGATATAATCTTATGTATTCCAAGCTGGCCTGGAAGTTTCTACACAGCCTTCAATTTCTGATCTTGCCTCCACCTCCCAACGAGTCCTGTGGTCATAAGCACAGGACACATAGTCATGCTTAGTTTATACAGTGCTGGGGACCAAACCCAGGGGTCTGTGCATGCTGGGCAAGCAGTCTACCCTCTGAGCTTTATCCCAAGCCCATGTGTGCATACACACACACACACACACACACACACACACACACACACACCTTTCCTTATTTTTCATGTGTATGAATGTGGGCACGTGCATGCCCTGTGTGCATGTACAGGTCAGAGAACACTTTTCGGGAGTCCTTGATTCCACCGTGAGACAGGGTATTGCTGTACAGCATACTCCAGGCTCTTCTGTCTTCACCTTCCATCTGGCCACCAAAGTGCTGGGATTACAGACTTGGTCACCATATCGAGCTTCTTTGTGTGGTTCCAGGTACTAGACCCAGGTCCTCAGGTCTGCATATCTAACACTTTTACCTGCTGAGCTACCTCCCTGGCTCTCCTTTTTCTGAGACAGGGTCCCTCCATGTAGTCAGGCTGTCCTAAAATTGTATTCTGTCTCAGCCTCACTGCTGCTGGGATTACATGCTTGTGGCAACATGCCTGGCAAGTCAGTTTTTAAGAGTGGAATGCAACCATCTTAATAGCGAGGCTGCTTCCTCAGACCCTTGAGCACCATTAGGTGCTCCTGTTCATCTCTTAACCCAGGTTACAGGATCCCATTCCTCACCAATCAGTGCCCTCACTTTATCAGCAGACACCTTGCGAGGAGGTTGAGACTTAAACTTGCGTTGTAAAGCAACCAGTCTCACAATGAGGGTTTTCACCAGAAGCAACCTGCCAGCTGTACCAAATTCCCTAGCTTTCCAGAAATGTCCAAAAGTATCATACCATCACTAAGAAACAATGAGTCGGAGTCAGTTGAATTTACCTTGAGTATTCCTTTAAGCAGTTCTCACCAAGGGCCACCAGCGTCGTCCGCCCCATCAGGACAGTCTTTAACAACTTCAAGCTTAGTCTAGTTTATGAACTGGCTCTAGAAACCACCAAGGGCACAATGGGAAACTCGTCCTTACACTTCTGTGTCTCTAAGACCACTTCTGGTTATCAAACACAAAAACCCTGAGGCCTTACAAAACACAGGCGTTTCTAGAACAGAGCCGATAGAATGTATGTATGTGAATTATAAAAGAAGACTGACTTACAAGACTGGGCTTGGGTGGTCTAACAATGGTCTTGAGCACCAGGGAGAGGCAGAGAACTCAGAAGCCCTGAAACCTAAGGCTCTTGCCCCCAGTCCAACTTGCAATCTGTTGCTGAAGGCCTGGAAGTTCTTTAGATGGTGTGAGATCTTCGATGAGAGGCCAAAGACTAGAAGGTTTGATGTCCAATAAGACGGCTCCCAGCAGTGGCTCCGTCTCAAAGGGTTTTCCACCTGACCTCATTTTACTCCGGTCACCAGTTGAAAAGTGCCTCCCGTATTGAAGGCAGTTCTTCCTCTTGCCAGTCAGTCCTCTCTGGACACGCCCCTTAGGCACTGAAGCCTTCCTCCTGTCAAGTTGACCACCAAGACCAACTTCCAAAGCCCTCCCTCCTCTCTCTCTTTCCTCTTTTTCATCTCCTTTCCCCTTCCTTTCCTTTTGCATTTTTGACTGGTTTCAGGAACTTTGGAACACTATGTATCCCCAGCTGCCCTTGAACCCCAGATCCTTTCTGGCCTCTGTCCTTGGAGCAATATAAATAGAACAGCTGGGCATCTTTTTTATGTGTTTATCTGACATCTCTGCCTCTTTAGTGACATGTCTGTTGTTTTAACCATTTAAGAAATTGAGGTGTAGGGCTGGCAAGACAGTTGAGCAGGTAAACACACTTGCCACCAAGGCTCAAGATGACCTGAGTACAATTCCTGGGACCTTCGTGGGATCTGGCTCCTGCAGGCTGCCCTCTGACCTCCATCATGTGCAGTGGTACATGCGTATCCTCACCACACACACACACACAAAAATATATATACTTTAAAAACTGGGGCTGGAGAGATGGCTCAGTGGTTAAGAGCACTGGCTGCTCTTGCAGAGGACCTGGGTTTGAGTCCCAGCACCCACATGGCGGCTAACATAGTTGTGGGCACTGTGCTCCAGCTGTTTTGTTTTGCCTGTTTAATAAACTTGCTCATTCAAAACCAAAAGTTCAGCTGCTATATCAAACCATTCTCTATATGGGACAACATTCAATATAATAACTTAACTTACATTTTCTGACACTAAAAAAAGTTAGGGACTGGAGATGTAGTTCAGTTGGTAAAATGCTTACCTACCATGCACAGAGCCCCGGGTTCAATCCCCGAACCACATAAACTGGGTGTGGTGGAACATGCCTGTGATCCCAACACTAGAAGAAGTTCAAAGCCATCCTCAATTCATAGCCAGTTTGGGGTCAGCCTGGGCTACATAAGATTTTGGCTCATTCTTCACAGGATTAGACTTTTGGTGTCGATGTAAGAGCCACTGACCTCTTCCCCATTGCCCCTTTCATCTCTCTCTGCCTGCCAATGTCTCTTGCACAAAGTAAGCACTCCACAGACTTCAAAGAACGAAAGAAAGCCGATAAAACCTGTAAAATCATTCAAACAATTAGGAGGTTGATGCAAGAGGATCACCCTGAGTTTGAAGCAAGCCTGCCCTCATAGGGATCCCCCCTCTCTCTTTTAAAAAAGATCTTATTATTTTTATCTCATGTATATGAGTATATTAACTGCACGTGGGTAAGTACAACTGTGTCATGCAATGTCCGCCGACGTCAGCAGCCAGCGTTGGATTTCCTTGGAACTGGGCTGTTAGCCCCCCTGTGGGTGCTGGGACTCGAATCCGAGCCCTTTGCAGGAATAGGCAGTGGTCTTAGCCGCTGAGCCATCTCTCCTGCCTCAGAATCTCTTTCTTCAAAAAGTTTGAGGGACTGGAGTTAACCGTCCTTAACTCTAGTTCCAGGGGATCCGACACCCTCTTCTGGCTTCTGTGGGCATGGCACGACACGGGTACACTTACACGCATGCAGGCAGTACACGCACACACATAAATAAAAATAAATGAAAATTTTAAAATTAAATTTAAAAAGCTAGAAACGATATAATCGCTTCGCCTCCTGCCCCGCCCCCGCCGTCCCAACCCACCGCGCCAGACGCGGAGAACGACCAATCAGAACCTGTCCTTTGGTACCACCCCATTCAGAAAAATGAGGCCGGGTTGGGGCCTCCGCATCATCAGTTAGCCAATCAGCCGTGGGCCCCGATTAGCCCCGCCCCCAGGTTGAAACTGCCGCTTCGGCGGAGCGGTAACGCTTGTCTGGAGTTCTGGCCCCGCCCCACTTCGGCCAATCAGCATGGCCACCGGAGATCCCGCCCCACCTCGGACCAATCAGCACGGCCGCTGGAGTCCCCGCCCCTTCTTGCGGGCGCTTCGCGGAGGCAGCCGGGGATCTGCGCTTCCGGGCGGTGAGCGGGCTGCAGCCGGAGACGAGGGAGCCGCGACCGTGGGGCTAGAGGGGTGTGGGCTAGACCAGGTAAAGATGCGGCGGGGTCCCCGGCCTGGAGGGCATCGGCGCTGCTGCACCCGGCCCGGGCAGGTGGGCGCCTGGGTGTGAGCCCGGCTCTGCCGTCTGCTGGGCTCTGCAGTCGGCCCCGAGGCCTGGGTTTCCAGGGGTGTATGTGCCAGGGCAGGAACAGAGCACGGGAGGGGGTTCGGGGGCGCTTTAACCCAGAGTTAAACCTCAGTGGTGCTCGAGAACGGAGGCGTCCGGGCCTGGGATGCCGAGAGAAGTGGGTGGGAAGCCCTTCCCCAGCCGGCAGAAATCCCTTCCCGAGACCAGGCGCGTCCCGGAGCTGGACCCCTGCGGGACCAAAGCTTGCTGGAGGAGGGCAGCTTTCCCATGCTCCCCCGACCCTGTCAGGGTGGTGAGCACAGACCCTTAATCCGGAGACCGAAATGAACCACGGTCGCTTTGCCCCGGACACAGAACCCACTACACACCAAAGCGATGGCTCCACCCTGGTCTACTTTGTGCATCGTGAGTGTATTGGGGTTACTTAGTTACCGGCGAGGGACACTGAAGGAATGTGGGCCGCCCTGAGGCAGCTGCGTTTCTGAAAAGTCCATGGTGTAATTGAAGGAAGCTGCACCCTGCACCCTCAGCTCCACCGGAGAGGTGTCTCCCCCTAGCAGGGGTGTAAAGCCAGCTTGACAAGGGGGGCCTTGGATTCTTCTAACCTTCTGAGCCTCTTTAGCTTATGTGTCAATGCCGAGCAAATAACCACACAACAGCCCAGAACCCATATTTTAGTTCCAACCTTGACTTTACCACTTACTAGCACTGTGTGACTTTGGGACATGTGTAAAAAGAAAGAGATGAGGTTTAGCATGCTGCAGGCCCTGGATTCGATCTCAGCCCCCAAACATTAAGTTATGAAGCTTTGAATCAGCAACCGGGTTAGTTGCTTTCTACATGATAAAGGAATCAGCCTTTTTTTTTTTTTTTTTTTTCACATTTTGTTTATTTGTGTGTGGAGGTCAGAGGACAACCTGTGGGAGTCAGTTCTTACCTTCACCTTTCGGGTCCTGGGAATCAAACGCAGATTGTTAAATTTGGCAGCAAGCACCTTTACCACTGAGTTATCTCGCTGACCAACCAGGAATCAGATTAGGGAAGGCGGTAAGTCTCTTGGCAGATCAGGGAGCACATCCTGGTTAGTAGTAATAGGCATTTTTTGAGTGCTGGCTCTGTAACTGGCACTGTGCTGAGGGTTTAACGTGCACTGTCTTGTGTAGCCTTAATGACTGCGTGGTGAGGTCAGGTCTATGCTACACTGTTTAAGCAGATGAGGACAAGAGACACAGAGAGGCTAAGTAACCCGAGTGAGGCTGCCCAGCTAAGAATCCCAGGGATGGTTTGAACCCAGGCCTGTGGCACAGAGCACCCTCTCTAACCCTTTCTCAACCTGGTTTTTTTTTTTTTGGGAGGGGGGCATTGGTTTGTTCTGTTTGAAGCAGGGTCTTGCTATGTAGCCCTGGCTGGCCTGGAACTCAGAGAGATCTCCCTGCCTCTGCCTCTGCCTCTGCCGCCTAAGCTCTGGGATCAAATGTGTATCCTAACACCCTGCTGTCACGCTGTTTTGACGTCAGGTGGATCCCAGCCTCAGTACCTCTTCTGAGCACCATTGGCAGCCTAGAGCTTGTGTCACTGCTGTTGGAAGCGGTGACCCATGCCCAGGATGGCGGAAACAAAAGACCTTGCCCAGCTTCGCCTGCTCAACCTGGAGCTTCTGAAGCAGCTGTGGGTTGGGCAGGATGCTGTGCGGCGGTCTGTGGCAAGGGCAGCCTCACAGGTGGGTGTCCAGGAGGGGACTGCCTAACTCAAAGCACCATGTCCAAATCCTCGGGATCATCTTGTCCAGCATGCCCATTTCACGATGGTGCGAAACCGAGGCCTTGGGAGGCAGGAACAGGGCTGGGGCATTGCTGAGGCTGGAAGAGCATGAAGACTGAGGTTTCTGGTGTCCAGAGCAGGCTGCAGTGGGTGGGCAGCGGCCAGGAGGCCACTTGAGTGACCTTGTCTGTCTTCTCCAGTCAAACCTGGATTCTAGCAGCTGCTACAAGTCAGAGATGCCATCTTCCCCAGAGACACCACTGTCCACAGAGTCTTCCTCCACCTCCTCCAGGGCCTCCCACTCACAGGACAAAAATCATGTGTGCGACTCGCTGGACAGCCATCGAGACAACACCCATGATACGTCCTGGTGTGGCAGGGCCGGCTCCAGGGTGAACTCTCTTCCTCATGCCACACATCAACACCCAGAGTCCCTGGGGAGTCGGAGACCCCACTCAGCACCCTTGCCAGCTATTGAAGGTCTGAAGGAGCCAGTGCCTTCTGGGGAACTGAAAGATCTGGGACCCCAGGAAACACAGGGCCAGGGGACGGTCCTGTCGGGACAAAGCAAGCCGTCCAAGGTAACTCAGGAGACTGGGCATCCATTTCTTGAGCCTCAGTTTCCTTATGTGACAAATGTATTCCTAGATAAGCTGTCTTTGTAAAGGGTGAGAGTTCTAGAAGGTCTAGTGATGTGGGTCCAGTGATTGCTTTTAGTTCTTAGATGCTTCGAGAAGAAGGCAGCAAGCCCTGCTGTACAGATGGGAAGACTGAGATTTGGAGCCCAAGTGTGCTCAAGGCAACATTTAAAGTCAGACAAAATTTACCTTGCTTTGAGCTGGGGCTGGAGCCAACCTGGAGTTTAAGTTAGGGCAGCCTGTTGTTTCCCTGAAGTGGGTCTCGTCTGGGCCAGGCCTGCTGACCTAGCCTTGTCCTCCTGGTCCCCCTTCCTCAGCCCAGAGTGACCTTCTCCCTGGAGTCGGCCGTGCCTGAGAGCAGCTGGCGCTTCCGGCCATACCTGGGCTATGACTGGATTGCAGGTGAGGGACGGGGGTTTGGGGAGGTGGTCTGATCTCAGCCTGGGCACAGATGTAGCCTCTGTTGAGTGAGTCAGGACTGCTGTGGGGATTTTTGTAATTTTTTAATTGAGATTTTGTGTATTTTGTATGGAACATCTTAACTTTATACCCTTCCCGCTGGCTCCGCCCACAGCCTCCCCTCCACTGATTTCATGCATTCTGTCATTTGGGTTAAGGCCTGTTGTGTCCAGTTAGTGTCCCCAGACGTCGAGTCAGCCTGCCTAGAGTCCCTCCCTTTGAGGGGATTAGCTTTTTCACATGCAACAGTAATCAGTGTAGGAACTCAAGGCAACCTGGAGGCAGGAACTGAAGTAGAGGCCGTGGAGAAACACTGCTTACTGGCTTGCTCCCAGGCTCATGCTCAGCTACCTTTATATTTAATATTTGTTTATAAATATTAATAGAATATAATATTTATTATATATATTTTAAATAAACATTTATAAATATATGTGTATGAGTGTTAAGGCTGCATGTGTGTGTACCTGTGTGTGCAAGGCCTGTGGAGGCCAGAAGAGGGCATCAGATCCCCTGGACCTGGAGTTGCAGATGGATGTTAGCCACCATGTGAGTGCTAGGATTTGAACTGGGGTCTTCTGCAAGAGCAGCCAGTGCTCTTAACCACTGAGCCATCTCTCCAGCCCTTCAGTCACCTTTCTTAGATAGCCTAAGCTCTCCTGCCACAGAGTAGTACTGCCCAAAGTGGGCCGGCCCCTCTGTATCAGTCAGCAATCGAGATAACTCTTACTGCCCTGCTCACAGGCCAGGCAGATGGAGGAAATTCTTCAGCTGAGGGTCCCTCTTCCAAGGTGTGTCAAGTTGACAACCAAGATTAGCCTTCATAGCATATGAATCAAATTTTAAAAATTTATTATGTGTGTATGGGTGTATTGCTTGTAGGAATGTATAGCCATGTCGTGTAATGCCTCCGGGGGTCAGAAGAGGGATCCTCTGGAAGTGGAGTTACGGACAGTTGTTAGCTGCCATGTGGGTGCTGGGAATTGAACCCAGGTAGTACTCTTACATCTCTCCAGCCCCACAATTAAGTGTCTTTAAACAAAAATTTTTTATTACATTTATTTGTGTGTGTGTGTGTGTGTGTGTGTGTGTGTGTGTGTGTGTGGTATTGGTGGAGTACGCTATGGCATGTATATGGAGATCAGAGGACAACTTCTGGGAGTCAGTCTCTCCTACCCTGTGGGATTGAACTCAAGTCATCAGGCTTGGCAGCAGTACCCGCTAAGCCACATACCAACCCACCTTGAGATGACTCCATAAGTAAAAGCGCTTCCTGAACACACATAGAAAGCCAGATGCCATGGTGTGCATTTGTAATCCCAGCATTCCCGAGGGACACAGGAGACCAGCCAGCCTGGAGCGTACAGAGTGAGAGACTCGAGAGACCCTGCCTCAGCAAGGTGGAAGGCGGGAACTCCTGAGAAGTTGGCCTCTGGTCACCACATGTGTGCCACGGCTCACCTCCCTCCCCCCCCCCCGAAATAGCAGCTGATCTGATTGTGTTACTCCTTGTCCCAAATCCTCACAGACTCCTGACCTCACCCGGGCTTCCCGCACCCTGCTCCAGCCACCTTGGCTCCTGCTGTTCTCTCACACACCAACCCCCTGCCCGCTTCACCCATTTGGCGGCCCTCTGCTCCAGTGTTGCCTTCTTAGGCCTCCCCAGTCCCTCTGACCTGTACCATGCAGCCCCTGACCTTGGCCTCCTGCTTCCCAGGTGTTGGTTTTAAATTGGAGTTCTTGCGTGATTAACTCATCTGTCATCCCTTTGGAGCGCAGCCTCATGAGAGTGTGGGCCTTCAGCGTACTGCTCTTCCCCAGACACAGTTTAAGCCAGGCGTGGTGGCACAGGCCTTTAACTCCAGCACTCCAGAGGCAGAACCAGGCAGGTCTTTGTGAGTTCAAGGCCAACCTGGTATACATAGCAACTTCCAGACCAAAAATTAAGTGTGTGGCCCCTAGTACGGGTTCTGTGAGAGTTTTGTCTGGATTTCCTGTGCTGAAACGTGTCAGGTACTCACAGTGGAGGGTCCTGGGGTCAAGGAAGAACCCTAGTCCCTCGGTCCTCAGCTCACAGCTTTTTGCCTACACCAGGATCCTTGGACAATAGTTCTCAGGTCACTGGTGAGCCCGAGGCCTTCTTTTCAACGCTGCAGAAGTTTCGGGAAACCAACAAAGAGGACTGTGTTTGCAGCTCTCCTGAGTGAGCGGGGATGGGTAAGGAGGGGAGGGGTAGGCCAAGATGGCTAGGAGACTCCGTCTGCTGGCCTGCTAACCCTTTCTCCCCTCTCAGAGCTGTGTTCCCAGGCCTGCACGAGAGCTGTGGCGTAGAGGATCACCAGTGTGAGTACACACTTCCCAGCCAGTGTGACCGCTTTACTCTGCCTGGCCCGTAGTCCCCAGGTCAAGGTTGTGGGTGCCTGGAAGGGAGCCTGGGGTCTAGACAGCGTGGGAACCGCCCTGACGGGATGAGCTTGGCCTGGAGCTTTGGGGGGGACTAGGTCCTACTCTGTGTGACCATCCTCTCTAGCAGCTTTCAGAGCTGGCTGGGTCTAGCCCTCAGAGCCCCCAGGAGGACATTTCTCTCCACCCTTGGGTGTGGACCCCAAACCCTCGGAGAGAAAGGGTTGGGAAAAAGTTCACTCAGCGTTAGACATCAGTGGTTGGTGGCCTGTGTGGGACAGCCAGAAACCCTGACGTCAGGCTCCCGGGCTCCTGGGTGACTGGCTCTCATGGACCTCACAGGTGTGTATTGTTACCGTGTCAACCGACGCCTGTTTCCTGTGCCAGTGGATTCTGGTGCCCCCTGCCGCCTGTGTGGGATACCTCGGGACCAGAGGGACACCGAGACCCTGGCGGAGCCGGCCCACGTCAGGTGAGTGGACCGAGCACCGGGACCCCCCGGGTCTCACTGGATGGTGGTAGCTGCGGTGGGACACGATACCTGGCTTCTGTTGGTTTTAAGGCTGTGCTCGCCCACGTAGGGTGAGCATCCCACTGTCCGTTCTGGACCCCCCACATCGGTACCGAATCCACCGGCGGAAGAGCTTTGACGCCTCAGACACACTGGCTCTGCCTCGGGTATGCTCTAAGAAAGACCAGGATCCTGAAAGTCAGGGTGGCCTTAGGGCGAAGCTGGTCTTGAGGAAGAGGGTTGGTATCAAAGCTCGGGTGTTCCGCCATCACTTGGGCAGGGCTCAGCCCCTGGGTAGGTATGGTTCCATATCTTCACATGGTGTCCAGGATGGGTATCCACCTGTGGCCGACATGAGCTCTGTTTGCTGGGCTCTTAGGAAGAATATTCCCCGGAGCCCACAGCAACCTCTGTTTGACCAACTCCCACCCATGGGCACTGAGGCAGAGCTGGATTTGAACGCAGACCTTTATGTTTCCATCATGCTCCCTAGTTCCTAGTTAGGCCAGGAATCTAGAACGTCCACTCGCCCTGGCTGAGAACAAAGTAGCTATAGCTGGGGGAGAAGAGAGGAAAGTCCCTGGACTGCTCTGTGACATGGGTAGAAAGGGACCAACCGTAGGGGTTTGGGGGCATGAAGTCGCGCAGGCTGGACGTTGAGGGCCAAGTGCAGTGTGGGAAGGGCTCTGAGTCCTCTCATCCGGTTGAGATGGGCTGGTGTGGCCAGATCAACAGGAATGGAGATCAGGGTAGCCTAGAGTAAGTAGTGGGTAGACAGAGCTGCTACTCCTGGGAAGAGAGGTCCTGGGCTGCTCAGGGGGCTCCTCCTTGTTTGGGGATGGAGAGACGCCTTTAACCCTTTGCTCTTCACAGCACTGTCTGCTGGGCTGGGACGTTTTTCCTCCGAGATCTGAGAAAAGCTCTGCCCCCAAGAGCTTGGATCTCTGGTCCTCTGTCTCCTGCGGGATGCAACGCCAGCATCTGTCAGCCGCCAGCCCATCCCGCCTGGTAGGGTCAAGGATGTGTCCCAGCCTCGGGTGAGGGGCAGGTGTCTCGGTGGGATAGATGGGGAGCCCAGCTCCTGAGAGGCATCCTGGCTCTGATGAGGGGTCCAGCCCTGACAAGGCATCCCACATCCCTCTACTGCACTGCCTGCTCCACTCCACCCATCTGGGGCTGGGGAGGGGAAGAGGCTGGAACTGGTCCCACCTAGTTCCCAGTGGCTCCGTGACATTTCCTCATTCATCAAGCCCAGTGACCCCGCCCCCAGCACATCCCCTTTCACCTTCCAGGCCTTGCCAGCACAGGCCCCACCGCCCACTCCGATCTGGTCAGAGCCCCAGGTCCCCCAACTCCGAAACCGTCACTAAAGGCTCTGAGGACCGACCACCAGGAGGGGACAGCCTTCCTGCCAGCACTGTGGCCTCTCCTAGGAGGCAGCACCTGAGAGATGGAAGCCAAGAAGAGGCAGAAGCCTGACAGGCTGGAGGTGGCTGTGCCTGCTCTCCTGGTTGGCCCTGCTTCCTGGGATCTGGAAAGTAGGAACTCCGGGGTGGAGGGTGAGGGGATGCTGACTAGTTTGTAAGTAAAGCTTCGGGCCCTACAGTTCCCATTCCCACATACGCCTGTCTCTCTTGCTTGTCCTTGGGTGTGCAGGTGTCCTGGCCTCAGCTGGCCCCCCTTTGCCTGAGGAAGACTGGCTACCTGGTGGTGTAGACCCATCACTGGGCAGGGGTATAGCTTCTTTTCTGTTTTTGGTTTTTGAGACAGGGTCTCACATAGCCCAGGTTGGCCTACCCACTATGTAGCTAAAGATGACCTTGAACTTGGGACCCTGCTGCCTCCACCTCCTGAGTGCTGGGATTACAGGTGCATGCCACCACACCCAGCTCAGGAGTCTCGGCCTTTCCTGTAGCTCCCAGCTTGGAATATGCAGCTCTTCACCAGACAGGCTGGAACCAAGGGCAATGGACTAAGGAGGTGGCTCAGTGGGTAGATGTCCTTGCCATGTAAACATGAGGACCTGAGTTCAAATTCTCAGAACCCACATAAAAGACAGATGCATACTATGAGTATCTAATCCGATGGGAGAGATGGGAGACAGAGACAGGAGAATTCTGGAAGCTCATGGGCCAACCAGACGGCTTACCCAGCAGAATAAACAATAAATCCTGCCTCGAGTTGGAAGGATGGACACCCAAGGTTGTGTCCTGGCTTCCCCATCCTTACCATGGCACGGTGCACTCGTGTCGTACACAAATGCACACACACAAGGCACTCCTGGTGGTGTGTGTCAGGTCAAGTGAGCAGGGATCTCAGTAGAAGGGCTCCTGACAGTCCCTGGAAGCTGTGGGTACCCCAGAACTCCAGGGAGCTTTGAGTGGGAGAGCAGGGCCAAGCAGTACATCAGAACCAGATTTGGCAGGGAGCTCAGACGCCCATTTATGTTGCGAGGCCTTGTTCCCCACGTATCTTGTGTTAGACTGAATAATACAAAATTCCATCTTTGGGACTGGAGAGGACTGGAGTTTTGATTCCGGCGCCCACACTGGACCACTCACCAGTGCCTGTGACTCTAGCTCCAGGGGACCCGATGCCCTCTTCTGGTCTCAATGGGTACACACACACACATATATATATATACACACACAGAGAGAGAAGATTTATTTTCATTTTGTGTGCACGTTTTGCCTGCATGTACACCTGTGTTGTGCAGTTCCTACAGAGACCAGACAGAAGAGGGCATCGGATCCCCTGGAACTGGAGTTAGAGGTGGTTGTGAGCGGACTTGTGGATGGTGGGAACCGAACCTGGGTCCTCTGCAAGAGTAGCCAGTGTCTTAACCACTGAGCCATCTCTCCAGCCCCATATTCCACTTTTTATAATGTCCTCAAGTTTCATCCATGATGTACTGTGTGTCAGAATTTCCTTCTTAATTTTTTAAGAAAATAAGTTTGTCAGGTATGCTAACAGGAGCAGTAAGACTATAATGCATCTTTTTTCCTTCAGAATTTCCTTCATTTTTGACGGCTGAATCATATTCCATTGAATGGATATGTCACATTTTGTTTATCCATTCATGTTGTTTTAATTTGGCCCAAGGCTGGCTTTGACTCCTAATCTTCCTGCCTCTGCTGCCCCAGTGTTGGATTACAGGTGTGTGCCCTGTCACCCAGCCTCCTCTGCCTCCTCCTTTTTTCTTGTCCTTTCTGAGAATGTAACATAAATTCAGGAATGAAAACACAAAATCACCTGCTAGTGTTTTGGGTTAGTCATTCAGAAATAAAATAAGAACTCTGAGTCCTTTCCTGGAGGCAAGGGCATGTGGGCCTGTGGGGTGACTGGCCGAGGCGCCTGGTTGGTCCTCTTGCACCCATGATTGGGTTGAGCATGCATGCAGAGGCAGGGAGATTAGTGGTAGATGTGCGTTAGTGTTTGCTCTCCACACACACACACCTGGGCTCCTAGATGTGACACACCACCCCCACATTCCTCCATTCATTAATTCACCACGTAGGCACCAGGCTCCAGACACCGCTTGCCCGCGCACACAGTGGTATACCAAGCCATGCGTGGAGTAAGTAATCTGCCCTGGTGGGAGTGCTGGGAGGCAGGGTGGAATGGGGCCCTCCTGGCCACTGCTGCCCTGTCCCAATCTTGTCCCTCCCAAAGGAGGCTCCCACCCAAAGCTTTTACCCAATCTTTTGTGATGCTGGACACGGAGCCAGGCCTTTCTACAGGCTGGCAAGCGAAGACCTCCAGCCGTCTTTGTTTTGTTTTGCTTGAGACTGTTTATTTTGGGACCAGGTCTCACTAGGTTTTCCAGGCTGGCCTTGAACTCATGAACTCATTCTTGCCCCAGCCTCTCAAGTGCTGGGATAACAGGCGTAGTGCCAGTTTCTACTTGCTTTTTCTTGTTCTGAAACCTGCAGGCTCCTCAAGCCTCAGTATTTCCCACCCACCCTCCTACCTGTAGCCCAGGCTTCCTTGAACACACTGACCTCTACTTAGACTTCAGCTTTCTTGTCCCTCCTCAGAGCCCTTCCCTGATCCCACGGAGCTGGCGAGGGCCCCTGGAGTCAGGACCTTCAGTCCTGTCTGCTTTGCCCACTGTGCTCACCGTTACATTTCAGCTGTGAGCCTTTGAAGGGAGGAACCAAGCCTCCTGCTGTGTCCTGAATTCAGGGTCCCCGGGGTCAAACACAGCACCTGGTGCCCCCCTGTTCATTAGCTGAATGTCGAACGAAGAGACTTTCTCAGAAACGTTGTGCCTCATATCTTTGTTATTTATTTGTACTATATGTATGTGGGTGCCACAACACCTGTGTGAAGGTCAGAGGACGACCTCTAGGAACCAGTTCTCTCTTTCCTCCAGGTGAGGTCCAGAGACTGAACTCAGGTCATCAGGCTTGGTGGCAAGCTCCCTTACCTGCTGAACCATCTTGAAAGCCCCCTTTCAAATGTGTGCCTTTCAAATGTGGTGCGCTCTGCTGCTGTAAGAGTTCACAGTTTCTGCGTGGCGTGGTGGCACACACCTCTGATCCCAGCACTTGGGAGGCAGAGACAGGCGGATCTCTGTGAGATCAAGGCTGGCCTGGTCTACATAGTGAGTTCCAGGCTAGTTGGGGCTCCAGGGAGACTGTTTCAAAACATCCTCCTTGGCTTTGCTCTGAACATTTCAGCCCAAATGGGGAGACACAGCTGACAACAGAGTGTGGCTTCAGAGACTTCCCCGCTTTCTGGCAGTGGGCCTGGGTATATCAGGCATATTTTGAGCTCTGGAGCATCATGTATAAAGGGTGACAGTACCAACAACGAGAGGTGAAGAGGACCACACGACAGACTGAGCGGGTCCACCACCTGGGAGCTGTTGTAAGTTGAATACGCCTCACCTGCCAGTGGTCACAGCCACCAAGGTGCAGGTGACGTCAGTGGCTCATCCTCATGACGTATGGCTGGCTGGAACCTGAGCTGGCAGCCTCTACCCAGCACCAGGAACAAGGATGGAGCCAGAGCACTAGCCTACAAGATTCAAGGTCAAAATCAAGGTGTGGCTTCTACTGAAGGCCTGTGAAAACATGGAAGATTTTAAGTTGAACCTCAGAAGCCAGACATGGACATGGACTTCAAGATTGTCCTCAGCTCTTCCTGTCCCCAACTCCATCCTTTCATAACATCAAGATCATCCCAAAGAGACCTACACGCTGAATTTACTCCTGTTCAACCTTCTCCAGGATGACCAGAGGTTTGAGGAAACACTGCGTCAAGGCTTTAAGCTTTTGGCTGTCTGAGTCCATTTTTTGACTCAAAGCTCTGTCCACAGGAAGGAAGGAAGGCTGCGGGTGACCAGGGCTTTCCCTGAGGCTAGTACCTGAGGGCTGAGGGTAGACGGCTGGCAAGGCTGAGGTGCGCAGGAAGCAGTGAGGGGAAGTCCAAACTGCTGCAGCCAGTGAGGTGGGATTGTGAGGTTGGGTCCCCAGTGACAAGATGCCTGATGGAGCCTGGCTGGAAATGGGGCTGGCCTGGCAGGAACGAGTCTATTCTCCCCAGGAGTCTCATATTGGGTACAGGAGAAGGCTGAAGCCTGGTGGTGGC
This sequence comes from Eospalax fontanierii, assembly GCA_035773235.1. NCBI lineage: Eukaryota > Metazoa > Chordata > Mammalia > Rodentia > Spalacidae > Eospalax > Eospalax fontanierii. The sequence continues at coordinate 8,477,567 of CM069553.1, forward strand.
CAGAGGAGGACCTTGTCTCCAGGAAGACGTTTCATACACATCTGGTGACTGTCAGACCACCTCGCAGGAGGGAATGGAGCCCGACGATGAGGGACAGACCTGTACCTTGAGCAGGACTGCTTGACCGTACATATCCCTTGCCTTCCACTTCAACACAAGCCTCACGTTGGGACCCCAAAGATGCATTTGGGGTGTGGGGGCGGTCACTGGGCCTCTTTGTTCTGCTTCTCAATGTGGCCATAGTAAATCTTGACTGCTTTTCACTATTCCTTTTTAAAAAATCTTGCTCACCGAGGAAAGGTGGTTGAGTCTGACTCATCAGGGCTACAGGGCCTGGATTGGACCCTAAAAACTTCAGTAGCAGTTTTGGTGACCAGCCAGGAGTCTCAAACCTAGAATCTCCTGACCCACACTCAGACACCTGTCGGGAGCCATTTGTCTGCCTTGAACTATGCCCTAGTTTTGGGTTAGGCAGAAGTCAATCTCGTGCACAGAAGTGCTGTTGGAAGCAGGAGTTTTCGTTATGCAAATGATTTACACCTGAGGAGAAGTTTATTTTGCACCCAAGACTGAGGTCACCTGAAGACCTTTGAAGGAAGCCAATCACATCTTAAGTTATTTTGCCTGTGTTAGTATTGTTTTTGAACATCTGACCCATTGGGTTGATCATTTCACAGTATAAATAGGGGGCCTTACTAAAGGCAAGCTGCTTCAGCATGACTAGCAGCCCTTCTGAGTCTGTCCCTTTGTTTCCTCTTCCTCTTCCTCTTCCTCTCTCTCTCTCTCTCTCTCTCATCCTCACTCCCTGCTTCGCGTGCGGTTCGACCTGCGGGCTCCTGCAGAGCTGGAGGCCAGCCTGGTTTCCTACAGGGGACCCCGAGCCAAACAATAGAAGAACAACAAACAAATTCAAATCAAACCAATGCAAAGAATCGACTCACTGAAGAGGTAAGAGATAATCTCCATTTTACATCAGATGGGGACATTTTACAAAGACAATTTATGTGATTTGCCCAAGGCCACACGGCCAGCGCTCTATAGTTTGGTTCTTTGCTGTGCTAAAACATGACCAAAACCGACTTGGGGAGGAAAGGGTTTGTTGCGTCTTATGCTTCCAAGGCATAGTTCATCCTTGAGGGACGTTGAGTAGGAATTTGGAACCTGGTGGCAGAAGCTGAAGCAGAGACCGTGGAGGAACGCTGCTCACCAGCTCCCTCCTCTGGCCAGAGTCCAGCTTGCTTTCTTAGATAGCCCAGAACCACTTGCCCAGGGCCTGGCCCCTCCCACATCACTCAGCAATCAAGAAAATGCCGCACAGAGAAGCCCACAGGCCAGTCCAGTAGAGGAAATTCCCCAACTGAGGTTTCCTCTTCCCAGATGTGTCAAGTGCATCACTGAAGCTATCCAGCCCTGCTGGCAAGCGAGAAAGTCTGGATTCAAACTCAGATCACCATGAGCTTCACCGTCCACATCGTGCACACGTGTGTGCGCAAGTACATGTGCACAGGCACGCTTGTAGAGGTCAGTTAAGGATGTTGGGTGTCTGTCCTGCCACTTTCCACCATGACACGGGGTCTGTCACTGAACCTGGAGCCAGGCTGGAGACCAGCAAGCCCCAGTAATCTTCCTCTGTTCTCATCCCACAGCATTGGGTTACAGGTTCTCACACAGCCATGCCCAGCGTAGTACATGGGATCTGAACTCGGGTCCTCATGGTTATGCAGACAGTGCTCTTACCCACTGAGCTGCCTCTCCAGCTTCGAAGTCCACGTCTGTAAGCTGCACCCAGCCCCTCTGTGCCACGTTCTCTGTGTCTTTCTGTGGGGCTGCTCTCGGTTGGGCTCCTGTTTTCCTCCAGAGGCAACTCTGCTGGTAGCAATGGAAAGCCTGGGCTTCAGAGGAGGCAGGCCTGTGCAGTCATGTCCACTCCACTTCTGAATACTAGCCAGTGACCCTCATGCCCTTCCTCTTTCCCTCGCCCTTGGGGGTGCTGCTGCCCGGGCTGCTGAGAAGCTGGGTGGTGTGGTGCTGAATGCTGCTTGGACCACACATCCTCAAACATTCACATGCACTGTCCTCACCTATGCAACTTGGTACTTGCCTTGCGCGTGCCCTTGCATGCAAAGTTTAACATGTTCTCTGTCTCTCTGTCTCTCTCTCACACATACACTGTGTACACATCCTCATAGATGCCCTTGTGTATACGTGCATACTCTTTTTTACTTGCACTTATTTGTGAGTGTGTTTGTGTGTGTGTGTGTGTGAGAGAGAGAGAGAGAGAGAATGCCACAGTGCATGAGTGGAGGTCAGAGGACAGCTGGTGGCAGTCAATTCTCTCCTTCCGTCATTTAGATTCTGTAGATTGAACTCAGGTCAGATGACTCGGGGGCGAGTACCCTTACCTGATGGATTATATCACCAGCCCAAATATGCTTAAACTTTTACGTATGTATGTATGTATGTTTGTATGTATGCATGTATGCATTTTGGTTTTTTTTGAGATAGGGTCTCCCTGTAGCCTATGCTGGCCTGGAAATCACCAGGCTGGCCTTGATCTCATAGAGATCCAACTCTCTCTGCCTCCCAAGTGCAGGGATTAAAGGTGTGTGCCACCCCGCTAACAAACTCTTTAAGGATTCATTCCTGATCCGTGGTGGCACATGCCGCTCACAGCACTCCAGCGGCCAAGGCAGGTAGATCTCTCTGAGTTCAAGGCCAGCCTGGTGTTACAGGGAGACCATGTTTTTTTTAAAAAAAAAAGGCAAAAATAAATGGGGGGATGGAGAGATGGCTCAGTGGTTAAGAGCACTGACTGCTCTTGCAGAGGATCCAGGTTCAATTCCCAGAGCTCAAATGGCAGCTAACAACCATTCATAACTCCAGTTCCAGGGGATCCGACACCCTCTTCTGACCTCCATGAGCACTGCACGATATGGGTGCATCTGCCTACATGCAAGCAATACACTTGCACACGTAAAATAAAAACTATAAATAAAATGTTTAAATTTTAAAAAAGATTTATTTGTGCAAACGGGTGCCTATAGAAGTCGGAAGAGGGCACTGGATCCCCTGGAGCTGGAGTTTACAGGAAGTTGTGAGCTGCCTGCTGTGGGTGTCAGGGCTCTGGCCCTCTAGAACCACTGAGTCATCTCTCCAGCCCTGCCAACACGTCCAGTCTATTAAGATTTATGTCTGCATGTCTTGCCTGCCTGCACACATGTTCATCCTGTCCGTGCTGATGCCTGGGGAGGCCAGAAGGGGTGTTGGAAGCCTGGAACTGGAGTTACAGATGGTTGTTAGCTGCCGTGTGGTGCTGGGAACCAAACCTGTGTCCTCTACAAGAACAGTGTGTGTCCTAACCACTGAGAAATTCTGCCAGTCCTAACATGCCTAATCTTAAAGGCACAGGCCCCCTCATCATCAGAACTATTCACACACCCATGCACACCCTCACATACATACACACTCACGCCTACACACACCCTCACGTATTATGCACACAGGCTCACACGGCAGCACACACATTTACATACACACGTACATACACATACCCTCTGGCACTATGCATGTAGGCTCACACAGGAACACACACACAACACAGGTTTACACAGGAACACACACACACACACACACGAAGACACCCTCACACTGTGCACCCAGCTCATTCAGGAACACCTTCACATACACGCTCACAAACACACACATCCTCACACACTGTGCACACAAGCTCATGCAGGAACAACACACACACACACACACACACACACTCCTGAGAACATATGCTTTTCACACACCCTTACCCACACTCTCCCTCCTGCTCCTGAATCCACACATGCTCCCCACCACGTACGCGAGCATGCAAGCACACACACGTGCTGCAGGAGGCACAGCCATCGTCACTGTGGCCCCAGAACTGAGTCATTTAACACCTGTGGGGCTGGATGTCTTTCACAGAAGCTGCCGTTGGGCTTCTCTGTAGCCAAGGCCTCGAACTCATTTTCTCTCGGGCTCACTTTTCATTCTGACTGCAAAGGACCATTTTCGATCTGTCTCATGTGGTTTCGACAGCACCGCTGGCTGGTGCTCAAACCCCAAACCTCCAGGCCACTACCTGTTTCTCTGGTCTGTCCACTACGGCTGGGAGAGGCCCAGGACTTCCCTGCTGCCCAGCCCAGCAGTTTGAGAGTTGGAAGGTAGAGAGGAAGAAGGCGTGAGACCGAGAAGTGATGTCATAGGGGAAGGGGGTGGGGACAGACCCAAGAGCGCAAGTGTGCCACTCAGACTTCCTCAGTTTGGGCAGAGTCTCCGAGAAGTACTGGTTCAGGGAACAGTGATGCATGCTGGCTGGGTGTGCCCTTGGGGCGCTCGCGGGGCCACCAGCTGACGGCAGAGCTTCCCCAAGCATGCCACCCCTCCCCCGCCATCAGATTTGGGGGTCTCCCGGTGGTGTTTACACACCCTTCTTGCAGCTGTGCGGGGTGCTTGAGGCCGAGGTGGAATCTGGCTTTGCTGTTGCTGGCGGAGTGACTCACAGAACACTCCATCGCCTTGCAGGAAAAGAGGATCACTGAGGCACACAGAGCATCTGAGCAGCCCCGGGGGAGGCAGCGGCCCACTGCTTACCCTTGGGTCCCTAGCCCCTTGGCTTCCTCCTTCCCTCCTGGTTGCGTGAAGTTGGGGACAGTGCCGAGATTCATGGGATAACAGAAACTAAGCCGTTCTCTGTTTTTCTTTTTTTTGAGACAAGATCTTATGTAGCTCAAGCTGGCCTCAAACTCAGTATGTAGCTGAGGTTGACTTTGAACCCCAGATCCTTCTGCCTTTGCCTAGAATGTTCTGGGAGCACAGTCCTGTGTCACCACGCCCAGGTGTTCTGCTTCTGTCTCTCCTCCCTTCGTCCCTTCCTCCCTCTTCCTGTCCCTCCTTTTCAGTACTGGGAATTGAACTCAGGGCCTCACAAACACTAGGCAAGCACTCTACTACTGAACTATATACCCCTAGTCTTTTTTTTTTTCTTTTCTGTTCTTTTCCAACATGACTTTGAACAAGTCACCTCTCAACCCGCTATCTGATTACAAAATGCCTTTCACAATGACCATCTAATGGGCAGAGAAGTGAGCTCATATGGAAAAGACCTGTCATGGACTGAACTATGCTCCCCCGACCCCAAACCTGAGTACTAGTGCTCTAGCCTGGTCATGTGACTGCATTTGCAGGGAAAACCTTTAGAAAGGTGTGAAGTTGAAGGGTGGGGTTCTACTCCAGTGGGATTGTTGTCCTTATAAACAGGGGCAGGACTCCAGCAAGGTGTGCACAAAGAGGTTGTGCAGGGACCTGTGAGAGGGTGGCCGTCGATCTCCATGCCAGGGAGAGATCTGGAGAAGCCAGACCCATAAGACCCTGACCTGGACGTCAGCCTCCAGAACTGGGAGCAGACAGGTCTCTTGGGTCAGTGCCCCAGTCTGCAGTGTTTTGTTACAGCCCTAGTAGCATAATACAAGCCTCTCCAGGCAGACTGCCCCTTGCGGGGAATGCTTGAGGACAGAACTACTTCAGATTTCAGAGTTTTTTGGATTTTAAAATATTTGCACACATAATGAGACATCTTGGGGGTGAGGTACAAATCCAAACACAAATAAATATCTGACAAAAGCAGGTTAAGGGCTGGAGAGATGGCTCAGTGGTTAAGAGCATTGGATACTCTTGCAGAGGACCTGGGTTCAGTTCCCAGTACCCAAATAGAGGCCAACAACCATCTTTAATTCCAGTTCCAGGGGATCCAATGTTCTCTTCTGATCTCCACAAGCATTGCACAACATGGGTGCTCTTACATAAACATGAAGGCAATACACACATATACATAAAATAAAAATGAAATTATTAAAAAAAGTAGTTGAAGGGTTTATTTGAGCTCATGGTTTAAGAAGGCGGCTGGAGCTGAAGAGACAGCTCAGCAGTTAAGAGCACTGGCTGCTCTTGCAGAAGACCTAGGTTTGGTTCCCAGCACCTACATGCTGGCTAACAAAGACCCTAACCCCGGTGTCAGGAGATCCAAGGGATCCGACGCCACCTTCTGACCTCCTCGGGCATTGCACAGCAGGGGTGGACGTACACACATGCAAGCAATACACTCATACACATCAAAATGATAAGTGAAATATTTTTTAAAAGAAGGAACACAGTCCATCACGGAGGGGAGACATGGCAGGAGCCGGGGGCGGCTGGTCACGCGACATCTGCAGTCAGGACGAGGACAGACGAACGCTGGTGCTCAGCTCGATCTTCCCTTTTTATCCAACCCAGGACCGGTGCTCGTGGGTCGGTGTGGCTCACATGCAGGGTGAGTCTTCCCTCAGTTGACCCTCCTAGGACGCACCCTTACCGATGAGGCTGACAGTAAAGCTTGACCAGCACATGCCACAGAAGGTCAGGTGCAGAATTTTCCGCTTACAGCGTTACATTGGCACTTGAAATGTCATAGCTTTGGGGGGCTGGAGCGATGCTACATTGGCACTTGAAATGTGATAGCTTTGGGGGGCTGGAGCGATGCTACATTGGCACCTGAAATGTCATAGCTTTGGGGGGCTGGAGTGATGGCTCAGCAGTCAAGAACATTTGTTCTTTCAGAGGACCTGGTTTCGATTTCCAGCACCCACGTGACAGCTAATAACCCTCTGTAACTTCAGTTCCAGGGGACCCCAAACTCTCTTCTGGCCTCTGGAAACTTTGCACAACAGGGGTGCCCTTACATACATTCAGGCAAAACTCTCATACACATAAAACTCAGAAACATAATAAACGTTTTCATAATTAAAGAGGTGTTTTGGATTTGGGGTGTTTTGGATTTTGAATTTTCAGATTAGGGATGCTCAACCCACACGCAATGGCCGGCACCCACAGAGCCACTGCTCGGCAAGGTAGTCAGCGTTACTGTCTGCCCAGTAAAAGCCCTTGGGAGCTACAGATCATGTCTCCTGATGGGTAAGGGGTCAGATTTATGTACTGCCCAGAACACAAGAGTTTCCTCCTCCCTCTAGAGACCCAGTGCTTGCCTGGCATGTATTAAGTCCTGCGTTCGAGCCCCAACACTGAATAAACTAGTCATGGTGGAACACACTTGTAATCCCAGTACCTAGTAGGTAAAACAGGAGGTTCAGAAGTCCAAGATCATCCTTGGCCACACAGCAAGTTGGAGGTCTGTCTGGGATATACACTACCTTGTCTCAAGGTGGGGGAGGGTTCTCTCAGCATACGGACTGCATAAACTTGCCAGTGATTCCTTGGGGGCTTCAACATTGGATGTTTAACGTCACAGCATCCTATAGGCTTAAAGAGCCAGAGAAAGTAAAGCTGGGGGAGGGGATCAGGCGAGATGTATGGTGGTGTGCACATATGATTCCAGCACTGGGCAAGTAGAGGCAGGGGATCGATATAAATTCAGGGCCAGTTTGGTCTACACAGGGAGTCCCAGGCTAACCTGTCACAGCTTCCCCAGAGCTGGAATTAACAAGCATGTACCACAATGCCTGGCCTTTAAAAAAAAAAAAGGCAAAAACCACGAGTTCCCGGGAATCAAATTCAGGTCTTTGCACTTGCAAGGTAAAGACTTTACTGACTGATCTTACTTCACCTCTTCTCTTCCTTTTTGAACTTCTGATCCTCCTGCCTCCACTTTCCCAAGTGCTGGGATTGCAGGCTTGTGATATCACACCAGGTTTTATGTAGTGCTGGGGATCGAACCCAGGTTTTTCTGTCTGTGAGGCAAGCTCCCTATCATTGAGCCAACATCTCCTCCCGCAGCCTGGGCCCCGGAAGCCCTTCTTCTTCCTCCTCCCCTTTAGCCCCGCCCCACTTTTTCTTTTTTAAACACCTGAATTCTTCCAATTGCACTTTGACTTTCATCACAGATTTGGGTTTCTGTGAGCTGTTTGTTTTAATCTGAGTCCCGGGGAAGGCCGTGGAGACCAGAGGAGGCAGAAGAATGGGTCCCACCACTTGGGCTGTGCCGTGGGGCACTCCCCATGCAAGGGGCCCCAGGGAGAGGGGGCTGACCTGGTCATTTGGAGATGAGAGGCCCTTCCTAGGCAGGGTGAAGGCCCAGCGGGCTGCAAGGCAGGCTGGAGGCAGTGGAGCAGTGGGTCTGAGATGACTCACCTGATACTATTTCTCACCCAGTGTTTCTCGGTCTGATTGGGCTGCTCCCAGGCCGAGCCCCCTTCCTCCTCAGAGCTGAGTCAGCAGCATGGACCAGCCCTGCTCACTTCTGGCCTCTTCTGGAGCTCTCTCTGCCTGTCCTCAGCAACACTTGGGTCCCCTGGGGCTGCAGGAAGTCCCCCTAGAATCCTCCCTGAGGTCTTCCCAGCAGCCCCTTCTGCTTGTTAACACGCTTCCTTCAGATCTTGTTGGAAGCCCCCTCCTCAGCGAAGTCCTCGCTGACCAGCTTCCTCATGGTCAGGTGAGGCTGCCCTCACTTTTGCCTGTCACCTCCCCAACCCAGTGGAAGCCAGGTCCAGCCTGGGCTCACTGCCTCATTTTTTTGCTCATATCAGTTGGTTTGGTCCCTGACTTTGCCCACAATCCAGACGCTTTTCTCCTCACTGCTGCTGCCTGGTCAGAGCCTCCACGTCCCGCCTTTACGCTGATAGACTAGGCAGCTCCTACCTGCCCATCTCCCATTGTCTATTATTAACATAGCATACTAAGTGACCCCTTGGAGGACACCCTATGCCCTCTCAGCAGATACGGGCTCCTAGCTACCCTCACCACTCTTCCCACCTCCTCTCTTCACCTCCCTCAGCCCCACTACACCAGGAGCCACTCCCTCCTACCCCAGGGCCTTTCTACCGGCTGTGGCCTACCCTTTCTGTCCGCCTTTCTGGCTGTGTCATTTAGTAAAGCCATGATTGTTTTGGTGCCTGGGACACCAGGATTTTAGATATACTGAGGACACCGCTGAGCCACAGGCCAAGCCCTCTGATCATCTTGTTCCCCATGCGTCCCTCTGCTCGGTCACACCCCGTCTTCCTTCTGTTCTTGTTTCTCTCTTTTGCTCTTTCCTTTTTTGTATTGTGTTGACTGTCTGCCCCATGCCGGCTTGAAGATTCTACCAAGGCAGCAGGTTAGTCCGCTAATCTCTTCTGGGTACTTATTATGCGTCCTGTATCCATAAGCTTGTAGTGCTTGTTGAATGACTAAGTGCAGACAATTCCTATCCCTCCTCTTGAACAGGAAGAATAGCTCTCTTTTTGCCCACTTGTTCTTGCTACTGTAGGCTCCTGAGACACTATAGCCAGAGCAGGTCCCATGGGGGCAACCTGGCCAAGTTCTGGGTCTTGCTGGGCACTCGGCTCTCTCTGATGCACCTCACAGGTCTCCATGGACTCTCCCTGGTCCCTGGAGCACATCAAGTCAGGGCTACTCACCTGCACCCCAGGGCTTGGACCCCACTCTACAGTGCTTCCAGCTAAAGGCTGTGTGGCTCAGGGAGACTCCATGTGCAGGCCAGTTCCAGCCAGGAAGGCCACGTATAAGGGTGAAGGCCTCAGGCCTTGAAGAAACAGGAAGTGGGTGGCGTCTTTTGTAGCCTTGTCTGGGGTCAACTAGCAGGTACCTAGATGGATCAGCTTGGTACGCCACCCCTGGGAGGCAGGCTTGGAGCAGGCAGCACCCATCTTCCGTCCTGACTAAAGAGTTCTTCATGGACAGATTGTTTTCAGGACCGGAGGAGAGAAGCCGCCCAGCATTTGGCTTTTGTTTTGACCCAAAATCTCATGTAACCCAGGCTGGCCTCAGACTCCTTATATGGCCGCAGATGACCATGAACCTCTGATCCTCCTGCCATCTCTCCCTCCTGAAAGCTGGGATTACAGGCCTGTGCTACCACCACACACAGATTATGGTGCTGGGGATCAACCTGGGGCCTTGTGGATGCTAGATGAGCTACCACTGAGGTATATCCTGAACCACGCCTCTGGCATTTGTGATAGTGGGTGCTAAGTGTGTGTGAGGTATGTACGCATGCACATGTTCGTGTGTGTGCGTGTGTGCATGCAGCATCCCAGTAGGCTGCAGCCGCAGCCAGGCGGACCCCGGAGGTTCCCGGTACCCGCTCCGTGGTGGATCCTGGACAGGCATCAGACCGAGAGCCAAAGATGAGCACAGAGAGGGCAGTGGTGGTGGAGGGGCTGCGGCGGGCCCTCGGGGTCAGCGTCAGGTAGGCAGGTGAAGGAGGGGTTGTCTGTTGGGCGGAACCGCCCATCCCTGCTCCCTTGGGGCCCTGAGTAGCCTTCTGATGCAGACTAGAAGCTCAATATGTTGATGAGAGCTATGGGTGACAAATGTCGGTCTTTCTCAGTTGTCCCTGTCATCGGGGGTGACATCATGAATCTCAGACCCAGTTGAGGCCTGAATGGGGGCCACACTTCGGTTTCCCTAGAACGCTAGGGTTTTGTACCTCAGAACTTCAAGCCAGAGAAGCCTTCAAGCCTTCTGCCCCCTGTTTGGAAGGAGAGGACTCTTGGGGTGGCATTAACCCTACCTGGTTGTTTAGAGCCACTGCTGGGGAAATTCCAGAGGGATTTTCAAAGTGGATGCCCATCATGGATGGACAGGCTCTCTCCTCATCAAGCCTGTGTCTCACCTGCTACAGTGGGAGATTTATGTCTCCAAGGGTAGGCCACATGGGGTAGCTATGGTTTCACTCTTTCAGCCGTGTTGGTCTTTTAGCGCTCCCCTAGAAGGACCCATGGAAGCAGATCTCATGTCCTTCAGGCACGCCTCATAGGGCCCTTGTCCTTGGCCATCAAGTCATGCAAAATGTAACCATTAAGCCACCCTGTTTGCATCAACGGACAACTGTTCTTTAAAGTCTGAAGAATGACCTGTGCTAGCCACACTTTCGGTTTTGAATGAGTGAGTTTAACTATATAGCAAGCAGAGGACTGGGCAGATGGCTCAGCCGTTAAGAGCACTGGCTGCTCTTGCTGAGGACCTGGGTTTGGTTCCCAGCACCCACATGGGCAGCTAACAACCATCCCTAACTCCAGGTCCAGGGGATCTGACGCCTTCTGACCTCCACAGGCACCGCACAGCACAGGTTCACTTACACACACGTAAGCAGTACACTTAATAAAAACGATAAATAAAATATTTAAAAATAAGTAAAATAAGTAACTGTTTGAGCTTGTCCCCCATGACTGAGTACCCTGTGGCTGAACTTCTGGCTTCTCTTTCCCAGTGCAAGCATTTTTATGTCACAGGACAAACACTAGTAATGTCTGTTAGAAGCAGTTTACACTCCACCTGTTTTCAAGGACATGATGCTTTCACTGTCTCTTCTTCCTGACACAGACTTAGGAGGTCAGCCCATCCCCAGACCTTGGGGAACACTTTGAGACCAACATGCTTGGGTAGACAATGAGGGTGACAACCTTACTTCCAAAGCCAGCTTCTCAGTGAGCTCAAGCAGTACATGACAATTTACCCAAAGAATATACATTACAATAAGACAGGACAGTCCCTCCTGCCTAAGCCTCCAAGGTGCTGGGGAATACAGGAGAGCACCACCACATCCAGCTTTAAAGTATACAGGTTTTGGAGGTGGTGAAGTGTCTCAGCTGGTAAAGGCACTCGCCACCAAGCCTGACAAACTGACAATCTGAGTTCTATCCCTGGATCCCACATGGTGGAAGGAGAGAACTGACTCTCACAAGTTGTACTCTGACCTCCACCAGCAAGCCGTGGAAGACACATAAATACATAAACAAAGTACATAAGTTTATGAGGTGTGACTTGTCTATAACCATCTGTATGACCAAGATAATGAGAACATCACCTGGAGAGGCAGCCTTTTGAAGGTCTTGGGAGATGGGGTTTCAGGCAGAGAGACCAGCAGGTACAAAGACCCTGTGGCAGGGATGAATGTGGTGGCAGCAGAAACAGAAGGCTGTCAGGGACGTATGAGGGGGCTCAGGGTAGCTGCCTCACCTATCTTGGCTTTCCTTGGCTGAGATGGGCAGCTCAGGTCTGAACCAAAGCCCTTCGCTGACATGCTTTGGGCTGGTGGCAGCAGCAGGCTGCACTTCAGAATCTTCTGGCCCAGTTCTTCAAGGTTGTTCTGAGAAAACAGCTTGTGTGAGGTGATGGTGCCTGCCAGTGACTTAGCAAGTGGTTTCTCTAGAAATGATTTACATTTAACAGCACTCTCCATGACTTTGACCAGAAACAGTGACTAATGGTGGCATTTGGAGGGTGAGGGGCAGGCTGGTAGGTGCAGCCTTGATCTATCAGCCCTTCCTCGAGCTTCTAGAATGTCAACTTTGATGAGAGTCCAGGTTTCTGGAAAATTCTGAGTTGTATGACATGATTGGAGGACAGGGTGCTGTGGGTTCCCTCAGATCCTCCAGGCTGGTCCTTGGAGCCTCTTTGGGGCCCACCTAAGGGAAAATGGATGGATGACAAGGGGCCAATTTCCCTAGAGAAATTCCGTTACCATGGAGGGCTCTGGGGAACTGAGAGCCCATTCCTTGGTAACTAGAGAAAGTGTGTCATCCCTCAGCCTTCAAGGTGACAGTATTTAGTGTGTGTATGAGTGTGTATGTGTGAAGTTACAGCAAGGGCAGCCACCAAGCTAAGGCGCACCCTAGAGCCACAGGCTTGGCTATGAATTGTGGTTCTGGAACTTACTAACCGGATGGCTTGGGCAAGTTACTTCGATGATCACCCGCTTTCCCACAGAGTTGAAAAAAATGGCCTTTGTAAGGCTATTGTGCCAGATACCTTCTAAGTGGTGTATTCTGTCAGTGTGTGTGTGTGTGTGTGTGCGCGCGCGCGCGCGCACAGTGGAGATTGAATTCAGGGTATCAAGCGTGCTACACATGTGCTCTGCCCTGAGCTACACCCGCAGCTCACGTTCGGCACTTTCCTCCCTGAACACCTGCCTTTGCTGGGCCTGGGACAGGATGTGTAAAACCCCTGTCCTGGGAGCTTCTTTTCCTCTCAAAAGACAGCAGACTCCCATCTTAGTTTGTCCAAGGGTCCCAGAAAGGAAAAGGGTGATTCTCCCTTCAAAACTGAGGTCATACCATACACTCTCCTGTCCAGATACACAGGGTCTCTGGAACCCTACAGAGCACATCCGTGGGAATCAGGTACCTTCCAATTAAGCTGCCGCTATTGACGGTTGGTTCTGTTGGCTTGTTGCACTCAGAGTCTGAGTCCATGATTAATATTGGACCAGGCTGGGTTTCCTGTGAGTCTGAATGACTCACTTCTATCCATGGAGGCTCGGCTGAGCAGGGAGGTTTCGGGGAGATCAGGATGCCCCTAGGGGAGGCTTAGCTACCTGGCCCACTGAGCCATGCTGTGGGTCCTCTTCCCTCAGCCTCTTCCCCTCTCTGGTCTCAACTTCTCCCTTCACCTGGTTAACTGTTGGAGTATCAAACGTTGGAACAGCCAGCTACAAATCCCAAGCCATGAGGCTTAGGTTGAGGGGTCCCGTGCCCGGCTGGAGGCTGACTGTCACTGAGAGCAGGGCTTGGGGAACTAGTCCCTCTGGGCTCAGAGTAAGACAGTCTGATCTCCCCTGAGAGAGATGTAAGAGAGATGCAATTGCTAATCAAAACGTAAGTCTCTCTGCAACTCTCAACTCTTGGAGCAGAGAGAAGGAGCCTCTCTCAGGAATGAGGAAATTTCTGCCTAGAAAGGATTCAACCACCTACTCAAGTTTTGAAATAAATAGAGGCTGAGCTGGGTCGGGGCTGCCTGGGCTAAGGGTATCCGTAACAACAGGGTTGGAATTGTCCTACAGGCCCTCAGGTCTCCTGTCTCCTTACTCTATTTCAGTCTGTTTTTATTTATTTTCCTTCTAAAGTACTTAATTTTTGAAATTTCAGAGCTGTGGGGGGTGTGTCGTGTGCCATGGCATACATGCGGAAGTCAGAGGACATCTTGTAGGGGTCAATTCTCCCCTTCTATCATTTGCATCCTGGGGATTGAACCCTGGTTGACAGGCTTGGCGGCAAGCACTCTTTATCTATTGAGGCACCTCACTTGCCATCCTGAGTCTCTCAAGAGGACTTTAAGATCACTGAGTCCTAGCCCGCACTTTAGAGAGGAGGATGCTGAGGCCCAAGAGGGGAAATAACAGGGCCAGACACTAACCTGCCCTCTTCTGGGTCTCGTGAACTCTCTGCAGTCTTTCCACACCTTTTGGGCTGAGACCAAACTTGGTGTTAGAGACCAGAGGAAGTGTCCCCATAGCGAATGGGTGGTCAGCAGGCTTGTGTGTGTCAAAGAATAGGAAGTGGCCATCCACCTGACTTCTGAGGGTCTGAGGAAAGACCCTGGTCTCCAGTTCTCTCCTGTGGGCCTGCCACAGAACCCAAACTCCTGCAGAAGTCACACACTGTTCAACAGACAGAAATTTTAGATCACTCAGCCTGGGAGAAGGAAAGCCAGGGCTTGAACATGGACCTCTGCTCTAGAATGGTGAGGCCTGGGCTTCTGGCTGGTCTCAGGGTCCTGAGGACCCAGGTGGTGTAGGTCAAAGGGGATGAGAGCCATTCCTGTTTCTTCTTTAGTATTTCTAAAAGTATCCTGAACCAGGTAGGTATGATTATGTACACCTGTAATCTCAGCACTCAAGAGGTGGGGGCAAGAGGATCAAGAGTTCAAGGCCATCCTTGGCTACATAGTGAGTTTGAAGTCAGCCTAGGCCAGATGAAACACAGAGAGAGAGAGAGAAAGAGAGAGAGAGAGCAAGCATGGTGTGCCCACAGCCCATTGCAATTATGAGTGGGCTGTGCAGTGAGTTACAGTCTACACCAGGCAGAGAGAGAACACTTGAGTCCCAGGCTCCCAAACCCTAGGGTTCACTCAGATATATAATCCCCTCCCTCCCTTGCTTTGGAGAGTGGCCTGTGTAGCAACAGAATATTTTGGCAAGTGACTTCTGGAGCTAGGTAACCAAAGATGTGGTGGTCTCTGTCATGGGAGAGAGCCAGAGCCGAACATCCCAGAGCACCGTGACCTTCTGCTCATATATGTGAGCATATATGTGTGGCTTAGGGAATCCATTCTGCAGCTCCAGCCAAGACCACGGAGAACCACACCCCCTGATCCACACCTTAACTGAATCCCATGAGAGACCCAAGCCAGAGCCACGACTGATCCCTCCCACATTGTAGACAGTGCAGTGTGAGGTGAGGCTTCTCCTGGGTTTTGTCTTCTAAGGAGAGGCAATGGGAACATAATCCACTCACAGAGAAGTGGTATGCCCACGGCCACAAGGCCGGAGCAGCTTCTTCCTCCAGTGCTCTTTCTTCTGAGCAAAAGCCAGGGTAAGGGGGGCTTAAGGCAGGGAAGAGAAAGCAAGTGAGGCCTGAAAGGCAGGGTTGGAGCAAATTCCAAGCCTTCCTTTCTCACCTGTGTGATCTCAGGGACATAACTTGGCCAGTCTGAGCCTCACTCTGTCCACCTATCAAGTGGGGATGGCAGAGCTTACTTGCTGACTCGGGGCCAGGAGTCTATGCCTGACCAAGGGCCCTTGCTATGTAGCTGAGGATGACCTTACACCTCTGATCCTCCAGCTTCCACTGCCCACCCCAAGATGACAGGCATAAGCCAAGTGCCCAGTTTATTTTTGTAATATTTTATTTTATGTGTGCAAGTGTATTACCTGCAGATATGTAAGTGCACCCATGCCGTGCAATGCCCGTGGAGGTCAGAAGAGGGTGTTGATGCCCTGGGACTGGAGTTAAGATGGTTGTTGGGTGGTTGTTAGCCACCATGTGGGTGCTGGGATGACATGGATGCATTTTCTTTTAAGAGGGCAGCCTTGGCTATGCAGCACGTTCAAGGCCAGCCTGGTTTATATGAGATCATGACTCAAAAAAAGAAAAGAAAATATTGCACCTCAAAACAAGAAACCAGAAAGATGAGGGATCTACAGTCCCTTCTGAGGGCACATCCTCAATGACCTGAGGACCTCCCACCAGGCCCCACTTCTTCAAGGAGCCATCAGCAGCTCCCACACTGTCACACTGGAGCCCAGATCCCAACACATGGGCCTTTGGAGGACCAAACGATAACAGGGGCTTGAGTTGGACATAACCTGGCATAGCGCCTGGCTGACTCAGAGTCAATTGTCAGGGAGGCCAGAGGAAATCCAGAGAAGTCACCTGGTGGGATCCTAGCTTAACAAGGCTCTCAAGAAAAGCCCCTAGGTGGGTCGGGGGCCAGGGCTGTAGCTCAGTTGGCAGAATGCTTGTCTGGCATGCGCAGAGTTCTGGATTCAATTCCCAGCACTATGTAAGCTGAGTGTGATGATGTCTCATCATGCATGGTTACACAGTTTGCTGTAATCCAGGCTGGCCTTGAACAGGCTATGTAGGCAAGGATGACTCGAACTCCTGATCCTCTTTTTAAAAGATATTTTACTTATTCTTTTATGTGTACAAGTGTATTGCCTGCGTATATGTAAGTGCGCCTGTGTCGGGCAACGGCCGCGGACGTCAGAAGAGGGCCTTGGATCTCCTGGAACTAGAGTTATGGATGGTTGTTGGATGGTTGCTAGCTGCATGTGGGTGCTGGGAATTGAAGCCAGGTCCTCTGTAATCAACATACCTAAGTAATGTAATCTCTGTACTTAGGAGATGGAGGGACGAGGATCAGAAGTTCAATCATCCTTGTCTACAATAGTGAGCTCAAGGCCACCAGGAGCACAGGAGATCCTGTCTTAAAAAGAAAGGAAAGGAAAGGAAATAAAAAAGTCCCTGGGCCAATCCGAGGAGAAAAATCCACTCTCTTCTCTCTGGCTTTCAGCCACCCACCTGCCTGGGACTGCTGAGGCAGGCGCAATCTCTGCCTGTTGAGGGTATTTTGGGGCCATTTGGGGCTGGGCTTCCCAGCTGCTGGGGAAGTCCCTGAATTTCCTGAGCCAAGTCAGGACCAGCGTCTTGCTCAGCACCCTTTTGGTAACATCATGATTCCTGTTCCCCTTGAGGCCTTCCTGCCATGCCTACTGCCCTGCCCTTGCTCTGTGGATCTGACCAAGAGGCTATTGGCTCTCATCGCCTGATCCCGGCCTCCAGCAGGCCTGGGGACTTGGTCTCAACGGTGGGCAAGGCCCCTGAGGTGCCACATGGGGGCAGCTCCTCTAAGCCTAGGGACTCTCCCTCCTGCCCTTCAAAGCACTTTCAGGCCTGCTCAGAGGTTCATGAACTCCCGGAGATCTGCAGAAGGCCACCCAGGGACTCTGTCCCCTGCCTACTGTTTGGAGTCCCATGAGCAGCCAGTTTCTGAGGCTGTTGTCTGCCACCTTTCATTTGAGATCCAGCCCACTTCTGTCAAGTAGTCAATGCTATAGCCAGGGACTCCCTTGCACCCTGGCTCTCCACGATTCCAGTGTCCTGGAGCAGAGAAACACACCAGTCAGTCATTTTGCTATCAATCAGCTCTAGAATTGAGACACAAAAGGCATAAATGGTCATTTGCCTGGGAAGTTGGGGAATGGTGTTGGTAACCTTCAAAGGGACAACGGGTGTTGAAATGATGGACTGTGGTGGGCAGAAGGCATGGTGTGTTCAGCAAGAACCAAGGTTGGAGGAGGAGCTAGACAGTATGTGAGAGAACTCCATCTGTGAAAGGTGGCCTGAGTGCTTCTGGATTGGGATGACATGACCATGGCCATGTGGATATATTGCTCTGGGCCTTAGTGCCTCATTTGCTGAATGGGTACAATAGTAGAATTTCATGAGGTTTCTTAGAGGATTCAAGAGGCTGATACTTGAAAGCTCATAGTACAGAGTAAGCCAGCAAAAGGGGCCGTTATTACTGCCATCAAATCAAGAATCTATGGCTAGTGGGATGAGTGAGACGTGGCTCATTTCATAAAAGCACTTGCCACGAAAGCCTGACCATCTGAATTCAATTCCCTGAACCAATGCATTTGTGACCTGAACACTTGCACAGGAAGATGGTGGGTGAGGGTTGGGGAGAGGAGACAGGAGAATCTCCTGGAAGCTCTTGGGCCAGCTAGCCTGTGGCACACAGCAGAAACAGCAGGGGAGACCCTGCTTCAAAACAAGGCGGAGGAAGAGGACCAAGTTTGGAAAGTTGTCCTCTGACCTTCACACATCTGCTGTGGCACCTGCACACCCCAACTCACGCATAAGTGCACCGTGTACAATAATAATAACAGCAACAACCAGGTTTTAAGATTAAAAAATTTTTATGTGTATGAGTGTTTTGCTTGCATGTATGTATATGTACCACATGTGTGCAGTGCCCACAGAGGTCAGAAGAAGGCATTATATCCACGGTAACTGGAGTTACAGGTGGTTGTAAGGTGCTGTGGAGATGCTGGGAACAGAACCTGCTTTCTCTGCAAGAGCAGCAAGTGTTCTTAACTGCTGAACTCTCTCTCCAGCTCTTAATAAGTAAAATTTTAAAATATTTTATTGTTTCTATTTTACATGTATGAGTGTATTGCTTGCATGTGTGTAAGTGCACCTGTGTCATGCAATGCCCACGGATTCAGAAGAGGGCATTGGATTTCCTGGAACTGGAGCTATGGATGGTTGTTAGCCATGTTGGGGATTGAACCCAGGTCCTCTGGAAGGGCAGTCAGTGCTTTTAACTGTGGTGCCATCTTACCAGTCCCCAATAAATAAAAATTTTAAAAGGATATACCTTTCCAGCAGGTGGGGTCCCTGCTTCAAGCATACTGCATGTCTGCTAGGGTCCATGAGCTGTGGCCTAGGCCCGTGTGTGTCAGACGTTCCCTGCGGAGAGGAAGGGGTTAATAGTGAGAGACAAGTTTCTATACCCACAGCGTTGCAGTTTTTAGTGGAAGTGCACTATCCTTCAAGAGGAATGGATCTCCATTTCCATAACTAGCATCTGTGGTGACTCAGAGTATTCCCAGCATTTATCAACACCATTTCAGGAGACATTAGTGTGTTTATAAATCTCCTTTGTTCTTTTTCTAGTTGAGCTGTCAGTTTTTCCTCATTGTTTTGCTGGTGAAATTATTAAGCAACAAATTGAAAACCTAAAATAAATGTTTTTTTATTTTGCTAAGAATTGTCATATAGCTTTCTGAAAGGGGCTGTACCACTTACCAACACAGCATGAATGAATCTGGTTTCACCTAATTTTTCTCAAACTGTTATTATAAATAAAAAACCCCACTGATGACTTAATAGGGCCAGAAGAATACTGGAGATTGCTTTAATTTGCATGCCTTTCACAGTTTGTCACCGATTTTTAATTCCCGCCCACCCCCACCGAAAACTATTCGGATGCTATGTGCTTATTCTCTGCATGCATAGCAAGCATTTGTTCAATCTAAACACTAGCTGCAGCCTGGGAAGTAAGTACCCTGGGTTCCTCTCTCCCTCCCTGCGCCATAACTGCCTGGGCAGGGTGCTTTCGTCAGCACTTGAGGTCCAGAGTGGCTCTTGGGAAGAGGCACCTGAGGGCTAGATTTTCCATAGGATCTTTGTTGGGAAGGTTCTAGTGAGATGGTAGCTGATGCCCTGTGGGGAGCTTGACCAAATGGGGGTCTAACTCGAAACCAACTGAAGAGTGGAAGCCAAAAGATCCTTGGGCCTTTCTGGGCTTGGGAGAAACAGCTGGCCCATCTTTAGAGCACACAGATGGTTTGCTGTCTCTCAGTGTTGGTCTACAAATTTGAAAGGAAAAAAAAAGACAAAACAAAACTGTGGCCTGCCAGTGGGTGCTCAGTAAATAACCATGTGCTGAAGGTATTAATAGAAGGAAGAAAGTAAAAAGAGGACCCAGGGTGTGGGGAAGCCCCAGGTAGGAACTGCAGCTCCACGAGAAGGAGAAAAGGATAGAACAAGGCCCCAGCTGCAGCTTCAGTGTGGGGAAGAGTGCCAGCCACCTCCTCCAGGAAGAGAGTCTCAGGGGCCAGGCGACACCTGGGAGTGATCCGAAGCTGCCTGCTCTCAACAGTAGTCCCTTCACTAGTCAGCCTGCCCACCTGCCTACCCACCCTCCCATGAAGGCCTGCATCCATCTGTGAGTCCATCCACCTCCCCATTCATCCAGTTACTCGTTCTCCCATGTATCTGTCCACCCACTATCCATCCAACCCCTCATTTCTTCATCCATCCTTCCACGAATCTGTCCCTTCCCCTCCCCATCCATCCACTATCCCACCCACCCTCCTAGCCACCCACCCACCCATCCCATCCTTGCATTCATCCACCCACCCATCCATCTCCTCATCGGTCCACACCATCACTCCATCTGTCCATTCACCCACCCATCCATCCTTCCCTTCCTTCAGCTCCTCATCTATTCACCCGTCCATCTGTCCATCCATTCCTTCATTTCTCATCCATCTACTCATTCACCCCATCTGTCTATCCACCTGTTTATCCACCCAACCATCCATCTATCCCCTTCTCATTCATTCACCCACATATCCTTCCATCCATCCATCCCCCATCTATCCATCCACCCATCCATCTATCCCCTTATCTTCTCATCCATCCATCCTTCCATCATCCATCCATCCATCCATCTCCACATCTGTTTGTTCTCTATCAGCCCATTCACTCCCCCATGCACTGATTTCTTTTATAGCAAATATTTATGATAAGGAAGGGATTGTTTTCTCTGATGTCTCCTGATTGTCCCTTCCATGGTAATGTCCGGCGCAGGAAGCTGCTTCTGTCTCACTCTTCTTTGGGGGGAGGGATCTGGGGGGGGTCTCAGGACAGGGGCACCTCGCAATCTCCTGAGTTCTGCACCTTCAGGACTGAGCTGCCCTCCTTGCTCCCTGTTAAATACAGGGCGGCACATTCAAACAGCAGGGGCGAGTGCCTCCCGGGGAGCCCCCTGCGTGCGCTGCGGCTGGCCCTGAGTCATCTCTGCACGTGGTGGCCCCTTCTGTCTTCGGCTTCATCGGCTTCATCGGGAAACAGAGCCCTGACTCTCGGGGGAGGGGTGGGGGGGAGGGAAGAATTAAGGCTGAACCCGCGGAAGGGAAGGAGCGGCCACATTAGAAGCGACTTCCCCGCGTGCTGCTGCGGGCAGGTGCTGGTGCACACAGACGCTGGAGCGCAGCGCCTGGGGCCGCACGTGGTGGGCGCGGCGCTTCCAAGGTGGGCGAGCACTGCCAGCCTTGCGGGAGGATGTGCGCCCTCGGAGGCGCAGTGCTAGGACTGCTGCTCCTCGGGACGCTCCAAGCCTTCCCAAAGGTAAGGTGGGAGGGGGCGGGGGTGGGTAACAGGAGCCTGGGGAGGCGTCAGTAGTCTGCAGCCCGGACAGTGTGTGATGCTGTGGCTGGAGAGGTGGGGTCGGGTCCTTTCTCTCTCATCCACCTGATCAGCTGGGCGAGGGGGGCCCAGGTGGCAAGAAGCGGGCACTGAGAAAAAGTGTGAGTATTCACAGGTGGGCGGTTGGCTGTAGAGCCGGGGAGCGCGCCTCCTCTCCACCCCTGCATGTAAAGGATGGCTGGGATCCGTTCATTTCATTCACCAGGAATTGAACCCGAGGCATAAGAGAGCTGTTAGTGCAGGCCTGTTGGGGTCCTGGACAGATCAGGTGACGTCTGTGGGAGTCATCTTGGCTGGAGGATGGTGTCAGGCTGTACCGGCTGTTGCTGTATCCCTAAGCTGGAAGGTCTCAGGAGCCCAGATGATAAGGTGGACCAGCTAAATTCACTTCCCTGATCCGTCTGGCAAGCCATGTGGTAGATATTTCTCCATGGAAAAAGTCAGTGGTGGGTCTAAGTCTGTGGTAAGAAGCACCCGTAGTGAGTCTGGACCCTGCATTAGAACATAGAACACTTCCCAGGGGCCAGCACCTGACTAGGACCTGGCGTGTGGAGAGAGGGAACAGGGGACTCGGATCAAGATGTGACCTACTGGGTGGACCCCAGGGTTGGCTGGGGAGACAGGGCTCAAGGCTGAAGAGAGGTCAGTCTGTTCTTCTGAATCTAGACAATGGGGAGGGGCCCGTGGGCTGCCAGCAGGAAAGAGAGGGCAGGTGGTCCTTCCATCGCCAGTGAGCCATGTGATACTTGGTCTGCCGGCCGGCGCTGAACAAACCAGCACCGTGGCTCCACACTGCAGAGACCCCAGACTCCACTCCCTATGCCTGGGGATGGTAAGAGTTTGGGGTGACAAGGACTCTGGGAGGTAAAGAGTGCCCTGTGGAAGTGGGGCTGTTTTGCCAGTGTTCGAAGCTCATCTGCTTCCTTCTTAAGACTGGAACCTCCCTGCTTTTTATACATTTATTTATTTAGTTGGGGGGGCACATATGTGTGGAGGTCAGAAGTCGGTTCTTCGTTTTCATTATGCACATTCGTTCTGGGACTCAAACTCAGGTCATCAGGCTTGGTGGCAAGTGCCTTTACCCACCGACCATCTCCCAGGCCAGTGAAAATTAAAAAAACCCAAAGTATTTAACAATACCCGGAGTGTATGAAAATACCCCAAAGGTAAAATCTGTACGTGCTATGATAGAGCTGGTCGTTGTGACATCTCCTCGTCTCAGTTTCTTCCAAGATGTAACCACATCCTTGCTTTACTCCCTTTATAAATGCATGCCAATACTTGAACTGCTTTTGTAGGTGTATCTAAGGGCTCCCTTTCTTGAGGCAGGGTCTGGTGTAACTCAGCCTGGCCTCTAACTCACTATGAATAGGAGGATGACCTTGAACTGATCCTCCTGCCTCCACCTCCTGGTTTGTGGCATTACAGGCATGTCACACCACTGTCAATTTATGCAGTGCTGGAGGTTGAACCCAGGGCTTTGTGCACTGGAAGCAAGCCCCTATCAACTGAGTTACATCCTCAGCTTGTCTTTGTTTTTTCTTAATACAGAGTCTGCGTAGCTCAGGCTGGTGTTAAGCTTGCATGTAGCCAAGGATGTCCGTGAACTCCTAAATCCTCCTGCCTCTACTTTCTTTGATTGCAGGCAGGTACCACCACACCCAGTCATTTGGCTTTTACAGAGTCTGCAGTAGGTCTTGGAGAACTTTTCTGCTGATCCTTAAAGAACATTCGCATGTATTAATATGCTGTAAATTATTCCATGAAATGGGAAAGTTTTATTATGTCCTGATGAATGAACAAAAGGTTCCCACCACCATCTTCTGTGTGTCTGCTGGCTGTGCATGCGCACGCTGGCATGGGGAGAGAGATTTTCTAGAGAAGAGACAGAAGAGAACTTGGGCTGTTGGCAGAGCGGAAGTGCCTTGGAATGAAATGACATGCCGTCCAGTGTGCTGGGCGACATGGCCTCCCACAACAGTGCAAGACATTGTAGCAGCTTCCCACATCCTAACCGACACTTGATCTTATCCATCTGTGTTTTGTGGCTGTGGACAGGGCTGTATCCTTATTATGTTAATTTGCATTTCCCGACTGAAGTAGGCTGAACATCCTATTCTCATGGGACCCCTTCTTGGGTCCTTTCATGGTACGACTTGTGGTATCTGGGGGAGGAGGTGTCTGCCCAGCAAGGTTCTCCCTCTGGGCCTTCAAGACTTCTGTGACCTTTCCCTTCCGGTAGAGGTTTGGAACCCCGTAAAACCCTGAAGTTGCATGGGGTGGTCCATGCCTGGAATCTCAGTACCTGGGAGGCTGAGGCAGGAGGATCAGAAGTTGCAAGGCACTTGCCACAAAGTCTGATGACGGGACCTATATGGTGGAAGGAGAGAACTGACTCCCACAAGCTGTTCTCTGATCTCCACATGCTCTCTCTCTCTCTTTCTCACACACACAAACACAAACACACTTGCACACACATGCACATACAAAGAAAATTAAACGTAATTTTAAAAAGTTTCAAGATAGTTTAGGTTGCATAGCAAATTCCTTTCTAAAATAAAATAAACAAAATAAAAAAGATGGGAGTGGTGGTACACACCTTTAGTCCCAGCACTTGAGAGGCAGAGGCAGGTGGATGTCTGTGAGCTTGAAGCTAGCCTGATCTACATAGCAAGTTCCAGTCCAACCAGCAGGAATACATAGTGATAGCCCATTTCAAAAAAAGAAAAAAGAGGGGCTGGAGAAATGGCTCAACAGTGAAGAGCACTGACTGCTGTGGCAGAGGACCTGGGTTTGAATCCCAGCATCCACATGACAGCTAACAGCCATCTGTAACTCCACTTCCAGGGGATCTGACGTCCTCTCTGACCTCTGGGGACATTGCACATGCACTTACATACATGCGGCATAACACTCATACACATAAGATAAAAATAATAAGGACAAAAGAAAACTAAGAACCAGGGCTTCAATTTCAACCCTGTCCCCAACCCCACCTGCCTTTCTCAAATTCCGTCACTTTGTGCCAAGCTTCACTTCTTTCTCAGAAATGTTTTCTTTGTAATGTGACTCGGGACTCATGTGGTGCAAGTCCAGAGGGAGAGCATGATCCCCCAGGTTCCAGACTGTTCCTCCAGGCTCTCTGGGGTAGGGCAGGGATCCAGCCTTCTGGTGAATTCCATGGGTTTAAAATTTCCCAGCCATGTCCTGTCCCCAACTCCAGACTGCTTTTCCTCCTGCAGCTGTTTGGCTTTATTTGCTGAGGTTCCCACAGGGGAATTCTCATGAATGAATCTTTAAAACATGTGGCCCTGCGGCTGGGTGCCCACTGGCTGGAGCGCCCACCTCGTCATCCTGCACAATGGGAGCGATGCTGACCTTCAGGTATGCAGTGTTCTGGGTTTGTGTGGGCAAAGTGACCCCCAGAACACTGCATCCTGACTGGACAACCCAAATTGGAGTGGCTGGGCTAAGTTTTTTTTTTTTCTAAAAAGAGGTGATCCAGGGGATCTGATGCCTTCTTCTGACCTCCATGAACATTGCATGACATGGGTGCACTTACATACACACAGGACATACACTCATACATGGGTGCACTTACATACACACAGGACATACACTCATACACATAAAATAATTTTAAAAAATACAAGAGAGAGAGAGAGAGAGAGAGAGAGAGAGAGAGAGAGAGAGAGAGAGAGCTGGATGTGGTGGCACATGCCATTAATCCCAGCACTCTGGAGCCTGAGGCAAGTGGATTTCTGTGGGATGGAGGCCAATATAGTCTATAATAGTGAGTTCCAGGCCAGCTGAGCGTACATGGAGATCTTGTCTCAAAAAACAAAACCAAACCAAATCAAACCAAACCAAAAACCATCATCTGAAATTCTCAAAGGATTAATAGAATCCCACAGGATGCCCAAGGAGCAGGGTACCTGTGGGGATGGGACCTGAGTGGGAAGAGGCTGAAGGAGGTGCTGCTGGTTTCTCTTAACTGGAGGCCTGCCTTCCCAGCTGGAGGCCGTGGTAACAAGAACCCCCATCGCTGGGCAGCTGTATTACTCAGCTTGAGAGAAGCTCTGCTGGGCAAGAGCAGTCCTTACTGGAAGCTTCTGTGGTTCCCACTCATATCTGACCCGCATGCTTCTTGAGTAGATGTGATTCATTTTTAGGTCTGTACATCCACGCACTTGGCTTCTTAGGACAAAGGGAGATCGGGGAGCCTTTGAGGCTGGGGATGGATGGGGCGCCTGTACCAACCAGTGTAGGCCCAGATCATAGCCTACATTTTTTAAAGTGGACACAAGCCCCTGACTGAACCTGTAGATCAAGGCAGCCTCTTCTCAGAGGAGGACGCGCGCGCACACAC
Source organism: Eospalax fontanierii (assembly GCA_035773235.1). NCBI lineage: Eukaryota > Metazoa > Chordata > Mammalia > Rodentia > Spalacidae > Eospalax > Eospalax fontanierii. The sequence goes on from CM069553.1 coordinate 8,503,244, forward strand.
ACACACACACACACACACACACACACACACAAGGGAGTGATCTGGCCAGGAAACATTAGCAGAAGGAATTGGCCCGTGGAAGTAAGGACAGGAAGAAGATGACCAGTGTAGGCACACAGAGTAGGCAAAGGAGGGGATAATGTAAGGTAGTGGCACGGGAAGAGGCCCATTGTATAGACTGGCTTGTGGTTGTGTAGTGGGGTGTGTGTCACTGGGCAGTGCCATTGAATACCACATCTGCCTTAGAAGCAGGAGCTGGCGAGGGTGAGCAGGGGTGAGGCTGTTGGGGATCCTGACCACATCTGGGGCTGAGCACCTGATTAAATGATGGAAAAAGCCTGTCCAGAGACACAACAGGTATTTGGAAGCAACACAAATATTCAAGTGTCCATTGGGTATTAAAGTGTGGACTCCCCTCAACAGAGCTCAGCTTCTGCAGTAGGTTCCTGGTACCATACCAGAGTGGACTGCAGAATTCCTGGTCCTGTCTAGGCCAGCGCTAAGGAGCATCCACTGTCCTCAGTTGAGTTATCTTTCTATTAGTGTAGCCCAAGACCTCATATTATCCTGGCCGCTTTTCATCCTCTCGGTTCATGCCAACCCAGGGGCGGGATCTGTCATTCGCCAGGGTAACATTTTCTGTTAGTTTCCCCTCGCTGCTGGAGTGAACGGTACTTGTTTGGTGTCTGAGAACAATACCAGTAGGTTATCTAGGAGTTCTGAAGGGTGAAAGGCTGAAAGGCAGAGCTGTGCTTCTGGACAGACTGGCGTGGTGCCTCCTGACCGTCCCAGCTGCCCAAGGCTGCCTGGCACGCGGCATCTTGGCCATGCCTCTGCATGTCCTGCCTCTGCCTGCCTCCTCCGTCCTCACCTTCTTTGGCTTGCTGTCATTTTCCTTTTTTAAAAATAGATTTCTTCGATTTATTTATTTTTATTTTCGTGTATGTGAGTATTGCCTGCCTGTATATAAGTGCACCCCTGTTGTGCAAGGCCCGAGGAAGCCCCTGGAACTGGAGTTACGGACAGTGTTAGCGGCAATGGGATTTGAACTCGTGTCTTCTGAAAGAGCAGCCAGTGCTCTTAACCACTGAGGCATCTCTCCAGCCCCGTCTGCATTTTCTTCCAGTCACACTGGGCCCCATAGAGATGACTTTAACTTTTTCTTTTAGTTTTCTTTCTATTTTTTTCTTGAGGCAAGGTCTCCTGTGGCCTTGAATTCAATATGTAACCAAGGATGACGTGACCTCTTGACCTGCCTGTTTATATATCTTCTAAGTATTGGGATTACAGATGTGGGCCAGCACACTTGACTTATGCAATGCTGGGGACTGAACCTAAGGCTTTAAATAAAAAAGGTATATATTTATTCATTTATGTGTGCGTATCTGTGTGACTATATAACACATATGTGTGGCTGCATGCATCTTTGTGCACATGGAAGCCAGAAAAACATGCCAGGTATCTTCTTATGGCTCCTCCCCTATTCCTTTGAGTCAGGACCGCTCCCTGACCCTGCAGCTCACCTTTCCTCAGCTGGGCTGGGTGCCCACCTGCCCTGGCCACTCCCTTTTCTGCACCCCTCAGAGCTGGGGTTTCAGGTGTATGCAGAACACCCCGCCTGCTCTTGTGTTGGGATGAGAACTCTGGTTCTTACATAACTGAGCAGCTTATGTTCTTAACTGCCGATGCATTGCTCCAGTCCTGAACCCAGGGCTCTGTACATGCTACGGAAGCACTTACCAAGTGAGCTGCACCCCCAGTCCCAGGGGACTTACACTTAATCACGTCACAGCACCTGCTCCCACAGAACAGGTTCAGGTCCGGGTGGCCTCTTCATCCTACTGTTCCACTTGCTGCATGTGTGTGAGTCGTCTTACTCAAAGTCCGTTTCAGAGACGGTAGGGCATCTGACCAGGAGTTTGACTTGTAATTTTTTCTCTTGGGCTTATTATTTTTATTTTGTGGGTATGAGTGTACTGTCTGCATGGATGTAAGTGCATCACATGCATGCAGTGCCCATGGAGGCCAGAAGAGGGTGTAAGATTCCCTGGAACTGGAGTGACAGATGGTTGTTAGCTGCCATGTGGGTGCTGGGAACTGAACCTAGGTCCTCTGCAAGAGTAGTCAGCACTTTTAACCACTGAGCAATCTCTCCAGTCCAGCGTTTGTCTTCCTAGTCAATCTGCCTAGTTTATACTCTGCATCAGACTTAGCGTATAATAACTTCAGGGCCTTAAGCCACCTCTTTGTGCCTCAATTTCTCCATCTATAAAATGGGTTAATAATAGCAGCTACTTCATAAGGCTATTAGAAGGGCTATATGTTCTGGTCCATTTGTGTGGTTAAAATAGAACACTATGGAATGAGTGATTTATAAAGGAGAAAAGTATCTATTTGATGGTGCTGGAACTTGGGAAGTACAAGTTCAAGGTGGGAGCATCCCGGTAAGGGTTTTCCTTCTGTGCCATTCATAGTTGTAGTGGTGGTGGGGAGGGAGGGAGGGAGGGAGGGAGGGAGGGAGGGAAGGAGGGAGGGAGGGAAGGAGGGAAGGAAGAAGAGAGAGAGAGAAATCCCGAAATCCTAGCATTTGGGAGGCTGAAGCTACATATCTTAAAAATACAGAGAAGAGAGTGGGCAGGGGCTGCTGCCTTCAGAATCAGCCAATATGAGATCCACTTTTTAGCAATTTTGTATCTGTTGCAGGTCCAATGGGGGCTTGGGTTGGCAGGGGGAGGGACACATCAAAACTGTGTAAGTTAATAGGTATAAAATGCCGAGAACAGCTCCTGGTATATGGTGAGTGTTGTGTGAAGGTAAGCCATTATCAATTACCTGTTGTATGCTGCATTGTGGGAGCAGTCACAAAGATGACTCTCTTACAGTCCTTGCTCTGCAGGGGTGCAGTGTGGGTGGAAGGATCCAGAGGGGAGTGGGGCCAGCATATGGGAGAGTGTCCTAGGCCTTCAGGACATCGGAGGGCCTTTCTCATCGCTGCCTAGGTGGCATCAGTGGGGCGTACCCCAAAGGTCCAGCATTTGGGTGACGTGGCTCCGAGCTCACACAACGCTGTTCTCATTGGCTTTGACAGCAGTTCTGCAGATCGAAGGGCCACAGGCAGGGCTGTCAGATGGCGAGGTGGCCACAGGGTCTGGGGCAGCTTGGGGATGCTTTAACGTACTTCTTGGTTTTTAAGACGGTATTACTCTGTAGCCCAGGCTGCCTTGAACTCACGGCAATCCTCCCATCTCAGTCTTCCCAATGCTAGGCATGAACCACCACATCTGGCTATTTTTTCTTTCCTTTTTTTTGTCTTTTTTAAAGATTATTAAAGATAAATATATATGTATGTATGTGTGGGTGTAGGTGTGTGTACATGCATGTATATGTAATTGCTTGTAGAGGCCAGAAGAGGGTGCCAGATCACCTGGAGATGGAGTTACAGGCAGGTATGAACCGCCAGATGTGGGTGCTGGGAACTGAACCCTGGTCCTCTTCAGGAACTGAGTGTGCACTGGGGATCTTTCTAGCCCCCTTTTTCTTGCCTTCTGTCCCTCCCTTCCCTTCCCTCCCTCCCTTCCTCCCTCTCTTCTCTCCTTTCCTGAGACAGGGTCTCACTGTATAGCCAAGACTGGCCTGGAATTAATGTGCAATAACACACACATCTGTAATTCCAGTGTTCTCATGGTGCATAGGACGCAGAATAGGGGCATGTGTAGCAACGCAGAAATCTAAAGAGGAAGACCCTGGAAGTTGTCCTCTGACCTCCACATATGTTCTGTGGCATGTGAGTTCACATGCACACACACACACACACACACATGCACGCACTTTTAAAATATCCAATATTTCTTAAAATGTATTTTTATTTTGTGTTTGAGTGTTTTACCTGCATGTATATAAGTGCACCCATGTGTGCAATGCTTGTGGAGGCCAGAAGAGGGCACTGGATCCCCTGGAACTGGAGTTACAGGTGGTTGATACCTGCCATATGTGTGCTGGGAACCAAACCCAGGTCCTCTGCAAGGGCAGCCAGTGCTCTTAATTCCTGAACCATCTCCTCAGCCCCCAAATGTTCAATATTCTTAAAAAAGAAGTTTATTAGGATCCCAGTTGCGGGGGCTAGGAAGTCTAAAGAGTGCCAGTACTCTGCGGCACAGGAGGTCAGACCTGTGGTTTCAAGATCCCTCGGAATGGCAGACACACCTCTCTGTGTTGGAGGTCAGCCTGGTCTATATAGTGAATTCCGGGCCAGCCAGGACTACATAATAAGACCCTGTCTCAAAATAATGATGGCGATGATGATGATGATGATGATGATGATGATGATGATGATGCAGTATTTATACAAGCTCAGAGATCCCTCTGGTAGCCGGGCCTGGTGATGCTACAATCCCTGCTACTCAGGAGGCTTAGGCAGGAGAATTACAAGTTTAAGAACTGCCTAGGACATAGAGTGAGTTCAAGGCCAGCCTGGGCAACTTAGACCTTCAAAATAAGAACAGAGGTAAACGGAGGAGCTTGGTCTGGAGCTCAGTGGCAGCGTGCTTGGCCAGCACGCACAAAGCCCTGGGGTCATCTTCATTCCCACAAAACAGAAACAAAGCCAGTGGAACAAAACTCCTTCCTCTGCACTGTCAGTGGGACCTGGCGACAGGGCAGACCCTCAGAAGGCACTCATGTCCAGATGGCAGGGAGGTGAGGAAGAGCTGGGGGGTTTGGGATAAGCTGCCACTTGAACAGAGTGAGTGACAAATGGGAGAGTCGGGGAGGAGCCACTAGTGTGGGGATAGCGATGGGCTCGGAGCAAAGGCTGCAGCCTCATCGCACCCCAAGCAGCCAAGCCCCTGGTAAGAACATGAGCAGGATGAGGTTCAAATCCTGACCACAGCGTAGCCTCGCTGGGTGACTTCAGGCACGCTTTGTGTAGAGACAGAGTCTCATGTACCGCAGGTTGGCCTTGAACTCAGTATATAGCTGAGGATGACCTTGAATTTCTGATCTCTCTGTCTTCTTCTACCCAGTGCTGGGATGACAGGTATGGACCACCACACCTAGTTTATGGAACCCAGGGCTTTATATACTAGGAAAGCACTCTACCAACTGAGTGACATCCCCAGCCACAGGCAAGTTTCTTAACTTCTCTGCATCTCAAGTTTACCTATCTGTAAAATGGGGTGGCACTGGCTTTTTATACCCAAGACAAACAGTGCAGTGTTTCTACCTCTTTCTCCCCAGCCTGTCTTATACTTGAATGCACATGCAGGCTCTCGATCAGTTGGTTACATCTAGTGTGGCACCTGTGAATCTGTGTGCTAGGCAAAGGCCTAGGTGATATGGTAGCTGGTTATTCAAATACTGGAGTGCTGGGGTACATAGGTAGAAACCCCTGATGTGAGGCTACCTCACTTCATGGCCCTTTGGGAGATTTTGCTTTGACCTGACCTGGTACCTAAGGTGTGGCCCAGCTCTTCTTTCTCTTTTGGCGGAGACCGGGTGGGGCTTTCTAAGAGTGAAATTTACCAGGTCTGATAGGGAAAACTAAACCAACCTGAAAATAGACCCTGAGACACTGAGGTTTTAAGCCACTCTCTCCATCCTGAAACTGCCCAGGTGGGGGCTTCGCTCTTTGATGGAACAGCTCAGCACCCTGTGAACACATTGCTTTGCCTTGAACCTATGGGAAACCCCACCCAAAAGCCCCCCCACCCCCCGCTCCAGTCCTCGGCCTTCCCCCTCCCACTCTTCCCTTTCTGACCTCCCTCTTCTCTCCTGGGCAAGGGCTAAAGCCCAGCTGGTCTGTCTCTTTCTCAGAGGCAGGCAGTGGGAGCTGATGGGCTGTCTGGGCCCATGACCAGTGGAGGTAGTGGGTTCAGACGTTCGACTTTCCCGCTTGCACACACAGATGTTGGGGCTGCTTCTCGGCCAGGGCCCTGGGTAGGTGAAGGGCCGCCATGGTGGAAGTGGACACAGCATGATGTAGTGGTACAGATGGGAAAGAACAGTGGAGACCAGGGTGTGGGCCGGGGCAAGGCTCTGCCTGACATGAGACTGGGCACTTCGGGGGACCACAGACAGTTCTGTCAGGGTGATACTCAGGACCCTTAATGCATTTTCTGTCTATGAGCTTGGATACCCTGGGAAAGTGGAGTTGGTCCTCACAGGAGTGGCAGTCCAGGGTCCCTTTCAGCTCTCCAGCACACATAGGGGCTTGGCACCCCTGTATAGTGGCCAGGGGTCATCTGGGAATGCTCAGAATCCCACCGGGCCACACAGTGTGGCCTTGCCAGTGGGAGATGGTTTCCATGATAACAAGGATCTTAAGAAGCTGCAGCACCCAATAACTGCCATTTTTATCATTAAAAGAATTAAAATTACATTTTATTATTACTTAATTACTTTATTTGTGTGTGTATACGTGTGTTTCTGTTTGGGATGGGGGATGTGTGCATGCCACATGTGTTGAGATCAGAGAATAGCCTGTGGCAGTTGGTTCTCTCTATCATGTGAGTCCTGGGTATCAAACTCATGTTATCAGGCTTGGCAGAAAGCCCCTTACTTTCTGAGCCATCACACCAGCCCTTTTACCATTTTCTTGACAACTGAAGTCCACCTACTTGACCCCATTTTCTTGGCTCTTGGAAAGTGATGGTATCATAGGCAGAAGAAAGTTGAAAAGGCTTTGATGGAGAAGGCTAGCCCTGTGGCCTGGAGCAATCTGGGGTGGACTTCCACCTAAATTCCACCTACATCTCAAGGGATGGTTGAGTGGGCCATGCCCCAGCTCCGCTGTGTGGCTAGGGGTCTGGCCCTGCCTCTGTAAGCCCCACATGGGGCTCCTTCCATGGGGCCTTGAGAGCCTGGAAGGAAACCTGGCTGAGCTTGATTTCCCTGGACAGCAAGGAGATAGCACCCCCTGCTGGCAGGTGCAAACGTACATAGACTTGTAGACAAATCCTGGGCCCCTCTGAGGACCGGGAGCCACTGTTATCATGTGTGGTTTTGCTTGGTTGCTTTATTTATTGATTCTTCTTTCTTTCTTTTTCTTTTTTTAGATTTTATTTATTAGTGCACGTATAAGTGTGGGGATGTATGTGTACCATAGTGGGTGTGCATGTGGAGGCCCGAGGACAAGTTGAGAAAGTTGGTTTTCGCTCATGAATTGATACAGATTATGGACTTCAAGTAGGAAGGCTTCAGAGTGACATCTTGTCCTCTCAGCACACTGGGCTTTTTATTTTAAAGATAATCTGTGGCCAAGATGGAAGAAAATGGAGACATGGTGAGGTTCCAATCACCTGTTTGCACTCGCTTTGGGCAGAGAGCTGTGCCTCTCTGGGCTGCAGTTTCCTTATCTGTAAAGGAAGAGCAGGCTGAGCGCAGGCCAGCCTTGGTGGATGGGTGCATAATACCCCCAGCATCTATTCTGCTCTACACCCTAGTGCTCCACCAGCCCAGCAGGGGGTGAACAGTCAGCTGCCCCTCAGCTGTCTCAGGCCCTGGCACTGTGGCCCTCTCAGACTCTGTAACTGTTAGTGAGATGTTGGGGTAGGCCAGGAGGAGAAATCCAGGGCAAGGATGCAGAATTTTCCCGATACTCCGCAGTTCTGGCAGGGCTGAGCCACGGCAGCCCTGAGCCAGTACCACCCCAAGCTTTTTGAGAACACTTGGTGAGGTCCCGCCAGTCAGGGAGCAGCAGCTTGTCCCTGTGGGGCCCTGTCCACTGGAGAGGCTCCTAGAGTCCTCACTGACCTGAGCAGAAGGGATGGCTGCTGGTGGAACCATTTCTGGGCAAAATGAGAAAGGAGACATCCTGACCCTCCTGGCTACGCTGTGCAAATGTCAGTGTTTTCTGTTTTGCAAGTTCTGGGTCCGAAGCCGGGCTTCATGCGTGTTGGAAAGCACTCGACCACCGAGCTAGAGCCCAGCCCTAAATGTTAGGTTATATTTATCGTTTCAAATTAAGATGGTGGCATGGTTTCAGATGTGCCAAAAAAAGAGATGTAATTAACACCCACATACCTCCTTTTCAGCACCACCGACCTCTCTGTTGCTCTCTGAACTTTCCAAAAATATTTATCGCTTGGTTTCCACTGCCCTCGCCGCATGCCTCTGTGTTTGGGACAGGGTCTCATATAGCCCTGGCTTTGAACTCATTATATAGTCAAGGCTGGTCTTCAACTCATGATCCTTCCGCCCCTACCTCAAAGCGCTATGTGTCACCATGCCCAGCTGTTTCTACAGAGCAGAGCTAGGAAACCCCTTAGGCCAGTCAGGAAAAATGCCTTCTGTTTTGTGTCTTGTTGCCAATCAATGTTAACCATTACAAACCCCTTCTCCTGATGGGGTTTAAGGTTCAAAGAACCCTAGAAGGGTATAGGAGTTTGTTTCTGGAAAAAGTAAGCCTTGACTACTTCTTATACCTCACAAACAAGACAGAAACTCAGGAAGGATACACACTGTGGTCTTGAAGACAGCAGGGCATTTAAATGATGCTAAATGGACAAGTATTTATATTTTAAAAACTCATTTTTGTTTGTTTTGGGACAGGGTGTCCTTGTAGCCCCAGCTGGTCTAGAACTCACTATGTAGACCAGGCTGGTCGCCATTTCACAGAGATCCACTGCCTCTGCCTCCCGAGTACTGGGATACTGGAATTAAAGGCACGTGCCACAGCATACAGTTTCTTTAAAAAAATTATTTTTACATTTATTTGTGTGTGTGTGTGTGTGTGTGTGTGTGTGTCCGCACCAGGCTACGTGGAGGTCAGAGGATAACTCGTGAGGCTTGGTTCTCTCCTACCATGTGGGTCTAGGGAGTTGAACTCATTCCATTAGACTTAGAGCAGAAGTAAGGAATTAGGTATCAACTGTCAAAGAAGACTGATACATGTATTTCATTTAAACTCACATCTGCTTATCAAAGATCCCATTAAGGGGCTGGAGAGATGGCTCAGTAGTTAAGAGCACTGGCTGCTCTTGCAGAGGAAGAGGATTTGGTTCCAAGTTTCCACAAACTCTAGATCCAGGAAATCCAACACCCTCTTCTGGCCTCTGTGGGTATTGTACACACATGGTACACTTTCATACATGCAGACAAAACATTCATACACAGGAAAAGTAAAAATAAATGAAAAAAATAAAAGATTCCAGTAAAGAAGTAGAGAGTTGAGCCACAGGGCAGAGATAGATACTGCCCGTGTATACAGTCAATAGAGAAAGAATGACCACACATTTTCAAAAAAGACCAGACAGGCTATTTTTTAAAAACTTGACCAAAGCCAGGCATACAGGCACATGCCTTTAATCCCAGCACTGGGGAGTCAGAAACAGGTGAATCTCTGTGATTTCAAGGTAAACCAGAGCTACATAGTGAGACCCTAACTAAAAACAACAAACAAACACCATGATGAGATATCATCGTGCACCCACCAAAACTGCTCAGGCTTTAAAAAAAACGGCAGCATTAGGTGCGGGCAAGAACCCTGGGCAGAATGGCAACTCCCCCACCCCCACTGCAGCTGAGTGCCCGCTGGAGCAAGTGCTTTGAAAACTGGATGAAGAATCAGGCTAGGGATATAGCTCAGTTAGTAGAGTGCTTGCATAACATGCGTGGAGCCCCTGCACGGCATAAGAGCAGATGTGATGACAGACCCTTGTAATTCCAGCACTTGAGAGGTCCACACACACACATGGGCTGCCATGGGCTAATGGCAGTGTGACTGGTTGGTGGATGGGAGTGGCTGTGATCAGAGGAGGCTCAGAGCCTGAGCCTCCAGGTATTTCTCTTGAACCCGAGCTCCACCTTGGGGACATGTGGAGTCAGAAATCTTTTTGGGAGTGAGGATGGAAGTCTGGGACTGGCCTTGTCTCATTAGGAGCCTTGTCTCTCTAGGATCGACCTCTCAAGACTCCCTGTGCCGGAGTCCACAACTACTACCCAGGTGAGGCTGCTGGGAGCTGCTGTTACCACTGTCCCGCAGGTGAGTGGGATGCTGGGGGCACCATCAGTGGGCTCTTCATTCTGAGATGATGAACCTTGGTTTGCAGGGGGTTGGTGAGTGGGATAATGGGAGCCAACAATCACCACTGTGGTTGGCTACAGGATTTTAACATCCTGGGGTCTGGGGAAAGTCAGGTCTGTTGCTTGTATAAAGAAGCAAGAGCCTCTCTGAAGTCTTGGTTTTAACTTGGGAGATGTCCATTCAGCGCTCCACGAGCGCTCCATCTGTGACTCTGACGTGCCTTGTCTCAGCTCACTAGTCCCTGATGACTATCCTGTGTTAAACATTGGTTCCATTTTGTACATGACGCTGTTGGTACTCAGCAGGGTTAAGTAACTTGCCCAGGGTCACAGAGCTGGAGTCCAGGGCTTTCTGACCCCAGAGCCTCAATCACCAACATCTCCTTCAACCAACTGTCATTATCCCTGGGCTTTGAGGCCCTTTGCGACGCTCTCTCTCTTCCGCTCTCTTCTCTCCCCCTCCCGCTTGGTTTTTGCAGTGCTGGGAATCAAACCCAAGGCTTCCCATGCACTAGGCGAGTGCTCTACCGTTGAGCTGTATCCCTTTCTTGCTTTTTAGTTTGTGACAGGGTCTCACTAAGTTGCCCAGGCTGGTCTTGAACTCAGTCTGTAGGCCAGGCTGGCCTTCATCTTGCAGTCCTCCTGCCTCAGTGCTCTTGGTGTTGGGACTGCAGGTGTGTGCCACCATGGCCTGCCTTTTCCAGTTCTGGTCCCATGCAGGTTAGCAGTGTTTGTTCGAGGGAGGCCTCGGCTGCAGAGTTCTGGGGGAGCAGAGCTTGTCTGAGCAGAGCTGGTTTCCTGAAAAGCTCACCTACCTCTAGCACAGTGTGACTTCTAGTAGAATATCAGGAAATCCTTCTGAAACATTCTTCAGGCCTGAAGAATGCAAGAACAGGGTCATGAGGCATTTTTGTCTTCTGTGGTTATGATCAAAAGTCCCAAGTACATGTGGAGGTCATGGGTGGCTGGGACATGCAGTGTGGTTGCTGAGTGCTGGGAACATGTCTCTGCTGAGGAGAGACCTTAGTTATGATAACAAAGGGTGGGAGGCAGTCTCTGTGACCTGCTTACTGTAACTGACCCCTCTTTGGAAGCAGCAGGACATTAGAGCTGGGTCAGTGTCTGGAGGGCTTCCTGAGGGTGGGGAGTTTGAACCTTCCCAGACACACTGTCTGGAGCATGGATAGTCAGTGCTATACACGGTCATGGGGGATGTGGCTGGGGCTGGATATGACTTCTAGCCAATGTCTTCCTAACACCCCGTGAAATGGGACTCCAGCCTCGAACAGGTCACTGGACTCAAATTGTCCTGACTGGTCTTCTATGAGAATTTGGCAGGGTTCCATGTAGTCCAGGCTGGCCCTGAACTCCCCATCCTCCCACATCTGTCTCCTAAATGCTGGGAGTACAGGCCTGCGCCACCACACCTGGCTTCTCTTGTATAGTGTGCTTTGAACCGTGTGTCAGGTGGCTCGTCCTGCTGTCTCCAGGGCTCAGGACTTCAGGGACCCCACTTGGCTCCTCCTCCCAGCTCCTTCCCACTGTCTCTTCTGCAGCCTTTCCTTCCTCATCCTGGCTTGGTGGTCCAGGGTGCTGTATGAGTCTTAGACTGCAAGGCCTGAACAACAGGCCCTTGCTTTCTAGTTAAGAGGCTGGAATCAAAGAGGCTGAGATCAAATTTCTGGCCTGATTAGTTTTCTGGTGACGGCTCTTGCTGGCTTGCAGTCTGCCGTATCTGCTTTCTTGTGGAGTGAGTGTGCTCCCATCCTCATAAGCCCCCCAAAACCCATGGGATTAGGAAAGGAGGATGACCTCCTTTACCCCCCTCCCGCCCCCCAGTGATGCCTAAAATCTGTGTCTCTAAAGTTACATGGAAAGTGAAGGTTTCATCACGCATTTGGGGGAGCACAGTCTAGCTCCTTCCAGCTTGAAGGGAGGCCTCCATTAACTCCCCAAACCATAGGGCAATTCTCCGGGATCCCCAACCACAAATTCTGCAACTCGGTCTTCCTGTGTCAGGGGAGAATGCAGGTCACAGATTCTCTACCCAAACCCCAGGACTGTTTGCCTACACAGAAGTACTTAAGCTCCCTTGCTCTTTAGCTCCAGTGCCTACTGCAGACCCCTCTGGTCAGTAGTCACCCCTAGAGGACTAGTAAGGATCAGTATGGATTCTATGATGTTGGGTGCATTATTTCCTCTACCTGTGACTCTTTCAGCTTCTAATTTTAACCTGTACCTGGCGTGAGTTCTCACTGTGGAGAAAGTTAAAACTCCTACATTCTTAACATAGTTCCTTCTCCCTTGGGCCATTTTCAGGTGTCTGGGCCTTTGGGAGGGCCTGTCCCCTTCTGCTCTGAGTCCCTTCCTACCTTCTCTTCTGCTGCAGCTCTGACAGCCCTCTCTCTGGAAGCCTTCCTTTGCTGCAAAGGACTGGCTCCTACATCGCTTTTCTCTGGGATGTGACCACAGGGCTGACACTGCCCTGAAGCCACCATCCCAGCCACAGAGAGAAAGGGACACGTTTGCTCCCTGTCCACTCTGAGGTGGGGTGGGCGGAAGGTGACACTCTCTGGCCCAGGCTTCCTTCACCTAACAGCTGGGACTTGAAAAAGAGGGGGTGCTCCCTGCCCCTACTTCCCCTCTCTAAGGTCTAGTGCCGAGGGTAGCTGAGCACCCCAGGCACCGCGGTATGGTGGGAGGGGCATTTTGCTGGAGTTTTATTGACCCTGTGCTTCTGGGCAAGCCACAGAGGAAACCGAAAAAAAACCCCTCCTTCCGTGTTTTGGGGAAATTTCTGACATTTTGCCTGTCCTCTCAAATCAGCGCTCAGCTGTGTGGCAGGGTTCGCGTGTGGGCAGGCTGGCAGACAAAGGAAGCCGGAGACCTTTGAGTCTGAGAAGCAGACAGGTCTTTGAATGCCTGTCCTCTGAAAATGATTTTAGCATTCCAGACAGCCACTCCCCGGTCCTGTCCTTACATTCCCTTGGTGACAGGGAGCTCACTGCCTGACTCTTGACCACTGTACTGGAGACTCTAGACATGATGCTGGGCCCTTTACCAGCATCCTTAGATCCTGACAGGAACCCAGAGAGGAGTCCGGAGAGGAAAGGGTTCAGGGACTTGCTCATAGCCACCTGCTAGTAAGAGACTCGGCCAAGACCAAAATGAAGAGTCGTGAGCTTACTTAGTTTTCTGGACCCAATCCTTGTACAGGGTGGGGTGGGGGCAAGACAGGCTCCAGGGAAGGGCCTGGTGCCTCTTCCAGCTTCTGGCCATCTCCTAAAGAATGAACTCTTTTTCTTACATTTATTATTTATTTATTTGTTAGCCACACTGTGCATGTGAAAGTCAGAATGCAACCTGAGGGAGTCGGTTTGCTTCTTCCACTATGTGGGTTCCAGGAATTGAACTCAGGCCATCAGACTTGGCAGCAAGTGCCTTTACCTGCTGCTGAGCCAGCTCACTGGCCCCCTGGCTCTTTCTTGGCTGGTAGTAACATAGTTTCAGTCTTCCTATGATTTTCTGTCTGTACACGTTTGCCTGTGTCCCAGTATCTCATAAAGACACCAGACAGACTGGTCGATCCTCATGACCTCATTTTAACTTGCTTAATTCTGTAAAGAACCTTTTGTAAAATAAGGCCACACTCTGAGAAACTGGACGGTGAGGGCTCCAGCGTGCCCTTTTGGGTATGTGTGTATGCACAATTCAATTTATGACAGCAGTTGGAACATATGGCGGTGCCAGAGGAGCGAATGGAATGGTCTGGAGATGTAGCTCAGAGTGCTCGCCTAGAACGCATGTAGCCGTGGGTTCGGTTCCCAGCACTGCGTAAACTAGGCATGATGGTGCATGACTGTAATCCAGCACTTGGAAGATGGAGACAGGATTAGTCAAACCACCCGTGGCTACATAGTGAATTTGAAGCCAAACAGGGCTACATGAGACCCTATCTCAAAACCTCTCCCTAGCCCCCCCCCCCCCCAAGAAAAACAGTAAAGTGCATGAAATGAGAAGTCTTACAGTGCTAGAACGGGAGTTAGAAGCCACAGAACGAGGCTGGCGGAGTTCTACTCAGGAAGTTGGCAGAACAGGGGTTCACCATATACAGTCGAGGTCTGTGGTGGGGACTCTTCGGTGGCGGAGAGAGCCGTCCTGGAGAGACAGTTCTGCAGGGTGTTCATCCCACACATGGGATGGCCACTGAGTTGGACACAGGACGGGGAGAGACCTGGGCCTTAGACACGGGTGGCCTTTCAACCAGGACTCCAGTTATAAAGAGTAAGCTCTTTCCTACGTGTGGAGACGCTCAGAGCTGAGGCTTATTGGCTAATGGTCATGTACCCATGTTGAGCCAATCATATTGGTGAGAAAGATGGCATGCTCTGATTGGTCTATTGGGGTCACATGCCCATCCTGAGCCAATTATATTGATGGGAAAAATGAAGTAGCCTGTGCCCATTCTAGAAACAAGCTGGGGGAAACATCCCTGCAGGAAGTGGCCGACTGGCAGAGCTGGTTGAAGACTCCTGCAGACAGTCATGAGTGCCTGCTTCCGGTTTACCCCCTGCCTCAGTGTCGTCATCCTGCGTCCTGCGTACATGGGAGGCAGACTGTTAATTCTCAGTGCTCGGGTCAGGTTCCTCATGGTCTTGACTCCCCAAAGTCCTCTTAATTCCAGCAGGGAAACTGAACCAGAATGACAGCCAGCTCTCAGACTGTGCTTGATGACTGCAGTCAGTGGTATAGCCTCGGACACATACTCACCTTTCGTCTTTTCAATACCAGGAGACACAGGTCTTATTATTAATGTGATGAGATGGTTGCAGTTATTCAAGGCCGCAGGTTGGCCAAGTGGCAGCCTGGGAATGTCAGGTCTGGCACTTCCCCATACCTGGTCTGCTCCTTGTGTTGGCCCAGTGACCTCAGGTGAAATCCACACCGCCATCTGTGACTTGAGTTAGGCGTGTGGCCCATTTATGGGTTATGGCGGGGCTGGGTGGGGTTCAGGGATGAGAGGTGGAGGGTGGAAGGCAAGCTCACTGCCAGGGTGACAGAGTGGAGAACTTCTCGCTTCTTTTCCCAGGGTGGTCCCCAACTCAGCTGTGCCCACAGGGGCCTGCCCACTGCAGAAAGCAGTGTAAACCAGACTATTACCTGAATGAGGATGGACTCTGCACAGCCTGTGTGAGTTGTCTGAGAGGTAAGAACCATGTTCTTTCTCCCTGGAATGTGGGGGTGTCTCAGAGGAGAATCTGGGAAGTGGGGCGGGGGGGCATTGAGATTTGAAGCTTGAAATCTAGATTGGTCCCCTGTTGCCTCATTTTACCCATATGGATCTGGGAATTGATACCAGCAATCATCTTGGGATCCATACCTTTCAGAGAGGCAGTGTGCTCCCGAAAGGGAGGACTCATATCTTCATGATGGCTCTAGGGAGGACTGCTTTCTCGTCCTGTTCTGCAGTGAGGAATCTGAGGGTTAATGTGGTGAAGGGCCTTCCCAAAGTTGCAACACTTGGTAATGGTAGCAGCAGAGTCTGAACTTGGACCTGGGCCTTTCCTAAGATGGTGATGCACCCACAAAGAGTCCTGTGATGTGCTCTTCTCTTGCAAATTGCTTATCGTTAGTGATGCAGTCTGGTGCTTTCTTTTGGTTTTGTGTGGGCTTTGGGGAGGAGATTAGGTTGGAAAAATTTGTTGAGGTCTTGTGGCCTAATTATATTTTAAAATATGTCGAGTGTTAAAAACTTTTAAAAAGGATTTATTTATTTTTATTTTTTTGTGTGTGAATACGTAGGTGTACCATATACATGCAGCCAGAAAAGAGAGCTGGATCCCCTGAAACTGTAGTTATAGATAGTTGTGAGCTGCCATATGGGGGTTGGGAACCAAACCCAAGTCCTCTGCAAGAGCAGCTAGTGCTCTTAACCACTGAGGCATCTATCTGGCTCCAAAGTTCTTTATGTATCTATTAGGTCAAGCTTGATAATTGTGTTACTGAAGTAACACGTATCCCTCTTTATCACCTTATTTATTTATTTATTTATTTATTTTTTTTTTTTTTTTTTGAGAGAGACATGGAACTCCTGCCTCCAGTATGTGCGACTTTTTAAAAAAATGTATTCTTTTGGTTTTTAGAGACAGGCTCTCCCTGAAATCCTAGCTGGCCTGGAACTTGCTATGTAGATCAGGCTGAACTTGGTCTCATAGAGATCTGCCTGCCTCTGCTAAGGATGTCGTGCAGCCTAGAAGTCTGGCCTAGTGAGTGTGAGGACATTGTCATCCATGGGTTTGACCCTCAGCCCTTGTGGGGAAAAAAAACAACAACGAAGAAACAAAAAACAACTTAAGAAAAGAAGTTATGAAAATCAGAGTGGGTTAGGAACCACAGAAAGAACTGTTTTATATTGTGGCAAAGTCATGATCTCTTTTTTTCTAATTTTTTGGGGGAGCAATATAGTGTAGATTGATTTCCTGTACTGAAAATCAAGTTAGTTTGTTTATCTCCGCAGCCTCTTCTTGACTTCTATTGCTTACATTATTTAACATTAAAATTTACATATGTATGTATGTATGTATGTATGTATGTGGGGGTTCATGGGTACCACAGCACACAGGTGAAAGCCAAAGAAGCTTATGGAGTTGGCTCTCTCCTTCCACCACCATGTGGGACCTGGGGATCAAGTTTGGTGGACTTGGCAGCAAGCACCTTGGCCTCCTGAGCCATCTCTCCAGCCGGGTTTACATTATTTTTAGTTTGCTAAAGTATTTGATGTTTATGCTCTTTCTAGCTGTCGTAAGTCTCTTGGCCTCTTAGATTTACTTTGATATTCAAATTTATGTGTTGTGCACTCCCAGCACTTTTGCGTTTACCACAGCTTCTCACTCCTAACTTCATTTTGATTCCTCACTGGGTCAGCTAGATTTCAGATGGAATTTTCTAGAAGAACCTTGTGCTCGTTAGTTTTAACTGTCGTCTTGACAGTCTAGAATCATCTGTGAAGGGAGTCTTTTGAAGAGTACTTTTTTTCTAAATCACGTGTGTGTGTGTGGGATGGACATGTGATGCAAGTGGTGCACACGGAGGCCACCGTGGCCCTGGAGTGACACGTGGCTGTGTGCTACCTGATATGGGTGCTGGGAAGTGAACGCCCATCCTCGGCAACTCACAGATAGTCCAGGTTGGCCAGGAGCTCACAAGAGAGCCACCTACCTCTGCTCCCCAAGCACCAAGACTCTCAAAAGGTCCACAAGGGGGTACTAGAAAGCTGGCTCAGCAGTTAAGAGGACCAGTTGCTTTTGCAGAGGCCCTGGGTTCCGTTCCCAACACCCACATGGTGACTCACAATCATGATGAACTCTAGTTCCAGGGAATCTGACACCCTCTTCTGTCTTCTGTGGGCATTGCATGCATGGGTACACTTACATACATGCAGGCAAAACACTCATACACATAAAAAAAATAAAAAATAAAAAATGTTCCACAGGATGCCAACTAAGTCTTGGATACGTGAGCCTTAGCGGGATGCTTGTCCCCACTGTAACACTTGTGCTTTTAAAAAACTTGATTGAGGGCTGGAGAAATGGCTCAATGGTTAAGAGCAGTGGCTGCTGTTGCAGAGGACTTGCGGGGGGGTTCAGTTCCTAGCACCCACATGGCAGCTAACAACTGTCCATAATGCCAGTTCCAAGGGATCGGACACCCTCTTCTGACCTCCGCAGGTATCTCAGAACACGGGTGTATCTGTCTACACACAGGCAATACACACTCATACACATAACATAAAAATAATAAATAAAATGTTAAAAATTTTGATTGATATTAGTGTTGAGATGCGTTGCTATTTTACATTATGTTCACTGCTGTTTTCTTTGTCTTGTCTCCATGTCGTTCAAGTTTCTGGTGTTTTTGTGTTTGTTTTTTACCTTCCAGTTGTTACCAGCCCCCACTTGCTCATGTTTTATTTATTTTTTGTGCCCTAAAGGACTTTTTCATAAGTCCCTCCCCTAACTCTACCCACCCCCATCTTTGAGACCTCCTGTCATGTGGCTCAGACTGGCCTCAAACTTGAAATGTAGCCAATGATGACCTTGAACTCCGTCCTGCCTCTACCTCTCAAATGCTGGGATTACAGACATGCACTACCATACTGCCCCGACCAGCAGGGCAGCAACAAGAGCAGAGACTCCTCAGGAACCTGGAATGAGAGGGGCAAGAGATACATGGAGGACCGACAAGACAGTTTGTCTGATCAAATCGGCAAAGTTTATTTTTTCCCTAGGTCTTTATATACATATTGGAAAAGCAGGAAACAATCACTAAAAAATATCAAGGAATGATTACCTAAATAACAAAAGCATTTGTAAGCTAGGGATAAGCAAGGGTCGGTCACCGGTAATTTTCAAGGAATGTGTACAACAATTGCACAAACAACCTTTCCAAGAAAGTGTGATTGCTGATCAGGTCCGGGAACTTTCCAGACCATGATCGCAAGCCATGCTGGGTTTTTCAGACAGTAATAAATCTTAACATGGAGTCTGGTTGGCTCCTGGCATCCACCCCCAAGCCCTGAGACTACAGACATCTGAAATTGTGCCCAGCTTTTTACATGGGTGCTGGGGATCTGAATTCAGGTCCTCATGCCTGTACACCAAGCACTTTACCCACCAAACCATTTCCGCAGTGCACATTAGTTTGTGTTCAAGCTATAGTGATCTGCTTGGGGGCGGTGGTGAAGCAAAGGCTGCTTTCTGAGCCCTTCAAGCGAAAGTCTGGAGCTCTGAGGAAAAGCCAAGCAGGCCGGCTGCTAGGCTGAGGGTTACGTGGCATCTCACTAGCGCACTGGAATGTCCTGGTGTGTTCCCTGGACCCGTACTTTTGACCTCCCCTTCCCTCCCCTGACTCTGCTTTGTGCTCCTCAGACCTCGTGGAGAAGGCACCATGTTCCTGGAACTCCTCCCGCGTCTGCGAGTGCCAGCCGGGCAGGTACTGTCAGACACAGGCTGTCAACTCCTGCGCCCGCTGTGAGATGCACTCAGCCTGTCCGGCAGGGATGGTTGTCAGGTACCCAGGTGAGCATGTCCACCCTCAGCCCAGTGCCACCATACCACCATAGACCCCCTAATGCCTCCACCTCCCTTTCTCCCCTGAGGGGCAGATCAGGCACCTGGGGCCTTCCGAGGCCCCTTCTTGTACCTGTGGCCCTGTGGGTTAAGGATCTTGGGTCCAGCTGATGTTTGAGGTCGGGGGATTCTCTGGTGGTCCATGTGTAAGCAAGAAGCCTTGAGTCTCTGCCCTGGGAGTTTCCTGAGAAATTAGAAGTGGTTTCCCTGCCTCGGAATTGAGCATTGGGTGTGAGAGGTGCCAAGACACTGGGCCCCAGACTCAAGGCTGAGAAATTGGTTTTCTTTTCTAACTTGCTGTGTGATCTCAGGCAAATTCTTTACCATCTATTAGCCTCTGATTCCCTGGCAATTCAAGGGAAGGCCTTATAGTGGAAGGGGTGAGAGCCTGAGATCTTCTCTGAGTCTCAGCACCAGGCTGTTTAGGAGGCCAGTCTGGGCTACATAGCGAGACCCTGTCTTAATGGGTGGAGGGCCTTTTTAGAAGGGCGGCATAGGGAATGGGTGGGTTGGAACAGGGTGCCCCGAATGGGTACCCTGGCAGACTGGGCACACTGATGGAAAGGCATGCCTGGCTGAAAATGCGGGCCCGAGGGGGTCTTTTCCTGTATCTGTGTCCTTGTTACTTCTCGTTATGGGTTCCTGGGACTTCATGCCTTATTCTCCTCAGGAGGGCTCTGTGCTGTGGGATACAGATCCCCCAGGGCAGGGGTCTGAGAGAGCGTGTTCAGGTCTGCCTGGGATTTAGCAGACTTTGCTTCTGTGGGGAACTTGAAGGCTTCGGGAACCTTTCCGGCTCAGAGACCCGTTGGTCCGAAAAACAGCCTCAGTCTAGCTGTTCAGCCAGCACAACCCTTGCAACCTAGCACATTCCGGCTGTCTGAGCAATGTTTCTGAGCCTGCCACACGGGGGCGACAGAGGCCTCTGTTTGATGCCAGACTGACTTGTCCAGTGCAGTACCACATGTGGCCAAGGAGTGCTTAAGATGTGGCTGGTCTGCTTTGAGGTGTGTTGTGTATAATGCACGGTGAATTTCAAAGACCTAACATGAGTACAAGAAAATGTACATTATTCTTATATCCACTACTTACTGGTAATAGGATGTTGCATTGATATGTTATGGCTTTTTGAGATTGGATCTCATTCTGTAGTCCAGGGTTCCCTGTAACTCACTGTGTAGCCCAGGATAGTCTCAAACTGCAATGATCCTCCTGTCTCAGTCTCAGAAATATTAAAGATGGGAGCCACTATGCCTAGTTAATATTTTCCATGTATTGGGTTAAATAAATACTATGTGCTTGTGTATCCACATGTTTTCACTTGTGTGTTACTGAGTATTGAACCCAACGCCTCACACGTTAGGCAAGCACTCTACAAGTAAGTAACACCCATAACCCAAATAAATAAATTCTTATAATTAAAATTAATTTATTTCTTCATTCATCTTTTAAGACAGAGTCATACACCCTAGATCAGGTTGGATTTGAACTTGTGATCCTTCTTCTTCAGTTTTCTGACTGGTGAGATTATAGGCCTGTGCCACCACACCCAGCTTTTTATTTATTTATTTGTTTTGAGAGAGGGTTTCCTATACCTCAGGCTGGCCTCAGACTTACTATGTAGCTGAATATGGCCTTGACCTTCTGATCCTCCTAACTCCACCTCCATTCCAAGTGCTGGGATTACAGTCAAGCACCACCACACCTAGTTTTATGCAGTACAGGGCACAGGACCAAGAGCATTGTGCGTGGCAGGCAAGCGCTCTACCAGCTGAGTTACCTTCCCAGCCTTTATTTATCATTTGATTAAATGTTTGTTTCTTTTTGAATGTGTATGAACGTATTGCCTGCACGTATGTAAGTGCACCTGTGTTGTGCAATGCCCCAGGAGGACAGAAGAGGGTGTTGGATCTTCTGAAACTGGAGTTTCAGTTATTAGCTGCCATGTGGGTGCTGGGATTTGAACCTGGGTCTTCTATAGGAACAGCCACTGCTCTTAATCGCTGAGCCATCTCTCCAGCCCCTGTCTCAGTGTTTTTAATAATTTTATCTCTGTGTGTGTGTGTGTGTGTGTGTGAGTGTGTATGCTCACTTGTCTCTATGTGTACCATGGAAGTGCAGGTGTCTGCGGAGGATAGAAGGTGTCGGAACCCCTGGAACTGGGGTTACAAGCGGCTGTGAGTGCTCAGAACTGAACCTGGGTCTTTTGCAAGAGCAGAAAGTGCTCTTTAACCATCGAGCCATCTCTCCAGACCTTATTTACATTTTAACTTTTGAAAAGATTTACTTTGATTTTTTTATGTGTACGAGTGTTTGCCTGCATTGCATGAATGTGCACTGCATGCATGCCTAGTGTCCACAGAGGCCAGAAGAGTGTGTTGGATCCCCTGGAACTAGAGTGGCTGCTAACTGCCTTTTGGGTGTTGGGAACCTAACCTGGGTCCTCTGCAAGAGCATCCAGTGCTCTTAACCACTGAGCCATCTCTCCAGTCTTGGTTTATTTACTTTTTAAAATGTTGCCCCAGTAAACTGAAGCTGGCACAGTGATTCAAAGCACTACTCCAGAGGGGCCCTTCGGTGGCTACCAGACCTCCCCTGCTCAGTCTCTGTAACCCTGTGGACTCTCTCTGGGTGTGGCTCCTGAGACTGTAGTTTTTCTAGCTGTGAAATGGAAAGTAACTTCTGTTTCAGCAATCGCTCAAAGCTAATGGTCCACTAAAAACTGTCATAGACTTTCCCGAGAAGTGTCAAATCTACTAGTCAAGTTCCGTCCTTCTTTTTCTGTACCTGAGGCATTTGAAGCCCAGAGGTGGTGAACCGGTGGCCCAGGAGCACAGAGCAGGTTCTCTTTGATCGAGAATCGGATGCTCAGTCCAGTCTTGCTAGCCCTGGCCCCTTGCACATATGAGAATCAGCCTTGCCTGGGCTCACCTCCATGGAAAACTTCTGGGCATCATCCTACCTGTGTGGGCCACTTTCTCAGTAGCAAAACTGGATGCTCCACTTGTTGAACACTTACTGTCTGTCGCACAGCATGGCAGACAATGATTGATACGGTTGTGGCGAGGTTAGCTCTGAGTGGCTTCAGGCATGGCTGGGTTCAGGAACTCTGTCTTTTCCCATCTTTCATTTCTATCTCTGTGTTGGTTTGTCTGTGAGCTGGGAAGCAACCAGCCACTGTAGAATCTACTTCCTGATCAACCCCACTGGAGGGATGACTTCTTCTTACTCTAGAGGGAGCAGGTGCTGGGAAAGGCCACCATCTGCAGGTGGTCACCACATCTTCCAAATACTTCATCCACATCCCCGCTTGTGGTGACAGTTCTGTTCCTGGAGACTCTGGACTCCTCAGTGTCTGTTCCTAAGTCATCACTGTCCCCATTACAGGCACAGCAGAGAAGGACACTGAGTGTGAGTGGCCTTCCCCAGAGACCCGTCCTGATTGCATCAACCCAGAAGACTGCAAGACACTTACCAGGTGACCCCTGGCCTCTCCTCTGCTCCCCTCCCAGTGACCTTTGGATGGGGTTGCCCTGTCTCCATGACACATGAGGTCCATCTGGGTGGGATCAGCCCAGGGTGGCAGGACCCCAGGGTGGCTCTCTGCCAAGCTCACCAGTCATCTGAGGCCCTGCCCACTAGACTCAGAAGGCCTAGGGAACACAGCTTGTGGCGGGGCCTGTAGCAGGGGAGGCAGGAGTACGTAGACCCTTTCTCCATAGAAATTTTCATCCCCAATCCCAGACTTCCCTGGCTCCATGGAGTCATCAGACCTATGCTGGCTTCTCCAACAGGGCTACACCGCAGGCCACGCCCACCCTGAAGTCCCCAGTTACCGCCAGCATCAGGAGCATGCAGCCAGGAGAGGGGACCAGCCTTGCACAGGAGGACACTGCTGGACTGTTGTGGGCTCCCAAGCCCCCTTCTTCCCAGGCAAGGAAACCCAGTCCAGATCCAGGTACTGACCGTTTGAGGCTGGGCAGTCTCCAGGGTGGTGCTGTATGATGGAGGGGCTAGGTGTGGCAGTAGGTCTTGAGCTATGGCTTTGCCCAGTGGGAACAGAGAGGGACTCTAGGATGCAGCTCCTGGGAATGAAGCCCAAGGACCAGAGCCCCTGGAAGGGCTTTTTCGCCTCCAGAATTTCTAAGTGTCCGGTGTGCCAGGTGTTGGGGGCAGGCGCTGAGCATCCCTGCCCTTTGCCCAGGGTACTTGGGACAGAGCAGGTAGGCCCTGCCCACGGTGCCCACCAACCCTTGTGGTTGCCATGGCTGAGCATCTGGCCGATGTTTCATTCTCTGTGCAGTCTGTGCTCTATAAATGCACTGCACGTGTCTTACTGATTTAGAAGTTTGGGGCTATGATAAATAAAGAAGAATGAATCTTTGCGTGTGTGTAGGGTGTATATATGTGTGTGCAGGTGCATGTGCATGCCTGTGAGGAGGCTAGAGATCAACTCCAGGCATTGTTCTTTAGGAACCATCCTGTTTGAGACATGGTCTCTCTCTCTGGCCTGGTGCTCACCAACTAGGTGAGACTGGCTTGGCCATTGAGCCCTGGGACCTGCCCATCTCTTCTTCCCCAGGACTGGTATTACAAGTTTGTGAACCACACATGGCTTTTTATGTGGGTCCTGGGATTGAACTTGGGTCTTCAATGTATACATGGCAAGTACTTTACAGATTGAGCCATCTCTTTAGTCTAAAACAACAAATTTTTGTGTGAATGTAATACCTCTGTACCTCTTGATTATTTATTTATTTTTACTTTATGTGTATGAGTGTTTTGCCTACAGGTATGTAAGTGTACCTGTGTTGTGCAAAGCCCAGAGGCCAGAAGAGGGCATCACTCCCAGGAACTGGAGTTATGGATGTTTTTAGCCATCATGTGGGTGCTAAGAATTGAACCCACGTCCTCTGGAAGAGCAGCCAGTACTCTTAACCACTGAGCCATCTCTCCAGACCTGATTTTTTTAAATTGTAGGACTTCATTGTGATTCTGGCTGGTTTCAAGCCTTTCCTCTGTGTCCTGTGCCCTCACATTCTTTTCACCACAGCTTTTTCGGGACATGTTAAATATTTTCCTGAGTTTTGTTTTGGGAAATAGGGTTTTCTTGCTATGTGGCACTAGCTAGCCTGGAATTCACTAGGTAACCCAGGCTGTCTTTAAACTTGTAGAAAATTTCTTGCCTTAGTAGCTAAGTGCCAGGATTACAGGTGTGTGCCACTATGCCCAGCTACTCTCTAAGTCTTTAAGTTCTTTAAGCCATGTTTGGTGGGTTTTATTTTTTAGCAAATTTCTTTACATCTTTTTCAGATTTCTAGGTATTTACTATTTCTGGTGATGGCTTAAATAATTTTTTCAACATTTCACATTCTAACCTTTTGATTTTATTTTGAACCAAGTGAAATTGCCAATATTTTATTTATTTTTTTTTAAATACCTAAAAAAAAATATCCTGTGCCAGGTATGGTGCACACACCTTCAGTCTCAGCACTTGAGAGGCAGAGGCAGGTGAATCTCTGTGAGATTGAGGCCAGCCTGGTCCACATAGAAGTTCCACCCCGCCTGGGGCTTCAAGGAGACCCTGTCTCAAAACAAACAAGCAATCGAACAAACACTCCTGTAATTCATACGGCACAACCTAATATGTAGAAACTCAGTTGATTTTTGTTACAGTGACTCATAGCTTTCTATCTCTGTGACAAAATAGCTGTTTTGGTCAACTTTATAAGGGAAAAGCTTTCTTTTCAGCTCGCAGTTTTGGGGGTTTCCATCAACAGCTGGCCTGGCCTGTGGCAAGTCCAAAGCTCATCATGGCAGAAGCTGCTTGGGTCCTGGCAGCCAGAAAGCGAAGAGGGAGGAAGAGGAGGGCAGACTGCCTTTCAGGACAGGGTCCTGAAGACCTCACTTCCTTCCGCTGGGCTCCGCCTCTTAAACTTCCACCCCTTCTGGTAGCACCAGGGGCCGAGGGGCAAAGCCTTCAACACGCGGGCCCTTGTGAGACGTTAAAGCTCCCAACACCACACATGATGGTACATGCTTGTTATCCCAGCACTGGGAACGGGGAAGTGGGAAGATTCAAGGTCACCCTTCAACATATAGTGTGTTAGAAGCCAGTCTAGGATACATGAGACCCGCCAAAAGGAACAGCTTCCTGGCTGTCACAGAG
Organism: Eospalax fontanierii; assembly: GCA_035773235.1. NCBI lineage: Eukaryota > Metazoa > Chordata > Mammalia > Rodentia > Spalacidae > Eospalax > Eospalax fontanierii. The sequence goes on from CM069553.1 coordinate 8,528,561, forward strand.
CCCACCAGCCGCCAGTGGGACTCTTCTTCTGGTGTCAAGGCCCTGCAGACATTTACCGTTTTTCTGTGCTGACACCCTTGCCATCCTCGTAGGAGTGACGGCAGCTCTTTGTCTCCCTTTGTGACCTTTGTCCCTTACTCCTCTCCCGTCTCTCTGTACCTCACATATTGGTAGAGGCCCCTGGGTCACACTGAATAGAATTGTTGGTGGTATATACCCAGCCTGGGGACTGAGCGCCCAGGTCTTGCTGCTACCAAAGCTGTGGGTTTTGTATATAGTGTGTGTGTGTGTGTGTGTGTGTGTGTGTGTGTGTGTGTGTGTGTGAAGGCCAGAGGTCAACCTCAGAGGTTATTCTTTTGAGACAGAATCTCTTTATCGGCCTGGAGCTTCGTGGTTAGGCTGACTGATCAGCAAGCCCCGAGGATCCATCTGTCTCCACCTCTCCAGAATTGGGATTACAAGAGCTCTCCACCACACCTGGCTTTTTATTTTTTAATATATATTATTTCTTATTTTTATTTTATGTATAGGAGTGTATTGCCTGCATGTGTTTAAGTGCACCTGTGTTGTAAAATACCCATGGAAGTCAGGAGAGGGGGTCAGATCCCCTGGAGCTGGAGTGATAGATGGTTGTTAGCTGCCATGGGGGTGCTGGGAATCGAACCCAGGTCCTCTGCAAGAGCAGCCAGTGCTTTTAACTGTTGATTCATCTCCTCAGCTCCACACCTGGCTTTAAAAAAATACTTTATTATATTTTTAAATTTTATATGCATGAGTGTATTGCCTGCTTATATGCAAGTGCACCCAGGTCATGCAATACCTGCAGATGTCAGAAGAGGGCATCAGATCCCCTGGAACTGGAGTTACAGATGGCTGTTAACTACCATACCGGTGCTGGGAATTGAATCTGGGTCCTCTGCAAGAACAGCCAGTGCTCTTAACCCCTGAACCATTTTGCCAGCTCCCTCACCTGGCTTTTATACACGGCGATCAAACTCAGGCCTTCATGTTTGCCTGGAAAGCATTTAATTTACTGTACTGTTTTCCCAGACTTGCTACCACAGCTCTGACCAGGAAAGTGACCTGGCTGTGGTGCTGGTATCATGGTGGGTGGGGGGGGGGCGGAGAGAAGGCAAGCGCCAGTTGGGATACAGTTGGTACTCCTTGCTGTGTGGCCTTAGACACATTTCTTCTTTCTCTGGGCTTCAGGAGAAGTGGGGATGGTCTGATATGGAGGAGTCTGGGAGCTAACTTTGTCCCTGGGGTGTTTGAGGATGGGGAGGAGAATCCTTTGCCTCGGAGGCCCAGCCACCACTGCTGTTCTTTCCTTCAGGGTGTCTCCCCCACATCTGTGTCTGCAGGGCCCTGCCAGTTGCAGGATGCCTTGTGAGCCTGACTGCTACCTGCACGAGGCTGGCCTGTGCACGGCCTGTGCAAGCTGTTTCCAAGGTGGGGGCCTCACGGAGCAGAGGCAGGAATCTGGGGGTGGGTAAACTGTGGTGTTCACTGCTTGGCCTTCCAGAGCCTCTGTTTCTTTCTCTGGTACGTTTTTTTGTTGTTGTTGTTTGTTGTTGTTGTTTTTTATAATGTGTATGAGTGTTTTGCCTGCATGGATGTAAAGGTACCACTTGTGTGCAGCTCCCACAGAGGTCAGAAGCAGGCAGAGTGATGAATGGTTTTTAGCTGCCTTGATGATACTGAGAACTGAACCTGGGTCCTCTGCAAGAGCAGCTGGTACTCTAGTCTCTGAGCCAGCTCTCCAGCCTCTTCTCTAGCATTTTGCGCCCCCACTTCCCGTGAGTCCCTTGCATTTCTGCAGGCTTGTGATGGTAGTGACCCCTTTTTGAGGACATCTATTTGCTCATTCCTTCCTTACGGAAAGTGTTTATAAATGACCTCTCTCTTCCATACCTGGCCTGATTTCAATTTTATACCTGCATTACAACCTAGGGAAGCGATTACTCCCATTTTACAGAGGAGGAAACTGATTTGGAAATCAAGGAGATTTCCAAAGCCACAGGCCTGGGTTTAGAGCAAGGGCATCTTCCACCAGGCTCTGGATCCTTGTCTTTCTCCTCCATGCCCCGAGATAACTGCCAATATGTTGCTGTTGCTGCTTTACAGCAGGGCGAGGCCATGGGCTCTCTCTGAGACCAGCCATGGCAGCAGCCCCTGTGATATCCACAGGGTCCACCCAGACCAAGGGAAGCTGAGCAGGCCAGGGGCCACTGAGGATGTGTGATTGAGTCTGCCTGTTCGAGGTCTCCATCACTCAGCGTGATGGCCTGGAGTCAAGGGAGGCCCTACAGAGGCATGGACGCCCCATGCTCAGCCGTTCAGCACCTCCCTAGGAGGCATAGCAACTTTTCTTAAAGCTTTGTCTGTAAGACAAAATGTTCATTGTACACATGACTTCTATTCTAATTTGCGTCTCCATTGCTGTGACAAAACACTCTGACCAAACCAACTTTGGGAAGGAAAAGGTTTATTATCTCCTGGTCACGCTGTTCATCAGGGAGTCCAAGGAAGGAACTCAGGGCAGGAACCTGGAGGCAGGAGCTGGAGCACAGGCCATGGAGGAGTGCTGCTTACTGACTTGCTCCCCTGGCCCATGCTCAGCCTGTGTTCTTATACAGCACAGGACCTCATAGCCAGGGGTGGCACCACCCACAATAGACTGGGTCCTCCCACATCACACAGTCAAGAAAATGCCCCACTTACAAGACCACAGGCCAATCCAATGGAGACAAGTTGAGGTTCCCTCCACCTAGGTGTATCAAGTTGACCACCGAAGAGATCCAGCACATCGGGTTTTGGCTTTGCTCGTTGGACCCAGGGGTGGAGTAAAATCTGATCTTCCGTTTGATGGCAGGCTCTGATGATCTGTAAACAAATTCTTTCTGAAATGACTGGGCTGGTTTCATGTTGACTTGCGTGTGAGCGTGTTGAGGTAGATGAATGTGAGGTTTCTTGGCTGACTTTCATCCCAAGTCAGCGAACTTCTCAGGGTGCATAAAGCATGGCTGTGGGGAGAACAAGGCTCATCAGAAGAGATTTCAGGAAGTTTCTAAGAGGTTGAAAACAGACAGTGGTGACAGACAGCAGAGAGTGGAGGAAAGCTCACCCAGATCCCTCTGTGTGGGCTGTGGGACAGCATGGGTCTTCTGCTGTAAGAGCTCATGTCAGCCCCAGAGAGGCTGTAGACTCAGAGCAGGGGAAACAGAGGCAAGAGGGAGCTGGAGAACCGAGTGCACGTACATCCAGCAAACAAAATGTGTGGACAATGACTGTGTAGACCCTGGCCAGGCTACAGGGACTGAGAGTGAGTGCCTGCTCTCTACTGAAACAAGCAACTCAGCCGGGGATGGGGCGCAGTTGCTAGAACGATTGCCTAGCATGCAGTGAAACCCTGGGTTTGACGCATACTTGTAGTACCAGCCTCAGGAGACAGAGGCAGAAGGATTAGAAGTTCAAGGTCAGCTTGGGCTACATAGTGAGTTTGAGGCCAGCCTGAGCTACAAGAGACTCTGCCTCAATGTAGCAACCAACCAGACTCCAGTTAATGACACTGAAGGGAAGCTGAGGCCACCAGCATAGAGCTGTCACTCTATTTGTAAAGCCCTCTTCCTTTGTGTATTTGGAAATTCACACCCTGCTAGCTGGCTAGCCCCTTCCCCCGAAAAAAAATTAAACCTGGCAGCCTATACTTCTTACCTGTGGGCCTAGGAAATTCCCTTCCCTTCTTAGGAGGGAGGCCCATCGTGAAGAAAACATTAAAACCACAGCGGAAGCTTGCCCCTCCCCAGTGACTGGCATATTCAGCAGATTTCTAATTTTTTTACACATGTATTTATTGTGTGTGTGTGTGTCCACATCTGGCTTGGTGGCAAGAGCTTCTCCCTGCTGTCTCATTTCCCCAGCTCATCACTGAACTTGTTAATATGAACAAGGAGCCGATATCTTCAGACTTTTCTTAAACTGTATGTATGTGTGTTCAGGTGCACACATTCTACGGTGTGTGTGTAGGTCAGAGGACAACTCTATAGGGTCGGTTTTCTTTCTCCATCTTCACATGAGAGTCAGGGATAGAACTCAGGTCATCAGGTTTGCACAGCAAGCATCTTACCTGCTGAGCCACCTCATCAGCATAGATCTTCTCTCACCAGGGTAGTTGGCTCTGTGAAGGAGAGTGTCAAGATGCATAGATAGGGACTCACTACAGGTGGAGTCACGGTAACTCCAGGAACCGAACTTCAGAATTCCACTAAATTAGCATCTATAGAAAACCCAGATATATTGCTGAATCTGTGACGTGAGTATAGAATGTTGAGAGAGAGAGAGAGAGAGAGAGAGAGAGAGAGAGAGGTGGGACATCAGAGGATGAGAAATGACTTTCAGAGAGTGTGCCCTCTTGGTCTGAGTCCTTCGGTACTTGCACCAAGGAAGGCATTTTTTACAGGTACCATGATGCCGTCATCACCCGTAGAGGGTGCTGGAGGGCAGCTCTAGGAGGCAATGGCTTTTCTGGGTTGCACATGCTTCTTGCTGTAGTCCTGTCAGTAGGGCCTGGGGCTGGGGACATCTGGTGTACCCCACCCCCATGGGAGAACACACAGTGTCTTGGTGGCCTGACAGCCTCAGCTTTGGACTGGTGACCAAACGTGGGGCTTTCCTAACGTGGATACTGATGCTCGAATCCTTATGTCAGCAGACCTGTCATAGCCTGGCACCTTCCCTGCCTCCCTCTTTCCTCTGACCCTATTTTGCATTTATTGTGTGTGTGTGTGTGTGTGTGTTCATGTGCCATAGAGTGTGTGGAAGCCAAGAGGACAACTTTCGGGAGTTGTCCTCAGGCTTGGCAGCAAGCAGCTTCACCTGAAGAGTCATCTTGCTGGCCCTTAGGATTCTTTAAAAAAAATTAGAAGCTGCTAGGGCCTCTTTTCTGTGATCATAGCTTCTCCACCTTGATCTTTAGAATGTAATCTGGATGGTCTCAGTCAACTCTGGCTAGGAATGCTGTTACAAACCTGCCCCACCTGTGGCCTCCCACAAGTTCCCAGTCGACTGTTGGCTGTCTTTCCTGGAGACCCAGTCCCCTGGGCACTGATTCTAAGATGTTACTCTCACAGGTGTGGCACAGACTGATATTACCTTGGAGCTTCCCAGGACCCTCCCTGATGACAGCATCCCAGGAAACAGCGAGGAGCCTGCCAGGTGATCCCCAAACCCTTCTTTTGAGCAGGATGGAGCTGTCCCTGCAGTGTTCAGGCGATACCCAGGGCAGGCTGGGCTGTGGGAGGGACCTGGGTTGGATCTACATCAGACCGATAGGTCCTTTGGAGGATTGTGTATCTGGCTGTGTGCTGACAGGATTGTAAAAGCCACATCTAGAAACCTGATCTCTGTCCTCACAGTGCCTGGCAAAGACTGGGGCAGACCTAGGTCCCCAGGCTTTGTCTACACCTCTCTAGAGAAAGGATTGTCTCTAAGCTCACTCCTCTTTATGTGTGGCGATTGTGATAGTCACCTCTGCTTGGACTTCCTTTTTGATAGCACCACTTCCACCCAGAGTGTCCCAGTGGACACCCGGCCCATCAGGAAGCAGCCCACCTCTACAGCCTCTCCCGTCTCCACGGGGACACCTTTTCTGGATCCAGGTACTGATAACCCATTGCCTGTAGCAGGGGTTTCCTCTCAGGGGGTGTGGCCTTGGGGGTGGGATGGTGAAGTCAAGATCGATCCTGGGTTTCTGGCTTCTGGAGTTGAGGCTGTGTCTCTCTCACTTGCTAATGACTATTTAATTATTTGATCCTGGTGGTCTATAATTGCTAGCTATGGAGCTGGGATGTTCAGTCAGGAAAGTGCTTATCTAGTATGCACAAGCTGAACCATCTCTCTGTAGCCAGGGACAAACTTGAATTTCTTATCTTCCTGCTTCCACCCCCTGAGTGCTGGGATGACAGCTGTGTGCCATCTGATGATCTGAGTTGGATACCTGCAGAAGATCCAGCTCAGGTTCCTTCTGCACCCGAGTCCAGCCTGCCTCAGGCATTATCTGAGGGTAGCTCCATCCTGCCCAGAGGAGGGGTTGGGAGTCACCTGGGTAGGTGCCTCACTGTTTTCTGGGGTCCTGCTGTCGGGGAGAGTCCCCTGGGTTTGATCCCTAGTACCATACGAACTGGACATGGTGGTGTATGCCTATAACCCCAGGGTTGAGAGATGGAGGCCGGAAGTTCAGAAGTTCAGGCCGGGCAGGCAAGGTCCCTCCATGTATGAATCCTGACTTTGATCCATGGAACCTATGTGACGGTGGAAGGAGAAAACCTCAAAGTTGTCCTCTGTGTCTGTGTCCAGCCACACACACACACACACACATACACTAATAGTAAAGAAAAAATTTTTTAAAAGAGGTTCAGGGTTATCTGCTGCTATTGAGCCATTTTGAGTCTAGCCTGGGTACATGAGATTCTGGAAAGAAAGAAAGAAAGAAAGAAAAAGAAAGAAAGAAAGAAAGAAAAGAGAGAGAAAGAGAGAAAGGGAGAGAAATATTAACGAATGAGTTTATAACTTTGACTAGTGGTTTAATTCCTTTTACACTGTTTCCTTAGCTATAAACAGAAAGAGAACAGGCACCCACCCGGGAGTCCTCAACATATGGCTTGTGGTCCCTAAATTATTGGGGACTTTTGCTGTCGTGAACACCAGGCAGTGGTCCTAGAAGTGTCAGTTCCAGTTATGGACACTAGATGGCGATAGTTCTTGGGTCAGCAGTTCTCAACATGCCTTCTGGACCCTCAGCCTCAGCAAAGTCTGGAAAGTATTAGAAAAGTCCTTGAGGGCTGGGGATGTGGTTCACTTGGTATGGTGCTTGCCTAGCGTCCCCAGCACCACATAAACCAGGTGTGTTAGTACATGCCTATAATCCCAGCACTCAAGACATGGAGGCAGGAAGATCAGGAGTTCAAGGTCATCCTCAGCTACACATTTGAGATTAGCCTTGACTAGAGACCCTGTCTCAAAAACAACCAACCAACCAACCAAACACTGAGCAGTACCTCCTAAGACCTATTTCCAGATAGCAATTAAGTAATTAAGGTCATCAGAGTGGATTCTGTAAAAACATGGACTTGAGCTGGGCTAGGCTCAGCAGTAGAGTACTTGTCAACTATGTATGAATTTAATTTTCACTACTGTGATATGTGTGTGTGGGTCTGGGTCTGGGTCTGGGTCTGGGTCTTCTGTGTATAAAGAGTGTGGGTTCATGAGACTGCTTGGCCTGGTCTCAATCTCAGGGTGACTTTGGACAAGTCAGTTTCCCTCCTTTGTTTTTAAATATTAATCAGTTGTGTCATTAATCAACTTTTAATTGTTATTGTGTGTGTGTTTGTATGACGGTGAGTGTGGGCATGTACATGCCATCGTGCCCATGTGGAAGTTAGAGGACTTCTCTCCTACCTTTATGTGGATTCTGAAGACTGAACTCCTGCTGCCAGGCGCTTTCCCTACCAAGTCATCTTACCCGTCCCGTCCCTCTCCGGTAGTGGAGATAGCATCTGTGTGCTCATTGGAGAACACTTGAGCTTGTCTGTGCAGAACTGATCCTGTGCCTGCCCTGGGAAGCTGGTGGTCTCAGGACTTGGCGAGAGTTGTTCCTGATCAGACTTCCCCCTCCACACCCCGACTGGCCACACCACACTGTTTCCCGTAGCCTTTCAAAAAGACCCTCAATTCCTTCTTCATTCTAGCTCCCTGATGTCTCTGTTTCTCTCCTTCTAAAGTGGTTAGCTGTTCTCGAACTCTAAGTTAGTTGATCAGCTTCCTGGAGCCAGGTGAGGGAAGGTAAAACAGGTAAGGCCTGGATCAGGTACAGTCCTGGTTTGGGGAAGGTTTAGGAAATGTTCATAGAGGAATCCATGTCCAAGGAGAAGGAGGAAGTCGGCTGTGGCTAGGACTGTTCTGTGTGGTTTCGGGGAAGGCCCCGGCTCCCAGCTGTGAGCAGAGTACAGGATGGTACTGTGTTTCAGGGCCTGTGCTCTTCTGGGTCACCATGGTGCTGCTGCTGGTGGTTGGTTCCAGCTCCTTACTCCTGTGTCACTGGAAGGCCTGCAGGAGGCGGGTCCGGCAGAGTGAGTGGACGTGGGCCGGGGTTCTGGGGAGGATGGCCGCTTTGTGCCGGCCTGGCCCGGGTGCCTGCTTTGTCTGCCCGCGACCCTCCGGCTCGCCGCTAAGCCCCACCCCGCTCTCTCTGCAGAGCTCCAACTGTACTGCCCAGCGCAGACTTTCCGGCCCCAGCTGCAGCAGGCTGGTGAGTATCGAACAGTGCAAAGACCTGCCGAAGCCAGGAGGGATAGTCCGACAGAGGGGTAGCAGGCCTGGGCCCCAGATCTGGGCTCAGGACATTGAACTCTCTCTCCTGGCCCAGACTCGGGTTCAACTCTGCAGCCTCCTGCTTTCCTCCGCTGTCTGTACCAGGAACGTAAAGCCAGTGAAAACATGGGCCATTTGGGATGGAGCTAGCTGGCGTGGAGGGAGGTTCACCGTGCCGTTTTCGTTCTTCTACACAGTGGGGGTGCTCTCTGGTGCTTTCTTCCTCTTCAACTTCTCTCTCCTTTCCTAGCCCACTCCCTACCCCCAACACCATCTGAGAGGCCTAGGGTAAGACAGACAGTCCTGGGACTCTGGCTCTGCTCCTTAAGAACAGTATAGCCTTGGGAGAGTGGCTAGATGCCTCTGTGACTCAGTTTCCTTCCTTGTACAACGGTGTCAGAGGGACCTACTTTAGAAGCTGTGTGTGGTTTAATCCGATGGGGCTTGCACTGCCCGTTGGCAGCACCTGGGAAATGGGCTGATGTCCGTTGTTGGCCTGCCTATGTCTGGAGCTCCGGCCTTCTGCTAGGTGGCTCTGAACCCATCCCTGGGATTTGCTCTCAGACCTCTCTTCCAGGCACCCTTTCTAGCTCCTGAGCATCCCACCCATCTAGCTGGGCGTCTTTGGCAGCTTTGCCTGGACTCCCAGGCATCTGTAGCTAGGGCCTTCTCTCCATCATGCCGCTGGATCAAGGCAGGTCTTCCACAGCATGTGCCATAAGCATTGACTGGGCACCTCTGTGTGCTGGGCCCTGACAGGGCTTGCTTGGAGCTTGCTTTGGTTTACACAGCTCCTCCTTAGGGCTCCTCTGACTCCCCCGTCATTCCACCAGGAGGAGCAGAGATATGCGGTGACTCAGGCCCTGTTTCTTGCGGGGATTTGCCCATGTGGTTTCTTTCTGAAGCAGGCCAGCCCTGGCCTTCTTCCTGCCTCCCTGCTTTTCTCTCTCCTTCAGCTCCGTCCACCCACTCTGGGCCAGGTAGCCCCAGGGCGAGGCCAGTGCCCCGGGATCCCCTTGAGCTCTCAGGGAGACTGTCAATAGCTGACTTTGACTCAGGAACCAAAACGCCATCCAGCAAGGTGGGTTTTGAATTGGAGAAGTTTCACAAGTGCGTGCCCGAACTCCCCATGCGAAGGGGTTTTTGTGTTTTGATAGTTTCAAGCCTGTTTCCATGAGCTGTCAGGCGAGGCTCATAGAAACTGGTGTTTGCTTTCTTGACATTTTTCTAGTATTAGAGTTTCCATTGCCGTCAGTTAATTTTTTTTTCTCTCTCAACCTTCGTGAGAACAGTTTTGTTACAAGAAAGAAAGAAAAAAGACCAAACAAACAAACAAACAAAAAACCCATAAAAAACAAGCACCTTAAACAGGCCAGACATACAAGGAACCAAGTGAGACTGGGGTCAACATTGTGTGTTAGGCTGCTTCTGGACCACTGGATTCCAGGGGGTTGCTTGATATGTAGGCTTCCAGGGCTGAGATGAGAGGAAGTCTGAGCCAGGGTGAGCACAGAGAGCCCAGGTGGGCATGGCCTGGGGGATAGGCATGGCCTGGGGGATGGGCAGAGCCTAGGCATGGTGCTGGGTCTGCTATGGGACAGTGAGTGGTAAAGGGGCGTTCATTCTTTTGATTGCTTTCTTCATGAGCACATCTCCAGTGCAGACTCTGTCTAGCTGCAGACTGTGTCCTCACTCTTCCAAGCTTTCAGACAAGTGCCACTCTTGGCAAGAACAGTGTGACAGGTGTATATGTCCCACCCCTGCTCCTCCTCTGCAGGAAGGGCTCTTGTTCCTTGCATGTGAGCAAGGAACCCATGGTTTGTGCAGGAGCAGTCTGGTGCCTGCCACCCATCACCTGAATTGATCCAACATTACTGCATGTGTCCTTGGTCACAGGCCTTTGCAAAGCACAGATGTGATCTCATGTCACTCCTGGGGAGGCTGGGGAGGCACTCACCACCACTGTCCCCATTTCACAGATGAGCCAGAACAAGGCACAGGAAGATGAAGTCAGCCAGCCAAGGCCACGCGTTTAGCAGGCAGCGGGATGAGAATTTGCTGTTATTGTCACTGAGTTTCCATGAACAAGGTGTCTTGCTCTCAGCACTATTGACATTTGTCAGCGGATAGCTGTTTGCTGAGGCAGGAGGTACTGTGTTGTGCACTGCAAGATATTTGCAGCTCACCAGAGGCCCAGAGCACCCCTCCTTAACTGTGATAGCTTAGAATGTCTCTGGCAGTGTCATGTGGCCCCTGGGAGAGAAACTACAGCTTGAGAATCATTGGTCTAAAATTCTTTCTGCGTTTTATTTTACCTTAATTAGTTAATTAATTAATTAACTAATTAAGGTTTTCTTGAGAGAAGTTCTCCCTATAAGCCCCAACTGGCCTGGTAATCACCATGCAGACCAGACTGGCTTTGATCTCTAAGAGATCTACCTGCCTCTGCCTCCTGAGTGCTGGGACTAAAGGCATATGTTGCCATGCCCAGCTTTAACTAATTATTTTGTGGCAGAGTCCCATATAGCTCATGCTGCCCTGAAATTCTAGCCAAGGATGACCTTGAACTTCTGATCCTCCTCCCCCGAGTGCTAGGAGCACAGGCATGTGTCCTCACCAAGCCTGGTTTATATGTAACAGGGGAACAAACCTTTGGTGACTTCATGTATGAGACACAAGGACTCCACCAGCCAAGCTACACCCCCAGCCTTCAGTCCTTCATTTTAATGTGAACCTGAACCACTCCCTCAATTGTTATTATAGGGAGATATAGGCTGAAAAAAAACATTGTTTTGCTCTGAGGCTGTTTCAGACTTCCAGAAGAGCTTGCAAGCACAATAGAAACAAACTTCCTTTTTTCTAACCAGTTTTGGAGGTAACTTACTGATTTGGTATTTTATCAACCCCAAATACCTCTCTGTATATTTTGCAATAACAAGGACATGCACGGGAATAAGGAATTCACCCTGATCCATTACCTCCAGTCAATTCCCAGGCCCAGACTGGGTTTCTTGATTTGTCCCAGTAATTTGATTCGTCCCTTTACAACAGGTGTCAGGCTTGGGTCCCACGATGCTGTTAGTCACTGGCTTTCTGGGGTTCCCTCTCATCTGGGGCATCTTGCAGTCTCTTCCTTTGCCTTCACAACCTTGACCTCTGAGAAAGGTGTGAGCTAATTTGGCTGGTGGCCTGACCTTGACTCAGTCTGGTGTTTCCTTGTGAAGGGACTCAGGCCATTTGTCCTCGATTCTGGGCTTTTTGAGGGTGTCCTCTGGGTTTGCATCCATCTCTTTCTTGGTGCTGGATGGCAAGAGCACTTTTGTGAGCTGGTGTCAGCCAGGCTGCACCTTGAGGATCTCTCTTCTCCTTGGTAATGACTGTTGAGGGAGATTGTTAAAGACCTTGTCAATAACCTATTCTGTTCTCTTGAATCTGTTGATTAGCTAATAAGTTAATTAGTTAAGTGAGAAAGAATCTTACTGCATAGACCAGGCTGACGGGGACACCACAGAGATCTGCTTGCCTCTTCCTCCTGAGTGCTGGGAGTAAGAGTGTGTGTCACCATGCTCTGTGTGAGGTGCTTACCACTGTCTTCTCCCATGAAGCCCTTCCAGGCCCTGTGTCCTCCTAGGGATCCTATTGCCTAACCTATCTGAACCCCAGGTGCAATCTTCTTCCTTGGGATTGTCCTGCTTTCCACAATAGTGGGACGGAACTGGAAGGAAGGAGAGTTGGGGATGGAGCATGTGGCCTTCGGAGCAGCCATCCCGGGGGCCACGGTTGCACAGAGTGTCCTGGACTTAGGTCCTGGGGTAATGGATGGGTTTCTGAGAATGTTGTGATTATTCCATGAAGCAGGGAAACCAATAAATGAGAACAGGCATGTCAAACAGCAGTCTTAGGGGAAGGGCACTTGCGCAATCTGACCTCTGCACTCGGCAAGATTTGTTTTGGGCTGTCACCAAAGTACTCATGCTTTATAACAGGACTGTTGGTGGATGCTGAAACCTTCCGGATCCTGTTTTTTTTTTTTTTTTTCTTGACGTTATTGCATCCTTGCTTCCCAGAGTCTGAAAGTAAGTTTTCTTTCTTGCATGGTAGAGTGCCTTACCAGTGTTAACCGCCAGGCTTGTCAGCGTCCACAGTCCCTTTCCTTGGTTATACCTTTATTTGAAAAAAATTCTAAATAGGTTTCACTTTTTAGAAGCGTTTTAGATTAATAAATAGAAAATTTCAAAGCCAGATGTGGTGGCACACCCCCACAATCTCAGCACTTGGGAGGCAGAGACTGGAGGATCAGGAAGGAATACAATGTCCCCCTTAGGTATATAGCGGGTCCAGGCCAGCCTGAACTACAATGAGGCTCTACTCACATCCCTTCCCCAAATTGAGTCCCCATGGACTCACACCCAACGTCTTCTTTTAAAGATATATTTATTTTTGTGTGTGTTTTGCCTGCATATATGTGGTGCTCACAAAGGCCAGAGGATGGTATTGGATCCTCTGGAACTGGAGCTCCCTACACTTGTGAGATGTCATGGGAGTGCTTAGAATTGAACCTGGGTCCCCTACAAGAGAAGCAAGTGCTTTTAACCATTGAACCATCTCTATACCTCACCCCACACCCAGCCTCTTTTATTATTAACCCCTCAAATTTGGATGATATATTTATCACAGTAAGTAAATAATTAGTGATGTATATCATTAAATACTAAAAGTTCATACTTTATTATTAACTTTTGCCTAAGGTGCCAGGGTCCCTTCTTACATTCAGTCATCATGCCTCCTTCGGTTCCTCTGGCCTATGACAGCTTTTTAGACTGTCATATGATCAGGATGGCCTTGACAGCATTGCTAAGTTTTGGGGATGCCCGATGCTGGGACTTGTCTAATATTTTTTCTTATGATGAGACTTGGATTGGAGGAGAAAGACCAGGAAGCACAGAGCCTCATTCATCATACTGAGTCCCTGCTCCCAGGAGGTCTTAGCATAGGATATCTGCTGTTTGTGTGTGTGTGTGTGTGTGCTTGGGATAGAGTTCTGGGTCCAACACATGGCAGACAACTGCACAGTTGGGTCCCACCTGCGGGTTTGAGATCTCCTTTGTTTCCAAAGCGCAGTGTGATGTGATGCATGCCAGGCAGGTAGATCTCTGTTAGTTAGAAGCCAGCCAGCCTGGTTTGCATAGTAAAGCCTTATCTCAAAAACAAACAAAACCCCAAATAGACCACCTCTGAAGTTAGTCAGGTCTGTCCCATTTCCCAGGTAAGAAGACTAAGTCTCAGAGCGGTGAAGTCAAGTCATGCTGGTTCCCCACCATGGGGCGATGCGTTGCCGGATGTCCCAGCTACCTTGTGTTTGACGCTTGGCTTCTTTTCAATTTTGTAGGCATTATAAACAGCTCTGCTGTGCACAGCCTGATTGTCCTTCTTAGTGTGACTTCCGGAGGGTATGGTTCCCCATTGAGGGTCCACTGGGTCAAAGGCAGCTAGGGCTTCTAGGCCCAAGCAGCCTCTAGTCCACCCTCTTCCTCCTTAAGACTGAATTTAACATCTTTTGTTTATTTTCTCTTGTTACTTCAACATACATTTTTTTGCTCTCGGCTACCATAGTTACTTGGCACCAGATGTCATTCTGCTGATTGCAAAACTCCAGATCACTTTCAAAAGACAAAGATTGAGTTTCACTGACATTTTAAGGATGGCCAGCCTGGAGCAAATGAGACCCTGTCTCACAAAACCAAAATCAAACAAAAACCACAAACCAATCAAACGAAATACCCTGTCTCAAGCCAGAGAGTATCTGCCACAGCAGTGGCTTGGCCTTGTGGTTAGTGGCTGCCTTAAGGAAACAAGCCACGACTTCCCTAAGTGACCACTCTGCTGGGGAGAGTGGTTACCAGGCTATGTAAGCAAGGAAAGCGTTCGCTAACTTGAAACACAGACATGTCGTTTTATGTGAGATTTCTTTTGTACATCATTCTGGCCTGTTTCTCCACTGGATACTTCCTGCTGCTGGTGAGCATGTACAAGTTACTAGAAGTATGTCCCAAGCTACCTGGTGTCCACACGGCACCCAGAATTGTATTTCATCTCGCCTTGCATGCTGGTTGATGTGCAGTGAATGTGTGGATTGGGACTCAGAGCAAGTGGTTCCCCGAGCTGCTAGACCAGAAAGTGTGTTCTGGAAGCTGCACAGCTGGGGCGCTGGCCTTTCTTGGCAGGGTTACCTACCCGTAGGTGATCCTGTAGGGTCTCTAGGTGAATTCTGTGAGTCAGCAATGCCTCTGTCCCCCAAGGGGGTGGTCTGTGCTGGGCCTGGGCTGGTTGACTTTAGACTGGACTCAACAGGTGGACAGTGACCCATGGCTGAATGTCAGCATGCTCTTGGGTAGCCTGGCATTTATTTAAGGCAAGAGGATGTGGGTGTGGATGGCAGGGCCTGAGGTGGGCAGGAAAAGCTTATGTCCTGAGAACCATGGCCTGGGTACCTCCTGAGCCCTCAGATGGGTGGCACACGGGGAAGTGAGGCAGACGGAGCGGGAGTGGGCTGCAGCCTGGGTTCGTTTGGCATGTGGAAGGGAGGCCCCAGCTCACTTGTGCTCTGAAGGCTGGGGGGCATGTCACAGGTGGTAGGGTCGGGTCCTGTGCTCAGGACCCTCATCCTTCCTGTCATCTGATTTGGGTTCCCTAGAGAGTTTTGCACGGTACTCTGGAGGGTTCTTGGCTCTTGGCTCTCTAACACACATGCAGGCAGAAGCCCTAGACCAACTCTGCCCAATGAATGTCCCAGTTTAAGAAAAACCATGTGCTTTTGAGCCAGTCCTATGTCTGTGTTATGGGCTGGGTGAGATCCAGGATACTTCCTGGCTTGGGCATGGAGGTACCCAGGCAAGAGACATGGTCCCTTTTTCCCATTGCGCCCAAGATATAACCATTAGGAGCTCCCAGTATCCAGGGCCAGATGCCAACTCTGAAACCATCCACTAGCAGCCTGAGGACCTGAGCCCTGGGCCGGGCAGGGCTCAGCCTACCTGAGATCCGGGTGGGGTGGGGCGGGAAACTGCCAGGTCCTCTTTGGTGATAGTCCTACTTTTTGCTTTTTTCAGATACCTTACCCACAGAGCTGACAGTAAGTACCAACCCCCTCACCCCGACCCCTAAATCTGCTCCCTTTTAGATCTGTGATTACAGGGCTGCTCAGAGATGATGGGGGTTTTAAGAGGGTGGGAAGGCCATCCCCTCCCCTGGTACCCAGGGGTCCAGGGAGCTAAGAGCCAAGAGATTTGGCCTGGGGCCCTATGACTGAGCTTGGCTGGGAACAGAGAGCCCCACCCCATGACAGCCTCTGGCTCCTGGCTCAGCCCCAGGGGATTTCCAGCAGGGTTTGCAGAAAACAATTTAGTTGGGGCACCAAGGATAGTCTGGAGGGAGGCTGTGATTATTTCTCTCTCTTCTCTACTCAGGGCTCTGGTCCTCCAAACTGGATGACAAATTAGGGGAACAAATGTTTTAAAAATTAGCTAAAATGTTTTAAGCATTTACTGCCTGTGGACGGCTGGTTTGGCCTCCCTCGTTCTTTCTTTAGTTTCACTGTGTAGCTCATGCTGGCCTTGAACCCCTGCTCCTCTGTGCCACCGCCTCAGGTTCGCTAAACCCTGTTCTTTGCACTTTCTACAAGGTGCTTCAGGGAGTCCTTCAAACCCAGGAGTTTGTACTGTGGTCCTATTTGACGAAAGACAGAAGGACGACCAGTTGAGTCGGGGGTTATGCAGTTTGTGGCTCCATTAGCACCCCAGCCCTGCATTGTGGGGCTCGCTGTATGGAACCTGCCATTCTTCTAGTCACCCACTCAGGGCTGTGTGCCTCTTTAGGCTCACCATGGATGCCAGTGCCCTGTGTCCAGCTTCTCAGGGGTTGGTGAGGGTGGGGTGGAGCTGAAAGAGAGGCATGCAGGGTTCAAGGTGAAGCTCCTGCCCAGGATCTGGTGCCAGGTCCTACGGCTCACTCACTTTTTTTCCCTGTTGACCAAATCACCCTTCTCTTTCTTTTAATTCAAACATTCCTACACCAGGGAATTGTTCCCAGTCTTTTATCTTCAAAAGCAATATACAGAATCACAGTATTCGCTTCAAATCCCAAGCCATCCCGTTCAGATGTGCTTGGGCTTGACAAGTGGCAGTGATGACACTGAAGAATTTTATGAAAAGATAAGCAATGATCCGGAAGGTGAAGCTGCCTAGTACGTCGGGTCATCCCGGCGCCCATGGAAAAGCGCGGTCTCTCAGCCTTCAAATCGTTTATTTTTTTTAATTTTTATTATTTCTTCTTTATGTAGTTTTGAGATAAGGTCTTCTGCATAGCAAAAGTTCAGCTACACCTCATTAGTCATTATGCAGCAGAGGTTGACCTTGAATTTCTGATCCTCCATCCCAATTTGCGGGATTTCATATTAACCCTGAGCTGTATCCCCATCCCTGGCCTTCAAATTATTGTAAAAGAATATTCAAGATATTCCAGATGTATTCTCTGACTTCCCCAGACTGGTTCCTTCTGAAGACCCAGGTGACAGTCAGAACGCTAGGGTATTTATTCAAGAGCTCACGTTGCCCTTTGCACTTACTCATATAGACGAAAACCCAAACCAGACCAGCACTTTTCTAACGATGTGGCTGTTTTCAGAATACATTAGGGTTAGGGTAAAAGATTTCTGTCACAGGAAGTTGGGGAGGAGGTGGAGAGGCTCCAGGAGGTGGTGGGCCTGGAGAGGACTCCAACATTTTGATCCTTGACTAGAAACTTACTAACAGTATGCCCCCCGGGTAAATGACTCCACTTCTCTGGGTCTCAGTTTCTCCATCTGTAAAAGGGGCAGGTGCTTATATTACGTGCCATACAGGGTGGTAAGCACAGAGTGTACAGAGTCACTGTTTCTACTACTACTCGCATAGATTAAAGACAACAGGAGTTGGAGATGTGAGTCAGTTGGTAGAGTGCTTGTTTACCAGCATGCGCAAAGTCCTGGGTTCGACTTGCAGCAATGCATAAACTGGGCATGGTAAGACATGCCTGTAAGTCCATCACTAGGGATGTAGGGGCAGGAGGATCAGAAGTTCAAAGTCATCCCCAGCTGCTTGTGCAGTGTGAGACTAGCCTGGGTTACATAAGACCCTGCCACACAAACAGAAAATGTAGATGTCCCTGGGAATGCCATGCATAGATGCTGTGGTGTCAGGTGTCCTGAGCAGCTTTAAAGCAGAGAGGACTCTTCTCAGGCATCCCATGTCTTCTAAGCCCAGAGGCTGTGGTGTCAAGGACACCTTACTCAGTACCCATTCCCTTTCTACAGCAACTGAGGAGAAGCGGGTCAATGACAGAACCCGGCACAGGACAACTGAGCTCCACGAGCCCCCCAACTGTGGAGACATGTGCCAATGTTGGAGCGGCCTGCTTGGAGAGCCTACCACTGCTGGATGATGGCCAAGCTGGGATCCCTTTGGCCCCAAGGGATCCTCCAGAGCCCCGCATGTCCGCAGAGCAAACCAATAACAGGATCGGTGAGTTGGTCTGTTTGAGAGACCCCTGGTGTGACTAGGGGGCAGAAGGGAGATGGGGTCCAGGCTCTGGAGAGATTCAGAGACCCTGGGACTGGAGGAGGTGTGGGTCCCCATCACCACACATACCTCCTCTACCCCAAGTTAGGCTTCTGTGAAGCAGAATGGCAGGAGTGTTGCTTCATGGGGCCACTGAGGCATTCATTACACGAACACATGCTGTCTACCAGTTGAGCCATATTTTAAGCCCATGGTATATCTCTTTAGGTCCATTACACACCTTCTAGGGGTAGTGATTTTCTCTCTCTAATCTGACTACTAGGGAAACTGAGGCACGGGATGACAGGATTTTCCTTATCACTTTGCTAAGAAGTGATAGCTTTGCTGCAGTTTGGCCCCATGTCTGCTGGGTTCTAAAGTACCGATTTGTCCACGGGTCTCTGCAGGAGCCCAGAGGCCAGCCTTGAGCACCAGCACTTCCTGTCCCTACGCCCTCCAGCCAGGACAGTCATGCACTGCTGTTCCGATAGGTCCCGCCTCCCTGCTCACATCTCACCTTGTCTGGTTCGGTTAGAATATTTGCCCTAAAATATATGCGTGCCTCAGTCCACTCCTGGGCCAAACCTCCAGCTGTTCCCATCATCCTCAGGATGGAACATTCCGTTTGAACTTTCAGTTTGAGTGTTCACTTCTCAAGTATTCAAGGCTGGTTTCCAGTCTCCCCCTCCCCCCTCTCCAGAGCTTCTTCCTCAGCTCTTCAGGTCCTGGGGGACCCTGCTCACATGGCTTCTCCCCTGGGTAGCCTCCCTGCCTCTGTCCACTTTCCTAATGAGGCCCCTGCTTTCTGCTAGGCTTTCCCATCCAGTGTCCCCAGCCCCTGGCAGCATGGCTGTGGGGCCACATGCTTATCAGCTCTCCAGGACAGGGTCTCACTGGGCCCCATCACCCTCTCCAGAGGGCTGCCAGCCCTCCAAGGATACTGGAAGGGTTTAATAAGCACACAGTGTCAGTGAGAATGCCGGAACAATCTTTGTCTTGAAGAAGCTTTTGCAATTACAGCTTTCAGTAAGTATTATTTGAAAAGGATGTTTTTGGGAAAGTACTGCCAAAAGGCTCCTTCAGTTTCCTAGGAAGCCCTGATGGGTGTTTCTGAGTCTAAGCTGAGGGCTGTGCTTGGAACTTGGAGGCAGGGCTAGAGCCTTCCATCCCCATGGAAGTAGCATAAGCTAGCCGTGATATTGGGAGACATGTAGAGGGACCGCCTTGGAAGTCCTCCGGGACACCAGGCCTCAGGTGACCCATTTGTCCTCCTAATCCCACTGCAGAGGAGCAGTCTCCCTGTGCAGTTCCCAAGAAGGAAAAACTGGGGTCTGAGCCTTGTCCCTCTCAGGCTAGGCATGGGGCAGGGACAGCTGTTTTCTCTTTCTTCACCCGGCCTTACCAGGACGCCTCTTCTGGGTCTGAGTGTAGGGAGGGGATCCAGGCAGCCTTGGGAGGCCCCTTACCTGGGGTGTGCACCCTGTGATGGGCTGAGCCTTGGCTTCCTCTGTCTAAGCAGTGCCCCCGTCCCCCGGGAGTCTATTCTCTCTCTCCTCTGGTCTGCCTCCTGTCCTTAGGCCTGCTCTTAGATGACCCTAGCACCTGACCTCAGGCCCCCATTTATTTTTTCAGCTCCAGAGCTTGAATTCAGTGCCTTGCACCTGCTGGGCAGATGTTCTGCTTCTGAGCTCCACTGTCTGCCATCTTTTTGCCTGTGTGTTTGTGTCAAATCTTTAATTTTTATTTTAAAAGCTAAAAATTCTAATGGGATAAACCAGTTTTTAAAAAAATGATCTATTTATGTGTTCATTTTTGTGTCCTTGAGACAGGGTCTTCCCATAGTCTCGGCTGGTCTGTTACTTGCTGTGTAAACCAGGCTGGCCTTGAGCTGAGATCTGCCTGCCTCTGGTTTCTAAGAGCTGGCATTGACAGCATACACCACCATGCCTGGCTTGTTTATTTTATTTTTTAATTATGTATGTATGTGTGTGTGTATGTGCACACGCATGCAGGTGCCTGTGGAGGGTCAGAGGCATCAGATCCCCTTTAATTGGCGTTACAGGCAATTTTAAGCCTCTGATGTGGGTGCTGGGAATGGAACTCCAGGTTCTCTGTAAGAGTAGGAAGCACTCTCATCTGAGCCATCTCTTCAGTCTCCACACTTAAGAGTTTTACTTTGTTAGTGTTTGTGTTGTGTATGTGTATGCGTGTGTTTTGTGTGTGTGTGTGTGTATGTGTGTGTGTGTTGAACGGATGTGGACATAGGTGTGTGTGGAGCCTGGAGGTTGATGTTGGATGTCTTCCTCCATCACGTTCTACCTCGAGCTCACAGTGTGATTCAGCTAGTCCAGCTGGCCAGCTTGCTCTGGGAACCCTGTGTCTCTGCCTCCTATACGCTGTTCTGGGGACCCTGTGTCTCTGCCTCCTATACTCTGAGATTTTAGGTGGCCGTTATAGTCACCCAGCATCTTGGGTATCGGGGATCTGAATTGTGGTCCTCATGCTTGCACAGCAAGCATTTTATCTGCTGAACATCTCTGCAGTCCATGTTTTTGTTTTGTTT
Source organism: Eospalax fontanierii (assembly GCA_035773235.1). Lineage (NCBI taxonomy): Eukaryota > Metazoa > Chordata > Mammalia > Rodentia > Spalacidae > Eospalax > Eospalax fontanierii. The sequence goes on from CM069553.1 coordinate 8,549,084, forward strand.
TATTTGATTGATTTTGGTCTTCTTGAGACAAGGTCTCACAGTAACCCCCACTGTCCTGGAACTCACTATGTAGACCAGGCTGGCCTTGAACTCTCTAGAGATCCACCTGCCTCTGCCTCCCAGGTACCTGGATCAAAGGGTGTGCACCACCACACCCAGCTGTTTTGAAATAGAGTTTTGTTTAGCCCAGGCTGGCCTTGAAGTTGCTATGTAGCTGAGGATGACCTTGAACTCTTGATCCCTAGTGCTGAGGTTACATATGTGCAAGACTACGTGGGACCACAGCCCTCTTTTTACTTTTACTTTGTTTTTGAGACAGAATCTCACTAGGTTACCCAGGCTAGCCTTGAACTTACTCTAAAGCCCAGATTGGCCTTTAACTGGCCATCTCTTGCTTCAGCCTCTTGAGAAACTGGGATTACAGACCTGTGCTTCCAAGCCCAGCTGGGCCTCATCTTTTGCCCAGCCCATCAGGATGTGGGCCCAGGGCTGAGGCCCAGCTCTGGGCTACAGGGTACAGGGGACACACAGTCTGTCCCTTTCTCTTGCCTCTCTCCTCCACCCCCACTCACTGCCATTTCTAACACTTCTGTTTCCTGGGTGTGTTAACAACCAAAATAGAAGCGCTTTGGCATGGTGCAATGCGCTTAGGCACCCTGGCCTGCCTGAGACTCTCTCAGGGCTTCCTAAATCTGAGGGTGTAACTGGGAGGCAGGGGTCCCTGTGCCCACTGCCCCCTCCACCCTCCTCTTAAGTTCCTTCTTGAGCTTCCCCATTCAGTCTGCAGAGTCCAGTGGGGGGTGGGGTGAAGGGACGCAGCTTCTGGACTGAGGCCAATGGAGGCCCTAGGCTCAGGAAGTAGAGGCAAGTGCGCTGGTGAATCCAGGCGTCCTGTGGCCAGGTTCCCTCCTGTGAGGCTCCCTGTCTCTCTCTATGGAAGGGCCATACCAGCAGCCACGCCACCTACGCAGGGCGTGAACCCTGGTGTTAGACTGGGTCATCCATCCACTCAACACTCAGCACCCACTCTGCCCACAGTCTGTGAGGCTCAGGAGTTGGGCTCCAAGGGTCACTGTTGCATATCAGGAGGGCCCAGGCTTCTGTGGGGCCTGCTGACCTGCCCAGGTTGCCTGGACCGATGAGGGACATGGGGACCACCGGTCCCAGGCAAACGGGGTTATCTTGGTCACCCCAGGTGTTTGTCTTAGACAAGTAGATGAAGGCAGAAAAGGAAAGTGGGAATTTCCTTAGAGGTGACTCCCAACCACCTGGTGACCTTGGGGAGGCCCTGAGTTCTCATCCATGCAGCCCAGGTAATGGGGGGCGGGGCTTGGTGCTTGTTGGAGTGGTGGGCCTCAAAGCTGGTGCTTGAGAGGAGGCAGGGACACTGGGCTCTGCCGAGTCTCCTAGTGCTCTTCTTACTTGGCTTTCCTCTGGGACTGACTTCCTTCCCTCCTCTTCTGCCCTGTCTGAAAAGATGTGCCTTGGAAACCCTGCGGCCGCCTCCCATAAGTACGTCTCCGTGTACTAAGAGCACTGCTGTATCTGTCTGAAGACACAGAAAGGGTGGCAGGGTCCTGGTCTTTTCCCTCATGCGCCCTCTTGCCTTGCAGAGAAAATCTACATCATGAAGGCTGACACGGTGATTGTGGGGACTGTGAAGACGGAGGTGCCGGAGGGCCGGGTTCCAGGAGGCTCCGCAGGGCCCGAGTTAGAGGCAGAACTGGAGGTGGACCGTGCCCCCCACTACCCGGAGCAGGAGACGGAGCCACCTCTGGGCAGCCGTACTGATGTCATGTTTTCAGTGGAGGAGGAAGGGAAGGAGGACCACCGGCCTACAGCTGTCTCTGAGAAGTGACGTGCGATGTCGGCTGGGGCTGAAGAGCAGCTGGCTGCCCCCTTGAGGCCAGGATGACACCATGCTCGGAGGCAACCATTGTGGCTTAGACTGGGCCTTCCCCCCAACAGTTAGTGACGGTGCGGAGCAAGGCTCCCTGCCTTCTGTTGCTGGGAGAGCTTACCCGTAAGCCCCGGCACTGGGCACTCCTTGTCGGGGTCAGTGCCTGTTAAGGGAAAGGCCCCAGGCTGGTTCCAGGCCTCCCTGGTCAAACCCCTGTAGCCTGCCTTCTCACTCTGAGTCTCAGGTGACAGCTTTATGTGCCACCAGGCTGTATTGTAGCAGCAAGCATGGCTCCCACTGGGCCCAGAACCAGCACCTGCAGTTTTTCCTGAAGTTAAAGGATGGGAACCCATCATCACTGGCTTCTGGCCTGCATCAAGGTGAAGGCACAGTGGGACCCTCCCTGGCACAGCCCACTTTCCCTGTTCTGTGGCTTCCAAGGTGGACTACAGATCAACTCCCCGGCCTCAGAACATCCCCACGAGGAGGGATCCAGACATCTGTGGACCCTGAGCAGCCGCAGTGACCCTGCCCACCCAGTGCTGCTAGAGACTCTGCTTCTCCCATCACTTCCTCCCCCGTGGAGATGGGGGAGGCAGAGCCTTTCCCGGGGTCCTCAACTGCGCTGTGCTGCCATCTCCTTCATCTTGGAAATGAAGAAGCGCTGGGTCCCCAGCCACCGGCCGCAGCTTACTACTCTAACCTGGTGGAGTTCGGGTGTTGGAAAGCTCCCTGGGTCACACTCTGCCTGCTGTGTACTACACTCACTGTGGGGAGGTGGTGCTGGTGGACACACCTGAAATCCTCCCCCGCCCCCCGAGATTCTGGGTATTGAAGTCAGGGCCTTGTGCATACCAGACAAAAGTTCTACCACTGATCTATATCCCCAGTCCCTGCCCAGCATTTCACACTAAGGACTTAAAGCTGCTGTGGCTCTCAGCCTGGCTCACTCCCAGGCTTGTTAACAAGCAGCCCATGGCACATGTGTTGGTGTGCTGCTGCCTGGGGGACTCTGGACTTACCCATGGGCCAAGCAGGGAGAGCTTTGTTTACTCATCAGCTGCGCCTTCTCTGGAGGAAGCTGGGCCTGGTCAGGAATCACAAGGGGAAGTTTCTAAAACCACTGGATCTTTTGGGGAAAGTTGGAACAGTTGGGGTCACTATAGGTATAATACTAGGGTCTGGATACAGACCAGAAGGGGTGGGGGGTGGCTGGCTAGTTGTCCACTATTTTGTGCAAGGACACAGGGGCAGTGTGGGCCCACGATGACCACTTGGGTGCCAGGCTCCGCATGGAGGATATTACCAAACCTTTCTTCTTTTTGTGAGATAGGATCTTGCTGTGTATCCTAGACTTGATTCAAATTCCATATGTAGCTGAGAATGGCCTTGAACGTGAGGCCTCTGCCTCAGTCTCCAGAATGGTGAGATTACAGGCTTGTACCACCACGGCCAACTGCCACACATTTGAACAAAGTCATGCACTTCCCTGCACTGTCCCTTGACATAGTTTTGGACCCTTGAAAACTCCACTGGGGCCCGTAAAAATGAAGAACTGTAAGGCTAGAGACTGATCACTGAAATAAACTCAGTACAAAACTGTAGACTGGAAGGCAAGGTCTCTCCTTTAGGGTAAGAATTCTCTCTATATTGCTGACATACACAGCTAAAGGCAAGAGACAGTGACTTGCTAGGCAGTCCCTTATTCAGGCAGTGTCTTCTTCCTCGCTCAAGGCCTGTCCTCTGAGGATACTGACAATAAAGGCTCTCTGCTCACAAGGTTGCCTTTAGTATTTGTAAGAATTCTGGGTTTCTCCAGGGCTTTCTTCCCACTGGTCTGTAAACACAGAGCTTTGGAAAAGGGCAACTCGAAATTGCTAGAGGGTTCTGGGGGTCTGTGGAACAAGGGGCTTCTGTGGCTGAGCAGGAATGGCTCTGCCACTCCATGTACAGCTCAGGGTCACCTCAGGCATATCCCCTACTACAGGCAGCCAGCCTGGAGTGTCCCTTCACTGGCTCCTGCCCATCTATCCCCAGGACTGCAGTCCACACCTGTATCTCACCCACAGCCTGACATTGAACCAGTTGTTGGTGGCCATGTGGTCAGACCAGGAGCCAGAGCATTCCTATCTGGCCTGTGATGGGAATCTTCCTAAGCTCCGGTTGGTCTGATATCCAAGACAATGGAGGAACAGGCCCTTCCTCCTCAGGGTAGACAACTCTGAGAAGAACTCCACTTCAGCCTCTTCCGGAGCAGTTGTGAGCAGTTGGTAAGTGCATGTTCTTTGAAGCTGTCACTTCCCAAGGCTGTCTTGTAGAAACTCTAAGGCCTGGCGTCAGCACCCAAGGTGAAATGAGCTGTCTCCTCTCCGTCTTTGCCTTCCTCCCAGTAGTGAGTCTGGAAAACTCAGGACTAGTTCGTGGTCATCTTGTGCCCTGGTCACCAGGTACTCATGTGTCAAATTGAGTGGACATGACAAGGTACAGGCCAAGAGATCATCTCCCACTGCAGCTCTACATGTCTTTGTGCCCAGGTTCAAATCTCAGTTTTCTCATGTTCTTTGATCACTCTCAGGCCATTGTCTGCTGCTATGGCACAGAACCTGAGACTGGGAAATTTATCAAGAAAAGAGTTTTATTCTGGCTCATGGTTCTGGTAGCTGGGAAGTCCAAGATTAGGAAGCTCTGTTCAAAGAGGTCCTTGTGCTGCCTCAACTGTGCCGGGAAAACCAGGGGAAGTGGGTGAGTGTGAAGGGAGTCACCTCATGTGGTAAGAGCCTGCTCCTGTGGTAACTGACTGAGTCGCCAGACAGAACTCATTCATGAGAGAGCCCCATGGAGTCACACTGTTTCCACCTCCAGGTGCTGCTGTGTGACAGTCAGACCTCAGCATGAGCTTGGAGGGGCCTTACCACATTCATGAACCCCACAGCCTGTCTCCTCATCTATGAGATGGATATTGGTCCTGAGGGGTGTGTGGCTCCCCTGAGAAGCCTCTCACCGTGGAGTTCCATCTTTATTCCAGCCCAGTGGCCACTTGCCAAAAGTGACCCCTGCTTGCTCTGCAGAATTCAGCCCTTACGAGGGGTCCCCTTCCAAAGGGCTTGGGCTGGATGTACATATCCTGGGGAAAAAATGTTCTCATAGATGTTTGGATTCAAGAATGATCCTCCAAAACCAACCTTTGGATTAGCCTGGGCACCTGACCTCCCTTGGGACCAAGTTGCCCCATGGTGAGCAGGCCTCTTCTTAATGCCTGAGGTGGCTTGAGGTGGCTTCATATTAGTCAGAAGACTGGCTATCGATTAGATAGACGTCCAAAGCTGTAGGCTTGTTTGTGAGGTGCTGCAAGGTCCCTCATGGCTCTAGCACTTTCCAGACTACACCATGTTACTACTCAAGATCTCTCTTCAAAGAGTGGCCTCCTTCCCTCCTTCCTTCCTTCCAGACACCCATCATGCACAGGGCCCAGGCTAGCAGAGTTTGTGCCACTCAGCCTGCTCCCAAGACTCTAGTCCAGCAGAGTGGATAGACAGTGGCTCAAGATCCAGTCTGTGAGTTGGATTGCGCCTTTTCTTCTCAAAGCCCAATCTGGGTTTGGGGACAGAGTGGAAGGGAAAGGTTGGAACAGCTTCCCTGAGTGGATATTCACCCCGTGCTCCACCTGAGTGAAATAAGCCAGGAGGAATAGAAGGCAGAGAATGACTGGTGCAAAGTCCCTGGGGTAGAAAGCTCCTCAACTTGAGATTCAAGAACACTACCACAGAGGAGGCCTGGTGTGGGGAGAGAAGGGAGGTGAGCAGTGGAAAGCCTGTGGAGGCCTGATGGGCTGTAGCAAGACACTTAGATTTTACCACAAGAACACCACTCCATATTTATTTCCGTTGTTCTGCGAGTACAATAAACCTCCTGGTATAATTTTAGCGTGAGTGACAGGGCAGACATGAGCATTGAGGCTCCTGTTAGCTGATTTCAGAGGGAAGTCGGGGATTTGGGTTGTGGACGCTGGCTGTGGATGCTGGTAGCAGGAAGTGGCTGAGCGAGAGCTCGTACAACATTCCTGGGCACTGTTGCTGAGCCACAAGAGAAGAGAAGGCAGGAGATCTAGGTTCCTCTTTTTTCTGGTGTCTTCCAACAGTCTGGGAGGCTGGTAGCCTCTGCTGGTCTGGCTGTTTGTTTAATGGTCATCTTAACATAGCAGGAGTCGGCAGAGGCTGAGCTTTCTTGCTTTAACCTCTGTCCCCATAGTGATGACCCAAGTTGTAGCCGTGGGCAAGACAAGGGATCTGCCTTAGGCTCCCAGTCACATGGCCTTACACACGTTCAACTAGTTTTCTGTTGACAGAATGGATGAAATCCTTGCCCAACAAGAGGCTGAGAAATGACAGGCACGGAGCACTGAGTTGTTCAGGTCACCACAGCTGCCTTTTAAGAGCCCAAGAGTTCTGCAGGCCTTTCCATAGTCTGTATCCGGCTTTCCTAACAGTCCTAGAAGCTAAGGGAGGATCTGGACAGAGGTTCAGAGAGGAAAGTAACTGGCTTCCTGTCATACAGATGAGGTGTTCCAGAGCCAGAGTCCATCCTTCTCAACCCTGAGCCCAAGTCCCTCTTGCCCCAGGTGGTCTGGCTGTCTCTGTGGACATTAGCAACCATTCTGGGGCAAGTCTCACCTCCAAGTCACCACAGCTGGTAGTGTGGTTTGAATCTGGAGTGTTCTCCACAGAATTGTGCTTTGAGTCCTTGGTCCCTGCCTGGTGGTATTGTTTTGGGAAACTGGAGTTTTAGGAGGTGGCCTGGCTGATCACTAGGGGGCAGGTCTTTTAAATTATACCCAATTCTTGGATCCTGCTGCCATGTGAACAACCTCTGTCATGCACTCTAGTTTTCATGAACTCTGACACATCTTCCTTGCCATGACGGACAGGTCCCTCTGAAACCATGAGCCCAAGTTGATCTTTTCTACCCTGAGTTGTTTTAGAAATCAGACATTGTGGTCACAGTACCAGGAAAGTAACTAAAATGTTGGGAAGTAAGGAGGTGGCTTGGAGTCTCTCTCTCTCTCTCTCTCTCTCTCTCTCTCTCTCTCTCTCTCTCTCTCTCTCTCTCTTTCTCCCCCCTCTGTGTTTGCGTGTGTGTGTCCACATGGGTGTATGTGCATGTGTAGGTGTATGTGCATGTGGAGGTCTGGGGTTGATGCCAGGAATCGCCTTCCATCTCTCTTCCACCTTATTCATTGAGTCAGGGTCTCTCAATCAAACCCAGAGCTCCCAGATATGACCAGTTTCACTAGAAGCATGTTCAGGAGCTCCCCTGTCCCAGGATTCCAAGGATGGAACTACAGGTATGTTGCCTCACCTCGCATTTATGTAGGTTTCTGGGGATCTGTACTCTGGTCTTCACACTTGTGTGGCAAGCACTTTAACTGCTGAGCCATCTCCTCAGCCCTACAACCAATCCTTTCTATCTCCAGTGTGTGCGTGTGCTGTAGACCTCGAGGTTGACCAGAACACACCAGAGCCCGTGCAGTCAGAAAGGGGGAGGGGTGTGGTTCAGGCTCAACTGTCTGACTCTAAAATACTGGCAGCTCTTTCCAGTTTTAGAGGGGGAAACTGAGGCTCCCATAGAGCCTACCTGGCCCCCCCAGAGGAGGATGAAGGATCTGGCACTTTCTAAGACAGTACCCCCTCCACTCCCACTGGAGCTGCTGGAGTCAGGTCAGGAAGTCAGAGCTGTGGGTAGATTCCATAAGAGCAAGCTGTGGAAGACATTGTTTTTTTTATAAGCTTGGGTTCTTACTTCACTTTAAAAATGTTAGCAGCCTTAATATAACTGGGGAAGGCCCCCCAGGGCCACAAGTTAGATGATGAATGGAGGCCCCCGTGAATGCCACTCTGCCCTTCTGGGTCAGTTTATCTCCCTGGGGCAAGGAGGCTCATTTTGTCCTTCCAGAAAGTCACATGTTGGTAGAGAGGCAGAACCATCCCTTTTTGAGGGTTCTTGCGCTTGCTCCCACAAACTTCATAGTGCCGGAAGTGGTTATGATTGCTACCTCTATGCCACCACTGAGGAAACTGAGGCAGAGTGGTTAAGTCACTTGCTCAAAGTCACACAGCCACTAAGTGGTGCAGATGGGATTCAAAGCCGGACACCTCACCAGAGCCCCAGTTCTAGCCACTTGCTGTCCCACTGAGGCTTACACAGGAGTGATCGCTGAGGTCCCAGCCAGCAACAACTGCCTCATGTCATCCCCCAAGTCACTTTAGTGCTGGTCCTAGAGCTGGGTGATGGGAGCTAAGTCTCACGCTACAATGTCAAATTCACCTGATCAAAATTCAAATCCCAGGCGCTTGAGGACACAGGCTGGCACCCAGGAGGGCTCAGGAAACCCACGGGTAATGGATTGCCTCCTGGCTCCCACTGCATCTTTCTTTTTCAAAGCCAGGCACTGGCCAAGCTACTCTTTTACAGAACTGTGGCTGCCAGGGCTACGGTTCACCAGTCTGGCCCTCCCCAAATACGCCTCGCTGTCTCCCACAGCTCTCTGTCCTGACCATCTCCGACAACCAGCTGTGTCCCTCTCGGACTTCACCTATTTCGTGGTCCTCCAGGTCACTCAGGACAGGACTTGCATGCCCTCTGAGTGCCTGTAGCACTGAGTGCAAGGTGAACTGGAGGCCAATTCCAGAAGCTTGGCACAAATGATCTGTGCCTGAGAAACTTCGTTCATTCATTCATCCAGCTACTCATTGAGTGCCCCCAGCAGCAGATCTATGTAGAACATTTGTCATGTATTAGGAAGGGTTCTGGAGAGCACTGTGAGGTTTGAGGGTAGCTGGGTATGGGGTGTCAAAGGCCTCCTGGGAAGAGCAGCCTGGAGTTGGGCTTTAACCTAGATAAACTTGGGGCTCTTGAGTCAGGTGAATGGCTTCCAGCGGGAGAGTAGGCCTCCACTTCCTCCCCTGTGGAGTGGACACCCTCCCCCGGCATCCTGGGATTTCTTTTAAGGGATTATAGGTATTTACTACCATGCCTGATTCATGCAGCACTGGGGACTGCATGCATGTCCAGGGTTTTGTGCATCCTGGACAAGCAGTCCACCACTGAGCCACGTGTCCAGTCCTTCTGCATCTACATTAGTTGAGCATACAGTAGGCATCAGGTACCATTGACTTTGATGCTGACAGCACCTTCATCATACAGAGGCTGGTCACTTCCGTTCTGCAGATGAGGGAAGGGAAACTGAGGAAGATGAAGAGGTTTGTCCAAGGTCAAGGTCACCTACCAGTACTAATGGCCTGAGTTAAGTCTTAATCTAGGTTAGCCCAGCTGCCTAAAATAACTAACTTCCCCCCTGCCTCCCTCTCTCCCTCTCTCCTTCCCTCCCTCTCTCCCTCCCTCCCTCTCTCCCTCCCTCCCTCTCTCCCTCTCCCTCCCTCCTTTCCTTTTCTTTCTTTTTCTCTTTCTTCCTTATTTACTTTCACATATAAAATGATGTGTTTCATGATATTTTCGTGCATGTAGATCACTGCACCTTGTTCATATTCACCTCCTAAAATATCCTTCCTGGTGACTGAAATATCATGTGGCTCCAGGGACTAAAGGTTCCTGGGCTCTTCTTTCGGGTATAGGACTGTGTTTCAGTGGACTGACGGCAGAGGGACAGCAGCTATTCTGTCTGGCATACAGTAATTGCTCAATATGTGCAGAGTCTTCAGAGCAGTCAGGAAAGGGGCCGGGGAAGGTCCAGTTTCATGAGGGAGATCCTGAAGACAAACTTTACCCTGGGTACTAATTAGTGATAGCTTAGTCACTGCCACTTGGAGAAATGGTTGGACTCCTTAGTCAGGGTCAGTCTGCCCTCTGCCTCAGCTCCTGCAGGGAGCAAGTCCACAGTGAGTCACTGTGCTCATTTCTAGCCAAAGCTGCTGCAAGCATACGTCCTCAACGTATGACTGAGTGAAGGTTGAGAAACTGAACCTCGGGAAAATTACTTATTTCATCTTCATTTTGAATGGAGGAAGGGGGGAGTGGTGGGAAAATGAGGTCAGTGACGTCGGTACTACAGAATCCTTGCTGGTGAGCGTGGGGTTCTGGCTCATGAACTGAGAGCAGAGTCACCTGTGTCCAGCCTGGCAGGGAACTGGCCCCAGGACTCGTGACTCCCCCTTCAGCCTCTGGCCGCTCTGGCTCTGAGCTGATATCTCAGGAGTGCTGAACTGCTCGCTGTGCCTGCTTGTGGACTGCGGGTCCCCACGGAGAGGCAGCATGGCGGTACCATCTGGAGGAAGTGGAATATTCAGAGTTACTCTGAGACGCATGAAGGAACTCCACAACCCCATTTACTTCTCCCTCTCAGAGTGCAAATTGGGATTTAGTGAGAGATGCTGTCTGAAGGCAGGCAGAGAGTCACAGAGCAGGGCGCCCAGCGTCTTTCTCTGACCTCAACACCAGCACACATGGGCACATGGACTCACATATGTGCATACATCATTCTCACATCCATCACACACACACACACACATACACACTCACACTATTTCACTGGATTCACAGGTAACATAGGAAAAACAGATTACTCCATCTGCAAACACAGTTCATTCCTGTGCTCCCTCATGTCCTGTGTTTCTCTTTTTCCTCTGGGCATTTGGTTGTGCCTGGGTTCAAAGCTCAAAGGCTGTCTTTTCTGACCACCAAGCATTCCAGTGAGGTTCCCGTTCGTTGACAGAGAACTTGGGACTCCTCGTGTGTCCTGAACGGAAGAGCTGGAGAGTGAGGTCCTCTGAGCAAAACAGTCACCATCTTCCTCAGATCAGCTGTGCCTGCTTGCAAGAGTCCTTCAGGATCTGGCTTGGTCACTGTTGACCTTCCCTCAGAGAAAGGGTGAGGAGGGTCACCGACCTCACCTGAGATTCCAGCCCCTCCTCCCAGCCTCTTCCGTGCAATTCTGCCCGGCTGCCCATGGCCTGGGTACATGCTAAAGGAGATGAGCGGGGGAAGGCTAGTTGAAGAGGGGCTCCATCTGTGATGCTGTGGGGAGGCCATCATCCATGCTGGGTGAAGATCTTCCAGTGTGGGGGCTTAAGTAAGCTCGATAAACTCATTAGTTCCCCCGGGGGGGTGGGGACCTTGGATGGAGTCACACTTTGCTTTGTCATTAGGACCTTGCTTACATCTCCCCAGGGAAGTGACAGGCCCGTCTTGCTGGATGGCCACTGATTCTGTGGGACCTCAGCACCTCTCAGGGCCTCACAGCAATCCCCCACAGTGCTGATTACAGGCATGCATGGCCATGCCTGGCTTTTTATGTGGGTGCTGGGATTCGAACCTAGGTCCTCTGGAAGATGCTCTTAACTGCTGAGCCATCATTTTAGCCCTGGGAAAAAAGTTTTTAGCTTATACTCTTAGACTCTTTTTAAAAACTCTTTTAAAAATTGCATTTATTTATTAGTGTGTGTGTGTATACATGTGTGCCAAGGTGTAAGTGTGGAGGTCAGAGGACAATTTGCAGGAGTCAGTTCCTTCCATCATGTGGATCTCAGGGACTGAACTTGGGCTTGGTGGTACCTCTACCCACTAAGCCATCTTGGCAGTCCAATGAAGGAATATTTCAACAATAAGTACCACAGGCAAGGACACCAAACACATACCAGAAGGGAGGAAGTAACTGTGCTCTCTAAAAATGACAAGGGATTAATATTTTGCAGATACAAGGAATTAGTGCAGATCTACAAGAAGACAGGAAATAATAACCATCGATGAGAGGATGTCGAGAGGCAGTTCACAGAAGGGGAACCCCAAATGACTCACCAGCAATGAAGAGGTGCTCAGACTCACAAACTTCAGAGAAATGCAAATGAGGTAGCAGTGAGCCCCACTTCATACCCCCAAATCAGGGAAGTCAGAAAGCTGGCTGACAGTGGGTTTAGGGAAGAATGTGAGGAACTCTAGCTCTGCTGGTGGGATGGGACTACCATCACAGAGGGACTTCCACCTGCGTTAAGGAAATAGGTCCACATACACTCTGTGGTCCCAAAGTCCACTGCAGAGACACTCAAATACGTATAAGCCACACCAGATTGGTTTTCAAGAATGGTAGGGTTGCAGGGGTGGGATGGGGATGGGAACAGAGTTTGAGAGAAAATAAAACAAAAGAACAGGCTTGGGACTAGATATAGAGCCTTGGGAGAGTGCAAGTTTATCATGAAAGAGGCTCAAGTTCAATCCCAGCACAACACACACACACACACACACTCACACACACACAGTGCAAACCTTGTATGGCAAGATGTGAGCGGTATGATTCACTCCACCCTCTGTATCTGAGGTTCAAAAAGCAAATGAATGACAGGACCTGTGGGGGGGGGGGAATGGTTCTGCTCAGACCACCACAGAATTACAAAATACCTGGGACATACAGGAAAATGGAGTGGGAGGCCAGGGAGGTGTTTGTAGATGGGAAGCTCAAAAGGGAACCCAGGGGAGGCGGGGAAGTAGGTCAGAGTCCATACATAGTGTATGCAAGGAGGCAGCCATGCCTGTCTTAGTCTTTATCTATAGTCTTTAGCTAAAGAACTGTGGTCCGGGGGCAGGGGCAGCAGCTCCCTGGATCCCTCAGGGCCGGAGAGAGGAGGAAGGGTCGAGAGTGAACAGTTCGGGAAAGCAGGAGAGGGAGTGGGCTCGGAGGGGTCCAGAGACTCAAGGTCCTAGGAAGGCTTTGTGCATCAGGGGAGGCTGTGGGGAGGCTGAAGGGAGGCAGAAGCGAGAACACTTTGAGGATAAAACGGGGTGGGTATGACTCAGACTGAGGTAAAGCCCTTTTTTAGGATTTACAAAGCCCTGGGTTCCACTCACAGCACTAGAAAACAAACAAAGAAAAGGGGGCTGGGGATGTAGCCCAGCTGGCAGAGTGCCTGCCTAGCATGCACAAAGCCTCCCTCTCTAGCACTGCATGAACTGGGCGTGGTGGCCCACACCTGTGATCCCAGCACTGGAGGTAGAGCTGGGAGGCTCAGGGATTCTCTGTCATAGCCAGAGGACCAGGAGTTCAGCTACATAGCACGTTTGAAACCAGACGGGTCTGCATGAGACCCTGTCTCAAAAAGGAATTTAAAAAAATTTAGAAGAGAGAAAGAGGGAAGGAAGGAGTGAGGGAGAAGGAAAAGAGCGAGAGAGTGAGAGCGAGAGAGAGAGAGAGAGAGAGAGAAGAAATCATGAATTGTTATAAAAGAACACCTGCATGGAGAGCACATACGACTGCAGATGTGGTCCTGGGAGTCTGAAGCTCAAGGTGCAGTCCCTGTGGGGAGGAATTTGGCAAGATCTAGTGAAAACGAAAATGTGTAACTCCTTCTAATCCCCCGAGCAGCTCTACTTTCTACATTTACCTCCTAGAGGAGACTCTACCCCTGTGCCTCGGCAGACAGGGATGACGATGTGTTTGGCAGTGTGCAGAATGGAGCAGTACGCATCTCCAAAAGTTTATGACAGGAGAGCAGCGAGACATGGGATGGACCCTGGTGCAGGTACAAGGCCGACTCCGCACAGCAAGGGAGAGAGAAGTAAGTCAGAGCTTCACAGCCACGGGAGGTTCTCAGAAGCAGCACTCCAGATAGGCAGGACCGTGTGCCAGTCATCTAGGTGTGTATAGGCAGGACCGTGTGCCAGTCATCTAGGTGTGTATAGGCAGGACCGTGTGCCAGTCATCTAGGTGTGTATAGGTGGACACCCGTGCACAGAAAACACAGTCCTCCCTCTGTGTCTCCTCGGGGCATCTTCCAGGACCCCTTTCCCATGGACACCAGATCCATGGATGCCCAGGTCCAGGAATCCCTTCCCACAGACACCAAACTCACAGATGCTAAGTCCAGGATTCCCTTCCCATGAATGGTCAAGTCCAGGGCTCTGTCTTGCCACTGCGCCAAACCCACAGATGCTCCGGTACCTTATATGAAGAAGCATGATGTTTACATTTAACATATTATCCTATAGATTTTATTTATTTAGTTTGTTTTTTGTTGTTGTTTGAGACAGGATCTCCCTGTGGTGGCAGCTGGCCTGGAATTCGTTATGTAGACTAGGCTGGGCTAGGTCTCACAGAGATCCGTCCTCCTCTGCCTCCGGAGTACTGAGATTAAAGGCATGTGCTACCTGACCTCCTGTAGACTTCAAACCGTCTTTATAACCGTATTGTCAGTGTCTGTGTGAGTAGTCGTTATGCCATATTGTTTAGGGAATAAACAGTAATGCCAAGAAAAATATCTGTATAAGCTCAGTTCATATCCAATACGTTTGTTTGTCTGTTTGTTTTCTACTGCGTTTTGGATCCCTGGTTGGGCAAATCCCAGAATGTAGGGCCTACAGGTCCAGAGGGCTGAGTGGAGTCCTCTATGGTATTTGTTCCATGTGGAGGTGGAAAATGGACTAGTTAGAAACAGTAAGCTCAAATCAGTTGTCTTTGGGAAAGAGATCACATTAGTGGGAACTAGGGCTCAGAGCTGAGGGGACTTCCAGTTTAACGATAAAATAATTTAAGCCAGGTATGGTAGTGGGCGCAGCTTTACTCCTAGCACTCGGGAAGCAGAGGCAAGTGTTGTTCTGTGAATTCCAAGCCAGCCTGGTCTGCTGGTGAATTCCAGGCCAACCAAAGTGCTACAAAGTGAGACGCTATCTCAAAAATAAATATAAATAAAATAGAAGATTTTGAAACAAAAAAATTGAAGTTTGTAGAGAGCCCCTTCTGGGTTTTTTTTTTTTTTTCATATCTAAGTATATTTTTCAGCTTTCTAGGTTCTGGTGACCCATCAGAGAGCAAAACATACATGATCCTTCCTGTTCCAGGAGAGATGGACAGTGAAAAAGCTTAAAGGTATGCTGACAAATGCTTTGCAGCCAAATGGCCGCTTTATTTATTTATTTATTATTTATTTATTCATTTATTTATTTTTGGTCTTTTGAGACAGGGTCTCCCTGTAGCTCCAGGTGGCCTGGAACTTGCTGTGTAGACCAGGCTGGCCTTAAACTCACAGAGATCCACCTGTTTCTGCCTCCCAAGTGCTAGGATTAAAGGCATGCACACCATCCTGGCTTTATTATTTATTTGTATATTTACATTTTTGTGTGTGTGTGTGTGTGTGTGTGTGTGTGTGTGTGGTGTGCATCTGTGCATACACAAGTCTCTGTGTGTGTGTGTGTGTGTGTGCATGGGTGTGAGTGTGGAGGGTGAAGTCGATGTCAGAAGTCTTCCTTAATCCCTCTCTGCCTTATATATTGAATATTAATGTTCTCTCACTGAACCTGAAATCTGCTGATCTGACCAGTCTGGCTAGCCAGCTTGTCCTGGGGATCCCTCATCTCTACCTCTTACACACTGGGAATGCAGACAGGGCCCCGAATCTACGTGGCGTTTCTATGGGTGCTGCGGATCCAAGCTCTGGTAAGCACTTAGTTTACCCACTGAACCCTTTCCCCAGCTATTTATTTGTTGTTGTTGTTGTTGTTTTAAATTTCTCTTTAGAAGGCATTTCTCAATCACATACAAAATAAAGAAAATCTTACCTATCACAGCTGTACACCGGGCACAGGGGGCCAGGCCCTGTACCCACCCCTCTTGGACAATGATTCATTAATAAACAGCTGAGCATCTGTTTTAGAGCGAGCCCCAGGGCAGCTTCTCTGGGACGGTGACACTTGAGGATGGAATGTGGGCAAAGGGTGACCTAGGGGGAAAGACTCTCAGGAGCAAAGACTGAGGGCAAAACAGCCCCCATCTTCATCAGATCATCTGTGCCTGTTTGTAAGAGTCCACCATGTGTGTGTGTGTGTGTGTGTGTGTGTGTGTGTGTGTGTGTGTGTGTAACTGTTGATGCTTCTTCAGAGGAGGAGGGAGTCTGAAGGTTAATGGATCTCACCTGAGGTTCTAGCCATTTGTATACAATGCCTCCCCTGGGGGAGGACTGGGGAGGTGGGAAGATGAGGCTGTCCCTGGAGGGGCTACTGTACATAGACTGGGGAAGACGAGGGGAAGGGGGCTCCCTTCACGTGACTTTGGGGACGCCATCATAATGAGGACCCAGAGGAGCAGGAGGCCCAGTTGTCAATATGGCCTTATCTGGGGAGTGGAGGTGTGCCTGTTCTGCGTATTACACTGGACATTTTTTTTCTAATTTCCCAAAACAGGGAAGGGAGGGAGGGAGGGAGGAAGGAAGGAGGAAGAAGAGAATAGAGGAAGGGAGGGAGGAGAAAGGAAGAAAGAAAAGAGGTCAAAGAACATGTGGGGTCACAAGGCAGATGAACATGACACAGTAAGATTTATATGTATATAGAAGGAAAAGAATTTCCCATCAAGCCGAGGCCCCTGGTGGGAACACAGGACACTGTGAGCCCCCGCGTGTGGGCAATCACTGGCAAGACAGTCGTGGCTCCTCCTGTGTTATTAAAGACTGGGGTTTAGAATCAAGCTCCACCCTCCTTGGTCTCCTCTACCTCACATCTTACAATAGCTGCAGAATCCTCCAACATCAGGACAGATGCTACTTGGTCCTGATCTCTAAATGGCCAAGCCCAGCTTCCAAATACTGCTCACTGCAGACAGCCACCAGCAAGTAGGGCCAGCTTCTAGGATGGAACCTGTCTGTTTCTCAGGTGTAGACCCAGACCTCTTGTGTTAAGATGAAGATGCTGAAGAAGAGAGAAGGTAGACACTGGTCCAAGGGCTCGCAGGAAGGGGCTAGAATGGGGATTCTCTCATGTCTTTGTCCCACCTGTAGGATTTAGAAGCCAATGGTCTTTTCAGCAGGTCTGGGACTCATTTGGGAGTTGAGCCCTGGCGAGAGGCAACCCAGTAAAGAGAGATTTTGGTGGAGTCAGGGAAAGAGGGGATTGAAGACCCTTTTGGCAACCTTCTATTGCCTGGGTTGTCATTGAGGTTGGAGACTGGGAGATCTCTGTCCCCAAACCCTCCCTTGCTTTGGAAGGAGATAGATCAGGAGGCAGTGAGCATTTCTGCGTACATTCCCCAACTCCCAGCATAAATGACTAGCTTAGCCCAAGATATGCTGGTATGTGTGTGCATGTGCACTTATGTGTGTGTTTGTGAGAGAGAGAGAGAGACAGAGAGAGAGAGGCAGGGGTACAGGTGTGAGGACAGTCAGAGGAGACATTTGTAAGGCTATGGCTGACACAAGGCCCTGCTTCCTGTTCGTGATTTTAGACTGTGACTCACCAAGGGGCTGGCCCTGCACACTCAGGGTGTGGAGATAAGCAGAATAGTCAGGCAAGAAAAGGCAAGAAAGCTCACATGCCCTGGTTGGGAGTACTGAGGGGGAAGTCCAAGAGGTCCCCTTGCCCAAAAGCAGCCCTGTAAGAGGGGTTTCCCTGGACCCCTGGAGGTCAAGTTAGAAGGAGCTGGCAGCTCCTCAGAGCTCACCCAGACAAAAACATCACAGAGATCTCTCTCCAGGTGAAAGTTGCCCCTACAGCACACCTCCAGCCGCTGCATGATGTTCCTAAAACATGTGAAGGTTTCTTCATACACTATGCACACACATGTATTCATTCATACACACATGTGCAACCACACACATGCAAACATACACATACACAAACACACCAGACTCACATGCACACCACATACAGATGCTGTTGTAGAACTTGGTCCTCTGAGCAAAACAGCCACTGTCTTCAGCTATCTTCATCAGATCAGCTGTGATGCTTGCAAGAGCCCATTATGAGTGTGTGTGTGTGTGTGTGTGTGTGTGCTTGCAAGAGCCCATTATGAGTGTGTGTGTGTGTGTGTGTGTGTGCTTGCAAGAGCCCATTATGAGTGTGTGTGTGTGTGTGTGTGTGTGTTGAACTGTTGATGCTTCTTCTTCAGAGGAGGGGGTCTGAAGGTTAATGGATCCTCACCTGAGGTTCTAGCCATTTGTATGCAATGCCTAATTGTCCACTGGGGGAAGATTGGGGAGGTGGGAGGATGAGGGCTGTCTCTGGAGGGGCTACTGTACATAGACTGGGGAAGACGACAGGAAGGGGGCTCCATCTACATGATTATGGGGATGCCATCATCGATGCTGGGTGGAGACTTTCTAATGTGGCTGATTTGGGGTCACCCATGCTCTGTAATCACTCATCTACACTCTGTAAGAAAGCCCAATCAACTCATTGGTCCCCTTGAGTGAACTTTGGTTTGTTGCTAGGGCTTTACAATGAGGGGAAGGTGTTGATGTCTTCCTTAATACATGCACACTACACACATACAAATGAAAAAAAAAAAAGCAAACCGATCCCTCCATCAAGCCCTTCCACAGCCATGGGAGAGGGATCCAGAAATCTGCATATTTCATAAGCCTTCCAGATGATTCCTGGCACTGGGGCCTTTGGGAGACAGTTTCTGGCTCATTCACTCTGGGTATCTTGGAGGCTGAAGACTGTGCTGGCTGAAGCTGGAGTGCCATTCCTCTCAAATCCCATCAGGACACCTAGCACACACTGGGTGTGCAGTTAACAGCCTCACCAGTTCTACTCTCCTCGCCCCCCAAGCCTGAGCAGAAGTACAGATATGAGCTTGCTGGGGTGTGCAATGACAGGGGGACTTTCTGAAGACTAGTATTGTTCTGGGAAATGGGGAGAGGCTCTGGAGTTCCTGGCCCAGGTTCCAGTGCTGTACTATAGCCCTTTACCTATATACCACTGCCTTTACTCCACTGCTCCAAGACAGGAGCAATGAGGCTTTTTCTGTACTGTGGGACTGAGGAGCTAAGAGATGCATCATGGGATGTGTAGAGCTAGGATTTACTAGGCTGGACTCATTTGATATTAATGATATTTTCAGCTCCTTATTGCCTCCTATGTGCACTTCACTTTGTTTAAGAGTCAGAATGGGATAGTGTCCCTATACCCTAGAGGACCATACAATGCAGCATTGACAGCAACGGCTGTACTGGATGGGAGCTCCTCAGCTACGAAGGCAGTCAGACTGTGTTTGAATCTGCTGTATTCCCCTCCCAGCTGTATAAGGGTCCCATAGAGTTTCACATCTCCCTACAAAACCATGTGTACCAACAGACATACGTTGGTGACCCAGAGTAGCCTTCTGGTAACTGCTGGTATCACAATTACTAAGCATTATTAGTGTAAAGGGTTAGTAATCTGAGTGAGCATTCGAAGAACTATCTTTAGAGGTACTACATTAGCTAACCTGGGCGGGCTGTGGCCAAGTGCATTTTCACAGAGTGACAGTGGGACTGAGCCTACAAGAAGAATCTGTGGAGCTAGAGGGATAGTTCAGCTATTAAAAGCACTTGCTACTCTTGAGAAGACCTGGGTTCAAATCCCAGCACCCACATGGTGACTAACAACCTTCTGTAACTCCAGTTCCAGGGGATCCGACATCCTCTTCTGTCCTCCATAGGCACTGCATGACACGAGTGCACTTACATACATGTAGGCATAACACTCATACACATAAAATAAAAATAAATACATTAATTAATTAAAAAACAGTGATCAGTAAGCAAAAGGAAGGGGAACAATATCCCTCAGCAGAGGGACCACTTGGGTGAGGGCACGGAGGTGGGAGGTCCAGGGGTTCAAGTGTAGAGTTAGGAGGTCGTGGGGTCTATCTTGGTAGAAAGCCTGGGTCAGGGCATGAAGGGAAGACCCTCAACCTCTCAGTGAGGTAGAGCTCAGTTTTGAAGGCTATGGGGAGCCACAGGTCAGGGTCAAGTTTTTCTGCTTTGGCATTATCAACTGACATTTGGGTTTGGAGACTTGTTACACAACGTCCTGTGCATTGGAGGATATTCAGTCAAAGCTACGACCTCTACCCACTGAATACCAAGAGAGGAGCATGTCTCTCTGCCCCTGACATTGTGCTCCCAGACTTTGACAAATGTCCCTGGAATAGAAGTAAGGGCAAAGTCAGCTGAGAGGGGCTGGTGGTCGAGAGGGGCTGGACTAGGGGAGTGGTATGTCTCTCAGAACTGGCCCTGACTGCCATGTGGGGAACATACTGGAGGACCAGAGGGGTGGGGAGGCAGGAGAGGGCAGGGTTAGGCAAAATAGGCTGCAGCAGGTGTTAAAAGGAGTTCTCTTGCTAGCACCAAGTTCTCCTAGACGCCCCAGTGAGAGCTACAAGATGGTAAGGACCACGTCAGATCCTCTGCCCTGAGGAGACAGTCCAGCCACCTGTGGAGGTCTCACCAAGAGACAGACAGATTCCGAGCCTGTTTCTTATTGTCCATCCCCAGCCTAAACAGGATGACTGGGTGGAAGAAACTGAGAAAAGGGATTTGGGGGAAGAGATGCCAGAGTGGAGAACTCCCTGATCTTGGGTCAAGCAGGAAGGGCTGTGAGGGGCCAGTCTGGGAGCGCTGTATGCCAAGACTTTGCGGCCCTAACACTGAGGGGGCTCTTCTATCCTTTACCCATGGCTGAGTCCCCGCACCTAGGCAGGAGCACAGTGGGTCCTGGACGAAGGAGCCTATGGCTGGGTGGGCATGAGATGGAGTGAGACCATGCACGGGGCATGGGGTGGACTGCTACAGGTACGAAGGGTAGGCAAGGCAACCACCACCCTCTCTGCCCTAAGATCCTTCTGGACCAGGAACCTCAGCAGGAGGCTAGACGCAGCACACATGTGGAGAAAGGCAAGGGGCACAAGGCAGGCCATGGGGAGCCTTCCCACTATTGTGGGCAGAGGTTCAGCATGATGGTTTCCAAGACACTCACCCATGTGCTAGAGAGAATGAGCCAGAAGCTGTGTCCCAAAGGCCCCAGGGGCTGCTGAGTAATGACACTGTAACTTAACCTTAACCTGTACCCCCAGAGGGGAGCCTGGAGGGCTTGAGGACTGTACCTTGGAGAAGGCACCCATCATATCCTCAAGCCTGGGCCACCCAGCCAGGGTGGGGAAGAGGTACTACTGGGCAGCAGAGACTGGAATACAGAACAGGAGCTATGTCCCCTCTACAATGCTTGCTAGAGGGTTTATCCCTACTGTGAGGGATTAAAGGGGCAAAGACAATCAGACTATGCTGTTGAGAAGTGTCGGCTTTTGGAGGTGTATTAGATAAAGTATTAGATATTAGATAAAGTCATGGGGTGGAGACCCCATGATTGATATTAGTGGTTTTATAGGAAGAGGGAACAAGACAAGAAATACACACACACACACACACACACACACACACACACACACACAGCACTCTCTTGCCTCTAGTCTCTGCTATTTGCCCAGCACCTTCTTTAAATTATGCCAACAAGGCCATCTCCAGGATGAAGTCCCTTGACCTTGGACTGGAACTGTGAGCCAAATTCAGCCCCTTCTCTTTATAACGTACCCAACATGTGGCAGCGAGTTATTAGCAACATAAAATGGACTAAGACAGGAACTAGCGAATGGTGGAAAGTTCCCACAGATGGTTTCTGGTAGAGTAGTTCCTTAGCTGGTGGGCTGACTCAGTTGGACCTACTGGCTTGGAAGTTGGGGGGACAGATCACTGTTTCCTGCTTCTGACAGGTGACACTTCATTCCTGGCATCCAATTCACTCAGATGGATCAGGGACCCCTCCAGATGGCTTCCATAGGAGACTGAGGGGTCAGAACTCAACCTGCCTGCTCCAATAGGCTGCCGCTCTTCAGGCTGTGGGCTGGGCCATAGAGCTCAGAAACTTGTGGGAACCAGGTGATTTCCCAGACTGCTGACCAGGAGGTGGGATTTTCCATCACCTAAAAGGTTCACTTCCCAGTTTCCTCCTCAGTACCTAGAAGTACCATCCTGCAGCCTCCCTAACGAGGGCCGGTGACTTCAAAGTTTTCTATACTTCCTTAGCAGTCTGCAGAGAGAGAGAGAAAGAGACAGAGAGAGAGTGAGTGTGTGTGTGGGCAGAGGGACAGAACAATCACCTGCCACCCTCCCGACTGTGCAGGGCTGGAGGAACACGGTCTGGCCTTGGAAGTGGGACTCAGATGGCAGCTAGAGTGGGTAAAAAAAAAAGTCAGCCCTGCTGGGCTCCCGTGGTTTCCTGGGCAGCTCTCTCCCTCAGCTTTGGTTTATCTGTCAGCCAAGGGAGCTCAGGAAGGACAGGGTCTACTCACAGTGAAGGACTCCAGGCTTGCTTAAGGGGAAATGCACAAATGAAAAGTTTTAAGAACAGTTATTGCCTATACAATGCTTACATTGTCACTTTATGTACTTGGTAAAGCATACATGTAATATAGGCATATTATACAGCTTAAAAATAGCTATGTGAGATAAGTGTGAAAATTCACATGTAGGGGCTAGACAAACAGCTCAGTGGTTAAGGGTACATACTGCTAGGCGGCTCACGACCACCTGTAACTCCAGGTCCAGGGGATCCAATGCACATATCCCCACACATAGACACACATATACACATAATTAAAAAGAAAATAGCCAGACATGGGTGGGTGTGGTGGTGTATGCCTTTAATCCGAGCACTCTGAGGCAGAGGCAAGTGGATCTCTGTGAGTTTGAGGCCAGCTTGGTCTATATTGGGAGTTCCACTCCAGCCAGGGATACATAGTGAGACCCTGTGTTTTAGTCAGGGTTCCCTAGGGGAACAGAGCTGACAGACTGAATATATATTAAAGGAATGAATTGTTTATATTTTTTATTTTTATTTGATGTGTATGAGTATATTGCCTGCATGTGTGTAAGAGCACTCATGTCTTGTAATGCCCCCAGAGGTTAGAAGAGGACATTGGATCCCATTCCCTGAAACTGGAGTTACCAATGGTTGTTAGATGCCATGTGGGTACTGGAGATCAAACCTGAGTCATCTGCAAGAGCAGCCAGTGCTTTTAACCACTGAGCCATCTCCCCAGGACCCTAAAGGAATTTATTAATCAGCCTACTTCAAAATTGCAACAACAACTGACTCACACCTGAGAGGCTGAGAACCCGGTAGCTGCTCACTCCTTGGGGCCTCAGCAGCTGGAGGAGTCCCACAGTGGCCATCTCACTGAAGTGGCTGAGACCCTGTAGTTGCTCGGTCCACAGAACTGGGTACCTCAGCAGTCCACAACTGTCAGTGAAAACCTGGAGGGTTACTGTAGAGCCGCTGGTCCTCGGTCAGTGATAGAAGCCTGGGAACAGTGGCTTTGATGTCAGCAAAGGAAGCAGCAGCAACAGGATAAATCAACTGCGTGGGGAGAGGGACGGCCAAAGCAGCATAAAAGCACATTTGGGGTGGGTCTTCCCATAACAGTTAAGGCAATTAGAACAATTCTTCAGGTGAGGTGCCCCTACTCAGGTGATTCTAATTTGTGGCCAGTTGACATTAAAACCACCCATCTCTCCCTGTCTCAAAAATAAATAAATACATAGATAAATAAATAATAATAAAATAGGGTGGAGGGATGGTTCAGAGGTTAAGAGCACTGGCTGCTCTTGCAGAGGACTGGGTTCGGTTCCCATGTCATCCTAACAACCAGCCATAACTCCAGCTCCTGGACATCCGATGCTCTCTGGCGTCTGTGAGCGTTCCATGACACGGGTGCACTTACATGCATGCAGGCAAAACACTCCTACATGTAAAAAATAGAAATCTTTAAAAAACGTACATGAAGTTGGTCTGGCTCTAGGGTCTGAGTGAATGATCTAGAACCCTTTAGTTCCTCAAAGTGGGTGTCTGCTTTGAGGACGTTTTTCCTAGTGTCCTACTACTAGTGGGAGCTGGGAGGGTTAGATGGGGCAGATCAGTCAGAGAGGCAGTCGTGATGGGTACCGGTCCCCAGCCTCTTTCCCTCGGGTGGAAGGGTGACTTGGAGAGGAAGGGGCCGGTCAAGGAAGGCTGAGCCATTCCGGGCTGGGAGAGATGCTGTAGAGAGAGGCCCAGCGCCGGCTGGGCAGAGCCCAGGTGCCCTCGCCAGGGGATGCAGTGGATTGTGCGTGGGGTCCGCAGGCGGTGGCCCCGCCCCTCAGCGGTGGCCCCGCCCATCGTGTTGTGGCCCCGCCCCTCTCCCGCCTGCCCCGCCCACCTCCTGTCCCTGCCGGGAGCCGCCGGCTTTCGCTTTCAGTCGCCCTTTCAGTCGCCCGCGCCGGAGCGCAGCGGAGACAGCGGAGCTCCAGACGCGAGGGCGCGGGCCGGAGCCCCCCGTTCGCCCGCGGTCCCCATGGCGCCCGCCGCCGTCTGGGCCGCGCTGGCCGTCGGACTGCAGCTGTGGGCCGCGGGGCACGCCGTGCCTGCCCAGGTGGGTGACTCGCGGGGACACGGGGACCGCTGCGCATCGCGACGCCCTTCCCGGCTGCTGAGCGTTTCCCGGACAGCCGCGGGGGCCGCGGGCCGGGAATCGCCGTCCCGTCCCCAGCAGACCCGGGCCGCGCGCCTCTGCGCCCCCGAAGCCTGGCACGGGGAGGCAGGGATGGAACTCGGACCTCGGCAGCAGAAACGCCCCGGGGTGTCTCCGCGAGCGGGACCAGGGCGTAGAGGCCGGCCAGCCGCCCCGGGGAGGACCCAGCCAGGCCCAGCACCCCCTTGACCCCTGCACAGCCCTTCTGCCCTGCCTTCAGACGGGACAAGCCGTGCTGGGGCCGCTGCTCCGCTGCCCACGCCAATGTCCTCTTCGGAAGACTGTCTTCTCTGCGCTCTCGTTTTCTCTTTCTCAGAAACACTTGGGCTGTGTGTCCAAATGCTCCGACCCAGGAGTATAGTAGGCGCCTAATAAAGGCACAGGTGGGCAGTGATCCACTTCGCCACTTGCCCAGACTCCTTCCGTGGACCCGCCTGTTGCGTCCAGGGAGCTGTCAGAATGTTCTCTGTGTCCTGGGGACAGTGGAGGTGAGGGCGGCTGCCAGGCAAGGCTTATGTATCTCTCAAGGAGCCCAGAGGAAAATGGGGCAAGCAAAGCCCCGGGAGTCAGTTTCCACATTACCCAAGAGCAAGGTCAAGTCTTCAAAGGGATCAGCTTTGCTTTTTACTATTTCCTTTATTAGTGAGACAGAATAGCCCCGTTTTACAGAAAAGTGAGGCCCAGAGAACTCACCCTTTGTGAAGGGCATGGAGGGAACTTTCTACACAGCTGTACTGCCTTGCTTCCCTCTACAGCGCCTGAGACAGGCATGCCTTCTTCTTCCTGACTCTCCCTGATGGACAGGGTGTGCTGACATGTCCAGAGAGAAGGAACGTGGGTAGTGGTGTCTGTAGTAACATGAGGTGATCCAAGACCAGAGTGAGAAATGGGTCTTCAAGGAGGCCAGGGATGAGGACAGCTCTTAGGGCTCAGTGTAAATGTGGATGTTTGTGGTCACCAGAGTGATTTAGAGTTGTGCCAGACTCTCTGACCTCCGAGGAGAAGTGGGCCTTCAGGCATGGAGCTTAGGGGACCACCCCAGGCACCTGTGAGCTCCTGGAACAGGAGGAGACACAGGACTGTAGGATTCAGGAGTACAGGAGTGGCTGGAGGCAATTCTCTCCCACTTCCTTCTCTTTCTGACCAGCCCTGGGGAAGCTTAGACTCCTGCCTTCTGGTACAGCTGGCCTGCCTCTGTTCCCATTCTCACAGACCCTCCTTGGCAGAGAGACTTTTCCTCAAGCCCGGGCAGCTGTCTGTCTGGACTCTGGGGCTCCCACCTCCCCAAGTCGGAAGGAAGTATCTATTCTGCCCGCTCACACACATGTCATACCCAGAGCCTGTGAAGCTCACGTCTAAGTGTCCCTCATTGTATAAGCTCTGCCCACACCTTGCCCTGTCACAGCCCACCCTGTAGCTTTTCCAAGCCTCTTGTAAAGTCCACCTTCTCCAGGAAGGTCTGTTTGCATGTTCCCACTGCCACATAATCTTTAGAACAAGTTGCACTCCACTTTTATTTTGATTTATTTATATTTTATGTGTAGGAGTGTTTTGCCTGCATGCATGTAAGTGTACCACATGTGTGTAGTGCCCTTGGAGGCCAAAAGAGTGTGTCAGATTCCCTGGAACTGGAGTTACAGACAGTTGTTAGCTGCCATGTGGGCGCTGAGAGCTGAACCTGGGTCCTCTGCAAGAGCAGCCTGTGTTCCTAACTACCCTCTAGCCCCACAGTCTCCTTTTTATTCTCTGTGTAGTTTACCCACTTCAGGGATGGGAGGGTCCTGATGCTCTGACCTGTGCTGTCCACATCAATCCCACAGTAATTCCCAGTTTGGGACACTCAAGTGACAGGCACTAGGTGGGTTGCTTGTCCCCAAAAGGCACTGAAACCTCCCTTCCAGCTGCTCCTACAAGGTGGGCATCGCTGTTCCTCTGAGAGGTATGGGAACAGGTCCACAGGCTGTGGCACTCCCACGACCACAGAACTGGGGGGTGATGGGTAGGATTTAAGGGCAAGTCCCTTTGACTCCTGAAGCTCTGGCTCCGCACCCTCCCCTGCCTGGATCCCCGCTCCTGTCCCCTGAAGCTCTGACTCCGCACCCTCCCCTGCCTGTATCCCTGCTCCTGTCCCAGCTCCCGTAGAATCCAGGTTGGGGTGGCTGGATTGGGCAGTGGAGAGAGCCCTGAGGACATTCTAGCAGAGACTCACTCTGCCCTTGCTGTTCTTGCCACTGATGCGTATTGAATCTTTAGCTCATCCATTCATTTAAGTCTTTAATCTATTTTGCAAATAAATTCCAGTGAGGCAGGCAGGATTGGCGAGCAGTGTTCTGCTGGATCAGGTAGGGCCCCCGCTGTCAGAGCAGGGTCTTTACCTGGGCCGTCCTCCCTGCCCCTGGGAGTCTTAGGACTGAGGACTGCTGTGTGCAGTTGGGTCAGAGATTGGGGCCTTTCAGACTGGCACTGGAGGGGAGCTGGATGGCTGGGGTGTTGCTGAACCCAAAGGCTCTTCTTTCACTGTGTTTCTGTCCTTCGTTTTGTGCCTGACATCTTCCTGGGGCATCTCTGTTTGACTGAGGCATATAACCTGGTGATTGGGACCTTCAGAGGACAGTGGGCCGTCCGTCCATCAACCCGCCTACCCGCCTACCCACATACCCCATCCATCCATCTATTCATCCATCCATCCCATCCATCCACTTTCACAATGTTCCTAGACATCTGCTTCATGCTCTGCCCACTGCCTAGCTCTAGGAAACTAGCTCTAGACCTCTAGGGGCCACACTGCCAGCAGGTCACATACTTTACAGATTTGCCCAGAACTTGACTTGGGCCAAGTTAGTCTTGGTTTATTCCTCTGTTTCTGGGAAGAGAGAATTTGCCTGGCTTTTTTTTGAGACAGAGTCTCATGTAGTCTAGGCTGGTCTCCAATTCACTATGCTGGTCAGGATGACCTTGGACTGATCCTCCTACCTCCAAGTACCCTGTACTGGAATTACAGGCATGTGCCACCACACCTGGTTGATCTGGTGCTGGAGGTTGAGCTCAGGCCTTTGTGCAGGCTAGGTAAGCACTCTACCAGCTGAACTACATCCTGAGCCCTTGACTGATATTTTGGGGTTGGAAAACAGCCCAGGCAATTCTCTTAGGGGCTCCCTGGAGCACTGTACCTCTCCAGGGCTGGGTGACACCTTCATGGCTGTTGCTCCCCAATGCTACATAAGGGAGCAGCTAGGATAGCTTTATAGAGAAAGCGGGGAGTTCAGCCGGGGTGACTGTTGGGGAAGGGTGAGGTTTGTCCCAGTTCTGATATGTGTGTTACATTCAGTCCTGCTCTTGCTGTCAACCTAATCGTTGGGTTTATGCCTGACTGGCTGTTTTTCTGCTTTTCAAACATGCTGCATGCATGCTTCGTAGCCCAGGGCCTTTGTACCTGCCTTTCTTTGACTCTTAACATTCCTCTGCTGGCATCTGGTCTTATTCCCTCATTTCTGACAGTTTAAATGGATCAAATAGCCTGTGAAAAGACAGACCAGGTACTCACCCGCACCTGCCTGCTCCATGCTCCTGCTGAACACTTCCCAGCTGTAGAAATTCTTTCACTTCCATTGTTTCCCTGGAAGCTCTGCCTGTTGCCTGGGTGGGGGTCACTCTTTGTTGTGGGGCTGTCCTGCCCCTTACTGGGTGTTCAACAGCATCCCGGGGCCCTACCCATTAGAAACCACAATGATGTTTACTTCAACTGTCTCCAGATATCTCTGAACATCTCCTGCAGGTGGAGGGGAATTGCCTCTGGGTGAGAACTGCTGACCTACCCTAGTGCCTGACATGCAATAGGTGTGATGCTTGTCTGTGATCCTGCACTTGAGAGGTGGAGGCAGGAGGATTACTGAGCGTTCTAGGCCAGCATGGGCTACATAGTGAGACCCTGTCCCCCAGCTTTTTAAAATTATTTATTTTTAAGATTTATTTTATTTTTAAATTATATGTATGTGTGTATATCTGTGTGTGGATATGTGCATATGAGTGTAGGTGCCTGAGGAGGCCAGAAGAGGTTGTCAGATCCCCTGGAACTGGAGTTATAAGTGGTTGTGAGCTGCCTGACATGGGTGCTGGGAACCAAACTCAGGTTCTCTGCAAGAGCAGCAAGTTCTTCTAACCATTGAGCCATCTCTTCAGCCCTATTCATTTTATTTTTAACTATGTGTGTATGTATATGCATTATAAGTGCCCTTGGAATGCCCAGAAGAGGGTGTCACACTCCCTGGCCCTGGAGTTACAGGTGGTTATGAGTTGCCCATTGTGGGAGCTGGGAATTAAACTCAGGTCCTCTGCCAGAGCCACATGCACTTTTTGGCCCCCTAAATTAAAAACAGAAAAAGCTAGGCATGATGATTCGTACCTGTAGTCCTGGGAGATGGCTGTGTGGCTAAAAAGCCCTTGGCACTCTTGTGAAGGACCAGAGTTGGGTTCCCAGCACTCACACTGGATGACTTACAACCACCAGCAATTCCAGCTCCAGAGGATCTGATGCTCTCTTCTGACCTCTGCTGGCACATTCATGTTCACATATCCACACATAGGCACATACATAATAATAATTAAAAGATAAAATAAATCTTAAGAAAGAGCTAAAAAAAAACACAAAAAAAACCCAAAAACAAAACAAAAAAAAAACAAACCTGGCCTTGGTGGCTTATGCCTGTAATCCTAGCATTCAGGAGGAGTTGCAGACAGAATCAGCAATCCAAGGTCATCCTTGGCTACATATCAGTTTGAGACCAGCCTGAATTACATGAAACCCTGTCAAAAAAAAAAAAAAAACTTGACTAAATGTCAAAGAATATTCGTGTGACCTTTGTAGGGACTGGATGGCTGGTGGCCTGTTTTGCAGACAATAAGGCAGGTTAGTTGGTAGGGCCAGGTTCTGGTGGCCTCCCTCTCTTGATGTATCTCTGGTCTCTTCCCTCTGCTGTAGCAGATCTGCCAAGGTAGGAGGGTCCTCTCCCCCAAAGGGCTTATACTTTAATCTCTATATCCCCAACCTGGCTCATTATAGGACCAGTCACTGGTAGTGACTCAGACCCCAGGGGACATGTGACTTTCTGGGAAGCAGACAGCGAAGGAAGTTGGGGGCTGAGGCTAGGAGAGGTGTCTCAGTAACTAGGAGTAAAGTGGCTGTGGGGTGCTGTGCTTCCAGATCTCGACACTGCCTGGTACAGGGAGCTTCCTCAGCAGGGCCCAGCCTGAGTCTGTCAGCTCACAGCCTCGCTTGGCTGTTGAGTGGCTATGCAGCCTGAGCCTCCATGGCCTCCCCTGTACAGAAAAAACTCTCCCTCTCTAGCAGTCAGGATAAAAGTGTTTTATAGGCTTTGAAGCCACTGTTTGAGGCACAGGCGGTCTCGTAGGTCTGACTCAGTTATGCACTGGGCTCTGGGCTACATGAAGACTATGGTGGGCTCAGACCCCCCTCTGGGATCCTAGGGCCCTAAAGCTTAGGTGTCAAGTATCTAGATGCCCTAAGTTCCTGCCAGAGTGACTTGGCTGCCCAGCACCCTGAGAACAATTTCCTTCCTGCTTGCCTTTTCCTGCTGCACTTCCTGCCCCATGGCCCTTGCCTGGGCCCCTCAGGTTACCCGCCTGCCTGCTTGGCCTTAGGGCCCTGTGTGGTGGCAAAGGCTATGTGGTCAGGAAGTCACCACCTCACCTTTTCAGTGACAGGTGCTAAATGTCATTTGGGGGTAAAGAGCACATTTGATGAGGTGGAGAGGGGCACCGAAGGCCCCAGCTTACCTTTGCATAATAGCTGTGGGTAGACCCCAGTCTGTCTCTAAAGTCTCTTCGACCTGTAGTTTATGTAATGCTAAGATTCGTTTACTTGTGACCCAAGATGGGGACGCCCTCTAGAAGCTGTTCTGAACTGATGCTAGCCAGTCCCTTATCTCCAAGTGACTTCTAATACAGCAAGAAAGAGCTTAGTTGGGTATTAGCAGAGTTCCCACCTAGCCACGGTCACTGGCTTGCTGTGTGACCTTGCTCAGGTTATTTAAACTCTGAGCTTTAGCAGACTTATATAAAAAAAAACCTTACCTAATGTTTCCCCAGAAGACTGGAGTAGGGACTACAGGTTTTCCCAGGAAGAAGTACAGACATTTTTTGCCTCTGTTTTCCCTCTTGTTCATTCTTTGGTGCGTATGTATGTATATGAATGTGTACATGTGCATTTGCATATGCGGGGGCGCATGTGCGTGTGATCGACCACGAATGTGCATGCTGTGTGTGTGCGCATGCGGAGGCCAGAAGTTGGCATTGAGTGTTCTCCTTTGTCACTCTGCCCTTTATTTAACTGAGACAAGGTCTCTCACTGAAGCCAGAGCTCAGCAATTCAGCTAGGCTAGTGAGTTTGCCCCGGGAGTCCCCTGTCTCTGCCTCCTGGGTGCTGGGATTACAAGTGGCCTCTACTGCTGCTTTTATGTGGCTTCTGAGGATCTGAATCCAGGCCTCAGGCTTTTATAGGGAGTCCTCCAGTCACTGAACCATTTCTCCTGCCCTTCTTAAAGCTCATTTCTTCTTGCTTTGGCTAGAGTTCTTTGAGTTCTTTCCTTGTCCCAGGACCCAGTGACACCAAGATTTTTCCTGTCAGCTTGGTTGAAGCTGGGAGGCAGATGCCGGAGGCAGCGCTAAGATTCCCGGGTTTCCTGCCTCCTTTCCCTAGTACTTAACACCTTTCGCAGATCAGCTGCTAGGCCTGTCCCCAGACACTAGAGAAGTCTGAGCTGGGAACAATGCATTCACTACAGGTGCCACCTGAAAACTACAGGTTTGTGGACACCCTGAGCTCGAGGGCCATCCCTGAAGAAGCACTTTGTTACCCATCAAGAGCATACTTTCCTTGGTGTTCATTCTAAGCTCCGCCTCTTCTGCGGCCCTGAACTTGGCAGTGCGCCTCCTCTGACGTGTGCTAGCCGCAGGACTCTGTAGCTACCCTTCCCACATCTTTTTTCCACCGTGACGCCTTGTGATGTCACAGCTGGCAGTGACATTACTGTGGTTTGAGGCTGCTTGGCTGGGAGCCAGGGAGGAAAGTGTGCTTAGCTCACCAGCGGGGAGGTTTGGGGGGTGTTTCCTTCTGCCCCACACTGGGACTCAGGTAGGACAGTGGCCCGTGTGTTCTTACCTGCAGCTCTGTCTGACCTTTGCCAGCCTGGCTAGGATGGTAACACCACTCTACCTCTCTGAGTCCCTGTTTCGTCTTTGCAGGGCAGGAGGGGTTAGAGGTTTGTGGACTCAGAACAGAGATACTGTCCCTAGTATAAGAAGGCCTGCTCCCTGTCCTGCCACATTACAAGTTCAGTGTGGGAGGACACACAGCCCTAGCAGATGTACTCCGTTGAAACTGACAGTGACAGGTGACCTGAAGGTTGCCGAGTGACTCTCAGAAGTGCTGGGTCCCTGAGAGACCTGGTGAACCTCCATTCTGTTTGCCTGGGGAGCCAGGGCTCTGAGATGAGCGAGCCCCTCCGACCAGACATAGGGCAGATCCCCCAAGGAGGTGATAGACCTTCCACTTTCTGTCCAGTTAGGGTGGCCAGGGGGTCTTTCATCTGATCTTGGCCTAGGTCTACTGTGACCACAGGTTCAGGGAACTGAGTAGGTGTGAGGGTTAGAGCTGTGTGTGGAGGGACTTAGGGGGACAGGTCATATACAAGAACATTTTTCAAATAGATAGCCTTTCAGGTCAGGGCAGGGGCTGTGGATCCTGGGTTCTGGGGCCCAGGCCCAGCTTGGCATCCACTGTGGGTGGGGCCTGAGCCTCTAGCTTCCTTCTCTATTCTGAATCTGCACTGCCATAGTTCTAACCATCTCGGCAAGAAGCTCCCTGAGCCTGTGTGGAAGTCTGAGGCTGCAGGTGCTGGGCGTGGGTATGGGAGAGAGCTGGTGGCTTGGAGGAGAGTGTGGGCTGCAGCTGGGACAGGCTGGCCCAGCTCTGCACTGGACAGTGATTCTATGGAGAAGGGCTCTGATAGGTTGACTCCGTTAGCAAAACCCTGACGCCTGCTGTCTCCCTGTTGACCTGCAGCCCTGACTCCTGTCTGTCGCTAACAGAGCTGTGAGGTTCCTGTTGAGCCTGTCACGAGTTACTCTGGCCCTGTCTTCCTGTTCCACTGGCAAGAGTCCCTTTCTCTCTGCTCTTCACCCCTCGGACCTCCATGTCTGCCCTGGCTTGATCCTGTGGTCAGTTCCCTCACTTTCTCTTGTCACTTTTTTTGAGTCAGGGTCTCCCTGTAACCCCAGCTGGCCCAGAACTCACTATGTAGACCAGGATGCTGGCTTTGATTTTACAGAGATCTGCCTGCCCCCCAAGTGCTGAGGTTAAAGGCGTGCACCACCACGCGCAGCCCTCTAGTCACCTTCTTAACACACTCCATCTCCCCATGCTGCCCTCTGCACGGTGACACAGGAACCTTTTTCTAGTTCTGAGTCCCGAGTCTGGAAGGAAGCCAGGAAGGCTGGACATTTGTGGGTGACGGCAGAGGAGCTGGGGACGCAGCTAGACCATCAGGCAGGGGCAGGAGGTTTGCTAGAGTCAGTGATGACACGTAGAACCAACTTGTGGAAGAAGTAATCTCAGTTATATTAAACAAAATTGTCGTGTCTAGTGTGGTAGATTACAGCTGTAATTCTTCGCCTTGGGAAGTGGAGGCAGGAGAATGGAAAGTTCCAGACTGGCCGTGTCCCAAAAGAAAACAAAAGAAGAAACAAAACCGTTGTAATTCTGCATGAATTGAAAAAATAATGTATCGTTTTATCTTACTTAATCTTCATATCAAACCAGGGGAGATGTACTATTTTGGGGCCCATTCTACAGAGGGAAAGACCTGTTTATTAACTTTGATTTAAAAATATAACAAACAGAGCTGCAGAGATGGCTCAGTGGTTAAGAGCACTGGCTGCTCTTGCAGAGGACCCAGGTTCAACTCTCAGCACCTACATGACAGCTAACAACAGTTTATAACTCCAGTTCCAGGGAAATCTGACACCCTCTTCTGACCTCCATGGACATTACATTACATGACACGACTGGATGTACATACATACAGGCAACGTATTCATACACATAAAATAAAAAATAAATAAAATTTAAGAAATACATATAAAAATACAATAAACAGAAGTTGGGGGATAAACCGTTGTGGGAGAAGTAATGCTTAGTGTACACAAAGAAATTAATAATTACTTTAATTCACTAATTTAAAAAACCAAACCACACAGAAAAGCAGCCCCTTCAAGGTATCTGTTAATTAAGGATCAGTCTGAGCTGGGTGACCTGTTTTGATCATAGTAGTCTTGTGTTCTGGGATCTCTCTCTCTCTCTCTCACAGGCAGGGTCTCATGTATCCTCAGCTAGCCTTGAACTCAGTATATAGCCAAAGATGACTTTGAACTTCACCTCTCAATTACTGGGATTACAGGTGTGTACTACCACACCTAGGTTTTTATGCAGTGCTGGGGATTGAACCCAGGGCTTCATGCATGCTAGACAAGTATTCTAGGAATTGAGTTACATCTCCAGCCCTTTCTGGAGCTTTTGTTGTCACAGGGACACCCCCCAACCAAGTCACCCATTCTGGCTGGGGCAGACATGAAGCAGCTGGTGCCTGCAGTGTCTTCTGGGAGTCAGGCACAGTTCTGATGTACGGAATGCATGGAACCCTCCATCCTCAGCCAGTGGGGTGACAGGCCACTGCTATTGTCCCAGTTCCAGTAGAGGCAGTCCTGGCAGGGAGGACAAGGCCAGGGTCTAATCCCTCTCCCTAGTCAGAGCTTAGCTTCCACCCTCAGACTCCAAAGTCTGACCATTTCATAGGTCCAGAAATAGAGGATCCAGAAGATTCAAAATGCAGATGGCACACAGGGAGGTCATCAGCCTCAGAACCCTCTGACAAATTTATACTGGGATCTGTGTGTGTGTGTGTGTGTGTGTGTGTGTGTGTGTGTGTGTGTGCATGTGTGTGAGACCTCAGGTAGCCTGGGCCTCTTCCTATTTGGCTTGATTGGTTGATCCACAAACCCCAGGGACCTCTCCATCTCCACCTCCCCAAGTGCTGTAATTCCTAGTGCATGTTACCCTGGCATTTTTATGTAGGTTCTGGAGATCAAAGTTAGACCTTCACGTTTTCACAACAAGCACTTCACTGGCTGAGCTCACTGGCCTACACCCTGTGGTGGCCTCCTCACAGAATGGTAAACAGTTCAGTGATATGCCCAGGTAAAAAAGTCACCTCATCCCAGGCCAAATGTATCATCTAATGGGTAGAAGCAGAAACAGGGGACCCTCACACAACCGGAAGCCATCTTCAACACTAGAGAAGCCACATCATTTGCATGGCAGGTCCCCAGGGCCTGGGGCATTGGGGCTTGGGAAGGCAGAGGCATCTGAGTCTTGACCTTAGAGGTTACTAGAAGCCTGTGGACTGTAGGACTACCAGGTCAT
Organism: Eospalax fontanierii; assembly: GCA_035773235.1. Taxonomy (NCBI): domain Eukaryota; kingdom Metazoa; phylum Chordata; class Mammalia; order Rodentia; family Spalacidae; genus Eospalax; species Eospalax fontanierii. Next base: position 8,583,791 of record CM069553.1, read on the forward strand.
GCCGTCATAGCTACACAAGGCACAGCGATGAGGGCTGTCTGCCCTCACAGAGACAGAAACATTCACATCAGGAAGGAACAACCACATCACAGGCAGGTGGCCCAGGGGTGACACATCTCTCCCCTGAGCTGCTGCCTCTGATGTGCTTTAGAAGTGAGCTTCAGGCAGACAGGAAGCCCACACTGGGATCCGGTTCTTGGGGCCAGGCTTTGTGCTGTGTGCCAAGTTCCAAGGATGTCAGGCAGGGTCCTTGCCCCCAAGTAACACTTCAGGTGGTGACAGAGAATGCCCCAACTGCTCCTCCCATTGTCAGCCTTCTTGAGGACACTGGCATGTTCTCATCCAGCTCCCACTGTCCCTCAACTCCGGGCCAACTTTTGTGAGCTACAGTCCCCTCCATTTTGGTCCCCAGCCGTATGTCCCTTTCCAGACAGACTTAGCTATCTTGCTGCTTCCAAGGCTGGCCCTCCTTAGAAGCTTTCCACAGTTCCTGCTGCCCTCAGGCCAGAGCGTAACCTCTGTAACCACCTTCTTAAGTGCCGTCAGCTCACCGCCACCTCCGACTCAGGGCATCGGACCTCCCTCCTCTACATCCTCATGCCTGCTGCTGCCTATGAGTACACATTCTACAGAGCGGACCCCTTGGCTCCTTGAGTCACCTCCATATCCTCTCACATGAACCTCTGCACCCCGATAGGGATCACAGGTCCCTCCGGGGCTCCCGTGACAGCCGGGGACTAGATCAGGTTTTGGTTCATTCTCTCTTCCCCTCTGTCTTCCCTTGACATTACTGCGATCTCTCCTTGAGCCAAAACCTGGTGGAATGCCCCCATGCGACTACTCTCCCACATCGATTTTGGCATCTATAAAATGGGAAGGGAGTCGTGCCCATTACACCAGGCACTGATTCACCCAGCCAGTGCTTGTGAAGAGCCGGTTGCTGCGCATGGCTGGAGGAGCGGTTCGAAGCCACTTCGCAGTGGCGTTACTCATCGCTCTGTGCCCAGCCAGCGCAGCCACAGGCGTCTAATAGATGCAGCACTGCTCAGAAAGGCAGAGCCTTAACTTCCTGTTAGTCAAGCTGAGTTTAAGCAGGAAATAGACTTCGAAAAACAAGGCAGTGTTCAGGGGTGGGGATGACTGATGGGGAGCATTTGGATCACAGTTTATGTGGTGGCCTTAACCAATCGCTGTCACATCTAAGCGGTGGCCAAGCGGTGGCTTGTACCCCATTGCTCTAGTACGTACAGAAAAATGGGAAAACGTGTGTGAGCATGCCCAGCATGGTACTTCACACAGTAGATGCTATTCTTCGGTCTAAGGCTCTAGCTGTCCTTCTAGCTCATGTAAAGGGTGGCTCTGCGGGGTGATCCATGTTCTACCACAAGCTGGAAGTCTTCCATGGCACCTTGTCCATCACGTCCCCTTCCTTCCTCAGTCATAGATCTCTGCCCAGGGGACTTGCCATCCACCATCCCTCCATCTATCCATCAACTCATCCATCCATCCATCCACCTCAGTCCATCTCTTCATCCATCCAATCTATTCTTTTCTCTCTCCACCCATGTGTATCTATCCATCTATCCCTCCGTCCATATGTCCGTCCATTCATCCATCTCCCATCCATCCACTCACTAATCTATCTCTCCATCCATCCCTCCAGTATCTGTCTATATGTCCATCTGTCCATCCTCAATCTCTCCTTTCATCCATCTGTCCATCTCTCCATCTGTCTGCCCATCTCTATCAATCCATCTCTTTGTCCATCCAGCAATCCATTCTTCTTTCTCTCCACCCATCTATATCCATCCATCTCTCCCTCCATCCCTCTGTCCATCTATCCACCTTCCCATTTACTCATCCATCCCTCCATCAATCCATCCATTCACCTGCCCTCCTTCCACCCATCCAGATAGCTACCTATCTATCCGTCCGTCATCCCTCCAATCTCTCTGTCAGGCATAGATTCCTACCAGTGACTCCTAGATCTGACCTGAGGCCTTTTATTTTGAACCACTGGCTCTGCCAAACATGCTGACACTGTCAAGTGCAGTCCTGTTCATTTCCTCTTTTCTCGGAGTCAGATCCCCATAGACCGAGGATGGGGGTGAATCTGAGCCTCCTCCCAGCTCAAAGCAAAAGCCCAGAGCCCTCCCCAGTCCAGTGTGCCTCAGTGGCTGTTTTCTGCATTCTGGGGACCTCTGACTACTCAACTCACACGGTCCCTGCAGTGGCCCTTAGGCCCAGCTTCCAGGGCTATGATATAGGCTCTGGGGAGGGCCCCTTGGAGGGTGACCTTTTGTTCTGTGTTGTGTGGGGCTTTCTGTTCCTCATTGTTTAGCCTTTACGAGGAGGCTGCGGGTTTTTTTTTTTTTTCTGTCCAAGAGGATAAACAGGCCTGAAGGCTGCTGAGGAAGGTTGGGCCCCTCTGCCAGCTGCTGGGCCTGAGATCCTATACAGTCACAGGAAGAAGCACCCATGAGCTTATTGATGACAAGGGCTGTGGGAGGGAGGAGCTGGAGGCCATAGGGTCCAGCTAGCTACCAGGAGCCCTTGTTCATGGCTGGGTCACTAAGATAGTCCAGTTTGGCTGAGGCAAGGCCCTTTCCCATCAGGCCCTCTGAGCCTGACCAGGTATTGTTCCCTAACCAGAGTAGGGTTTCTCTGGGCCATTAGGAGTTAGCTGATTGTCCTGCTGGGGGGACTCAGAGGTAGGCTGAGGTGGCAAACGTATCCTGGTTCAGGCTTCCTGGCCCTGGTGCTAGGGTCAGGACCCCTCCTCCAGGAAATGACATTGGAAGAGCTTTCTGCTCAGATAGCAACTGCTGACCACCCTTCTTAGCACAGCGGATCCCTCAGGCTCTGGGTGAAGATGCAGAAGTAGGGGGTCTGGATCTGAGTGGTTCATGCAGGGTGGAGCCGGTTTGCAAGGGTGGGGGATGCAATCTGAAGGCATGTATGGACTTTGGCCAGAGGGAGCAGGGAACAGCCAGGGAACAGGCATGGGGCCAGAAGAGCCACAGTGTCAGAAGCAGGAAACCTCAGCCCCAGGGGCCATGACTCCTGATGGCTCCCAGCTGTTATCCCCACAGTAGCTTGGCAGCTTAGCAGGGATGAATGCTGGGTGATAGGCCTGCTTGTCACTCACTGCAGGGACCATGGCATGGGGCAGGGTAGTGATACTCCTCCAGGTGATGCTGGGGACAGGGAGAGACGGCAGAGGGAGCCTCCCCCAGTCTCAGATCATGAGTGTCTGTCCACGTCTACACAGGACAGTAGTACCCAGTATTATAGCTAGCATCTTCTCCGATTGGCTTGCTTACAGCTGATGTCTAGAGTGTCTGGTGAGCGCCTGTGTTATGCTGATTGTTAGATATTTTGTGTATCTCTTTTGCTCCCATGGAGTTCAGCTAGGAATGGAAGTCCAGAGACACTGAGACACTTGCCTATGACTACGTAGCATATGTGGTGGAAGAAACCAGGCCTCTCTAACTCTGCCTTTATCTGAAGAGTTGGAGGGGACTTGTCATTATTACTCATTCGATAAAGGTTTATTAAGCTCCTACTGACCACATGATTATAGCTGTGGGTACAGTGGAGTATGAACCAGCCCTCCACTTTGACCTAGAACCATCCCTGGTCATTTTCAGGCGACATCAGCAGGAGTTGGGAGGGACTTGGGAGTGTGCGTGCACACCCTTCTGTTTGCTTTTTAAGCCCACACCCGTTTGCCTGCTGCACCTGGCTATGTCCCTCTGAGTGAGATTACAGCCTCGGAGAGGTGGCTGTGTCACATTTGTCTCTAAACACCCAGATTGCCATCCCCATTCCTTTGGAAGGAAGGCTGGGACAGGCAGATGGGAGGGGCTCAGAGGTGCTGCTGCTTCTGTCCCCAGGGCCGCTTGGAGGTCTGAGGGAGGGCACTGTGCTTGTCACTGTTGGTTCTGTGCCTTGTGAGTGCCATTTCCTGTCTCTCGCTGCCCCTTCTATATTTTTTTTAGTATTTTAAAAAAGATTTATTTATCTTATGCATACAAGTGTTTTGCATACACACACGTGTGCGCGCACACTCAGACACATACACACACACACACACATATCTCAGGGAGATCAGAAGAGAGTGCCAGAGCCACCCGGGAGTGCTAGGAACTGAACCCCGGGCTTCTGTAAGAGCAGAGGTAAGTACTCTTAACTGCTGAGCACCTCTCCAGCCCCCTCCCTTTCTTTCATGCCTTGTTTTGCCCTTCTCTCATCGGAGGCACTTGGCACAGACACTGAGCTCATGAGCAGCAGAGGCGGACGGGACCTGGGTTCGGATCTCTGTCGCTGGCTCTGGGATCTCAGATGGGCAACCCGCCCTCTCTCTTTACACCAGTGTTTCCTGTCTGTACAATGACCATAGTCCTTTTTGGTCAGTTGTTGGGAACTAACTTTGGGCAGAGCCTAAGGCAGGGCTGTCTTGTGACTGGGGAGGGCTCTCAGGGAAGACCACAGGGTGGCGAGACAGGAGGGAGAGAACAAGGCAGAGAGGAAACGGCATGAGAGCCGCTGTGCAGGGCTCGTGGTTGCTGCTGAAGAGGGTCTTAGAACTGCACCCGTGTGGGCTTCCCTTTTTAAAAGAATAATACTTATTTGTATTTTATGTGTATGAGTGCATTGCCTGGATGGATGTAAGTATGCCTATGTGGTGCAGTGCCTGCTGAGATCAGAAGAGGGCATTGGATTCCCTGGAAATGGAATTACTGACAATTGTTAACCATCATGTGCATTCTGGGAACCGAACCCCGGTCCTCTGCAAGAGCAACCAGTGCTCTTAGCCACTGAGCCATCTCTCCAGCCCTGTGGGCCCCCTTGTGAAGGCAGGATGCTGCCTCCCAGTTAGAGAGCTGTTGCTCTTAGCTGTTGTGCTCAGTCAGTGCTGCTGCTAACCCACTGGTAACAGGGGTCCAGGTGAGCCTCTGGTCCAAGCCACCAATGCCCGTCCGTAGGGCAATCGTATTTACACACGGGTAGAATGTCTGCTGTTGTCTGTCTCCATCCATATCCTCTTCCCAGATCAGCTCTTCCATGATCTACATCAGAGGCTTGAGTCTACAGAAGACAAGGCCATTGTGTCTACCCCTTGAGTCACAGGTGTGGGTGTGTGGACATGTGTGTGCACACCCATGTGTGTATACATATATGTGGGTGGAAGGACACGCTATGCCATTTCAGAACAATGACATGCTGATAGGGCCATATCTGTGCTCAGAGGAGGAAGAACTTAAAGAGCTTGCATCAGGCCCTAGAGAGTCAGGGAGGGCTTTGAGGAGGAGGTGGACTCAGCTAGAAGGACAAGGGATGTTTCCCAGGTGCTGGAGGGCTGGGTAGGCGTCTAACGCAGAGACCAGCTTTGTGCTGAGCACTTTGTCTCAGGGACCAAGGTCACTGTCTCTAGAGACCACATCCTCCCTGGTGCTCTGTTGGGACCCACCCAGCAGGAGGGAGGTCTAAAACAACCTACCCCCTGTCTGGTACCTCCACCTGCAGACCCAAGCACACCATGCTGGAGAGAGAGACCAAGGACAGGACTCTCCTTTGCCTAACTTCCCTTCTTCCCTAAGTGAGAAACCCCATCCCGGGGCTGGAACCCAGAGTGGCTTCACTAATGGCTGCCTCCCCTTCCTCTTCCCCTTCCAGGTCACCTCAACACCTTACAAGCCGAGTCCCGGAAGCAGTTGCCAGAAGGAAAAGGAATATTACAACAAGATGGTTCAGATGTGCTGTGCCACATGTCCGCCTGGTGAGCAAATGTGGTCTTTGGGGGTGATGCCCTGGAGGGGCGTTCGTGTCCTGGGAGAAGGAGCTGGACCCTCAACTCTCTCCGGGCTGCTTTTAGGGGACATACATTCCAGGGCCCGTGATCCCTCTTGTCTGGGCCTTTGCACCTGCTGTCCCTTCTGCCAGGCACACTTCCCAAAGTCTCCTCTCTGGTTAACATGTGCTTATGTTTTAGAGCCCAGCTCAACTGTCCCCTCCTCTGAGGTAGCCCCAAACCACGAAACCGGGTCTCAAGTCTCCCTATGCCCCTGGCATTGAGTGAGTTTGCTTGTTTTATTTTTCTTCCCAGTGATGACTTGGTTCTTCATTTAGCTCCACTGTGTCCTCCTCCAGGGCAGTGACTGTGATCCCCATGAAATCCCCAGCATGTGGCACATGACTGGTACACGGAGGTGCCCTGTGCATATATTTATTGAGTTGAAAAATGTGTACTCATTTACTGATGGTGGGCATGAGCCCTGGATCCAATTGGGAGGGCCAGGAAACTGATCCTGGCCGAGCAGCCAATCAGGTGTATACATTTGCTTGCACAGTATTCGTGAAGCACCTACTGTGTGCAGCACCTGCTGGGAGCAGAGCAGAAAGCAGGGTAGACATGATCCTGGTCTTTGTGGTTCTGCTTTCTAACGACGGACACCAACTAATTACCTACGGGATGTGTGGTGCTGGTTACCAGGGGATGCTGTGATGGAAGGGAAGCCGGGAAGGGCTGATGGGTACAGACCGGATGGGTGGTCTGGGGAAAGTCTGTTCGAATCCTGGAGGAGAGGAGGAAGCAAGCCAAACAAACATCCAGGGGATAGCAGGTCAGGCAGACACATCGAATACAAGGCCCCCAGGTAGGAGCCTTTGGGGAGCTTGAGGAATAGCAGGGCCAGGGCATGTGGTCCAGAATAAGAGAAAGAGAGTGTGATGGGCGAAAGCAAGGGCCTGCAGGATGGTTCCCTTGTGCTTGCCACACGTGCTAACAGCCCGAGTTCAAACCCTGGATCCATGGTGGAAGGAGAGAGCAGACTCCTGAAGGTTATCCTCTGGTCTCCACATATGCGCCATGGCACATGCATGCTGGTACACGCAGACACACACATGCACACACACATACACACACACACTCATGCACACAGGGAGTAATAATGAATGGCATTAAGTTAAAAGAGATGAGCAGAGTCACAGCAAGGAGTTAGATTTTATTCTCAGGGTTTAGGAGTCACTGGGGACTTTGCCCTGTGTACCTAAGATGTGGGTGGGCAAGTGTATTTGTCACCCTCTCTAGCCACTTTGAGAGACCCCAGGGCAAGTGGCTTTTCTTCTATTGACAAGCAGAAGCTCTTTAAGTTACTGTATTAACATAGCGGTGAACTTGGAAGAGCAGGAACAGGGAATGACAAACCTTAAAGGTTTGTCCTGAAGTTCCACTCTCTGCCATCATGTCTCTATCCAGGCTTTCAGGAATCCTATGCCCTTGGCCTTGATAGGAACAAGGGATGACATTCTTACTGTCCCCTTTTCCCTATAGTTCTTACATCTAGGTGGAGAACTTTAACCAACTATCAAGGCTAAAAGGAGCTTGCAAACTAATTCTTACTATAGTGTGATTGACTGATTAATAGACTTCCAGTGGTGGAATTTCAGATACTCGGAGAGAGCAGAGTAGAAGATACTTTATGAGGAGAGGGGGTCAGAGGTGGAGAGATGGCTAGGGCCCACCCGGTGTGTAAGGAGTCCATGGAGAGCCGAAATGTCATCAAAGAGCCTTCCTGACTGGGCGCCAGGACTCTGGGGCTCCAGGGTCCCGGCAGAACCTCCTGCTGAGAACTCTGCTTCTTGCTTTCTTAGGCCAGCACGTGAAACATGTCTGCACCGAGACTTCAGACACCGTGTGTGCCGATTGTGAGGACAGCACCTACACCCAGCTCTGGAACTGGCTCCCCACGTGCCTGAGCTGTGGTTCTCGCTGTGGCCTTGGTGAGTGGCCTGTGACAGATAGTCCCAGCATTCTCCTAGGTCACCAGTGCTCCAGCCCTTGGGCAGCAAGCTGGGTGGGTTACCCTGGGCCAGCAGTTTTTATCCTCCAAGATGTGAGTGGCAGGAGGCCACTCCGTTGTGGATTTTGTTGCTGTCGTATTTGGTTGTGTTTTGAGATGGTCTCAATGTGTAGCTCTGGCTGGCCTCACAGAGATCTGCCTGCCTCTGCCTCCTGGGATTAAAGGAGTATACCACCAGACCCAACCTCGAAGCCTGCTTTTTACCATGTGTGTATGTTTCTGCAGATGGAACCCAGGGTCTCCACTGAGTGACGTCCATTGGCAGATGTTGTAAATTTTATTTTAATTCAGTATTCAGAATTGAATACAGGACATGTACTCTGTTGCTGAACTCCATCCTTCCCCAGTTCTTTTATTTTGAGATAGAGTCTTGATAAATGGCTCAGGCTGACCTTGAACTTGTGAACTCTCCTGCCTCTACCTGAGTAGCTGGGATTCCAAGCCTGAGTCCACAAAATCAGTTTTCAGCTTAAAATTATATTATTTTTGTTTTATGAGTGTGTTGCCTCCATGCAGTGCCTGAGGAAGTCAGAAGAGAACACTGGATCCCCTGGAACTGGAGTTACAGCTGGTTGTTAGCCGCCATGTGGGTGCTGGGAACTGAACCCAAGTCCTCTGCCAGAGTAGTCAGTGCATTTAACTGCTGAGCCATCTCTCCAGCCCCCACCTCCTTTTTTGAGATGGGTATTTACTAACATGCCCAGGCTGGCCTAGACGTCTCTATGGAGCCCAGGCTAACCTTATACTTGCAATCTTCTGCCTGCCTGAGCTCCTGAGTGGTGGGATGGCCAGTGTGTGCCAAGATGCCTGGCCACCACTTACAAATGGTATTTTCCTTGTAGACCCCATCAAATCCTGATGTAGTCCCAAAGTGGGGAGATGTGGTGGGACATGTCTTGTCAGAGCTGAAGAAGTAGAGCCTTGGAGAGCGGACATGCTTTCTCACCCTGAGGTGGAACTGGGGGTGCAGACAGCAGCCCAAGGACATGTCTGGGGTCCTCTGGGCCCTGTGATGGGCCCAGCTCTGTGGGAGTGGGCTTGGTGGGGAGGGCAGAGCAGGTGAGTGGAGGCAGGAGTGACCCTGGCTACCCTTCCCTCCCCCAGACCAGGTGAAGACCCAGGCCTGTACTCGGCAGCAGAACCGCGTGTGTGCCTGCAAGCCAGACATGTACTGTGCGCTGCTGACAACTGACAGCTGTCGACAGTGCATGAGGTTGAGCAAGTGTGGCCCTGGCTTCGGTGTGTCCAGTGCAAGTAAGGACCCCTCGACCTCCTTTGCTGTGATGTCACAGACCTTGACCCCTCAGCTCCACCTGGGAATGTCCTCGTTGACTTCCAGGTGCCTCTGTGTATCCATTTTCCAGCCATATTCCCCAGCATTGCTGGTTGGGCACCCACTATGCACTAGGGCTTGATATAGATACAGTCACAGGTCATAGTAAACCCTCAGCAGATAGAACAGGAAGGGGAACCCACACCCTGGAGAGCAGCCCTACGTACATGTGTAGGCATACGTGTGTGTGTGTGTGTGTGTGTGTGTGTGTGTGTGTGTATGAAGAGAGATACAAACAGACCTCCCTTGTGGCTTCAGTGCTAAGGACCCCCTTGTTGCATGGAGTGTTCATGTTGTTGACAAACTCTGGACTGTCTCTTGAAGGATCTCCAAACCAAGATGTGGTGTGTAGAGCCTGTGCCCCAGGGACCTTCTCCGATACCACATCATCCACAGATACATGCAGGCCCCACCGCACGTGAGTATGAACTCCCTTGATTCTGAAAGAGCAGATTCTGGAAGAGCAGGGGGGTGTGGCCCCTGAGAGGCTGGGGTCCAGAACACAGAGCTGTTCGACAGTCACTGTTGTCTAGGATGGTTCATCTAGGGTTGGGTCCTGCGATAGACAATGGATGGTATGAGTGGATGGGGTGGGGCTGAGAAGGCATGGCTTGTGCTCACTGCCTCTTCTTCCTCCTGGGGTCCTTGCCCTCTGGCCTGGCTCCCTGGAATGACCTCTGTCCTTTGTGGCCTCCTGACCAAGCTCTGCTCCCTCAGATGTCGCCTGGTGGCCGTTCCTGGCAATGCTACCATGGATGCAGTCTGTGCGTCCGAGTCTCCCACCTTGAGTGCCATCCCAGGGACAGCCTACAGATCTCTGCCACAGCCCACAAGCTCCCAGTCCCAGGAGCTGGTTCCAGAATCAGAGACCAGTTCAACTCTAAGCACCTCCTTGGGATCACCTTTCAGTCAACCCAGCACCAAGGACAGTGTCTCTCTTCCAGTTGGTAAGTCAGTCTCCAGAAAGACCCTTCCAGCCGAACTTGATAGTCCTAGTCACTTGGGAGGCTGAGGCAGGAGTGTCACAAGTTCAAGGCCAGCCTGGAAAATGTAGTAAAACCCTGTCTCAAAATCAACATATTTAAAAAGGGGCTGAAACTGTAGCTCAGTGGTAGGGTGCTTGACTAGCTTGGGGTTCAATTCCAAAACTAAAAAATAAAATAAATAAATAAATAAAAGAGGGTCTCTCCTTCCTCTTCCTCCTCTCCTTTCTTGCTTCCTGAAGGCTCCTTGTAGGAGAACCTCAATGCTGGGTTCTGTACAGAGCAGATGTTGATGCCAGACAACCAGGTTTTCCGAGGCCTGATGCTGTCATAGTGAATCGCTGGGTGGGGTGACACGGGGTCAGTGTTCCACCTGAATATGGACGTGGGTCCTAGTTGTTGGTTCTGATGAACCCGTTCGACTCATAAGACATTACACCAGTTGCATCTCTGGCTTCCCTCCTGGGATTAGGGTACCATCATCAGGCCTGAGGCTTCAGACTGTGGTTCTTAGGCTTTGTGTAGCTCACAGATGAACTTGGTTGATCTGTGAATTTGAAGACCTCAGCCTCGACTCTCCCCTCTCAGCAACATCCCCAGCCACCCTGGGTAACAGATGTCCCTGGCATCTTTTTTCTAAGTACCTCCTCTTCCTAGGACTGATCGTGGGGGTGACTGCTCTGGGTCTGCTGGTGATAGGACTGGTGAACTGCTTTATCCTGATCCAGAAGAGAAGTAAGGTTCTGCTCCGGGGTCCAGTACAGAGTACCACACTGCCCTGGGCTTAGACAGATCTAGAAGCCATACCCTCTTGGGGCCTGGGGCAAAAGGCACTTCCACAAACCTTTCTAGAAATGGGGGCGGGGAGGGTCAGGATTATCCTGGTGGGGAGGAGTTCAGGATTCCTATACAGGAAGCCTAGGATCTCTGGAATTCTGTGAGCCAGTGGTCTCTAAGCTGGGCTAGGTCTCAGTGGGTAGAATGTGATTGAGGGAGGGCAGGGCAGGGCTCCAGCTAAGGCTGGGCGGAGGGGGTGGGTGGGGGTGGGTGGAGGCACGGAGAGGAGCGATGAGAGTTGGGTGGGTTCTTCTGTGGACCTTTTTGGCAGGCAGTTGCTCCCTGGGCTGGGCCCACTCTGCCCAAGCCACGTTGTCCTAGTTAGAACAGATGTGATGAAGAAGTCCCACGCCTTCATTTATTCCCTGTCTTCTTCACAGAGAAACCCTCCTGCCTACAAGGAGAAGCCAAGGCGGTGAGTGGTCCCATCACCCCAGTTCCCCACCCCCACTCCCTCCAACCTTGTCCTCCTCCCCCTCCTTGGCTGAGTCCCTTCCTGGGGAGCTCCACAGTCACAGAAGCTGCAGCACATGGGTGTGGCAGTGACGTCTGCCATCCCAGCACTTCGGGGATGAGCCTGGAAGACAGGGAGTTTAAACATTCAAGGTCATCCTCATCTCCTTAGCAGAGTTCGAGGCCAGCCTGGGCTACATGAGGTCCTATCTCAAATAAAAAAGACTAGGACTATAACTCTGGGAAAGAGTTCTTGCCTAGTCCAAGTGAGGATCTCGGCTCAGTTCCCAGCACCACAGAAGAAGCAGTGAGTTCCGGAGGCAGCGACTTGCCTGTGAGGGGACTCTGGCTCTGTCCCTTGCTGTGTGCATGGCCTTTTCTGGGGACTGCACAGACTCCTCTTCCCTACACTTCCCGTTCCTCAGCCTCGGTTCCATGACAGACCACGGCTGCACGTACAGCAGGTGTCCCCTCTCAGCTCTGCCCCGCAAGACAGCTGCCTCCTCTTTCCCAACCAAGTATTTCCTGTCTCTGTGCCCCAAACCCTCCTGGGTGTGGCCCCCATAGCCCCACTTCCTCTTCCCTGGCTGAGTCACACACTGGAAAGCGTTTTACAGAGTCCTGTAGAGGGCTGGTAATCAGGGCTCCAGGGGAGAAAAGCCCAGTGCTGGTTTGGGAAGGGTCTTCGCTTCTGTGGTGTAAGCACCCCCCGCCCCGCAGCCAGCTGACTGATGCACTAAGCACCTTCCAGAACACGGGGCTGGAAAGACACAGGCCGACTCTCCCTGGCTGAGCCCAGCCAGGCTCTCCCCCTGTCCTGTGTCAGACGTCTCATCCTTCTTATTGTAGAGATAAGGAAACCCGGGGCCCAGGAGGTGAACTGCTCAGGCTGTTGTATGTCCTGTTTCTGAAACCATCACAGCAATGCGTTTGGCTGAAGCTTTCAAAGCTGTCTCAGTCACACCCCTCCCAGCAGGGCCTATCCCCCAGATTTGCTCATCTGGTGCAGAAGCCCCTACCTGCTACCTTTTGTCTGTGCTTTCAATGGGACGTCTTAGGGCCCTGCTGGGAGCCCAGCAAGCAGTGTTCTAATGTGTTAGAATGAGGCCGCTAGCAGGAGCAGCAGTGACTCAGCTTCTTCTCTGAGGGCAGGAGAAGCAGGGCTGTTGAGAAGAACAGCATGTGAGCTGGCCCACACCACCCCCAGACATGCTCATGGGCTCATGGTTAGTCACTAAAACAAACATTTGTCAATCCTGAACTGATGCCAGCCCAGGACACTTGGCCCAGAGACTCTAGGTCACTGTATGGAGGTGACACAGCAGACGGGCATGGCCTATCTAGGAATTGCTTCTCACTGCCTGGCACACACTCCTGTGCTGCTTTCAGGACCACGTGGCACTGCACACACAGACACATGTGTGCACACTCCACATACCTTCAACTTGGAGACCTACGGGAGCCAGCACAGCTCTTCCAGGGCTCAGCTCCATGTAGCAGGGCTGGGCCCAGAACTGTGGGAGGCACTGGGAAAACTCGGGTCCTGCAGTTTGAGGGAGTCTCTTTGGTGCTCGCCTAGTGGAGTCTGTCTTAGGCAAAGGACTCTAATGGTGTCTGTGAATGTTGCAGCTTATGACTCTGCAGAGAGAGGCCGGCTGTGGCCTTTGGGGGATTCTGTTCTGCCTGGCTCTAGCCACAAAGAAAGAGGGTGGGGCCCAGCCAGAAAAGCCCCTTCTGGAGCTTGTGGAGTGACATTTATGAGCTCGTCTGCAGGGCTGTGGAGTAGGGCTGGGGTAAAGGCCCAGGTCAGACTGTGAACTTGGAATGCCTTTCATCCCTTCCAGAGTGGGGTGCCTGAATGATGGGTCTCCTAGAGAGGAAGGAGGATGCACTGTGCAGGCTGCAGCTCTGGCATGCTGACCTGGGCTCTCTTGCTGTGGCCAGTGGCTAGCTATGTGATTCCGAGCACAGGACTTACTCACTCTGAGCTTTTGTGGTCTTGTGGGGAGAGCTTGCTCAGGATCCTTGCAGTCTAGAGTCTGAGGCTGTAGGCTGAACTGGCTTCAAAGAATCAAGTCCCTGGGTATCTGGGAAGCCAGATATCTGAGAAACCATAGCAACAGTGTGTCACGTGGCCCTGAGCTGGGGGCTCCAGTGGCTGGCCAGAGGATATCAGCCCCAGGAGGGACAGCAGACCTCCTGCCTCTGCTCAGACTACAATTGGTATTGTGCCTCTAGAGGTTAGATCAGAGAATCCCAACCTTTCCTGGACACCTGTCTAGCTGATGTGACCAGATAATGGACTTGGAGTGGGATTTCCAGGTGTTCCAGCAGGGATCTTGTCTTGGGTCTCTGAAGCTGGACACAGACACCCAGAAAAGCACCATGAGTTTTAGCTCAGCTACACTGTATCCTAATCATGACCTTGGGCAAGGAACTCAGTCTCTTTGAGCCTTACCATCCACATGTGTACTGGGCTTCTGGGAGAGTGGATGCAGATGTGACTCTGGCACAGAGCTTGGCACTGGGTGGTACTTACATCATCTAAGGCTTTGCTGTTACCATCTTAGAGGAAGAAGGCTCTGGGTGTCTGGTGGGAAGGGGAAACCACCAAGACAGCCCAGTGAGGGGCGGACAAAAGGGCTCTGTGAACTGAACTGAGTCACTGAACACAGGGTGAGATTCTCTGGGAAGGAGCAGAGAGTAAAAAATGTTAGGATCTGGGGGACTGGAGTCTGGCCTCTGGCACAGCTACTCGGACCCACCTTGTGTCAGGAAAGCCACCAACAACATTTGAACAGGGATGGTGCCCGGGTTCCCACAAACATATTTATTTTTATGTGTATGAGTGTTTTGCCTGTATGTTTGTAAGTGCACCCATGCACGCAATGCCTACTGAGGTCAGAAGAGGGCATCAGATCCCCTGGAACTGGAGTTGTAGGTGGTTGTTAACTGCCATGTGGATGCTGGGAACTGAACATGGGTCCTCTGCAAGAGGACTTCTAAACCACCTCTCCACTCCATCCCACTCCTGCAACAAACTTATTTATAGACACTAAAACTTGCAGTTTGAGTTTGGGAAATTTTATTTTATTTTAGACAGAGACTCAAGTAGCCCATATTGGTCTTGAACTCCATGTAGCCACAAATGACCTTGAACTTCTGATCTTCCTGCCTCAGTCCCTGCAGTGTTAAGATTACAGATATACATCATCATAATACCTGGTCTATGCAGTGCTGAGGATCAAACTCAGGACTTTGTACTTGCTAGATAAACTCTGACCCATATCTCCAGCTGCAAAGGTCTGTCTTAAAAAAAAAAAAAGAGCCATGAGAACTCTCTTAAAGCCATGAGAACCATTCTTAGCTAGCAGGTTACACCATCGTAAGTAGTGGCTGGATCAGTAAGTGCTTCATGCTGGTATCGTTTAAAAATGTGTGTGTGGCTTACCATACAGCATACATTATTCTTGGCACTTGAAAATTCCCGGTTTTTCAGTCTTTACATCAACCTAGTGACTTGGATTATTCTTCTTCCTGTATACATGAAAATATGGAGGCCCAGAGAGGTTGGGTTACATCCAGAGAGTGAGTGACTGGCTAGAGTCATGACTTATACCCAGGAGGTCTGGACCGAGAATCCAGCTCTTAGCTGCCCAGCTGGAGACATCTCTCTATTGATGACTGATCTTCTGAAAGTCGATTTTCCCCATTTTCTTATGTGGACCGAATGTGAAAACCTTGCTGTACCTGTTTGGTGAACAAGACCACTAATGACACCCACCGAAACCACAAAAGATCACACCTCCCCAAACAGTGCCCCGTGTGGAAAGAACGTGCCTCGTGGGCAGAAACCTGCAAAATGTGAAGAGCTGATGACGGAACTGGTGAGGAGGAATGGCACCTGCGGTTGACTAACACTCTTCCTCCTCTCCCCCAGCCTCACTTGCCTGACGAGAAGGCCCGGGACGCACAGGGTCTGGAGCAGCAACATCTGCTGACCACTGCACCCAGCTCCAGCACCAGCTCCCTGGAGAGCTCAGTCAGCGCCGGGGACAGGAGGGCGCCCCCTAGGGACCAGACACAGCCACCAACCGTGGAGGAGGCCAGAGAGTCCCAGGAGGCCTGGGCTGGCTCCAGGAGCTCAGGTAAGAGCAGGTGGCTTATCTCCACGCTGGGCAAATGATCCTCGGACTATGATGGGGCCAAGTCCCAATAAAGCTACCAACAGTTAAAAATACCCCAAGTGGAAAATGCCTTTCATACCCCAGAGTCCTGGAGCCTAGCAGGACAGCAACTGTGGTGACTGGAAGCTGTCGCTTTGTGCTACCACCCAACATCATTGGAGAGGATCCCACTGCATGCCAATACTCTGGAAAAGGTCTAGACTTGCAATGCTAAGCATGGCTTCGGTGGAACGTGTATCACTCCCACCAGGGTCAACTTGCAAAGTCTTGAGTCAAACCTTTCTTAGGCTCATGTATATTCCTCATCTGACCTCTACCTTAGTCAGTCCTGGGCATCCTTCAGGGCACCCCTGTGAAGCTGCGCTTGACTGCCCCCAGCCCATGTCTTTGCTCATGTGCAGTACAGCCACTCTGACCTAGGATCCCCGCCATCTTGGCCCATGCTGGTCCTTTCGCTCGTTTACCCTCCCTTCTGTCAGACACTTCCACTTTGTCTTGAAAGTCTCTCCTATCCAATGGGGTGTCTTTCTGAACCGCTCTTGTCCCGTTCTGTCGGTCTGGCTGCTCCTCAGGGCTCCCCAAAGCCCTGCCTCCCTTCCACAGGATTATCTGTCCCTCCCCTTCACCAGGCCACCTAACTCCCAGTAAGCTGGGCTTCTTACATTCGAGCCCACATCTCCAGACCCAGACTGACATGGCTTATCCTAAGTAACAGCTTATGCTTCCTGAGGGGCTGTGGTGTTCTAGCCATTGTTCTGGGCGTTTGACCTGCACATCAGTACTGAGAGATTGTTACCATCGACACCCCATTCTACAGATAAGGAAACAGAGGCCCAGAGAAGTTAATCAGCTTATTAAGTGCACACAGCTGGTACCCTGGGTTGTGCGCTGCTGAGCTCTGGGGTTGAGGCAGAATGAGGAGACACTTCCCAAGCTTTACTCACTGAAGCTCGTGGGGGCTGCTTTGGGCCAGAGGCAACAGGGCTGCGGGGACCTTGGTCCACTTACTTAGTCTGCATCTTGCCCTAGACTTGATTCCCCCCAGTTGGCATCTCTAGTGCCCACAGTGGAATGAGTCCCTGGTAGAGTTCCCTAGAATCCTGGAGTTTCTTGGGTTTGTTTTGTAATGGAAAGGTCAAGTCTCCTAGCCTGCACCCACTCACCCAGCAGCACTGGCCAGTGGGGCAACTGGAAATGACCATGAACTCGAACTCTGCCATTGCTCTGTGACCATGAGAATTCCAGTAGGCCCCTCAGCTCCTCTGTTTACTCATCTGGAGAGGAGCTGTAGTACATCCTTGGCAGGCTGGTGAGAGACTGTGGCACTTGCCCACATTGGCACCTGATGGAGGATTGACAGTGACAGCCACCCTTGCAGCACATACTTGCCCACCCCCGGTCCCACCGTCTGCTGCCTCCCTGCTGCACTGTCCTTGCCACGCATGACCGTGCCACCCATGACCGTGCCGTGCTCTCTGTCTGCAGCACCCCTGCTACCTGCTTGCCCAGAGCTGATATGGCCACTCTGTTTCCCCTCTCAGAGTCTCCAGCCTTACCACTGTGATGGCCTGTCTAGCCTGAGAATACCCTGGGCCTGCCTGAAACAGAGCGGGTGGCTCTCAGTGTTTGTTGAGTGAATTCATGTACTTAAATATGAACTTGGATTATCTCTCCTGGCTTGCATTCATCCCTGGCATTCTGCTGTGGCTTCCTCTCTGTCCTGGAGCATGTCTGCCCGCTTTCTCCTCTGCTCCGTCTCTCTCCTCCTCTTTCTTCTCCCAAGTGTTCTGTGTCCTGTCCCCCTGGCCTTCCCATTGCTCTTCCCTCCCATTCTTCCTTCCCACCAACAGCTCTCTCCACTGTGGGAGCCTGTCACCCCTAGAACCATGCCCCACCCACCCCTACAATGTCTTATTTGTAACATGCAAAGGCCATGATGACTCTGGGTGACATCTGAGTGCTGTGAGGTTCCATGTGATTTCTTTATGGTCCCCACGGTCTCAGCTGTCCCTCTCCTTGGCCTGTTTGTGGTGGCTCTCGAGTACACTGGTTGGCCACATCTCCATCCCATCCCAGGAGTCAGGGGCCGGCCTGGACATCCGACTGCCTCTGCCATTGGTGCCAGCTGGTCCTACAGATGCAGCATCAGTAGTGACAGCCATTGTCATTTGGGGGACTGTTGTGTGGCAAGCCCCTGGTGTCCGTCCCCTGCTGGCTCGGCATCCGTCCCTCAGTAACTTAGGAAGCTCTGACACCTTATAGCGGCTGGGCAGGATGGGTGGTGAACCGTCTCTGATGTCTCTCTTGCCAGTTGCATCTGCTTTTATGTGTCCAGATTTTGTGTATGGAAGGCAAGCTCTCTCCCACTGACTTATACCTCCAGCCCCAGAGTTTTAAATGTCAACCCTGCATTTTAAATTTTGGCAGTCCGTTCACTTAATACTGCCATCACCAAAATAAAAATACACCCCTGGGCTGGTTTTTATCCATATAGCACTTGTCCCTGTTATAGACACTAGTAAGAAGGCAGGGGAAGTCAAAGACACCCCATTTTCCTTGGTTCAGTGTCTGGAGTGTGGGGGAGAGATCCAAATGTATCCAGAGGGAGGAGGAGGGAGCAGGCCAGCGAGGCTTCTTAGAGGAAGGCCTGAGTGACCAAAGGGCGAGAACGTATGAACAGGGAAGAGCCTCCATCTCCCAGGTGCTGGGGTTTTAGGCCTGTGCAGTGATGCTTGGGTTATGCTGTGCTGGTGGAAGCTAAGGTTTTGTGTCTGCCAGGGAAGCTCTCAACTGAGCTCCAGCTCTGTTGCCCTCATTTTACAGCCGAATTGGTTTATACCAAAGGAAGTGAAGTGACTTGACCAGGATTGGGAAACTCAGAATAGTTAGTCTGCCAAGAGAAGGCGTCAGCGTGGGTAATAAGGACAGAGTACCAGTACCAACAGAACCCCAGCCCCATGGAATCCTAGAGACAGCTGCAGAACGCAAAGGAATCAGGAGAAAAAAAGATGATTCCAAAGTCAGGGGTTCATCAACAGGAAGGATCATTTCCAGGTAGCCACAGATAGTGTGCCATTGTCAGAGAACTCTCCCCTTGAGGTAGGTGTGTCTGGAATGGTGGACACCTTCCAGGGTTATGGAAGAGCGTTCTTCACCAGTGATCAATCTGTCTTCATTATTTCCTGCTCACATTCAACTCTCTGTTAGGACGTGGGTCTCTCTCTCTCTTTCTCTCGTGTGTGTGTGTGTGTGTGTGTGTGTGTGTGTGTGTGTGTGTGTAGAGCAGAGGACAACCTCAGGTGTCATCTTCCAGAACACCATCCCTTGATCCACTTCCTTTGAGACAAGGATTTTCATTGACCTGAAGCTCACTAATTAGGCTAGGCCGTCTAAACCTCCCCAGTACTGAGATTACAGTGCATGCCACCATGCCCAGCATCTTCTTGTGTGTTCTGGAGGATCAAGCTCAGGTCCTAGTGCTTTCAAGGCACGTGCTTTACCAACTGAGCCGTCTCTACAGCCACAGGTTTTAGACTACTTTTGTCTGCTTTACATAATGATAATCTCCTCCCAGCCATGAGGAGAGCTGGGCTGGGCAGTTAGGAGGTGGAGAAACAGAGGCACATGACAAGCAAATGACGTGTCCTAGGCACCATTCCCAGAAACAAGCTAGGTTTTGGTCTCTTGGCTCCTGGCCTGCCACTCTATCCTGAACATCTCAATCTACCTCTGGGGCAGGAAGTTGCAAAGACACCCCTACTCCAGAGCTCCCAGACTGACACCATGTCTTGTCTTGTGCTTCACAGAGTCCTCCCACGGCAGCCATGGGACCCATGTCAATGTCACCTGTATCGTGAATGTCTGCAATAGCTCTGACCACAGCTCACAGTGCTCTTCCCAAGGCCGTACCTCAGTGGGGGATCCAGAGACAAACCCCTCAGGCCCTCCAGAGGACGAACAGGTCCCCTTCTCTCAGGAGGAGTGCCCTTCTTGGTCCCACCTGGAGACCCCAGAGACACTGCTGCAAAGCCCAGAGAAGTCCCTGCCCCTTGGTGTGCCTGATGTGGGCATGAAGCCCAGTCAACCAGGCTGGTGTAGCCACGTCCCAGCCAAAGTGGCCTGACCCCTGGCAAGGCAGCCCTGCAAAGGGGTCCTATGGACCCCAACCCATAGGACTCTGTGGATCTTTCTGGGCCCACTTCCTTTTGCATACCTCCGCAGCCCCACCTGCAGGCTGAGTGGGGGTTGAGGCAACAGAACGCTGGAAAACTTGTGCCTGTGGGGTAGCCTAAGCAAGTCCTTGCTTTCCTGTGACCTGTGAGCCAGGCTTCTGGATCCCCTGGGCTCTGGCCTGATTCTGGCTTCTGAGAGGCCCCTGCATCTCCCCTGAGGACCTAGCATCCTCTTCCCTGTGCTTAGGGAAGGGACAGCACTTCAGCCTGACTACTGACACTGCAGGACTGTCCCAGGGGGAAGTAGGAACTAACAACTTTGCAGGGCACAGGTGTCCTTCGGGTTAGTGCTGGACTCTTGGAAAACACCACCTTCAGATCCACCGTAGTTCTTTCAAAGCAAGAATCAGATGTCCAGAGGGCCTGAAAGGCAGCCTTGGTTTGCTGCAGAGTGCTGGGGTGCAGCTCAGAGCTAGAGTGTACTTAGAATGCCCTGGGTTCAATTGCAGCACCATATTGGAAAAGTAAGTACCACGCAGCAAACAGGCCACACAACCAGACCCTCACGTGCGGCTTGCATCCTCTGCTTTTGACTTCACTCCAGTGACTCCACAGAGGACTCCAGCTCCTCCTACCTGCCTGGTGAGCCCTTCCAAAGCCATACCTTCTTTCAGGGAATTTCAGGAACTGTAGAGGTCCCAGGCCTCCACAGACACCTGTCTCCTCCTACCTCAGCCTGGACTGCCCTTCACTTTCTGAAGGGGTGTGCTCCATCTCCCTAAATCCCCAGCCCCAGGGGAACAACGGAGCCACTTGGCATGGTGCCCACTGCGACCCCAAGCAAATGTGAGAAGTTGAGAGCCAGCTGTGTGCCTGTGTTGTGTACTGTGGGTTGGAACAGCTGGTGCCATCAGCTGAGTGGCCCACCCTGAAGCAGCCAAAGCCAGCTATTTTGCCAAAGTATTCTTCCCCATTAGAAAACAAACCCATTCCCCTAGCATGGCCAGATCTGGAAGGAGGGGGGCCGGGGGACTCCTTGAGAGGCCAGTTCAGTCTCAGGTACTTGGACCCCATGTTGATAAATTTCACTGGATGCGAACCTGGTAGCTAAACTATTGGAGGATAGACGAGCTCAGCTATTACCATGGAGAAAAGAAGAGATTTGTACCCCTAGAATCAAGATGTTGGAGTGCTGGGACTGGACTGCTTGCATCAGACCCTGAGAGGTGATGGAGTGCGCCTGCCCCCTGGTGGCCCATCATGTGAGGACCTTGGACTTCTTTGGCAGCAAGAAGTGTGACTTGAAAGGACTGTTTCTGGGTGTGGTCTCAGTTCCCCTGCCTCTGTTGATCCAAAGAGAATGAGCGTTTATTTGTGCTGTATGCTTGACAGACTTCCGCTTATAAATAGTTTGTTTTGCATGTTGATCCCTGGCTCTGTCTGGGGCCTGGTTTGGGGTTTGTCCGTGGTCCTGATGGTCAGCTTTCAACATGTGAGGCGATATGGGATCATGATCTGTAGAGGCCGGCAGGCCCATGTTGTGACTGGCTTCAGAGCCTTCCCCACTTTACACGTGCCTGTGTAAATCCTGGCTTTCCCCACCTGTAGGCTTGGAACACAAAGAGAACTTCTGGCCAGCTGATCTCCAGGTGTGACCCTGTCTTCTGCTCTCTTGCCTAAGTCTGGCTTCTTTAGTCTGCTCTTGGATGGAAGTAGGGTCTCTGAAGAGTTTCCTTTCACAAGCAGGACAGTCCTTTGCTGAGAGAAAGGTCCTGCTCTCCTGGAGGCCCGCACCGTGGGCCTGAACAACGGCCACACCATTAGCCCCATCCCTGGGTGCTCAGACCAGCACAGGCTCTGCAAGCAGAGGTCAAGGAATGGTTCCAGTGATAACCTCTGATCTATTCCTGAGGGATGAAGAGTTTTCCAGGACCAAGCGTTAAAGAAGAGGTCAGAGGCACAGGGAGGTTTTGTAGGGGTAGGGTGGAGAAGTATGCATATACATGTTTGCATGTGTGTGTACACGTGTGCAGAGGTCAGAGGTTGACTTCAGGTGTTTTCCTCAATCACTTTCCCCTTTATATACCAAGGCAGGGTCTCTCTCTAAACCCGGAGCTCTGGCTAGTCTAACTAGGCAGTTTCCTCCGGGGATCCCATCTTTGCCTTTGCAGTGCTGGGATGCTGGCAGCCTGCCATGCCCACCCAGCACTTACATGGGATCTGAACCCTGATCCTCATGCTTATGCCACAAGTGCTTTATCCACTGAACTGTCACTCCAGGCCCTGCCCCCCTTCCAATAAGTTAAGATGGCAAGATAGCTCAGCAGGTAAAGGCACTTGCTGCCAAGCCTGACAACCTGAGCTGGATCCTTAGGACCCATGTGGTGGAAGGAGAGAACAGACTCTGGAAAGTTGTCCTCTGATTCCTACACCCCCACCCCACCCACTAAATGTCATTTAAAAAATATAAAAATAAGTTAATTTTTAGCATTATTTTTGGCTTTATTTATTTGTTTATTGATTGATTGATTGACAGAGTCCCAAACTGGCTATATATCCCAGGCTGGCCTTGAACTTGCTAATCTTCCAGCTTTAGCCTTTAGCAGAGTGCTGAGATTATCGGCATGTGTTACCATGCCTGGCCCTAAGATTACTTACTTATTTATTTAATCTTATTTTTTAAGGCAGAGTGTCATGCATTCCACGTTGGCATCAAAGAGGCCAAGTAGCTAAGGCTGACCTTGAACTTTGTATCTTCTTGTCTCTATATCCCAAAGGTTGAGATTACAGATCTCATCAGGCCTGGTTTGTGTGGTGCTGGAGATTGAACCCAGGGCCCCATGCATGCTATGCAAGCATTCTCTCAACTGAGCTACATTCTCATCCCCTACATTCTATTTTATTTATTTTTATTTTTATTGTATGTGTATGAGTGCAATGCCTGCATGTATGTAAGCACAACTGTGTCATGCCGTGCCCACCTAGGTCAGAAGAGGGTGTCAGATTCCCCTGGAATTGGAATTAGAAACGGTTGTTAGCTGGCATGTGGGTGCTGGGCATTGAATCCAGGTCCTCTGCAAGAGCAGCCAGTGCTCTTAACTGCTGAGCCATCTCTCCAGCCCCCTGTTTATTTTTATTTTATGAGTGTTCACTTGCTTGTATGTGTGGGTACCAGGTATGTTCCTGTTGCTCATGGAGGCCAGAAGAAGGCATGAGATTCCCTGGAACTGGAGTTACAGCTGCTTGTTACCTGCCATGTGGGTGCTGGGGACCAACCCTAGGTTCTCGGCAAGAGCACTTAGTGTTCTTAACATCTGAGTCATCTCTCCAGCTCCCGAATACTAGAGTTAAAACAACTTTTTAAGTTACGTGTGTATGTGTGGTGTGTGTGTGTGTGTGTGTGTGTGTGTGTGTGTGTGTGTGCATAAACTCAAGCTATCACATGTGGAGGTCAGGAGACGCCATGCAGGCATCTGTTCTCTCCTACCATATGGGTCCCAAGAATTTAACTCAGGTGGTCAGGCTCAGTGGCAAGTGCCTTTACCTGCTGCTAACCCCAAGTATGCTAGATTTTTAAGCTTTAAAAAAGTCTATTTTCAAGTTATTTTTACTTTAGGTGTATGAGTTTTGCCTACATGTGTGTAAGTGTACTGTGTGCATGCAGTGTCCATGAAGGCCAGAAGAGGCATTAGTTCCCTGGGTGCTGGGAACTGTACCCGGGTCCTCTGCAAGGACAGCTAGTGCTCTTAATTCACTGCTGAGCCATCTGTCCAGCCCCCAAGAATCTACTTTTGAAAAGTGCTATTGCCAACCTTCCCTATCTCCAGGGATATTCCACAAGCATTTTTCAGTACACAGAACTGTGACAAAGTCAAGTCAAAGGCAGCAGAATGACCGTCCAGTGCATGCGTAAGCCCCAGTGTATTGATTTACTCAGTAATGATGTTGATAATTCACAGGTTAAAATAGAGTGTGACCTAAGTTGACTTGTCAGGGAATTTTATCACAGCAATAGAAAAAAAGATAGAGAAAGTGTCATAAGGATCAGATGCTGGACTCCTTCTCAACGCGCATGTGCTCCTGCCGGGGGCAGGCTTGCTGCCGTAAGCTGAAGTTGCCTCTTACTGGTAAAATAGATGCCACCATGAGCCCATTGCTGGAAATTCAGAAGCTGGGTGTGTGTGCCCTGAGGCCTCACAAGGAAAGATCATTGAGTAGAAATCGGAGATGCCCTGGCAGAAGCGATTCTCTGATTACTCAGCAGCCCACCCCCGCCTGTCTCGATTCCCTGGATAACTCCGTTACCTTATGTCTTGGTCTCCTCAGTCAGCTGTGGCTGTTGTCTTTCCCAAGTGCTAGCTTTGTGATGACAGGTCTCCTGCCTGGGTAGGCAGCTTTCTGTGAAGGCATGTAGCATACTTTAAAATGTGATGGCCTAAATTCAGATGCCATACTGAGAATAGGCTGGGGCATTGTGTTCCCCATTTGCTGTGTTCGCTGTGTCCTTTGACCCTCCTGGGAAGCAGCTCTGAAGCTGGCCAGTCTAGCTAGCTCTTCTGAGAACACGTGGAGGATATGATGTGTCTCAGAAAATAACGTCAGTGACTGAGTCATTTCAGTGCTAGGGCTTGAAGTCAGAGCCTCACAGATAGCAGGCAAGTGCCACTGAGCTACCCCTGGAGCCTTGGTACTGCCATTTTCAGTGCCAGGTTTTCAACAAAGAATCTATAAGCTTTTTATACACACACAGTCTCTGCACACCAATAAGGAACCAAGTGATTCCTAAGATACTGCAGGTTAATCTCCATCATCAACTTGACTGGATTCAGAATTGCTGAGGAAGCATACCTCTGGGTGTTTTTAGCTGAGGAGTGGAGACTCATCCCAAATCTTGGTGGCAGCCTCCAGGGGAACAGGAAGGAGGAAGAGGAAGAAGAAGAAAGGGAAGTGGAGGAGTAGGAAGAGAAAGAAGAGATGATGACCGTCTGTACGGAGGACTGAACAGCAGGTCAGACCTCATGGATCCCAGACCTCCTGCACTCCCATAGCCTGTCCTCACCCCAGCTTAGCCCTCACACCCCAGACCAGGGCTTGGCAGACCCCTTCTGGAGAGAGCTGAGGAGCATCTGAGACTTGGCAGGACTAACGGTTTCTATCCCAGCTGCTCAGCTCTGTTGCTCTGTGTGGGATAGCTGTGCGCAGAACAGAAGCAAGCCCCGGCTGGCTGTGTTCTCCAGAACTCCATGGATATGAATGGGCAGCAGGCAGGTTGGCCTGTGGGGTGGATTGTGCAGACCCCTGCCATTACCAATCACTACCTCATCATCTTAGTTTGAAGCATCCGACTTTCCCCATGAACTCTGTCTGCCTCCCTCACTGGAGGCTACAACCGTGATCCTGCGGCCCTTCACTCTGTCTTCTCCCGGAGAAATGCCGAGGCTGCTGTGCTTTCTCCCTGGCTGTTCTGCTTTTGATTCTCTCTCTCTCTCTCTCTCTCTCTGTCTCCTCTCTCCTTTTGGGACAGGATCTCCCTGTAGCCACAGCTGACCTGGAACTCGATATAGTAGGCCAGGCTGGCCTTGAACTCGGAGATCAGCCTGCCTCTGCCTCCCAAGTGCTGGGATTAAAGGAGTGTGCCACCATACCCAGCTTAAACTCAGCTTTATGTGTGCACCATATCTGAGCCTATGCACCTGTAGACAGCCAGGATGAAGTCATGTTGGCTTGGATCTGTGAGCATTAAACTGTGAGGGTTCCTTGATGCCGTCTAGCATTGATAGTATGTCCCCTTCTCCACCTGGTGACTTCATTTTCTCTGAGTGCTGTTTTAAGTCCCCTAGGCAGTTAGGGACTTAAAACCAGCACAGTTCCATTCTCTCATAATAATGGGGGTCAGGTGGGGTGGGGTGAAGAAGAGTATAGACTCTCAAGCTGAGGCATCACCAGGACTGGCCCGATTATAGAGGGGAGTCTGTCTATCTTTGGAGGCTCTGGGAGGGGATCTGGTTCCTGACTCTCAGCTTCTAGAGTCATATTCCTAGGCTTGTGCTCCTTCATGATCAAAGATAGCAGTGTGAGACCGGCTGTGCATACCTGTAACCCCAGCACTTGGGTGGTAGAGGCAGGAGGATCTCGAGTTCAAGGTCATCTTTGGCTACATACCCAGTTTGAGGCCAGCCAGAGTTGGCCTCAAACAAAATGAAGCAAAGACTCACCAGACAGCTTTGTGGTATCTTCAACAGCATCCACTTCTCCGTGATGGGGATGCCTGTGATTACAGTGGACCCACAAAATAAGCTCTATCTCAGGATTCTTAAAGATAACATGGTCACAGCGGTCTGTGAATTCTTTTGAGGGGGATATTCCTTAACCAGACCCCTCTCCGCCACCCACTCACTCCCGAATAGACTTCTACACCATTTTCTCTCTCCCTGGCCTCTGGCTTTGTCCGACCTTCACCTTTAGTTGCATTCCTTGCTGTCTATTTCACTGAGAACATAACAGAAAGAAAGTGACACCTGGACTGCCCCATCTGGATCCACATCCCTGGCTTCATGAGTACCATAGCTGAGAACTGCTTCTTCTCCGAATGCCTCTTGCCAAGGCATTGTTGGTCAGTGACTTTGCCTTCTCGCCTTCAGAATCAGCCTCCTAGGACTTCCAGACACATTGATCTTTTTGTTTCTTTTGCAAAACAACATCCCACCTCTCATTAGAAAAAACAGAAAACAACAGAAGCTGGCGAAGATGTAGGGAAAGTGGAATCCTATGCCCTGTGGGTGGGCTGTAAAACAGTGTGGAGGCTGAGTCAGGCTGTAGGATTCCTTCAGAAAACTAAACGTGTGCAGAGAGACCCTGGATTCCATGTCAGACACTGGGAAATATTAAACATAGGACTACCACACCAGTAATTGCACGCCTGGATATCTACCCAGAAGTGTTTGAAATGCATATCTGAGCCAGTATTTGAACACTGCTGCTCACACATTGTTCATATGAACCAAAAAATGGAGTCAACGCCAGTGCCCACCAATGACAGACAAATGTTTGATGCAGATGTAATGAGTGTATTCACCCTTAAGAAGGAAGGGGCCTGTGATAATGGCTCATGGGAGACAGCTCATTTGGTAAAGTCTCTGCCATGAAAGTGTGAAGACATGAGTTTGTATCCTTAGCACCGAGTAAGAGCTGGGCATAGTAGCATGCATCTGTGCCTGAGGGTTGAGACAGGTGGATCCCTGGAACTTGCTGGCCAGGCAGCCTAGCGTTGGTGAGCTCAGTGAGAGACCCTGCCTCAAAAAATAAGGTAGAGGGTGGAGAGATGGCTCAGCAGTTAAGAGCACTGACAGCTCTTGCAGAAGACCCAGGTTCGAGTCCTAGCACCCACATGACGGCTAACACCGTCTGTTACTCCAGTTCTAGGGAATCCAACACCCTCTTCTGACCTCCGTGGGCACTGCACGACATGGGTGCACTTACATACATGCAGACCATATACTCATACACATAAAATAAAAAAATAATAAAATTAAGTGGAAAGTGATAGAAGAAGACATATGATGTCACCATCTGCCTCAATATGCATGTGTGCACATGTACACATAAACATATGCACACAAAATAAATAAAGTCAAAAATAATTTTAAAAGAGGAAACTAGAGAAATTGTTCAGTCAGTAACGTACTTACCATGGAAGCATGAGTACTTGAGTCCAGTACCCTGCACCCGTGTATTGCTAAAATTCATCACCTCGGGATGTGTAAGCTATGTCTAAACCCTGCCCAAGAACAAACAGACATATAATTCCACCAAAGTTCACTCTGGGGAACTGGTGAGTTCATTAGGCTTACTTACAGAACAACGGGTGAGCAGCTAGAAGCAGGAATGTGGGAGGCCTTAAAGCAGTCACACTGGAAGGTCTGCACTCAGCGTGGATGATGGTTCCCCCACAGTGCATAGACAGAGCGCCTCCCATAGTCCTTCCCTGCCTGTTTCTAGTCCCTCCCACAAGGACATGGGCACTTAGAGCAGAACCCCACACAGCTGGTTGGAAGAAGTGGCTGGATACTCAGGTGAGGATCCCATGACCCACCTCCTCATCCCATGACCCACTTCCCCACCCCTCCAACAGTCCACAAGCCCAGCTGAACTTGTGCAAGCCGGCCCAGCTGAACTCCTGAAGATGGTGGCAGTTTGGCTCAGAGGCTAGTCCTGTACAGCATCATGTTTTAAAAAGCCAGGTTGACTCAGTGCTTAAGAGCACTGCCTGCTCTTGCAGAGGACCTGGGTTTGATTCCCAGCACCTGAATGGCAGCTAACAACCATCTGTGACTCCAGTTCCAGAGGAATCCAACACTCTCTTCTACTTTCGTGGGCACTGCATGACATGGGTGCACTTACATACATGCAGGCAATACATTCATACACATAAAATAAAAATAATAAAATATATCTTTTAAAAAAGGATTTTAAAAAGCCAGGTATAGCAGGGTGTGGTGGCATGTGCCTTTAATCCTGGCACTCAGGAGGCAGAGGCAGGTGGATTTCTATGAGATGGAGGCCAACCTGGACTACACGGTGAGTTCTGATCTATACAGCAAGTTCCAGCTGGGGCTACATGGGTGTGGTGGCAAGCACTTTGAGACTTTAAGCTTAGTGTTGGGGAGGTAGAGACAGAAGATCCCTGGGGCTTGCATTTACACACATGCGCCCACATGAACATTCATCCTACACAGGCCTAGTACACACATACACACACATAGAAATATGATGGATGATGAACAAATGGAAAAGAATTCTGATACCAGCTGCAACATGAATTAACCTGAGGACCATATAAATGAACTAAACCTGTCACAAAATCATTTAAAAATATTTATTATTTTGTTATTATTTTTATTTTATGTGTATGAGTGTATTGCTTGCATGTACGTAGGTGCACCCATGCCATGCAGTGCCCTCAGAGGTCAGAAGAGGGCATTGGATCCCCCTGGAACATCTGTAACTGGAGTTAGAGGTGGTTATTAGCTGCCATGTGTCTGTGCTGAGAATTGAACCTGGGTCCTCTGCAAGAGAGCCGGTGCTTTTAACCTCTGAGCCATCTCTCCAGCCCCACCAGCCACAAAATCTTGAATGATTCTATTTCCATGAAAGACCTAGACTATAGTCAATTCTATAGAGATGAAAACCCGAATGGGAGTTGCCGGGGGCTGGGGAGGAGGCAGTGTGTTACTGTTTAATGGGACAGAGTTCTGGAGACGAGTGGTGGCAAGGGTTACACAACAACGTGCGTGGTTCCATCCCCAGCATCTGGTGTGGTGGTACAGGCCTGCCATCCCAGCCTTGGGAAGCAGAGGAAGGAAGATCAGAAGGTCAAGGTCGTCCTCAGTTATGTAGCAAGTTTGCGGCTAGCTTGGGCTCATGAGATGCTGTCACCAAAATTCAAAATAAAAAAAAAACACCATAAACAGATCTTGTCAGATCCTGATGTCTGAGCCCCTGCTGGGACGGAGCAGCTACTAAGACAGAGCAGAAAGAAATGAAACAGACAGCATCGGACAGTGCTGAAGAGGAGGTGTTAGACTGGGGGGGGTGGGTAGGGGAGACCCAAGAGAATGGAGATGAGAGGACAGAAATGGGACAGGCAGGGGAATGGACAGGTACAAAGGTGTCGTCCCATCCTGAAGATGAAAACAAAGAGGCTGGCGGTGTGAGGCTTCTTCTCCACCCGCCTCTGCTGTTCCTCCCTCTCCCAGCTGGTACCCTGGGGCCTGCCCTCTGCCCTCTGCCCTGGCATGCGAAGCTCTAGCAGGAGGAGAGGGAAGTCCTCCGTCCCTCCTCTCCGCACTCTCTCCTGGGGCTTCTGCCGGTCTCTGGCAGCCGTTGGAGCTGCGCTCAGGGCCTCCACTTACGGGAAGCTGGGATCCTGACTCACACCACAGACAAGAACTTCTAGAGCTTCAAGATGGCTCAGCAGGTAAGGGCGCTTGCCAGCATGTCTGAAAACTTGGTTCCATACCTGGAACCCACACGGTGAAAGAAAAGAATGAACTCCTGAAAGTTGTCCTTTGTCCCCCACCTGTACACCATGAAGCATACCTGCACGCACATGTACACACACAGATACACATCCTAAATATTTAGAAAAGTCCTTGAAATGGTCAGCTCAGCAGTTAAGAGCTGCTGTTAAAGAGGACCTGGGTTGAGTTCCCAGCACCCCCATGGTAAAGAGTATTTCTAGCATGATACACAATAAATTCTACAAGAGAGAGGGGGCTGGAGAGAGATTAAGAGCATTGGCTGTTCTTGCAGAAGACCCAGGTTCAATTCCCAGCACCCACCTGTGTCATGTGATGCCCACAGAGGGCATTGGATTCCCTGGAACTGAAGTTGTTAGCCACCATGTGGGTCCTAGGAACCAAATCTGGGTCCTCTGCAAGAGCAGCCAGTAGTCTTAACCACCGAGCCATCTCTCCTGTCCTATTTTTCTGTTTTTAAAGTTTTATTGAATATTGGTTTTCTGGGGTGAGGGCGTGTGTGCCATGTTACATGTGGAGGTCAGAGGACAACCTAAGGGTGTTGGTTCTCTCTCTATCATGTGGGTACTGTGGATGGAATTTTGGTGGTCAGCTTGGGCCCCAGGGTTGGAGTTTATTAAGTACGTTTTCTATGAGGCAAATCCAGCACACATGTGTTTACAAAGAAGTGCCTGTCTTTAAGTTTCAGAACAACAGTTATATGTGTGATTTTGTGACTTGTGAAGTCACATTGTTCAAAGGATGTAATTTACAACCAGGTTCAAAGATTAAGTAAAGTTTAAAACTTAAGTGAAAAAAAAGAGCGAACGGGTTTCTCTTATCTTAAAGAGCGCCCTTGTTTAAATGAAGTTGTAAGGTGGTTTATGAGGTTCACTACTGAGGTTTAGGGATGAGAGGACTGTTGATAAGGGGAAACTCAAAGGTCACTTGTTTTGACCCTCGGTATAGTCAGTGAAGTGTTTGACCACCCTTGGTGAGATAGCACTCAAAAAGGGAATATTGTCTGTGGAAGAGGGCCTGTGTAGGTGTGTGTGTGTGTGTGTGTGTGTGTGTGTGTGTGCGCGTGTGTGAAAGAGCCAGGAGGGTATGTGTGTGTATATGTCTATGTGTTGTGCAGTGCAAGGTCAGAGGAGGACACTGAGGATCCTGACCTGTCACTCCCTGCCTTATTCTCCATGTTGACACAGGGTCTCTCACCTGGAGCTAGGCCAGAAAGCCTAAGCAGTTCTTCTGCCTCTGCCCCCTCCTGCCCAGCATTGGGATTACAGGTGTGCATGTGGCCACACCCAGCTTTTTATTTTTACATATTTTTAAACTTCTGTGTATATATGTGTGTGCCATGTGTGGGGGTAGGTGCTTCTGGATGCCAGAAGAGGGCATTGGGTGCCCCCAGAGCTAGAATTACAGGTGGTTGTGAGCCATCCTACATGATGGGAATTGAACTTGGGTCCTCTGAAAGAACAGGAAGCACTTTTAACAGCTGAGTCATCTCTCTAGCCCCCACACTGGGTTTTTGTTGTTGTGTCTATTTATTTGTTTTTATTTTATGTGTTTGAGTGTTGTATCTGCATGGATGTATGTGCACCTGTGTCACACAATGCCTGTGGAGGACAGAAAAGGGTATTGGATTCTCTGGAACTGGAGTTATGAACAGTTGTTAGCTGCCATGTGGGTGCTGGGATTTGAACCTTGCGTCTTCTGCAAAAACAGCCAGTGCTCTTAACCACTGGGCCATCTCTCCAGCCCCCATGTCTGGTTTTTATTGAGGTGCTGGGGATTCGAACTCTGGTCCCCATGTTTGCGCATTAAGTGCTTTTATTCACTAAACCACCTCCCTGACCCTTCATAGCTGTATCATCTGCTGTGTCTTGACTCTCAGCCAGTAACAATGCAAACCTGATCTTGGGGTGAGGAGCTAATTTCCCTGTCCAGGTTCCCTTGGTTTTCTATCCCTGTATCCCCCTCATACCTAAGCTACCACCTTGCTCAGCCTCTGCCCCTCCCTACTGTGCTCTAACAGCCTCCATCTGGCTTGTGTTTTTCCTGGCATTGCTGGTTGGATGCGTGGGCTCTCCTAATGATGAGCTGTCCTTGGCAAAGCCTCTTCCTGAAGCTTCTGAACTGTTTTACTTCCTGAGTTTTAAGAAGCCCTGGAGGAAAATTGCTACCCAACAACACTGAGTTCCAATTCCTTGAGCTTCTCCAACTATATAATGGGCTTAATACCAGCCCTGACCCCATGAGAGACTGATGTGTGAAGTGAGCTGAGGGCTAGGGTTATGGGTCGGTTGGTAGAGTACTTGAAGCCCTGGGTCTGACCCCCTAGAACCACATAAAACACCCCAAATGTGGTGGTGCATGCTTGGAATCCTAGCACAAGGGAGGCAGAAGCAGGAGGATCAGCAGTTCAAAGTCATTATTGGCTACATAGTGAGTCCAAGGCTAGCCTGGGCTATATAAGACCCTTTAAAAACCAAAACCAAAACCAAAAAGCAGCTGAGCCAGGTGCAGGGACTGATATGAGGCTTCAAATGATGGGTGCTGTCCCTTCCATCTCTGACTCCTCCTGCCACTGGGCGTTGAGCATTAGTAAGGGCGAGGCCTCAGGATCTAGCTATGACTCGCACTATTGACGCAACAGTGGACAGATAATTATGAGGAGGTAGAAATTTGGAGCAACTGTGGCAGCCACCTGGCTGATGGGTAACCAGTCAACATGGCCAGGTGCAACCTCTTGGTTGTTTTCTTCAGCATAGAGCAAGCTGTCTGGCTAGGCTGGGGGCAGGTCAGGTGTGGAGGAAATGTCACTTCGCCTATTAATACACAATGCATACTGATAACAGTAACGGAGACCAGAGTCTATGTCCTGTAAGCTTACCTTGCACAGGAATGAATCCTGGCTATTCGGCTTCCTGTCTGGGTGACCTTAGGCATGTAAAGGAACTTCTTTGTGCTCCATTCTCCTTATCTGGGGAATACTTATCTGGGTTAAGAAAATACTTCCCTGGACTAAAGAGATGGCTCAGTAGTTAAGAGTGCTGCTGCTCTTCCAGAGGCCCTGAGTTCAGTTCCCAGTTCCCATGCTGGACTATTCACAACTGCCTGTGGCTCCAGTTCTAGGGGATCCGATGCCCTCTTCCTGACTCTGTGGGCACCTGTACTCACAGGTGCACATACCCACACAGGCACAGACATATGCATAATTAAAGAGAAATCATCTGGGCATGGTGGTATACAACTTTGATCCCAGCCCTTGGGAGTTAGAGGCAGGTGCATCTTTGAGTTTCAGGCTGGCCAGGTGTACATAGTAAGACCCTGTCTCTAAGGAAAAAAAAAAAAAAAAAAAGAACAAATAAATGGGAAGAAAATACTTCTCTTGGAAGGAGGCGTGGTCCTGAGCTCCTACCTGTAAGCAAGAAACTTAAAACAGTGCCTGGCCCACAGCAAGGGCTCAATGCATGTCAGTCTTTGGTGCAGGTGCTGGGTAGCAACCAAGGATAGGACAGACCAGGGCCCCCATCTCTGCGGTCACACACCAGGAGGGCTGTGGTAAGAAACGCATTCTAACCAGGGGGTTAGAATACAGAACTGAGAAAAGGGGCAAGGGCATGGGGTTGGGAAGGCTTCTCTGAGGTGCTGGTATTTGAGCCTTGGTGAAAGGAGGTGGCAAGACATCTCAGTGACTGTCAGGTTGGGCAGACCTGAGGTTGGGAAGAATGGCCTCATGAGCCCAATACAGGAAGTCGGGTTTTACTTTCAGTTGACACTGGAGTGTGGGAAACATTCTAGCATGCCCTGCCTTAGAGTTAGGACACAGACTTGCATAACTCCATCAGGGAGGCTGTTGTAGGAGAAAGGCGCTTACCGTCCCTGCTTTGAGGACCTGAAGGTAGGACTGGCAGTGCTGGGTGTGGCGTTTATCTTGAGAGTAGGCTGCTCGCAGCGAGAGCCGGCTCCTCCGGATTGCAAAAACAAGCCCTTGAAGTGTGGGTGGCAAAGAGAAGGTACGTGGCCCTGACTGCGAGTCCAGAACCCAGTAACCAGAACAACATCGGAAAGCTGGGCTTGGAGGCTGTCTGAGAAGGGATTGTCCCAGGAACTCAGAGCTTGTGAGGCAGAGGCATGTGGATCTCTATGAGATCAAGGCTGGCCTGGTCTACATAGTGAGTTCTAAGGCCAGTTTGGGTTACAGGGAGACCCTGTCCCAGAAAAACTAACTAAATAAATAAAGCAAGCTAAGCCTGAGCCTGTTAGTGAGCCAGGGAGCAAGCAGCATCCTTAGTGGTTCCTGTTGTTCTTCTGAGGCTGTGAGCTCCCTGGTCAGAGGAAATGCTAATTAGACTAGCAAACAGTCCTCTTTTCGGATTCCTGCTTTGAATTCTAGCCCCGACATCCCTCAGTGATGAGCTGTGACCTGGAAGCTATGTCCTGTAAGATGACGTAAACCCTTTCCTTCCCCAAGTTGATTTTTGATCAGAGATTTGCTTTAATATTCCTGCTAGGGTGTCGGGGGGTGGCATAGGAAGTTCTCAGGCTTTCTGGAGAGGGCGGTAGGCTTTCAGCAGAGTCCTAGCCTTCTGCATGTCCTGAGTAAGTCCGTCTCTTTCTGGTCCCCAGTTTCCCCTTCTGTATAGTGAAGACTTCAAGCCAACTCTGTATTTCTAGGCTCATCATCTTAAGGGGTTAGGTTCCCTCTAGAGGTACACTGAATGAGAACTTTGGGGGCTCACATCTATTTGATCTCCCACCCCATCACTTATCTAAAATTATACACCTTGGGGCTAGGGATGCAGTAGAGTATTTGCCTTGCATGTGAAAAGACTCTGGCTGGAAACATCCACTCCACAATACCACAAAATGAACAGATAAAACTGGATACCCCCCTTTCCCATCATGCTCTGGGGCTATTTGGTAAATGACAGGATGCCACTGTTTGAAAATAAGTTTTCTCCAATGGACCCAATAGACCAGACTGAAAACCAACATGGAGTTACCTATGCTCCACGTCACCAGACTAGAAACTGAGTTATCTAACTGCAACAAGTCAAGGGAATGAGAGGTAACAGCCTGGTTTCCTAGTCAGATCAGTCTCTGGCAACAAGTCTTCCTCTATTGTCACCCATCTTGCCTTAATCCTCTAACTCGTATTATAAAAAGTCACCACCCTACCATTGGTACCAATTTCAGTCCCAGCTTGTTTCTCTCTTGTTGCAGTAAAACACTGACCAAGAGTTTAGGGGGAGGAAAGGGTTTAGTTCATCTTACACTTTATAATCTATCAATAAGGGAACCCAAGGCAGGAATGCAAGGCAAGAATGCAAGGCAGGAACCTGGACTCAAGAGCTGAAGCATAGCTCCATGGAGATAGGCTCTTTATTGACTTGCTCCTCTGGCCTGTGCTCAGCTTGCTTTCTTATAGAATCCAGGACCACCTGCCCAGGAGTGGCACCAGCCCACAGTGAGCTGGGCCCTCCCACATCAATTAGCTATTAAGAAAATATCTCACAGATGTGGCTACGGGCCAATCTGATGGAGATAATGCCTCAGTTTGAGTTCCCTTTTCCCAGGAGTTGACAACTAACGCCAACCATGACCTTCCACTCCTCATCAACCTCAGCACGCAAATGAACCATTTTAAGCAGTTATGTTCCTGTCTTAATGGTAACTTCAAAATGTTCAGTCTATATTTCATGACACAGCCTTCTGTGTCCATGAAAACAAAGCTTTTTTACTCTACCCATCAGAACACTTACACTAATTACAGAATGAAGTATTGTCCTATATTCTAGAATTGCAAATTAAGCCAGTTAAGATCTTGATACTTTTACTGTAACTTTTCCCTTGGACTCAGAGTTATTTTCTTGGGTGCCCATGTCTGGTTTTGCATATTGTGAGTTCTCTTTTAATATAGCAAATAACATGAAAGCTTATCTATGTGGCTTGCATTGTCTGTAAGGGGACCTGTGTCATGCAATGCCTGCAGAAGCCAGAAAAGGGCGTCGGATTCCCTGGAACTGGAGTTATGGATAGTTGTTATCTGCCGTGTGGGTCCTGGGAATTGAACCTGGGTCCTCTGCAAGAGCAGTCAGTGCTCTTAACTGCTGAGCCATCTCTCTAGCTCCCTTAAAATTCTTAATTAAACTGGGTGTGATGGTGCACTCCTTTAAAGTCAGCATTTGGGAAGCAGAGGTGGACAGATCTCTGTTAGTTCAAGGTCACTCTGGTCTACATAGTGAGTTCCAGACCAGCTGGGGCTACAGGGAGACCCTGTCTCAAAAAGACCAAAAAACAAAACGAAACAAAAAATCACCCACTTAATTAAAAGAATTACATGTACTGGGCTGGAGAGATAGTTTAGCAGTTAAAGAGCACTTACTGAGGACTTAATTCCCAGCAACCATTTCTGGCAGCTCATAGTGATCTATAACTCCTGCTTCTGGGGGATCTGACAGCTCTGGCTTCTTCCTCCTGGTACCTGCAGTCACACGCACATCCCCCTACCCCCCCCCCATACACACACTACACATAACTGAAAAATAAATAAAAATCTATTCACCTATCATTTATCTTCTTCCTTATTTATTATTGATTGATTAGTCAATAAGTGTATGGGGGGAATTTGCATGTGGAATTCAGAGGGCAGTTTGCGGGAGTTGGTTTTCTTCTTCCATGATGTCGGTCCTGGGATCAAATTCAGGTCATCAGGCCTGGCTGCAAGCTCCTGGACCTGATGAGCCATATCTGGCCCAGTAGGTGAATTTTAATTACAGTGGGGAGGGCGGTTTAAGGAGGAAACATCATGGTTTGAGTGACAGACCTCTATGGTGTCCAGGTAGAGAACCGACTGTGGGTGGGTTAGATGGAAGGTGAGTCGCGCCCGTCAGGTGGATGGAAAGCAGGGTGTTATTGGAGGAAGAACATTGCGCTCCAATACTGGGTTCATGTACGGCTATGGCGGTGCTCTCGCCTGGGCCTCAGCTTCCTCCCTGGCCTTATGGGGCGGGTGGGAGTGTGCTTCAAGCCTCCAGACTCCAGTCTCCAGCCCGGCTCCCGCAGCCCTGCAGGAGCGGCGGTTGCCGCTAGGGGCGCCTCCTCGATGGCTCGGCGCTCGGCTGGCCAGGCGCCGGCGCGTCGCCGCTCGATTGGTCAGGTCGAGCGCGCGGCCTGCGCCATTGAGGCGCGGCGAGAAGCAGCTCCGCGCAGTGCCTGACCGGGCCGAGCTGGGCGGCCGGGGACAGGACAGGTAAGGGCTGAGCGGGGCGGCTCCGGGCGGCGGGATTCACGGCCAGCGCGGCTTTCCCGGTGTGCTCAGACCGGGGCCGGGCTCGGGGTCCGCGGCGGCCGGCCTCTCGGGGAGCTCAGGGTGGCCTCGCGGGGACCCCGAAGCCCGAGTGTCGCCGGACACCCCAGGCCGGGCTCGGGGGCAGGCTTGGCGACGTCCCCTGGTTTGGGGGCGCCCCCGGCCAAGCCCCCACCTCTGGCAGGTCCCCCCTCGTTCGTCCGGTGTCGTTGCCCTCCCGCGGGGGTCAGGCTTCCAGCCTGCCTTTGCCCGACTCCCGGGGGTCCGTCCTCCTCCAGGTCGGGGGTCCCCCGGAGCCAGCCCCTCCAGACTAGGGGCTCCGTCCGCTGCAGGCAGGCTTGGGGTTCTGACAGCGGACAGTGCCGCGGGAGGTGGTGGTGGGGGGGCGGTGCCTTCTGGACAGCTCCTGCGTGGCGCCGACCCCCGCTCGGGGCTGTCCCCCTGTCGTAGAGCTCCCCGAGTGGCTCAGCGCTCAGAGGAAGTATGCCTTGAGTCTCACTGCCGATCCTTCGCGTTCCCCGGGCTGGCCTCCTCCCGGGGAGGGGCCTGGCTCAAGGTCATGGCCGGCTGTCTGCCCGGACTGTTGACTGAGCCCAGATCCTCAGTGTCACTTGCCCCACCGGAGAGCAGAAGCCAAGCCAGGTGGGAGTTAGTGCCCGGCGGCTGCCTAGAAGTCCTGATGGACCCGAGCATATAAACCCTGGGATTCTGGCCAGCCTTGGCGGCCCTTCCTGAAACCCGATGCCTTAAGGGAATCCTTGTAGTGGCCTCCAGCCCGGTCTAGATGCTTAGCAGAGCTAATGGATGCTTTCTGGCTTGGGCCTCAATTTCTTGAGCAGGGCATCTTAGGGCTCTAACCTTCCACGTCTTTTTAATCGGGGACTTGGTGTTCTTCCATCTTTCAGGGCAAGTGTGGTAAGGCCTGAACCTGGATGAAAAATGACAGTAGTTTCTCACACATTTATTTATTATTTTTATTCTGTGAGTATGAGTGTATTGTTTGCATGTATGTAAGTGCACCTGTGTCACACAATGCCCACGGAGCTGAGGGCGTTGGATCCGCTTTAACATGAGTTAGAGATGGTTGTTAACCGCCATGTGGGTGCTGGAATTGAACCTGGGTCCTTGCAAGAGCTGCCAGTACTCTTACCTTCTGAACCATCTCTCCATCTCCCCCAAACCCCTATCTTGTTGTTTACATTTATTAATTTTGAGTATGGGTGTGGGTGTGAATGTTGCACAGTTGGAGGTCAGAAGACAACCTGCTAGAATCAGTTCTCTCCTTCCACCTTGTGGGTTCCCAGGATTAAACTCAGTCATCCTTACTGAACCATCTTGCTTGCCTGATAGTGGTTTCTCTTTACTGGGAAAACGTTTGTCATTGGCACTTCAGGGAGAGTTGGCTTTTGGCTATTGAAATTAATAGCAATGACAAAAATAAAGAGTACTCCAGCTTTAGCTGGGTGCCTAGGGGTGTTTGAGGCTCTTGTAGTAGGACTGGCTCAGTCAGTTTCACATTGTGTTTTAATGGTTTTCCTATTTAAAATAACAGTAGAGAAATGTTTCTTTTCCTTATGCTGAAATATTTTAAGAATTTTACTTGTTTATATGTATGTGTACTTGTGTAAATGTATGCCACATGTGTGAGAAGGTCAGAAGAGGGTGTCAGATCCATGGAGCTGGAGTTACAGGTGATTGTGAGCTGTCGGATGTGGGTGCTGGGAACTGAATTTAGGTTCTCTGAAACAGCTGTATGTGATCTTAATTGCTGAGCCATGTCTCCAGCTCTGTGAAACACTTTTGCTTAAAAAATTTTTGTTCTTGAAATTCTAAACAAACACCCAAGAATCTACAGATTCTTTGTTTTATATGTCTGTAGTATAAAAAAAAATCTTTGGAGAGAAATTAGGCACATAGTCTACTAAATGCGTCGATTAGTTTTTAACTTCTTGCTGACAAATCTTGAATGGAAGTGCTAGGTACTACTGACAACTAAGGAACAGTGTTTCCTGGAGTCTGGGATAACTCTTTGGAGCTGCTGTGTTTTGGTTTTCTATGTGGCAGCCTTTTCCTTGGGAATGAGTATATTTCTGGCACTAAGATGAATCACTAGTCGTGGGGCAAAGTCCTTGGAAAGGATCTTGAAAATAGACTGGTTCCAAGTAGGACACATGCCACAGGAAATCTGAAATGTCTGATGTGGTGGCTGGTATGCTCAGAGCAGGATTTATGACCTGTAGTTTTAATTGGGATCCATTAGCTGAGCGATCTGAAAGCCCATTTAAACTTTTGTGTATCAGTTTCTCTGATGTTAACCTTTATTTTTGATTACATTTATTTCTTTATATGTGTACACATTTGTGTGAACCTATACCACAACAAGGTCAGAGGACAACTTTTGAGAGTCAGTTCTCTCCTACCTTGTGTATCCCAGGACTTCAACTTCCACTGTCAGGCTTCATGGCAGGTGTCTTTACTTGCTGAGCCATCTTGCTGGCCCTCATGTTAGACTTTTATAGCAGTAAAAATCATCAGTGTACCCTCATGAAAAACCTTTACACAAATATTTGCATATTTACATAAATGTCATAGATGTACTAACATTGGATGAAACTCAAAACTGTCTTTTAATTGCTAAGCAATATTTTGGTAAATTTCAGAATTTTAAGTACCTGTTTGTTTTTGCAAGAGTCATCTATATATATTGTTGATAATATTGGTAAGCAGTATTGTACCAGTTACTATAACAAGAAATTGTAATTCAATTCTGAATCTAAATACCATCACCGTAACCAGAAACTTTCTAGTGTTTGTCTTTATTAAGATAGTTCATTAGGTCAGCATCATCTGGGGCACTTAAGATTAGTGATAGGGCTGGGGAGGTAGCTTGGTTGGTATAATCCTTGCCTGGAGTGCACGAAGCTGTGGGTTTAGCCCTTAGTACCACATAAACTGGAAGTGGTGATGTACACTTGTAACCCCAGCACTGAGTAGGTGAAAGCAAGAGGATCAGATGTTCAAGGCCATCCTCAGCTATATAATGAGTTCAAGGATGAGCTGGGATATATGAGATCTTGGTTCAAAAAAAAAGGGGGGGGAGGGGATTAGTGATAAAGCATTGCCATCTCTCTCCAATTTACGTGATTTTGCAAATGGTCTCTATAACTAATTTTGCATGAGGATATCTGGACCTCATATTGTTGCAGAAGGTGTGTTTCGTTCACATAGCCTCATGAGCATTTTTGCTTTGATCTAAGTTAGTGTGTCTCAGCATTTGGGCTGGATGAGTCTGTGGTGTGGGGCTGGCATGGGCATGGTAAGATGTTTAGCAGCTTCCATGGACTCTTCTAGCAAGATGGCCACACAGCTCTAAAGTAAGGATGATCAAAAATGTCCTCAGATGTTGCCTGATCCTGCCTTTGTGAAAATCCCTGATGAGGGCAGTCTAATCCCAAGTCAGTCAAGAAAGTGTGTCGGTGAGCGGTTTTATTGAAAAGACACAACCTCAGATTGCAGGGACTCATTAGTGAGTTTCCCAACAGCAGCAACAGCAGCACCTTGTGAGTGTACATGCCAGGCCTTCTCTTCCTGCCAGGGAATCTTGCTGTAGTTCTTCCCGCCTCTGTTTGACCTATGCTGTGCATTCTTCCACTCTGGGCAGGCAGAGTAGGAAGCCAACTTAGAAATCATCCAGGCTTCTTTAATGGTTAATTTCCTTTTTCTTTTCTTTTATAGAGTCTGTGACCATGAGAGAGAGAGAGAGAAAAAGAATGATCCATGATTTCTAAGCAACTTTTCTTGAGGAAATAGTCATGTTGGAAGGTCTTGTAGCCTGGGTTCTCAATACCTATTTGGGGAAATATGTCAATAACCTGAATACGGACCAGCTTTCCGTTGCACTTCTCAAAGGTGAGTGTGCATCTTTCTTTTTGGTAAAGTATGCTCTTTCTTTTATTCTTAGTTAAAATTTAAAAATGTTTACATTTATTTGTGTGTGTGTGGGCTGGGGGACACATGGTGCCATGGTGTGCTTTTGAAGATTAGAGGATTCCTCGTGGGAGTTATTTCTCTCCTACCACATGGGGTCCAGAGATCAAACTTAAGTTGTCACCCTGGAGCTGGAGTTACAGGCACATGTGAGTTGCCTTGCATGAGTGCTGGAAATTGAACTCAGGTCCAGTAGAAAGCACTTGTAGCCACCCAGCAATTGCTTCAGCCCCTGCCATTTCATTTCTTTGAGACATGGTCTCTCTCTGAACCTGGAACTTGCCACATCAGCAAAATTCACTGGCCAGTGAACCTCTCAGGATCTGCCTGCTTAGCCCCCCCCCCCCCCGCACCCCTTTGAGTTCACAGACTTGTGATCCCATGCCCAACTTTTACATGGCTGCTGGGGATCCAAACTCAAGAGCTCATGCCTGTGTAGCAAGCACTTTACCCACTGAGCCATCTGCCTAGCCCAAAGTATGACATTTCTCTTTGTTGTTTGCTGTTTCTGTATTATTTTAATGTTCACAGGTCTTTAGACTGAATGTGTATAAAGGATATACATTTTCCCATGTGACCACAGCAGTTATTACAATGTAACTTAACTATGCAACTCTATTACTCTGAACTTTAGGTAACTTAAAATTAAAAAAAAAAAATTTATTTATTTTGTGTGTGTGTGTGTGTGTGTGCTCACATGAGCATGTGCCACAGCATGCATGTAGATGTCAGAGGCTGATTTGTGGCAGTTAGTTCTCTCCTACCAAGTGGTTTCCATGAATAGAATTTAGGTCCTTAGACTTGGAGGTGAGTACCTTCATCT
Organism: Eospalax fontanierii; assembly: GCA_035773235.1. NCBI lineage: Eukaryota > Metazoa > Chordata > Mammalia > Rodentia > Spalacidae > Eospalax > Eospalax fontanierii. Next base: position 8,625,768 of record CM069553.1, read on the forward strand.
ATTGAGCCAACTTTCTGAACTCCCATTAAAAATTATTTTTGTATTAGAATTTTAAAAAATAAAGATCTTGGGATTGAAAGATGGCTCAGAGTTTAAGAGCCCTGGCTGCTCTTGTAGAGGACCTGCGTTCAGTTCCTCGCACTCCCAAGGTGGTTAACAACAGTCCATAACTCCAGTTCCAAGGGATCTGGTGCCCTTTTCTGACCTCTGTGGGCATTGCACGACTTGTACTTACATATGTGCAGGTAATACACTTACACTACAGGTGGAATGAATCCCAGGGGCAGAGGTGGACAGCTTGTAGTACCTCTTCGAATGGTTTGGAGTCAGAAAGAAGAGGCTGTGCTGCACCATGGACTCCAAACTCAATTCCCCTTTGTTTTCTAAGATCATAGCCTTACTTGGCCTGGTCCTTTAGATAACGCAGAGCCGAATGAAGAGAATTTGGTTGTCAGTAGAGGTTGCTGAGAAATGGCTAAACTCCAAATTCACCCTAGTTTCAGTGAATAGATTCTGGACAATCTGAGACCAGGGATTTTGGGATGAGCTGCCCATGAATAAGCCTGTGAATTGTCTACTTGGAAATAAATGAATGACATTCTGGTTATAAAGTGTGTCCCTCCTTAGGGTGCTTTGTTGCCTGGCTCCCTGGAACAACCCTTCCCAGCAAGGCAGACCCCTTCCCAGAAGACAGGACCCTTCTCCAGAGGGCAGGCCCCTTCCCAGCAGACTGGCCCCTTCCCAGAAAACAGGACCCTTTCCAGAGGACAGGACCCTTCCCGGAAAGCAGATGTAGGTGCATATTTGAGTGTGTGGGCCATTAGGACATCTTTAGTCTTGAACCACTGCCACATTGTTTTGACTGATTTCTTTGCAGTAGGCGTCTGTTTCTTATTCTTTCATGTATTTCTCTCCTATTTCTTTCCCTATGCTTTCTGTGCTTTAGCATCTTTGGTTTTTATGGTGTGAGTTGCCTTTAATTCCTTACATTTCTCTAAGGCTGTACAGCTTCCAGGGAAATGGAGGGGGTGGGGTGGGGGTGGGGGTGTCGCTCTGGCCTTTGTGGCAGATTAGCATATGCAAACATAGGGCTGTTGTCAGTATAGGTGAGAAAAGACCACTGTGGAGTGCTTCCCTGGCATGTACAGGGATCTGGGTTCAATCCTTAGTACTGCAAAAATAAACAAAGGCACTAAAATTGCCCCTCTGTAACTTAGTTTTACCTGAGGAAAAGTTTTCCTGATTTTTGTTTTTCTTTTATGATCAATTTCTTTCCAACTGTGGAAATAGGATTATTTTGCTTTAGGTAAGTCTTATGGTGTTATCCCCCCCCCCCCCCCCCAGTAGACCTCATTTGCTTAGAATCTACCCAATTGCTAGATTTAAATCTTTCTTGGGCCTTCTTTCCAGCTACTGGCTGTTATCTTACTCCCTGTTCTTGAAAATACATATCTGAGACAGATTCAGGGGGCAAACCATTTTGCAACACGATAGCTGTTTCCTCAGCAGTTTGTGGCTAGGGACACTCTTCTCTCATTTTATTCTCTATGGTCTGAACAGTGCCTTGTACAGAGCAGAGTTTGGTACATATGTCCACATGAATGCCTTGCATAATCAGGATAGCGTGTATGGTAGCTTTTCCTTACTGTGACAAAATACCTGAAACAATCAACCTAAAAGCAGGAAAGGTTATTTTGGTTTTCACCGTTTCAGAGGTTTCAGTCCATAGTTTCGTGGCCCCACTGCCTCTGGACATGTAGTAATGCTGAGAGTACCTGGCAGAGCAGGCCTGCTTTACCTGTGGCAGCTGGGAAGCAGAGATAGGAGGGCCTCTGTCTCAGTATCATCTTTAAGGGTAAGTCCTCAATGACCTAACTTCTGCCAACAAGGCCCCATCTCTTAAGTGTTCTGCCACTTCCCAAGAGTGCTGTGGTTGGAGAAGCAGTCCTTAGGCCCACCTTAGTCCTGGGCCTTTCGGTGACATTTCAGATCCAGATGATAGTAGAGTGTGATCTGGCTGTCCTCTGCTCTGTGCACATCTGGATTGAAGTCATCACAAGAGCTGGTCCTGGTCTTCCCTGTACTTTCTGATCAGTTACTGTGCCTGTAGGGAAGGAGTGGGCCGAGAAAACCTATGCATGCAGCTGGCCTCTCCAGAAGAGTGAATCCTTTGGGTGACTAGTTTTATTAACTAAACTATGGAGTCTCTAGTGTTTTGTGCCCTGCACTCAATTTTGGGGGAGGGCTGGTGTTGAAGGTTGTAAGTGTTTATTAAAAAGAGCTAATTCCTGTGTTTCAGCCCCAGGGATTCTGATACGCTGCAATGCTTTCCCTTTAGCCTTCAGTGTCTTGCACACAGTAGGCACCTACAATCTGTGTTTTATGAATATTTCATGATGTTTTTGTTTTTAGGTGCTGTTGAATTAGAAAACCTCCCCTTAAAGAAAGATGCCCTGAAAGAACTGGAATTACCATTTGAAGTCAAAGCTGGTATGTGGAACTGAAGGAAAGGGAGGAAACTTTGAGTGTCAAGTTGTTCAGAACAGGAAAACCAAGAGCCTGGAGTTTGTGTCTGCTTGACCAGGAGCGGGAAGGACAGGAAGTGTTAGAGTTTAGGTCAGGCTTTCGGTGTGCTTGGGGTGCTTGTGTCAGGCTCGACTTGGTGGTGCAGGAGATGGCCAGTGACTCCCAGGCAGACTAAATCTGAGCTTGGAGGGAACCTGTGTCTTTAAGCACCCTGGTGGTTCCTGTATTCACTAAGTGTGAGGACCTCTGTTCTAGATACAGGAGATTCATGTTTCCAGAGATTTCATTATTGATATTACTGACAGTTTGTTGCATAAGAGATGGGCTCTGAAGCAGCATGCTTGGGTTCATATTCTACTTCTGGACTTTGGAAAAGCCACTTGGTCAATCCATGTGTCATCATAAAAGTCATTATAAGAACTGAGTGCAGTGGCTTATGTCCTAGCAATTCAGGAGAGTGATGCAGGAGGATGCTAAGTTGGAGCCTGGCCTGGGAGGTATCGTAAGACCTACTTCAGAGAAAAGTCATCATAACAGTTTTAAGATAGGGCTAGGGGTGTAGGCCGGTTGCAGAGCACTTGCCTTGCATGCATGGGACCCTGGGTTTTATTCCTGGTATTACGAAGAAACAAAACCAGAAAAACCCATAGTAGCATCTATTTGGTTTTGTTTCTTTTTTTTCCTGATGCCGTAGACTGAACCCAGGGCCTTGTACTTCCTAGGCAAGTGCTATACCAGAGCTAAATCCCCAGTCCCATGGTATAGCTCAGGTTGGCCACAAACTCATGATCATTCTATCTCTTCCTCGCCAGCATTTCCTGTCAAAATGCAGTACCATAACTGGCAGTTTAAAACACACACACATACACACACACACTGTAAAAGTAATCTCTGCACCTTTATTAAAGGGAATTGGTACAATTCTGAGAAATGGGCAGAACTGAAACGTGTATAGATGGAGCTGGAGAGATGGCTCAGTGGTTAAGAGCACTCACTGGCTGTTCTTGCAGAGGACCTGGGCAACCGTCTGTAACTCCAGTTCTAGGGGATCCAACACTTTCTTCTGGCTTCCTGGGACATTGTACGCACAGGTATACTTACATAAGTTCAGGCAGAACACTCAAACACATAAAATAAAGATAAAAATCATTAAAAGATTTTATAAAAAGTGCATAGACATCTAACTAGATGTTCCTTCTCCCAGGTGTAATTGGGAAAGTGACCCTTCAGATCCCCTTTTATCGCCCACATGTGGACCCTTGGGTGATCTCTATCTCCAGCCTCCACTTAATTGGTGCCCCCGAGAAAATCCAGGACTTCAACGATGAAAAGGAGAAGCTATTGGAAAGGGAGCGCAAGAAAGCTCTGCTTCAAGCCTTGGAGGAAAAGTGGAAGGCAAGACACTGAGCCTGGGCTGTGAGGGGAGGCCCTGGTGATACCCTAAGGAGAAGAACCTGGGTTTTGCTGACACTGGCTCTTTCCCTTGCAGAATGAACGCCAGCAGAAGGGGGAGTCCTACTGGTATTCTGTCACTGCCTCAGTCGTCACGAGAATAGTGGAGAACATCGAGGTGAGTCCTGGTGTTTTTGTTTCTGAGCCGCTTGTTTCTTGTGGGTTTAACTGATGTGGCTGCTCAGGTGTGTCATTTTGTAGGCCAAGCCAAAGGAAAACCAGAAAAGCAAGTACAGGCTCTGAAGAAGACAGGTTCTTCTTGCTTCAGCATGTGAGGAGGTGTTTTCATTCCACTTCCGTTCCCCTTACCACACTTTCTTTTTGAATGTTGGACTCCTACTTGCTAAAGGATTTATCACCTCAGAAGCTAGATTACCTAAGCCTTTATGACTGTGGTTTCAGGGCCAGTCATTTAACCATTCTGGTCTCAGTTTCTTCATCTGAAAAATAAGAGAAGTGGTACCCATTACCTGTATGCTGTGAATTGTGGCCCATGAAGGAAGTCAGCTGGCTTCTCATTGATGTTTATGCTTGAGATTTGGTGAGCTCTAGTATGCTACTGGTCATATTTTCTAAAGTAAATACACTTTGAATCATCAGAAACGGGATTATGGGACTGACCTTCATCCATGTCCTCAGACTTAGCACATACTTACATTCTCTAGGGTTTTCTTACAGTGACAAGGTAACCCAGGCCAATATGATCAAAGTATGCCTTGCTAGCCAAGAGTACATCTGAGGTTGTTGGCTTCATAACTTCCTTAACTTTGATAAAAAGATTGGGGTATTTCAAGGCACTGATGTGTTTTTAAAAATATTTTATTTATTATTATTTTTATGTGTATGCGTGTATTGCCTGCATGCATGTAAATGCACCCGTCTCATGCACTGGCCTTGGACATCAAAAGACGGTGTCAGATGCCCTGACTCTGGAGCTCTGGAGAATTGTTAGCCAACATGTGGGTGCTGTGAACTGAGGCCATATTCTCTGCAAGAGCAGCCAGTGCTCTTAACCAATGAGCCATCTCTCTAGCCACTGATTTTTTTAAAAAGATCATTATTATAATTTTTTGTACATATAAATGTGTGTACACATGTGTACCTGTATGCTTAATAAGTGTGAATGTCAGAGGTCCATGAGATTGTCTTCCAGAGTTACTCTTATTTTTGAGATAGGATCTCTTACTGAATTTGGAGCTCACTGATAGGATAGGTTAGCAGGTGAGCAAGCCCCAGGGGTCCTCCTGTCTCTTCATCTGACTTAATGAGGGTACAGGGGATTTGATCCCAGGTCCTCATGCTGCACACCAAGCATTTTACTGACTGAGCCATCTTCCCCAGCCTTGGTCGTTATTTATTTTAGTTTAATAATAGCTTTATTGATGTACTGTTTATATACCAGAAAGATTACCCCTTTGAAGTTGCAATTTTGTGTTTATTAAAAAAGATTTATATTTTAAGATTAGATACTAATCTGTACCACTGGCTGACCTAGGACTAGCCAAAAAAGACCAGGCTGGCCTCTAGCTGACAGAGATCCATCTGCCTGTGCCTCTTGAGTGTTGGGATTAAAGGCATGTGCCATCACACCCTATTTTTTATTTGTGTGTGTGTGTGTGTCTGTGGTCTGTGTATTCTATGTATGTGCAGGTGCCTATGGAGGCTGGAAGAAGGCGTCAGATTCCTGGAGCTGTAGTTACAGGTGGTTGTGGGCCCCTTGACTCTGGTCCTCTGCAAGAGCAGCAAATACTCTTAACCACTGAGTTATCCCACCAGCCCACAGTTTTGTGTTTTAATATATTTACAAAGTAGTGCATTGATTCAAATTATAATTCTGTAACACTTTCATTATCCTCCAAAGAAACTCCCTGTCCAGTTGGTAGGCACTGCCTGTTCTGCTCTCCTTATATTCCCTGGCTATAGCCAGTCCAGTTTCTTCAAGGACTTTGCTTTGTGAACATTTTATACAACAGAATAGCAGTGTGTGGCCTGGCTGCTTTCATTTGGCACAATCTTTCAAGGGTCTTCCTTTTTCTGAGTAGGTAATATGTACTTTGTGTAAATTGCTAACAATCAGCAGAGCTGGGCAGAAGTTAAAGCAGTGAAACGGATTTTACTTAGTAACTGCTGAGAAGGACCAGGAGCTCAGCTCCATTCTGATTTAGTAGGGGTGGCTGAACCCTCTAAAGAGAGCTGGAGGGTGTAGCCGGCAGAGTGAGTAGGACTCAAGTGAGAATCTGCAGTATGTGATTGGGCCAGCTGTGGCTGGGACTGGGCACTGCTTTTTGAGGAGCTCCCAAACTTCCAAAAAGACAACACTGTATTTTGATTTAACTTTCTTTTAAAAAGTTTTTGTTTCAATTAAAAAAAAATTTTTTTTAATTTTATCATTTTTATGTGTATGAATATTTTGCTTTCATGTAAGTGTACCACATAGGGAATGCCCACATTGGATCTCCTGGAACTGGAGTTATGGATGCTAACTAGCCACCATGAAGGTGCTAAGAACCAAACCTGGTTCTTCTGCAAGAGCAGCTAGTGCTTTTAACCATTGAGCCATCTCTTCAGCCCCTCTTGTTTTAAGTAAAAAAAAAAATTGTTTTTGAATTTCATATACTATATTTTGATTACATTCAGATCCCCTCCTCCATTGTTTTAATTGCAGTTTTTTTTTTGTTGTTGTTGTTCTAGCCAGTACGTGACATACATCCTAACCTCCCTTTTTTTCTTTTAGTTTTTTGAGATGGAGGGCTCAGCATGTAGCTAAAACACATGGTGATCTTCCTTCCTTATCCTCAAGAGTGCTAGATTTCCGACCTCCCTTTCTGAGAACATTTACTAAGCATGGCTTACAGTTGTAAACCCCTCCCATGTGCATATCTGTGCCTCTGTTTGTGTTTGTGTGTTTTCTACAACTCTGCATTCTCTTTTTTGTGTTATTTTTCTTGCACTTGCTTATTTATTGGGGGTAGGAGGTGCATGTGGAAGTCATAGGACAACTTTTGGGAGTTGGTTCTCTCCTTCCACCCTGTGGATCCTGGGAATTGAATGCAAGTCATCAGACTTGGTGGCAAGTGCCCTTACCTTCTGAGCCATGTCCTCTGCCACGCCTCAGAAATGTCTTTCTCAGAGATTTCAAGGCCGTTCCTCTGCTTTTGAGGGGGCGATGAAATGTTGCTGGAAATGTGCAGCAGGGTAGATAACCATAGCTGCAGTGAGTTCCTGAGTTGACACGGCCATGTCTTGTCTAGAAGACCTATCTGTGCATACCTACCCATCCTCTGGCTCCTAGATTCTTTCCACTTTCTCTTCTTCATTGTTTCCTGAGCCTTGAAAGAGTGTGATGGGGTCGGGACACACCTCTGTCTTTAGGGCTGAGCACTATACCTTCATTTGAAAAATTTCATTTATTGTGTGTGTGTGCGTGTGTGTGTGTGTGTATACGCTTGAGGTGGTGCTCTTGTGTTATGGATACAGAGTCTAGAGCAGAATGTTAGGTGTCTTTCTCCTTTGCTGTCTGCCTTATTGCCTTGAGACAGAGTCTCTGACTGAACTGGAAGCCCACCATTTTGTTTAGACTGTTTGACGATCAATCTGCCAGTCCCTGTGCTCTCAATCCTGGGCTTCAGACATCTACAACTGTGCCTGATGTTTTATATGAATTCTGGGCATTTGAACTTAGATTCTTATACTTGTAGATAGGGATCTAACCCGCTGGAGCATCTCCCCATCCCAGTTTGCCTTTTCAGAATGGCTGATGATGCCAGACACTTTTCCATGTGCCTCTGAGCTAGATGTCTGTATTTTTTTCTCACATTTTACCTTTGAGCTATACCTCCAGCCCCATTATTATTTTTAACCCACTGAAATAGAGCATCTTTTCTGTAGCTCATTTATAGGGACGAGAAGGAATAAGTATACACATAAATGGATGCGTACATCTTTATGTGCCTTGTCAACACTCCTGGGCCCAGGGGCCTACATAGGGAGACAGGGTGGCAGGACCAGGTATTTGGTTACAGTGGTATTGTTCTGTCTCTTTTCTTTTTAAAGTGTGTGTGTGTGTGTGTGTGTGTGTGTGTGTGTGTGTGCACATGCGCACGTGGAGGTCAGAGGACAACTTTCTGGAGTTGGTTCTTTCCTTCCACCTTTAGGTTCTGGGAATTGAACTCAAGTTGCTAGGTTTGCATGGCTGCTGAGGCATCTCTGAGATGGTATAATGGAAGCATTGTAGCTTTCTTCCTGAGACATCACAGAACTGTCGGTCCTGAGCCATTCATGCTTGTGCTTTTCTTAGGAACGTTCAGAATATGGAACAGGTGTGTTGATACCTGCCATGGTTTGACCCCCACCTCTGATATTCCACCTGCAGCAGTTACCTAAATGTGTTATTTGTTTCTCTTCCCTTTGCAGCTAAAAATTCAAGATGTCCATTTGCGCTTTGAAGATGGTCTTACCAATCCCTCCCATCCTTTTGCGTTTGGCATCTGTATCAAGAATGTGTCCATGCAGAATGCTGCAAATGAGCCCGTGAGTACGAGATCTGAACACAGATGAGAAGAAAGCTCCAAGCCAGGGGATCTGGGCTTCTGCCTTTTGTCCCTAGTGTCATGTAGTGAGAACCCCTCTCCCTCTTCCTCTGTGGGCATGTGCATGTCATCTGTGTAGGTATCAAAGTTAATTTGCTGAGAAGGGGAAACAGTTAATGTCCTCTAACCTTCTGTTATGTCACTTTCCTTTTTTATACAAAGAACCTGAGGTGCAAGGAGTTCCTGTCAGTAAAGGCTTTCATCTTCCACTCTCTTCTTGTAGGTCTGTCGCCAGGAAAGCTTATTTTGTTTGTAGTTTCAGTTTTGCCTGGGAATGTGTGCTGATGGTTTCCACATGTTCACCTAAAACAAGCAAACAAATTATGTGAGATTTCTGTTGTGTTTTAGACTTAATTGTTAAAACACTATTCTTTCTCTACACTCTTCACATACCCTTCTTCTTTTATGAAACAGAGTTTTCCTGTGACCCCAGTTGACTTGGAACTCAGAGTGTAGAACAGGTTGGCCTCAATCTCAACAGAGATCCGCCTGCCTCTCAAGTGCTGGATCAAAGGTGTGTGCCACCATGCCCAGCTTGTTTTTGTTTTTGTGATGGAGTTTCATAATGGAGTCCAGGTTGGCCCAGAACTCCTTGATCCTCCTGTTTCCACCAGGACTCCAGGCTGCAAACCATCTGAATTGACTATTTCCTATTCTAAAGTCAGATAATACTGCATTCCATAAACTAGCATGAGTGTTCTGAGGGCTGAGCAGAGGAGGTTGATACTGTAGACAAAGAAGGGCGAAAGAGAGCAGCAGCAGAGGACAAGTAGTTGATAGATGGTTTCAAAGTTTGAGTCAGGGTCTCCTGCAGCTTAGGCTAGCCCTGAACTGGATGTATGACTTGCTGTCTCTAAACTTGTCTCTAAAATTCTGATCCTCCTGTCTTTACATCCCAAGTGCTGGGATTCATAGACATGCACTACCATACTGGCTTAGCACTTTGTAATTTTTATTTAACCAAACAATTTATAGCCTGTAAGCCTTTTTGTGTGCTAGGTACTGTTGTCAGTGCTTTATGTGATTTAACTCAGTTAATCCCCCTTAGTTTTCATGCCATGATTATCCTTACATTACAGCTGGGACACAGAGGTGCAGAGGGAGGGGTGGAGCCTGTGGGAGCAGCTCTAGTGCTGCTTGTCAGAGGACCGCCTGCATGTCCTAGAGTGGCATCTGCTGCCTCCTCCTGTTTTTGTGAAGTTTTTTTTTTTTTTTATGACAGGGTCTTGCTGTGCACCCTAGGTTGACTTAGAACTCAGTTCTCCTGCCTCAGTCTCCTAAGTTCTCCCAATTTAGAGTTGTTTTGTGCTGACAAAGTGAGACCAAATGACTGTAGAACCTGAACTAGTCCCTGTGAGGTCCTGTCCACGGGCCTGTCATCTCTGACCCCAGTGCTCTGTAGCCTCCTGACCTGTAAGTGTGAACTCATCCTTCTCTTCACCCTTCAACACCCATATTTATTGATTCATAGTGTCCTAATTTTGCCTACAACAGTCAAAACACAGCTCTTCTGTCTTCACCTGACTACTGTCTTTCAGGATACCGCCAGGTTTTGCCTAGGCTGGTAAAAATATCTTCAGGCACCTTTGATTTCTTTTGTACCAGTACTTCCCAGTCTTCAAAAAACATTTTTACATTTTATTTATTTATTTGTTTGTTTATTCATTGTGTGTATGGGGGCATGCATGCCATGGCACCTGTTTGCAGGTCAGAGGACAACTTGTGGAAATTCTCTTCTACCATGTAGGACCCCGGGATTAAATTCAGGCTTTACTTGCTGAGATATTGTTAGCCCAGAGTGTGTCCCAATCTTTTGCACAACATTTTCACATAGAAAACTGATGGAATTTGTACAGTCTTTGGGCAGGTGGCTGTGGCTGCTGGGGCTGGGCATGGCTAACTCAGTGTGAGTGAACTTGATTGAAATGTACTTGCTTCTATAAACTTGCTCATGGACTTACTCAGGGCTTGCTTCTCTTGGCACACTAGGGGAGACTCTCTGCCTTATACTGTCACCTAGCTCTGGGTTTGAAACCTGCACCTACCCCATCAGACTGTCAGTGACTGCATGTCCATTCATTGTGAAATCCAAACTCTCCAAAGCAGCATAGACTTCTCTCCTAATGTGTGTGTCTCAAGTCCCCTGTGACACATTCCCATAGCTTAGGCAGCTTAAAGCTCCGGAATTAGTTTATTCTCTAGTTCTGGAAACCAGAAGTGTAAAACTAAGGAGTCAGCAGGATTGCTCTGCAGCCCCAAGGGAGATTCTGTCCATGCTAGTGCTGGCTGCTGGGAATCCCTGGTTCCTCAGCTTGTAGATGCCCCATTCTAGTCTCTGTGTCCGTCTTCACAGGCCTTGTCTAACCTGTGACTTTTTCTTCTTCATCTCTCTAATTTTAGACAGGGTTCCCCCTGCTGGCCTTGGACTTGTGTAGATGAGGCTGGCCTCAATTTCACTGAGATCTGCCTCTGCCTCCTGAGGCGGTGTACCACCACACCTGGCTACTTGTTTATTCTTCTAAGGACACCGTTCATTCATTGCTTCAAACCTACACCCCTGACCTCACTTTAACTTGATTATGACCGCAAAGATCTTGTTTCCACATAAGGACACATTCACAGCTTCTGGGTGACCTGGGCCTCTTGGAGGAAGATGCTGATCAACCCAATATCCCCAGTGAAAGCTAGAGCTACTTTCTAGTATTAAAGTAACTTCCTTACTCAAATATGTATCCGTGCCCATGAACCCATACTGTCCTGGCTGCTGTTCAGAGTGCTAGTGAAGAGATCTGCCTTGAGGATAGCAGGCCTTTGGTGTTGGCCAGCCATTTGTGTGACACTTCCAGATATTTTGACATTTACCTGCCCAAAGATAGTTTCTTTATCCTTGCTCACAGCATCTTCTGTATCTATCCCCTGCTTCAGTATAACTAAAAGTGTTTATGCATCTTTGTATTACCAGCTGCTTGGAATTTAAACGCTGTAAGATCAGACTGTTTCCCTTCAGTCTTGTATCCCCCAATCCCTGGCATAGTGCCTGGTGCATGGTGTCCTGCACATGCTTTGTTGAATGAATGAATGTATTCATGACTGAAGACGTCATCATCCCAGTTTCTTTTTTTTTAACCTCAGGTACAGAAACTAATGAGGAAAAAGCAATTAGATGTGGCTGAGTTCAGCATCTACTGGGATGTCGATTGCACTTTATTGGGGGACTTGCCTCAGGCGGAGTTACAGGTATGACTCTGACGGTTTTGACCTAGGGCTTTGTTGCAAGACAGCTCTGAAGGTATGTGGCGCAGGGTCTCTGCTTTGCAGGCTGTGATTCCCAGCCCCAGTGCTCCCTACAAGCATCTACTTTGAGGAGTGTTTGCCCGAGGTGCTTGCCTTATCTGCGGGTCTGAGCAATACACAGTGGTTGTGTGTCTTCTAAACTTGTATCAGACTACTGGGTAGGCTTTTTGTTTCTTTTTCACTTAAAGTTATGTTTTTAAGATGTCTGGCCAGTTCATTATTACTCTGTTTGCATGTAACATACTGTAGTTACTGTGTATTGACCAGCAGGTATTAGACATCTGGATTTTGAATGAACAGAGAAGTAAGTCAACTTCATAAATAGGGGTTGGCTTGTGTGTGTGTGTGTTTTTTTTTAATTTATGTATTTTTTTGTGTATGAGTGTTTTACCATGTGTGTACAGTGCTCACAGAAGCCAGAAGAGAGTGTTGGATCCTTTGGAAGTGGATTTACAGAGGGTTGTTTGCTTCCATGTCGGTATTGCAAACCAAAGCCTGGTCCTCTGCAAGAACAGCAAGTGCTCTTAACTTCTGAGTCATCTCTCCAGCCCCCTTGCTTGTGTTTGATGTTGAAGCATCACCTTTGGTGGCTTCCCTTAAGAAATATTTAAAAAGTATCAGAAGGTATTACTATTTGTGAAGGATTGAAGAAAAGCTTAGCTCAGTCTTTTAGTAAAGAAATCATAGATGGTTTAGGTGAAATAGAGAAAAAGGATTCATTTCCCCTACTCCATACTGTAGATTAGGTAACATTTGCTGCTGTGACACAGTCCTTGACTTAGCTTGACTGTTCCTCGCAAAACTCCAATATTGTAAGAGTGATGACCAGAGGAAGGCTGGTCTGCACAGAGCCGGTATTCTCGTCACACAGGAGGCCATGGCCAGAAGCATGGAGAGTCGCAGTCATCACTATGTCCTGGAGCCTGTGTGTGCCTCTGCTCTCTTGAAGAGAAACTGCTCCAAAGAGCCCCTGAGGTCCCGACACAGCCCGCGGATTGAATGTGATATTCAGCTGGAGACCATTCCCTTGAGGCTGTCTCAGGTACTTCTCTCTTCCCAGAGGCTCAGTCCTGAGGCGGGTCCTGAACCGCAGTGAAGGGAGGGTGCCCAGTAGATGCTTTGTTTTTAGCGGTGCTCCTCGCAGGAAGGACATGCTGTACTGCTGCCTTCCTCTAGACAAAGCCTAGTAGGTGCAGACCCCCTCTGCATCACATGATTGAATCAGGTTCAGCTCTGCTTAGTTTTGGTTTGGTGTTTTTATGTGCTGAGTAAGGAATACAGTGGACAGAGTAGCCATAAGTAGCTTGGCAACCCTTGGTATTCAGGGAGACATGCCCTTATGTGGATGCTTTGGTCACTGGGTTTCAGCTCAGCAGATTAACTAGTTTGAGTTGTTCTTGTTAGATGTAGGTCCTAACTCAGTAAAAGAATCAATTCTGCTCTAACCCAGTATCTCTCAATCTCTGACAAAAGCTACAGTACCGGCAGATCATGGAATTCCTCAAGGAGCTGGAACGAAAGGAGCGGCAGCTGAAGTTCCGGAAGTGGAAACCCAAAGTGTCTGTGTCCAAGAAGTAAGAGTGCAGCTGCATGTTAACTGTGAATTCATTTTGTAGCACACTCTTTTCTCTCTACATAGATCAAGGATATGGCTCCCTCCCCTTTGTATGTGATTGGAGAAAAAAAGTAGTTGCGTTAATTTTGATGCAATCAGTTAGATTTTAAAGTGTGAGTGCACTACCTGTGGAAATAGAAGCACCGCGGTACTGGACGAAGGGACCGTAAGATGCATGTTGTCATTATCGATATCCCTTAAAAATAAGATTTAATTAATTTTTTTAATTGCATATATGTGTGTGTGTGTCTATGTGTGGGTATTGTACATGAGTATAGGTGCCTTCAGAGGCCAGAGGAGAGCATTGAATCCCCTGGAGCTGGAATTACAGGTGGTTGTGAGCCCCCTAATGTGGGTGCTGGGAGCCAAACCCTGGTTCTTTGTAAGAGCAGTACATGCTCTTAACCAATGAGCAGTCTTTGTCCTCCCCTCGCCATTATTGATATTCTTACTGTATATTTGTTCCTGTAAAGGTTACTCTTTGATCCAGAGTGGGGAGACTCAGAAGGCCCTTGGTCTTGCCTCGCATACAGATCGTTGCTGCTCAGGGTTTGGTATGCAGTGGCTACACTGCAGGCAGTGCTTTCCAAACCTGCTTTTCTGTGTCTTTTTACCTACTCTGCTTGGCCACCATTTAGGTACACTGTAGTGTACACTTTCTAACTTCCAGAGCAATCTGCTTTTCATGTTACAATGATAAACTTGACCAGTCTAATATCAGAACACTGTTAAAAGATCATAACTGTTTCCATGTGCTTCCTTAGAAATTCATTTGGGATTCTCTATAGTGGTCAAGACTGGGTCAAGATGGTACTTGCTATATAGTCAAAACCAGTTTCCTTCTCGGGTGGGGATTGCTCTGAGTGAGACCATCAGTTGCCTGCTGTGTTGCGATTTTGCTCAAGGATAATTCAGCAGCAGATTTACCACATGCGAAGTTTAGCTTAATATTAAAATGAGCCCGAGACAGAAACTAAAAGCTCCTCTCGGGGGGGGGGGGGAGTGTGTTATAAGGAGTGTCCTGGGCTGAGAGCATCCTAGTGGCTTTTGTTGGGAGGATAATTTGTCACTGACTGTTGCAGCTGTCGAGAATGGTGGTATTTTGCCTTGAATGCTAACTTGTATGAGATCAGAGAGCAGAGGAAGTGCTGTACCTGGGATTTCTTGTTGCACCGTGCCCATGATGCTGTATTTTACACTGACAAGTATTTCAGCAAGTTAAAAGGAGGCATACTGTCTGCAGATGACAAGGTAAGTGGACTGCTGTGCTTCTCTTTTCATTCAGAGAGAAGAATGTGCTTGATTTTTTTTTTAAAAAGACTTGTCTTTTTAAAATTTTTATTTATTATTTTTATTTTGTGTGTATGAGTGCATTGTCTGCCTGTATGCAAGTGCATTCATGTTATGTAATGCTTGAGGAGGTCAGAAGAGTGTATCAGATCTCCTGGAACTGGAGTTATAGATAGTTGTTAGCTGCCATGTGGGTGCTGAGAATCAAACCCGGGTCCTCTGCAAGGGCAGCTGGTCCACTTAACTGCTGAGCCATCTCTCTAGCCCAGAATATGCTCAAGTTAAAAAAAAATGTGTGTTTTAAGTGTTATACCTGTATATATGTAAGTGCACTCTTACTGTGCAATGCCTACAGGGGCCAGAAAGAGGGAATCAGGGTTACAAATGATTGTTAGCTGTCACATGAGTACTGGCATTTGAACCCAGGTCTTCTGCAAGAGCAGCCAATGCTCTTAATCATCAAACCATCTCTCCTCAAACTCACTGTGTAGCTGAGGCTGGCTTTGAACTCCTAGTCCTCTTGCCTCTACCTCCATAGTTGTAGAATCATGGGCATGAGCCATTGCCTTAAGCTAAGGACATTCTCTGAAAGACTGCACACAAAGCTGTCTGTAAAGATACATAGTTCATTGCCAGGCACACGTTTGGGCTAACCTTGGCCCTAATAGAACAGGAACTTCTTGAAACTTCCTTTCCTTCTGCTGGAGGAGAGCCTGACAGTGGGGTAGGAGGAAGCAGAGATGGTTGTGGTCCCACTAGGTCTGGGCTCCCACACCCCTCCTTGGACAGTGTGCAGCTCTCTGTGGGGCTCAGAGAGACCTTCATGGAGTTACCTTTGTCTCTTCCAGTTCTCATCTTAGTCTGTCTTGTTAGTTTGTAACTATTCTCTGTGGATTTTGGCCTACATTTCCATAATCTTAGTTGACTTGATTGACCTTGGACTTTTGGTAGCAGAGAGGAAGCAGAAGCAGGTGCTGCAGGAGATGAAGGCTAGCCCCCATTTAGATTACTTGTGGGCTGGAGATGCCAGAATCAGCCCTGCTTGAGTCCTGTCGTGGCCCACCCCTCCCTGGTCTGCCTCTCTCGCCTCATAGGGGAAGGGAAGGAAAGGCAATGGGACTCATTTCCTAGTTGTTTTACCTTTGTGAATGCTTTAGACTAGTTTCTCTAGTTTGTTTTGGGTCATTTCTGTCAACTAGATGTTTCTTTAGTTGACTCTTCCAAGCGAAAAGAAATAATTCTTTCCCTGGGTGGTTCCCAGTGGCTGTCCTGAGCCTCCAAGTACACAACTATCCTGCCAGCACCCCTAGGTTGTGGCTCCTTTACTTGGCAGTTGCTGTTTTCAGCAGTTTCTAACATGGCTACCAACACAGGAACCTTGTTAAAGGAATAGAATAAACCAGACATTTTGCTTTGGACTGCTTTTTGTTTGTTTTGAGACAAAGTCTCCCTATAGCCCCAGCTGGCCTGGAACTTGCCATGTAGACCAGGCTGGCCTTGATCTACAGAGGTCCACCTGCCTCTGCTTCATTGTCTGTTTCTTTGTGTTCAGGGAGGTGTTGGGGTCATAGGCTCCTGTGCTGTTGGTGAAGGTGTCCAGTTTCTCCATTGCTGCAGTGCCTGACTTTCATTTTTCCCCAAACAGGAGGAGATATGTCGGATTGAGGAGGAACAGAGCTTTGAGGAATTGAAGATTCTGCGTGAACTGGTTCATGATCGGTTTTATAAGCAAGAAGAGCTGGCAGAAGTAAGGAACCCTGTGTTAGAAGGCTTTCAGTCCCACACACTCTGCATGCTTCAGTTTTGATATGCTTGTTCTTCTGTCGGGCATAAATGGTGACCAGTGGCAGAGCGTGCATTTATCCTCATGCCCATTCCTTTGTGATTGCAGAGTCTGCGAGAGCCTCAATTTGATTCTCCAGGAGCCTCACCTGGAGAGCCAGATGCCCGAGGAGGCAGTGGGATGCTGCAGTACCTACAGTCCTGGTTTCCAGGATGGGGTGGCTGGTATGGACAGCAGAACCCTGAGGGGAAAGCGATGGAAGGATTGTCAGCCGAGCCTCCTGAACACTGGACCCCTGAAGAGATTCTGGGTATACTTGGAACTGGCTTGTCCACCTCAGCCATAGTAAAGGATTTAGATCCTAAACATAGTTATTTTTTTTATTTTTTAATTTTGGCTTTCTTTTTGGAGACAGGATCTCCTCATAGGCCCAGCTGGCCTGGAACTCGCTGGGTAGACGAGGCTGGCCTTGAACTCACAGAGATCCACCTGCCTCTGCCTTCTGAGTGCTGGGATTAAAGGCATGCACCACCATGCCTGGCCAACATCCACTATTTATCCAACAGCTTATGGTCAATCTGAAATTAAAACAAAGGAGACCTTTGGACAGTAGTTTTGTTTTCTTTTCAAAGAGGTAGAGAAGGCATGTTCTGGACAGGACTCCATGACTTTAATCATGCATACATTTTTGGACAGATCTTGAGTGGCACCTGTTGTCAGAGAACTAAATCTGAGCTTGTCCACTTTGAATCTGAAGCACAAATGCCAGTCAGTCCAGAGGCACTCTGTAGACCTGTGCTCCCCAGTGTGATCCCACAGAAGCAGTGATGATTTAAATGAGCTAAAATTAAATAAGTGTAGCTTCTTTTTAAAAAACATTTTTATTTATTACTGGAAGGGGTGGGTAGTCTGTGTGACATAGTCCATGTATGGAGATCAGAGAACAACTTTGTGGAGTCATTTTCTCCTTCCACTTATATGGACTCCAGGAATTAAACTCAGTCATCAGGCTTGTGCAGCAAGTGCTTTAACCAGCAGAGCCATCTCACCAGCTCCTTGTGGTTAAGAGCCAGCGGGTTTAGCAGATAAAACAGGCACTCATGTCTTTGAAGTTCTTGTCTAAAGAAAGGGAAAACTGGCCAAACAGCATCACCATGAGCAGGGTGTCTGACCATGCTCTTCTCTCATGTTTTCAATCTGTTCTCCCTTACCATGCAGGTACCGAGGAGTTCTTTGACCCCACTGCAGATGCCTCATGTATGAACACCTATACAAAGCGAGATCATGTCTTTGCCAAACTGAATGTGCAACTGCAGCAGGGCACGGTGACTCTGCTGCACAAGGAGCAAGGCACTGCTCAAGTGAACGAGAGTGCTTTCATGCAGCTTGAACTCTCGGGTACTACACTTCTGTTCCCATCGTTTGTGGTAGCTGTAGGAACTGGCAAAGCATCTCAGCAGTTAAGAGTGTGCACTGCTCTTTCAGAGGACCCATGTTTGGTTTCCAGCACCCACATTGAGTGGCTTATAACCACTTGTCACTCTACCTCTAGGGGATCCAATGTCTCTGGCGTCCATGGGCACCTGCATGCATGTACACATACCACCTCCCCATACACATAATTAAAAAGAAAGAAAGAGAAGAAGAAAGACAAAGTCTCACAATCATTGACTTAAGTGTTGCTCTTAGGGAAAGTACAGAGTTAGACTCCTCTGAGGCCATGCTCATAATATTCATTGAGTGAACATTGCATAAACTTGTTTGTTTCCCCCACAGTGTGAGTTCTTAAACACATCTTATTTAATGCACACCTGAATCTGATATTGATTCATTGATTGTGGTCTGTAGTACAGTAACTTAGCTAATGTTTTTTTTTCCTTGTATGGCATGTACCAGCCTTTTCCCACTTAGGAATATTAACAGAACCTCAACATGACACTTGGCCATTTTACTTATTTTAAAATTTCTATTATGTGTGTGAATGTATTGCCTGCTGGTGTGTAAGTTCACATATGTCATGTATTGCCCATGGAGGTCAGAAGAGGGTGTCATATCTTCTGGACCTGGAGTTTTGGACAGTTGTTAGCTACCATGTGGGTGTTGGGAATCAAACCTGGATCCTCTGCAAGAACAGTTGGTGCTCTTAAAGCTAAACCATGTCTCTAGCTCTTTATTTATTTAATATGAATAAATTCCATTAATTCATTTGTGGTGCTTAGGATCTAACCCAGGGACTTGTGTATGCCAGGTAAATGCACTACCACTGAGCTCCCTCCAGCCCCACTGTGTTATAATTTTTAAAATTATTATTATTAGTAGTATTAGTATGAGTGTATTGCTTGCATGTATGTAACTACACTTGTGTTGTACAGTGTCCTCGGAGGTCAGAAGAGGGCATCAGATCCCCTGGAACTGGAGTTATGGGTGGTTGTTACCCACCATTTGGGTGCTGGTAACTGAACCCAGGTCCTCTGCAACAGCAGCTAGTGCTCTTAACTGCCTAGCCATCTCTCTAGCCCTTCCATTGGGTTATTTTAAATTGTAAAATCACAAGCAAACCACACAAAAAATGAAAAAGAAGGTCCTAAATAAATGAAGAAAAGGACACATTTTGTAGCATGAGAACTCATACAGGAAAGAGGCATACTCTTGTTTAGCTTACCTGGGAGGTGTGCACTAAGTGACTTTACCCTTTAGCTACTGTGTCGGTGAAGGATCACCAAAGCATCACAAGTACTATTTGGGGACTGCAAATGTACTTTAGTGAGCATGTGAATGTGTGCATTCCAAATTGGTGAATACTGCAGATCAGTTGTGTTTGACTGTTTTTTGTGACTTTGAATTAAAGATGTGTAAATAATTACCCAACTGTTGGTTTGGACATCTTGTAAGTATTGTTTAGTTCATGAAACAGCAGCTCATCTGAGATACCTCAGTAGTTGAAAGGTTATAACAAACAAACAAACAGAGGCTCGTTAATTTGACTTCATATACTTGAAAGCTGAATTACCATAAACTTATATGAATTAACTGATTATTTGAATATATATAAAGACTGTTTAAAATCAGACTACTGGGAATCTCCAACACTGTTAGTATATGTATGTAAACAGATAAATAGGGGTGTGTGTGTGTATGTCTTCTAATTTCATCAAAAAATACTTCATGGAATCTAATAGTTATCTGTAAAATATTGTAGCTAATATTTATATGTATAAAGCCCATTAGGCCATTGGTGCATAATACCGTCTTTTATGTTTATCTTTTGTAGATGTAAAACTTCTAGCAGAGTCTCTTCCTAGAAGAAATTCCTCCTTGCTTTTAGTCCGATTGGGTGGACTGTTCCTCCGAGACCTGGCCACGGAAGGGACCATGTTTCCCCTCTTGGTCTTCCCTAACCCTGTATGTACTGCAGTGGCATGGTGACCATGTGAATTGTGAGAAGTCCTATTAGCCAGATGATTTTGATATTGGTCATTTGAGACAGACTAGGTTTGTTGGTTGGATTTGTTAGAAGATGGGACTGAGGCGTGTGGCTCGGCCTTGGCCCTTCCCATGCTATTGCTATAGTGGAGCAGTCTGTGCTGTTTGAGAGTAAGATGCTAGGAACATTCTGCATTTCAAGGTCAATGTTGAAATTTGTCTCATTTTTTACTAGTCATGGGTTCTGACCTCTAGTTAATACAAAATCTCATCTTTCCAGGGGTCCAAAAGAGAACTATCTTAAGTTCTTTTTAAAGAATATTATATTTGTTTATTATATATATACATATATACATACATATATACATATATACACATATATATACACACATATATACATATATATACATACATACATACATATATATATATATATGAATGAATGTATTGCCTCTATGCATGTAAGTGCACCCCTAATCATGCAATGCCTGAGGAGGTCAGGAGAGGGTGTTGGATCCCCTGGAACTGGAGTTATAGATGCTTGCTAGCCACCATGTGGGAGGTGGGAATTGAACCCGGGTCCTCTACAGGAGCAGGTAGTGCTCTTAATCTCTGAGCTGTCTCTCCAGCCCCTATCTTAGGTTCTTTATGTAGATTCACTTTTATATATAAAAATATTTTACTAAACCTGGGATCTTTGATCTTACTAAGTTGGCAAAGACATGATCCATAGTCCATAAATATTTGCCCATTTACTCTAATTCTTTTGGATAGTTTTGGAGAGTGTCGGAGGACAGACTTAAAGTTTAAAAAGTTACGAATGTTTAATATGCATTTGGCAAGTCATTTGATGTGTTGATTACCAAGTAGCACACCACCATGCAAAGGGTCTCCACCAGGTCTGGAAAAAGTGCAAGTACACAATATACCAGTTTGAGGGGTTCTGATTCATGTGTGTGAAGAATGAAGGGCAGAAATGGGAGGGCTGTGGGCACTGTCCCCTTCACCCGCTGATGTGCTCTGTATGTGTATTTAACAGCAGAAGGAAGTTGGCAGAGTCTCACAGTCCTTTGGTCTCCAGACATCTGCAGGCAGAAGTGACCAATACCCTGGTAATTTGTCCTGTGTTCATAAAACTAATCCTTAAAAATACTGTTACTGATGAGTAGACTTTGGATAGCTGCACGGGAGGGTGAGAGGGAGGGAGGGATTCTGTTCTGTGCATAGTGGTTTGCCACGTGGATCTGTCTTGGCCTTGAGGGTGAGCCCTGCAGGGCCTCTGGGTTTGGTCTGCATTATGGGAACAAATGTAGCCCAGTCATTGAGATTCCTGTTAAAAATTAGAGTCAGTCTGTACAAGGCTTTATTTTTAAAATCCACACAATTATGAACTGATTGGAAAATAATTTGGAACATGACCTTTTCCCTGAATTCTTCCCATGCCTGTGAGGATAAGGTGATTGTTTTTACTGTGTCCATTTTGTTTCTTTTGTTCTTTCATTTAGCTGCAGATCCAGATAACCCTGTCTTTGAGATGCTATATGAGAGAAATCCAGTGCACAGTCATTTTGAAAGGCGGCTACATGTCAGCACGAGACCTTTGAACATCATATATAATCCTCAGGCTATTAAAAAAGTGGCAGACTTTTTCTACAAGGGAAAGGTTCATACCTCAGGTTAATTTTTTTGTTTGCTTGATCTTATGTTACTTTTGGAAAAAAATCTTTTGAAGGGGACGGGTCATTGCTGGTGCCCTGGGCCAGGTTCGGTAATACAGTTGGATGATCTGATAGTGGTGGAAGAGGCCTAGAGAGCACATGGTCAGGACTGTGCTGAGATATTGTCTCAGTGTTTCTGGATAGTGTCTTTCTATGTCTCTCTTTTCTCTCTGTCCATTTAGGATAGTTTTCCTTCCTTCTCCTTATTGGAATGGCAGCTTTTTTTGGCCATCCAGGATATATTTGGTTGCCTGAGAAGCAGTGTTCAAGAATTTCCTTCTAGGTGGAACTGGTCTCTTTTACTCGCTTTAGATTGCAGAGTTGTTAAATAGCATCATCAGTATACTTATGTCTTTCTTTTTTTCCCCTAAAGAGATTTGAGACAGGTAGAGAGAAAGCACCCAGCTGACAGGGAGTCGTGAAGCAGTAGCAGTTTCCTGATGCATTCACTGCCCGCCTTTCTTCTTCTTCTTCTTCTTTTTTTTTTTTTTTTTTTGTCTTTTTGAGACAGGGTCTCTCTGTAGGCCCAACTGGCCTGGAACTCTCTATGTAGACCAGGCTGATCTCGAGGTCACAGAGATCCAACTGCCTCTGCCTCCCCAGTGCAGATTAAAGGCGTGGCCACTGCACTGGGCTTTTCCTGTGACAGTAACTCTCTTCAAGTTTTGAGACTTTTCATGTAAATGAATAGTAGCCATAAGTATCATGGATGCTCTCTGTCACTGATAAAAGATATTTCCTTCTAGAGGACATTTTTTTTTCTTTTAATATATCTGCTTTTTAATGATTTTGAAATACAGCAGTTTGAAATTTCCAGAAATGATTCTAGAAATTCTAGCAAGTTAAGCAGCCTTCCTGCAAGGCCATCCACCATCTCCCTTGCCGTGCTCCGTTCACTGTGTGTTATGCCAGGCCATCTCAGAGTATGCATCTGTTTTTCTTACCCATGGTTTCTTTGGCTTCGTGGAGACTCAGGGTGAGAACAGAGGTGACAGCATTTTATTGTCCCATCCATTGCAAAGTCTGAGCCTCGTGTGCGCTTCCCATCTGCAGGGTTTGGTTATCAGTCTGAGCTTGAATTGAGAGTAGCTGAAGCAGCTCGCAGACAGTATAACAGGCTGAAGATGCAGACCAAGGCGGAGATCCGACAGACTCTTGACCGTTTACTCGTGGGGGATTTCATCGTAAGTGGCCTGAGTGTTCTGTTCAGGGATGGGATGGGATATGCATGCTTCCTGACAAGATCGTTGCCTATAGCAGATAGTTTTGCTTATATCAATTACACTTATGAGTTGAGCTGAAAAATGAATTCCTTACAGCTGGTATAAAATAAGAGCCTCATGTCTCTCCCCAGTGAAGGTTTAACTAAAAATGGATGACACTGACCAGGTCATGTTTCTCCTTGTACTAAAAGCATTTTCAAGCCTTCGCTATAAGCTTTTTCTGGACTTCATCTGAAAGTATTTCACAGAAGAGCCTCTTCCTTTTACTGTTATCAAAAGATGTAAAGTACAATGAAGCCCACGTTCTATGCCAGAGTGTGATACTTTGAGAGGCTTTGTGCATAACTAATGTGAGGACATCCTGGATGGAGAGCCAAGAAACCGCTTAATTTGTCCAGAAAGGCAGCTTCTGACCGTGGGTGTGGCAGTGCACTGCCAAGGTCTGGCATTAGATGGAGCTGTTAGACAATGTGACTGCTTTCAGACTGTGCAGAATGATAGCAGAGGTGTTCAGAGTGGAATGATGATGTGCACGATGGGGAATTAGTCCTGTGTTCTTGCATGTGACTGTGTGTGTTTCAACACTAATTACAACGATTAATACCCTTTGTTATCTTTGACAAAACAGATTTTTTCTGATAATATTTATATACACTAACCTTTACCATGTACATATAATTGAGGCCATCTTTAATAGAAAAGAACAATTTAAACATGATTTGTGTTATTTAAATTTTAAATAAAACTCATGTTTTCCCTTAAGGTATTTTGGCATGAAGGTTATGATTACAAGTGTCTATGAATAAACAAATAAATTTCAGCATTTATTTGAATTTTTAAATTTCTGTAATAGTTCAGAATATTAAGCCTCCTAAATTGCAAACAGAAACTCTCTTAATCATGAATCATCAGTACAAACAAGCTCTCAAATAAGGAATTTGTTCATCTTCCCCTCTCCACTTCAGACATTTGTCTGAGTGATGTCTCTACCAACATAGTAGCTGCTGGTGCTGAGTCCTGGAGTCCAGCAGGGTGTTCATCCCGGCTGGGATTCTGGGAATACTTGGACACCACCATAAAGCTGTTTAGTTCAGCCTTCAGAGTGAGCAATGTTATAACTGAGGAACCCAGGCTGACCTTGAACTTGTGATCTTCCTGCCTCAGCCTCTTGAATTCTAGAATCATGACAGGTTTGCAACTTAGGTTTATTTCGTTTTCACAGGAGGAAAGCAAGCGGTGGACTGTGCGACTAGACATTTCTGCTCCTCAGGTGATATTTCCTGATGATTTCAAGTTCAAGAATCCTGTTCTGGTGGTTGTGGATCTTGGAAGAATGCTTTTGACAAACACCCAAGGTAGAGTGAAGTAAAGAAACCTTGTGTTAATACACTGTGTATACAAAGGGTCTGTGTTAATTAAATGAAGCTTGACAAAAGACTTTTATGGCACTTTAAAACTCAGAAGTTCACCTGTTACCTTTTTAGTTCTGCCTGTTCAGCCAGGCAGAACCCAATCTCTTCCCCCAACTCTGGCAACCATTAATCTTTCCCTGTCTTAGTTCTGTCTGTTCTGAGCATTTCATATTTATGGAACAATACAGCATGTTGACTTTTACGCCAGGCTTTTTTATTTAGTGTAATATAGTGGAGGTTCATCCATGTTCAGCACATACTTTTTGTGGCCAAATATGAATCTGTCTTATGGAGAAGCCACATCTTTTTGTCTGTTCTTTAGTTAGCAGGTGCTTGTTTTGTTCCCCACCATTTGGCTATTACGTGTGTGCTGCCAACATACAGGCCCAGGTTTTTGTGCAGTCATGAATTTTTAATTCTCTGAGGTCTACACCTAAGAGTGGAATTCCTAAGTCATGTGGTACCTTTAGGTTTAATATTTTGAGGGACTACTAAATTGTTTTCCAAGCTAGCTTATATTCTTATCAACTTGAGAAAGTTCTGGTTTTTCCACACTTGTTATGTTTTTGATTACTGTCACTTTGAGGGGTGTATAGGAATATCTCATTGTAGCTTTTCTTTGTCTTTCTGTGGAGCAATATTTTAATAAACATTTTCTAGTACTTAATATTAGGTATAAAAATTTAATCTTTATTTAAAAACATTTATAGTAGGGCGTTTTGGCTCATGACTTAATCCCAGCATTTGGGAGGCAGAGACAGGCAGATCTCTGTGAGTTTGATCTACATAGTGAGTTCCAGGCTACCTGGGGATACAGGCAGGCCCTGACTCAAAAAGGCCAAAAAGGAAGTATTATTGTACCTGTGATGTGTGTTTGTGGATGTGTGTGCCACAGAGCATGTGTGGAGGTTAGAGGACCACTTTGTGGAGTTGGTTCTCTCCTTCCACCTTTATGGGGGTTTTGGGGATTCAACTTATGTCATTAGGCTTGCATGATAATCACTTTATCTGCTAAGCTATCCAAATTTAATCTTTTTGTGATTAGTTATGTATGTGAAAGGAATACTTGGAAGTTAATTTTATTACTACTGTTGGACCCAAATATATTTATGGAGATGGGAGTAAAGGAAATCGGAAGTTTTTAAGGTTTTTTTTTTTAGTTGAATTTTTGTGAATTTCATTTAATACATTTTGAAGATATTTAGATCCTTTGCCTATCCTACTCCACTTATTTCACCCCCACCCCCAAATTGGAAGGATTTGACAACAAAGCTGAAGTTTATCCTTATTGAAAAGACCTGAGAGTGGAGGGCAGAGGACATGAACAGGAGTAAGTGATCGCTGAGGGGAGAGGGCTGGGGAGCGAGACCGGAGTAGAGGGGTCACACTGCTTGATTTGAAAACCACGTGGAATAGAGAACATGCCAGAGCCCAGTGCTTTTCCTTTGTGCTTGTCCCAGCCCTGTGCAGCTGCTGAGAGGGCTGAGAGCCTGGACTCTGGGGTACTGAGTGGTTTCTGCTCACCACACATAGATGGGGAGCCAGATGGTTAAGACCTCTCTTCTCTCAGATTATTCTAGTGGGGGGACCAAAGTGAACCCTGAGACAAAAGGAAAAGTCCGTAAATACAGAGCGCTGAAAGAAGGCTGTGGCAGCAACCCCATCTGTGCAGCTCATATGCTGGAAGGAATGTCGGCAGCTGGCGGTTGCCTCGGCATCCCAGCATGCGCTTAGAGTTAGCCGGTCCTCCACTTTCCTCACAGTTCTACATTTTATTCTTCATGTTTTTGTTTCCAGCTGAATAGAGAAGTTCACTCTGGTGACTAGCAGATACAAAACGTTATGCCTGTAATTTTTATCCATTTTAAAAACACTAGATTGGTTGAAGCTCTCCTTTTTCTTATTGGAATCAGGGAAGGATGGGACTGGAGAGGTGGCTCAGCTATTACAAGGATGGGTGCTCTTGCAGAGGACCTGTGTTCAGTTCCCAGCACCCACATGGCAGCTCACAGCTGTCTGTAACTCCAGTTCTGGGGGATCTGTTGTTTCCTTGGACAACTGCACACATGTGCACAAACATTAAGAAACAATGATTAGGAAAGGAGGAAGGAAGTAGCAGATACTTATGTCTTCTCTTTTTTCCCTGTCAAAGATTCTAGGAAAAGTGGGGATGGGTCAGCCTCTGAGGAGAATCAGTTCAGCGATGATGAGTATAAGACCCCTCTTGCCACACCTCCCAACACCCCACCTCCAGAGACCAGCAGCAGTGGGGAGAAAACACCGCCCTTCACCGGTGTGGAATTCAGCCAGGAACAGCTTCAGGCACATCTGATGAGCACACAGATGTACGAGAGGTACTCCCTGTCATTCATGGACCTCCAGATCATGGTGGGGCGAGTGAGAGACAACTGGAAGCACGTGCAGGACATTGATGTGGGGCCCACCCATGTAGTGGAGAAGTTCAATGTTCACTTACAGTTAGAACGAAGGCTGATTTACACATCAGACCCCAAATACCCTGGGGCCGTGCTCTCAGGCAATTTACCAGATCTAAAAATCCACATCAATGAAGACAAGATATCTGCTCTGAAGAACTGCTTTGCTCTCCTTACCACATCTGAAATGAAGACTCCTGACTCCCAGATTAGAGAGAAGATTTTCCCTCAAGAAGGGCCAAGGGGAAACTTGCAGGACTCAGTTATGAACTTGACCCAGAGCATCGTGATGCTGGAGCAGCATACCCGTGAGGTGCTGGTGGAGTCACAACTCCTCCTGGCAGAATTCAAGGTGAATTGTATGCAGCTTGGTGTTGAGAGCAGTGGCCGCTACATCTCAGTGCTCAAGGTGTTTGGTACCAATGCTCACTTTGTGAAGAGGCCTTATGATGCTGAAGTCTCCCTGACCGTTCATGGATTGCTCCTGGTGGACACCATGCAGACCTATGGTGCTGATTTTGACCTTTTGATGGCTTCCCATAAGAACTTGAGTTTTGATATTCCCACAGGAAGCCTCCGGGATAGCAGGGCACAGTCTCCAGTCTCTGGACCTAACATGGCCTTCCTAACTGACGTAGCTACCTTCAACGACCGCTCAGCCACTAGTGTTTCCCTGGAGAAAATTCTCACTAAAGAACAAGAGTCCCTCATCAAACTAGAATATCAGTTTGTGAGTTCGGAGTGCCCATCCATGAACTTGGACAGTACACTTCAGGTGATTTCACTACAGGTGAATAACTTAGATATCATCTTAAATCCAGAGACAATTGTAGAGCTGATTGGTTTTCTTCAAAAGTCTTTCCCTAAGGAAAAGGATGATTTGAGCCCTCAACCTTTGATGACCGACTTCGAAAGAAACTTTAGAGAACAAGGCACTTATCAGTCAACATATGAACAAAACACCGAGGTGGCAGTGGAAATCCACAGACTTAACTTACTGCTGCTTCGGACAGTGGGAATGGCCAATGGGGAGAAATACGGCAGGAAAATCGCAACTGCCAGTGTGGGTGGCACCAAAGTCAATGTGTCAATGGGCAGCACATTTGATATGAATGGTTCTCTTGGCTGTCTGCAGCTTATGGATCTGACACAGGAGAATGTGAAGAACCAGTATGTTGTGAGCATCGGGAATTCTGTAGGCTACGAGAACATTGTCAGTGACATTGGCCACTTTGAATCGGTATTTGTCAGAATGGAAGATGCAGCCCTGACCGAAGCGCTGAGCTTTACATTTGTTGAGAAATCAAAACAGGAGTGTTTCCTCAACCTGAAGATGGCATCCTTACATTATAACCACTCTGCTAAATTCTTGAAGGAGTTGACATTATCCATGGATGAACTGGAAGAAAATTTTCGCAGCATGCTGAAAAGTGCAGCCACCAAAGTCACAACAGTGTTAGCCACCAAGACTGCTGAGTACAGTGAGATGGTGTCACTGTTTGAAACCCCCAGGAAGACCCGGGAGCCCTTTGTCTTAGAGGAGAACGACATCTATGGGTTCGGACTACCATCACCTCATTCCGACACCGTGAAGCTCATCTTGAACATCAACATTGAGTCACCAGTTGTTTCAGTGCCTAGGAAGCCTGGGAGTCCTGAGCTGCTGGTGGGGCACTTGGGACAGATTTTCATCCAGAACTTTGTGGCAGGAGATGACGAATCCAGAAGTGACCGTCTGCAGGTGGAAATCAAAGACATTAAACTGTATTCTCTGAATTGCACTCAACTGGCAGGAAGAGAAAGTGCTGGATCCGAAGTCAATCGGACATTTTGCCCACCCTCTGGGTCTGCCAGCGCCAACAGTCAGGAGGAAGCTCACTTCACACGACACGATTTCTTTGAGTCTTTGCACAGGGGTCAAGGTGAGAAGCACAGATGTGCTGAGTTTGTTTGAGGGTTCAGAACACAGCTCCCATGGTACTTCACCGCACTGCGACAGAGACCTGTCCGGTAAAGCACTGCAATCACGGTAGAGTTTTAAAACTTCATAGAGCATTGGTGTATTTTTATTTTCCCTCATTTAATACCATATTGGACAAAATAGAATTTATTTTGAAGTGTTCCCCCCTTGAAGTTGGGTGAGTACTCGTTTCTAGTTTTCTTGTTAGATCTAAGCTGCACATTTTTCCTAGTTAAATATTATAGTTAAGAGATTAACAAAAATAGAAAATGAAATTAGGTCTCTGGGTGTTAGCTCCCTCTTAGTACTCTGCCATCTTCTCGCTGGTGCTGGTTCAGGCTTCTGGGAAGAAAGGTCTGGTGATTGTATTCTGGATCTAGTCAGTTAAACTGAGCAGGTCAGTGTGTTGATCTGACGTCTGACAGAATCAGGTAGGTTCTACGAGCATGACATTCGTCTGTTGGTGAGGACGTTGATGCTTTGAAAACTTATGTGCTTCTCAGAAGCGAATTCCCCTTTCTCCTTGCTGCTGGAGACCCAGCCTGGGGCCTCGCGTGTGCTGGCATGTCCTCTTGCCTCTATATCGCTGCATGTAGAGGGTTATTTATTTTTGGTCTTTTTCAGAGTCTCCCTATAGTCCCAGCTAGCCTGGAACTCACTATGTAGACCAGGCTGGCCTTGAATTCACAGAGGTCTACCTCCTGAGTACTGGGATTAAAGGCATGTGGCACCATGCCAGCCTTCTACTGGTTTATTTATTTATATGCTTGATGAACAGTTCCTGTTTCAGCTCAGGATAAAAGTTGTTTACTTAGAACCTTTCCTGTGATTCTGATGTAGGCCTGATAAGAGGACTATATGTTTATCAGAGCGCTAGGTAAAGATGAACAATCTGTTTTGGAAAACCAGCTTTTATGGCTAAGAGAAATTTAACATAGTCTATGGATTGGATTAGTGTTTACCATATCATATATATTTTTCATTACATTTATTTGGTATGCATGTGTGCTTATGTGTGCATGTGTGTGCTTGTGGAGGTCAGAGGACAACTTGTGGGAGTTCGTTTTGATCATTTAAGTCCCAGGGATGGAACTCAGGTTGTCAGGCTTGGCAGCAAATGCCTTTACTCAGAACTATCTCGCCAGCTATCTGTGTCACATTTTGAAGCTGCTGGGCAGAGCACAGCATGGAAACACCTCTTCTTTTCTCCTGTGATTTTTTCTTGTAGTTCTGCGTTCTGCTTACTGTGAGTTAATCTCATTCATAGACCTCAGTGGCTAGGCCAAGCTGCTGTCTGATGACTCACAAGCTTCATTGTCTCCACACTACTCAAAAGGGTCAGAAAAGTAAATGTCAATGTTTACAGTCTGTCATTTCTGTTCTCCTCTGCCAGCCTTTCACATCCTGAACAACACCACCATCCAGTTTAAACTGGAGAAGATCCCCATAGAGAGAGAGTCTGAACTGACTTTCTCCCTTAGTCCAGATGACCTGGGGACCTCCAGCATCATGAAAATTGAAGGGAAATTTGTGAATCCTGTTCAGGTGAGCAAACACCAATTGATTTTTCAGATCAGGGCAGTTGAGGTAAAATATAGGTCTTCCTTGTTGAAGATGCTAGACAACAGAAGTGTTTTAGATTGTGGAATTTACTTTGTGGCACTTGGAACTTTTACAGAACTTTACTGGTTGAGCATCTCTAATCTCTGATCTGAAATGCTCTAAGACAGGAAATGTTTTGAATATTATGTCAGCTATGGGAAAATTTCAGATTTTAGGGGTTTTTGGACTTTTAGAGTATTTTAGATTTCAGATTAGGAACACTTAGCATGTATTTTTTTAAAAAGGATTTATTAAAATGTCTATTTTTAATTATGTGTATGTGGGGGTTCAGTGTTTGTGCACATGGGTACAGGTGCCCTCAGAGACCAGAAGAGGGATTCAAACCTCTTGGAGCTGCATTTATAGGGAGTTGTGAGCTGCTTAACATGTGTACTGGGGACTGAGTCTGAGTTTTCTTCAAGAGCAGTACATACTTTCAACCAATGAATGAGCCATTTCTCTAGCCTCACCTATATTTTATATTTATAGTGTATAAATATATACTAAGATTATGTTATATATTTGTTTTTAGTGCTGGAAGTAAAATATGTAAGTTCATATTGGTAACTTCTTCCAGTAAACATGGAATCCTGATTTAGCTCTGTAGCCCAGGTGAACTTGAACTAATAGTCCTCCTGAGTCAGCCTTCCAAGTGCTGGGACTGTGGGTGTGCTCTGTACGCAGCAACATGGAATTCTTTTATCCTGTCATTTTATCCCTGGACAGACTTAGCCTTCTTCATGTGGAGTAGAGGTGAGTTGTACAGAGAAAGAAAGTAGATCTTTAATTCCTTTGCCATTTTTGGGAACAGGGAAATTATTGCTTAAAAAGCCAGAGTCTCTCTTTTCCAGGAGAATATAATTCTCTTCCCATTTTGGACGTACTTAGAACAGACTGTTGAACACTGTGATTATTTGAGCTGTTAACAGATCCATTTGTGTGTGTGTGTGTGTCCCTTTTCTCCTTTAAAAGTCCCATTGTTTTCCCAGTTTCACAGAGACTACAGGAAAGAACATCAAGTTATAAAACAAAGGCAGTCAGGATCTTAGGACCGTGGACCCAGTCTCAGGCTGGAGTCGGTCAGAAGTCACTCCAGTAGTTGTTCTGGAATGACCCAGGCATGTGTATTGCTGGCATCACTGGTGTGGAAATTTTGGGTGAGAAAACCTCCTCTCGGCTCTTTTCCTTTTGAGACAGGGTCTCAGATGGCCCAGGCTTGTCTCTGACTTGCTATATTGTTAAGGATGACTTTGAACTTCTGATCTTCCTGCTTCCACCTCCCAGCACTAGGATTACAAACTTTGCCACCATGCCCAATTTATATGGTGTTGGGGATTGAACTCAGGGCTTTGTACAAGCATACTACAAACTGAGTTGCAATCTCAACCAAAAACAGTTATAATAAATGAATTTAGATACTACAAAAACAAGTTTTTAAACTGATTGCTTATATTATTTAATAATTAATATTTTATGATACTTAATAGGTTAATTCTTTTTAAATTTATTTTTATTTTATGTATAGAAGTATTATGCCTGCATGTATGTAAGTACACCTGTGTTGTGCAGTGCCATTGGAGGTCAGAAGAGAGTATTGGATCCCCTGGAACTGGAGTTACCATGGTTGTTAGCCACCATGTGGGTGCTGGGATTTGAACCTGGGTCTTCTGCAAGAACCATCAGTGCTCTTAACCACTGAGCCATCTCTCCAGCCCTATGTTAATTCTTTAAAATATTTTCATATGAAAATTTTAAACATACACAAAGTATAATAGTCTGTTGTGCTTTATGTCCCCGTCATTCAGATTCAACATTTTTCAAACTTTTGTCACATCTGTATTATCTGTATTTGGGAGAATGGGGGATGAAGTACTAGGGTTCGATCCCAGGGCCTTGCACATGCTAGGCAAGTGTGCTCTGCTAGTGAACTACATCCTCAGCCTTTTTACAATAAAATATTTTGGGATGGGGACAAGTGGGATGACTTGGCAGCTCCTGCTGTGCAAGCCTGATGATGAGTTTTACCTCCGGAACCTTTGTAAAGTGGAGGGAAAGAACTCCACAGAGTTGTCCTCTGACTTCTGTACATGTGTTGTGGCATGTCCATATATCATACGTACATGCATGGGTAATAAAATTTTAAAATAAAAAGGTATTTTAAGTCAAATGCCAGACTTCAAATCATTTTGCCCTTTATTATATTTGAGATGTGTTTCTATAAACCATGTGTTTTCTTTTGTTTGTTTTTTTTTGGGTCTTTTTGAGACAGGGTCTCCTTGTAGTCCCAACTGGCCTAGAAGTCACTATGTAGACCAGGCTGATCTTGAACTCATAGAAATCCACCAGTCTCTGCCTCCCAAATGCTGGATTAAAGGCATGTGCTACCATGCCTGGCCTGTGTGGCTTCTTATGTAGCTGTGGTAGCGTCTGATTGTTTCAAGAATGTCTTTACTTTGGCTTGTTTGAGTCAGGGTCTGTATAAGGCCTGCAGGTTGCATTTGGATGCTGTATGTTTTAGGTCTCTATGGATTTGTCTCACCCCCTCTGCCATACCATCATTCTGTTTTGGAAACTGGTCAGTTACCTAGGAAATGGCCCACATTCTGGGTTGGCTATTGTGTCTTACTTAACTCAAGCCCTTGTTTCCTGTGACCTGCAAAAGCTTCCCTGGATTCTGGATCTTTGTTAGCTTTGCTTGCTTTTTGGCTAGAACCCTTTAGAAGTGCTGCTCTGCACCTCTGATTACACTGTGTCAGTGGCACGTGATGTCTGGCTGTCTAAGATGCTGCCATTGATGATGGTGTGTAGGTGGCAAGAGCCTGATTCCTCACTTGTAAAATTCTGTGTCAGTCAATCCTGTAATGCTTTATTCCACTAATGAACTTTCTGGGCATGAAGATTAAATTAGGGGTTACAAAACGATCACTTTCCAATTTTGTCATAATTTCTGCATCTGTTAGTTGGAATTCCTCTGTTATTGCCTCTAATTTAAAAAACTTACTTGGAAATATTTTTAAATAAGGAATTATAACTAAAAGCAAGTCAGAGACTGAGAGTGTAGCACAGTGATTGCGTGTTTGCCTGTCACACACAAAGCTCCGAATCCCATCTACAGCACTGACATAAAAACAAAAGGTCAGAGAAAGAAACAGAATAAATCTTGGCTCATCATCATTATTTGAAAAGTACTAAGCATTGTTCCACTGATTGATGACCATCAGCCAGTTATAGAGTCTTGACTTTCAATCCTGTGCTGCACTCACATTGAATTTTCTGAAGTATTCATATCTGCAGTTATTTTGTGTGGTTAGAAAGAGTGGCTTTGCCGACTCAAGCATGCAGTTGCAGTGAGCTCTCCCTGAACATTGATTGTATGTAGATTATTCTGTGAGGTGCTAGGAAGAGCCTCAAGAATAGAAGTGGGCAGAAAGAAGCAAGGACAGAAAAGAAATGATAGCTCTTGCTGTGAGCTAACTGAAACCTCAGGAAACACAGAAATACCAACTGGGAACTTAGGGCCAAGCAACAGTAATAGTGCTTAAGTGGGCTGGAGAGATGCTCAGTGGTTAAGAGTACTTGCTGCTCTTCTAGAGGACAAGAGTTCAGTTCCTTACCTCCCCCCGACTTGGGCTGCTTACAGACACCTGTAATTTCAGCTTCAGGGTATCCGACCCCATTTTCTGGTCTCTGTGGGCAACTGCACTCATGTGCATATACCGCCTCCTATATACACAATTAATAAAATAAATCTGGAAAAAGATGGTGCTGGAGTAACTCAGTTGTCTCCTTTGAATGCAGGTGGTGTTAGCCAAGCACGTGTATGAGCAGGTTTTACAAACGCTGGACAACCTCGTGTACAGTGAAGATCTGAATAAGTTTGCAGCCAGTGCTCCACCCTCTCCTTGTCCTACTTCTCCTCTTCCTGCCCTCAGTTCCTGTGGAGAACCCTCTTCGGAGAGGAAGGAGAACCGGTTGTTCAGTCACTCCAGCCTCTCGAGTACCTCTCAGAAGTCCTTGTCTGTGAAAGAAGCCAAAGCCTTTACTCAGATTCAAGCCAACTTCTGTATTTCAGAGCTTCAGGTTCAGCTGAGTGGAGACCTGACTCTGGGGGCCCAAGGTCTCGTGAGCCTAAAGTTTCAGGATTTTGAGGTGGAATTCAGTAAAGACCACCCTCAGACCTTATCCATTCAAATTGCCCTGCGCTCTCTCTTGATGGAAGACTTACTGGAGAAAAATCCAGACTCCAAATATAAGAACCTGATGGTGTCCCGAGGAGCCCCCAAACCATCTAGCTTAGCACAGAAAGAGTATCTTTCCCAGTCTTGCCCTTCGGTATCCAATGTGGAGTATCCCGACATGCCTCGGTCTCTCCCTTCCCACATGGAGGAAGCTCCTAATGTCTTTCAGTTGTACCAAAGACCCACGTCTACATCTCGGAAAAAGCAAAAGGAAGCCCAAGACAAGAACTACCCTCTAACCCCACCTCCTTCTCCCTCAGTAGATGAGCCCAAGGTGCTCACTGGAAAGAGTAAATTTGATGATTCCTTGGTCCATATCAATATATTCTTAGTGGATAAGAAACACCCAGAATTCTCTTCCAGTTACAGTCGCATTAATCGGAGCATTGATGTGGACTTTAACTGCTTGGATGTGCTGATTACTCTACAAACCTGGGTCGTGATCCTGGACTTTTTTGGAATTGGCTCCACTGCGGACAACCATGCAATGAAAGTGCCGCCTGAGGACCTCCTACAAAATGTGAAGTCAGAATTGAGTGCTTCCATGGAGCCTGAGCTCCAGGACCCAGTGAACTCCAAGCTGGATCTCAAGGTATCTTTAAGTTCTGAAGATGAGTTCAAATCTCTCCTTAAATGTGATCATTTTACATTCATAGTTCTTCTTGGCAAGGGAACTGCATAGTGTCCTTTTAAAGGTAGATATTAATGACGTTAATGTCCTTGAAAGGGTTTTGTTGTCAAGCACATCGAAGGCAAGGGAAACACATAGTTTAAACAACTTGCCTTTTCTTGGGCGCTGTGGTTCCACGGAGCCTCTTTTGCTTCTCTAACCTATTTGCTTATCTTCCATCTCTTGAGATGATATGAGGTAGCGTATGCCAAACACCTAGCCAAGTGTCTAGTGCAAGTGGCAGCTGGTAAGTGTGGCTTTTCTCACGAACTGCCCATTCTCTCAGAGCCTCATTGCCTTCACTGAGGTAGTGCAATGGCAGTGAGAATAGAAAATGTGGAAGTGTGACTGCTTGGCTTGGCGGCTGGGCAGTTTTCACTGTACCCAGTAGCTGTGGCCCCAGAAACTCATGGGACCTCTTTCCCTCTCATTTTGTTTCATCAGTAAGTTGGGGGTGTGCAGCCGGTGATCTGGTGAATTCTCTGAGACAACATAGCGAAGACCTCCCCACAGTGTATGGTACTCAGTAAGCGGCCAATGAGTGGCAGCTGTTACAGTCGCATTGTGATGTGGATTGGCATGCTTTACCTTGTCCACAATACTCACATTGTAGGTTTAAAAAGAAGGTAGCATTTAAGGCTGTCGGCCGTGTGTGATAGAGCAGTAGGCAGTTACATTAGTTGACCATTTGAGGTATGTAGGCCTCTTGCAACTATCATGTTTCTAAAGTTCTAGCACTTGAGCAGAACAATTGTCTACAATTTGTATGCCCGGGGAGAGGAATGTCTTTATCTGCACGTCTTGGCCTGTGTGGACTCACACTTAGTGCTGAGGAGAAGCCAGGAAATATTTTTTATTCTGTGCTGCTGTTGTCTTGTTTCTCTAACCCATAGCGAGCTTTGTTCCTCTAGAAGTAGAAAGCTCTGGGGGAGAGATTTGCTTCTTGCTTAGGGATGGATGAATGCTTTACTATGCTAGGAGTCTCTGGTGCCTTGGGTCCAGCAAGGTGACTGGAAATGGCAGAGCATTTAGTCATTCTTTGCATTTAGGTGATTTAATGATGGCTTTGTTCTTGTGGTGTCTGTGGGGATCTGCCTCAGGAACCCTTCCCTACCATGTTAAAATATGTTGTGCTCCCTGAGGGCATAGATGGAGGCAAGAAGGCAGGACTGTGAACACACATGCACATGTACACACAGATACACCCAAATAAATATAAGAAAAAGCAAACTCTAGATACCATCGCACCTTCACATACTCCAATATTCATTTCTGGAAAAAGTAGACTCTTTTTCTTACACAATCACGATAGATTGTCACATCTACCAGCATTGACAGAAAGATCCTGACCTACCAGGCCTCACTCGGATTTCCCTGAGTGTTGTATAGACGTACCTCTCTGGCTGAATTGTGGAGATGTGAATGGTTTGAGAAACTTGATACTTTCTTTTGGTCTCTGTAGTTCAGTGCAGTGCTGTACTTTTCTGAAAGACGTTTTCTCATCTACAAAATGAGAAGGCAGTAAAATAATACATGGACTTTTGACTCAGTATCCAAGTGAGGCCTGCATGCTGCAGTGCTGTGGTGTTTCTTAACTCTCTGGGGGTGAACCAGTCCCTGTGTCTCTGCCCGCCATGCGTTAGACCTGCGGGAGAGCTTGGCCTCGTGCGGGCAGCGTGCTGGCAGTGAGCTCCACCCTGGTCGGCCTGTTTCCTACTTTCGAGTTTGAGTTCCTCCTGCTTTTAGAATTTGAAGTTAGTGCTAGAAGATCAGAGTCAGGTGTAGTGCCTTGGAGAGGATGAGGCACAGGTTACTCTGAGGCAGGAGGCATAGGACACCTTCATGCCATGAAGGTGGTAACAGCTGGATTCCTTCCAATAAAACATTTTTAGACCCAGGTTATAGGATCTTACTGATTAAATTAATAGAGTTTATTTTCCCTTTTTATGGTGGTCTTGATGTCTCGAATTTCTTCTGAGGACTACAGTCCCCAAGGACATTGCTGCAATGCAGTGCTCTTCCATTTTTTTCTGCCTTTTATAAATCCATTTCCTTCTCTCTCTTCCCTTCTTCTCTCTCCCGTTTATCCATTCACCTGGCATTTCATGAGCAACTATGTGGTGTAGGCATTGAGGACAAAGAGGTGCACAGCATTGACAGGTCCAGAAATACACTTGCTGTTTGTCTGCTCCACCCTTCTCTTCTGTCCTTACCTTATCTGCACGCTGATGAACGTGTGACTAACTCGGCAAACCTTAGACCGATCTGACTTCAGTAGCCAGAATTACACTTGTGTAGTAAAGCGTCTGTTGTTGCAGAGAATTCAACTCCAGAGACAGAGCGCCTAGCTTTTCTTCTGTTTTAGTTGTCTCTAGGCTAGGAAAGAAGAGCCTGCTCGTGGTTCCCATGGGAAGTCCAGCTGATGAGCAGAGGCCACTGTTAAATGTCAGTTCAAAGGTGTTAGGCAGGATTCCAAGTCATTTTCATCATTTGTCTACAC
Source organism: Eospalax fontanierii (assembly GCA_035773235.1). Lineage (NCBI taxonomy): Eukaryota > Metazoa > Chordata > Mammalia > Rodentia > Spalacidae > Eospalax > Eospalax fontanierii. Next base: position 8,663,498 of record CM069553.1, read on the forward strand.
AAACTTGAGAAATGAGACTTGACTTTACAGAGTCCCTTTGGAACTGTGCAGTACTGACACAGTGCGGAAACAAGAAACGTTGTTTTGTGCTGTGACAGTTCATTAATAGTAGAGGATATAGAGAAGGTGCCACAGAATCTGAAATTTGAGTTCCCTCCTTATGGGCAGATCTGGTATGACTGGGCACAGATGAAGTTGGTGTCATGAAAAGTTTGGGCTGGCGAGATGGCTGAGCAGGTGAAGCTAACTGCTACCAAGTTTGATGATCTGAGGATCCAAGTTTGGTTCCCCAGGTCCCACACAGTGGAAGGAGAGAGCTCACTCCCACAAATTATATTCTGACCTCCATATACCAGCTGTGGTGTGTGCGCGCGCACACACACACACACGCACACGGTTTACCTTTAACTTCCCAAGCCTTTCTGTCTTTTCCTTCCTTCTTTCTTGCTGTTTCCCTGTTTGGAACTCACCTTTATTGCCCTCAGTAACTTGCCTTGCTTTCTGTCTTGTGCCTAGGTTCATTCACTCTCTCTTGTGTTGAATAAGACCACCAGTGAGCTTGCTAAAGCAAATGTGTCCAAATTAGCAGCACACATGGAGATGATCGGTAAGTGGGGCAAAATCAGGCTCACAAAAACTGGTAGGTATCGGAACTTGCAGCCCAAGTCTGATTGTCTTCACGTGCCTAGTAGAATGTAGATATATGATATTTTTGAGAGTGAAATGGGACATTATTAAAAATGAGAAATCAAGGGGTAAGTTCGTTATGTCTGTACCCATAAGTAGGGGAGCTAGCAAGAGAGGGTGATGTTCTGCGGAAGAGCAGTGTAGTAAAGCCACCATTCTTTCTGGTGGATTTTTGTACATTGAAATTTCTCTTAGAACACAAATCATCAACTCCATTAAGTTCTGAATGGCAGGGGTTTATAGAGCATGAATTAAACCACTGTTTCTTCCGTAAGGACTTGTAATACAGACTTTATAGCCAAGATTAGGTACCATCATGAAAGCAGTGTCACCTAGAGAAGGAGTGAGCTGGAGCGGGGCTTCACGCCTGCTGTTATTTTAGAAAGGTGTCCTAGAAGAGATTAGCCTTCCTATGTTAGAAGACATTAGGAATAAAAAAATAAGTGTGTGTCTTTGCTTCAGAGGGAGCTGACCTAGTGTGTGCAGCGTATACCTGGGATCATGGAGTGACAGCATGGTCACAGTGGATTTGGGCTTGTAGAAGTAGTTCAGAGTATTCATTTCAGTGTCCACACAATGTTAGAACAAACTTTTTTCTCCTGAGATAAAGTCTCCCTGTGTAACCATTCTGGCTTCATACTCACAGGATTCCACCTGCCTCTGCCTCCCAAGTATTGATATTAAAGATGTGTGCCACCACACCTGGTGGTACAGGCGTACCTGTACAGACGGCGGTGCAGATGGTACACATCAGTCTCACATGGTACAGCATCCCTCTTTCTTCATCCTCTTGTCCCGGGGCTGCACTTCTGCTAGTAGACTCATTTCCAGTCTGTCAGGAGTCTGTCACCATGCATCAACGGATTTTCTTCCTTTATGAAAGCATTCTGAAACTCTCAGTGTTGACTGAATAGCTGAGACATTTCTGACACTTCCTCCTTTATTCTTTTTATTCATGGAATGACTATTACATCTGTGATGTTTCACTCATTTCTAACCAGTGCCATGGTCTCAGAGAGTCCTGTTTCTATCTATATCCATCAGTGTTTCCTCTTTTAAATCGTGTATGCATTTAGTTATTTCATTTGCCTTGTCAGTGTTAGTATACAATATTACTGGCTTATTTCAGCTCCCTTTAGACTTTGGCATTGAGATTCTTAGAAATACCACTTAAAATATTTTATTGGGTGTTCTGGCATCTGAAAATTCACTTCTGATATTTAGTTTGATTAAAAAGTGAAAATCAGCTAGATCAGGTGACGCACAACTTTAATCCAAGCACAGAGGTAGGCAGATCTCTGTGAGATGAGTCCTGAATGGTCAATATAGGGAGTTCTAGGCCATCTGGGGCTACAGGGAGACCCTGCCGCAACCCTCCCCCTCAAAACCAAATGAAACAAAAGAAAGAAAGTGAAAGTTTGAAGCACATGGATGTCAGCTTTTACTCCAGACATATTAAAGATACCTATATACATTAAAGATACCTATATATATACAAAAAGCTCCCTAATGACATGTTCTAATTACAGAGGGAGACCTGGCTTTGCAGGGAAGCATTGGGAGCCTGTCTTTGAGTGACCTCACACCACATGGAGACTTCTACAGAGAGCGCTTCACCACAAGTGGAGAGGAGGCACTCATCTTCCAGACGTTCAAGTACAAACACTCACTTCTCTCCTGATAGTGTGCCGTAATCACTTGCTGCCCATAGTTAGTTTTTTACCCTTACTTTCATTGTGCAGTGGTGTGTGCCATAGTGCACATGTGGTGGTCAGAGGACAACTTGTGGGAATTGGTTCTCTCCTTCTACCATGTGGTTCCAGGGACTGAGCTCAGGTCACCAGACTTGGTGGCAAGTGCCTTTACTCACTGGCCCACCCAGCATTTAAAGTTCTTATTGATTAAACAATGAAGAAAAATTTAAGAAGGTCTTTATTTCTTAAGTAAAACTGAAAAGATCTTGTTTGTGGAGAGGCCAAATTTATATTAAATTCACTAAAGAAGATTTGTATTGGGGTGGGTCACTTAGTTCCATAAATATGTGAGTTTGATTGAAATAATCCTGATTATCAGAAGGCCTGGGCTCCACACAACTCATGTGCCCTGAAGCAACTCAGTCTCTGTGTCACTTTTCTCTGTGAATAACAAGGGACTGGAATTAGCCCTGTGCTTCCATGTAGCACTGAGTGTTCTGGAATAACTGCTGTCTGATACTGCTGCTTGTGCTGATAATGACAGTATGCATTATTTTTCTGTTCTCATAAATATGATTTATATTGAATCCCTTGTTGGAGGCATCTGTAGGCCTCAATGCTCATTTTGAAGAATGGTTTTTGACAGATTTTCAGGTGGTGGTTTTCAATATATTTGCAAGATGTTAGAAAATACGGATGTGTGCTTCTGCCTGCCAGTACTCGTATTTACTTGATTTAGACTCCTGTCTAGTGTCTAGTCCCCTCCCCACTTTAAGTGTGCTGATGTTCAATTAGGATTGAGAAAAACTGTTCCAAAAAATATCTTTGGGCTGAGATATGGCTGAGATATGGTAGAGTGCTGGGCTAACATGCACAAGGCTCTGGGTTCAACTTCCACCACACAGTTCTTCCACCTCCCCATCCCCGACTGAAAAAAGAGTCTGAGGACTTTTCACCGTTCACTGACTGGCTATCGTGCATTCAGCGAGCTTTACCATATTCTACTAAGAGTTTATAGAGTTTAGATTTTAGATCAGTTTGTTTATTTTATACCCCACAATGGCATAGTTCTATAATAAATGAGATGATTAATGTAAAACTCTTTAATTCTCTGCTTGGCACGAATATGCATTCCTTAGCAAATACGAATCTCTTTCTCCAGTGACTGTGTCCTGCATAATCATTTCTTATTACGGCATTATGGCCCATTAAATTCTAAACAGTTGTAAAAGTCTTCTAATTTATCTTTGCATTTACATTCTCCATCCAGTCTGTATTTCACTGAGGTAAAGAGATGGTTTCAGAATCACTGGTTTCAGAAGATGCTTTTCCCCAGAAGCACTTGTTCTGATGCCTCCATTTCTCCATGGCTTTCTTTTAAAATTACTTTCCAAATCTGTGTTTCACAGAGCCTGCTAGGAACAGCTGTAGCTCCCTTAAAGGCAGGGAAGAGAATGCTCAAGGTCAGAACTCACATGCTGACGTGTGTTCTCAGGGTAGGGTGGGGTGAGTTTTGCCTTTAGTGGTGCCCACTGTTCATAGCCCTGGGCATCACCCAGCTTTTACTTAATGTCCTCAGCACAGTGCAGAAAATCATAAAGGGGTTTGTTTTTTGTTTTGGGAGGATTGAATTGTAATAACTGAATTTTTCTTTCTGGGAATGCCCTTTAATCAACCCACATTTTCTTTTAATACCCACTTGGATCTTTCTGCTGTCTGAGTCCCATTTTTGTGTTAATTTCTAGGTATGGGCAGCCGGACCCTCTGCTCCGAAGGGAGCATGACATGCGTGTAAGCTTGCAGATGGCCTCTGTGCAGTATGTGCACACGCAGCGCTTTCAGGCTGAGGTGGTGGCCTTCATTCAGCACTTCACTCAGCTGCAAGACGTCTTAGGGCGCCAGCGAGCTGCCATCGAGGGCCAGACGGTGGGTGGCTCCATGTCTCCAAGTTGCCTTTTCAGTTTGGCTGCTCAATAGAACTTAAAAAAAAAAAAGTGCGTGTGTGTGTGTGTGTGTGTTTGTATGTGGAGGTTAGCGGTCCCTCTTAGTTTTGAAATAAGGTCTCTCACTGAACCCAGATCCTGGCTAGAGTAGGTGGCTGGCAAGTTCCAGGGTGGGACCCTCCTGTTCTGTCTCCCCAGCAATGGGATTCCATGTCTGTACTACCATGCCCAGCTTTTGACACGGCTTCGAGGGCCTTGAACGCAGGTCCTCTTGCTGTGTGGCAAGCAGTACTAGCTGAGCCATTTCCCCAGCTCCATTTTTTTTTTTTTTTTTTTTTTGTATTTTGAGGTGAGGACTCCAGTGCAGATCAAGGTGGCCTTACCTTTCGATTCTCTTGTTTTAGTTTCACAAGTTCTGAGATTATAGGTGTGTGCTACCATGTCCAGCTCCATGATTGATTTTTACACCTTTGAATTATTTTTTGTAGGATTAATCCCTACAAATAGTATCGTTTGATCAAAGCTACTTCAATTAAAAAAAATTGAAGTCCAACTGTGAGGCAATGAGCTAAAATGATGAACCATTTTCTGCTTTCAAAGCTGGCTCTTATATACCATCTATTAGAAGTGTGTGTTTAGAGATGGCCTGTGCCAGGGTCCAGCTGTCTTTCAGTGTGTCCAAGCAGAGATGGCCTGTGCCAGGGTCCAGCTGTCTTTCAGTGTGTCCAAGCAGATAACCTCTTGTTAATGTTGCAGCGGTAAATTCTTGTCTGAAATGTAACTTTTGGAGGCTTGAAGGGATATTCTGCTGTAAAATGATGTCAAGGAAGAATACACCACCTTCATACACAGATCCTGGAGGCCCAAGAATGGTTGACCTCCACTCACGGGTGTTGTGCACTTTGGAACTGGCACTGCATTTCGGTGAAGGGTCTAAAGTGGTGTCTGCCAGCTCCTGCATCCCTAGGCTCCTAGGAGGCCAACATGGCCACTTGGGCTGCTGACCCAAGTCCTATCCATCTGCTCACTCCACACAGACTGCAACCCTGCTAATCTTTGGTGGGAAGCATTACCACTCAGTATGTGACCAACAGAGCAGAGCACAGCAGAATGGCCAGACAGTGGACCAAGAAATACGCCATAGAAACTGAGTGTTCATAGTTCTTACTTGTCTGTCACAGAGGAAAGCTGCTTATGATTTGAAGGCATAAGAGAGTGTGGGAGTTGGTACAGAGTAGGCTATTTCTATAACAGATAGTATTCAGTCTTATTTCCCCAGATTTTGTTGTAACTTAAGGTGTCTTGCTGCAATAGACAAAAGTAGGTAATAGCAAGTTTCAAAAGTGTCAGTTCTATAATATTACTTGATAGTACAGAACAGAATGTACATTTAGACATATGGTTTCAATTGCTTGTAGTCTGTAATTTCAAAAACAATTTAATTTGTACAGGTTATATACATGGCCATTCTTGTAAAGTCCTAAGACTACATATTTTCTTGTTTAAAAAAAAATTGTAATTTGCTTATCCTTCTCAAAAAGAAACAGTGCTGTTTAACACTTTTGAGATAGTGTCATCGTGTATATGAAATGGACAATGGCTGTGAGACACTTTGTAGGAGATGAGTACTTAATGTATTTTAATTTATATGCAAATAAACTTTAAGATTTGAACCAGGATTTCTGAAAGCCTGTAATGAAATACCTTAAGCTGTTAACTATAAGGTGTGGACAGTAGCTGCTTGGTGGATCGGCTCTAAGTTACAAATTTCTTGTGCTGCATTGGTTCCTGTGTGCATTTAAACAGTTATTTTTACATGTGACTTAAATGATAGCAATTTTTCTTTTGTTTTTAAAATTAAAAAAAAAAAACCTTTTTGTTTTAGACAGTGCATCCCTGGCTGGCCTCACATTTGTAGAGCATAGATAGTGGCCTTGAGCTCATGGCAGGCCTGCCTCTTTCCCTGGGATCCTCCCTATGCCTGGCATAAATGGCAACAAAGAGACAGCTGTGCTCTTTGTTGAGTAATTGGGTTTACCTTTTTTGGAGTAAAGCAAAGTCTTTCATCTTTTGCTTTATGAAATTGCACAGGATGAAGAAAGGGCAAAGGATTGCCTTTCTACTTTGAATAAGGTTAAAGATGTGAGCTTTGAAGCAAGGCTAAGTTGAAGAATCTCCAATCCTGGCTATTTGAATCACTTAGATTTACAGAGAGAGCTGAGGAGCAACTTTCATTTGCTGATAGGATTAAAAGCCTATTTTACTTGAATTTTAAGTTCTTTTCCAGTATTGAACCAGTGGTGGCTTGTCTGACATAGGTAGGGCCTTACTCTTGGTGATGAATTCAGGGCTCTGTACAAACTAAGCAGGCACCCTACTTGTCAGCTCCAACCCCAGCCCCAAGAGCAGGATTTTTACTCCCTCATTTTCTCAAGTCTATAAATAATACAGTGAGAATTTCGATTTCTTTTTTAAAAGGATTTGTTTTTATTTCCCGTGTACGAGTGCTTTGGTTGCATGTCTATGTGCACCCTATGCACTCGTGGTGCTCCTGGAGGCCGGTGAGAGAGCGCATGAACAGGTGTGTCCGAGTGCTCTTTGGGGCTGCTGAGAGGCTTAGTAGGTAAAGGCTCTTGCAGTGAAGGCCTAGTGTCCTGAGTTTGATCCTTGGAGCATACATAAAGGTGGGAGGAGAGCATTAACTCCACAGATGTGTCCTCTGACCATACCTGTGTGTCAGGGCGCTCATACCCCCTCCCCCAGTAATAAAAAACAAAAAGTTTGAAGAAGATTATTTTAGTTAGAAACACCAGGTTCAGTGTCAGTACTGACCCCTTCCACCACCACCACCAAAAAAAAGAAGTAGGCTTTTGTACTATAAAGTTACATTTTTCTCTCTTAAAAAAGTAACACAGGCCTCGTGGGTGGGCCAGTGGGTAAGACCTCTTGTTACATTGTTTTTACATGTGTCCTGTGTATTTTAATATATTTATTGTCTTTCTGAAAACATTTTCCCATTTCCCTTGTGATTTCTTCTTTAATTCTTAGGTTATTTAGAAGGGTATAGTTTAATTTCCAAATATTTGAGAATTTGCCTTTGTTACCTTGTTAGTGATTTTTCTTTTACTCTGGATATCACAGAATTAAGTTCTGTCTGCCCTTTGTTACATAAATTCATGAATGCTGTCAGAATCTCTGGATATCTGATTCTAAAACTGTAGAATTACTTCAGTCTCTGGGAACTTCTCTTTCAGGTGAGGGATCAGGCACAGCGCTGTTCACGGGTTCTTCTGGAGATTGAGGCTGGTGCTCCTGTCCTTCTCATCCCAGAAAGTTCCAGATCAAATAATCTGATAGTTGCAAATTTGGGGAAGTTGAGAGTCAAGAACAAGTTTCTCTTTGCTGGTTTTCCTGGGACCTTTTCCTTACACGATAAGGTGAGCAGCCCATTTCCTTTTCAGTTTAATGAGTATTTGAACAAGGATTGAAAAATTCCAGCTACCTCTGTAGCTGCTGTTACATTTGAGGCCCCGTGACTAGACGATTTCCTTGTCATTTTACCGTCATTTCAATGAACTCAACTGAAAAACTAAGTTGTAACCCTCACTAACTGCCCTAGCTTGCTCCAGCAAACAGCCCACTGGAACCAGCCATCCCTCTGTGTACAATGCTTTCCATATGTAAAAGCATCCTTGGCAAGATGGCACAGTAGGACACAGTGCTTCCTGCCAAGCCTGAAGGCTGAGCTCAGTCATCAGAATCAATGGTGGAAGGAGAACTGACTCGCAAAAATTATCCTCTGCTGTCCACATGTAGACCATGGCACACGCATGTCCTCCCCGTCACACACACAGTTGTAAATTAAGGAAAATTTAAAAAGCATTGTTTTCCATGTTCGATATGTCTTTAAACTGCTAAGCTGTTTTTTTTTGTTTTGTTTTGTTTTTTTATCTGAAGACACTTGAAAACATCTTAGTGGTAAAGTCTTATGATATCCTGCTCTGCAGTTTTAAATGGCCTGGGCACTTACCCCTTATCATGTTAGAGGTACTCAACATGAGCCTTGCTTAAAATTTCATTTTATGCTTCAGAAGGCTAGGACCCTGAGCATAAACACCTGGTAAATGTCAAAGTTTGAGAGGACCTTGGATGCAGTCTTGCCACATCTCTCCCCATGTCCACATTTGAGGAGGCTTCTTCCTGGAGGCCAAGATGCCATTGTCAGAGTGAGCATTGCTCCTTGCAGGGCTCTACCCTTTCATTCTATCTGCTTACTTGGTACACACTCATCTTCATGTGTCAGAAAAGCATTACTGGAATTCCCACCCAGCCATGTCTGTTTTTAGTTTAGCAGCTTATAGCATAGGTTAAGAGGTAGGCTTTGAGAAGATGTGCATAAAATTTTATTGTAAGTTCACTAATACTAACAAAAATAGAAGTAAGTACCTGACACTTGTTGAACACCTATCATACGTCATTTGGTGCTAAATTCTTTACATATAGAAAGAAGTCATTTCCTCTTTTCATATACTCCTGACAGCCTGTGTGGGTTTTCCCACACCCTCCATCTTCTAACTCCTGATACCAGCAGAGTATTCTTGATTAATTCAGTTATGATGCTCATTCCCTGAAGCTAGCTCAGCTCACTGGATACCAACCCAACCACAAGTCCAGGTCTCTTGTGCTTCAGCTGTAGATTAGGGGTTCTCACAACTCCTCCTGAGGGTCAGTAAGATGCCATAACAGCTCATAGAGCTCAGAGGAAGTACATTTCCTGGTTCATTTTAGAGAATGGAAGAAAAGGCCTAGCTGGAGAGTCAGATGAATGGGTGTACAGGTGTGGTGGATCAGGAGCACGGGAGCATCTCTCCATGAACTGGTGCATGCCACCCTTCTTATGGTGGTTCCATTACATGTGTTTTACTGATGAACTCATTGGCAATTGGTGATTGCACTTGTTTGTAGTCCCCCCGGAGGTCCAGGGAGTATAAGTGCAATTTCCAATCTTCAAATCACATAGTAAGTTCTTTGTAATAAAATTGTTTATGATAAATCTTTATTTTGGAGTCAGACTAAATGTTTTAGGAAGAAGTCACCTGTGTCCACAAAGGGTAATATTGTTTAGTACCAATGTTTTTATTTCTCTAACCCTTCTAAAAAAGGTAATGGACTGATTGTATCAGATATATCTATATATGAACTTCAAAGCATACTCTGAAGTTAGCCTTGGAAGAATTGCCAAAGTATTTCAAGACATTTTTACAAAAGATTTTTATTTTGTTAAGCCAAATAATAGTATAGTTTATAGCATTTTAATGAAAAAACTTACTTGTATTTGTTTTTGAGGATTTGATTTTAAATGGCAGTACATACAAGAATTGCTTTTTCTTCAAGGTATAATGTGTTTTTTCTTTTTCTTTCTTTTTGTCTCGGTTATTCTGAAAAACCTTATGGGATTCACCAGTCAATTCATGCTCATGTACTTAAATGAAAATGAAAAAAAAAAAAAAAAAAAAATCAAACCAAATGCTAGCCCCTGGAAATTCTTCATTACCAGTAAAGCCTGCTTTATTACTTTTGGTTTGGTTTTAGGGAATTACTTCCCACCTATATTGAGAAGCCCTCCTTAAGCCTATTAGGAAGAATGTCTGTGTTTAGAGTTGGCTAGTCCTTCCTGAATGATCTCATTTTATATCCCTAATCCTAGGAATACTGTTCTGGTATACCCAGTAGTGGTTTTGTGGAATTCCATAAGGTCTGTGTGGAGTGTGTCATTTGTTCATACACTAGTGATGCGGTGAACAGGTCTATGAAGTTCACCTCTACATACGCAGTCAGTGTTGACTGCTGTGGCTTCTGTGAGGTGGATAATTTCCTCTTCACCCCTTGTCCTGTAATGCACTTGCACATGTGAGTTATGTCTGTTACGCATTCCAGTGGCCAAAGAACAGCACATACTCTGACATCAAACCTGTAGAGAGCTCATAAACCCTCAGGTTCCATGGCTCCTGCCTGTGGGACTATTTCCTGTAAATCCATGTCTTACTGAGTACATGTTTGATTCTTCAGAATATGTTTGCCTTTTTTTTCTTAACTGTAGCTTGTGCTTAAACCATACTTTTGAAGTCAGAGTTTTTCAAAAGCTTTGGGTAATCTACTCTAGCCATTGATTTATTTAAATCAACTGCAGAGAGGATGCAGAACTAAGTCAAATGAAAGAGCAACAAATGTTCTCTGGAGTTTAAATAAACTGAGCAAGAGGGGTGGTTTTAGCTGAAGTATCTAAATTATAGCATTTACTTAGTAATCTGCCTTGAGAAAAAATTTCAGGAAGTTTCTTTTACTGTTAGTTGTAATTTCTGCTCAGGAAGACTGTGAGAGAGAACAGCATTTTTATCCCCCCTTCCAAGCTGAGAGGAGGCAGCCATTAGGGCAGTGCTAGGAGAACCATTCTTCTCCTCCTCCCAGTATGTGTGTGGCAGGGGCTTGAGGAAATTGTCCCACAGTACAGAAGCCACACACAGAGGGGCTCTGTGATTTGCTTTAGGAAATCCTGGACGTTTCAGAGTCATTGATTGGCTCATTCCAAAGAGTCAGCTTTTTACTCTTAACAGTCATCTTAAACACTTAGTAAGAAAAAAGCAATCTTCTCAATAGGACAACCATTTCAGTTTCACACAGTATGAGCAGAATTGTGGCAGGAATGGCTAACCTCATTTATTTTCCAATGCATTTCATTTCCCTGGTTGTTTAGAGAGACAGGAGAAGTAAACTCATGTGAGGCGACTCATGCATAATTTCATGGAGTCATATTGCCATTATTTACTTAAAATGTTTTTTTGTATCCAAACCTACCTTCCAACTCCATGTGTGGCTTTGGTCTTTCTACTTCCACCTCCTGGTGCTGGAATTAGAGGTGTATGCCATCGTGTTCAGTTTGTCTGATAGAGTACTGAACCCAGGGTTTCGTGCATGCTAGAGAAGCACTTTATCAACTCAGTCACATCCCCAGACCCCTAGATACATTTTCTTATATAAGCTGTCTCCTCAAAAGCAATAAAACATTGTGTGTCTGCGAGATTTGCCCTGGTTGAATTTGACTGAAATTGAATGACCTCAATCCATTAGCATTTGGTTTTTGTTCCTCAGCCAAAAGCTAGTACCTTCCTGCAGTGTCGCTATAGTTCTCAAAAGGTACTGAATCATCTGTAACACTGTTACAGATAATTATGCCTGGAAGTGTTACAACCTTGTCACTTTCTTGTCTTTGGGTTCCGAGGGCAGTGTGTAGGTATCATGGAGTCTTTAGAAATCTTAGGGGCAGGGATAGGATGTCCCTCTTCTCGTGTCTGCATTCAAGTTTTGTTTTGTTTCTTTCAGGAATCTATGCCTTCAGCTTCTCCAACAGGTACCCCCAAACACAGTATGAGGAAGATGACAAGCACAGAGGACCCCAAGGGGTCCCTGGTGCAGGGGCTGCTCATGATGCCTCCTGTGGGAATGGGCCTTGGTAGCCTGAAGAGTGAATTTGTGCCCAGTGCCTCCATCAAGCAGCGTGGGCAGCAGGCCATACCACCTGTCAGCCATGGTTCCAGCAGTCCAGGTAAGAGAGGAGGAAAGAGTTGCACAGTGACCTTGGAGTCTGTGTGGGGTGCATTTCCATGGGCGGAGGACAGCAACGACATGGCATTTCTGTGGTGACGATTGGGTTCTGATGTTGCTTTTGGTGGCCCAACTGTCATAGGTGTGAATTTAGCTTTGGATAACTTCCAAAGTAGATTAAATTAGCAAGACATAAGTAGAGCTTTGCTTGTTTGTAGAACCCTCATAGGTCTAGATGGCTCTCAGCTGGTAGGGCTAGCCTAAAAAGGCAGAGTCCTTATAGCCTGTCTGACCCAGACTGTCCTTGCAAGTTACAGTTTAGTTCTCAAAACTAAGACACTAAGCCAGTTGTGGTGGCATAGACCTTTAGTCCCAGCACCTGGGGTGCAGAGGCAGGCAGATCTCTGTGAGAACAAGGCCAGCTTGGTCTATATAGGGAATTCCAGGCTAGCTGAGGATATAGGGAGACCCTGTCTCAACAAAACAGACACTAAAATTAGTGTCAGTAAGGCATGGCAGCAGCAGAACTGCTACAAACAGATCTTTAAAAGATCTGAGCCATCCTGTTGTTGAGGCTCTTCTGTTTTTTTTTTTTTTTTGAGACAGGGTCTCCCTATGTAGTCCAGAATGGCTTGAACTCCTTGTCCTTCTGCCTCAGCCTCTCAAGTGCTGGGATCATGGCCATGCTCTTTTTTTTTTGAATGTGAGAATTGGCCCATTTCAAGGATGGGCCTAATTTTGGCTCTTTGGTTTTTCAGCATGTTGTGGACCGATGCTGTGCTGGAAAGCACGGTGCTTCCTGAGGAGCTAGAGTGGGAGGCAAAAACATGATGAGCCAAGAGATCAGGGTGGTTGGTCTTCCTGCAACAAAGGACAGCAGCTGAGGGAGGTTCTGAGTATGTTTGATAGATACATCTGAGGACTGGTGGACACCTTGCAGTGGAAACCTGGACAGCCAGGTTTCTAAGAAGTGTGGTGGAAAGCAGCTGGTTCTAAATGGTTTTCAAAGACAGAGTGAACTGTTTAGTTTGCTCAGCTCAGTCCTTTTTGGCTCTCTTTGTTCCTAACCTCTCTTTTCCTTGGGTCCCTGTAGAAGACCACATCTGCCTGTTGGATTGTATTATGGTAGATCTGCAGGACATGGACATCTTTGCTGCAGAGAGACACCCACGGGAGTTCTCCAAAGCCTCAGAGGACAGTAGTGGGGACCTGATTTTCCCTTCCTACTTTGTGCGGCAGACAGGAGGAAGTCTCTTAACTGAGCCTTGTAGGCTGAAATTACAGGTGGAAAGGAATTTGGACAAGTGAGTGTTTTATCTGAATAACATAGAAGTAGAGTCTTAGCTTGGAATCATTGCCGTTAAGATAACTCAGGAGGAGCACATTGGTAGTGAATGTTGATTGCGTCCCTTCTGTGTGTTAGTCACTAAGGCTTCTATGATAAAAGAGAAACTGCTGCCCTCAAGGAGCTTGTTTTGTTAAGGAATATAGGAAGGTAGGTAGGTGGCTCTAAGTGTGTTTGATTCAGCAACTGTGTTGCAATATTATGCTACAGCCTTGGGAACAAAGAAAGGATTCGAATTAGCATGGATTTAGGTGGTGATAACAAAATAGTGAGGGCAGGCAAAGTATTTGGGAAAGAAGGGTATTTGGAGTAAGTGTTTCAAACATAATAGATTCTGAACCTGCTATTATATTCCTCCTGGATCTCCATTTAAATTGCATAACTGTTCAGATATAGCTTTGCCCTTTCTACTCCAGGAAGCAGACTGAAAGTGCTCCATAAAGACTAAGGGCTCAACCCTGATTTATCCCTTACTTAGTGTCAAAAACTTGTTTCTGAAGTTCAGAGCACTGGTTCTGATGTTATTAGCTCCATAACTGCCTGGAAACTTGTTGGCCCAAGGCTAGTAGAGTCTGACTCTCAAACCCAAAGCTTAGGTGTGTATTTAGCAAGGTTGCGTCATGGGGAGGGTTGCTGCTTGTGGGGTTCACACACGTGAAGCACTGATTACAGCATGTGACATCTTTCATGTGGGACTTTGGTTTGGGAGAATGCAGGAGCACTTTGTATCTTAACTCCAGAGAAAGGTGAAGTATGGCTAGACAGGGACTGAAAGATTTTCTGAGGCCAGAGACATGGTTCAGAGCCTTGCTCTTCCAGAGGATCCCAGTTCTGTTCCCAGCACTCATGTTCCGCAGTTCACAACTGCTTTTAACTCCAGCTCCAGGGGATTTGCCCTCGTCTCCACAGGTGCCTGCAGGCATGTGGCATACATGCAGAGAGACACCACACAATCACATTAATAAAAATAAAATAAATCTTCAAAAAAGATATTTGCAATGGGGGCACATTGAAGAGCAGCTGTTTTGCCTGTATGGAGTGTAAGCTTAATGGTGTTTGGCCACTGCTCTCCAGTTCCTGGGTTTGGGTGACTTCATGTCACCTTTCAACTTTTCTCTGGAGGAATGCTACAGTTTACCATCCTCATGGGATGTTTGTGTTTCCCTGGACTGGTGGTTCAAGGGCTTCCTGGCTGGTGTTCAGTTAGGGTTGGTGTGGGCTGTTTTGGGCATTACTGATTTGACTATCCTAAGAGGAACTTGTTATTTAGAAATGAACACTTTGCTTTCTTTTCAAGCAGTGGCTTTTGAAACAAGTGCTTTGCTTCTCTGCTTATCCTCTGCTCCCTCGGGTACTGTGTGGGCTGTGAGGGTCTATAACCAAGGAGAAGGCACCGTGCGCTCGGCTATGCTTCCTGCGTTGCCCTTGCTGAGTAGTATTGGTCTTTTAAAACTTCAGTTGGTTTCCCTTGGAAACAAGTATAATTCATTTATTTACGTGTTGTTTGTTTTATAGTTCTGTACATCAGACTTAGGGCCTTAGTATGTGTGAGGCACTCACTGTAACATTGAGTAACACCCCTAGTCCCCAGATCCCAAAACAGGGTTTTTAAATTTATTTTTTTTATATTGGCGTGTGTGTGTGTGTGTGTGTGTGTGTGTGTGTGTGTGTGTGTGTTTGTACACATCTTACCACTTTAAATTCTAACCCTTAGTTCATCTATTCAGAGCATAGTGTCTGTAGGACTCCTGATGCCCACTGTGCTCATGGGAGGGTAGAGTGCTCCTTGGTCCTGGCATGAGGCATGTACATCTAGGAAGCCCTAGGGGTCTTCAGTTTTACTCCTGCTCATCCCAGCTAGACAAGCAACCTGTTTGGATTTTATAGCAATGAATGTCCTGCCTGGACTCAGTTCTTTTTTCAGTTTCCACAAGAGCTGAAAATTAAGAACTTGGCACCTGGTCTTTGTTATTTTTCCTAACTGTAATATTTAAGATATTTCCAAGTCTCAGGAAGTCTTCTGTAGGCTAGTTAGGCCAGGTGTGGTTATGACTATAATACCAGCATTCAAAAGCTGAGACAAGAGGATTGCTGAGAGTTCCAGGCCAGCCTGGGCTACATTGTGAGACTGTCTCAAAACAAGGAAGCAAGGAAACAAAAACCCATCTAGTTAGCTCATATTTTATGTATATGTGTTGTATACAGTGTTGGGGATGGAACCCAGGGCCCATGCTTGTTAGGTGAGTGTTCTACCACTGAGTTAGATCCTCAGTTCATTTGATTCCTTGGACTTGGGGATTTTTTACATATATAAGTTGGAGAAAAGGGTCTTTCTGTAGTTGTAAACATGGCAGTCATGCTGGTCTACTTCATTTGGAGAAACATGGCTTTTTGGCTATTTTTTGCTAGAAGTGAACTGGTCATTGTTGGTCGCAACACTGTAGCTCTTGTATTTGGGTGTGGACTGTGCCAGGGCTGTTGCTGAATTGTTTCTGAAAGTGACCTTCTTTGTTTTTTCATAGAGAAATAAGTCATACTGTTCCAGATATATCTATCCATGGCAACCTCTCCTCAGTCCACTGCTCCGTGGATTTGTATAAATACAAACTGATCCGAGGCTTACTAGAGAACAACCTGGGAGAGCCCATTGAGGAATTTATGCGGCCTTACGATTTGCAAGATCCAAAAATTCACGTGAGTGAGATCTCGAGTTCTTAACTAGTGCACTCTCAGCTGATGGTCTCCCCTTGTGTGTATTCCTCCAAGAAGGCAGGGAAAGAAGGGGAAGAAGGCACAGCAACAAGCAAATGAGATGCTTTTTGACATATGAATTCATTTTCAGATTGACACCATCACCTAAGAGTTGACTAGAACTTTCCTTTTACAGACTGTTTTGAGTGGAGAAGTGTACACTTGTATGTGCTTCCTCATTGATATGGTGAATGTGAGTCTGGAGCTCAAAGATCCAAAAGGGAAAGAAGGCTCTGGCTCGCTAGCCAGGTAGGACTTTAATGAAATCTGATTTTACTGCTAGTAAGAAGAACACAATAATGTGCCCATTCCATATTAGCAGAGGCCAGAGAGTGCAGTGTGGTCTTCAGCAGATGAAGTCTGCAAGTACTGGGGGTATGGGTGGGACATGAATACGTGTGTGTGAGAGAGACTAGTTTCAAGTTGATTTGAAAAACTGGCAATGTTGACAATACTAGGCTCAGGTCCCTATTTGGAAACTTCTGGCAGCTGCATGGTGGCTGCTCTCTTCCGATGGCTGCATGCTCATCTGACAGTTCACTTCTGTCTTTTGCTTGCTCAGAGTAGATGTAGGTGTCTAAATCTGGATTATAACTTTGAAGAGTGCATTACCTTGAATCTCTCCATTTGATCTCCTTACTGTCCTGTAGATGGGGCAACTATTACTCCAGTTTCCCAGACTTTAATTTATTTTTCTACCAGCCTAGGGTTATATGACTGGAAAGGTGGTTAACATTTGAAAACAGGGCATCAAGGCTAGTAACATTCCTCTGAAGCACTCTGTCTTCTAGCTTGTCCTTCTGTTCAAAAGCCTGTGTGGCCTATGACAACTCAGCTGAGGAGTACTGCAGACAACTTGGATGCTATTGGGGACTGATGCTTTTCGTTGCCCTTAGTTTTTCTCAGTGCTGAATAATTCTGTGTGCATCATCATAACATTATTGAACAATTCTGAATTGCTCCGTGATGCTTTCTCTGTTTCCCAAAGCAAAGGGAATTTCAGATGCACTTCCTGTTGGATCAGCTGAGTTATTTCTTTGTGAAGAGTATTATGTGTCCTGTTTCCAGTGAGCTATAGTGATCTTATAAACATCCAGGGAGACTCTGGAGAGAGACGCTTCCAGGCAAGCTATAATTTCAAGAATGAAGTTCAAAAGAGTCTTTGAACATCCATTGGGGATTATTATAATATACAATTTTCTTAGACTTAGGATGGGAAATGGGAAGGATAATAAATCAAGAATATAATAAATGGATATGATTACCTCTTTGAAACTGGAAAAGATCAAGCACAGTGCCCCCGCCGCTATTTTGCATTACCTGGAACAAGAGCAGTGCAGGTTTGGGTGGAGCCCCTGACGGCCGAGCTAGATAGAACTGTGATTTTGCCCTCGTTGTCTGTTTGGACTTTGATATTTTTGTAAAATAGGATTATGTTAACTTTTGTTTACTTTTTCCCATTTAGATTTGACTTCAAGAAATGTAAACTGCTCTATGAGAGTTTTTCCAACCAAACCAAGTCCGTTAACTTGGTTTCCCATTCCATGATGGCTTTTGACACCCGCTTTGCTGGGCAGAAGACCAGCCCTGGCATGACCAATGTATTCAGTTGCATCTTTCAGCCTTCCAAGAGCAGCAGTACCACTCAGGGCTCCATTCAGATTGAGCTGCATTTCAGGTGTGGAGACAGACCCTGACTCTGCTTTTCTTCTTTCTTTTTTCTTTTTTTCCCCGGACAGGTCTCACTGAATCCTAGGCTGGCTTGGAACTTATTCTATAGCCCAGTATTTCCTTGAAGTCAGCATCATCCTGCCTCTTCCTCCTTAGTGCTGGGATTACAGACATGTATCATCACATGTGTGATACCTGACCCCTTGACTCTGCCTTCTTTTTTTTTGAAATGTGCATGAGTGTTTTTCCTGTATGGATGCAAGCACACCCATGTAACAATGCCCGTAGAGGTCAGAAGAGGACATTGACTCCTCTTGGGACTGGAGTTAGAGAAGTTAGCTGCATTATGGGTGCTAGGAACTGAATCTGGATCCTCTGGAAGAACAGCCAGTGAGTGCTCTTTAAGCACTGAACCATCTCTCTAGCCCCAACTCTGACTTTCTTTTGGAGATGTTGCTTTTGTAGTCAGTGGGCTAAGTCTGTGTAACTTTAATAAAACAAAGGATCACGGAGTCATTGAAAAGATACACAGCTGACTGGTGGCTTATCACCTTAACAGACTGGTTCTGCTCCCTTGCAGTTTCGTTTATCCACCCAAAGATGTCTTTGTTGCCTTAAAATAAATAGTTTGGCATTGAATCAGATTCTTAAAATCAGCCTCCTTGTAAACTTTAATTTGTAAAGTGACTTGGGGAAGGAAGAAATTATACTAGTTTAAGAAAAGAAACCCAAACCAAAAGCCTTTTGGCCTACATGAAAGGAAAGGTATTTTTGAGCTGAACAGGTATTTACTCAGGTTCCCTGACTCTCTGATTTTATGGAGGCTGTGCCTGGAGGGGGGTCAGTTCAGACAAAAAACATGCTCTAGAACGAGACAGATCTTTGCCCAAGCTTTGATCTACCTCTTTGTAGCTGTGTATCTAGGAAAGATTGTTTAGCTTTTTCAAGACTCCATTTTCTCTTTTATGAAACCAACCCTACACTGCACAAAAACCTATTCCTGTGACATTGGGCAGAGGTGAGAACCAAAATGACTGTGGTGAAGTGCTGGGCACATTGGACAGTTGTTGCTGCTGTTATTTCTGCCCCGGCTTGTGCCATTCTGTTGTCTTCTATTGTGAGAGTTTTAATGATTTAAAAATATTTTTTAAATTTATTTCACGTGCGTGAGTGTTTTACCTGTATGTATGGAAGTGTACTCATGTCCTGCAATCTTTGTGGAGGTCAGAAGAAGATATCAGATGCCTGGGAGCTGGAGTTACGGAAAGGTGTTAGCTGCGTTTGGGTGCTAGGAACTGAACCCAAGTCTTCTGCTGAACCATCCCTCTAGCCCCATTTTGTGAGGCTTTTATGACTAATGGTGTGTCTTGTATTCATATGCCTGTATTTTAGTGTGCCATTTTGAATTCATTAGCTCAGGCTTTTGAGGGGAGGACGTCATGGTCACTCTATATGCTTTAGGAGGTTTAGCAAGCGAGGCATTTAGCCCTGTTTGAACATTTCTGAGCTTGGTGACTGGGATGCCAGCAGCTGCTTGCTGGTCCCTGTCTTGAGCCAGGCACTTCACCTCTTGCCAAGGAAATCCTCCCAAGTCTAAAAAAGAGGCAACTTACTCCTTTTACAAATACAGAGATAGACATTTAGAGAAGAGTCAAGTGACTCTTGGTCAAGGTCATACAGTTCAGAAGTACAGTTACAATTCCGATCTGGGCATCTGGTGTCAAAACTGAGTCCTCCTGACATCATGCCCACCAACTTCTGGTCATTGGCTGATGGTCACCTTGTGGCAATATGGATAGATGTGTTAGACAGCTCTTTGATGAAGTTTGTCACATGTTTGGTCCACCTGTCCAGACAGCATATGGGGGTTTGCTTTTTGTTTCTGATTTTGACTTCCTGAATGATTAACTCTTTCTTCCCTCCCTGTTATGGCTTTAATATGAAGGAGTCTTGAAGTATTATCCTGCTCATATACTAAACGCATGTAATTTCTTGGAGCCAAATAATAAATTCTTACCTTGGCTCTTACAAACAGATGTACCATTGTTAGTGAGAGGAGTCAGCTGTTCTCTTGATGGGAACTTTTGAGTGCTTTCCGTGTTTCAAGAAGAATTGCTCTTCTGTTAGGATTTTGTATGTCAAATATAAATTGCTTCACAGTATTTAAAGGCTTGAAATATTTTCCACAAAAGGAGTCTGACACACTGGCTTTCCAGTTAGGACTGAATCCTGACAGTCTGTGCTCAAAACTGGGGGGAAAATTTTTACTGAGGGCAACATTTTTCTCTCTATTACAAAAGGGTAGAGTATTCCTGAGACAAATGCTGTGTGTGACTAGAAGCCATGCTTCGCCATGCTCTTTCTAGAGGCAGAGAGCCAGGTTTTGGAGAAATGAGATTGGAGAAGGCAGATGCCCAAGTCTGTGTTTCCCAAATAGGCCACAGGGTGGATACATGCAACAGCTAGAGCCCAGGGTCTCTTTACAGAACTGAGTTGAAACCCAAAATCCCATTCACTGCCCCCTAGCCCGTGTCCTTCTGGCCTACCCTCCTCTGCTGCTGGTTCTCTAGCAGGCCTGGCCAGCCCCTTAGAGCATTGTGTCTTGAAGCCAGGCCTCAGAGTCTTTCTTGGGTAAATATGAAATTGGGAGTCATGGGGATGATAAAACAATCTTGGGTCCCCTGTTCTCCTTTCTGCGCCATCTCTACCTCTAGGGTGTTTGGGTTATAGATCTGTGGCAGGTACCATCTTAGGATGAAAGATCTGGGGTAAGACTTCAGTTACAGTTGAAGAAGATAGTACTGGTGTGTGAACTTGGCATTTGTGAAGCAGTTTCTGAAAATGAGTGCCTCACTAATTCTCAAGTTGCCTGTTGGGAAAGAAGCTGATATTTGTCGATACCTACTAAGTGCCTGACACATTTTCTTACAATGTTAATATTTCTTTCTCTCTCTCTCTTTTTTTTTTAACATGAGGAAACCAGCAACACACTCAGGATAACACATCTTGAGGGGACAGAATTTAAGTCTGGGTATCTTTCTTCTACACCTGAGTTTTCCAGCCTAGCACTACAGGCTGATCATCCCTTACCTGGAGTGCTTGGGGAAAAGTACTGCAGAGTCTGGATTTTATTCCCCTGAAATTTTGGAGTATGTGCATAGACTGTCAAGCATCTCCAATCAAAAGATCCAAAATTCAGAAGGCTCTCAGTTCATATGTTGGGTATTTTGGGTATTTGGATCTGGATGCCTACCCTGTGTTGACATTTCTCCTTGGCAATTCCTTGTGCCTTAAGCATTGTGGGATGGCTGGAAGGACTCCAGCCTCTCTCTGCTAGGCACCAACAGCATCTTCTCAAGTATAACAGTCAGAAATGTCTCTGGCCACTGCCAGATGTCTGTTGGGGAATTGCATTAGTGGAGATCATTGGGCAATGTCATACTGCTTTCTAATGATGTATGTTTTCTTGTTTAAAATATATGACAAATTTCCAGAAAGCATGCCCTTCTTATGTGGTTAAACCAGTGCTCAGAGTTTTATCATGCTCAAAGCTGTCACTTTAAGAAATACAGGAATGGGCTACATAGTGAGACTTGGAGAGAGAGAGCAAGAGTGAGAATGAGAGAGAGACCGAGAGCGAGAGAAGGAGGAGGAGGAAGAGAAGGAGAAGGAGGGTGAGGAGGAGGAGAGAAGAGAGAAAGAAAGAAGAGTGAAATAGAAAATAGAGCCGGGCATGCCTCTGTGGTCCTGAAGTTGCAGCCACACAAGGAGGAGATCATTTGAGCCCAGGAGCCTGACTCCATCTTCTGCAGCGTAGATAGACGCCATCTCAAAAAGAAAAGAGCAGCAGTGAAGTATCGCTGGGCAGCTGAGTAGCATCTGCAGGCTGCTAATAGTTTGTGATCCTATTTTTTTTCTCATTCTTGTAGATCTACGAAGGATTCTTCCTGTTTCACTGTAGTTCTCAACAATCTCCGCGTGTTTCTCATATTTGACTGGCTGCTGTTGGTCCATGACTTTCTGCATACTCCCAGTGATGTTAAGAAACAAAGTGTCACTCCTTCTCCACACCGCAGCTCTAGCAGTGAATCCACTGTAGTTCCCAAAACGGTTAAGAGTGGAGTTGTTACCAAGAGGTCTTCGCTCCCTGTGTCCAATGAAAGACACTTGGAGGTCAAGGTCAATGTAACAGGTAGTGTTTATAGTGTGCGTCATTGATTGTCAGTTTGGATGATAGCTCAGAACTGTCTTATGGATTGATTTCTCTCTCCTCCCCACCATCTTTTTTTTTTTTTTTTTGAGACTGTCTTATGTATCCCAACTGGCCTTGAACTCACTGTGTAACTGAGGATGACTTGAATTTCCAGTTTTCCCACCTTCACTGCTCTGTATAGGAGTTAAAGGCATGTGCTACCATGCGTGGCTTTGTGGTTTAAATGGAGATAGATAGCTAAGAATGCATTTTGAATGGGTTCAGTTACAGAAGTTGGCCTGTGTATTTTTCTCTCTTTCTTTTTCTTTTTGACAAAAGTCTCAGTCTGTACTCCAGGCTGGCCTGGAACTTGCAGTAGTCCTTCTGCCGTCTCCTCCTGAGTGCTGAGATTATAGAGGTGAGCACCACACCTGGATTCATACCTAGTTTTTCATGAAAATGCAGTGTGAAGCTGAGTGACTTTGCAAGGCTGTCTACACCTGTTGATATCAACAGCTTGATGTAGTGGCTTGTGCTCTTTTGTGGCAACTGGAACAGCTGCAGAAACTATTGGAATGCCCTATGCTGCCCAACCAGCACCTTTGTCTGACTCTCCTTTCTGAGATTCTAAATGAGACCATTTCCTTGGAGAAGGGATCCCCTTTCTTAACTTTTGAGTATCTGTTGGATCTTCCACAATGACCCAGGTACAGTTTTCTCTGTCTTGTACATGTATGCCAAAGAGAGAAGCTGTATTCTGGTCCTTTCTGCTAGGCACTGCTCTCTTGCCTCAGCTGCAGTAGCCAGAAACGGAGTCTAGATGGCAGTGAAGCAGGATGTTGAGAGACATCCTGAGGGACGAGTCTTGACGATCAGTATTCTCACCTGCTACAATGGGTCACTTTTGTTGAAACAGCCTGGTGTTTGCCAACTTCCTTGCTCTGTCTTGACTGACAATGCTGTCTTTTGTAGGCACTGAGTTTGTGGTTGTTGAAGATGTGTCCTGCTGTGATACCAATGCCATTATTCTGAAAGGAACCACAGTGCTCACATATAAGCCTCGCTTTGTTGATCGTCCCTTTTCTGGAAGTTTGTTTGGCATCGAGGTAAGATGTTTGCATGTTAACCACAGCACTACATGTTGGCTCCAGAAAGAAGCATCTGGAAAAGTATTTGCTTCCTGAATGCTTATTTTCCCAATGCTTGGAATGGAACCCAGGGTCTTTGAATGCTTAGGCAAGCACTTTTACCACAAAGTTAAGCTGTCACCCTGCTTCTTTTTATCTCAAAAGGACTAGAGAATCAGTCTCTTTCTTTCTCCTTCTCCATACACAGAGACACATAGACACACACACGTATATATATTTTTGTGGTGGTGCAGATTGAACCCATGCTAGGCAAGCACTCCACTGGCTGAGCTACATCCTCTGCCTAGCCCAGCTCTTTTCTGTTTTGATTTAGACTGTTTCATTTAGTTGCCTAGGTTAGTCTTGAACTTTTGATCCTTTTCCCTCAGCCTCCAGAGTACCTGGGATTACAGACTGCCTCTACAGCCAGCATTGCTTCCTGAACTCTTATTAGGGAAACACGTCATTGAGTTGGAGGACCTTTATCTTCTGTCTTTGCTTTTTCTTCAGATCTGCCAGCTTACTCCACTGGGATCAGTCCTCCAGCATGAGACTGGGAACATACAGCCTTTTTTTTCATACATCCTCCTTTCCTCAAGGTCAAGGAGACTCTAATTCCCATTCCCTTTGGGACCTTGATGGATGTTTGGTTCTGCAGGTCTCACTTGGAGCCCCTCATCTTTCTCAGAGCCTCTGCCCTTGTGAAGGATTTCTTACTGCTCTGGAATACATGCACCACAAGGCCCCTACCATATTCTTTATAAACTCTCCCCTGGTAATTGATCTCTCATGGAGGGGTCTTATAAGTGAGATGTACTTGGTGACTGATTAATGAACAGTTAGGTACAGAAGTCCCTGAAGAAGAAGGAAAACGAAACATTCCTTCCCTAGGAAAGGAAAACATTCCTAGGAAAACTGCATGGCAAGTTTGCAGAGTTGAGGCAGTGGTCCTGACTGCCTTGCACTTTCCTCACTCAGTGCTGTCTTGTGAAGAGCCAGGCCTTGGGGTAATGGAGGCCAGCTTAGAAAAGGGTTATATATGTTATCCATTCTGAGATACCTGATGTGTACAAGCACTGCTCTTAGAGAATGCTGTGTAACCTGAAGGACCTTGGCCCAGATAGTGACGTGGTTTCATGATTTGTACTTGGACATCCTTTGTAGCCTGGAAATACCACATGTAATAGCAAAGCCTGCTTGTCTCCATTGAAGTTTCGAGTTGTGGAGACAACAGAGTACACATGGCAGATGCTGTCTCTGTCGGGTGCTCCTAACTCGCTGATGCCAGTGAGCATTCTCTTGCTATATGGTGGAGCCATTAGTCAGGGCCCTATCTCCTTTTGATTGAGCTTCATGTTATTTCTGTCAGTGCCATTCATTTTCACTGTAAGCCATATATTGCTTCTTTCGGGTTCCAATGTAGGTGAATAAAATACAGGACTTTCTCTCCTTGACCACTACCTCTGTAAGGTAAAGAAAGCTCAATTTGAGAGCGAGGAGCTGCATTCTCAGTCGATGTGAGTTGATCATGAAATTACAATTTGTCTGCTTTTTAGGTCATCACATGCCAGCTTTGAGTGGAAAATCCTGGTGATTAGTCAATGAGTGGTCATGTACGGTTGGGCTGCGTGTAGTAGAAGCCCTGGAAGGAGAGAAGGGTAACAAACCTTCCTGCTCCACAGTCTTCGAAAACTGAGTGGCAAGATATCTGAGATCCCTAACTTTTTAGGCAGCACACTCGATCTTAGTTCTAGATCAGTGGGGAGTGCTGATGAAGTGTAATAAGTTAATCTTGAATATGCTGAAAGACGTTGGCGTTTCATGGTTTCCCTCACCCTAAAAAATGGCCCACGAAGGCAGAGACTTGTGGGGAGCCGAGCAGCTTCACGTGAACGCTCTCCTTCCCTCTGTCCATGCTCTATCTGAACACACAGAATGATCTGGTCTGAGGATGAGAGCTTTCCCTTATTTCCTTCTGTCTGCCCTGAAGCATATTTTGTATATTTTTAGCATTGTAGAATAGTTCATACATACAGAGCACATAGTCCAATGTCATGGATGCTTTTGTAAACGTCTCACTTAGCTTCAATAATGAATGTGTTTGAAATTCTGAAAGGAGAGGAAAAGAACCACCTGTCCCCCATATATAACATTTGGTGTCCCTCCTTCCCCCCTTTCCCCTCCCTCCCTTCCCCCCTTCCCCTCTCCTTCCCTTCCTCCTCCCTCTATCCCTCCCTCCCTTCCTCCCTTTCTTCCTCCCTCTTTTGTTTCTTTTTTAAAAAATATTTTGTTATTTTTATGTGTATGAGTGTGTTGCCTACATGTAAGTGCAGCTGTGTTGCACAGTGCCTAAAGAAGCCAGAGGAGGGTATCAGATCCTCTGGAACTGGAGTTACAGATGGTTGTTAGTTGCTATGTGGGTTCTGGGAATTGAACCTGCTTCCCCTGAAGAATAGCAAGTATTCTTAACTGCTGAGCCATCTCTCCAGTTCTTTCTTTCTGTTCTTTAAAAGAAAGTCAATACTATACTACTGTTGTTATTATTTGAAACAGAGTCCCTCACTGTGTAGCCCAGACTGACCTGAATTTATAAATAAATCTCCTGGTGTTGGGATTGCAAGCACAGGTCACCATGCCTAACTCTAATATGTTGATGGGACTGAAATGTTACATAATTTGTAATACACCACTTTCCCTGTATTCTATAAGGTCTTTTTAGTTTCTTTTTCTTCCCTTTCCTTCCTTTCCTTCCCTTCCTTCCCTTTCTGTGTTTTTGGAGACAAGAGCTTGCTTTGTAGCCCAGGCTGGCCTGAAATGTGTGAGCCTCTTACCTCAGCCTTTCACCTGCTGGGATTGAAGTGTATGTCACTACCCTGCCTTTTTAGCTACCTTTTATTTTTTGAGACAGGGTCTTACTATGTTGCCCTAGCTGGCCTGGAACTCACTGTTGTATATCATGTTGGCCTTGAAGTCACAGAGATCCTCCTGCCTCTGCCTCCAGATTGCTGAGATTAAAGGTGTGTCTCATTATGCCTGGTTTTTAGCTATCATTTTGAAACGACTGCAGAATGCTTCATGGAGTAGATGTGGTTTAACCTTGGTTGCTCATATATATATATATTTTAATTATTAAAAAGTAGTTGAGTGAAAGTTTCTATATTTTGCACTACATCCTTAGGCTAGTTCTAGAGAGAAATGAAACTGTTGGGTCAAAGAATGAGAACTCTTTAAACTTTTGGGAATGAATTGTAACTGCTTTCCTGCAAGTCACAGACTTCACATGTTCTCGGCAGGAGGGGAGAATGGAAGCCTGTTTGGCCGTGCTTATTTCAACAATTATTCTTGCATTTCAAAGACCCTGGCTGACTGCTCCCAAGATAGTCCCTTTGTTCTGATGTCTGGTCGCCCCACCCCCCTCTGCCCGCCCCCAGGTCAGACAGTAATCTTCACTGGTCTGCTTCCTTCTCAGGTGTTTTCTTGTCGACTAGGGAATGAACAGGACACAGCTCTTTCCATTATTGATCCAGTTCAAATTCAAGTGGAGCTGGTGGGCAATTCCTCTTACCAGAATAGTTCTGGGTTGATGGATGCATTCAACAGTGAAGATTTTCCACCTGTCCTAGAGGTAATTCTGAATGGTCTCTGGCACACTGGTGCTCCCTCACTTCCTCGTGTAGGTTCTCCTCACTTCCTCGTGTAGGTTCTCCTGCCCACTCTGAGTCCAGCACCACTGTGGTTACTTCAGCAGAGATAAAATAAATATAATGCCACCTAGGCTTTTGCAGTCTTGAGAAGGATAAAAGACCTTTTTGTTGACCAGCATCATCTTGAAGCTCTATAGAAGAAGCAGAACTCAATGTAGAAGGGAACATTCTTTATGGGTAGAGTGCAGAGTCAGAAAATGAGGGAGGGGGTTATGAGTTGAAGGCAGAAAGGAGAACAGAGAGCATTCTAGTTCAAAAAGCCGAGGTAAAGCCGGAGCAAGTCTGACAGGGACCAGGAATGAGGACCGAAGCTAGAGCCAGGCACGTGAGGCTGAAGAGCGGTGTTCTGTTTATTTGATAAGAGGGCAATAATTTACCAGCTTATTTGGGGAGATTGAAAGAGAAAAGCCATGTTGCTTTTTAGTCTCAGCCATACCTCAGAGAAAAAAATTGAGTAAAATAAAGCCTCTTTGACAGATATGCACACCTCGCCCAGAGTCACCTCCTCTCAGGGCCACACTGCCCTCAGTGGTGGGGTCGTAGTTCTCATCTCTGAGAAAGAGCACGTTTCAGGAAATGCTAGTGCCAGAGGTGACTAATATAAGGTTCTGTTTGAAAGAAGAGATCGTTTTTATTTCGTTTCATTTATTTATTTTGTTTATTTTTAGATAAATTCTCAGGTAACAGGCTGAACTAACTCTGGATCCACTTGGCTCTACCTCTAAGTGCCGGCATTATAGGTGTAGGGCGAAGAGTTCAGTTTGTTGGTGGCCTAGTTTCATTTTTGTTGCTGGGATAAAATGCCCAGACAAGCAGCAGCCTGTGAGAGAGATGTTTATTTCAGCTCACAATTCCATCTACAGTTAAGAGTGGAGGGAATGAACACATATGTGCTTGCTTATACTCAGCTTGATTTTTCTACTTTTACATAGTTCAGGGCCTGCCTAGGAAATGGTTCTGCCCACAGTGGGCAGGGTCTTTCTAGATCAATTAATTTAAGATAACCCCTCACAGTCAGGCCAATCCAAGGTGGATTATCCACTATTGAGGCTCTCTTCCTAGGTGACTCCGTTTCAGAGATTTAAAAAATGTAATAGGTCTGTGCAGGATGAATTAACAAAGTGTTACCAAGAGGTGGTCCTCTCCCCCGGCCATTTTCTAACCCTCTGTGGTGTTAGTTAGTTTTATAAATTATTCTAGTTTAGTATTTTTATTTCATACAGTTTTGTGACTGACTGAGAGATATTACCTCATGGTTCTTTGATTAATTTCAAGATCAATCTTTGCAATATTTTAAATGAAAAGTTTATTATGATGTCTAGACGTTTAGAATGTAAAGTAGGAATCATGTCTGTGTGAGGTGTGGGTGCAAGAACAAAGGCAACTTAAAAAACTGTGACTTTTTACATTCCATTAGATTCAGTTACAAGCCCTGGACATCAGACTCTCCTATAATGATGTTCAGCTGTTTCTTGCCATTGCAAAATCCATCCCAGAGCAAGCTAGTGCTGCAGCACCCGACTCAGTGACCTTGGAGGCAGATTCGGTCAGTGGCTGCCTTCCTCGAGTTGGAGAGGAAGCCAGAGAAGGAGGGACAAAACACACCTTAGATCCTGTCTTGGGTAGGTACCTAATTCGAGTCCCATTCAGTGTTCTTAATACTTTTTTTTAAAAGAGGGTATTACTGTGTAGACCAGGCTGACCTTGAACTCACAAGAGATGTCTGCCTCTGCCTCCAAGAGATGGGATTAAAGGTTTGTGCCACCATGCCTAGCATCTTTAATGTATATATGCATATATATTTATATATAATATATTACAAATATGCATATTTATTTAAAAATATTTACTCTGTAGCCCTTGCTGGCCTGGCATTTGCTTTGAGCATCTGCTAAGCTGGTCTCGACTCGTGGCAGTCCTGCCTCAGCCCCTTGGTGCTGACGTCACAGGTGCAGGCTTGTAGCTCTTCCTTGTAGTACTCCTCCTTTTGTTCTTTCTAAACTTTTTCCGTTTTCTTAGGTGCAGTTCAGTTGTTCGTGATGTATTTGTCATTGAGGATAGCTGTAAATTATGACTTTCTGGGGTTTTTTGGTTTAAGTTTAAAAATAAATACTATGTAGCAGCTGCTCTAGCCTATGACTGGTTTTCCTGTTCCAGAGGATCCCTTGTAGAGTTGCATGACTTATACTCAGGTTTAGTTTTAAAATTTGAGAAATTTCCTCTGAAATTGTGTGGGTAATGCTCAGTGTTAGTTTTGCTCTTTTAAAGGCATAGCATAGGAATTGGGTGGGAATTTGATAGAAACTTGATAGAGATCTGCCCTAGAAGACTGTTTTTCTGTGAGAGGAAATGTATTAGAATCAATCTCTCTCTCTCTTTCTCTTTCACTCACTCATTGGACTGTGGAGTAACTTGCATGAAATTGTTTCCTAGAGCTACAGCTAGCTAGACTACAGGAGCTGGGCTTCAGCATGGATGACTGCCGCAAGGCTCTTCTGGTGTGTCAAGGTAACTTGAATTGGGATCCATTGTCTGTTGTTTGTCTCAGCCTCATGCATCCTTCCATTTTGTCCTCTGCTCCATGCAAGGTGACAGGCAAGCTGGAGAATATTCGGATGGCTGAGTATTATTCTGGGCTGGCCATAGTGATGAGCGGCAGGGTTTTCTGTGGAGCAGGAACTTAGCTCTGGAGTTGACTGTGTGGGTCAGATTTATCTCTGCTCCTTGTCAGTGGCTCAGTAAGGGCTCAGTCACTGAGCCTCTCCGTCCTAGTGCTCCTTCACCTGGGAAATGGTGATAGGAGGCCTTGTCTGTGGGGAAGTGCCTGGCACATTGAAGTACTGTGGAGTGGTTGCCCCAGCAATGGTGGTGATTTTAACAGACCATGGACCGAACTCCCATATCCCTGTCTCCGGTCTTTTTTTTTCCTTTATTACATTTACTTATTAAACTTTTTTTTGATAGATTCATTTTTCTGTTTTGCTGCATGTATGTAAGTGCACTAGTGTCATGCAGTGCCCACACATGCCAGAAGAGGGTGTTGGATCCCTGGAGTTACAGATAATTGTTAGCCACCACGTGGGTACTGGGATCTGAACCCAGATTCTCTGGAAGAGCAGCTGGTGCTCTGAACTGCTGAGCCATCTCTCCAGCTCCAAAGAATAGCCTTCCTCACTAGGGACTGTGGGCATGTCTGGTGGGGCATTTTCTTTTCTTAGATTTATATTACATGTGTGTATGTGTGTGTATATGTGCCATGCCACACCACATGTATGTGTAGATTAGAGGACAGCTTGTAAAGAGTTGATTCTTACCTTCCTTGTGGTGAGAACCTTGGGTCCTAGAGATTGAACTCAGCTCGTCAGCCTTGGCAGCAGATGTTGAATCATCTGACTGTGCCCATCTTTATTTGTTTGTTTATAGTAGAAGCTCCATGTAGCTTAGGCCTGCTCCATTATGTAGCCCAGGATGACCTTAAACTCCTGAGTCTCCTGCCTCCACCTCCTGAGTGCTGGGATTCTAGATGTGTGCCACTCTGCTTGGTTTTATGCAGTGCTGGTGATGGAAGCCAGTAGGCCAGTACTGCCAACTCAGCTCCATCGTACCCCAGACTGGCTCAGGGTTTTCTTGTGGAGTCTGATAGCTCCTAGAAATAGCCATTATTAGCCTCATTTCAGATGAGAAAATTGGCTCAGACAGGTTAAGTAAATGTCTGAGTTTATCCATTAGTGTGGGCCTAAGATTGTCTGCATAGTATAAGACCATGTTCTTCCACTGTGGCACACTGTGCCTATCTCTTGACTCTCTTAAGATAAAGCAATACAGAGGCTAGACAGATGGTTCAGAGGTTAAGAACACTGGCTGCTCTTGCAGAGAACCTAGGTTTGGTTCTCAGCACCTACATGGTGGCTAACAACCACCTGTAACTCCAGTCCAGGAGATCTAATCTCTCTTCTGGCCTCTGTAGACACCAGGCAAGCATGTATTGCATATACATACATATGAACACTTACAGGGATTTCCAGGAGGATGGGACCTTGCTCATATGAACTTACAGCAAAGGTGTGAGCATGCATAGGACCTGTGAAAACGCAGATAGAAACCAGCATAGAACTGGGGAAATGGGCAGCAGGCTCCAACCTTAGCTGAGGAACTGTTGGCACTGCTGGGTGAGGGAGAAAGTTGGTCTTCTTTAAGGGATGATGTTAGATAGGCTAACCAGGCTCCAGTAGATGAACTCACGCTGAGGGACATCTGGGCATACATAATTGACTCACTAGCCCTTAAGATATATGACAAAATGCATGAAGTCTGGTGGTGGGGCTAAGGGGCAGGTGCAGATAGGGGTTGGGGGGAGTCTAAATATGATTAAAATGTATTGTGTGAAATGCATAAAATTCAATAAAATATATTGTTATAAAATTTTTTTAACTTAAAAGCAAAAAGAAAAAGCAATACAGCCCAGGCTGTATTTCCTTCCAGTCTTATACTTACGTACATTTTCTTGACGTCTGTGGGCTCTCTTTCTCTGTACTCTCTCTCATTTCTTTTTGAGCGGTGGAGATTGAACCTAGAGCCCTGTACATCCTAGGCAGTGCTCTGCCCTGGGCCACAGGTAGCATTTTGTGCATTAGTAGATTATATTGTCATTTCCTTCTTACTTATGATCTTCTCACTGCATGGTTTTAGTAAGTGTAGGTGAACCCTACATCTGAAAAAATTAAATGGAAAAATCGTAGAAATAAATAGTAAGTTTTAAGTCTCATGCCATCTGAGCAGCATGATGAAAGCCACCATCTCTTTAGCTAGCATATCTAGCCGGTGTGCACTGCCTGCTCAGTAGTCACACAGTGTGGCAGTGCTCCTGTTCTGGGAGCATTGCTCATGTTTGGGGACCTTATATAACTTAGCAAAGGCCCTAAAGCAGAAGAACAGCACTACTGGAATTCAGAGATGCTGCAATGTGCTTCCAAGGGCAAAGTTAGAGTTCTTGAAAATCCTGTACTGAGGCTGTTGAGATTCACGGCCAGTAAGATTCTTCTCCCCATAAACTTCAAAGAAGAGAAAAGAAACGTGGGCTGGTTTTGCTGTTGTACCTCAGACTATAAAAACTATAGCCACAAGTACTCATTTAAGATGGAAAGGTGTTGAATTATAGGACTTGTATAGTTTGTGCCCACAGCATTCCCTGGAACCTTGCAACCCCTTGGATAAGTGGGGACTATGATACTGCAACTGATTTTGTTGCCTTTTAAGTGATATTTTATGAAATTATAATTTTATTATGTTTAATATTACATCAAAATTAATTTTCATTCCATTAGAATTATTTATAAATAGTTATTTTTCAATTGACTAGGCTATACTATATATATTTGTTTTAATTTTATTTTTTATGTGTATGAGTGTATTGCTGCATGTAATATAAGTGTACCCATGTTATGTGGTGCCTGCAGAGGTTAGAAGAGGGCGTCAGATTCCCTGGAACTGGGGTTAAGGATGATTGTTTGCCACCATGTGGGTGCTGGAAATCGAATTCAGGTCCTTTGCAAGAGCTGTCAGTGCTCTTAACCACTGAACCATCTCTCCAGCTTCTAAGGCTATATTAGAATTAATTTGGTGTTCTTCACTTTTTAAAAAGATTTATTTATTTTTAAGTGTGTGTGTGTGTGTGTGTGTGTGTGTGTGTGTTCAGAGGCATTGACCCTCCTCCCCCGGGTGTATGTGTATGTGTATGTGTGTGTGTGTGTGTGTGTGTGTGTGTGTTCAGAGGCATTGACCCTCCTCCCCCGGGAGCTGAAGTTAGAGGTGGTTGTGAGCCTCCTGACATGGGTGCTGGGAATCAAACTGGGAGTCTTCTGGAAGAGCAGTACATACTCTTTAACGGCTGAGCCATCACTCCAGCTCTTTTTTTTTTTTTTTATCCTTTCAGTATTATATACAATTCTGTAATAAATATATATATATATTTTTTTGGTGTGAAATTTTGTCTACATCTCATGTATGTCCTTGGTAGAGGAATCTAGTATTATAAAGACTAGACTCCTAGACTAAAGTGTGTGTGTGTGTGTGTTATTGGAATTTAGTTTTATTTTTTATTTGCATATGTTCATTGTACATAGTGATGGAGTTCACTGACATTTTATTTATCATCTATGTTGACTATTCCCCCTCTTCTATGTCCGCCTCTTTCTCCCCTTCCTTCTTGTGGTTGTTTCCTTCCTCCCCTAGACAATCTTCCTTCTCCTTTCATGTTACAAATACATAACATAGATGAGTTTACGTATCTGATGGACCCCAGGGTCCACAAATGAGAGAAAGCATAATTCTTGTCTTTCACTTAACATGATGTTATTCAGTTGTGTCTGTCTTCATGCAAGCTACGTAATTTCATTCTTTATGGCCGAATAAAACTCCATTGCCTATGTAGGAGGTTTTTTTTCTTTTTTTTTCATTTACTCTTCTGTTGGCGGACACCTTGGCTGACTGGATAGCTTGTGCTGTAGCAAACGAGTATAGAGTGTCTGTGGAATGTTGACTTAGCTCTTTGCTGGACTCAGCAGATCCTTTCTAGAAATCTTATGCTCAGGTTGCGCTTTGCTGGTGTGTGCGGAAATGCACGTCTTATCACCAAATGGACCTTTTTCATTCTGAAGAAGTGAAAGTAGGCTAGCTGTCTCATCCTCCCGCTTTGTTTCTACCTAGTCATCATTGCCTTTGGTTAATTAACTTTGTACCTTGTGATGTATGATTTTCCTGTGATTTCTATTAACCATTTAGACACTTTTTTTTTTAAGAGTTGTAAGAGTCTTTTGTGTTTCTTTGTCCATTTTTATTTCTAACTTTATTTCATCAGTAATAAAGATGGCAATAACAGATGCCCAGACTCATCATTACGTTCCAGCTGCGCTCTGAGTACTCACTTTCTCCTTCTATTGTCCTTGTAAGTGCTGTGGGGCACAGAGAATCAAAACAACTTGCCCAAGATGCAGTAGCTCATAAGTGCAGAACCAGGGCCTAGAGCAGGTCACCTTCTCTGGACCCTGTACCCTTAAGCAGGCACACTGCCCACGCTCTGACAAGTTTTAAGTATGGAATGACATTGCTGCCCTTTTCTTTTTTGCCTCTTCTTTCTTTCCTCTGTCTCTCCCTTCATCCTTTTGTTCTCCTTCCTTCCTCCCTCTCCTTCCTTTTTCCTCATTTCTTTTTTGTTTTCTTGGGAGCAGGAGGGTGTTAGCACTCAGTTGTGATTCAAGAAGCTGGTATTTAACAGCCTTACTCTGTATGTGTCTCATTTTGCTCTCTGCACTCAAGGAGGTATTGATTGAGAAGACGTATCATGCACAAAGTAGACACTTAGAACAGTTAACAAGGTATCATCATTATATGCAAAGCTCCAGAGAGAACATGAAATGTACACACTAAGTGGCCCCAAGAGTCTGGGTCCCTCTGCTCCTGTCCTCGCATTTCTTCTCCTCTCTGTCCACACGTGGCACAGGAGGTTGGCTTTGTGAGTCAGAGCAGGAAAGGTGTGATCAGCTTGAGCGGAAGTTGTGCAACAAGCAGGACCCTGTTCTATTTGCTTGAGAGCAGAATTTCCTTACTATATTAAACTCCTCTCCCCTCACTCCTACCCCCTTTTAGCAGTCTAGATCAAGGCTCTCGTGGGCTGTCCCATAGATTTCTATAAAACTGTTTCTTTGTTTCCTGTGAGCTTCCAGGGCAGCTGTGGAAACGTGGAATTGTTCACCTTCTAATTTCTTTGAAGGCCAATTGAAAAAGGCAGCGAGCTGGCTGTTCAAGAATGCAGAGCCTCTGAAGTCCCTCTCCCTGGCCGCCAGCAGCCAAGACAGCCCGGGGGCCATGGCAGCCCCACACATCTCTGGAGTGGAGGTCAAGGCTGAGAGCGTGTGCATCTGCTTCATCGACGACTGCATGGACTGTGATGTGCCCCTGGCTGAGCTCACCTTCTCCCGTGAGTGTGCCTGGCTTGCAGCTTCCCCAGCAGCTCAGCAGTTGCTCGGTTCCTTGAGCCTGTCTTTTAAAATTCTTCCTGGTGGGACTGGAGAGATGGCTCAGTAGTTGAAGGCACTGACTACTTTTGCAGAGGACCTGAGTTTGGTTCCCAACACTCATAAAGGGGCTAACAACCCTCTGTAACTCCAGTTCCAGGGGATCCAGTGCCCTCTTCTGACTTCCGTGGGCATCACCTGACACAGGTATACTTACATACATTCAGGCAAAATACCCATACACATAAAATAAAAATAAATCAAAAAAATTTTTGATTATTCATGGTATTCTTATTCTCTGACTGGTAATACAGGTAAATCTTAGATAATAGTTTTACATGTTTTTTTTTATTATATGTTTTTAGAATTTTTTTTAATGGAGTAGAGTTGGGGTTTAGTAAAGATATTTTAATATAGGTTCAAGCATGAAGGTTAGGAGAAAGAGGAATTCAAAAGAAAGTTAGACACGCCTGGAGTCATAGGTATGGGGTTCTCAAAGGCATGTTGTGGGAAGCAGGGTGTACCCAAGTGTGGGTGCAGGCTCCCTCAAGGGAGAGTGGCTCAGAAATGTGTGTTTATTTACCATATGTGGCCTTTAGCTTATAACTTAGGAATCTTAGCAGTTGTCACTAAGCTGAATAATTCCTCATCTCTCCATTCTGCTTCTCTTATGAACCTAAATATTGTTGTGAAGAGTGCTACCTGGGGCATTTAAAACGTAAGCAGAGGAAAGAGGCCTCTACCTTGTTTCTGTCTTTCAAACCAAACCAAATGGGAGCTTTTTAGAAAGCTCACCTTGACATCTCCTGCACGTGTGAGATGACACGTTCATATGTAAACTGTCTGGTACGTCAGGACCAGGGCAGAGCACTGTGTTCCCGGTGAACTCTTGCACACAGCTAGGACGAGGCTTCTGAGGGTAGACAATGAAAATCGCCCTCCACACTCATGGTTTCCATTGTGCCAGCCTCTTCTGCCTTCCAGGGAGTTTGGCTTTGGGGTGCTAAGTCAGTCTTTCCTGTTGTGGAGTCGTCTTCTGCGCCTTCAGGCGTCACCAGGGCCGCGTGAAGACGCGCAGCTGGAGTTTTCATCATTGGAATGAATGGCTGTTCTGTGGAAAATAATTTACACAGTTTCTTATTTTTCTGTGATAATCTTAAAGTTTTGAGCTAGCATTCAGCAGACATGCCTTCGTACAACTCTCCCCTTTTCATGTTCTTGGAGAAATACCTTTAATGTACCTAAGACTTTGGATGGACCCGTGTGCTGGGACTGGGAGAGTTTTAGGCATGTTTAAGGGGGTGCCAAAAACTCGCTAAGATAAATATTTTAATGCAGTGTTTTTAAAACATCAGAATAGATGTAAAAACATACACGGTGGACAGGATCCCACAATTTTGTGTGCTCTCCTGTGAGAGCATCAGTGCTAGCTGTGGCCAGTGTCTGTGGAATATGATTTGTCTGGGAAGGCCAGTGTTCCTTCTGCCTCTGCATTAAGAGTTGCTTTTGTTGCAGGCCTGAACTTTCTTCAGCACATAAGAACTAGTCCTGAGGGCTATGCCCACTTCACTCTTTCTGGAGATTATTATAACCGTGCTCTGTCAGGTTGGTATAAAACAGAGAAGATTTTCTATTTTTCTAAAAATATATTTCATATGTTGTGACTGAATTACTTTAAAAGTTTTTGTAGTTACTTCTGTCTGATCCTGGAGCCTGGCTTGTTCTAGACCATGATATTCTTCAATATTGAAAGACCATTTATTTGGCTGTGATAATTGCTAAATTTCAAGGGTTAGTTTTGTGCCCATAAGCCTCTTAAACTTGAAACCTGCTCACTCCCCACTGGACCCAGTTATTTCATTAGAAGTATACCAAGTCGATGGTCATGCACATTCTGCCCTACCAACTCCCCAAAGCAAAGCACAATTGATCAGAGCAGGGCTTTCATGGAGACATAAAATCTGGGTAACACCGCAAAGCATTTCAGGTTTTTTCCCTCCCACTAGAAAAATTGAGGTAAGAGCCTTATGTTAGACTATTAGTTATTACTGTAACAAAATATCTGAAGCAAGATACTTTTGAAAGACACTGAAAGACAAAATTCCCATTTGTTTGGTCTCTGGAGAAGGCTTCATGTCATTGGTGTCATGGGAGGAGTACATGAGAGAGCACATTGCCAGACAGAAAACAGTGTAGTTCCAGGTCAGGCTCCCACTTACATATCAGTTCACTCTTGCAGGAACTGAGTTAATTCCTTCTGAGAATTTTCCTAAATGACCTAAGGACCTTGCATAAGATCTCACCTCCTAAAGGTCCCACCACCTCCAACATCACCACATTAGAGACCCAGCTTCCAGTACATGAACTTGGGTACAAGCCATATCCAAACCATTGTAGACTTCAACAGGTTGAAATTCAGAAGCCATTGCATATTAGGGCAAAGTTCTATGAACTTCTCTCTCTTAAGAGAGTCTAGGGACTGGGAAGATGGCTTAGTGGGGATGAGTACTTGCCATGCAAGCATGAGGACCCGAGTTTGAACCCCCAGCTAGCACCCATAAAAAAAGAAAAAAGCTGGGCATATGTATATGT
This sequence comes from Eospalax fontanierii, assembly GCA_035773235.1. NCBI lineage: Eukaryota > Metazoa > Chordata > Mammalia > Rodentia > Spalacidae > Eospalax > Eospalax fontanierii. The sequence goes on from CM069553.1 coordinate 8,700,818, forward strand.
ACCTGTTACCCCAACACTGGGAGGTAGAGATAGGTAGATCCTGGGAGCTTGCTGGCCATCCAGTCTAGAATGGGGAGTGTGCAGTTCAGTGAGAGACCTTTTCTCTGTATAATAAGGCCAAGAGGGATAGCATCTTCTGCCTCCACAGTCACGTTTACCACATGCCACATATATCACATACCACACCAGAGAGAGAGAGAGAGAGAGATAGAGACAGACAGACAGAGGGGGGTTGTTCCCATAAGAACTACTGGTGAGGACCAAGAAAGCAAAGTAGGATGTGCACTAGGCTGGAGCCACCAGGAACGGTTTCCCTTGATTTTTGTGGAGGAACAAATGTCTATTTGTTGTGTTATTGATGACATTCTCTAGTTTATATCACATTTAACTTAAGGGTAGCAAGTGTTTCCTTCTGTTTTTGATTTTGGTGAAAGGTAACACTATTATTTCCTCATTGAAAATGTTCAACTTTAGAATAATGGCTTGAATCTTCCTTTTTTTTAAGTTTGACAGTGTTTCTGAGATGCATTTATTTACCTGGTCCAAATACTGCTTTTAATTTGCATAAATGTGTTCAGGTTATTAAGTTCAAATGGTGTAAGGAGAAAAGCAGGTTCATTGTGTTACTGGATTATATTGGATTTGATCTGCATTATGGCACCCTGGATGACTGTATTTAAAAGTCTGCTAAAAGTTAGCTAACTAGTCTTGAAAAGTTAAGTGTTTCAAATTACAAATTACCTTTTTCTTTTTGTTTTGAAACAAGGTTTCATTCTCTAACTCAGGCTGCCCTAGAACTCACTGTAATAGTCCAGTCTGGCCTTGAACTCATGGCCAGTCTTTTACCTTAACCTCCTGAGTGCTTGTACCATAACACTTGGTCCAAAATACCATTTTTTGATACACAGCAGACAAGTAAAGGTTCAGTGTGACACTACTATGTATTGAAGTATGATTGAGCCTTGTTTCTGGCTAGTAGAATTGTAATTTCTTCAGATGCTTTGGAAATATTTGTTATGACCTAGTGGAGCACAAGTGTACATATCAGTCGATCTGCACACTGTTTTCCAGGTCTTTATGCAAAATCCATCCTTGCCTGGGTGCCCTAGGAAACGTGCACAAAGCTGTTTGTAGTCATGTTCTTTCTGCAGTAGTGAAACTAGAGCTCAGCAAATGTCTTTTAGGAGCGGGTGGGGTAAATCAAGTGGATGCTCAGTAGTGGAGTGTTTTCAGTGGTGAAAGTAAATGGCCCTCAGTCAGCATCAGCAGCATGTGACAGTATCCTCAGTAATGGGCTCAGACATGTTTTAGGGGAAAACCTTGAATACGTACAGGGTTGCCATTTGTGTATTCCACTTATTATATAGAGGATAAATCAATATGCTCCTAAATTCTAAACAAAGACAAGAAAATGGTTAAAAATTCAAGCAGCTGGTTGCAGGGGCTCGGAGAGAAGGTTGTCAGGCTGGAGGTGGGAGACTGGCATAATGACTTTAGAGGAACTTGTCATTTTCTGTTAAGTTGAATGGCTACATGAATACTTGTGGTAATATTTTCTTAAATTGTATGTATGTTGTTTAAATTCCTTTTGTTCATGTGACATTTTAAGATTTTAAAAAACAAACTTGAAAAAGTTAAACTAATGAATCTAAAAATGTGCCTGTTGACCAAACCAGTAATTTGTTCACTTAAGCAGGAGGCATGGATGGGGCTGTTCCTTTAATGGAAGCCATGGTGCTTCTCTTCTGTCCTGAGTCTGAGGCTCTTTCTCGTGTCCTGATTGACTGAAAAGAGGACTTGCCTGGTCTTTAATGAAATAGGACCTGTGAACTCTCTGCTCTGCTTCCTGCTACTTTGGGAAGATGATGGTGGTGGTCATTTATGCTCTTCTGCCCATGTTCCATGGACAGCTGGCATCTATAGGATGACATGTAGCCAGAGCTGGTACTTTCATTGTGAAACTGAATTGGAGCTGTTGAGTTGTAGTCTGTCCATGCTAAGTACTCATGCACAGTACTCATAAACCCTTGATATCTGCTGCACAGATGTCTGATTCCTCTGTTCTTTTAGGCTGGGAGCCATTTATTGAGCCATGGCCGTGCTCTGTATCCTGGCAACAACAGGCAGCTAGTAGACTCCATCCTCCTCGACTGAAGCTGGAGGCCAAGGCCAAACCTCGCTTGGATATCAACATCACTTCTGTACTGATTGGTGAGTAGAAAGTAGCCTGTTGTAGGCTGATCTCTTTCTGTACATGAGTTCCTAGCATGCAGACTATTAATCCCAGATGATCATATACTTGGCCCCGTGCCTGGCATCACTCACTCCTCATGGCTGCTTTTGAGGCCAACCCTAGTCTGGCCTCTAGAGTTGGTTGGTATCCTATGTTAATGCTCTCAGTGACCAAGCAAGAGTTGAGGCTGCTTAGAGAATGTGGAGGGTCCCAGTGAACTTATCTCATTATGCCTGTCACTGAGGCTCACTGCATGTCCCAGAGGGAGAGTAGGTTCTCTTCTGTTAACTAGTCACAGAGTGATTTTTTGTTTGTTTATAATGGTTTTTGTTTTGTTTTGTTTTTAATTGTGTCCACAAGAGTGCAGATACCCTTGGGGTCCATAGAAGGGTGTTGGATCCCTTGGAGCTGGAGTTGCAGGTGATTTTTGAGACACCTGACATCAGTGCTGGGATCTGAACTTGGGTCCTCAGGAAGAGCAATATGTGCTTTTACCTGCTGAGCCATCTTGCTAGCTCCAAGTTTTTCCTCTTTGAGACAAGGGCTTGCAAAATACAGCCCAAGCTAGCCTCAAATTCATTTTTTCCTCCTTTAGTCTCCCAAGTGGCCAGGATCTCAGGTTCACTACCATTCCCTGTCATGGAGAGATTTTTTTTTTTTTTTTTTTTTTGTCTTTTTGAGACAGGGTCTCCCTTTAGCCCCAGCTGGCCTGGAACTCTCTGTGTAGACCAGGCTAGCCTTGAACTCACAGAGATCCACCTGCCTCCGCCTCCCAAGTGGTGGGATTAAAGGCATGCACTCCCACTCAGAGAAGAATGATTCTTAAGGTATGACTTTGACCTTATCTTTAATCGGAGTTAGGTGTTTGCCATAAACCGTCATGCCAACCTAACTCGAGAAACGACTTGCTTTAATAATTGCCAGGCCAATGATGTGTGTTCTAAAAGTTTCCTTGCTGACTCTGAAATGTACCATTTTTGGGTTTGATGGGGTGAAGAGAACCACTCTGTCTTTTGCGCTTTTATCACCTAAAACTCGAGTAGCAGGTACTCTGTTTGCTGTGAAGTCTTACCTGTTTGGTTTATTGGTACATGATTTGATTTTGGTGCTGTCTAGTTTTCTTCAAGTCCTAACACAGACTTGTTGTTGATTGTAAGCTTTCTTCACTGTGTGTCAGCTGAGGCTGTCAGCGTGTCAGGTCATCTCCTTACCCTTGTCAGAACAAAGTGAAGAGTATTTAGGGAAATGCAATCAAGTTTTTTGATCCCAGAAATGTAAAACCACTATTAAATGATCAAATTTACCTACTACTCTGTGTGGGTATTACTATTACCTATGACTATTGGCATAGTGATGTAGGCTTGTAATTCCATTATTCAGGAGGATGAAGCAGGAGGATCATGAGTTTAAGTTTAGCCTGGGGCACATAGCGAGACCCTCTCTAACAAGCATAAAGCTTGGAGGACAAATTTCTTATATAACAGTAAATGGTATCCTTATGATTCTTCTAAACTGTGTTATTTTGATTCCTTTATTATTTTTCACAGAATCTGTTTTATCTGAATTTAGACAGTTTTAATCGTCCTTTGAGAAGTCCACTAAACAAGTGTTTACTTCAGAACGATGCTTGTTAGTATTTCTGATGAGTGTCTTTCTTTTTAAAGCTTTCAAAAGATTTTCTTATTCATGGTGAAACTTTTAAAAATCTTCAATCTTTTATTTCTAATAGTGTCCTGAAACCCAGAAACAGGGCTGAGGAGATAGATGGCTGAGCATGTAAAGTTCTTGCTGTATAGGCATAAATACCCAATTTTGGAACCCCAGCACCCACATAAAAGCTGGGCATGGTAGTTCAACTTTAACTCCAGTGCTGAGTGGTGGCAGAGTCAGGAGGTGGATCCCAAGGGCTCACTGGTTAACCAATCTAGCCAAAACAGTGAGTTCCAGGTTCAGCGAGAGACTCTGTCTCAAAAAACAAGATGGCCTTCATATTTGGACATAAATAAATAAATAAATAAGTGAAACCCAGAAACACTTTATTTCTGCCTTTGCCTTAGATCCTGTCACATCATGGATAGCTTCCTGGTGTTGGTTGTTCTGTTCCTGGCAATCTCTTCTGTGTGGAGTTGAGGTTTCTAGGTCCAGCCTTTCTCAGCAGCTAGGGAAACTCTCAGTGGCTTGGTCCACTAAAGTGAAATCATCTGATTTGAACATTTAATCTTTGCTACTTCTTCTTGTAATGTTTTCATGGAATTCTTTCTAGATCAGTATGTAAGTACCAAGGAATCATGGATGGCAGATTACTGTCAAGAAGACAGGGAAGTAGATTCAGTCAAGTCAGAAGACTGGATGGGCTCTTCTGTGGATCCACCATGCTTCGGACAAAGTAAGATCATTATATGCAAATGTCTGTCTGTATCAGTGTTGCTCTCTGGAGCAGTGCTCCACTGAATTTCAAGTACATTCAAATAGAATGTCCTTCTCTGTGGAGAAATCTACAGGAAGTTCTGACTCTCCTTTGTGTTCTCTTTCAGTTTTTGTAAGAGACAGTTTTCTGGCACCAACTATTGGACTTCTAATGTAGGCTCTAATTCCATCTATGTAGGGGAAGGATCTGCAAACGTCATTCCTAATTTCGGTGACGTTGCAAATGAGCTGGCGGCACACCTGAGAACTGCATCAGGGCCAGCTGTTGATTGGTTTGTGTTTTACTTGGCAAAAACAAGTGGTTTTTCAATCACTAGAGGTTTTTTTTTGGACTGACTTTTAAAAACTAGAGGTTTGTATGTATTTTTGGAAAGAGGGAGGGCAGGATCCCATGTGGAAAAACGTTTCTTAAAAGGGGCCCTATATTGTTCATTGAGTATAAAAGAGTTGAACATCCTCTTGAGGAAGGAGTCAGTTTGTTCTCTGTTGCCAGTGTTTTCTGTCTTGATTTAATGCCTCAGTACGGAACTCTGACTCAGAACTGCAGAGATGGTTATAGACAAGTGCAAAGTCTTGATTGGTCCATAAGCCACTGTCATCCAAGTTCAGCTCAGCCCCAGCTCTTTCAGTGTGGTTTCTTTGGGGAGTCTTGGCAGAACTTCACATAGCTCATGAATACTTAAGTATTCCATCTGGCCTGCAAACATGTCATGGGAAGATGGGTTTTCTTCGTGTATGAATTGTCTGTGCTGGTTTGCCCCTCAGGGTGTGCTGCTTCTAGAAGGAAAGATAAAGAACTGTCAGCTGCGGTTGTTCTGTGTTCCCAGATTGTTGCTCCCGAGTCCAAGGTTGTTGCTTAGCCAAGGCCTTTCATGTGTCTTCAGCTTCAGCCCTAGCTCCCCACTAACCTTCCCAATTTGTTTGTCAAGAAGGTAACGTTTTTACCCAGAATACTCTGAATATACTTTTTAATATGTAGTATGTCCCAGAGAGTGTTTCTGAAGACACCATTTGTCCTGAGGCATCATAGATCCAGTCTGCATGGACACTAGGAAGACCTAATATTCAGTAGCACAAAGGGCTTCCTTGCTCCACTCGTTCTTAAACTTTTTCCTCATGCTGATGTGGTGGTACATGTAGCATTGGGGAGGCAGAGGCAGAGGCAGAGGCAGCTGGATCTCTGTGAGATTGAGATCAGCCAGGTCTATGTAGTTAGTTCCAGGCCAGCTGGGGCTACTGAGAGACTCTGTCTCAAAAAACAGACAGATAAACAAACAAAAACCAAACTAAACTTTTTCCTCTCTTTATAGTTAATAAATAAACTGCGCTATCTCTATTAATGCTGTTGTTAAATTTAAATTAAATTTGATTTTTATTTATGTAGATTTTTGTGGCTAGTTTCACTGATACAGGCGTGCTATATCTGTTTTAGGCACCTAAAACTGAATATACCTAAATTTCTAATGTCTCTTTATTTTGGAATTTGTGTCATCGGGTCTACCAAAGTGCTTGTTGAGCATTGGTTTTAAAGTTTAATGAGTTGAACCTTGTTGAACTGATTATAAATTTTCAGATCTTTTTGGGGAATTTAGTCATGTTCATCTCAAAAGTTGTGCTTAAGCTGCCAGCCTTAGAACAAGCCTTAGTGTGAAATTCAGTCTAAGGAGCTGCTGATGCACCACTGTTTTACTGTAAGGAAGAGAATGTATTGACTCCATTTTGACACAGTTGTTTGTGGGCCTTGTTTGGTAAGGGCTGATTCTATAAATAAATCTGGATGATGTGACATTTCATTAGATGTATTAGTTTTGTGTTCCAAGGTTATTTTATGAAAGTATCAAAGCATGATGTATATGCTCAATTTAGAATTTAGTACTGTGAGATAAATTCTTCAAAGAGATTGTTTAAACTTGGAGGTCAGGCTGACTATTGCCCTGAGTATTTAAGGCACCTAGTGACCAACATTCTGTTGCTACTATGTTTTTCCAAATGTAGTTTCCTCCCCTAAAATCCATACTTTTTAATAGGCCCATCCATGACTTTTCTGGGCCTATTAAGAATATAACATTCTTTAAGTTAAAAATCCTCAAAACTTTGTCATTCTGTTTAAGAGTATGTTCAACACATTTATCTTTTGAGGTACATGCTGCTTTGACATAGCTGTACCATCAGAACGTGTAGAAAACTGTTCTCCTTTGCCAAGCACATTCTTGGCTCTTAGAAATCAGGAAGGATGGTTCTGTAGCTGCATAATGCATGCTGTTTTCTTAATATTCTCTATTTGTGCTTGTTGCTTGGAGGTGAGTTTTATTTACTGTATTTATTCTTATTCTCTAACCTTGTCTCTCCTGTCTACTAGGCCTCCCCCTTGTCTACCTTAGAACTAGGAGCACAGCCAGTCTGACTAACCTAGAGCACCAGATCTATGCTAGAGGTACAGTACAAGGGCTTGCTTCATTTTCTTCTTTTGAGAACTGCCTTGTACATCAATTTGGACATGAATTTTGTGCTTCCTGTTGATTGGAGCCGACTGGGGGCATTTTCAGTTGTGTTTGCTTCAGTAATATGAAAGAGTGTTTCCAACTAAGGAGCCTCTGGAGTGGCGCCTCACTGCAGCAGAAGTGCTATGCTGGCTTCTCATTGCCTCCTCCACCTCTTGTAACCCTGGGGAGAGTGGAATCCACTCCCTGCTGCAGAAACAGCCAAAGGCAATGGAGGGACCCCAATGCAGAGGCACTCTCCGCTGTCAAACAGTGTCTCCTCAGAGCACCTGTCCTCTCGAGAATGCAGGGGCTCCACAAAATAGGATCTGTAATCATTAGTTGTACAGCTAAGAAAATGTTTCCCAATTACATATAAGGTTATGTGCTTAGGGGATAGAAAACATTGTTTATGTTTCTTTCTGACCCTCTGAAGGTTCATTGAGAATTTGATGGTAAATGAGGGTACGAGTAAATGCCTTTTCGCTTTAAGGAATGGGAATGCCAAACTTGGTTTCCCCCTTTGTTTTAATGACTACAGTTTAATCTGACTGATTGACACTTGTGACTAGTTCTAGACCATGGGTCACGGTATATATTATTTAAAAAGGCATTTGAGCTGGCTTGCTGTTGCACTCAGCACTTGAGAAGCCAGCTGTGGCTACACTGGAAGACAAGGGGGAGGGGCAGGTGGGAGAAGGCATTTCTAGGAGTACTGAACAGGGTTATTAATACAGAAGGGTACTGCTATGTTTGGTTGGGTTTTGTTTTTCTGGAAGGTTTTTCTGGGATAGCTGTTGAGGGAGGCTCCCATCTTCATTTATTATGAATTAATTTCTTTGAGCTTTCCTAGATGTTATTCATTCAGGCAAAGCTGCTCGTGATTTCTGTCTGGCTGGCTCAACAGAGGTACTCAGGTAGACTAATTTGCCTTCATTCATGTGACTAGCTAGCAGCAGACCTGGCAATTCAATGTATTCACTGCAACTTACAAACCAGGTGCTTTTTGATAGACTGAGCTGTTGTATAGCCTGAAAACCTATACTACTTAAATGGCCAGATTTCTCTGGGAAAGAAGTCTCAAGGTAGGAATTTCCTTAACTGGCACAATTTTGAGGCTGAACTTGGATGTGAAGAGCTTTAGGTTTTCTCAACCCATGAAGAGATTGGATCTGGTCACTGGAGGCAGATTTTTTTATGTCACCAGGAAATAATGTTCTCTTTGATGGATTTGGGAATTTTCTCTCTGGTATTGTGCCAAAGGCAAGGATGCAGTTGACTTAGATGCTGGTGCAGGGCTTTGATTTGAGTGTTCTCTGTGGAATGTCATTCTCGGTGCGGTCTGGTCAGCACAGGAGACTTGGGGTCCTGTGCACCGTGCCTTCCGTGCTGTCCAGTCCCACAGCAGTGTGTCTGTGCCTCTTTGCATGGCTTTCTATTTGGCACTTAATTCTGTATTACAAGTGGTCAAAGTCACCTGTCACCTGTTCTTTTTAAGTATAGTCTGCAAATGGAAACTTCCAGTCTGGCTCACACTGGGATGGAAAGGCACATCTGGTCCTTTTTCTCCAGGTTCTTACCTAATGTAATGAACTTAACTCTCCTTGCTCCTTGAGGGAGGAGCTTTCTTAGAGCACAGTGAGCTCCACCTACCTGGCAGATGGCTACTAAGTGCTTATTCTCCCCTCTGCTCTCTTGAAGTAGCCTCACGGTTAGAGCATCCGGAGACCTAAATGAGGCATGGGGATGGAGGAGGCCAAAGTCCTAGGCAGACTTTACCTTTACCAGTGTCCCCATAAAATTATGGGAACATTCTCCCTCCCATCCATCTGTCTAGCAGGTTGGTGTGTCACAGACTCAGAGCCACTGCTGGTCCAGAGGGAACTTGTGCATGGCCAGATGGGATGGACTCAGCGTCACTCAGTGATCTACGTCTTCAGTGTTTACTGCCCTCCAGATGCCACTCTCCCCTACCACAGACCATTGGCATGGCTGGTGTCAGGCAGTCTTTGGGCTTTGAGACTAGACACAGAATGTGATGCCCTAGTGCTATTGTGAGCATTGTCCATGTGCCATGAGCTCTTCAGCCAGGAGCCTTCCTGCCCTGGATTGTCACTGCCTGGTGGTTCCTGCTGCCACCTCCCACTTACTTTGTATGGTTCCTGGAGGTGACGGGCTCTTGGCCAGAGCAGACTACAGAAGAATCTTGAGGACACTTCCTGGCGTTTACAGTTAGGTCACCCCCCTCTAAAATTTGATTGCACCTTTTCTATTAGTTGTCTTTCTGCATGCTTCTCGATCAGAGGTTGCTTTGTGAAGCAAAACCATAATGAATGTTTCTTTTGTAGCCTCCATTGTACCTGCCTGTATAGTAGCTGTGATGCTTGTGTTGGAAAGTAAAACTAGGCTGGGGAGATGGCTCTGTTGGTAGTGCTTTCCATGTGACTACAAGGACCCAAGTTCAGTCCCAAGAACTTATGTAAAAAATTTGGTCTGACCCCTTTTGTCTGTAATCCTAGTGCTGGTGGGAGAGAGGGTAGAGCCAGACAAACAACTCGAGTTTGCTGGCTAGCTAGTCTAGCCAGCCGGTGAGCTCTGGATTCATGTGAGACCCTGTCTCAAAAATAACATAAAATAAAGTGAATGGCAGAGAAAGACACTTAGTGACAGCTTCTGACCAGCGCTCGCGCGTGCACGTGCACACACACACACATACGCACACACACACACACAAACAAACCATTAAAAACAAGGGAGAGCTAAAATTTCATTTTAAAAACTTTCTAATAGTATTACCCTAATTCCTCAGGGAGAAAAATGCTATTACTTTAAGAGAATAGCAACAGGTGTTTTAATTTGCTACAAACATATATCCTGTAGCTGGAGGGAGCTTTTGTATAAAGGCTTCCATCAGTGTAGTCTTCAGAAGGCATTTCTTAGGAAGCTTCTATCGCAGTCTTCTTGATTTTTAGCAAAGTCAGATCCTGATGTCCCCTTCTGAGCAGTAAAGCCATGAGAGTTATGGGAGCTATAGGGCACAGGTGGTGTGTACAGTGTGTGTGCCACTGCACAATAGTTAGCAGAGCTGTCAACAAACCTGTGGTGGTTCCTTCTCCCTGGCCTCTGCCTTCACATGGAGACAGCTGGGAGTACTTTGGCTGTGCACACAGAGGTGGATATTAATAGTCTTTTTCTGTTTGTCACAGCAGAGGTGAAAACCCCCAAGCGCCGGCAGCCATTTGTCCCATTTGCTCTGCGGAACCATACGGGGTGCACGTTGTGGTTTGCCACCCTGACCACCACACCCACTAGGTAAGGAACCCTCAGCCTGTCTCTGGTGCCACTTCTGTCCGCTGAGCCTCCTTGCAGCAGCCTGGCAGAGCAAGGTTGGCCCCTTCTGTGCTTATAACTGAGTCAGACCGATGGTGGAGATTCTAATTCTACAGTCACCAGAGAGCAGGTCCAAGCATGCTCATTGAGACCTGGTGTGCTCATGTCATGGTCCAAGGGCCAAAGAAAAGTCACCCTGTTCTTCCCCGGGCTCCACACTCTTTGAGGAAGCTGTATATAGCCAGGAAACTAAACATTTTGCATTTTTTTTCTGAGACTACTTTGGAAATATCCTCCGTCCCCATACTCCTGAAGAATTATATTCATATTTAAAACACACTTTAACCTGTGGAATTGAGTTGAGTTTGGAGACAAACAGGGCATTTCCTAAGCTAAATACAAACCTTTTTTGATGACTCCGCCTGCTCAGCTGTTGGCGGAGTGTTCCAAATGCATGGTGACTGTTCCAGCATCATAAAGTGCCTGAAGCAAGGGCAGTCATCTGCACCCTCCTGCTTCCGCTAGCTGTGATGGCGCTGTGGCAGAGCCTTCTCCACTCACCAGCTCAGGTCTGGTAAATTCCAGCTGGTCACCTAGATGTTTCTTTAGAAAGTCTGGCTTTGGTTTACACACACTAGACTCACTGCTGGACCGAGTGACTAGGTAGTGAATGCTTGCTACCAGCTATTTTTTTTTCTATGTGTGTGTGTGTGTGTGTGCGTGTGTGTGCGCTTCTGGGTATGGGTGTGTGTGCATATGCATACATGTAGAAACCAGAGAATAACCTTGGGTGTCATCTTCAGGAATGCTGTCTACCTCGTTTGAGACAGGGTCTCCCACTGGTCTGGATCTCTCTATTAAGGCTACATGGGCTACTGAGTGAGCCCCAGAAACCCACCTTCTTCCCTTACCCAGGTCTGGGACTACAGACATGTGCTGCCACACTCAGAATTGTTACATGGATTCTAAGTATCAAATTCAGTACTTGGGCAAGTGCTTTACTGTTATTTTTTTAACTTAATTTAAATTTTGCATTTTTCTTCTGAGACTACTTTGGAAATGTCCTCCTTAATTTAATTTTTAACAGTTGGGAGGTGGCTTATTTGGTAAAGTTCTTGCCATGTAGGCATGAGGACTTGAATTTGGATACCCAACACCCTTGTAAAAGCTGGGTGTATATCTGTGGGTTGAGGACCCAGGAAGCAGAGACAGGCAGCTCTGTAGAGCTCACTGGCCTGCCAGTTTAACTGATCGGTGAGATAAGTTAAATAAGAGACCTTGTCTCAAGCAATGAAGTAGAGGGAGATTGAGGAAGACACTTGATGTTGACCTCTGGCTTCTATAAATGTGTGGACATTACATCACACATATCCACACACACCACACAAACACATGTGCATACACACATACACACACACACACACACACACACACACACAAATAAAAATTTCTTAATTAAAGTTTTGAAACAGCCTTACTATGTAGCCCAGGCTAGTCTTAAACTTTCTGTGTTGCTCAGACTTGCTTTAAGCTCATCTCCCTGAGATCATAAGTATGTGTGCTCCCATGCCCAGCATCAACTTTCAGCTCTTTCTAAAAATTCAAATAACTTGTGACGGAGCATGAAAGGAACTACAGTCACCAGCTTTTCAGGTCCTCCTTAGGTCAAAGAGGAAGACCAGGCTGGGCCATCTTGGTGCTATGAGTCAGTTTCTGGGCAGCTTCTCCTCTTTGTAGAGCTCCTGAAGAGACAGTAGGGAGAGCAAGGCGGGGATGGTAACATGCTGTCTGATTTTGTTCCAGGGCCGCTCTGTCTCACAGTGGGAGTCCTGGGGTGGTTCCAGAGGGGAATGGAACATTTCTGGATGATGCCCATAATGTGAGTGAGTGGCGAGAAGTGCTCACAGGTGAAGAGATTCCCTTTGAATTTGAAGCCAGAGGAAAATTAAGACACAGGTAAAGTTAGTCTTCCTCTTTTCCCTTAAGAAGTGAATGTAAACGTTTGTTCCTGGTTTTCTGTTTTTCACTTATTAATGATTTAGATTCTTATTTTTAAAAACTACTTTGAAAATCATTGTTTCCTTTTAAGATACAGACTGGCATGCCATTTTAGAAATACATTTCACGTACTGAGTGTGTGGTGATAATTTTCACATAGTCTGGTCAAAGTGTAGATACATCCCAACACTCAAATTCATTGCGTTCTGGCCAGAGTGACAGGGTATTCTGAAAGACTTCTTAAAGCACAGTGATTTCAGTCTGGAAATACATGTGCCTCACAGCACTTTAAGGAAGAAGATAGGCTCAGGAAGCAGAGCCAGTAATAGAAGGCAAAAATTCAAAGCAGTGCAAGGTTAGCACTTCAGAGGGCACTACAGGCTTATATACTCTGGGAATAGCCAGCCAAAGGCCTGGAACAAATACAGAAAAAGGCTTTTTATCTGTACCCCAAAAGATCATAAAATGTAGTGTGGCTTGCATGATTTGCAGATGTTTTTAAATGAAAAGGCTGACTATGGGTACAAATAGAGACTGACTTAGTGTTGGAGCCTCAGATTTCTTTTAAGCTGAGCAGCAGTGGAAGAGAGTAGTTTCAGCATTCCATAACCACGTGCTATGTGCCCAAGTCTGTGTGCAGACCTATCCCTCAAAAGCACTTAACTCCTCTTGTATGACTTTGTGCTTGTACTTATTACTCTAGTGCTGAGGCTTTTGAATATGTGGGGGTTGGAGAATCTTATAGGGAGATCAAAAAGAATCTCTGCCAGACAGAGGTTTCCAGGAGTGCATTATCACTCACAGGGTTCTTAAGAACAGTCATGCGACTGTCCATGGTATCTCTGAATAAGCCCTGCCCCGTGTCCCCTGTGTCCTGCCCCTGCCTCCGAGAGGGCCTAATCTTGGTGTCGTTTCGGTTTAATTAAAGTTTCCACATTCTGTAACCCACTTCAGGTCCCACTGTTCTGCTTGAACTCACCAAAATAAATGCCTTTTTTGGCATTTTCCCCTTGGTGTGCTGTACCCCACTCCACAGCGCCCTCCTCCCCTCCTGTCAGCGTCAAATACAGCTCCTCATTTCAGTGCTCTGGGTTGAATTAGGCAAAATCTAAAATAGAATTAAATGTGCAATTTCCTCCCGTTCCTTCTGTTCTGCCCACGGCCTTCTGCTCCAGCTTCAGCCGAGCACTTGAGCTGGGCAGCTCTGAGGGCTTCTGTCTCGCAGACCCATTTGTGGTCACGCAGAGCCTGAGCCAAACAACTGGATGTGGTCCTGGAAGGAGGAGAATATTCAACAAAGGAACCAAGAAGAAAAAACAAAACAAAGCTTTTATGTATCCCTCAAAGCATGGTTATACAATTCAATGGCTAGTACCCCTTTACCACCCCACTGAACGGATTTTCACTGACATCATTATTTCATGAAGGTTCCAATGGGAACTTCTGGGGAGAGACCTGGCTGCCGCACAAGATTTTGCATTGTGTAGAGGAGGAAGGGAGATACCACTCTTGTTCTAGCCCTTTGGAGTTCACAACTTGTACCATGGGCATAAAAGCCCATTAAACTGTACTCTCCATCTTTCTCACATCAGGTAATGTCCAGGTATTAGTTACTTTTCTGTTGCTGTGATAAAACACCATGACCAAGGCAACTTATAGAAGGAAGAGTTTATTTGACTTATGGGTCCAGAAGGACATGACCATCATGGCAGCAAGGTGTGATGGCAGAAGTTACCAGAACAAAAGCTGAATGCTCACATCTTCAACCACACACAGAAAACAGAGAGCAAGCTGAAGTGGGGCAAAGCTATGAACTCTCAAAGCCCTCCTCCAGTGACCCACTTCCACCAGCAAGGCCACACCTCCTAAAAATTCCGTGCCACTCCCCAACCATCAACTGCTCAAGTGTTCAAACCTTGACCCTTTAGGGGCACTTCTCATTCAAACCACCGTGGCCCAGAAGGTTTAACCAACCTGTCTTTGTGCTGTTAGACAATGAATCATGTCAACTCTCCTTCCTTCTGAGACCGTGTTCTGTCTGTGTTCTGCTTGACAGACACACCCACGACCTACGGATCCATCAGCTGCAAGTACGAGTGAATGGCTGGGAGCAAGTGAGCCCTGTGTCTGTGGACAAGGTTGGAACCTTTTTCCGATATGCAGCACCAGACAAAAATTCTTCTTCCTCTACGGTGAGTGACTGCCACCAAGTGCTCATAGTATAGTGGTGTCACGGCCACATCTTGCCTGGCTGGCTATTCCATGGTGAAGCCTGTAATAACTTCACTCTGGTGAAGTGCTTTGCTTTCCCTCATTCTAGAGAGAAGACATGATTTATTGGTTCAGTTGCAGATGTCAGTAATGAACGTGCAGATAAGCTAGGCAGTGGTTGCTCTCAGTAGAAAACAGGATGGAAAGTCAGCAGCAGCATGTTATCTCATTGAGGCATGCATGTTTTATACTCAGTGAGGTGCCTTGATGGGCTGGTAACAGTCTGCCAAACCGAGTACAGTCATCCCTTACATCATTGGTAGGAAGGTTCCAAGTCTTCAGCTGCCCCACCCCATATCCAGATCTTCAGGTGCTCAAGTCACTTCAGTGATGTGATGTTTGCACACATCTGTGCACATCCTTCAGGAAAGCTTGACTGAGCTCTAGACTACTTACAAATATCTACTAACACACCTGCGCTGTGGGGATGGTTGGTGTGCTGTATTGTTTATGGAATAAAGAGTTGGTACATGTTCAGTCAGGTGTGATCATTGTAGACCACACTACGCACTGTGTGATCCAGGGTTGATTGAATATGTGGGTGGATAGAGGGCCAGCTCTACTGATTAGATCTGACATATTGCCGAGCTTCTTCATTTAAATATACTTCCGTGTTACGTGGTTCTTTGTTGGTCTTCTTAGTTCTATGTCCCCAATCTTTCTCTGTGATGCAGGGGCCAGAGATGTCCCTGTCATTTATTATCTCATCACGCACGCACTCACATGCCCTGCCTTCATTTTCCCAACTTGTCATCCCAGGGCTCTAGGGCCAGCAGGCAATGGTACAAGCACCTTCCTGCAACTTTCCTCATGAAAAATATTCTTGGAGAACAGTGTTCTGTTACTGTTTGTTTTCACAGTCACTCACTCCCTGTACCCTTCCTATCTTAAAGGGGGGTATCAAACCTCTGTTTCTTCAGATTACTTTTCTGCTAATTCATGTCAGGCAGTGACATGAATGATTTCCCATACTTGCTTTTCCATTGCATTCATGGATCCTGAAGAAAATTTGTACTCTTCAAATGATAATAGAGTGAATACTGTTTTCTTAAGAGTATGGTGTTTTGCCTTTAATACATGCCATACCTGAAAGTATTTTCAAACACCACCCTTCCAACCAAGTTACATTGTCACTGAATTTAGTGCTGCCTGTCATCTTGGTCTGTACTGACTTTCTGACTTTGTGAATCTTTCTTAGATTGGCAGCCCAGGCAGCAGAACAAATATCATACATCCCCAGGTTTATGTGAGTATGATTTTCCTGTCGTCATTGTGTTTAATGAGTATGTACACTGCACTTGGACTGTACATCAGTGTGTGTTTCTTGATGATCAGAGGTTTTTATGGCTTTTATGTGACTGGCACTTTCCTCCCCTTTTAATTAATGATCACTTTCCTTTTCCAAGAATTTACAAAGAGTTTCCCCCTCAGTAGGTGCACTTGACTGAGTATTACATTAAAGAAGAACAGGCAAGGGTTTTGGCCCAAGGTGTCCTCTTAAGTTAAGCTAGCAGTTTACCCTGGTAGAGCTGTGCATTGTTCCAAAGGCCATATAAGGAAATAGAAAGGAAGAAGAGTGAGGCTGTTTCTCACTGGCTTTGAAACATCATTGCAAGATGACATTAAAACCCTTTTCCAGGTGTCTGTTTTTAATTTCTTATTACTGAGGATCATAGGTTTTGAAATTTCAGGTAGACTTGGAAGCAACAATGTGGAGATTTCAAATAGTAGTCATTGACCCTGACCTTGTCTGGGCTATCTCAGGGACTGGGCCAGTGGAGGCTTGTACCCTGGCAGTGATTTGTGCTTAGACTGTGACCTCTTAAAAATGCTACAGGATGGAGGCTGGAGAGATGGCTCAGCAGTTAAGAACACTGGTTGTTCTTCCAGAGGACCCAGGTTTGATTCCCAGCACCCACATGGCAGCTAACAACCACCTGTAACTCCAGTTCCAGGAGATCTAGTATCTGCTTCTAACCTCTGTGGGCATTACTTGTGTGTGGTGCTCTTACACATACATGCAGGTAATACAGTCATACATACACATAAAATAAAATAAAACAATAAAGTAAAAAAATACGTAAAAAAGAAACACTCCAGAAAATGATGGTTTGCTTTTCTCTTGGTCTTCCTGGAGGTCTCAATTGGAAGCAAAGCACTTTGTTTTTTATTGTTTATTAGGTTGATTTTTCACATACTGTTTTCTTTCAATTAAATAGTTGACGGAATCAAACCTTTGGGTGTAGTGTCAATTGTTTTGGAGGAGGTAAGCGTTGTCAGCGCATTCTATGAGTGACAGGCTCAGAAACCTCTTGATGTGTCTGATGTGGGGTTTGATTTCTGTCACATGGTAGTGACAGACTTAAAAAGACTGAATGTGAGTGAGCACTGAGAGCATAGCGTAGTAGTTGCAGCCCAGCAGCAGAAGTGCCACGTCTTCTAATCCCTGCTGTCTTGTTGATAGCCAGGCTTGGGTGGTGCGTGCCTAGACTCCCAGTGCTTGGGACATAGAGGTAGGAGGACCAGGAGTTCAAGGTCATCCTCAGCAACACAGTGAGTTATAAGTCAACCTGGGCTACATGAGAAACAAAATGTGATTATGGAGCAGGACCTGGAAGGTTATTATGAAGAAAGAAGATTATTTTAAAAGTTCTTTGAAAGACAAATTTTGTTTATCTATAGGCATATAGAGGAATAGTATATGTGGGCCCTAAAGGTTAAGTCGAGTCACACTTAGAATAAAGGAAGTCATTTGCTCCTGAGAAAGATACCCCAATACAGACAGTGCTTTTTACACACTATGTTTTACAAAGGCAGGTCTAAATCTCAGAAGACTTCCTTCTGTTTTTCTGTGTATGCTTGGGCAGGACACAACCCACTTTTAGTGTTTGAGGAATGTTTTCTCAACCCAAATCTAGAAGGAAAATGCCACAGGAGGGCAATCACTTAATGTCTTACAAAGCACTACCTCAGTGCTTCTAATTTCAGCACTATAGCTGAAATTAGATAGCTATTAGTTTTTTCCCTCCAGGAGAGCTGAAAGCAGATCTGTGTATAGTTTCTTTATGAGAGCCGATACTTTCAGGATAATTTCCAGTGTATATTTTTTTATTTTTCACCAAATTGCAAGAAGTTTGGGAGATTGGATTGATCACTGTCACCATCTTAGGTGAAGTTCTCTCCAGTGTGTCTGGAGGTCTGGGGACAGTCATCCATCCTCCTTTCCCTGCCTTTCTCTTTGTGGAACTGGAGATTGACCCCCCAAGGCTGCCTGCATGCTAGCTTGGAAGCACTCTACCATCGAGCTATCTGCCCAGTCTGCCTAATGGTTTCTTTGGGGACATACCTTGTGATGTCACATCTGAGTAGATTATTTTTGTAGACACTTTTTAGACTTGGCTCTCTTTAATAATATTTATATTTGGTAATATTTATGGTGTGCTGGTTCCCTGTAGAATTGAATGTGTTTTGGGTTACAGTGATCCTCCGAAGAGCTACAGTGACAACATTGTTTTTGACTTCTCATATTCTGGTGGGATTTATGTATTGTGTTTTTCTCAAACACAATGATTTTTTGGGGGGTCTTTTTGAGACAGGGTCTCCCTGTAGCTCCAGCTGGCCTGGAACTCACTATGTAGAGCAGACTGGCCTTGAACCCACAGAGATTCACCTGCCCCTGCCTCCCAAGTGCTGGGGTTAAAGTCATGTGCCACCATGCCTGGCAAACACACAACTTTTTGTTTCTGTCTTTTACAGTTCTCTTCACTCCCACCTGTGCGGGTGGTGTTTGCAGTGACAATGGAAGGCAGTGCTCGGAAAGTTATTACAGTCCGGTCAGCCCTTATTGTGAGAAACAGACTTGAGACACCAATGGAACTACGGCTGGACAGCCCATCGGCTCCCGACAGTACGTTCAGAGGGTCTGGAACATAAGTGTTGCCCACTCTTGTCGTGACTCTTCCCGGTGGGCATGACCCCAAGCTGTCAGTGTGGATAGTGTGTCTTGTCTTCTGCCCTGAGGTAGTCTCTGGGGTGGAGGACCACCCCCCAAAGTACTAATCCTTTTTCTGTGGCAGAGCCAGTGGTGCTTCCCGCGATCATGCCAGGGGACTCGTTTGCTGTGCCTTTACACCTCACTTCTTGGCGACTGCAGGCCCGACCCAAAGGACTGGGTGTTTTTTTCTGTAAGACCCCTATTCATTGGACCAATGTAGTGAAGACAGCAGAGGTCAGCAGCAGCAAACGGGAGTGCCATTCAATGGACACCGAGAAAAACCGGTTCTTCAGGTGTGTATGCTACTGGGATGGCCTGGTGTGTTTGCTTTTCCTGCTTTAAGGAGACTCTGCAGACCCATAGTGATTTTCTTGTGTTTGTTTAAAGCCCTAAGTTCTTATTCCTTAAGTTCTCGAGTTAAAAGTCCATGAGAGGGGCTAGAGAGATGGCTCAGTAGTTAAGAGTACTGGCTGCTCTTGCAGAAGACTAGGGTTTGAATCCCAGTACCTACATGGTAGCTAACGTTGATCCATAACTCTAGTTCCAGGGGATCCAATATCTTCTTCTATGCTCTGTGTACACTGCACGACATGGGTGCAATTACATTAGGCATAACATTCATACACATTTAAAAGAAAAAAAGAGTTCATGAGACTTCAGAGGATAACTCAAACTTCAGAGGAGTTTGGGAGGTGAGGCAGGGAGAGGAAGTTACTTAGCTAATATTTATAGGGTAACCACCAAACAGCATTCACTCAGATAAGATGAGAAGCATATACATATACATCTCCATGAGGAACTGACAGTGTAAGGAAGAGAAGAATAACAAGAACCATCTGTAACTCCAGTTCCAGGGGATCCAACGCTGTCTTCTGAATTCTGTGGGCATTTCACAGCACAGGTGCACTTACACACATGTAGGCAATACACTCATATTCATAAAATAAAAAAAAAATTGTTTAAAAAATACAAGAGTAAAATGGAGAATTGAGATACACCCTTTCCCAAACCTGCCAGCTGTAGGGAAACTTGAGGGAGATAAACGAGTGTATGCGAAGTTGTGGTTTGTGACTTTCACACTTTCACTAATCTCTTTCTTCTGCAAAAGGGTACCACTCCTAAAAAAATCAGAAAATTGCACTTTTCAGGTTGTTTTTGGTTTATCAGTAGACAGCAATTAGAAAAGGAACAGATGACCCACGAAATTAGATAGCTGTATCTGACAAAGGATTTTATGTAGACTCTGTTGACTTCAAATCAACAATAAAATTATAAGTCAATAAAAAAAAATCAGTGAGAGACCTGAACTAACAATTTGTAGAAAAAAAGTAGGCAAATTAAAAGAAAAAAAGAGTGTGAGAGGATAGATATCTAGTGTCAGTTTGTGATTAGGGAAATGCAGGTCTGAATCATAGCAAACAGTGCTTTTACCTGTTTAGAATGGATAAAATAAAAAAAGCCTGACAGCACCAAATGTTTGCAGAGTTGTGAACAACTAGAACTGTCCCAAAATGCTGGTGGGAGTATAAATGGTGCAGCCATGCTGCAGAGAAATGACAGTTTCTTTTAAAACTTAAAGACTAACTGGGTGTGATGGTGCACAACTTGAATCCCAGCACCTGGGAGGCAGGTGGGTGTCTGTGAGATCAAGGCCACTCTGATCTATATAATGAGTTCCAGGCCAGCTGGAGCTGCAGGGAGACAGTCTCAAAAGGCCAAAAAATAAAACAAAACAAAGGCCCAGCAAGGTCATTTATAGGTATTTGCTTAAAAGAAATGAGAATGTGTATCCTAAAAATTCTTAAAAGTTTTATTTATCCAGAAACTGGAAATTGAATATCAGCAGGATACTGAATAAAGAATGATTCATACCATGGCATAAATCTAATAAAAAAAGAGTCAAATATTATGTGTCAACTTGAAACAGCCTAAAGTCACCTGAGAGAAAAGCCTTGATTGAGGAATCACCTATATAAGAGTGGCCTGTGGGCACATATGAGGGGTGGGTGGGAGGGTGTGGATGGCCTTGATTGTCAGTTGATGTAGAAGAACCCTGTCCACTGTGAGCAGCACCATTCCCTAGGCAGGTGATCCTAGGCTGTCTCTATAAGAAAGCTAACTAAGTATGAGCCTGCTAGTGAGTGAGCCAATAACCATTGTTCCTCCATGACTTCTGCTTGAGTTCTGCCTTGACTTCTCTCAATGATGGACTGTGACTTGGAAGTGTGAGCCAAATAAACGGTTTCTTCCCTTAAGTTGCTTTTGGTTATACTGTTTTGTTTTGTTTTTCACAGCAGGTCAATGAAACTCCAACACCCTATATACAATATGGATGAATCTTGTTAAAATTTGCAAGAAAAAGTGAGAGAAAGCCAGACACAGAGAGTAGTATATCCAGAACGACACAGAGTGGCAATGCCCTGAATGACCCTATTTATAGTACTTCGCAGGCAGGCATGTCTGATAGGAAGTGGTTGCTTGATTGACCAGGAAACATGTGGATTGGAAAGGAAAGCAGGGGAGCTTCAGAGATCAAATAGTCTATAATGTGTTTTGAGTGATGATTACAGAGGAGTATGTAATGGCCCAATCCCATTAAAACTAAGCATTCAAAAACTGTTCATTTTATTGTGTATTGCATCTCAGCAGATGTGTCTGAAATAAAGGTTGCAGCCATCTGACTGACCTGAACTTTTTTAATGTTACTCATCTAAGGAGAAAAATTCAGTTCTCTATTTCAGCTGATGTTCATATGATCTTGTCTTCACAGGTTTTGTGTGGCCATAAAGAAAGAGAATTATCCAGATTACATGCCTTCAAACATATTCTCCGACAGTGCAAAACAGATTTTCCGACAGCCTGGGCACACCATATATCTCCTGCCAACAGTGGTCATCTGCAACTTGCTGCCTTGTGAGCTGGACTTTTATGTGAAAGGAATGCCAATTAACGGGACTTTGAAGCCTGGCAAAGAGGCAGCCCTCCACACGGCTGATACATCCCAGAACATCGAACTTGGTAAGGCCGTCGCCACAGCGTCATTTGTAGCAACTTTGTGACAGTACCATGGAGTGTTCTGTGCCTGCCCTGAGTACCTTGAAGAAACTAGCATGTGTGCTGTCTCAGTAAATCTACTCAGAGCAGTTTTGCTCTTCCAAAAAAAAAAAAAAAAGACTGGGCAGAGCCCATTCACTTGATGTGTGCTCATAGGAAGTCATTTTGTCTTTTGAAACCACGTGTCCTGTCTGTAGAATAGCAAGAGGCAAGGTGTGCTAAGTACTCCCTTCTCCTGGCCAAAGCTAGGCTCTTTCACACCTGTGGTCTCATGTAATCCTTACAGCAGAAGTTATTTGGCCTGTTTTATTGATACAAAAATGATGGTTACAGTGTTTAATGCATCAAGTAACTTTCATTCGTGAGGGTTAGAGAATCTTTGTTGTATTTATAACAGTGAAGGGGTGATTCTGGAGTTCAAGGAGGAAGACTGCTTGCAGACCTGTGAGGTAATCACCTAAACAGTTCTTTGCCGAATTCTGGAAGTGCTCTGCCTGCGTCATCTCACTTGATCTTGACAGCAGCATACATTGCAGGCTGATATAAGTATCATCTTTGGTACATACATAACCAAGGAACCTGAGATGAATTGAGTCACGTGTCCTATACTGACGCGATGACATTTTGGTGATGGTATAAGTTTCCGGCACCATTTAGCAAGAAAAAATAATGCAATGCTGGTTATTCTGAGAAACACATCTTTGACATTTACACAGCTTTCTAATGTATTTACACATTTATCTAGCCCCCACTTGACGTGGTCCTGTGGGCTTGTTCTCCCTCCTGATTTGGCAGCAGGCTTTACCTGGATCACCATCTTCCTTACAGTCCTGTCACACGGATGACACTGCCACCCACCACATTTTGCAGACATATCCCATAGTTTGTTCCATATCAGGCAGATAATGAGCCGAAATAGGGATTTGAAGGCATGCAATTAGATTGCCAAACCCGATGCCTCATATCTGTGCTTCAGGCACCAAGCAAACTCCAACAATCACAACTATATGGAATTGTAGGTTTGGGATCTGAAACTGACTTACTGTGTTAAATGATATATTCATCATGCAGTGTAGATGTCTGATATGACTTCCAGTCTCTGATTTTGTTCATATTTATTCCTCCCCATCCAGTTAGAGGAAATTCTTGCCAGCTAGATCCTTAGCAGTTTCTCTAAAAGGATTCCAACTTAGTTTTGCTATAGGCTGCTTTTGACAAATTCAAGTGTGAATCCAGAAGTCCAATAGCTTGCACCTTCTTTAGGGGTGTCACTGGAGAACTTTCCCCTCTGTAAAGAATTGCTCATTCCACCTGGAACCCAAAACTACATGGTCAGGATGCGACTCTATGACGTTAACCGGCGGCAGCTCAACCTCACTATACGGATCGTGTGTCGTGCAGAAGGATCCTTAAAGATCTTCATTTCCGCACCATATTGGCTCATCAATAAAACAGGTGCGCACACAGCCCGTCAAGTAGGCCTTTGATGTGGGGTCATGGGAATTTGAATGTTTTGCTCAGCTAACTAATTGGAGCCAATGCAGATAGATTACTTCAACAATCTAATCTGCTTAAGCTTCTCTGCTTCCTTATGTACGTAATCATAGTCAAGCCGTCCTTTCTGACGGTAGACTGAGCCCACCAATAGACTCTGGTTTCCCTGTGATGTTTCTCCCCCCTCTTACCGTTTGCATTGTCTTCAGGTAGACTGGGTGGGAATGATATAAATTTCTCCCTCCTTCCTAAAGGGTTACCACTGATCTTCAGACAGGACAATGCGAAGACAGATGCTGCAGGCCAGTTTGAGGAGCATGAGTTAGCGCGGAGCCTGAGCCCTCTCCTCTTCTGCTATGCCGACAAAGAGCAGCCAAACCTGTGAGTAGAGTACCAGATGGGAGGGGCACTGAGCTCCTAGGGCAGGGGAGGACTAACAAGGCCATAATCTATCTATGTTGGTAGAAATACACCATAGTTGGTGATCTTGGCTTGGCAGAGGTAGATCCCTGACTTAGTGGGATTTTTTTAAAATCCCAAGTTATATGTTAATTGATACTGAAAATAGTCTGTTTATGAGTGTATAATGAAAGCTAGTTTTATTTTACATGTATTGGTATAGGGCTCTTGTTTGTAATTGTGCCAGTGAAAAGAAACCTGGGTGTCTCCTCTTCCCTGCCATTTTCCTTTGGCTAACAGCCTCTTAGGTATAGAAAGGATGGGCATTAGAGCACAGACAGGCTAACAACTTTCAGCACTGGAGCGGATGGCCTTTAGAGAGGAGATGGTCTGACTTTGGTGAAGCCTTCAGCTCCATGAATCCAGCTGGGACAGTCTGTGGGAGGTTTTGGAATCCAAAATGTGCTGTTGAACCATCTTAAATCACACACTGCTGTCTTGAGGCAGGAAGAAACAGCAGTTGTGAAGATTAGGGGAGGTGTCTTTTTAAGGTCTATGGGGACATTAATTCCTTTGTTCTTGATTTTGACATTCTGTTTTCTACCAGAGTTTTCTAGTTTCTAATCCCAATGTAAAGGTAATAGGGTGTGTTGTGTAGTGCTCACCATTATCTGTAGATCTCTGCTGCAATCACAGGATGGCATCTGGAGTATGGTCCTCCAGTGACACAGGTGTGTTCACCATGGAACTCACACTTCGCAAAGTGCTTCTGTGTGGTTTTATGAAGGGGAGGAAATATTATTATGTCTCAAAATGAGGAAACCGAGGCTCAGAGTTTCCCACCCAAGTTTAAGTTGCTTGTTAATAGCAGAGCTGGAGCATAAATTCTGGAGTTGTGTTTCCAGGAAGTGACGAGAACCCAGCTGACTCCTCAGTGCTGTGCCATGTCAGTTCAGCGTATTGGTTCTTAGCAGTGACACTCCAGCAGCTGCCTCTCCTTCCACTCTTTTTCTCAGTTTTTCCTGAATCCTTCACTTTCAGGAAAATAGAATTTGTAGCATTTTCATCATGTTAGGCTTATAGAGAATCCTGGTGTTTTTCCCCAAAGTGTTAGCTACAGGTGTTGGTTCAGCTCACATATTGCTGTGAGTCCTTTGACAGGACTCTGCTGTGGATGGATGTGTACATGTTTTCTCTTCTGCCTCATAGCTGCACAATGAGAATTGGAAGAGGGATTCATCCAGAAGGCATGCCTGGCTGGTGCCAGGGCTTCTCCCTTGATGGTGGCAGTGGTGTGCGAGCTGTGAAAGTCATCCAACAAGGGAACCGCCCAGGGCTGATCTACAACATTGGTGGGTTCTGTTTGGGGCCTTGGGAGTCTTGGGACTATCAACAATAACGTCAGGCTTGTTCATACATGTTGGCCTGGCTACAGGTGCCGGTTTTCTGATCTGACATCACTATCCACTGAATGGGATTGGTAACAGTTCAGACCCATTTCCTAAATAGTGTGCCTGAGGCTTGTGGTGCTATCTAACCTCCAGCTCACCTATATGAGAAGGTATCAATTTGCCTCGGATCCTGATTTTTTTAGGGCAGTAATAGGGGACATTCAGAATGCTTTCATCTTCCAAGTGTTTCCACACATGCATTAAAAATTTCAAATCCAGAGGGAATTAGGAAGCATCATTTACAATGAAACCTGGAGATTCACCTTGGGAGGTTGAGTGATTGGCCCAGATGCAGAGGGGAAGTCTGGACCAGAAGCAGGAGAAGGACAGTGCCAACTTAAGGCTAAAAATTAATAAATTGCACTTGGACCTCTGGTTATCAGAAAGCCCCAAACCCACTTGTCTCCCCAGGTATGAAAGGGACGATACTGTACCCATGGCCCTCAGCCATCTGTGACATGTGCAGCATTTCCTGAAGGCCCCTCATCACCTGAGAGCACGCTCCTGAGAAGGGTGGCCCTGTGACTGAGGAGGCAGCTTTTGTTTTAGTCAATTTTAATGAACCAAAATTTAAAGAGTATATTATCTACTGTCTGCCCTGCTGGACAATGTGGGTCTAAATAGTCATGTTGTAGGAGATGGCTCTGCAGTGGTACAAATTACCCTGAATCCTATAGAGTTGGGGCAGTTTAATACACGAGAATTTCCTTTAAAAATTTTAAAATTTACCTTATTGTTGTAGAATTTTATTTTTAATTTTAAATAAATATTAAGTATTATTTATTGTGATTGTGTATTTGTGTGTATGTATGTATGTATAAGACAACTTGCAAGAGTCATTTCTCTCCTTCTACAATGTGGATCTCAGGATTGAATTTAGGATGTCAGGCTTGGCAGCAAGCACCTTTACCTGCTGAGCTAGCTCCTTGGCCCTGCTTGAGGACTTCTCAGGAAAAGAATCATCCAAGTGTAGTTTCCTTTTTAGAATTTTTTTTTTTTTTTTTTTTTGAAACAGGTTTCCTTGTAGCCCCAGCCGCCTGGAACGCACTATGTAGACCAGGTTGGCCTTGAACTCACAGGGATCCACCTGCCTCTGCCTCCGAAGTGCCACTACACCTGGGTCTTTTTCAGATTCTTTAGCCTGGATTTGTGTTCATGCTCTCTTGGCATATCAGCTGCCTCTTTACAGCTGACATCTAAACTTTTAAAAGAAATGATCCTTATTTCAGCTGAAGAGAGGCTTCTCATATATGTTTGCTCCACCCCTTGACTAGGCAAGGACCACTTCATGCTGGGTTTGGCATTTGCTGGCCTGTCTGGCCCTTAATATGTTTTCCAAAGCAAGCTACTCAGATGGACTGGAAGGTATATTTGGGACACATTTGGAGGAGAGAAATGAAACTTGTCATTTTAACACAGCTCTTACTGAGGTCCACAGAGTTGTAGAAAAGCAAATCCAGCCATGAGCACATGTGTAAATGTATGTGTATGTATGAAATGCTTTAGGAGTGTCCATCTCAGGACTGTGATCCGAGTTATGTCCTTCTACCAAGGGAAGGAAAAGAGGGACTGAGGTAAGAATGACCTAGTGACCTCAGGTTTATGAGATTCATACACATGTTACCAAGGCAACCCGTGCACACTCTACTAGCACACAGAACTAGCTTCCTCTGGAACTTTAAAGTATAATCCCAAACCGAAAAGCCAGTGAGGGGCTTACCAGCTGGTCTCACATACCTTAAAAGAGGAGAATTTGTTTGGTTGTTTTTGGTTTCTTTGAGACAGAATCTCACTATGTAGATCAAGCTATCCTTGAACTCAGAGATCTGTTGTCCTCTGCATCGAAGTGTGTCTTTTGATTGTGTGTTTTGATCTCAGCTCAGTTTATTGGGGATTTGCCTAGGAAATCTAGAATTAAAAGGAGACACAGGCCCCCTTTCCCAAAAAGGAGTATGTAGTGCTGTAGGGCACTCCCTTTGTGCTTCTAAATGAAACACAACTTTCAGAAGTGACTGTGTATTAGTTAAAGTCTGATGACCCAGAAATAGCAGCATAGCTTTGTGGTGCATGTCTTTAATCCCAACATTCCACTGGCAGAGGCAAAGGCAGGTGGATCTCTGAAATCAAGGCCAGCCTGGTCTACATAGTGAGTTCCAGGGTAGCCTGTCTCAAGACAAACAAAGATCTACTAGAGCTGATGCTGTTAATTTCTGGCAGCTTAAGCTTTTCTGCATGTCTCCAGAGATGATTTCTCAGTCTTTCAGGTAAAAATTATTTCAAGACTTAGGTTTTCAAGGGTATGTTAGAAGATCACCCAAATTTTCAAACCACTTTGAGCAAATTAGCAGGTTGGAGTACCTGTAACTGGGAGGGAGCCGGCTCTGAGAGCAGAGCTGTGCTCCAACCCCAGCCCTGCCGTCCTCTAGCTACATGTCCTAAGGCAGCTGACTCTACCCATGCCCTACTTTGCTTGTGTGTGTGTACAATGGAAGTGATGAAAGCCCTACTATATAGGGTATTAGGAGGGTTAATTGTAAAGCCATGTAGAAGGCCTAGCATGTGTGAAGGGGTGGCAAGTATCAGTATTGTTATTTTTTTTATTCTTTTGCCTGTATTTTTATCATTGCAAAGCCAGAACTCAGCTCAGTGTTTTGGATATATTTGCTGTATTTATTGTCTGAATGAATGATTCATCCTACTGAGTCTTGCATTTTTTTAATTGTCTTCAGATTTTACAAAGTAACTCAGCAGTACTTTATTCTTCTCATATGGAACATGTTTTGAAATTTCTTTCTAATTGGTTGTTTTATGTAGATACATTTTTTTTTTAGTTTATAACAAGTCTTGAAGACTGATTTTTTTTTTTAATGAAATAAGCAAATTCTAACATTGTTTATAAGCTGGATTCTTGGACAGTGAGCTAAAATTATTAGTCTAGAAAGTAGTAGATTTAGTTCAGGCTAGTATAGAATCCAGTTAAGTACTCTGAAATGTCCACTGTATCCCATAAAAAGGGCAGGTTCTTCAAAGGGCAACTTTGTGTCCCCAGTGTAGCAGAAATGTGTCCTCTTGAGCTGCCTGCGAGGTTGGATTCATAAATGGAAAGCTGAGGTATGTGTGACCAAATATCTGTGTGTCGTGGTTGTTGCTATAAGTGTATATACTTGGAGAAGAAACGGGCAATTATGGGATATTATTATATCCCCAAGGCTCTTCTAAAATTTATTTTACATTGATTTATTTGCTTATTTATTTAATGTGTGTATATGTGTATACATGCATGCATGTCTGTATGTTTGTATGGGGCCATGTGTATACCATGGTGCAGGTATAGAGATCAGAGGACAGCTTACAGGAATCTCTTCTCTCCTTCTACCATGTGGATTCCAGGGATCAAACTCAGGCAATGAGGCTTGGCAGCAGGCACCTTTGCTTGCTGAACTATCTTACCAGCTCCCCCTGGGACTTTTTAAGAGTCTAAATAGGCATAAGGAACAGTACCTCATGAGCAGTTAATACTCTGTATTGAAAGGCTTAACTATCTGCTTTAGGGGGTGCAGTTGTTTGTTCAGAGAAACTAAGGAATTGTGAAGGCTATTTATTTTTGTAAAACCACGAATTTTCTGTCATGTTTAATTGATGAAATGGTTCTTTTCGTTTGTAGGTATTGATGTCAAGAAAGGCCGAGGTCGATATATTGACACGTGCATGGTCATCTTTGCCCCCCGTTACCTGTTAGATAATAAATCATCCCACAAGCTTGCATTTGCACAAAGGGAATTTGCCCGGGGACAGGTAAGCAGTTTGCTTGAAGAATGTCCAGTGCTTTTTGATAACAGTGTAGTATCCACGGTTCACTCTCATCAAGACTGTATGTTTTGCCGTGAGTGAACCCTTATCTCTGGCAGAAGATAAGGCTTACAGTAGAGACACAGTGAGCATTGGCGTGAGGCATAGTCAGATATTGAGTTCAACTGACTTGTTGATTAAAGCCAGTGATCCCATGTGTTTTAGGGAACAGCCAATCCTGAAGGTTACATTTCCACCCTTCCTGGTTCCAGTGTGGTGTTCCACTGGCCACGCAATGACTACGATCAACTGTTATGTGTCAGATTGATGGATGTTCCAAATTGCGTTTGGTCTGGAGGCTTTGAAGTCAACAAAAATAATTCCTTCCATATCAACATGAGGTAAGTTTGAGGCTCAAAGTAGAGACAAGAAGTAGTCCCATTTGAGGCGTGCTAATATAAAAGCAAGCCCATTCCACTCTTTGTGAAGTGGGTATATATATTTCTGACTCAGTTCAAGTTCTAACTTACAAAATCGAGGAAGTATGGGCATTTTGATGGGATGAGTTACAAAGGATGTTCGTTTTAACTGATGTGTAAGGTTCGATGGTCTGGAGGAAATGTGGGTCTAGAGGGTGATATGAGCATGTGGTAATTGCCTGCAACTTGAAGTTTCTGTCTGCATTCAGGTGGTCATACTGATGAAATTGTTAAACATTTTCATATTCTTTCCTCATTAGATGCTGTTCCCATTTCATTCCCGTTGCTGAGATAAAGCACACTGACATAAAGCCACTTAGGGGAAAAGGGTTCTTTGAGCATGCTATTTCAGGTCACAGTCCAGCATTATGGATAAGTCAAGACAGGAGCTACAAAAAGCTGGTCACATCACATCAGGAGCAGAGAGATGCAGGCATGCTCACTTGCTTACTTGTGCTCAGCTTGGTTTTTCTACTCTTGCATAGTTCAGGGATCCTTGCCTAGGGAATGGTGCTATCCACAGTGGACTGCATCTTCTTGTATCCATTAACTGAACTAAGATGATCCCCTTAAGATATGCCCACAGGTCAGCCTACTGTAGACAGTCCTCATTGAGGCTGTCTTCCCAGGTGAGTCTAGGTTGTGTCAAGTTCTAATGATCATGCCTTCTTTGTGAAGCCCAGTTGTGCTGGATAGCTTTAGTGTCAACTTGACACATCTGGGTTGAGGGGGCATCATTTGGGGAATGCCTACATTGGATTGGCCTGTGGCCATTACTGTGGGACAATTTCATGATTGTTGAGTGATGTGGGAGGAACCAGCCTACTGTGGGCGGTGCCACCCTGGGCAGGTTGTTGTGTATTGTATAAGAAAGTAGGCTGAGCCTGGGCCAGGGGAGCAGCCAGTAAGCGGCATTCCTCCATGGTCTGCGCTCCAGCTCCTGCCTCCAGGTTCTTGCCCTGACCTCCTACCTTGGGCTTCCTCAGCAATGAACTGTAAACTAAATAAACCCTTTCCTCCCCAAGTTGATATTGATCAGTGTTCTGTCACAGCAGTTGAAGGCAAACACCAGTGAACCTTAGATCCCTGTTAGAAAAATCAAACAAATTCAGACTCAGCTAGCCCAGGATGACTTAATATCCTTTTGGTTTCCTCAAATGCTTTATCATTTTATTTATTTATTTGTTTATTTATTCTTTTTTTGTACTGGGATTGAACCTGCAGCTTTGTACATGCTAAGCAAGCACTGTACCACTGAGCCATTTTCCTAGCACTATAAACAATACCCCCCCTTTTTAAAATAGAATTTTTGTGAATTTCATGCAATATATTTTGATCATATTTAGATCCCCTCCCCTCTCTGCATCTCCCCACTGCCCACTGTCCAGTCTCATGTACACTGTTATATAAATTAGACAAGAGAGTCAAGATTTTGTTCCCAAATGTCCTTCAATGTGGGTCCATCCACTGGAACTTGGTTAACCTACCAAGACTCACACCCTTAAAAGAAACTGACTTTCCCTTCCCAGCAGCCATTGGTTTCCAATATTTCCTCAGGTAGAGCTGGAGTTTCTTTCCTACTTTGCCATGTCTACGCTGCGATTCTGTCTGGCTCGAGCTTACATGGGACTTTGTCCATTTGTCAGCATTGCTGAGTTCATATGAGTAGCTGATCAGCTATCTGGAAAATTCTGTTTCCTTGTGGTTATCCAGTCCCTCTGACTCTTACAATTTGTCCACATCCTCTTGTGCAGTGATCCCTGAGCCTTTGGGGAGAGAAGTGTGATATAGGTGCCCAATTCAAGGATGACACTCTGCAGTCTCTTTTTCTCTGTAGGTTGGCCAGTTGTGGGCTTCTGTGTTAATTAGCATCTGCTGCATAAGGAAGAGTCTTTGAGGAGAGTTGAGTGATGCATTAATCTATGGATATAACAACAAGTCATTATGAGTCACTTTAATACTATATTTATAGAACAGAATAGTATAGGCCTGTGACCTGTCTATGTAGCCCTGATAACAATATCATGTGTGGGTTTCATCTTATGAAACAGGCCTAAAATCTAATAAATTTTTGTTTTTTTTTTGAGATTTAAGTGTTTTGCTATTTGGCTTTAAACATCTATGTTTATGTGATCATCTTACCTCAGCATACTAAGTAGCTGATCCTATAGGCTCTGAATCATTGTTCCAAGCCGAACACACATACAATGTGCCATCTTAGCCCGTTTTGAACATAGAGCTGACTAGCACATACACAATCACATTGTTGTACAAAGATTTTCCAGAACTCTGTGCATCATGTAAAACTCACACTGTACTAGTACTATTTAAGGCAGTTCCCCATTCCTCTTGTCCTAGCCCCCCATCCTCAGTCCCCAGTCCTCAGTCCCCAGTCTCCAATCCTCAGTCTTTAGTAGCTGTCATTCTACATTGTGTGTCTAGAAATGTGTCTACTCTAGGTACTTTATATGTGTGAATCATACAGTGTTTGTCTTTTTGTGACTTGCTTATTTTTCTTAGCGTTATATCCTTATCCATGTAGCATCGGTCAGAATTTCCTTCCTTTTTAAGGCTGAATAATATTCTGTTGTATGTCTTTACCAGTTTTGTTTATCTGTTGATGAATATTTGGTTGCTTCTACCTTTGGATATTTTGACTGATGCTGCTGTGAACATCAGTATGCAAATATGTGATCAAGACTCTGGCTTCAATTCTTTCATGTATAAACCAGCAATGTAATTGTTGACTCATATGATCATTCTGCTACTTTGAGTTATTTTTCCCTCAAAGCCAAGCTCTTAGCATGCTGCCTAGGATAGTCTTGAATCACAAGCTCCTGTAGTCCTTCTAGCTCAGCCTCCTGAGTAGCTAGGGCTTCAGGCATAGGCCACTGGCTTAATCATTTTTTCATCTTTCAAAGAATTGCTATATTGTTTTGCATAATGATTGCAGTGTTTTAACTTCCTGCCTATAGTGTACAAGGTCCAGTTTTTCCACAGTCCCACTGGTACTTAGAGTTTTCTGTTTGGGACAGTAATAGTACCTATCTTAGTAGGAATGGACTGACATCTCATTGGGTTTTTGATTTTATTTTTTTGTTTTGGTGCTGGGTATTGAGCCCAAAGCTCTCGTGGATGCTAAGCAGATACTTTGCCACTGAGTTAAGCCTCCAGCCCTCACTGTAGCTTTGATTCACGTTTCTCCAATGATGATGATATTGAACATCTTTTTATGTGCCTGTTGGCCATTTGTATATCTTGACTGAAGATTATCCATCTGTTCAAATCCTCTGTCCCTTTTTGAATTGAGTTGTTTGTAAGTGCTACTGAGCTCTAGAAATCCTTTCTTCTATATATTGGCCTTTGACATACATATGATTTGCAAACCTTTCTCCCATTCTGTAGGTTGACTTTTCACTCTGCTAATCACATCTGTGATGTAGTTTTTATATATATTTATATAGTCTAATTTATTGTGTTTTTGTTACTTTTGATGTCCTAAGAAATGGTTGTCAAATCTATTGCCCTGAAGCTTTTCTCCTGTGTTTTCCTTTAAGAGTTTCATAGTTGGATCCACATGAATAAGGCGTGTATGTGGTATAGCTGAGAGGCCATCTCATTGTCTGTTTGGACTTTAGGTTTCCAGCAGTATGTGTGGAAAACTTTCCCTGTGTTATGCACAGTCTTGGTTGTCTTGTTGGAAGTCACTTGGCTCTGGGGATAGGGGTTCATTTATGGACTCCCTGATCTGTCCTTTGGTCTCTCTGTAAGCCAGTACCTCAGTGGTGATTAAAGTAGCATCCTAGTAAGTTTAGGAATAAGGAAGTAGGAGACCTCCAGCTTTATTTAGGTTGTGCTTTTATTCAGAATTTCTGAGATACATATGAATTTTAATTTCTTTAAAAAATGCTATTGGGAGCCATTCATAGGGAGTGCATTATAGCTGTGCCTGGGCTGGGCAGCAAGGGCATCTTACACTGTGGTTTTCCATTCCACAAGTGTGGGTCTTTCATGTATTCTCCTTATCTCACTGAATGCTTTTGAAGCTGAAGACTGAAGTGCTCTCTGAATAGATCTAGAAGCAAATTACAGATGTGTGTACTTACAGGTCAGCTCTCGACTAAGAACACTATCGTGAAGGAGCAGAAATACAGACAGTTTTAATAGATCTGACATCTTACTTAAGTTTTGGACTTTGAAATGCACTATAGGATTCAATGTTGGCCTCCTTGAATTGTCCTCTGTCCTGGCCCTTGTTAGTGTGCATTGCATCTGGGTACTAGATTTTCAGGCTTTGTTCCTGAGAGTTGTTGGGTCCAAGACAGTGACCCTTGAGCTCAAGGGATGGAAGTGTATGGGGATCCAGGGACCTCATCCCTGCTTTAGCCAGAACTTTCGTTAGTACAAAGTGCCCCGCACAATATTTCATGTGGAGTAAGAAAATAAAAGGTAGAGGATTGGGTAGCTCCAGTCATCTTTGTTGTATCCTGACTGGGCAGAGACAGCCTGGATTTGTCCTGTGAGAATGAGAAGCCAATTTGGGATTCAGTCAAAAAATTGTGCATGATTACTTTAAAAAGGTCCCTGCGTGAAAGGGGAAAAAGATGACTATGGAATGTTCTAGTGACTTCTCTGTTGCTGTGATAAACACTGTGACCAAAAGCAACTTGGGAGAGGAAACAGGTTTATTTCAGCTTACACCTTCTAGGCATAGGGAAGTCAGGGAAGGAACCCAAAGCAGGAACCTGGAGGCAGGAACTGGAGCGGAGATCATGGAGGAACGCTACTTACTGACTTGTTCCCCCTCCCCTGCTCAACTGTCTTTCTTAAACAGCCCAGAACCACCTGCCCAGGTATGGCACTGCCCATAGTCAGCTGAGCCCTTCTGCTTCAATTACCAATTAAGAAAACGCCCAGTCTGATGGGAGAAGTTTTTCTGTTGAGGGTCCCTTTCACAGGTGTCTGTAGTTGGTGTCAAGTTGACCAAAAAAAAACCTAACCAGCACAAGTACCTTTTGTTAATTTTTAAAAATGGTTTCAGTGTGCAATTTAAGCTGCTGAGTGACCAATGCCTTCCATTTCTTTTCCCAACACTTGGAAACAATTTAAATGAAAAGTCACATACAGCAGCAGTACAGACCTGTGTGTGTCACACTTGGACTGTCAGAATTTTGCTGAGTTATCCCTCTCCCTGCCTCTTCCTCTCTTCCTCTGTCTTGCATCTCTCTGTGCTGAGGATACACATGCACACACTTTTCTGTAAGTTGAGGTTGTCATAAAACTTAAACTATAGTAAGTCCAGTCTGGTACCTGCCACTAATATCAGGTATTTTATTCATTCAAGGAACTTTCTTTGTTTTTAAAATGAACATTAATACCATTACTTTAATACCATTAATAAGCATGAAAACAGTTACTGGTGATACGATACTTTATAATAAATAGTCTCCACAGACTTAATGACTAATTGTCCTTCATGGCAGCTGGCACCCTCACCTAGAGCCTTCTCTGTGGTCATTTGCTTCATGGGGCTAAGCATGCTCTTAGTTCTTTCATTCTAGAATTGGCCCACCTCTCCCTTTTGTCTGTGTTGATAGTGACATCTTTGAAAACTCTGGTTTCTTGTAGAATATATTGTTTTCTGCATTTGGATAATTGTTTCCTATGTGTAGATTTGGGCCAAACATTTCTTGGGACATGTGTATCTTGTGTGATGTGTGTTCCCCATTTCGTCACATCAGGAGACTGATAATGTGTTGATCTCATTGGTGTAGCTCAATCGCCACCTGGATGTCAGGGTGCCCACCAGGTCTCTGTGTTATTGCAAAGTCACCTTTCCATCTTTGTGAAGACGAATCCATTGTGGGGTCATTGAAAATTCAATAACTTGATAGTTCTTACTGGAATTATTTACTATATCAGTGATTGCAAAACAGTGATTTTATAATTTCTTCATTGATATTCTTCTCTATAAGTGAGCTTTCCATTCCCTCTAGTGATGTATCTAAATGCATATGTTTGGTGCATGCACATCCTCACATGCACACATGCAACACATATGCATGCTCTTCTCTCTTTCTAAAATCTTGTTTTTATTTCTGCATGTATGAGTATTTTGCCTGCACGCAAGCGCACCTCATGTTTTGCTGTACCCATGGAGGTCAGAAGAGGGCGTTGGATCCCCTGCAACTGGAGTTAAGGACCATTGTTAGCTGCTATGTTGGTCCTGGGCCTTGAACCTAGGTCCTTTGCCAGAAGAGCCTGTGCTCTTAACCACTGAGACATCTATCCAGCCCCTACTTTTTCTTTTTGAGACAGAATCCCACATAACCCCAATTAGCCTTGAATTTACTATGTACCTGAGGATGACCTTGGGCTTCTGATCCTCCTGCCTTCATCTCTCTGGTATTGGGATTACAGGTGTGCTCTGCCACATTGGGCATTGTGAGGGCTTTGGGTATGCTAGACAAGTACTCTCCGAACTGAGCCTTCTCACAACTCTTCCTCACAGAAAAATGCCAGTTATAGAGACCTAAAGAGATTATGAAATCATCATTTTGTGCTTATGACAGCAGTTTCTACTTTCTAAATTTGATCAGAGCACACAGTGGCCATAGTTCCTGGTGTCCATTGAGGCCCCATAGTGTCAACTGTCAGGAGAAGGGACAGCAGCCTGCCTCCTCCTTTTCACTCCATCTTTGCTTCCTTGTTCTTCAGGGATACCCTGGGAAAATGCTTCTTCCTTCGAGTGGAAATTACTCTCCGAGGAGCCACGTATAGAATCTCCTTTAGTGACACAGACCAGTTGCCTCCTCCTTTCCGAATTGACAACTTTTCCAAGGTACCAAGTGTCGCCGAGCCACCTGACTACCTGCCTGCGTGTGGGGGAGTTGAGATTGTGGTTCAGTACCAGGATAGGCTCCCCACAGCTTGGCAACCTAGAACCCTCACAATTAGGAGATGGTTTCTGCTGGTTATTTTGGTTGCTGGACTGTCTTAACTAGGCTGTAGTACCCTTTTGGCCCCCCAGTTTACCCTGTCTGTAGAATTTGGTTCACATACTGCCCTCTGTCGACAGACTGTACAGGCTGAGAAAGGAATCCAGTGTCCAGTGACACCAGAGTGTGTGTGCTGCTGCTACTGACAGTGCACGCTTTCTACTCCTTGTAAAGAGTTAAAACGAAAGCCATGATATTCTAACTTAAAATTCTATTCTGTGTGTATGGGTGTGCAAGCACCAAGGCATGCATGAAGGCTGAAGGACACTGGCAGGAGTAATTTCACTCCTTCCACCATGTGGATCCTAGGATTAAACTCAGGTCGTCAGCAGCCTTACCTGCTGTGCCATCTAGCCTGCCAATGTGATTGCTTCAAATTACTTCTTCAAACTGTGTGTCTTAGAATATGTGACTTTCCATAGCCAGTGTCCCAAATCCTTATTTCCTTCTCTATTCAGACTGTATCATAGGTAGCAAGGGTAGAAAAGACATGATTGGGAGTGTGGAATGGCTCCCCCTGGCTTTTGGCAGAGTGTCTTAAAGCTGTTTCTATGGCCCTTGTCCTTCAGCAATGGGCTTTTGGGGTTCTTAAGATGATTAAAAAAGCATCTCATGAACACCTCGCTGGTGATTATTCCCTGTGTAGTAATTTGGGAAGAACTGGAGCTTAAGCCTTAGGCCTGCTGGCTCACTGTTCAGTGACATTACTCTGAATAAAGTCCCTTACCTTCTAGGTTCCCGTTGTTTTCATTCAGCATGGCGTTGCAGAGCCCAGGCTTCGGACCGAAGTGAAGCCCATGATGTCATTGGATTATGCCTGGGATGAGCCCACCCTACCACCCTTCATCACTCTGACTGTTAAGGGGGCAGGCTCCTCAGAGCTGAGCTGCAACATGAACGACTTCCAGGATCACCGACAGCTCTACTATGAAAATTTCATTTACATTGCTGCCACATACACATTCTCTGGGTAATTTTAGATTAAATGTTCATATAACGTAAAGCTTCAAATTATTCACTGGTTTAAATTTTAAACATTTTCTGAATAGACATAAAAATATGGAGGAACAAACTTCTTACCCAATCCTAGGCTCAGGGTCTACCTGAGGGTCATAGTCTACATCCTCATCTTATAACCAAAGGCTGGACTCTTCTCTGTTTAAGAACTTTCCTATTAAAAACCTTAGTATATAATAGCTCTGACCTGTCTGTTCCAAGACCTTCAATTCTTCTCATGTTGATCTTGTGTTGAGTCATAATGTTTGTTGTTTGCTTGTTCCCATGGCACTCACTAGGGTGACCTGCATAAGGATTAGTGCCTGTGAAACCAGTTCTGTCTGGCTGCGAGTCAGGCTTGCTGCTTCTCAGTAAATTCCAGCAGCTGCCTCGCTCTTTAACTGGAGTATCTCCAGTTGAGGACATGAGCTCAGAGGGTTAGCACCGTGGAGCAGAGAGGAGGAGAAGCTTCTGGAATCCTGGCGCGCAGCATGGATCAGATAACTTTGATAGTCTTGGTGTGGTAGAAGCTTGAACCAGTTTTTGGAGTGTATTAGACACTATTTGTTTGCTTGGAAGAATAGAATAATGGGGAAAAAGACTAGAGAGTCTTAAAATGTTTATTTTTATGAGGTCAAATTCATGTACAGAAAATTTACCGTTTCAAACTGAATAGTTCAGTGGCATTTAGTACATTTTTATGCTGTTTTGAAGTCACCTTACCTGTTTCCAGAACGTTTTGGTTGTCCCTAAAAGAACCTCCAGCTTCACCCTCTCCAGATGCACCATCTCTGAATGTATTCTCTCCAAATGCATTGGTAGTTATTTTCTACCGCCCCTCCCCCCAGACCTAAGCAACCACTGCTCTGCTTCTGTCTCTGTGGGTTTCTGTATGCTTGATAATCTGTGTGAGTGGATCATCTGCGGGACCTTGTGTGTCTGGCTGTCTGACTTCTTCCACTTAGTGTAATGTTTTTGAGGTTCAGCCACATTGTGGTATATAGATGAAATGCTTTCAGTCCTTGTGTGCATGAGAAATACTCTTGTATTTGCATGCCTATCCATCCATTGGTGGATATTGGGCTGTGCACAGTTTATTTCGAATATGCCTGTATATTCATTTATCTGAGGCCTATTTGCAGGTTTTTCCTTTTAGTAACTAGGAATGGAATTTCTGAGTTCTGTAGTAAGACTGTATTTAACCCTTTGAGGAGCTGCACACTTGTTCTTTGGGAACAACCATTGCACATTCCCACCAGTAAGGGTTCTGATCTCTGCATCAGCACAATGGATGGTATTTGTCTTTACTATTACTCCCACTGGGTTTGAAGTACTGTCTCATTGTGGTTTTAACTGGCATTTATTGTCTGTTCTTGATTAACATGTATTGTGCATTTCTTAACTATTCATGGTACTGAACATCTTTTTATAGTCTTTATTTTTTTTTGTTTTTGAGGCAAGGCCTAACTACATAGCCTTAACTGACCTGGAACTTACTATGTAGACCAGG
Source organism: Eospalax fontanierii (assembly GCA_035773235.1). NCBI lineage: Eukaryota > Metazoa > Chordata > Mammalia > Rodentia > Spalacidae > Eospalax > Eospalax fontanierii. Next base: position 8,739,721 of record CM069553.1, read on the forward strand.
CTGGCCTCCATCTCACAAAGATACCTGCCTCTGCCTCCTGAGTGCTGGGATGAGAGTGCGCCACCACTCTCCACCACATTTCACGTTCCTTTGCACCATTTGCACGTCTTTAGAGGAGTGTCCATTCAGACCCTTTGCGTATATATCACTCTGTTACAGTGTCTTCTTTTCGTGTTGAGTTGTAAGAGTTCTGTGTTTTCTGATGCCTGTCTCTTGTCAGATACCTGATTTGCAGGTAATTCTCACATTATGTGGATTGCCTTTTATTTTTTGATGGTACCATTTGAAGAACAAAGTTTTTCCATTTCAGTGAAATCTAATTTGTCTGATTTTACTTTATTTTTGTCACATATACTCTTGATGTCAAGAAGACTAATTTTTAACTGAATTTATCAGTACCTTTTGTAATAGTAAGGATTAGTAGAAGCAAGTAATGTACATTAAAGTTTATTCCAATACTCCAAAGTGAGAGGTGGGGGAAATGATTCAGTGGATAAAGTGCTTGATCTGCAAGCACGAGGACCTGAGTTCCAATCACCAGTCTTTTGGAAAGCCAGGTGCTGTAACAAGTGCCTATAACCCAAGCACTAGGGAGTGGAGCTAGACAGATTTTGGGGGACTTGCTGGCCAGCCAGTCCAGCCGACACAGTGAGCTCCAAGTTCAGTGAGATCCTGTCTCAAAAAGTAAGGTGGAAATGATAGAGGAAGACACCTGACTTAACCTCTGGCCTCCAAATACTCACCATACAAGTGAGTTTACTTACCCTCCCCCCAAATAGGCATGCACCCTACATGTGTACACACAAAAATAATAAAGACAGAAAGAAGAAAGAAAAGAGAAAGCACGCAAAGGGGAACTGGGCTGCAGTGTTCTATAAAGCCTGGAGTTTTTAAGCCACAGGGAAGCACCACAAGTTGAATTGGAGGAAGGTGATCATTAGCCTGTTGGGTTTTTTTTCCATCCTAAAAGGACTTGCCTTTCTTGCCAAGACTTGGCAGTGTAGCAGTGCTGGCGGCTGAGCCACATTAATGGCTGTTCCCTTGGGGTGTTTGCCTTGGTCCTAGTTCTTTAGAGCCCGCCCCCCAAGTATATGGCCATCTTTTTACATTTGAATTTTATGCAATTGAAATTATAAGGAGAGGGAAATTGCCAGTGTATATACTCTTACAAGTGAGTCTCTGAATTGTTTATGAAAAGGTAAAACTCTAATCCTGTTGATCAGGTCAGATTTTTTCCTTCCATATTTCAAATTTTTCTTTTATTTAGAGACAAATTCTATGTAGCCCAAACTGTCTTCTTCCTTAAGTTTCCTGAGTGCTGAGTGTACAGGCATGCGCCAAAAACTTCTCTTCTGTAATAAGATTTATGCTTACAGATAGTTTACTGTGTGTTTATTTGTGTGCATTCATACATGCATGCATACTCATTTACGTAATCTTAGTTTGCAGGAGGGAAGAGGAAGACCTGTGACTTCCCACAAGGCTGTTACCTGTGCAGAGCTTGTCCTGGATGTGTCACCGAAGACACAAAGAGTCATTCTAAAGAAGAAGGTAAGAGACCTCGATGGTAGAGGTTGGAACCAGGGACTCCAGGACCAATGCAAGGAGTTCATCTCCAGTCTGATAGCTGAGGGAATGGGAGTGGGGTGACAGCCGGGCTCCCAGTTTTGTATTCCTCTTTCATCTGTCCTTGCTGCTGAACTGCAAGCCCTTTTCCCCATGGCTTTCTGGGCAGAAGTTAGTCTTAGAAACTGTCATTTTGTCATTTCCATTATTTTATTTTTCTCTTACATGTCTGAATGAAACAACTGAATTAAACAGGAATATCACACGAATATCATGCACGCTGATAAATCAGTATAAAAAAGAAAGAGTTGTCCATTCTCTCCAAGTGAATTTAGGAAAATGTTTCTATTAGTGGACCTGAAAGTCAATAAAAGCTGCCCAAAAAGATTAAAACAATGGGAAAACTGGTCATAAAGAGTTGAAACTGAAAGACAACAAACGTTTGGGGACAGAGATGCCGCGGACATTTTCAGGGGAGGAAGGCCACTGGTGTGGTCATTTGGAACACAGACCTGAAGAATCTGCGTAATTTAAATCATATAATTCAAAAAGAGCTCTGCCATAGGGTATCTGTTTGCACTAAAGTGTGACAGTATTGTCACTTGTTTGTCCCTGGTTCGACTTTGAGGTCATGTAGCTCTAGACAGATGTCTAATTGTCTAGGGCCACCACACCCTCCTGTCCCAACAAACACTCAGCCTGTGGACTTTTTTCTCCCTTCCTCAGTCTTATCTATAAAGGTTTAGGGACTACATAGGAAGAGGGAAAAAGAATCCCTGAGAAGATGATCGTCTTCATTTTTTAAGTGGGAGTTTCGGTGGTTTCCAGAATAGCTTGGGTAAGCTGTAGAGGAGTCCCTGAAGGATAGCTTTTTTCACTGGGCTTCTGGGCTTGACCCAACCTGTGACATCTGAGATGTTTCCTGTGTTGGCCTGGTGCTGTGGGTAGATGAATTCTCTTGCTGTGAACACAGGTAGGTGTATGGGAATGGGAAATGTGGCCTGCTTTCTTGGGATTCAGGAGGCAGTAGCGCCCAGTAGAAAGAACCAGGGACTGTTCTCAGTTAAGTGTGGTATTTCCCATTCCTCCCAAGCTTCATCTTCCTACTGACTTCCTGGGTGGGTGTATTAGAAGACTCAACTGAGGTAATGTGCATAAAGTGCTATGTCAAGAGATGTCAGGGTCATAGTATAACATGTTGACAGAGGCCTACCCCAGGCAAGGCACACACTAGCACCTCGTATTTATTACACTCATCACAAGAACCAAAGAGGTAGCTTAGTTCATGTCTTTGGTGGATTTTGAAACGGGCTCTAAGAGATTAGGATCCTTGTCTATTTTGTTTAGTTTCTAAACTAGTTCAGCTTTTAACTATGCAGCTGGGGCTCAGGTCTTGTCATTTTGACTGTAATGTTCACATTATACCCTTTGGTTTCTACTCTTCAGTGTGTAGAATGCGGGGCTAGGGTACAGTAGAAGAGTACTACCTAGCCCTGGGTTCAGTCTTCAGCACTTGGAAAATAAAAAGAATGTAGAACACAAAAAATGGTCTTTCTGTCTGGTGAGTAGCATGTGAATGAGATAGTGGGACCCAGAAGTTTCTATTGTTGCATTGAAGCTCCTTCATGGTGGAAGTGCATATGACCCTGACAGTTTGTGGCTGGAGTAGATGCGTCCCTGGGCATGCAGGTTGCATTAGGGAGGCAACATTACAGAACAGCTAAGTGGGCTCTGGAATTGTACTGGAGAGAGGCAGATTTTGGTCCCACTGCCTGCAAATGGGAAGTACTTTCTCTCCCTGAGCTGTAACTTCCTCTTCTGCCAGGATAGTGGCAGCATGGGCTTCGCTGAACTGTTTACAAGGGTGACTGAGTTCCTGCCCTCCCTCCAAGACCTGTGTATAGTGAGTTCTCAGTGGATATTATCACATCTAGTGTAGACAGGATTAGTTGCTTTGATTGTCCTAGAAGCCTCATTACTGTATTTAAATATGTCAGCAAAGAAAAATGCATTGAAAATTAAAAGCAATCAACTAAGTATGACTTTTGAATAAAACAAAGTCAATATTTGAATGGAATCAATTTGTAAAAATTGGCATTGGTGTGGTATAGTACCTTCGTGGACTCTGAAAGGAATGGAGGGCTTCTGGTCAGTCTGCTTTTCTGCAGGTTACAGGGTGACCAATGGCAAAATGTTGACTCACTTAGGCTTTTTCATAATGAAACCCTTCACTGAGGTCAAGGCATCTAAAGTTATCTGAAACTGTAGTGACCATGGCCATATAGCCAGGGTAGGAGATTGCTGAGCCTTTGAATTTTTTTTAAGGGAAAATAATAGGTGTATAAAAAAATAATTAAAAAATTGTACTATTTATGATATTTGATTGTTTTGGTTAGGAGTTTAGCATATGGATACTGAGATTATTCAGTTAAAAGCGCTTGTCCCATTAGCTTGATGACCTGAGCTTGATCCCACAGTGGAAGAAGAAAACTGACTCCTCCAAGCTGTCCTCTGATCATATACACTGTGGTACACACATGTGGCACTCAAACATGGACATCATATACCATGGGAATAATAAAATTGAATCTAAAATGGGGAGGGGAGCATTTAGCCTACTTCATTTATGTAAGCTTTAGTATTTATATGATGTGTCTAAGTCCATTTCTGGCTGGAGACTTCCTCAGCTCTCAGAGTTAGCTCTTGAGGTGCAAAGCTAGCTGTGACCACGTGTGATGTCACCTTCTGTCTCTGTATCTCATCAGGAACCAGGAAAGCGCTCTCAGCTCTGGAGGATGACAGGAGCAGGAATGCTGGCCCACGAGGGCTCTGCAGTTCCTCATAACCCCAACAAGCCCTCAGCAGCACGCTCCAGTGAGGGGTCGGCCATCCTGGACATCGCTGGGCTGGCTGCTGTGACAGACAACAGGTGATTTGCTGGGAGATTTCTGAATCAAGTTCATCACCTTCAAATCCAAACTTGAAAAATTCCACCCCCATATAAGAGTTCTGTAAACCCTTGTGAGAATTTGTGTTTTGTATTTGTAAGTAAGAACTCATGCTTCTGGAAGTAGCTTATGGGCTGCAGACATGCACCTTTGACAGTTTGACCACTTTTCTGGTTCATCGGAAAAGCCTGACTTCTCCTTTTCTTCCTCCGATCTCTTTTTTAAGCATGCTTTCCCTAACACTAGCTGTCCCTAGATTTTAGACTTCTTTACATTCTCTGAAGCTCCCTCTCCAACCTTATAGCTGCTGGTCCACCATCTGTCTGACCTCTGTGCCAGCTTAAAACAACACAGGCCTTTTTTCCCCTCTCCCTCTCTTCTCCTCAGGGAGACTGATGAGATTTATAGCTTGGTTGCCCTGGAGGTTTTTGTAATAAAATTGTCCTTAAGCTTAAAAAAATTATATATATATATATATATATATACATATATGTATATATATATATTTTTTCCCCCCTTAATGACTGAGACCTGTCAAATTCTCGAGCACAAGTGTTGGACTTTTCATTTGATTTTTTAAGTTCATTATGAAGCACCCATGCAGATGTGAGAAATGTGACATAGTAAAATATTTCTCAGGAAAATTATTGTGTATTTCATTGAAATGTCCTGTCCACCTTCACGCCCTAAAAGTGAACAGTTTGTTTTTAAATTTTTCTAATAATTTGTTGAATCTTTGAAGAAAAATTAATTTAGTGAGACTCTTCAGATGTATTTCTGTAACTCCCTGGATTAGAGTCAACCTAGTAAGCTTAAGTCAGTTAAATTAGTTTGATAAGTTATTACTCATCTGTGTCTTAGTTTCTCCATAAAGTTGGTATATTTGTTTTCATTTGATACTTTATTTCCAAAGAAGTCAGTTAAAACACAAAGTAAAAGTGTTTGGAAATAAAATGGAAATGACTATTGAGACTATTTTAACTCTGGTCAGCAGATATCTTTTCCAAACCTCAGGACTTGTCACTCGAGGCTGCAAGAACCCACTAGGAATCTTCCTTCTGTGTCATCCTCCTTCCTTGCAGAGAGGCTCTGACTGCCGTGTCACTGCTGCCAACCTGACTATTAGATTTGCAGGGCAGGGTGCTCAAAGGAGGAGCAGCACAGCTAGTCCTCACATTCTCTTCAGGCCTGACCTGCTGACCCCAGAGGACTCACAGCATTTCTCTCTCCAGGTATGAGCCCCTGATGCTAAGGAAGCCAGACCGCAGGCGAAGCACAACACAGACCTGGAGTTTCCGAGAGGGGAAACTGACCTGCGGCTTACATGGACTGGTCGTCCAGGTCAGTGGTGTTGGACACCCTCAACTGTGCTCAACTGGTTGTGCTGTCTCAAAAACGGGCTCATGTAGGTACTCACGTTGAGCTGTTCAGTGGGAGGATTAAGCACACACGCATATGCTTTGGCCACTCTATCTTTGTTAAAGGTAGTCAGGGGTTCTCGCTGTGCATCTCTATTGCTACATGGGAAGTAGTCTTTTAAAAACAGTTATTTTTAACTGTGTGTATCTGTGTGGGGATATGTACACCTGTGAGCGCCAGGTGTCCACAGAGTCCAGAAGAGGGTGTCAGATCCCCTGGAGCTGGATTTACAGGTGGTAGTGAGCCACCCAGCATGGGTGCTGAGAGGCAAACTTGAGTTGTCTGTGAAGCAGTAAATAGATGAGCCATCTCTCCAGCTGGGTAGAAAGTGTTCTTAAAGGTGATGTGCACACGTATGTTAGGAATGGTTACCTTGAGTGGCAGCCTTCCCTGCCTCCTTCTATCCCTCCCTTCCTTCTTTCTTATTTTTTCTTTCTCTGCATTTTTGTTCTGATGACATAAAATACCTATGTACTTTTTAAAGAAGGAAATTAAAGTATCCCTTAATAGCCCAGCACTAAGGTAAATGGACTAGATTTAGACCTCTGAAGCTAAAGCAGATGTTTTTGTATGTTTTTATTGAATTTTTATGTATTTTGTACACAACATCTTAATCATCTTTATACTCCCTCCCCATCAGCACCCTCCCACAGCCCCCCATTTCCTGCTTCTGTCATTTATGGTAAGGCCTATCCAGTCAAGGTAGTGTCCCTCAATGCAAGTTCATCCACTTGGGTCTAGTCAGCCTACCTAGGGTTACTCCCTTAAAAATCAGTTCCTCCTCACCCATCAATAATCAGCTACCTAATAGTTCTTTGGCTAAGATTGGGACCTGTAGCCCATTTCCCCAGTTCTATGCTGGGTTTCTGTCTGCTTGACTTTGCATGGGTCTTGTGCATGCTGTAAGTTCATATGAGTAAGGTCCCAGGAGCCTGTAGGACTCTTTCCATATGGTCATGAGCCTCCTCTCTGGCTCTTACAATCTCTCCACCCCTCTTCTGCAGTGGTCCCTGAGCCCTGGGTGGGTGAAGTTTAATATAGGATTCCTGTCCAAAGGACCCGCACTCTAAAGCAGATGTTTGTAAAATGCAGGTGTTGATCATGGACTGATATTTTCTTGGTTTTATATATTGCTGTATATCCTTCGTGGTATCAAAATAACATTTAATTATAGCAAACATCACGATCAAGACTGCCAGACAATTTCCTCTGTCCTCAGCTCACCCATTCTGTTGCATAATGAATTTCTAGGTACTTTATAAGCAAATACGTATTTGGAAAATTACCAAGAGTTTTGACTTTCTGCCCTTTCTTGCTATGGATTGGTAATGACCTCATGGACCTAGGTGGGCAGATGGGAGGGCAGCTTTGTGGGTTGCAAATAAAGCAGAGCAACAAGATGGCTCTGTGCAGCTCCATCCCACCTGAAAAGGAAACACTCGGGGATCGGGCCTGGATGGAGCCCTTGTAGTGTTTCTCTCCCTGGTAGAGTCAGGCTGTCCCCTTGTATGAGGATATTCGTCCAGGGTAGTGTGTAAAATCGTATGGATCCTCTTCTGTTTGGTAAGATTTATTTTCTTTATCTCTGTCACCCTAAGCTTTTCTCATCAAAGGCAAGCTGCTTACTTATGTGGAGAGCACATCTGGAATGGATTTGTGATTGTCAATTAGCAATTGTGCAATTCAGACTTCTAGAGGAAAAAGAGGGCTTGTTATAATTGGTGGTTCTAGGTCTGACCTTGGCTTTACTTCTAGGTTTTTTTTTTGTTTGTTTTGTCCACGTAATTCCAATTTTCTAGAAGTGTTTTTCTCCTCCAAATTCATTTTGAATATTTGTATTTTCCTGAATCTGTTTAATCATTTTTTTGCTGCCAGTAACTCTGAACTCACAGTATTTAGCAGAACAGAATGTGTTTTGGGAGGGAAATGAACTTATTTTAGTATTACTATGTCAAAGACAGCCACTGAGGGCAGAAGAACATGTGTGGATGCTGTCCTCAGTAGCTTATATATTATCTAAATTAGTAGTTGCAAAACTCTTTCTTTGTATTGAGGTCTGCCCTATAAGCCAGCCCAGTTTCATTTTCATTACTCAGTATTTAAAAATGAACAAAGGGGGCCAGGCACAATGGTGTGCACCTGTAATTCCTCCCCCTGGAGGCAGGGGTAGGAGGATGATGACCCCCAGGCCAGCCCAGGCAACAATGTTTTGTCTTGAAAGACAAAGAAGAACAGTTGAAACCTGTGTCTTCTGTAGCCCGTGTTGCTTCTTCATGAGCCTTGTCCCATTGACCTATATTTCATGTGTGGCACACAGAAGAATATTTTTTTCCAAAAGCTTGCAAAACTATGTTTCCAACACTGCATTACATTTTGGAAGAGACATCTGCTTTGAGTTTTGGATTGGTGCTTAGCTGTCAGCCTTTGGGGAGTTTTCAGTTTTACAGTTTGCTTTCTGTTGGGAATCGAAGTGACAGGCATGTTCGTTTTGTTTTTGGGATTTTAGGCAAACACTGATGATACTCCTCAAAGAAACAACACTGGTTTTGGCTACTTTAAAAAGTTTTTTTTTTAATTATTAAAATTTACTGTAGTGTAAAATAAATCAGGCTAGGTGTAATGGTACACACCTTTAATCCCAGTGCTCACAAAGCAGGGCAGGCAGGTCTCAATGAGATCCAGGGTTGCCTGCTCTACATAGGGAGTTCCAGGCCAGCTAGGGCTACAGGGAGATGCTGTCTCAAAACAACAAAACCAAAGAGAGAATAAACCAAAAAACTCTGTTCATAAATGATCTCTTATAGACGTGTATATTCCCTACATTGATGCAGTGAATTTCCCATTTTACAAATCCCACTGTTTTTTTCTCTGTAAGACTAAACAAGTATTAAATGATCCTGATTCTCCAAAAGAGAACTTAAATGCAGCCGCCTTTTTGAGGCAGCACACTAAATTATCAGTCTGTGCCGTGACCTTTTCTTACATCTTTACTCTCATGTCTTTTAGGCCAAAGGAGGGCTTTCTGGATTGTTTGATGGAGCTGAAGTTGTTCTTGGTCCTGACTCATCTGTGGAACTTTTGGGACCAGTTCCACCTGAACAACAGTTTATTAACCAAAAAATGAGGCCTGGTTCTGGAATGTTATCCATCAGAGTCATCCCAGATGGGCCAACCAGGGCCCTCCAGGTGAGAATTTGGAAGAACTGATGAAACTCATGTCATTCCTTCTCCACGCAGTCCTTCAATAAATATTTATTGAACATTCCTTTGCTGGATGTGAGGGTGTGCTGTCTTCAACTATAAAACGGGCTAGGTCTACACCATAAGGTTGTTGACAGCCAAATGGGGAGTAAATGTAAGGATGAAGTGTAAGTAAATCTCCTCCGAAGTGTTGAAGAATTAATCAGGCATGGCAGAGGTTGCCCATAATCTCAACATTCAGGATGCTGAGGCAGGAGGATCATTATGAGTTCAAGGCCAGCCTGGGCCACATAGTGAGACTTTATCTCAAAAATATAAGAATTAAAGAAGATAATACTAAGCACAGTGCATACTAAGGTACGTAGTAAAGACAGAGTGTTTTTCCTAGGCAGTCAGGAGTTGGGCTGGTATGATCAGGGTTTATATGAGATAACTACATCAGCTGCAGCTTGGCAAGTTGCTGGGGGCAAAGACTGAAGGCAGAGAAAGCCCAACTAGGAAGGTCTTGCAGTGATGTCAGTAAGAGGTGATGTTGTGGAGCAAAGTGCAAGGCAGGCCTGAGGAAGATGGAGAGAGGCAAATCCAAAGAAAGCTGATATAGTCATGAGTGTGGGGGCCAGGCTCAGTCAGGGATGACCTGTGAGGCTGCTCAAAGCAATGAGGACGAGAGTCCAGCTCACCAAGCAGAAGGCAGAGGAGTTATGTTGGCCCTTGCTGGACTAAGTAGTTTCATGATTCTGTGTGGCAGTGTCTGGAGCTCAAGGCCAAACCTGTGTTGGACATACAGATTTGACAGTCTTAGTGTGATTAGAGAAGTTGGACACTGGAATGTCATGTGACCACTCTGACACAGAACAGCTTACTCCACGTCATGACCCCTAATACCACTTGATAGAGCTCACAACAAAAATGTCTGCACTCGCAGGGCCCTGACCTGCTCTGAGAGTGCCCAAGGTCTCTGGCTAGAGAGTGTGCCATCTGGACTCGGAGCTTGGGCTTGCTTCATTATTGTCTGTGTCTTGCCTGAGCAGTGCATGGGTCTTGGGCCTGTACTGACTCCTGACCTACACAGTTGACATGGAAGTGTGAAGCCTCTTGTGTTTCATTTGACTTCAGATAACAGATTTCTGCCAGCGGAAAAGTGACCATTCGTCATACGAAGTAGAGGAACTTCCTGTTACTGAACAAGAGCTGCAGAAACTAAGGAATCCAGACACAGAACAGGAATTGGAAGTAAGTTTAAAAAGTGTTATTAATTACATTGTGTGCGCGTGTGTGTGTACACACATGCACATGAGTGGAGGTCGGAAGACATTTTGCAGGAGTTGGTTCTCTTCTTCCACCGTGTGAGTCCCAGAGATTGAACTCAGGTCATCAGGCTTAATGGCAAGAGCCTTTACTCACTGAGCCATCTCACCCACCCAGGAGGTTTTAAATGCTACAAATTTATTTTCTTAATCAACAGTTGGTCGAGAATTTTGTTCTGTGATTGCTTTCTTTCTGGCCTGAGTGAATTCTGAATATGAGGTGTCACTGTCTTGTGCTTACTGTTACCACGGTGCAACTGTGTGACTTGACATTGTGTGAGTGATTCCTAGAGCTTAGTGGATTGTAGAGTAACAACTGTTGCTCAGGTGAGGTGGCAAAAAAGGAAGCTGAAAAATCCAGTTTAAATAGCAGTAAAGTAAAGATAAAAAAGTCTGGTTTTCTCCTTCCCTATTCATCTGACTTCTTTGGGAAGAAAATGACAAATTCGCATGAAAAAGCAACCTTATATGATCTTGTCCAATGACACATATTTCTAAATCTAAGCCCATGTTAGGCATCATGTCAGATGCTATGGAAGTACACAGAATAAGCGGTTAAGAGTTCACATCCCAAATAGGGAGAAAGATTCTGGAACAATCTCACTGTGTGTTCTCAACAGCATCTTGGGTGTTCTGGGCAAGGTTCTCACACCCCTCAGGGTTCTGGCCTGGCAGGGAAGTATCTCCAAAGCAAAAGGCTCCATGGGAGAGAGGGAGTTTGAGCCAAAAAGATGCAGAGCAGAGCTCTTTGAGAGTTTTATACTGCTCAGAGGTAGTAGAGGAATTGAAAGCCATTCATTTCCACTTATGCCTGGCTACCACCAGCTTGATTTTAAACAGGGGGCAATGTTCTGATTTCCTTTCAGGTGCTTGTACGGTTGGAAGGTGGAATTGGTGTCTCTTTAATTAACAAAGTCCCAGAAGAACTAGTCTTTGCAAGTCTAACGGGAATCAATGTCCACTACACCCAGCTGGCAACCAGTCACATGCTTGAACTCAGCATCCAGGATGTCCAGGTACTAAATGGAGGAGTCTTGTTTTCATGTTGAACATCCAACCAGGTTAGTGTGTGTGTCTATGTGTGTGCGCATGTGAGTGCTGCTGCTTGCAGAGGCCAGAGTTATCTGATCCTCCTGGAGCAGGAATTACAGGTGGTTGTGAGCTGGTTGGCATGGGTGCTGGGAAGCAAACTCTGGTTTTTTGGAAGAGCAATATAGACTCTGTACTGCTGAGCCTTCTCTCCAGTCCCTAGAGGAGATATCTGGTTGTGGTTTTCAAAAGAATCATCCTAAGAAGTAATTCCCACCCACATTTGTCTTACTAGTTAATTTTTTTTATTTAATTAAAAAAAATTGATTATTTTTATTATGTGTATGAGCATATTGCCTGCCTGCACATAGATGCACCCATGTCATGCAGTGCCCGTGAAGGTCAGAAGAGGGCGTTGGATCCCCTGGAACTGAAGTTACAGACAGTTGTTAGTCACCATGTGGGTACTGGTAATCCAACCTGGGTCCTCTGCAAGAGCAGCCATTGCTCTTAACTGCCGAGCTGTCTCTCAATTTTTTAAATACAGTTCTTAATTTTTTTTAATACAGAAGAATTCCACCTAGTTTAGCTGGTACATAGATAATTAGTAAAAAAAAAAAAAACAAGCTCATAGTTTTCTGTCTTTTAAAATTTTTTATTTTGTGTGTGCGTGTGTGTGCAGATGTGTGCACATGTGAGTGTATTTATGGTACAATAAGTACATACACTGTGTGTGTGTGTGTGTGTGTGGAGGTCAGAGGAAAATTTTATAGTGTCTGTACTCCCCTATCTGTACATGGGTTCTGGGAACTGAACTCGGGTTGTCAGGCTAGGATCACTGGGCCATTCACCAGCCCCCACATCTCTCATCTTACCAGTAGAAAAACAGAAACAGGGGGTCATAACTGTCACTTGGAGGAGCTGAGCTTCATCATAGGGATAAAGAACAGGGTCTGTACTTGAACATCCAGGCAAGATGGAGTAACTGATACAGGCTTTACAGGTGAGTAAAGCCCCAAATCTTCAAAAAAAATGAGTCAATAGCTTCTTAAACAGGACATCAGATTACAAAGAACAGTGACTGCAGCAAGATGGCAAATAAAAGAGATGAACCCTGTGGTTTACTTAGCTTGAGAACTTTCCAGGATACGAGGCTGGTAGAGGAGACTAAGGCAGAACCCTGCAGAAAGGGTGCACTGAGAAGACAGAACTGAGCATCTACAAAGACCAGGCTGGCTCTGTGTAAGTAGTATGCCCATACAAGAGGAGATTCTGCAGAGTGCTGTTCCATGTGCAGAAGCTATTCATCCAGGAGAATCTGAGGTGCTTGCTGCCCACATGGGCCATGATGGTACCTGTTCCCACCAGCCAGACCACAAACCTCAGAATGTGATGGGAGGATGAGAAGAACCTTAGGCAAGTCTTGCCTCTGTGGTTAATTGACCCCAGAGTGTACATTGCTCTGATCTTACCTTGCAAATCATAAAAGGAAGATGTGAAAAAAATCAGAGCTTGGCAGATCTCTGTGAGTTTAAGGCCAGTCTGGTTTACATAGTGAGTTCCAAGTCAGTTGGGGCTATGGGGAGACAAAAAGACCCCCCCCCAAAAAAAAAAAGTTGTGAAAAGATCAACCAGTTTCCAAAGAAATGAGCTATGTCCCTGAAAAAGTGCAAGAAGATTTACTAGAATACAGTAAGTTCATCACCCAACAAGGCAAAAGACACAGGCTGCTAGCCTGTCAGATAGTGCCAAGTGTGCGAATGAGCAGAAAAGAACTTTAACAGGGAGAATAAGCCAGAAATGAACCCAGTGCTACCATAATTGTTAGAATTTTCAGAATATATTAAGACTGTTATTAGAATTGATATTCTGTATATTCAAAATGTCAAATAGAAACCTAGAAACCATAAAAACAGAAATGAAATTGCAGTGAAATAACATTGGTATGTATAATAGGCCACCTTGACAGGACTGCAGTTGGCCTTTCATGAAAGTCCAGGGGTTCCACATCTGAGAGTTCAGACAATCCAGGATCAGAAATACTTTTTTTTTTTTGAGACAGGGTCTCCCTGTAGCCCCAGCTGGCCCGGAACTTCCTAAGTAGATCATGCTGGCCTTGAACTCACAGGGCTCTGCCTGCCTCTGCCTCCCATGCACCACCATGCCCAGCCAGAAATACTTTTTAAAAAATTGAGTCTGTACTGAATGTAATTTTCCCTATTGTTTTCTAAATAAAGAGCAGCAGCTATTTCCGTAGCATTTATGCTGTATGAGGCACTGCAGATCACTTAAGACTGTTGAAGGTGTGGGGTGTGTGTGGCTTTGTGCAAATGCAACACTGTTTTCCATAGGACTAGACCCTTCCTAGGTAAAATCCCACTATGTACAAGGAACAAAAGAAGAATGACAGTAGATGTCTTGCTAGGAACAGCACAGATGGGAAGACAGGGAGCCACGTCTTTAAGAACTGAAGGTAGGCAGAAAGCTAATTCTAGAAATCTCCTCCCAGAAAGTGTCTTTTCAAAAACAAGGGTGAAGTAAAGATGGTTTAGGCATAGAAATGACAGAAGAATGTATTATCAACAGAGTACAGCTTCCCAGAATGTTAACATCATTTGGCAGACGGAAAATAGAACCAGTGGAATCTGAATCAGCACAAAGTAGAAAAGAAAATCTGTAGTCATTGTACAGATACGTACAGGACTGTGCTTCCTAAGTGAGTCTCCTACAGACAGAGTGGCTGCTTAGACAGAACTAACAGCACTGCACTTTGGAGTCTAGTCCACATATAAAACTAAAATGCTTAACAATAGTGTAGAGGCTGAAGGGGTAAAATGAAGGTATATCACTGCAATGCTACACATGAAGTGGTTACGAGGTCAGTTAATGTAGACTAAATACGTTAGAGAGAAATACTGCCAACTCTGAAAAATAGTGATAGTTGTATGTACTTAATAAAGTAGAATACTAAAAAGTGCCCAGTTAATCCAGAAGAAGACAGAACATGGAGAAACAACTGGTGGGATGAGTAGCAAACTTAATGGTATCGAATTAACTGTCAGCGCAATGTAGGACCGGTCAGATGCTATGAAATGGAAGCCCAAGTTGCCATTCAAAAAGGATGTACATTAGTGGGACTATAATCCTAGCACTCAGGAGGCTGAGGAAGGAGGATCACAAGTTTCAAAAAAAATAAATGGAAAAGGATATACTCTACTGACTAGTCATGAGTAAGGAAGTAGGAGTTGTACTGATTAATGTCAGAACAAATCTGAGAGCAAGGAAGATTAGCAAGGATAAAGAAGGTAATTTCTTAATGATATGAGAATTAATCAAGAGGCCATGACACGTGTGAGCACTGATATGCCTAATCATAGACTCCAACCTTTTGATACTGTCACACAGTGTCTGTACAGAACTCTTGCTTGAGAACCAGGAAGTTGAGTTATGGAAGGAAGACTTGAGTATGGTACCTGGGACCCACAAGATGGAAGGAGAGAACACTCACCTCCACATGGACACTACAAGGCACATGCACTCACAGTAAATATACACACACATATAAATAGTAAAGAAAAACACCTGAAAGAATTGGAAAATGCAGTTACAGCAATGATTTTGACACTGCTTTTGAATGACTTATTGGCAGTTTAGGATGTACTTGGTGGTAGGCTACAGCACCACGGCAGCCAGCCTGACAACTGCCACAGTCTGGGCCCTAAACAGGTCCCAAAAAACATTCAATATTTTTTACCACAATGGGATTAGAGTAGCTGTAACACAGAGATAATTGGGAAAATCCCCGTGACTGCTTGAAAGATTATGTACTTCGAAGTAACGCAGAGATCAAAGACAGGATTCAAACAGAAGGTAGAAAATCCTTTGAACTGTTAGAAACAGCGCCCAAGTTTGTGGAGTGACCCCAGAGCAGTTCTGAAGGAAGTTTACAGCACTGTACCTTCTGTTTAGTAAAGAAGGGGCTCAGAACAGTGAGTTCAGGTGTCAAAAGAAACTGACCACACATGTGACTGAGTACATGTGTCTGTACATGTGAACATACACATACACAGACACACAGAAATGAAGAGAGAGGTGGGGCTAAACACAAAGAAGAAAAAATTCAAGATATATCAGAAGTCCATGAATTAGAAATCAGTGTTCATGGCAGAAAAAAAACTCAGTGCACTCAAAACGTGGTTCTTCAAGGCAATAAAATTAATCAACCTTTACCAAACCAGCCTCACCTGAATAAATAAATGCACTTACCAACATTAGGCCTGGGACAAGTACCAGGTTAATTGTGCGCTCTGCAACTGAGGCCCAGGGAGCTGTCCATGCAACCTGACACTGCCCGGAGCAGCTGGGCTCTCAGGGACTGGGCACTGTAGAGCCGGGAGGGGATTAAAATACCATGAAGCTTGCTGTTCTTACCAAATTGAAACTTACTTTCTTGAATAAATGCTTTTTGGACTGTTGTAAGATTTTTATTAATTTTCAGATTTCTGATAAAAGTTGATTTGGAAAACTTGGGGTGGAGTTATATACATTAGCTGTTCTGCCAAAAACACAACTCCTGTGCCTCCATCTACCAGTGCACTTAGAACCCTCTCTTCAGCCTCCCCTGGAAGTCTGGCGCACTAATTCTGATGAATATTTCCAAAAGAGGGCCCCACAGTCCTGGCTGTGGTTGCTTCCTCACATGCCATTCCTCTGGGGAGTGTGCCTTGTGTCCCGCTTCCAGACCCTGAGCTTTGTGCTTCCATCCAGATTGACAGTGCTGAAACCTCTTTGTAAGAGTGGTTTCTGGTTTGTTTTTCCTCCATCATGTGTCACAAATAGCAGAGAACTCTGGGTATTCTTATCCCATTGTTTGAAGACAGGTAGAAAGGTAATAACCTGGGACTATTTTTCCTTGTCCTACTTTGTTAACTTTACAGAGAAGATTCATTTTCTAGTTATTTATCCTTGCATCAATTTAACTTATTTTTGCTCATTTTCAGAGAGGTCCTCACTATATAAACCCATGCTTGTCTTGAACCTGAGACCCTCTTTCCTCTGTTTCCCTAGTGCTAGGATTACAGGTATACCACCACCACACCCAACTACATTTCTGCTTTAATTTAAAAAATAAAGAGCCAGGTACGATGGTACACACCTGTAATCTCACCACTTAGAAGGCTGACGCAGGAGAATCACCACCGTGAGTGCTACCCCAGCCTGGGCTACAGAGTGAGACCTTGTCTCAAAAAACAAAGCATTAAAGTGGCATGTGCTACAGATCACATAAGTAGACGTTATGAAGTTCAGTGGCAGAGTGCTCGCCTCAAATGTAGGAGGCTTAAGATTCAGTTCCAGGATTCCCTCTGCCCTAAATGTGGAGAAAATAAATAGATCTCAGGTTTTACTATTATAACAGTGCTGTGGACATCTTTTTAAAATAGAAAATACAGGCTCTGTTCATGGAAGGACTGTGTCTCATTTGGAAAAAGAAACCAGAGTCAGTTGTTCTCAGCCACCATGTACAGGTAGAAGATTCTTTATTGGAAATGCTTAGAACCAGAAGTGTTTGAGAGCTTGGAATGTGGAATGTTTGCATATGTAGGGGATGGGACCCAAGACTAAAAGTGCAATTTGTTTACATTTCATAAGACCTAATATATATAGCCCAGAAGTGCTATAATATTTTTATAGTATAAATAATTGTGTAGTAAGTTTATACATAAAATAGTTACATGGTATGGAATTCTCTCTCCAAAACTTTTGGATTTTAGAGCATTTGGGATTTTAGGATTTCTGATTTGGGAAAAGGACAGATGAAGGCAGAGCAGTTGAGGACGGAGGTTATGTTGTGGTTCCACATATTGGTTGAGCTAGGAATGGTGCCCATAAGCCAGTGAGTACTCACTGAGTATCATCTGCGTGCTGGCTCTGGAGACAACTGTGACTGAAAACATGTTGTCCTGTGGTGCTCTCTGACAGAATAGTGAGGGATGGTTGTACCTTAAATGAGGGACCTGGGAAGGGCTTCTCGAGGACTGAGCCCAAACTTGAAGGCAAAGGATGAGCAAACTCCAGAGAGAACACTAGGAACCCGGGAAGATGATTCAGGCCTGAAAGTTCACTCTGACTGCTGTCTAGAGTGTGCATTGTAGGGCAAGAATGAGGTAGGGAAGGGCCGGGGGTCTCCCTTACCTGACTCGAGGGCGGCAGTACCGGCTCCCGCACCGCTACTGGGAAAGAGTAGAAAGGACGGTGAGCTCAGGCTGTCGGCCTTGGCAGCAAGCTCCTTTACCCTCTGAGCCATCTCATTGGCCCCGTTGTTATTTTTGAGACAGGGACTCACTGTGTAGTCCAAGCTAGCCTCAAGCTCTCAGTCTTCCTGCCTCCACTTTCTAAGTGCTGGGATTTCAGGTGTGTACCACCTTACCTGTCACCACCCACCCCCACCCCCAGTCTTTAGTAAGAATGTTTGTGTAGTTTCTGTGAGGAAGTAGAATGGCCACTGGACTTTCTGAAAAACTTGCATATTAAAGGCATCAGTCAAAGGTAAAAATGACAGCTGAGCAACTTGTCTGGATTTGTTTCTGTTTTACTGCCTTTTCATGTCCCAGGTGGACAATCAGCTCATTGGCACCACTCAGCCTTTCATGCTCTACGTGACCCCTCTGAGCAATGAGAACGAGGTCATTGAGACCGGCCCTGCTGTGCAAGTCAATGCGGTGAAGTTCCCCAGTAAGAGCGCACTGACCAACATCTACAAGGTGGGCTGGCGAGGAGGCTGGGGGCATGGCATGTAGGACACAGACTTTCTCTCTCGCAGCCAGGTCACAAGCAGCAGCCACATGGGACTTCTGTTAGTCCCTTTGGGAAAATGAATAAGAGCACCTCATATACTTGGTTGTGTTTCCAGTGACCTTGAACTTGCGTCTGTACCCACAGAGGCCAGAGTTTTCTTTCATCAGAGTGAAGAGGCATTTTGTAGACTGCTCCCATCTAGTTTCAAAGATTGAGCAGGCCAGAGATCCTGGGACAGAGCTATAAGGGGCCTGACCTTGGGACAGATACCAGGCTGTGCAGACCGCCATGTTGTTTACCAAAAGCAGAGAGTTCAAAAGATGAGAAAGCTCTCTGACCTGGAGAGGGCCCCAGGTATAAGCCAGCTGCAAAAGTGGGGGTTCTTTGTCACAAATGCTGATCACACCAAGCCCATTTGCAGTCCTCCATCCCAGACCCAGTCATGCAGCTTAAATGAGCTACTGAGGTCCAAGCAAGCACCCTGGCATTGCAAAGCATCTGGTAAACATGCAGAATTCTGGTTCATTGTAACAAGGTAAAGAGAGGTGAGCTAGAAATCATTTGGCTTGCCCATTAAATCACAGTAAAGAAACCGTGCCATGTCATTAGGGATATTATTTATTTATTTATTTTTATTTTATTAGAGACAGGGCCTTGCTTTGCTGTCTGTGCTGGTCTAGAACTTCTGGGCTCATGCAAGCCTCCTACCTTAGCCTCCCTAGTAACTGGAACTGGAGTTCCCCAGGCCTCACTCTTTGGGGATTTCTTAGTGGCACACATGCTCTGATGTTCACTTGTAAACCAGAATTTCTTTCTCTCTAGCATCTGATGGTCACGGCACAGAGATTCACAGTCCAAATTGAGGAGAAGCTGCTGCTCAAGCTATTGAGCTTCTTTGGCTATGACCAAGCAGAGTCAGGTAAGCTGAACACTATGCTTGCGTCTGGATTGGCCCACAGTAGCATGTGTTAGGCACTGGATGCCAACCAAACTGGCATTGAACCTCGTAGCCTGAGCTAGCAGGCTAAGGTTTGCAGTTCAGCCATTTCCTTTTCAAGACTGCGTATTGTCCAAGTTATGTCCATGCATTAGGCAGCCCTGAGAGAGTCTTTGGTGTCCTGGAGTTCAGTGGTTGGACACGGGGACACAGTGCACTCTTCCTTTGTGCTGTGCATTCTTTGATTCATTTGCTGTGGGATAACAGAGTGATGTTTGTCATTTAGCAGACTGCTTTGTTTCCAACCTTTGTTTATAAAACAGAGTCAGAGCCAAGAATCAAAAATCCCTTTAGCAGTTCCTTTGGTTTAGCTTAGAAAAACAAAATTTGGCTGTCCTCAATTCATTGACTTTTGACATCCATACCCTTATGCTGTAACAAATGTCATTACAAAGGTTTCTTATTGCTCTACTCTCCTTTGCAAAAGGGAGTCAGATACACTAACAGCAAAACCTCAGTTTCTAGAGCAGAAAGAACTCAGCTGTTGTCTTTGTTTTAACTCTCCTATCACAGCCTTTTCTCCTGCTCTTTGTTGAGCCACTTAGGGCCACATCTACAGCTAAGAAAGAAACTGGTAATGCTCAACCTGTTTAAGACTCGTGTGTGTGTGTGTGTGTGTGTGCGTGTGTGTGCGCGCGCGCGCATATGCAAGTGTCTACAGAGGCCAGAAGTGGGGTTGAATCTCCTGGAGCTGGAGTTCAAGTGTTAACTTGGGTGCCTGACGTGGGTGCTGGAACTGGGAAGAGAAAAAGTGTTCTTAACCCTGAACCATATTTCTAGCCATAGACCTTTTGAGGGAGGTCGGGGAGGCAGGGGAGGTAATCTGTGTAGTCCATTCTACCCTCAAACTTTTGATCTTCTTGCCTCATCCTTTTGAAACCTGAACTAAATATTGAGCCTGAAGAAATGATGGCAGAGAAACTTG
This sequence comes from Eospalax fontanierii, assembly GCA_035773235.1. Taxonomy (NCBI): domain Eukaryota; kingdom Metazoa; phylum Chordata; class Mammalia; order Rodentia; family Spalacidae; genus Eospalax; species Eospalax fontanierii. The sequence continues at coordinate 8,759,908 of CM069553.1, forward strand.
TATGACTGTGTGCTTGCCTGCCCTTATCCCTAGGAATGTGTGTGAATTTAGATATATGCATACAGTGCAAGGAAAAGGTTTTGTTATTGATCCCCAGGTTTGGAATTCGGCTTTAAATTTCCAGCAACACAAAACAGAATTAAGCTTTAAGTGTCTTTAGGCTTGTTTGGGGATTCTACTCAGTGGTAGAACACGTAAGAAGCATATGTAAAGCCCTGGGTTCAGTCCCTAATACTGTAGAGAGAAAAAAGAAAACAGGAGACGGGGAAAGCATGTGAGGTCAAGAGCAAGGTTCAGTCAGTTTAGCACCAGGCTTTCCACTTCGTCCAGTGTTTATTTGTAGTCGCACAGCCACCTGAAAGCCAGAAGCTTTTTTGATTCTTTCCTCAGAAAATTTCCTTTAAGTTTGATGGGTCATACTTGCCTTCTAAGTATTTTTATAAGTTTCTGTTAGAAATTCCTGCCCAAGTGCTATACAGAGGATTTGGGCTTTTGGAAAGGCCTTGGCTGCCTTTCATTGGAGCACCTCCTCTCCTTTCAATAGCCAGTTCAACAGCATGGATAGGCAGGTCTCTCCTAGAGCATCCTTCATCTGCAGGTAGAATTGTTAACAGCTTATACCATAAAATGTGTTTGCTAAGTACCCATGTTCATTCTCTCTGGTTTTCCTTTGGAGACACGGGAAGCCAAGGGGAAGCTTACCTCCTGAGTGGACATGGTGCAGCCTCAGTTGCAAAGAGTGCATTGCTGTTTTAACCCTTGTCTAGCCTTACTCATGGGTAGCAAATGAGAATAATGTCTTGACTACCCTGTTTACACAGATCCCCACCACTTGGGGAGGGTGCTGCTGTGAGTGTAGCTGTGTGAGTTCTTTGTGGCCTCTGCCCAGTTCTTTTTCAGGTGTTATATTATTCAGAGTCATTATTTAATTGTTGAGATTGTTCTCTTTGGCTCAGTTCTGCTGCACTCTAGATCCTTATCTGAATAGCCAGAAATAAATGCACAGAACCTGGGTCATGAGTAATGATAACAATAGTTTTAGAGAGTCTGTGGCTAGCAGACACACCTGTGACCTTTGGCTCTCCAAGATGCTGTCTGCCAGGTGGCATAGAGTCACAGGTTAAAAGAGGAAGATAAACTTTTGTATAATGTAAGAATTTGCTTTTACATAGAAATGGCATCAGGACACTGTATACATTTCTGAGCCCATAATAACTAAGAGAGAGGGTCACATTTTTGCATGTGTTTGTTTTTCAATTTTTGCACACCCATTTGAATCATAACATTTTTACTTCTGCTTTTTGACCAGAGGTGGAAAAATATGATGAAAACCTCCATGAAAAGACAGCAGAGCAGGGGGAAACACCAATTCGATACTACTTCGAAAACCTCAAGATCAGCATTCCCCAGATCAAGCTGAGCGTGTTCACCTCCAACAAGCTGCCTTTGGACCTTAAGGTGAGCTGATGCCAGCTGTGCTCTCCAGGGTGACTTTCCCCGAAATCTTTCGAGTCTGTTCCTTTTCCTGACTGGAATTACCCTTCATAGCAGGTACTTTGTAGCTGGCTTTTTAGAGGGTTTTGAGTGGTTTTTTGACTCATATGTGTCTTTTTGCTTGATGTACGAAGGATAAACACAGAATGATGTAGCACCCATCTGCTCTCCAGTTAGCTCCAGGCCAGAAACCTCGTTCCCAGGGTTGTTCCTGTTCTTAAGAGAAGAACCAGGACCAGAACAGTGACTTCCTGTTGAGCCACCCTCCCACTGCCCTCTTTTTAAGTACCTGTTTGTCCTGGGAAGTTTGTCATTAGGGAAGTCTGGCACCTCCAAGGAAGACTTAGCTGTAAGCTCAGAGATGTGACTTGACACAGTCTAAGGGTGCAGTGCTCCTGCCACCCCCATCTTGTCGCACGCTTGACGGACACAGCCTGAGCACCAGCTTCATTTTCAGAAAGCAAAACAAAACAATGTATTTTAAGGAACAGTCCTTGGATTTGCTATTCAAATCCAAGCCTTGTTTTCCACTGTGCTACAACAACCCCTAGAGTGCAAGGAGAGGATCTTAGACCCATGTTCCCCCTGATGCTCTCACTTGGTAGACAGGGACAGTGAAGTTCAGTGTTTTGTTTCTTCAGCCTGCTGAGTACTTAGGTGGTGATGGGAGCGGAGATGGACCTGGTGCTTGTTGGGAAGTCTCCCTTCACTAGACTCTCAGTCTGCCTCCCTGAAGTTTGCACCCTTTACCTATGGCTCTTCCTTGTGTTCTGCTTGAGGACGGCTGTCCAGCCCTCCCTCTTCCCACCGTCTACGTATGTTTTCCCGCTGGCCTGTGCTGCCTTTTCAGACACTCCAAGAAGACCTGTGTCTGAACAGGAATAGTTAGAGGTCCAAGCAGAGGAGTGGGGACCCTGCAGTGCTGGGTTCTGATGCCCACACAGGTTAGGCTGCAAGACAGGCTTGGTGTGCAGGACTGTGGATGCAAAGAGTGCAGCTCCATCAGAAGAGGCTGTGCAGCCCCACTGCAGCCTGTTGCTGTGGTGGGAATGTCAGCCCTTGCTGTCAAATCTTTGGATTTTTGAGAAGCTGAAAATCTGGATTTTTGTGTGGAATCTCCTGGTTTTTAAATGTTGGCAGCCTATTCAAGTTTCTTGGGGGAAAAAAAAAACCTTGTGAGCCTGACAGAACATATATGTGGGGGCCTCGTACTGGAGCCTGCCAACTTCCAGCTTCTAAAATAGACTTCCAGGTGATGAGACAGTTGTCTGGTGAGCCTCCAGGGGTGATGACTTCAGAGGGATTCAGACAGGGGACAGCAGCTGGGAGGACAGGCGAGATCCAGGGGCTGCATCCTGAGAAAGGTGTGCTACCTTTCTCCTCACTACCCTGCTGCTTAATCTGCCTTAATTTCATGTTCCCAGGAGATTGGAGATACTTAAAATTAGCTCCAGAGTGAGGGAAAGCCATGGGAAAACCACTGTGTTGCTTATATCCACAAGTATCCACTTGACTTATGTGGCCTTTGGAATGAGTTTGTTTGATAGAGTCTGTTCCCCCAGAACACTTGGCTCCTGCCCAGCAAACCAAACGCTAAGCATTTCCTGCAACTAGAGGACTTTTTATTTTTAAAGTTATCATATTAGGCACAGACCCTAACCATTTCTTTCAGAGTGCTCCCGGCAGAAGTACCTGGCTCGTGGACCCTTAGTACTGATGCCATGGGTGTTCAGCAGTCCCGTGGCACTGATGTTGTGGTGTTCCCCAGATCCACGGCACTGATGCTCTGGGTGCTCTGCATGAAGTGAACAAGGTCCTTTGGTTGACTGCCTCCCCGGGTCTGTTAATAGAATGTTTTTTTCAGAGCACTATTAAAGAAATGATGTGACGTAGACGTGGAAGGGGACATGAGGGCCACACAGGGTGGTTAGTTGATGGTTCAGGGAGAGTACTGGGAATTGGAACTTCAGAGTTTAGCTCTTGGCTTGTAGAAGTCACCATGTTACTGTACCTTGAGTTTTCTAAGTGGAGTCTGGGACTCATAAGATAATGTCACTTATTCAAAGAGTTTCCTAACAGAGTAATATCCCTTTATTAGGAGCTTTTAGAAAGGGCAATATGTTCCTTTTGATGAATATATAATCACTAAAAACATGTGCTTAGGAAATGGAGTCCTCTCCCTGAACAGCAATCACAAGAGTCTGACTAAAAGGTAACCTTGTCTTCAGCATTGAAGGAATAATTGCCTTGATTCTCCAGATTCCCAGGCAGGAGTGCGGCTGTCAGAAATCTCCGAGGGGAGCCTCTCCAGGTTTACACTGAGGGTACATTGTTGCCAGATATAGTGTCTGTTCAGGGGGCCTCAAAGCAGCTCCACATCTGCTGTCTCCATTGGATTTCTGACTGATGGAAGAAGGGGGAGCTAATATTCCATTTCACAAACAGACAAAAGCACTTGCTCCTCCCCCACCCTCCTCTCCTATATCTGCTTGGAGTTTGCAGGTTAGAGAGTGGCATAATCATATTGAAAATGCCAGGTAGCTTATATGAGTGCCCCCCCCCATCTTTTTTAAAGATCAAAAGATACCAGAAGCCCTTAAAAGGTTTTAAAGAGTGGCCTACAGCAGTCCCTTTCCCATTTAGAGCATTGGGGTATTACAAAAGAAGGGCTTTAATTGAGCAATCTAGTTTGGAAGAAAACCTACATTTTAATGGTCAGAGAGCTGCAGGGTGGGGGTTAGGGGGAATTTCAAACAAAGACACTATTTAAAAAGCCTAAAACTGTCTTCTCAAAGGCTTGAAATAATTTGTTGGGAAACTTCAGACCCTTTACTTTTTCCCTCCCCTCCCTAAATAAAAACCAGATTTGTTAAAAGGAAAAAAGATCCAGTATTGTTAATTGTATTTCTGAAAGTGCCAGGGAGGGAAACATCCCTGTAGCTTTAAACACTGTCCCCAAAGGGAAAAGGCAAATACCCACTTCACATAAACAGTCTCTGTGCACCATAAATAAACCTTCCAAGAATGAACTCCAGACAGTTTCGTTTGGTGTGGGATAAACTAGGAAAGGAAAGGACATGGCCCAGGGACTAGCTGTGATCTGAGACCTCATGGACAGGTATTTCTTCTTTTAACTTGGCGCCGTCTCTGGAAGGTTTCAGCCCTTTTTGTCTGGGGAGGTAGGAGTGGGCAGTTTCCCATCTTTATTAAGAACGTATGAGCTCAGAATTGCTTTCTCCAGAATCCATTTTACAACAGGAAACAGCTACTTGAGTAAATAAGCATCCACAGTGGTCCTGCTGTATGCTCTTAGCCATTGAGTGCCCTTCTGAAGGAGCCCTGTTTGGCTTGCTTTTCCTCTCCTGACTTCTGCCACTGACCAGATCAGCCTGAAGGTGGCAGAGGAACTCATTCTAACAGGCTGGATCTGAGTCTTGGCAAATCCAGGACCACAGGCGATCAGTGGCTAGGTGAGACCAGTTTATTCCAAGAGTGGGGCACTTCCTTGGTTCCAAGGGTGGATGGTGCTTGTCATGAAGGCTTGGCTTATGGTTGAGGTCTCAGGTCTCTGCAGTATGTGGTTCTTCTTTAATATTTGATTGCAATTAAGGAAGTTGTGTTGTTTTTAAACTTTCTATCTTAAGCTTTTATTTAATCACACTACCTCTTCTCTAAGAAGAAAATAACACAGTGGTAAAACCACGTGCTGAACAGAACCAAGTATCAGCCCCTGACTTTTCCAGGTTGCTTGGTCTGTGGCTGCAAAGCGGTTAAGATTGCTTGCTGAGAGAGACATGGTCTTGCAATGTGGGTTTGGCTGGCCTCGAACTCACTGTGTTGCCCAAGCTGGCCTTGAGCTCTTTCTGTAACCCGGAATTGGTTTTGAACTTGCAGTGTCCTCCCGCATCCGCCTCCCGAGGGCTGGAATTAGAGACATATGCCACCATCTTGGCAAGCTAAGGGTGTTCTTAGTCCCTAAAATGCTTCCTCTGACGATTATCAGTGACTCTCCCAGTGTCCACAGCAGCACCTTCCTGCCCTGGCCTTCACTGACCCTCTGCTCCCTGGTCCTGGCTCTGCTCTTCCTTCTTTCTCTTTTCCTTGCTGTTTTCTGTGGTTCTACTTCTACTTCAGGATAGGGACCAGGCTTGTCTTTGTGTACTCCCGTAGAACTTGTCCAGTCTTCTATCAGTTTATTGATCTTTTATCTCTTCTGATTTTATAAACTCTATAAAAATTTTCTTGATGAAAGTGACAAATGTTTTTTATTTGCCTTTTTATTTTACTGTCTATACTCAGGATTTTTTTTTTTTTTTTTTTTTTGAGACAGGATCTCACTATGTAGCCTGAGCTGTGTCCTCGAACTCATAGAGATCCCCTTGCATCTGCCTCCTGAGTGCTAGGTTTAAAAGTATGTGCCACCACAACCACCCAGGATTTTTATTTCCGTTATCAAACTTATTAATCTGCTGCCTTTTTGTATCTGAATTTGGAATTCCAATTTGTCTCTTTTAGAAAATCCATCTTTGTTTTCCTATCATATGATTTACTTTCTATTAAACCCATTCTTATTCCAAAAGAATCTAAGGCAGCCTCTGAAAATACACCTTAAAAAATTAAGAGATAAGTGAGAAACAGAATAGAAATGCCATTTAGGTAAATTCCATTAATATATCACAGGCTTTTTTTCACCTGTAGTCCCAGCTATCCTGACTCACTATGTAGACCATGCTGGCCTTGACCTCACAGAGATCTGCCTGCCTCTGCCTTATCACAGACATTTTAATCCAATTAGGAAATTAGATTTTGTGTGTGTGTGTGTATGTGTATATGTCTCTGTGGGGGACGGGAGCACATGTGTGTACATGCATGTGAAGGCCAAGAACACCTTGGGTGTTCTTACTCAAAGAGCTTTCTACCTTGTATTTTGAGACAGGGTCTCACTGACTTGGAGCTCACCAGTTAGGCAAGGCTAACTACTTAGGCCAGGCTGGCCAGCCAGTAAGTCCCAGTGATTTGCTTGCCTCTGTTGTGCTTGTCCCTGCTTCCTCAATGCCGGGATTATAAGTGTGCCCCACCATGCCTGGCTTTGTTTGCGTGCATGTGTGTTTAGGCCAGAGGTCAATTGTGGGTTCCTTGCTTCTCTCATTTAAAGTGGAGTTTGCCAATTAGGTTAGATTGGCTGCCAGCAAGCCCCAGGGTCGTCCTGTGTCTGCTGGGGACAGCAGGAGGATTATGAGGATTATAGGTCCACCCTGCCACACCTGACTTTTTTTTTTTTTTTAACATGAATGTTGGAGATGAAATTCAGGTACTCATACTTCCCCAGTAATAAGTACTTTACCAACCGAGCTTATCCCTCTGATTATAAAATTAGATTTATTCTTGACACCCTCTTCCAAAACCCAGGCTAATCCTTGATTTATGAATAGCACAAGTGAAAACTGTGCTCATGGTTGGTGAGGAAGAGTATGCAGCAAGTCTTCTGCACATTCTGCAGTAGCAGCTAAATGCAGCCATGCTAAGTACAAGTATAGGCAGAAAATAGAGCCACATCCGACGCTTGCTGACTGGCAAACAGTCAGACCTGCAGAGGAGGAGGAGCTAGACTTTAACCTTGCTCTCATCTGTTTGAAGCTGTTGGAAAGCGACCCAGAGAGCCAGTATTTTGAGGGTCTGAGATTATAAGAGGAGAGAAACTCAGTAGGGTGGATCTAACTTAAAAACAAAATCTCTGTTCTGATTTGTAACTGGCATAGAGCAAAAGGAAAGAAGCCAATCAGAAATCCGTGCTGAAGAGAACCCACCTAAAAGTTTTGACAGTGTCGTGGGGTGGGCTGTATCCCACAAGAGCCAAGCGTAGGTGTGTCATCAGGGGTGTGAGTATGAAGAGGAAACATAGCAAAGCTTCCGTGACCTTGATAACTAGAACACAACTCTGACCGGAAAGGAGAGAGACTGATGGGATGGGTCTCCATAAGAAGCAGCCTGTCTTGTGACTTAAAGATATCATCACAGAACATTAAGACTAGACACAGAGTGAGAGAAGTTTCTCCGGTACATTTATTCCAGGGAAGAAAAGTCCTATGAAACAAGTGATACACAGATAACTCCTGACAGAAATGAGCAGTGATGTGAGTAAGCACCTCATAAAGATAATGTCCAGAAGGCCAGAACAGCTCTTAAAATGTGCTCAGTCTTCTCAACAGGAAAATGGATTATAGAGCACTGTCATGCTAGAACATACCCTCGGAGCATTGGAGTCTTGTTTTATAGAAGCCTAAGATGGGGGATGCAGCTCAGTGGCAGTGTGCTTGCCTAGCATCCATAAGGCCCTGGGTTCAGTTCCAACAGCACAAAACCAACCAACAAAAACCCCAGAAAGGTTGTCATAACAATTATCAATTCGAACATAGAACAGGGAGTTTTGTAGACTACTGACAGGGAACAAAACTTTTCAACCACTGTGTAAAACTATGGGTAACATATACTAAGGATTGAACATTCTCGTTCTTTATGACCCAAAAGCTCTACTCGCAGACATGCATCTAATGAAAATGCATATAGATGTACCCCCAGAGACATAGCTAAAGAACACTCACAGCAGGAATGGTTAAATTGGATTTTTATTTGTATGGTGGAATATTATACAACAGTGACAAAATCAAAAAGCCACAGTTATGGAGCCAGAGAGATGACTCATCCGTTAGGAGCACTGGTTGCTCTTGCAAAGGACCCAGGTTCTATTCCCAGCACCCACATGGTGGCTACCAACCCTCTGTAACTCCAGTTCCAGGAGATCCAATGCCCTCTTCTGACCTCTGGAGGCATTGCATGACATAGGTGCACTTACCTACCTGCAAGCGATATATCACACACATAAAATAAAAATAATAAAAAACAAAACAAACAGAAAACTACAGTTATATGCAGCAGCCTAGTGAATCTGATGACCTTAATGCTGTTTATAATAGGCACATACAACAGAGTACATACTGACAAATCTGTTTATATAAAACAAAGCAGGAAAGCCCAGTCTGTGGTGATGGAAGTTCTGAAGGAGGGAGGAACCAGTGACTCAGAGTCTGCACAGGGTATAACGATAATCTGCTTTCTGACCCAGATGGTGATTACATCTTACTCTGTCAATAGTACCCGGAGTGCTGAGGAAATGGCTCAGCAGTTAAAGCACTTGCCATGCAAGCAAGAGAACCAGAGTTCAGATCCCCAGAACCCCACGTAAAATGCCAGGTGGACATGGCATCTAGCCTGTAATTCCAGTCTTGGAAAGTGGAGACGGGATCTCTGGGGCAGTCTGGCTAGGGAGACTAACCATATCAGCAAGCTCTGAGTTTCATTGAGAGAACCTGCCCTGAAAGAATAAGGGGGAAGGATGGTCAAGGAGACTCCCAGTGTCAGCCTCAGGCCTTCACACATACATGCTCACATATGCACATGCACACACGTTTGCACCCATACCCATACCGACATGTGTGCACATCTGCATGCATGCCCCACACGCGTGCACATGAAAATAAGAAAACAAACTGAGCATTGCATTTGGTGGCCACCAAATGTGTGGTACACATGAGTCAAGTGAAGAGCAGCACAGTGTGATTCCAGTCAGACCAAAAGGAACTCTCTCATGAAGCCAACAGTGTTTATTTTTGTGATGTATGTGACTTTGGGTAATATAGGTACTTATCTTTTTTGTAATATTTTACTTTTGTAATTACGGGGAAATCCTTGCTCATAATTATTAAGCCTTTGATTCTGACTGCAAAGCTGACAGGACTTGTATCTTTCGTGGATTCTAGAATTACAGCATCCCAGAAGCCATCACTCAGCTGAGGGATGTCATTTCTTTTCTTCCCTCAACTAGGCCCTGAAAAGCACCCTGGGATTCCCTCTGATTCGGTTTGAAGATGCTGTGATCAATCTGGACCCGTTCACTCGGGTGCATCCCTATGAGACTAAGGAGTTCATCATCAACGACATTCTCAAGCATTTCCAGGAAGTGAGTGCGGGGACACCTGGGCTGGCCACAAGGGCAGTGTTTGTTTTGGTTGTTTGGGAATCTGGTTACTAAGACGTTACTACTGAGAACCCAGTGGAACAGTTCAGCTCTGCTGTGCTATGGGTCAGGTCACGTCCTCTGAAGTCTGTAGATATCCTGAGAATCCTGAGACAGCACGTTTGACTTATGAGCTGTTGGTCTTGTCCCTCAGAGCTAGTCCCTGGGGCTTTCACTAGGTTAGTCACAGCTCTTAGTGGTTTAATTGATGCTTTAATAGCAACACAGAATACTGTGAACTCTTTATTTACCAGACATGGCCCACTTTCAACAACCACACCAGTGTTCTTAGAGCTATGAGATCTTGACCTTGAGTTGAACTTGACTTCTTTTTTGCCACCCAATTGGACATTTTCCATTTATAACTAGACTGCACAGTCCCAAAACATAAAGCTGGAGTCTTGCCTTTGTTGAATGTCAGGTCATTCCGAATTTGATGGCTTCCATGGTTAGAATACCCCAGTCTTGTTGCTTTTTCTGCCTCCCCATTTCCTTCCCTAATCTAAGTGTTTTTCTCCCACCTCTAAGGAGGAGGTAGAGTATGTATCTCTGAACCAAGAATCATGCAGTCTGAGGAGTCGATGGAGTTAAGGAGCCTTCTCCTGCCTGCCTAGCTGAGGCCTGGCCCACCTTAAAGTCTTCTCCCTGTGTGCTGCTGCTGATTCTCTCTACAGGACTCATGGGGAAAGAAGAGTGCTGTGCTCTCTGATAAACATCCACAGAGAACCCTCCCATCTCATAGCTGTCTCTGTTCTCCTAACTGGTTTTGATGCATATTTCATAGTGTATTAAAAACAAGCCTGGCATGTAGGTATTGGGTAAAGCTTAGGGGTTGCCCATGAAAGCACAGGAGGCTATTTGCCAGTGATAAAGATTGAAACAGAAATTGTTGGGAGTTATTAGAGGACAAGATCATGCCCAACCTCTTCCTGAGGATACTGGTTTCTGCAGTTGTCAATGATACTTACTCATGGGGTTTTCTCACCCCATTTCCATTTCACAGGAACTCCTCAGCCAGGCAGCTCGGATCCTAGGGTCTGTAGATTTTCTCGGCAATCCCATGGGCCTTTTGAATGATGTTTCTGAAGGAGTCACTGGACTGATTAAGTATGGCAATGTTGGGGGTCTCATCAGAAATGTTACCCACGGAGTATCAAATTCTGCTGCCAAGGTAAGGGAATGTTGATGAACTCCCATGATTAGCCTCGAGAGGCCTCTGTCACTGGAGTTTGGTTGGTGGTTCAGAGGAGTCTTTCGTTCATTTCTGCTGTGTCTGGAGCCGAACTAAACCTGAACCCAAACCTTACAGTTAATAGGCCTGGAGAAGTCATGAAAATGAGGGGATGGGCATGCGGCCTAGTGGTTGTTTTGGTTTGCTTCAATCGCTGTGACAAAGCACTCTGACCAGTACCAGCTTGAGGAGGAGAGGGTTTACTTGGCTTACATCTCCTGGGTCACAGTTCATCATGGAGGGAGCCCAGGGCAGGAACCCGGAGGCAGGAGCTGAAGCACAGGCCACAGGGAATGCTGCTTACTGACTTGCTCCCCTGTCCTGTGCTCAGCCTGTATTTCTTATACAAGACTACTTGCTCAAGGGTGGCACCGCCCTCAGTGGGCTGCGCCCTCCCACGTAACTCCAAATCAAGAAAATGCCCCAGACATGGCCACAAAGCAGTCCAATGTAGGCAGTTCCCCAACTGAGAACCCCTCTGTCCAAGTGTGTCAAGTTAACAACTAAAGCTGTTCAGCACAGTGGAAGAACAATTGCTTAGAATGCCCAGGGTCCATCCTCAGCACAAAGTAAAATCCCTCAAAACCAAACAGCATGAAAGTGGACTGTGCCTCCTGTCTAAGATCTACCAACTAATCCCACAGCTCCAGGGAACGTTCAAACCAAGTGGCCTTGCTTAGAGCTGTGGCCTGCAAGCCATCTGAACCCAGCCCTGGGCAGACAGTGGGCTGTTCTTTGGAGTCCTGCAATTCATTGGCTTGGTGTCTTGCTTGGTGGACATTTTGATGATCTGATGTTGGTTTCCAGCAACTGGTTCTGTGCACAAAGCGGGGGTGGGCTGGGGTGGGGGAGTGACGAGGGATAGTTGCTGTTGTTTAGCATGTGGAAGCCCTCTCAGAGCTCCGCCCTTGTCCCTTCTTGTCCACTCCACCTTCCACTCCTGTGGGCACTGCCCTTCCTTAGGCGAAGGAGGCCAAGCGAGCCCTTATGTGTGGTTGCTGCTCGTCCCTTCGGGGCTGGACTGACAGGGGCCCCAGGGATCCTGGCCCGGTGGGCTGCTAGCAGGGACAGTGGCTTTGTCTGGAGACTCTGGAGCAGGTGAGAAGCTGCACTTCTGTGTCGCATGGCATTCTTGCTCATAATCCATGCAAGGGGGAGGAGTTTTCCAGACTGTCATCCCGAAATGACCTCCCCACTGTTAGATTAGTTTCTCCAAGGCTGTATAGTGTTGGTCTAGAGCAAAAGTGTACTGTTTGCCTTGTGGGTCAAAACAGTTCAAAGTAGAGAAAACTTACTTTCAGAAAAAGAGGGAGAGATCAGAATGTAGTTTGCAAACCAGAAAAGTCGGGTCCAGAGTCTAAAAGACAGCATCCATTTCTGCTGGGGTCTTTGTCACGCTCCCCTGGACCGAGTTCTGCTTTTAACTCCGGAGTCAGTGTCGGCAGTAGGCGCCCTTCCCCACTAGCTGTAAGCCCTTTAAAGCTTCTGTTCAGTTTCATTGGACACTGTGCTTCATGTTGTCATGGGCTTTCCAGGGCCCAAGGCCAGTCTTGCTCCCCATGTTTACTCGGGGCTCTTCACTACTTCATCTTAGTAAGTTGATCAGTACCAAAGTCCACAGGCTACTGCTGAGGAAACTGACTTAGAATTTATTTTGATCAACTCTAGATTTGTTGTTTAAAAAAACAGGAAAGCAAATAAACTTAAGTTCCCACCTCACATTGGAAATGCTGACCCACAGGCCAGGTCTGTCAGCTGACTCCTGTCAAGTTGTCTTTGATTTTCTATATGTGGTTGGGCTAAAAAAAGAAAATCTCCATTTCTGGTAGTTTTGCTGATTGAAACAAGACCTTCAGTGTTGCTTTGGTAAAATGCTTGTTTGCTTCTGTGCGCACAAGAGGGACTTTGAGGAAGTGCAAATGACCACAACAATCAACCTTCGGCTGTGGTCAGTGTTCTTGAGAGTGCGGAGCTCCAGGGATGAAGAGGGCAGGGAAGATGGGCCTCCTGGTCAGCCGGCCTGCTTTGCTGTGGTGCTCAAGTCAGCGTATTTGCTGGGAGTTAGACAAAGCTCTAATAGCTCTGTAGCATTCTTGTTGCCAACAGTACAGACAGGAAAAGGTGCTGGCGCAGGGTGAGCACACCCCTGCCTTGGGCACACACTCTGCAAACATTTCCTGAAGGTTTTCCGTCCGTCAGGCCTGTGATAGTTTATGAAGGCCTTCTGTCTGGCAGCCTGTGATAGATAGGCCCTTGTCACACACAGCCTTGTTCATGTTAATCTCTACCCTGCAAATCAGGAAGTGAGGCTTAGAGGAGTTCAGTCACATTTTCAAGGTCATGGAACTAAAAGTTACAGTGGTGGATTTGATGTAAGTCCAGCTCGTGCTAAAGGCCTTTTTCCTTCTTTCTCATACATGGTATTTTTCTTTGTGTGTATAAAGCTTCTTTTTCAAGCACTTCAGAGAGTACAAAATAGTAACAGCTGTTAGCTTCCCACTGAAAGCGTGTTGCTTGACATTACTTCGTTAGATGGGAAGGGTCCCAGACGGAAGTCCCGTAACCCTGCCATCTATATCCCAGTCAGGATCTGGTCTGTTAATAAAGGAACCAAAGCTCTGAGAGGTAAGGACTGGCCAATAACATCAGGCATCTGCAGCTCTACTTTCTTTTCAGAAAGTATTTGTATATGTTCTTGAAATTTTCATGTAAATACAGTGTATTTTGGTCATCCGCTACTGTCTCCGTTCAACTTCCTCTTCTGCCCCTACCACTTCCCTCTCCCAGCCTCACTCTGTGTGTGTGTGTGTGTGTGTGTGTGTGTGTGTGTGTGTGTGTGTTTTGAGACAGGGTTTTACTATATAGACCTAGCCAGCCTTGAACTCACAAAGATACATCTGCCTCTGTACCTCAAGTGCCAGGATTACCAGCAGCCATGTCCCCAAAGAAGTGTGACTCTCCCTCTCTCAGTAGCCACCAACTGCCAGTAGTTCTTTCACCAAGGGTGGGGCCCCAGGGACCCCCTCCTTCACTGATTCACATTATTATGTACTTCTCTAACCAAACAATTTATGCCAGGCATGCCCCTGCATAGGAAAAATATAGCAACAGAAAGACAAAGCACTCAGGAACTTGAGGCAGGAGGATTATGAGTTTGAAGCCAGTCTGGGCCACAGAGTGAGACTCTGTCTTGGAAAACATAGAGACCAAACCAAAGTGCTGCTTATCCTCAGAGTTACTGTCACAAACTCTAGGAGCATTGTCTAAAGTGCTGCTTATCCTCAGAGTTACTGTCACAGACTCTAGGAGCACTGTCTAAAGTGCTGCTTATCCTCAGAGTTACTGTCACAGACTCTAGGAGCACTGTCTAAAGTGCTGCTTATCCTCAGAGTTACTGTCACAGACTCTAGGAGCACTGTCTAAAGATAAACACAAGCAGGTAGAAAGCGAGGAGGCCAGTTGTTCAGATAGTGTCGCAGCAAGTCCAGCTGGGGCTTTAGGTAATATTTCCTCCCCCTTCTTTGTTCCTGATTTGGGGCAGCCCTGTGCACATGAGCCATTTACCTTCCACTGGCCCTTTGTCCCAGGAAGCCGTATCTGGGACATGGAAGTGACGAGTGGAAGTAGACTTTCCTTTCCTGCTCCACAGCTTCTCCCCTCATATGCCCTGTGGAAGGCAGGGCTGTCCTCTGCCTTTTACTGCACTTGTTTGTTTGTGTTTCTCAGGCTCAGACAGACTGTTTATTCAAGGAGAAAGTAACATCTCCACACAAAAGAAGGCACTGTGTGAGTGCCTTGCTGGACTCTGAAGGGAGCAGTTTATGACTCGTGTCTGTTTTTGTCATTATGTGTGACTGCACCATTTTATTGTTGAGCTGATTATCCCCATAATAGCTTTTCCATGCACCTATAAGCAAGAAGTAGTGGATGCTTCTCATAAGCGTTGGGGTTTTACTGTGTTTAAGTTGGCACAATTCTAAGTTGAATAAAATTTGCTTCAGACAGTGATCTATCCCTTAGAGAATGTTGAGTTTTTATTTATTTTTTTATTTTTTTATTTTCAAACAGGCTTTGATCCTAAATAAGCCACCTGAAGGAGTTCTTTTCCCGCTCAGATGAGGTACATTCAAGTTGTCACATGTAGAGAAATGACACACATATTTGGCACCAGAGTTCTTATTTAATTTTCTCTTGTAACCTTGAAGACTAAAAGGATTCCCTTAGTTTGAATTCTGTGTGGTTAGAAACCATTTCTGATGGTGACTGACCCATCCTAGCTCAGGCAAATCTCTAACAGCTGGGTGATTAGAAGCATGTTTGGTGCAGGGGAGTGGAGTGGTGCAGTGAGAAGCCCAAGTGACCGAAGTTCCCAAGAACAGCTTGGCATTCTTCTTCCAACTGAGCAGGTGGCTCTGCGGCCTGAAAGCAGAGGACAGAAAGTATCCACCACTGACAGAACTCAGAGTCTGAAAATGTTCCAGACCTTCCTTCCCTGGTATCAGTTCCTCCAGGACTGAGGGTCGGAAGTTGCCTTCCTAGGGGAGCTGAGCACGACACAGTTCAGAGGGAGTCACCTTTTCACTAGAAAGAACAGCCATGTGGTCAAATGATGCTAAGTTGAAAAGATGAGAGCGAGAGAGAAAGAGAGAGAAAGAGAGTGAATCAGCAATTCTCCTTAAATAGTAGGTTTTCTATCTCAGCATCAAGATGGTTAATAATAAGAGAATTTAATATAACTAAGCTCAAAATGAATGGTTGGCTCCCCCTACCCTGCCTGGAGATTAGTAATATGTCCAAAAATTCTTCATATCAGTATTTGATCTTCCCCACAATACTGTGGTAAACTTAACAGGTGAAATGAGCTATAATTCATTTTTTTGAACATCTGAAGAACTCATCAACTAATTCTTGGCAGTTGGAGATCAAGACACTGATGGTATCTGGAAGGTTGTATTTTCTTCGACTTCCTTCTCATTTTTAATTGTCATCTCTGCCCCGGCCGGCTGGCCTCAGCAGAGCACAAGTCCTCAGAAACTTGGGATGAAAGAGACAAGAGGAACACAAGGAGGGCCAACAAGACAGTCTCCTGATCAAATTGGCAAATCTTTATTCTTCTAGGGGGTATTTATAATCTTGGGGAGTCAGGCACCCATACAGGAATGTGGTGATTAACAGAGACAAAAGCCCACCATAAGGTTATGTGAATACTAAAAGGGCAGGCAGGGGCTAGATGGGGTGTGGTGGCCAAGGTTGCTAGGAGACAAATCCCTGGAAGATCCAGGAGCCAAGGGCATGTGTAGCCAAGGGCAGCTACGGGTGGGGGACCTTGTTTGCTAAACAATAAGAAACTCTAAGAGGCACTTAAGAAACTGATTAACATAATTGGTATCAACAAATGTCAGGATGTTACATTTGCAAAAGGGCAAGACAGAGGTCACTTGGTCCCCGGCACATCTCTAAAAATTTCTGTCTGCTTAAAAGAAATAGTTTTGGGGTCAAGATCATAGTTAAAATCATAAAGGGATGTGACCAAGGCAGCCAAGAAGCAGGATGGCAGCTGTGTGCTGTCTTGTTCACCTTTCACTTGTGCCCTGCGAGAAAGGGAGCATTGTTCCCTTTTACAGGTGAGAAAACTGAGACTAGAATGGCCAGTAGCTTTATCTCAGGTTTAATAATGATTGACTGTTGAAACCAGAAGTTTTAGAAAAAAGTGAATTTGGGTATCAGCACTGCATTTTTCCTCTAAATCAAGGTGTTCTAGTTTCATTTCTGTTGCTGTGGTAAAACAATGACCAGAGGCAACTTAGGGGAGGAAAGTATTTATTTGGCTTATGTTTCCAGGTCACAATCCATCATTAAGAGGAGTCAGGGCAGGAACTCAAGGCAGAAACCTAAAGGCAGGACTGCTTGTTATTCTGTGCAACATTACCTCCATCCAGGGAGCTCACTAACAGCCAAGGAAATACAACAGGACCCTGGAGCATGCTGTTTGCTGGCTCGCTCTCAGGTCGCTGGTTAACTACCTTATGCAGCTCAGGACCACCTGCTCAGGGATGGTGCTGCCCACAGTGGGCTGGACCCTCCTGCATCTAATTCACATTCAGGACACTCCCCTCTCCCCGCCCCCGCATAGACATGCCCACTGACCAATCTGATAAAGAAAATTACCCAGTTGACTTCTTTCCGGTGATGCTTAGCTGTGTCAAGTTTATAGTTAATGTTAACTAGGACACAAGTCTTCTCCAGAATTATCTTCTACTGGGCTGGACCTTTGTAGAGGCTGGAACACAGTCAGCTGGAAACAGCATCATCTGAGTAAAGCCCAAAGAATTTTCCTTTGATTCCCATTCCTAACTCTTTTGTGTTAGATCTTGGAATTTTCCATCTGTAGAATGTCAGAATTAACCTTTTCTATTTGGTATAATGGAGTTGAAATGTGCCTGGTACTAGGGAGGGAGAGGCAGGCAGATCTCTGTGAGTTCAAGGCCAGCCTGGTCTACATAGTGAGCTCCAGGCCAGCTGGGGCTACATGGAGACCCTGTCTCAAAAAGATCAAAAAAAAAAAAAAAAGAGTTGAAATTCAAAGAGGGAAAAGAATTTTGTTTTTCCAACCAAATAGAAACTATTTACATCAGAAGTAGCTGAGTAACTCCACATTATTCCTTTACCTGAGTAACTCAGGACCTATTCAGGTTTAAGCCACATGGGATCTGCAGCCCCTGAACCTTCCACAACCACACAGTGTGCAAGCTGCCTGGTCTTCAGACCCGTTTCCTGTGCCTTCTTCCTTGAAGTGTACGTGCTGAGTTGCAGCTTCTTTAAGCCACTTTCTGAAATTCAATACTTTAAGTGTTTCTAGGCAATTAGGATATTATTTTTAAAAAATAATATTTAAGGGCTGAAGAGATAACTCAACAGTTAAGAGTGCTTATTACTCTTGTAGAAGATCTGAGTTCTGTTCCTAGCACCTACATAGGGAGGTTCACAGCAACTCCAGGGGATCTGATGCCCCTTGTGGCCTCCACGGGGACTTGTACTCATGTGTACATATTTTACACACAAACAGACACATACACATAATTGTAAAAACAAAAACCATACACACACACACACACATTTAGTGTTAACACAGAATATCTGAAACTAGGGAATGTTGTATTTTTTCTACTGTCAATTAATGGCAGAAAATGAACTTGTTTTTCCCAGAAGCCTCTTCCTTCCTCTCTCCTTCCACTGGTCTCTCACATAGCTTTTCAAACTCTGTAGAGACTTTCTGTCTCTAACTTCTGTGAGCAGATGGCTTTCAGATGCTTAGGGATCGAGTTAAGAAGCCAGGTGGGAATGGTGGGGGCAGGGTGTCATTCTGAGAGTTTTATGGTCAGTTCTGTTGGCCTGTCTGTACTTGGCTTCCTAGAGGAAAGGAGAAATATGTTTCACTCACTGGAGTTTAACCATTCCTTACTGAAACACTCACAGCAACACCACTCCGTCTGTCTTGATCACTGGTTATTGATGACATCTGCAGGTAGGGACATGTCACCCATCAGCTTATAGGTGAAGAAACTGAGCCCTGGAAATGACTTGATCAAGATGACCTAAGAGACTTCTTCCTGGGTCATCCGGTTCTAGAATTTTGCTGGACATTGCTTCGTGAGTCTTCCCTCATACTATGGAAGCAGGCAGCGTCACAGCGTTGGAATTTTCTATCTTCAGTGCCCCTGTAAGCCGTGTTAGTAAGTCCTCCCTTGCTGAGTTGGTTTCAGAGACAAGAGGTACTTTTCCCTCTTAGAAGCTCATTTGATCACACATTAACCATAGTGCTATTTATGTGAGATGTTTGAGAGCTCACAAAAAACCAAGTAGAGGTGAAAATAATTCTTGGTGTGGAATCTTTGTGGATGGAGGGTGGTGGGAAGAGGCTTATATCAGGATATTATATTAAGTAATTTTTACAGTGTTAGGGAAGAAAAAGGTAGGCATTTCCAGAAGGCTAACAGCTAACAAGTGGGCTTTTTCTTTTCCTTTGCTCATAGACAAATGATAACATAGCTTGGGTTAGCTCACAGGGAGGCCAAGGGTGTCCCAAGATGGCCACAGGAGAGCACAGTTGGCTAGTATACAAAAACAGAGGGCTACTATAATCCCACAGACAGGTAACAAACATGATGCGGTATCTCTGTTCCTATTCTATTCAGTGCCAGTGAGGAAGGCCTCCCTTGCCATTCTAAGAAGGAAAAGTCTAATGAAGCATGAGGAGAGGGTGATAAACCCAATACTAGGAGACTCCTGGGGGAGGCTGGTAAGTGTGGGAAGAGAACAGAACAGAGCACATAGCGGCTGTCCAGATCACTCTCCAGCATGCTGCTCTTCCTCTCTTCCTCTTTTGCTTAGACTCGTGCCTTTGTCCTGGATACTTTTCCCTTTTCTTGAGCCAGAGGTTCTGTGTTCATAAGGTCCAGCCCAAACACCACTCATAGTGTGCACTCTCTCCACTCCTAAGTTCCCGTAGCATTCTGTGCTTCTGCTGTTAGCAGTGACCGCGTTTCCTTGGCTTGTAGTACTGGTGCACATTCCCCAGCATCCATTAGCTGACGTTGAGTTAGGGCCGGGTGCTGTGGAAGACACAGAGGAAAGGAAGATGTTGCTTTTGTGTGTGAGAGATAGGGGCAGGTGAGGTAGATGGGGAGCAGCGCTCTGCAGAAGAGTGAGCTCTGCTGTGGGGATCTGCGCAGACTGAGCAGTTGCATGGGAAAGTACTGTGGGGGCCATAGGGCATGGTGCTTTTCCTCAAGGATGAGGTCAGGCTCCCAAGAGGATGTGGAACAGACTGCTTGTTTGCTTGCGTCCTGGAGCAGACCTAAAGCTCCTGGAGGGCAAAGATCCTATCTGACAACATTTTTGGCCAATTTCCCCTGTGACCAGCCGTGGATAGTTGCTGTAGGAAAAGTGGAACCTGTCCACATTGCATCTGTATGAGCTGCCTTTTACTTAGCATTTTTGCATGGCATACATTCAGCAGAGTTATTAAATTAAACATCTGCCTGTTTCTCATTATCTCTTGTTAGTTTTTAATGTGAAATAAACAAACTGTAGAAGAGTTTATTTATAACTGTACTCCAAACATATGAGCTAGCCAAAATAAAAACAGGGTATTTTGGGGGCTGTGAGAGCTAAGATACAGGTCCAGCCTGGACTATGTAACAAGACCCCATCTTGGGGCACTGTTTTTGAAGATGTGCCCTTCCCCAGCCCTGCTCTCCGTTGGTTCTTGTATAGCATTGTGTATAACCAATGCTTGTCACACACTGATCTGGATTCTTAGTTTGGAGACATTAACTTTAGTGTTTTTGAAACGCATGTTAAGCAGAGTGTGCTTCTAAAACCAAACCATTGTTTCAGTTTTGTTGCTTTTGTGGTGTTCAAGGTGGGATATTATAGCCACTAGAGTGATTTCCTCTCTATTAGCAGCTGGAGAATGGGCAAGGGTCATGCCATTACCAGAGGGACATGCCAGAGGGACCAGTGGCTCCATAGAGTTTTATAGACATATGACCCATGTAGCATGTTCCTGTCACCATTTGATCTTCACAAACTTATACATTAAGGAGTCAAGGATAATCCCCATCCACAGATGAGGATGCCAAATCACAGTGTAGGTCATTAGCTACTGGAGGGCCGGACTGAGCTTGTAGGTGGACAGGCGTCAAGGTCCTCTGCAGCCCCAGGCTCTTTCCCATAGAGGATCTGCTGCCTCTTCCTCAGGAGCCAGAACACTTTCATGTTTGTGGGCTCAGGCAGGTTTGTGACATCCCTGTGGGGCCAATAGGGCAGGCGTGATCATCACTTTCCGTTGGGTGGTGGGAAAGTAAGTCACCCAAGTGCAGTAGGTTTGCCAAAATGGTGTGTCCAGTGTTGGGCTAGGCTGACAAACCCTCTCTACCCTCCAGATTAAGTGCCTCAGGTGAGCATCTTCCATGCATGTCCACCGCTTCCGAGGGGGCCTCCCTCTCTTCACAGCCACACTGGGTTGTAGAGGGTGGACTCTGAAATCTCAGTCAGGCACATGAGTCACACAGCCAAAGAGAAGCAAGGCCAGGTAGATTCTAACAGCCTCTTCCTAAGGATATTAGTGACCTTGCTTTCATATCATGTGGTCTGAGCAAGTGAAGTTCATAGACTGCTACTGAATAATTGCTGGGAGAGATCTGTCAAGTCAGGTAGTTAAGGAGAGACAAATTGTGGTGGCTCGGTGAGTGTATGATAAAAGTTCTTAAAATCAAATGCTGAACAATTTGCCACTTATTTCTCTAGGAATGAGCAAATGTAACAGTGATCTTTGTCAAGTTAATACCACAGACAAAAAGTTGAGATCAGTGAAAAGCCCTGATTTAAAAATGTGTCATGTGGTACAAAGTCAAGCCTATCTTTCCTTGAAGTGCATCTTGTGTTCTTAAGAAATCTCAAACCAAAGCCTTGCTTTCTTGATCCTGCTGAACATGGCCCAGTCCAGCTTTATCCCAGATGTGGACTTGTGACACAGCTTCTGGTGCTTACCTAGACACTGTGAGGGTAGCAGATGTGGAAAAGACCATCAAGATTGACACTGCGAGCCATCTTGGACCAATGTGGAGAAACTGAGACCCTGTGACGGTTCATGATGAATTAGTCGCAGGGAAAGCTTTACAGTACAGGCCTTACCCTTGGGACCTGGGTGGGTAGTTTGTGGGTACCTGCTTCTTGTCCTTTAGAAGGGAAAGAAAAAAAAATGGTGAGGTCAGAGCCCTAGGGAGACATTTGTTTAGCAACCTCTTAAAATGTTTTAACATTTGAGGGGCTGGAGAGATGGCTCAGCAGTTTAGAGGACTGACTGCTCTTGCCAAGAATCTGGGTTCAGTTCCCAGTACCCACATGGTGGCTCATAGCCATCCATAACTCCAGTTCCAGGGAATCTGATGTTCTGTCCTAGCCTTTGCAGGCATTGTACACACAGGTGCACTTACATACATGCAGCCAAAATAAATAATTTTGAAAGTTGTATATGTGTGTACATGTATGATACATACACATGTGTCCATATGTGTGGGTGTACATACCTGTGATTGTGTGTCCAGAGATCAAAAGTTGGCATCAGGTGTCTTCCTCTAATGTCCTCCGCCTTATTTTTGAAGACAGGGTCTCTCACTGAACCTGGAACTGGGCTGACTGGCTGTTGAGTGCTGGGATCACAGATGTGCCTTCCCCAGCTTTTACGTGAATGTTTCACATACGAACTCAGGTCCTTAGGTTCACACAGCAAGCACCTTACCTACTGAGCATATCCGCAGTCCCTTATTTAACATTCTGTTTGTGGATTTTGTGTTTCTATATCTGTCTCCTACAGCAGCCTAAGCTGCAGAAGGATAAGGGACTAAGTCCTTTTGTGTTCTTAAGGTGGTGCTGTGCATGGGATAGAGAATGCCCTCTGGGGTTGTGCGCTGACCTGATGGATCTGTTCTTTATAAAGGTCAGCTCACCCATGTGGGGAGGGAGTTGGGGCTCCTTTGAAGCACCTCACCAGTCTTTCAACAGGATCTCATCTGGCCAATAAAGGCAGGCAAAAATGCACGTTCTCTGCAAACAAAACTAGACCTCAGCTGGAAAACTGAATGGGAAGCATCTCCATAATTAGGTTAGAGGGTTGTTAGTAAGATGAGGTAGAGGTGAAATTTTTTGATAGTCACATGGTCTTTGATGCCAAAACTAATGTAACTGTTGATCAAAATGAGGAGTCTAAATGTTCCTACGCTTATCTGTGCTTTGTTTTCATAATCGCCATCAACTACTTTCTTCTAAAGTTCTTGTAGAAGAAAGCACTTTAGTAGTGACCCAGCCATCTGAAGAGGTGCTGGCCCTTCCTCGGTGTATACCTAGCATATAGACTATCCTCTTTCCAATTGTCCAGTAAGCCCAGAGGACTATGCAGTCCATGTGCTTGGTAAGAACATGGTGCACTGATCTGCCAGCCTTCTGAGTCCTCCTTCCTGACTAGACTGGATCTCCCTGTGCTGCTAGAGGCAAAGCAGTGATGATGGGAGTATACTGCAGCCACTGCAGACTCCTCTCTTGGCACAGGGGCTTCTGGGGCCACTCTGTGTCTTCATGGATGTCAGGAGTTGGGGCAGAGCCAGCCAGGGCAGGCTGGATACTCCTGTGCCCTGGCCTGCGTGGTTCAGCCTGGCCAAGGGCTGTTACTGTCAGGCTACTTCCAGCTACAATGTCCTCACTGGGATCAGTGCTTGAAACCTTTGCATTTTGTCTTTTTACCTTAATCCAAAACACTTTGCTAAACCAGCAGACCAAATAGTGAATGAATCCCTACTCCTCCAGGGCAGCCAAACGCTGTTCCTGATTGTGCCATGTCTATATCAGCCTCCTTGTTTAGAGTAGACATGTTCACCCACCTCTACCTGGAATTCCTCCACCTTCAGGGTGTTTTGTTAGAGCAAGATTGTAAAGAGTTAACACTTTTGCTTTTTCAGAAAGTTATCTGTGAAGAGTATTAGTTGTTTAATAAAGCGTGCCTGCCCTCCGGATGAACCCGCCAGTGACTCTGCAGCTGGGGTCATTCCAAGTTCACGCGGTGGACTTTTGACTGCCTCTGTGTCTGTGAAAACAGTCGGCAGCTCCTGCGGGGATCATTCATTCAGGCCTGTAACACAAAACTATTGCCAATGGGCACCTGCTGGGCCCGCTTCCCAGGAGGGCGGGGAGAGAGGATACCAAACTCCTCAGGCATCTGTGGAGATAAGAGCTGCAGGAGCTCCAGTGATCATTGTCATGTCTGCCCAAGACCCACTGCAGGCTGGTGCCAGGGAGTGTTGGGAGCCTTCTGGGTAGTTTTAAGAGCTAAGAAAGGCCCTTGACAGGAGAGGGGATGAAGAGCAAAGAGACCAAGAGAAGGAGGGAGGGAAAGAGGAAGAGAGAGAGAGAGAGAGAGAGAGAGAGAGAGAGAGAGAGAGAACGACAACGAACACGGAACAGGAGGAAGAAGAAAGACTTAAAGTGCATTCCCCAAATTTCCAGCACATTCCTTAAAACAAGAAAACAGAGTCTGCAGGTTTGATCGTTTCTAATCTAAAATGATCATTCATTTTGCCTGGGATTGGATTTTTTAGAGCAGTTAGGCTTTTTTTGTGGAATTTCATATTTCACTAAAGGCACATTTTGCTACACGTGCCTGGAAAGACCCTGTCCTTAAAATACTGTGGGTCAACAGCTTGAATCTTGTACACTTCCCTAGCTTTCACACATTCAGCAACAAATCCAGATTTCCTCTTTTGCTGGGAAACAACCCCACCCTCCAGCCCTAGACAACATTGCTGGACGTCTGAATAACCAACTCCACCGTGACGTGTACTCTCAAATGTCAGCAGTGGAGGTGGCAGCAGCTTGGCATTATGGTTTGAATGTCAGAACGCACACCAGGCAGTTCTGACATAATACCCCACCTTCCTGTCATGCTGCTTCAGAAAAGACAAGCCACTTATGTTCCATTTACCCGAACTTCTATTGGTTTGTTTAGCCTGTGTCTTCCCATCATCCCCAGTAAACACTGAACTGTATTTATAGGCTAGGGTTATCCTAATCTGCCCAGTGATGATAGTTTTTTAAGAGCAGTCTTGTTCTCACAGAAGCCTTTCTTATAGCCTTCTGATACATTTCTCAGGAACTTTGTGTGCAAAGAAACATTTGGCTTAATTTTGCACTAGTGGAAACAATCCTAGGAAATTCCAGTCAAAAGCCCTTCTTCTCTCATCTGGGACTGTGGCCACATCTGGCTTCTTTGTACAGTTTGATAAGAAGGACAATAATGTTAATTTTCTATTTCCTTGGCTTTTCTGTCACATAATTTGTTGCCAAAGCTGACCAGCCAGCTCATCCAGCTGGGTGCTGTTTGAGGACTGTGTGCTCGGTGTAGAAATGAGCCAGTGCATGTAAAATGCTGTCTCTTCTTGTTAGAGGCACTCATGTGTGAACTTCATGGATCTATTCCTCAGTATTGCTATTGTACCACTGTAAGTGGTTTAGCATTTAACCTAGTAGCTGAATAGGTATCTTTCAAAAATGGTTCCGGCTGAGCTGGGGGTTTATCTCAGTGCAGAGTGCTTACCTGGCATGTGTGAAGCCCTGGGTTCAATCCCAAGCAGTTTTTTTTTTTGTTTTTTAAAGTGGCTAGTAGTATTGACTGCTTCACTATGCGCCGGGTGCAGTGATGCTCCTCACATAAACTGATAACAGTTATTATTATTGTGTGTGGGTATGCATGTATACCACAGCTCATGTGTAGAGGTCAGAGGGCAACTTGTGGAAGTCGGTTCTCTCCTTCTATAGTGGGTTCTGGAGATCAAACTTAGGTTGTCAGATTTGTTAGCAATCGCTTCTTACTCTCATTTCACCAGCCTCAAACTGATTTGCTTAAGAATCACTCTCTGAAGTGCTAATTTTATAAATCGTATCAAGATCCCTGGTTCAGGGCCCATATTTGTAACCCTCTTACAGAAGCCGTGCTGTTAGTGGGCCTCCTCTCTAGACCTCTCTGCAGCATACTTGCTGGAGTTTCCACAGCAGGCTATATTCTCAAGGGGCCCAGAGAGAGCTAACATGTTGGGACATGTGCACAGTAGCCAACTGCAGAGGACTCACTGGATTGTTTCTCCACAGATAATCTCGAGTTTGGGTGTAACTTACCTAACTGTTCTTTGGGTGTGTGAGCTCCAAATTACAGCTGATATTTTGAAACATAGTGTTCTAGTTTGCCTTCCACTGCTGTGACAAACCACTCTGACCAATATCAACTTGGGGAGGAAAGGGTTTATTTAGCTTACATCTCCCTGGTCCGTTCATCACTTAGGGAACCCAAGCAAGTCCACATCACCCAACAATCAAGAAAATGCCCCACAGACATGGCCACAGATCAGTCCAATGGAGGCAGTTCCCCAATTGATGCCCCCTTGGCACACAAAACACATCACTATAAAACCACAACTTTTTCATTTCTTGTCCCAAAGATATGTTAACATTAACATCATAGCATAAGACAGTACAACCTTAAAAGCTCCACAGTCTTTTAAAAAATCCAAACAGTTAAAAGTTCCTTCTCTTTTAAAAGTCTCGTAACTGTGGGTGCCTGTAAAATCCAAAACAAGTACTATCTTATTCCAAAGGGAAGAACCGGGCACACCTAAGCAAAACCCAAGTCCAGCAGACAGCTCAGGGCTGGACATCTGGGATTCACTCACCGTCTCCTGGGCTCCAGAGGGTTTCGGCAGCTCTACTTCTCCGGCTCTGCCGTCCACAGCGCACACAGCCCATCTCGCAGGCCCAGACCGGCTCCGTTCCACACCTGCTGCTCCCCTTGGCGGTCACACCATGGTCCTGGCGTCTCCAAAAAGCTGGGGTCACACTGAAACTGAGGCTGCATCTTCACCAATGGGCTCTTCTGGCCTCTCCTGGTGCAAAACCTCAGATTCTCTCCATGACCCCTGCAGTCCTGGGTCTTCACTGCAACCGAGGCTGCACTTTCACCAACGGCCTTTCCTGGCCTCTCACAGTGCTAGGTCTCTGCTGCGCTTTGTGACCCCTTCATGCTTTTAAAACCAGAACTATGTAGGAGACTGTTGCATATACCAAGTCGTGCCACCATCTTGAGATGGAGGCTTGGGTCCCCTCTGGACCACAGCTTCTGTGTGCCGACCCTGAGGAAATTCTTCCCAGATGACTTCACCTTGATGATTCTTGTCTCTTCTTACAGCTGATTTTTCTGTCCCAGCTAACCAGCATCAATGGTCCCAGGAAAGCAAAAGTTTTTTCACTTCAGTGGTTCTGGTGTCTTCTTAATCACAGCTGATTCTTCAGCTCCAACAGATTCTCAGTTCACAGTATCATACAGTCCTGATAGTCTCCAATTACCTTTGAAGCTTCGCAAACCAGGCCTCCATCATCTACAACTCTTTCAGTGTAACTGTTCCACGCTCCACAGCAACAAACTCTAAGAACTCAATGGCTTTTCTAGCACAAAGTTCCAAACACTTCCATAATCCTCCCCAAAACACCACAGTCTGTCACAGCAACACCCCCACAATCCTGGTGCCAGTTTCTGTCCTAGTTTACCTTCTTGTGGTAAAACACTGACCAACACCAACTTGGGGAGGTAAAGGTTTATTCCATCTTGCATCTCCTGGGTCACGTAGTTTATGAATTAGGGAACTCAAGGTAGGAACTCAGGTCAGGAACCTGGAGGCAGGAGTTGAATGAAGCACAGGCCATGGAGGAACGCTGCTTACTGACTTGCTCCCCTGGCTCATGCTCAGCCTGCTTTCTCATACAACACACAACCACCTACCCAGGGATGATGTTGCCCACTTGGTCTGGACCCTCCCACATCACTCAGTGATCAAGAAAATACCCCATAGACATGGCTACATGTAGGGAACAGTATTTGGTGGTTACCTGTGTGCCAGGTTTGATGTGAGGCACTTTCTACCTCCGTAACTGTTCTCCTTTCTGCCGGTTCAGATACGGAGCTGCCCTCAGTGCCTTCCTGTCCTACCACAACTGTCAACACATCCCATGAGCTCAACCAAAATCTGAGAATAGAGAGCTAAAGACATGGCATTTGGAAACGATGTTTTATGAAATACAGAATTTTCGGTTCAAACAGTTGTGCAGTCTTCTGTGTGACCCTGGGTACTTGTTAGACCCATACATGTCAGTTCCAGTGTTAGGACAAAGACACTCTCTCTCCCCAGCTTGGCGCATCATGTGTGTCGTGTCTGAGGAGGGACGTCTCAGTTTTACTTTCCCCTGCTGCCTTTGATGTGCAATGCCCCTTTGACTTCCCTTTGTGCTGTACTTCTTTAGAAGATTTGGGGCACTTACGTCAGTGTTTGAAAGCACCCAGGCAAGGGTTCTTGGACCCTTTGTGAGGCTTCAGCTGCCTAACACTCTTCAGGAGTCTTGAGTGGTGGGAGCACTGTGCCATCCAGCTCTGTGCTCTCTGCCTAATGTCTCTACATTTGCCTGGACTCAAGGTGACTCTGCTCTCATTTTTGTGTCTGGGATGCTGCTAGCCCAGGAGAGTTGCTAAGCAATCTGTTGCCAACAGCCACCCAAAATTCATGTTCTTGGTTCTTCTAGTCAAGTCTGACTATGGGGATTGAGGGACTAGATTTAGATTTTTGCCCGTGGCTTGCTTGGTTACCGTAGTTCTGCCTTTCAGGAGTAGAAAGGAGGTGCAGTGGCCATGCAGGTGCTGCGGTAGCTGGAACGCGGAGGGGAGGCAGGCAAAGGAAGGCTCTCTCAGGGTTGGGGGCTTGGAGCTGTATTTTTAAGTCTGAGATGAAGAGGTTGAAAATATTGAAAACACCCCAGAGCTGACCCAGGAGACGGTCTTCCAAGAGCATAGACAAGTCTGCAGATAAAAGAGTCAGCCTGACTCTTGAGTTTAAAGTGGGGGAGGGAGAAGATTCTTAATGAGATAGAATCTGGTTTAAATGTAGTAGGGTGGCTCGAGGTGCTCGAGTTGAAGAGGAATGCAGAGCCAGTCCTTCCATTTCAGCTGTACTCCAGGCTGGTCAGCAGGCAGAAATGACCACCATCGGCTCCTGGCCTTAATGTCTGAACAGAACTTCTCAGCACTACGTGTACAAGTCTGCTGAGATTCTAAAGAAAAAAATGAGTTTAAGCACAGGGCTAAGCAACAGTTAGACACCGAGGCTATAAGGCCACACAGCAGTAGTAGGGCAGAGCTTGAGAGGTCAGGGACCATAGCAGGCCTGCCGGATGGAGGGACTGAGTGGAGGCTGACTGGGCGTGGCTCTGAAATAAACTATTGACTCACTTCTATGGACAGCCTGCCTTGAAAGCAGGTGTTTCTTTTTAAAGCCAGATGAAATTATTTCATTTGCTTTCTACTTAAGCAACTAGCAGTCCTTAGCAAGAAGTGAGTGGTCATCTGAAGATGACTCCCACACCGAAGAAGTTAGTTGACACTGATAAAGTTGACATTAAGACTTTGATATTTCCTAAGTTTATTTTTCTGTGGTGATGGTGGTACTGAGGATAGCACCCAGGGACAACTGAGTTTAATTTTAATTGAATAAGTTGTGTCCTAATCATAATCTCTAAGTTCACACTCTCTGGTACAAATGTATTGTGAGCCACATAATTTGTTCATCATATTAGCCTAGCAAGAAAAGCAATCGAAATTACTTTCACTGTTTCTATTTCACCTGTTGTATTCAGCATATTATCCCAGTATATAATCAGTAATCAGTAATGTAAAAACAATAAAGACATTCTACATTCGGTCCTCATCATCTTGAGGTCTGGTGCCTGTTTTACTCATACACATTGTACGTGCGCATTGGCCACCTGAAGTATGGGCACCGGAGTTCAGCTCTGAGTATCACTCCTTGGGCTCTGGCCACATTGTATTTGAGACAGGGCTTCTTCTGGGACCTGGAGTTTGCCAGATTCAGCTAGGCTAGCCGGGAGCTCCAGGGGTCCACCTGCCTCTGCCTCCCCAGTGGTGGGATTGCAAGCACTTTTCACGTGGGTTCTGCGCGTCAAGCACAGGTCCCTATACTAGCAAGGCAAGCGCTTTGCTGGCTGTATCATCCCTCAGCCCCTCTATCACTTTTTGCTCAACGCTTTTCCCTTTTGCCAGATTGTTTGCCTCTAACACTTCACTGCTTTTGACTGAGGAGAGAGGCCTTGAATAGAGGAAGAGATTTTACAGGGTTCGCCTGTGTCTTATTGTTGCAATGGGAAATGTTTCCTGACTCCTGCAGACAGTGATAAAGGGTTTGAGATAGAAAACTGAAGGGCTCACACCCTGCAGTGCCACATTTCCACTATAGTGTAGGACTTTTATTCCCACACAGCTTTTGTAAAATGTCCTGCTCCTAATTGAAAGCTTTTGAAACCTTCATTTTATCAGCTGCACTGCCTCTTTTTATAGCCTCACTTGAGTAAATGGTTTTATGACTAAAAAATAAATAAAAAGAAAATTTTAGAGTAAATTGCTTTTTTTTAGTAAGTAGCAAGTTATTCTTTTTTCTTCAGATTGTTTCCTTTCTTTGTTCCTTTCCTGACTAACTGATGTTTTGTTTATGGTGATTTTTTTAATAGTCCGTTTTCGTGATTTGATTTAAAAATGAACTCTGCCTTCAGTGGCACACTTAGCACACAGACCCCACACATACATTTTCAGCTGTGGGACAGGGGGTGAGTTGGTGTGGTGCGATCTGTTTACAGTTTAGGAATGGTGAGATGACGCCAGAACCTAGCATGTGCCCCAGCAAGAGGACAAACCAGTGCGTTGGGTGCTAACTGCCCACACCTCACTTCACTTCTACCCTGGTGTTAGCCGAGCCTTTCTTTTCCACATGGTATGTTTCACCAAGCATGTATTCTGGTTTTCATATGCTTTTAATTTACATTAAAAATCATACTGGAACAGCTGTCCTATTCAAGGATGATCACTCTGCAGACTCTGCACATTGACCAGTTGTGGGTTCTGTGTTAATCACCATCTGCTACATAAGGAAATCTCTCTGGTGAGAGTTGAGAGATGCATTCATCCTGTGTATAGAGGTTCCATTGAAGATGTGTCACTTAGGGTTGTGAGTCTCACAGACACTTATTCTCTACATTTGAAAGAGTTCTGGAACTCTCTAATGGTCTCCGTCTGTTGCAAAAAAGAAGCTTCTTTGATGAGGGGTGAAAGGTGCACTTGTCTATAAATTCAAGGATGCATATTTAGAATAAAGTAGGAAAAACTCTGCCTCCCACGGCTCAGCGATCATTGTGGAAGAGAAGGTGCAAAGACTGTAAGAGCAAGAGAAGGTGCATGACTACAAGGAGACAGTCTTCCAGACAGCTGGTCAGTTACTCCTATAAACTCCCAGCAATGGTGACGGCATGCACAAGTCCTGTGCAAAAGCTCAAACCAGACAAAATCCCAGTGTAGACATGGAGGAGTGGGTAACAAATCCTAGCCCAACCTAAGGAACTTTTGGCGATGGATGGCTGCTGGGACAGGGAGAGACAGTGTTTTAGAAGGATGGTACCCTTGGTGGGTTCAGTGGATAAACCCACCCTGAAGGATATTTGGGGGTCACATATCAAACTCTATAGACCATGTGTGTATGTGTGTGAGGGTGTGAAAGTATATTAAATTGAGTGGGTGGGGGCTTTAGAGGGAGGTGCAGACAGGGGAGGGGATCTAAATACCATCAAACTATATTGTAAAAAAAAATCAAAAAAGTCAAATTTAAAAATTAAATTAAAATCATATCGAATATGTGGGACATTTCTTTTTGAAACATGGTCTCCACAAGTCCTGAATATGCACTTTCACAACCTCTGTTTTTACTTAACATTTTCAGATTTGCACACACCGACATATATAGATGTAGTTCATTCATCTTCACTGCTATTTAATATTTCATTGTAAAAATATGTCACAGCTTACCCATTTCATTGTTATACATGCAGACTTTTACAGAGTTTGGCCAGAGTGACCTGGTATGTGATATTCTTGTGTGTTTCCTGGAGCAGGTATACAGTACTGTCTCCATTCTGGGAGGGCATGACGAGTTGCTGAGTATCTGGTATTCTAGCTCCAGTCCATGGCTTCCCTTCTGTAGTACTGTTCATCCTTTGGAAATCATATCTCTTACCCCCCAATCCCTTTGACTGTTTTTCAGATTTATTCTTTGTCTTTATTTTTGATAATGACACACTTTGATGGGGTTTTTCTGTCTGGGGTTTATACTACTTCTTAAATTTGTAGCTTGAGTTTTTTGACAACTTTGGAGCATTCTTGGCAGTGCCGCTTCATGTGTTGCTTCTACACCTCTCTCTCTCTCTTCCCTCTGTGACTCCAGTTACACAGAAGTTGGACCTCTTACTCAGCCTGTGTGGCCCTTGTGCTCCTTTCTGATTTTATCCCTCGGTTTCCTTCCTGCTCTGGTCTGGATATTTCCTGCTGCCTGACTTCCCAGTTTTCTGGTAAAGTTTTCCATCTTCTTATACATTTTTAAAGATATTAATTACAGTATTTTGGTGAGTGAGCCTGTCTGTTCTCTCCTTAGTTTTCAGGCACTTAGACCTTTTTCTGTACATATTTGGTAAGTTTTCACTGAATCCTAGATTTTTCATAAGAAATGAATTGCCAGTCCTGCCTGATGTTTTTCCTGAGAGAAGATCTAATGTTTGCTGTCCCATTGGGTGCCCATGCTTTGATTCCCACCTGTGCACACCTCCCCTGCAGAGCTGTTTCAGAGTTTTCCTTGGCATTGTCGAATAGTGATAGCCAAACTTTCCAGAGGAACTTGTGTTTCTGTAGAGCGCAAAGCCTGATACCTGAAGGGAAGAGTCCCTAGGAACAGAAACAATCCTTTTGGGAGAGTAGACAGTGGAAGGGTGGGGGCTGGGGATGGAGAGCCAGTGGAGACTATGTTTACTTCACCTCCTGCAATCCTGAGGGAGGCCCCAAGAAACTCAGTCCTGTGATTGCTCTGTGAAGGCAGGAAAGTGGGTGAATCTTCTTATGAACAAGGGTTATTTTGCTCTTTCCTAAGAAGCCCACTTGGGCCAGTACTTCCATCGTCCTGTCTTTCTTTTAAATTAGAATCGGTTAGGCCCATTAAGTCACCTTTGGAAAGGGTGGTGTTGATGTAACTGGGTTGTGACTACTTCCCACTTCCACTAATCTGGAAATGGCCTTAAACACTAGACTGGACTGAAGTGAAAGCGAGTGATGCTCACTGTCTCCTTGAGTCACCTTGGAGGGTGGGAGGATGGAGATGTGAATGCCTGCAGGAAGGCAACTGGAAATCCAACGGACATCACAGGCAAAGCCAGAGCTTTCTGTAAGCTATTAGGAAATACCAAAGCTTCGAGGGTTTTTATCTTGTTTCTTTGTTTGTTTTGATTTTGGTTTTTGAGACAAAGTCTCACTTTGTAGACCAGGCTGACCTGGAACTCACAGAGATGCACCTGCCTCTACCTCCCAAGTGCTGGGATTAGAGGCGTGCACATCCACACTTGGTACAAGTTTATTTTTATTTTAGCTCACCTGAAGTAGAAACACTTAATTGCATTTTATAAAGAAACACTTAATTCCATTTTATAAAGAACCTTCTTTTGGCCCTTCATTTGAGGCTGGGATCAATCCAGATCTCAGGGAAAATAGACAAGACTTAATTCAAGTACCTTAGGTCTGAGCTACCATCTCTTCCTATCCTACCTCCTAAAGGACAACTTTGTTGTTCTCCAAGACACTGCCTGCAAGTAAGCCTTGGCATGCAAAGCAGGCTCTGTTCCATTCAGCTCCAAACAAGTGAGTTCATTTAAAACTGCTTTCCCAGAGAAGAATACCTTACTCTTACTGGATCGAAGGTGCTGTTGGGAAGACAAGAGGACTTGCAAGGTTGGAAAAGAGGAAGGAAGCCCACCTGGATCAGTGTTGTGATCTTTTTTTTTTAATCCCAGAAACTCTGTTGGGTTTGCCTGTTCTCAGCCTTTCTGTCTTCTCCCGTCGTGTTTGTGTCTGTACATGTCAGCTCCTGGAACATACAGCGGTCTCTGTCAGAACAATAGCTTCTTTCTGGGCCTAGATTTGCTTGACCAGACCAGAGCTGACCATTGCTCTGACCAAGCAAACACTGTAGCTTTGGCTCTTTACACCCTGTGGAAAGCCCTTTTCCATCAGAAACAAGGCAGAAGAGCAGGCATCTTGTCCACAGTTGAGATTTGGAATTGCTGGTCTCTGTCTCCCTCCCAGTGTCAGGCCTATGTGGTCTGGAATGGTGCAGGGTCACCTCAGGATGAACTTTACCATGCTTCCTGTGTCCCTGGGAGCTTGACTCGCTTGTGAAAATAGCTCTGGAGAAAAGTAGCCTCCTGGGATGCAGGGCCAAGGGTGAGGACTGGCTGATGGGGATAAGAAAGGAGTCTTACATTTGCGATCTGGGGAGGGGCGGATGGTGTTAGAGTCCTCCTCCTTGTCCAGCAGTTTTCTGTGTAATTTTGTTTTCAAAACCTGTATTCTTTATCTGTTTCCGTCAGCTACTTTTCTTTGTCAGCTTCGCTTCTTGAAGAGGAAAGATGTATACCTCTTCCAGTCTGTGATCTTCATGGCATTCAGGAAGGGATTTTCCACAGAGATGGTAACAGAATCGCAGTAGAGCTCCCTCCCTAGATGACTCCATATCCAGGAAGCAGTTACATGGCACAGCCTCATTGTGATGCCCATGGTTTTCCCAGTTTCATCTGTAAAGTGGGATGGTCACAGCTGTATTCTTTGGGCTCTTGTGAAGACTGAACCAGCTAAAGCATTTCATAGGTGCAGTCAGCAAAGCAGTACTTGCTACTGGCAAAAGGGAGTATGCCCTTGCCTGATCTGCATCAGACTCAGTCATTTAAAGAAACTGGGGGACAGATCTCTACCAAAATGCCTAGAACCCACTGGGTTTTGCATATCAAGGTTTGTCTTTTGCTGTTGCCTGGCTTTAAAATGGTTCTTTATGATGTCACCCCTCCTTTCTTCCCAGCCTTTTGGCATTGAGATAGGCTTCCAAGATGCATGATTCTTCTCAACTCAAGGTAGAGTCCTGGTATGTCAGGAGAGATGAACTTGTGCTTCTTTCCTATCGAGGAATGCCCCCTCTCTGAATTTTTGTATTTTTGAAATTTTAGTTGATTTGTAAGTAACATGTTGTCTTTCCTTTTTTTCAAAATGGGTACAAGGTGATTCCTGTACTTCAGGATGAGACTTGCAGATTCAGTAGGGGAGCGCGGGGGCGGGGGGGTGCGGGGCGGGCAAGAGGGCACATTAGGAGAAAGGGCTGGCAAGATGACTCAGTGGGCAAAAATATTTACTGTATAAGCCTGATGACCTGAGTTTGATCCTGGACCCTGTGTAAGAGGTAGGAGAAAAATGTCTCCACAGAGTTGTCCCTCTGATCCCCATCCTTCCACAGTGGTGTACATACACACACACCTCAATAGTAATAAAGTTAACTTTAAAAAATTAAAATGAGCAGAATGTACAGTAGTTACCCTTTGAGTCTCACCTGAGTGCTTTTCTAGCTAGAGTCTCACTGGGTAATTCTGTAGGCAGTATCCTTTGCCCCAGGGTTGAAGACACAATTCCTAAAGACAGGGCCTATCTTCTCAGTTCAAGCAGCCAATCCTATGGCAGAGGAGTCCGTGTGCCTCCCAAGAGTGGCGCTGATTCACCCACTTAGGTGAGCAGAGGGAATTTTTTCTGATAATCTGGCTCAGCACTCACACATGAGCCTTTGATACACACGGCAAGCCTTGTTAGGAACACACAGCTGTTTGGAGCCACTTTCAGCTGTCCTCTGTGCATATCGTAGGATCCTTAAGGGTGAGTGCCAGAAAAGCCTCCCTGCAGTGCGTATAGCCAATGAAAGACCAAGTTCTATGAACAGCTGCATTTAAAGTGGCACTTTGTGCCATTGAGACAGCTCAGTGGGAGAAGGCACCTGCTGTCAAGTCTGGCAACCTGAGTTGGATCCTTGGGACCCACAAGGTGGAAGGAGGAAGCCAACTCCTGCAAGTTGTCCTCTGACCTCCACATACACACCATAGCACACACACATATACACCCCATACAATAAATAAATTTAACTTAAAACAAAAATGAAAAGCAAAGAGACACCTTGCCAACATAATTCTTATACTTGTTGTGGAAAAACACTTAGGACTTGACTGAACCTCGTCTACTGGTCTGTTATTGAAAGTCAGTCTCCCTGTGCCTCTCTTCTGTGCTTTCAGCCTTATAGCAAACTCTCCCAGTCCTTTTTAAAGAAAAAGCCAAATCCTATTATGGAAGTGCTTCAAACCACTCTGAGCTTCCGGATTAATCTGAAACAACATCTGAGTTCATAACTGGGTCACAGATGCAGAACAGCAGAGAATCTTGCCAGTTCAACTGACGTGTGCCTCGGGCCAGTTAAGACCTCGGCACAGGTTCCAGGCTGGACCTTGTTGCATGCCTTTAGACCTTGTGCTCTGAGATAATCTAGGTGGCTGTGGATAACTTTGTTTCTTACTGAAAAGAAGTGGCTGTGGCCTGATAAGTGTTTGTCCGTGAAATGGCAACAACACTGGACACATCCCAGTGCGGGAGGGCCTCAGGGTTCCAGAGAACAGGGGAGGGAAAGCGAGGTCACTGGCTTGGAGGTGCTGCTAAAGTTAGAGTGTCAGGCCAACGTTCAGATGTCTTTATTGTTTTTATTCAGTACTCCCTGCCTGCAGTCTTCACCCTGAGGACTGTATAGAGCCCATAGCCAAGTAGAGCTGGAAAAGCTCGCTCTACTTCTAGTGGATGGAAGTCTGGGATCCAGAAATGCCTCCATTTCACCAAACCCTGACTTGTTCTTTACCTTTTGTCTTTAATGTTCACACTCATTTCCCCCGCCCCTTAACCCTTCGCCCAGGTGGAGACTGGCTGTGTGAGTCCCCTCTTTCCATGACAGACAGTTACCAGTTTGGTGGGGGAGCAGTCATAATTTCTTTTAACTCTTCCCTGTTCACAAGTATTGGGAAAAACAAAAAACAAAAAACAAAAAACAAAAACCTTCAATATAAAGATAAGACTCACAAAATACTTTTCTGAGTGCTTGCTTTTTTCTGTGTTCTTCATTTGTTTTGTTTGTGCCTAGTGCTGAGGATTGAACCTAGAACATTGTGCATGCTAGACAGTGCTGTACCACAGAGCTACATTCCCAGGCCCAGAATGTTTTTTATTTTGACTGTTTTAATGATACTGAACAAAAGGAAATGCTTAAGACTTATCTTGAAGCAAGGTTTCCTGCTATCTACTAGCAGAGTTAAAAAATTACTCTGAAGCTTAAAGCCCCAAACTGCTTCTGAGAAAGTTGTTAAAATGGATGACCAAACACTGGGCTCTGCATTCTGCTTTAATTACCTGCTGAACCCCTTGAAATAAACCTCTAAAGTAGAAAGTGTCTGCGTCCTGTGGAAGGGATGAGCTGAGATTCAGGCAAGCCAAGTGGCTCTCGCCGTGTGGGCTGTCGGTGACAGGCAGACTCCCCTGCTCTGCTCCTGCATGCTGGCCTCCAGCATGGTGGCAGCACACAAAGCCCCTCCACCCTACAGGCGCAGCATGGACATGGGAGCTCTGTTGTGTCCTGGACAGTGCTTGGCAGACTAGGAGCCATTCTGGTAGCTGGCTTACAGCTGTACAGCCTTGCTCCTGGATGAAAATAAAACCTCTCCCTCACTGCAGAGCCCTGTCATCCTTCTCCTGCAAAGTGCGGTCACCACTTGCCCTGGTGACAAGGAAGATACTGTCACCAGCAATTTGCCTTGGTGTAGCAAGATTTTAAAGAGGAACTTTCCATTAGGTAAATAACTGAAAGGAGAACCTCTGAGAAGGGGGAGAAACTGAACCCCAAGCTCCTGTTACACTGACCAAATACCTCTGGCACCCCATGCTTGCTCAGTGTGGTAAAAGGTCAGGAAAACTGACAGACAAAACAGAGGGACACAGTGTGAATATTTTCCCTTGCACCATTCCAACATCTACTTAAATTTCTGTTTTATAAAATCAGCCGTGTAGAGCCAGGCCCCAGCCCAGGCTAGCTCACAGTGTCCCTTTGTGTATGGACAATGGGATTATTTTTGGAAGGTGGAGTGTGTGTTAGCTGTTCAGGAGAGCTGGCATCTTGAAGTACTTCTGAGGTTTTTACCCCCTTGCTGAAAAATACTGCTTTATAGAAGTTAATGACTTTGGACTGTGTCCAAAATTCACAAGCGTGGCGAGTGTTGAAGCCTCATCTAAAGAAGGGAAATGGCTGGAAGTGCACCAGGAGGTTCTGAAGGACATTGTTCCTGGCCCTTTCATCTTAGGCCGAGGTTCACTTGAAGCTTTAAGTATTTTCGTAGATTTGAACTTGCTACAAAATGAGCTAGCTCAACTTAACTCTGCAAATCCCCCTCTGGTGTGGAGGTATCGATTATAACCAGAGTGACAGCTTTTCCACAGAGTGCCTCCCAGATGCCAGTCACTTTCCCACTGCCTGCCTGGCACACACTCCACTCCAAAGCTTTTAGGCCCATCTGCAAACAGCATGCACCCGGCTGGCGGAGACTCTGCCAGATGCCTGATGGAATCCGGTTACTCTCATGTTGCAGTTCAGACAGCTCAGTACTATCTTACTGAGTGGCTTTTCTGTGTCTGCTCTGTGGTAAATGCCACAAACTTGTTATCCAGTCCTTAGGGCATCCTCCAAAGTGATACTTTATCCCCATTTGGGGGCTAAAAGTTAAGGCACTCGTCTACCATTTCTCAGTTCTTGGATGTCATGGACAGAGTTTGAACTCTTAGACCACAAAAACCTCTCTAGTAGTCAAGTTGAACTTGTGCCTTGAGGACTTTTAGCCTTTTCACTGGTGCCTCTGAGAGTCACTCTCCTTTGAACGCTGTGAATGTCAGCTTCCAGGATTCATATGTTAAGACAGTGGGGCAAAGAGGTGAGGTGACTATGTCCCAGGTCAGCCAGGTCACTCCATCTGTGATACTGGAGCTCTTGTGGGTGTCTCTACCCTGTTCTGATGATTTCCTTAAAAGCTGAGGACATGCTGAAGTAATGCTTCCCAGCCTCAGAGAACATAAAACCTTGGGAACCTTGATGAGTGATCCAGGAGCCCCTCCCTCTACAACCTGTGGCTACTTCCACTGTCTGTGAGGGAGAAGCAGTGATGGATGTGTTTTATCTACTGGCTGGGGTGGGAATGAGAGGTGAATTTAGAGATGAGCATGTTCCAGGTGAAGGAAGCCACTGCCTTGACCATTGTACCCGTCATCTGTCCAGCTTTGGTTTCTGTAAAATGTTGAGAGCTGATTGACCTCCCATCAATACAGGTTTGGATAGATCACAGATTTCAACTCTCAAAGCTTCTTCTCATTGCTAGGCACAGTGCTAAATGCCTGTAATCCTAGCACTTGGGACATGGAGGTGGGAGGATCAGGAGGTCAAGGGCAACATGGGCCACATGAGACCTTGCCCTCAAACCAAACCAAACCAAAAAGCTTCTTTCAAAGACAAAAGACTTTAATATTAATAGCCCGTTAAGATTTCTACACTTAACTCACCAGAGACAAAGGCGGGCTAGCACAGGTGATTCCTTATAGGCAGAGAAGTCAGAACAGTACATTGAGTAGGGTGAGGCATAAGACACCTAGCCAGGAAGAGTGGTGCATGCCTACAGGCCGGGCAACAGAGTGAGGCTATATCAAAAACCAAACAAAAAGTGAGTCATCAGAGAAGCATTTGGAAGTGAGACTGATCTCTCCTTGAGTCGCCTTGGGTCTCTTAGGTGCTGCCTATGTACAGAGCACACCTAGGAAGCTGTGGTACCGGATGCTGGGGCAACTGCAGCAGAGCCAGGGGGCTGTGACACTTCTGACAC
Organism: Eospalax fontanierii; assembly: GCA_035773235.1. Taxonomy (NCBI): domain Eukaryota; kingdom Metazoa; phylum Chordata; class Mammalia; order Rodentia; family Spalacidae; genus Eospalax; species Eospalax fontanierii. The sequence goes on from CM069553.1 coordinate 8,799,219, forward strand.
GGGTTCCCTTAAGGCCCTTGAATAGCTGGTTTCACTGAGGGGAGTTGGCCGGAGGAGGAGTCACATTGGGCTTTTTTCCTCTATGATTCCCCATGTTTTCTTAGGGAGAGAAAAATGGGTGTGTGTCTTCATCCTGGTCAGTGACCGGGTATAGGTAAAGGAGTCTTCATATAAGCTCTCTTCCCAGGACTTCTCTCTTCTCGAGTTGAGCAAGGCCCTGAAGGTAGCCTGGGCCTCCTGTAGATACGCAACACTGATACCACATGACTGACCTCACCACCTCTGGGGCCTTGCTTGGCCCATGGGTGTTTTTGTCCAGACCATGGGTGAAGAGCTCAGGCAACTTACATGAGTCCAGAGCACATAAGTGACTCTTTGACCTTTTCCCACATTTCTTCCTGTCTGGATTCCTGAGTGCTGGAGGTTTACGCTATGGGTCCTCTGTGCTGGCTGATTCATGTACGTAATTGCTGTCATTGCACGGAGACTGGCAGCTCTAGGAGAATAGGAACTGAGGCTGATGTCTGTATCCTCAGCAGTGCCTAAATCCACGTGGGACCTCCTGGTCCGTGCTTTTTAAAGACATTCAGCCTTGGCTCATAGATTGCTCGCATCAGAGCTGGAGAAGATTTTGGAAATCAACCCACTGCTCTAACCTCTCTCTTTAAAAACTCATTCTCAGAGCTTTTATTTATCTCCTTTAAAGAGTGGGTTTTTAAATGTTAAACCGTAGTGACATTGCCCACAATTTTAAACCTTTGAAAAAGGTGTTTCTCCTTGGACGAGTAGCCACAAACAGTAAGAATGCTAACTGGATACCACACCACAACTACCATTACCTATCTTCTAGCCCCATGATAAAGTCAGTACTGTCGCCCATCCCCACTGCAGAGGGTTTAGATCCGTGGATCTGAGTGCTGTGGTGGCTCTCAGGTGGGCTGACTACAAAGTCCAGACTTAGTGACATCACATGGTGCCTCTCATTGCCCTAAAAAAAATAAATAAATAAAAATAAAATAAAATAAAAACTGTAAAATAAGCTCCCATTAGCTTTATCCTGTTAGTAACCATAGAGTGATGGAGAAGGTGAGGCAAAAAAAGCAAACTGTGATAGTAATCCAGCTCCAGGAAGCATGACAACATACCCTGGGTCAAATAAGTTTTTGAGCCCAGTGAGAGGATTGAGTGTTCCCATAGCTAGATCAGGAACCACTGATGCGCATAGCATTCCTATCCCTTCCTCTGTTCAGAACTCACCTGTCATTCATGTCAAGAAACCTTGAAAATGATGGTTTCCAGGGCAAATCTGATCTGTGTTATACCTACCCAGCAGCCTCCCTCCAAATCAGAATGAAAAGAGTCCCCAGATGTCTGCCCAGTATCCTGGGTCCTCTAGACTTCCCAGTGCCCTGGTCCTTCAGGCTATCCAGTCAGTAGCTTGGGTCCTGCAGGCTGCCCAGTGTCCTGGTCCTGCAGGCAGGCTGTCTCTGGTCTTTCCATTGAGCTTTATATCTAAATAACATTCCTGTGAGTTTTCTAAAAGGTTAGTCCTGGGTCATTGGCACTTAAGCCACTTGTTTTGGTAGATCCTTCCTGAGAAGGTTAATTATATATTTGATACCCTCCTCTTTTTATGCCTGAATGATGATGATAAGTACCTTGTGGTTTATTAACTGTCATGTTAAACCTCTTCAAATTGTCTGGTGACAAAACAGGATTTTATGTCCTTTTTATTCAGCTTTGATGGATGAGACAGCTTCTCTGGTTAAAGTATGCTGGGGTAAATAAAATCCTCTGATTTGTGGGGGAGGATAGGTTTGTACTTGAAGTCATGGGTTCAAGTTTGCTGTTAATTTTTTTACCCACTTCCTTCTCTTCTTTTGGTAAATGGAGAGCTGGGCACCTGACAGGCACTTGGTAATTGTCATATGAGTGAAAAAAAGACATAATTTCAGGGTGATTGCTCCTTTCTTATTTTTTTTGCAGTAAACCAGTGCTTTGTGCATGCTAGGCAAGCACTTCACCTCTGAAGTACACCCTGAGCCAAACTCTAGAGCAATAGTCTGACATACGTCCTGTTTTGAGATTCTTAGAACAAAGAATCCCACATATTACCTCTTCTCCCCCAAGGCCACTTTGTTGCAACTTTAACCTGTTTTTTATTTGTGTGTGTGTGTGTATGTGTGTGTGCACGCATGCATGTGTGATATATGTCTATGGGTATGTGTGCCTATGTATGCACACAGAGACCAGAGGAGGAGGTATCCTGCTCTGCCATATACTACCATATTCCCTTGAAACGGGTACTCTCATTGAACCTACAGATATTCTGGAAGCCAGAAAACCCTGCTAATCCTGCTGTCTCTGTCTCTCCCCCTCAGCACTGGGGTTATAAACTTACGCTCAGCCCTGCCCAGTTTTTTCATGAGTGCTTAGGGCTAAGAACTCAGATCCTTGTGCTTGCAATACAAGCACTTTTATCTGCTAAGCCATCTCCCCAGTCCCTATGTCTTTAACTTTTCAGTAAATTTTCAAGGGTGTAGGTGGAGTAGCTCATATCTATTCTGTGTTCAGGCACAGAAGTCTTTCAGATTTCTGGGTTTTCCAGCTTTAGAAATATTTAATTTGTGTAATGAGATTTCCTGGGAAGGAGACCCAAGTGTAAATATGAAATTCACTTGGGTTCTGTGTGCACCTCACACCTGTAGCCTGAAGGTAACTTCATACAGGTTTGATGCACCTGCATCTTGACTGCAGCCCCTCCCATGGGGTCGGGTGTGAAAGGGATTTTTCACCTGTAGTGGTATATCAGCGCTCAGAAAGCTTCAGATTTAGAACATCTTAGGTGTACACTTTTTGGATTCAGGGTGCTTGGCCAGTGTTATAGAAAGTAAATGCCATGAGGGAATTTTTATAGTAGCTTTGCATTCTTGTTGAGAGCCTCTCTGCTAGGGCAGACAGTGTGTGTGTGTGTGTGTGTGTGTGTGTGTGTGTGTGTGTGTGTGTGTGTAAAATAATTCAGTTACTCTTTCTGTATTCACTATTTATTAGCTAGGAGCAAGGGATGGTATTTATTTAAAATAATTAAAATAGTAAAAATAATGTGGAGGCTTTAAGACTCTTCTTTCATTTTAAATCCATTCCAGTTTGCTGGGACATTATCAGATGGCTTAGGGAAGACGATGGACAATCGGCACCAGTCAGAGCGGGAATATATCCGATATCACGCTGCCACAAGTGGAGAGCATCTTGTGGCTGGCATCCATGGCCTGGCTCACGGTAAGTCACTTGAAGTTGGGCTGAGGAAGAATGCCGCTCCTCCCACTGCCCCTCCCAGTGTCTGTGCACGCATTGGAATGCGAGGAGGAAGGAGAAGGCCACAGTAATGGAGTCCTAGCTTGGTGTCTTGGTGTGCCTGCTGCTTCCACACTTCTCTCGATCCTCGTTGCAGTGGAAAAGTGATGGCTGGGGAGCAGCAAGGGCTGCTCTCCAGAGTGTTGCACATATTGCAGCTCTGCCCTGTTCTCTGTTCCCATTCCTGAGGTGGCATCAGGTGTAATCCAATGAACCTCCTCCTAGAATCTGGAGCTGTTGTTTGAGAGTCTGTCTTCGGATGGTCAGATGGTAAAGTGTGGAAAAAGCCAGGTGTGGTGCTATGTGCTGATGCAGAGACAGGGAGATCCCTGGGGCTTGCTGGCCAACCAGCCTAGCAGAAGCAGGGAGACTCACGTCCTGTTGAGAGACCTACTCTCAGCAACGACAACAACATGAAAAGTAAGGTGGATGGCTCCTAGGACTGACAACTGACCTCCCTTACATGCAGCCTGCCTTCTGCTCATTGCTCATTCCTTCCAGACACTGAGATGTGCAAGTGGCTGCTGGCTGAGGCCTCGATGGACGGGTTACAAGGCCAGTGATAGCAGACATGTCACCTCAGAGTTGGTTTGAGTCCTGACTTCTAGTGTTTCAGTTCTTACCCATTTGTCTCTTTGTTACATTTTTTCAGCAGATTCTAGGTGTGGCATTCAGAGTCTTTGGAAATACAATCCCAGCCCATTTCTTTACCAGTGTCCCAAGTACTATCCTATAGTCCCGCTCCCAAGTCCTTGCTCACTCACAGTCCTGTCCTTCCCTCCTCTTCTTCCCTCCCTTGTCTTCTCGGGCTCTACGTCCCCACTCAAATGCAGTTTCCAAGCTCCATTGCCCTAGTAGGAATTAATGACAGCATACCTATGGCAATCTCAATTGGCCATGTGACCAGTATGTGTGGCTTGCTGTCAGGTAGACTGAGTACCAGGAAGGCAGAAGGTCATCTCAGATTACCTGGCTCAGAGCTCTTCCTCAACAGATGGTTAGCAAGTTGAACTATTTGACCCAGATCCTAGGAATCCTGTGATGCTCTGGCAGTCATCCAGACTGACCGCTCATGATTATCTACATTTGAAAAAATATAGATGATACAGATAGCAGAAATCATATTTCTTACATGCTTAAGAGGCAGTGTTTATTATAGTGGGGGATTTGGATGAAAATGTCTTTGCTTTCCTGAGGCTGCTCAACTATGAAGGGAGTGAGTCCCAAGCGAACATTAGACTCTATAGATGTAAAGTTTGGCCCAGTTAATCTGTTTATGGATTTTAAAAGTTCAGTTTGGAATAATCCTTTAGATTTAATAGTTTGTAACAATAATACAGTAACTATTAGATGACTATTTTAATCAAAATTAAATACTTTTCTATTTCTAATTGTCATCCTCTCCTGTGAGAAATGGCTGGCCTCACTGTTTTAGATGAACACAACCATGTGCTAAGAATATGGATGTTCTGTTCAAAGTTGCAAAATCACCTCCAATCAAGAATTGTTCTCATGATGTACACACCCTCCCCAGAGCCAGATAGGCCAAGCTAAGCTCAGAAGCAGTGGCCCACCTCATCCAGAGAGGACCTTTTGAGCTCTGGGCAATATGAAGTCAGTATCCTCTTCAGAAGGAAAAGACTTTCACACGGTAACAAGAGCCAGGACCCAATCAGTCTTAGTTTAAAACAGAAGTCCTGGGGTAGATAAGATGGCCCAGTTGCTAAAGGTATTTGCTGCCTACCCTTGACAACCTGAGTTCTGTCATCAGGCCACACATGGTGGAAGTAAGGAACATATCCCTACGTGTGCCTGCAAACACAGATAATTCCTACTTGCCCTAGATCCATCAAAGTGTGTCTCTCAGGTCCTAGTCATTCTGCCAGGAATGCTGTTCAAAAGTCAGAACAGGGGTATCGCCTCCCTGGAGCAACAGGACCCTGAATCTGAAAGGAGTGCTATGACTTGTTAGTACATTCTCGCCCAGTAGATTTCCTTTCCCAATTTGTCTCACTAGAGCTGAAATGTGCAGAGAGCTTCCTCACACCCCTACTGTTAGAGGGTAAACATTCTGTGAGTGTCCTTGGCCCAAGTCCTGGAAATGCTCCCTGGACAGGACTTGCCTCTTCCCTGAAGTGCCTATGACCTCTACAGCCTTTGCCAACTTGTAGCCATTTCTAAGTCTCTTCCAGCCATCACCGTCAGCCGTCAAAATGTTTGAATGCCTTTTTGACTCATGTCATCTTTTGAGCTGACCCTCCAAGGGTCCTGGTTTCCAGCTACTTGGGGTGCCTCCATGAAGGCTGCAGGCCTTACTGGAATGGCCTTGCAAAGCATGCAGTGTTACTCAGCCATGCCACACATTTGGTGGTACTGGCTGGCCTCATGGCCTAGTGTTCATGGGAAACTGAAAACATGTTTTTAGTTCTCTCTCTCTCTCTCTCTCTCTCTCTCTCTCTCTCTCGTGTGTGTATGGTGTGCATGCCTTATGTTTCAGAAGATCTTCAGACCTTTCCCCAGACCCCATTTTTCTAATTTTCTGTTGCTTTTTCGCATTCTCTGCATCTTTTCTCTGTTGCCCGTACACTGCCCAAGATCTGGAACTGAAGGGGATGGAAGTGAGGGAGGGCCATTGTTAACTTCCCAATTTTTTCTATGACTGACTGACTGGCTGACTGACTGCTTTTTGGTTTTTTGAAGCATGGTTTCATTTATCCCAGGCTGGCCTTGAACTCACTATGTTACTGAGAATGACCTTGAATTTCTGCTCCTTTTGTCTCCAGAATGCTAGAATTATAAGCATGTGTCACCACACCCTGTTTTATGCAGTGCTGGGGAATTTTTGGTTTTGTCCTTGCCCAGGTGGCACTAACCTTTATTTTTCTCACTAGGTATCATTGGTGGATTGACCAGTGTTATAACTTCAACAGTGGAAGGTGTGAAGACAGAAGGGGGTGTCAGTGGCTTCATATCTGGTCTTGGCAAAGGACTTGTTGGCACTGTGACCAAGCCAGTGGCAGGTGCCCTGGATTTTGCATCTGAAACAGCCCAGGCAGTGAGAGACACGGCTACACTCAGTGGTCCCAGGTCAGTGGTCATGTGGTGAGATGTCTCCACTTTTGAGCCCAGGCTTGAGGCTTCTCTAATCCACAGTGATGTGTTTAATGATATACTTTCTGCCTCCATTAGTTGCTGTATGATCTGAATACATGCAAGAGAAATGTCTGATCTGCCTAATACAAAGATATGGAAACAAGACACAAAATTGTGGCTTGAGGGAGTGGTAGGACACTCCTATAGGATCAGTTCTTGGGAGGTAAAAACAGAGGATCACGAGTTCAAGGTCATAGCAAGTTCAAGGCTAGCCTGGACCACACAAAAACAATCTCTGACTCCCCCCCCTCCCCCACAAAGTGGCATGAATTTTTCCCAAAATAGGTAAAGTAATACTATGTTTGATTTTTTTTTTTTATTATTATTATTAGAGAGGTCAAATATAGAATTGTATCTTTATGAGCTTCCCAAGCTAACTATACCTGCTTGAGCCTGTCAGTTTACTATAGACTGCTGGTCTTTACTCGTAGATTCAATATAGTTTTACAGTCCATGCAGTTGTGGTTCACCATATGGGTTGTTCCTTCTTACTCTTCCTTCCAGTCAAAAATGCTAGCCAATCCTCCAGCCTCATTAAAAGAAGTTGTCCCTACTCCCACAAGCAAGTTTGTCGTTCTGCTGTGGGATGCTGTCTTGTCCTGACACCAGCCAGGACCGGAAATCAAAGAATGCCCAAGCGGCACCAGATCCCACAGAATCTAGCCACTTTAACTTAGGTATTTGATAATGGCCTATTTTAGCCTCCTTTCTCCAAAGAGCCCAGTTGAGGGTACTTAGCAACAAAGAGTGTAATGAGGACTGCTATTCTTAACCAGGCGAGATTTTACTAAGTCCAGAGGGAGCTCACTGCATGGATAGTGGGTGAAGCAGTTTGCCTGTTTAGAAGGCTAGGCGAGGCCCTACCCACACTCTGTTGCTCCCTCAGTAGGATTCAAATGAAGGCAGCCCCAATTAAAATGAGTCCCTTTGTCTGTCACAGGGAATCTCAACAGTGACACATTGCTGTAGTGAGGAAGTATTTACGATTATAGACTGGGACTGTGCAATGTGTTCTGCCAGAATGTCTTCCATCTAGAAGCAGCTGCTTTAAAAAGATGGGCGAGGGGTGAGGACTGTGGCATTTACTTTAGTGAAGCTACATTCTATTCTCAGATACAAAGCTAGAACAGCCCTGGAGTATATTTTGAGGCATGTGTGCTGTGGTAAGGAGGGCGGGCAGTAGAAAAAACCTCTAAAGTATTTTTAGCCGGGTTTTTATTTCTGTTGAAAGCCCAAGAAGTCTACCTCCAGCGTTTTCTTAAGACATCAAGGCCCAACAAAGTGTAAGGACAAATGGAGACCCCTGAGAAATTCCCCAAGAATAAGCCTGATTTTTAAAATTCCCAAATGGGATTGGTCTGTTTGCTCAAAATGATTTAAAGGAGATGGAGTCATGGCTCAGGGATTAACAGTGAGTACTGCTCCTGTAGGGGATCAGAGCTGGTTCCCAGCACCCTTGTGGAGTGGCTCACAACTACCTGTAACTGCAGCTCCAGGGAACCCATCGCCCTCTTCTGGCCTTCATGGGCACTGAACTTACATGTACACAGAACCCCTACACACACATTCACATATAATCTCAAAATAAAAATAAATCTTAAATAAAGTTATTCTAGGTTGTAAAGGTTAATGTGTTGGCTAGAAAGAAATCATTTGAACTTTGTGTGCTGCCAATTTGGAATCCTCTGTGAGGTTTTATATTCTTTCTAGGAGTACGAATCATGTCGCCCTGGTAGCTGCAGGAATAGAAATAGCCTTGTCATTTTTACAAATTGTTCAGCACTTCCACAGAAAGTTTGATTTAGTGTCATCCAGTTTGTATCTTGTCATTCATCCACTTCTAGTCAGTAAATGTTGATTGAAAATTTCCTATGAACTCTGAGCTAGGAATACAGCAGGAAGTAAGACTGTCCCAAGCTGATGATTAAATCAGGCCAACAGACTTAAAACAACCACATAAAGGCCAGGTATGGTGGCACATACCTTTAATCTCAGCACTTAGGATGCAGAGGCAGGTGGACCTCTGAAATCAAGGCCAGCCTGGTCTACATGGCAAGTTCTAGATCAACTGGGGCTACAAGGAGACTCTGTCTTAAAAAAATATATGTGTGTGTATGTGTGTGTCTATGTCATTATTGACAGAATGATGCTAGATAACCCTAACCCAGAAGTGATAGAGTCAGGGAAACAGGAGGATAGCTAACCTGGGAACCTGAGGAGTCAAGACATGCCTGTCTTCTGGAGATGAAGCCTGAAGTGCAAGTGAGATTGACCAGGTAAAGGGAAGAGGAAATCCTGTTCCAGAGAAAAGGGAAGCACATAGAACAGACCAAGTGCAATGAACTTTTGAGGCTCAGGCATTGCCCTGGCCTCCTGCCTGGCTGCTCCCACTCATCTTTGAGTTTCACTGACAAGTGGTTCAGAAAGTCTCAGGCCTATCCATAGCCACACAGCTGGTTGGAAACAGTAAAGCCAGACTTCGGCATCCCACCCCAGCTCAGCCTCCAGCCACGACACTCACTAGAAACAAAGCACAGAACTAAGTGCTGAGCATGTGGGCTGGTGGACACGGGACACTCAGATGAGAGGTTGTCAAGCTTTTGTTTGTCTCTCAGGCCCTGTGGGCCAGTAAGTGGGAATGCCATGCAGCCATGCCCACTGTGAATCAATCACTGTGACCTTTATTGCACTGAAAAGGTGGGATGGGGTCTTCTGAAGGGCCAGGCAGTAGCTCTTTCACCAGGTTCCCTTTGTGTGTTTGTCTAGGTCCAGGTTATTAATGAGAAGCCATGTGTTAGAGAGAGGAGAGCACTTGACCCAGAAAACAGGAGGTTAGAATCCCAATGCCCTTACTTATTAGTCCTGAGCTTTTGGTCAGATTTCTAACCTGTCCATAGCTCGGCTTTTTTCGTCTGTAAGTGAGGGATGAAATGTACCTGTGTGTTTGTTGTACTTGGTATCCCATTGGACGCACCTAACAGCAGGGTTGGTTTGACCTGAGCTTTTAAGGAATTTCCGGAGAGCAAAACCTAATTCCACGTCTCAAGGGTTTGAAGCCCAACCAGAGTTATTTTTAATGTAGAAGCTATGAAGAGCTACAAAAGTGCTGGACAGTATTGTGTTCAGGTCCTATTAAAGGAGCACAGAGCTCTCTGCAGGTGGAGAAATGTGTCCTTATCTCCAGGGGTTGTTCCAGTGACATCGAGCTTTCTCTGGAACATACTGGCTCTACCCAGGATAAATGATCCTGGCTTCTTGGAAGTGAGCTCTAACCATCTCCAACCATCCTGGTTGATTGAACAGGATCCAGGGGGTTACTCAGGGTTTTTCCCCACTGTTTAGACAACAGAGACTAACAAATGATTTGAAGGGATTAGAAGTGAGATTCTGACCGAGGACTGACCCGAGCCTAGGGACCACGCCAGGAACAGAACCCAAGAGTCCAAGAGTTCTGCCCCTGAGTCTGTACTTGGAAGAGATTTTCTGCTTCCTTTGCCATATTTCATCCAAGCAAAGCTTAGATCTTAGCATCCATGTTTTAAATGACCCAACTTTTGACTAGATGATAGCAAAATAAGCCATAAAACTGTGAAAGAATACTCTTTCCAGTAATCCATCTGAGCTGTAGCCTTACAGGAAACACTGGCTCCTTTTTGTGTTTATTTGAACACGGTCTTATTTATAGCCCACCCCCCCCCCACCCCTCGTTAGTTCTTTCAGATTAATACTTCCAGGTTCCTTTCCTTGTCAGAGTGTGTGGGTATTCCACAACGACAGCCACCTAACTTTCGTCCAGTGTTTCCATGCACTCTCATAGTCCTTAGGAAGACAGGTAGGGGCAGAGAGAAGAGGGCAGAGGACAACGGAGCCTCTGGCCCTGGCATCCGTGTCTCTTGACTTGCATCTGCCACTTCGTTTGTTAACTATACAAGTACGTGTGATTTAGAATCAAAACAGGAAGCTTTTTCCGATGCAGCATTCTGCTGGCTCATGTTGCATCTTCTGGTCTACATGTACTGAGCCACATTTGTCTGTTCCCAAGTAAAGTTTATGAAAATGGCAGCAATGCAGCCATACTTGTGGTACCATTGACCCCATGTGAAAGAGCCTGCTGCCGTCCCAAGCAGACCAGGCCGAGCAGGACAGCCAGCCATGTGAGTGCTCCGTTCTCTACATGAGTATAGTGGTACCGAGGGCAGTATTGGGAAAGACTCTGGTAGAATGCTGTGTAGACTGGGGCAGCTGTCTCACAGCAAGGCAGCACTGCCCCAAAGAAGAGAATCATTCGCCCTCGGCCCACACTCGCTTTCTTTGCAGACTTTGGGGAACACTGCCTGCAAGGAAAATAACAGACAAGAGATTTATGATACTGGGTCCTGAGGTTTCCTCCAAAATATTTCTTCACCTTTTTAGTCAAAACCCAAAAAGGCAGGAGAAATGGGAGTTGGCAGAACTTGAAATACTGAAACCAATTTAGCAAAGCCCAGGAGTGCTAGGCTTATCTGGCTATTTAGGTTAGATAAAGAGGAAGAGGGTTTGAAGAATGATGATAGATCAGTGTTTAAGGGTATAGCCATCAGGACGGTGGTGCTCAGGAATCCCAGGACCCTGTACTGTGCTGGAGGGTAGAAATTCCCGTTGCTTGAGAGCTTTTTTGGGGGGTAAGCCCTGGGCTGATTTCAAAAAAGGATTTATATGGGGTATATTTGACTTTTTCAGTAAAAACATTCCCAAGACACCACCCAAAATTTATTAATGACATTCTGTTAATGGCTTCCTGGATGGGAAACTGAAACTGCCTTTCTTAAGGAAAAGTCCTTTTTGGTACAGTGCTTTGTACTTTAACCCTGACTTTCAGGATAAATGGGAAAAACCCTCTTGTGTTATAGAGCAGTCAGGTTGGACAGGCCAAAGGAAGCCGACAGAGAGGAACCTACCCCCAGCGTCTCCTTGTTCTCCTTGTTCTGCAGCAGCACTGCACTTGTCACTCTGTCCTGGAAGTAGCCATGTGTAGTGTGTGGTATAGCACTGAACACACCTACTGAGTTGATTTGACCTGAGCCTTTAAGGGATCCCCAGAGAGCAAAACCTACCAAAAATGAGGGTGTTTGTGCTCTCAGTTTCCCCTCGTGTTCCTGCTGATGCGGAGAAGGATAGACCAGTACCCTTATCTGTATGGACAAGGCCAGAATTTCTTTGAAAGTTCCTGTTTAAAGCTGTAATGACTCCTGTGTGTTATTCCATGTTTGTTTAAGAAGGAAATGTTTTCAATTGCCACCTAGTAAAAGTAACCCTCAGGAAGATGTACCATGTTATCCTGCAGCTGTCATCTCTCAGTCATTTAAGTTCAACCATGTATCCAAATGAGTCCTGCAGGCTATGGGAGCTGGGATATGGATGTGGATATTGATAGGGTTAAAGCTGGAGCTGTTTGTGTTCAGCCCTAAAGTCTGGGTCTTGTCTTTAGGTGTATCTGTGTATTGACCTTGGATCCATCTGCTGCTGGGGCAGGGAATGATAACAAGTATGTTAGGAATCTCGTATCCACAAGGCCAGACCATTACTGTTGCATCCAAAAGGAGGGAAGGGACACTTCTGTGTCTCCTCTGTTGTTCACAGGGGAACTAGCTAGCTGTGATTTCATCTGCCTTCTGCTAACCTTTGCATGTGTATACAGAGCCGTGGGTCCTCACTTCCTGATCTTGCTAGACCAGGTCCCTTCAGAGAAGGTGTGCAGGTGGTTGGGTCATTTTCAGTCTTCCCATCCAACCCCCAAGCAAAGCCGAGAGCTATGAGAGATGGTGGTTGTCTCCAGGGCTGAGCTCAAACTGAAAGGATTACAGAAGATTTTTTTTTAAGAAACATCTTAACAGACCTTCATGCCTTATAAGTCAAAATTCCCTCACAGGAACACAAGTAGAGAAATCTTATTTTCTGAGACAGACTTCTTCCCTCTTGCTGAACTCTAAATTCCTCACTCCCCTTCACTCAAAAGGCCCCAGACAATGCCATCCTCATTATGGCATAACTTATGGAAAGCTCAGCTCCATCGCAGAAAAAGAAAGGCAGAGTGTATGTGTTCTGCTCACATGGATCTGAGAAAAGCCTTCCATTTCTGAAATCCCATGACTCATTTTTATGCAAGATTATCTGTTAGGGAGAAAAAAACACTTTTTTGGTCATGGTACATTATAATCGTTTCTAGAAAGGAGAGCGTCTAATTTTTGCCATTTTTGGCATGCCAAGATGACTGACTTCATGGAAACAGCATGATCCTGCTTTCAGAAGTAAAAACCAACTGAACTTAGGCCAGACTGTCTCTACAGTCCAGGCCCTGTGTCTCAACCAGCAAGTCTTTCACATAGAAGAGTGTGATGGCTCTCAGGCTTGGGCTTCTGCCATCTAAAAATGAATAATGTAGCCATTGTAAACTGTCGTCTGTGTTCAGTGAATTCACTTTTCAAACTGGGGTGAAACCTAATCTCACGAATAGGACACACATTTGAGGTCTTTGGTTTGAACTTCCTGTAGTCCAGGGTTCTTACTTAGAAAAGTCTACATTTTTTGCCTAAAGAAGGGTGAAGAGCTGTTTACTGCCTACAGGGCCTCTGCCAAGGCCTTGAAGGTCATTTTGGGTTTTGATCACTGCTCTATGCCTTTCATGATTTCCTTACAGCCACGGCGGCTTTGCCTGGGATGAGACTGGAATCTTCCTTAAAGAGAGGCCATACTTTAAATTGAAAGCCCCTTTCCAGAGCTTCAGGCTAAAAGAATTCTGAAATACACAGAAATCATTCCCAGCTATGAACTAGCAGGAATTAAAGATTTAGTACTGTATTAGGAGTAAAGGCCTGTAAGTGTTGGGGGGAAGAACAGTCGGGGACGGGGCTTACAACTGGATTTTTACTTAGTACTCCTTTCCCAGAATGCCTTTCACAGATAGAATCCTGCTGAACTTCTCGCTAATTTGTCAAATGGGAGAAGAATAACACTGAATGAGTACAGAATGTTTTATGACAATATTCTAGAAGAAACTTCTATCATATTGAACTCTTGTCACTCAGATCAGATAAAGAAAGGAAACTGCTTTCTGTTTAATTTAGCTTTGTGCATGTGTGGGGCTTTTTAGAGCAGAGGGTCTCAATTGTTGGTCTGGAGACCTCTGGGAAGCCCATAATCTATAACAAACCTGTGTCTTATATTCATGTACTTACATATAAATTATAGGTATAGAATAGTTTTTTTACTAGTATTCTCTAATGAGTGCACGGTGGAGTTTTCCAGAACCTGCAACAGAGTGAATGTGGAAGCAGACTTGAGAATACAGCTGTTCCGTATTAAACAAGACTCTTAGAGATTTGCAGAAATGGGAAACAGTCCCCTCCTCTCACCTCCGGTGACTCTGCAAACAGCTACTGGTGGCGGGTACACCTGTACCTGGTTAATTTTCTCGACAAGCTGTTCTGTTGGATAAATACGGTGATGAGCCATCCCCTTGTTGATAAAAAGCACGTATCAGTAGTGGTGGATTAATCTGGAGTAAGCAAGGGCGGCCATGGTAACATGATGCTCAGCTCAGCTTTGGCCTCCCGCCAATGGTTGTCAATCCCCCAGTCTCCTCTTGGCTTTACTAGGCTTCTCAAAGCAATGATGGGGAAGATTTTATCACATACCAGAAAGACCTCTTATAATAATTTACCTAATTTAGTCTTTCACCTTAATCTACCCAACCCAATAATTTTTAACTGTGGCAGCAAAAGCCCTGAGCAGAGAGCCGAAGTCCATCTTGTCAGAAAGCCAGTTAGTTGGGTTAGCACAGCCCTGACTCTTCTCAGGTGATGGAGTCTGTGTATCTGTTTCAGAGTTTACTTGCCGACTCCTGAGCTTTACCCTCACACAGTTGGTGGAGCAGGCCAGCCCACAGTATTTGGATATGCTCCTTTGAACTCCTGGAGGAAAGCAGTTTTTATGAGGCAGTTGTTCTGTGTTAACACCAGAGACAGCTCCTAGTACATTTTCCCCAAACGTACTTCAAACATCAATAATGGCAGGGGTGACCCAAGCTGTATCATAAAATCCCAGGACTGCAGAAGACTTCAAAGAGGAGGCAGAGCAAAACCTCACCTCTTGTTTTGAAGAGTTTGGGTCCCAGAACTCCTGGCTGGGGTTCCTGTAGCCTGGCTTAATAAGGCAGGATGGGCAGTGTAGGACTCACGGGTTCCCCAGACTTCACCAGTTGACCACAGGAGCGCAGTTAGGGTGGGAATAGCTGGCGCCTGCCCACCTCCTACTGTGGAATTGGCCAAACTGCCGCATGTAAAGTGCTTTTCTATCCCCTAGAGGAAAGATGGGAACCTCAGGGAGTTTTTATGTTTCTCTTTGAATTGTTGGGGACACCATTAATTCAGGCTAGCCAGTTTCTTACTTGTGATTTTCCAGATACAGTTAAATAGTGATACTAAAAAACTGACAGTGGGAATTTCTTAATTTATTATTAAAGTCTTATATTCTGTGCATACAGTAGGTATTAAGTACTTGGGACTATTTAAATAATTGAGGCCAAACTGCTTTGACGAGTCTTCAGAGTCTAGAGCATCACCAAGCTGTTTGGTTTGTATGTTAATATTCTTAAGCCAGTCTTACATGTCCATTAAAGCAAGTGTCCAGTGACTTAAAATGCCCCCTGTATGTAATTTATTTTTTCTTAAAAACAATAAAACTGTGCGGGGCGGGGAGGAGTATTACAGCTATGTCCCTCACTTTATTTCCAGGTCCACTACAATGCTTTCAAAACAAGTTGTTTTAGTAATTGGTTTTAAAATAAACTTATTCCTTGATTTTTCAATTATTCCTTATCTTTCATTGTACTTCAACTAAATATAATGTACTCTAATAGAAAGAATAATATTTTAAGACCTGCAATTTTTACCTGAATTATCCTCCTATAATACATTTTTAAAATTATTTTTAACTTTTTTAATGCTTTCTCTTTGGAGGGAGAAGGGTTGAGATGATCTCACTCATCAGAGGCTAACCTTGGACTCCTGACCCTCTGCCTCTGTCTCCTGAATGCTGGGTTACAAGCAGTGCCATCACCACACATGAGTTTAAATTTTATTGTATCAAAGAATTTTAACATTTGTTTAAAGTCAAAAGACTTTCTGATGTCTGTGTATTTACTACTGCCATCTCCTGCTCCATCTTTCCTTGTACCTATTCTGATGCTCAAGAGGCAACTGCCCTATTGTGGGACCTCTTTGACTGGGGAACCTCTTTGACTGGAGAACCTTGAGCAAACATCTGCCCCCTTCTTTAAGGGTACCAGCGACAAACCAAAGTACAATTCCACCAAAGTCTGACTTGGGGAACCAATAAGTCTATTGGATGTACTTAAAGAGCAGGGTGAGGGGTTACAGGTGCATAGGTGACTCCAAATGTAGCCACATTACCCCAGTATGGATAATGACTTCTGCATAACTGTAGAGTGGGAGCCCTCTCCCCACTTGCACAGTTTATATACTACTCTAGCACCTCCGAGTACCATATGGCCGTGTGCAATTAGGGCAGAATTACTTATAGCCCGGTAGCAGGTGCAGGAGGAAGGGACTGAGATCAGGTGAGGGTCCAGTGGCCTTCCCTCACCCTTCCTCCCATGAAGGTAGGCCATGTCAGTAGACCCAGTCTTGGTCTCTTGCAAGCAGTCACCGCCTCTCTGATGAAGATGAAGGATGTTATGCTTGAAGAATAGCACTCTCCAACACTCCCTTTTATAGTTTATAGGACTTTTATAGTTTCTTCAATTTGGAGGTATCTGTCTCCATAATTGTAGAATGAATGAATGAACAAACAAAAACAAACTGCTGGTTCCTCACCTCATTTAACTTTCTATCGAGATCCATACATGTTCCTGATTGTGTTTGGTATAATTCCATCATCCTGTTTTGATAAACATTCAGTTTTTACATTATGACTGTGTAAATGGCATTCCCAGTGAAGTCACGTCCTTACTGTCATTTCCTTTTTCAGCTTTATGGCTCCCCTCACCTCCAGAATTTATAATTGACTTTAGTGTTGTTGCTTAGCTTCCTATCTGCATATTCTGAATGTATTCTTAAATGTATATTCTCTCTTTTAAATCTCCATCTGCCTATTGCAAATTTAGCCACAGACTCTCCTCTGTGTTTAAATGGCGTAGAGGGCTGTCAGCTGCCTTCTCTTCTGTGGGAGCTCTACCCTAGAGCTAGCTCTTCCATGTGAACTGGCTGTTCTCTGCATCATCTACAGAGTTCTTGACCTAGTTCTGTTCTGAGCTTTTTCCTTCCTTTTCTGAATAGAGAGTCCTTAGATGTTCCTGATTCTTCACTGTCTAAGAACCAGGGTTTCAGAGCTTCCTGTGAGTTGATGAAGTGGAACCCACTGGCCATGCTCTTCTACTGAGGAGAAGCAGGCCAGGAGGTGTAGGAGGGACTCCTCCCCGATCTTCTGCTTTCACCACCTCACACACACGCCACCCTATTCCTCTTTTACTCCCGGGCCTTCAGAGCTCCTTGGAACCTCCATCTTTCTGAAATCTAGCAAGTTCTGCCTTACTAATTAGCTTACTGCTCTGTGGCTTCTCCCTCAGGCTTACATTTCAGCACTACATGTCCATCTGCCTTTCAGCTTCTAAAGCATTGTTGACACCTTCCCTTTATCCTCTTAGATTCATGCCATGTGTATCCTTTTGTGTTCACTGTCAAGGGGAGGGCTTCACTGCATCTGCCGTATATAATCAGAAGTCCTAAAATGCAGGCTCTGCACCACTTCATCCATCCTGCCATCCTTTCTCTCGTAGCTCTGTGGTCGATGGTCTTACTGGAATCTATAGCCATTATCTCTGCTAAACATGTCATTACCCATTTGGTGGTATTAATAAGCAATAAGAACACCACTAGCCTTGAAGCTTTTTCTCTGAGCCGGGCCCAGTTCTCAGTGGTTTGCACATACCAGCTCACCACCACAACTCTGGGACATCTCAGAAGGTAGTCAGGGCCCTTCTGTTCCAGAAAGACATAGACTGCGTCTGGTGAGAGGCTGTTGCCATTCCCGACCCCAGCTTCGAGTCTAATCTTTTTCTGTGTTGTAAAGAAACAGGTTGTAGAAGGCTCTTGTCAGACCCCAGGGACATGAAAGAAAGAGCACACCCCGTGGTAGTGACATGGCTCTGTCACCACCACCCCCCCCCCCAACCATAAAAACTATTCAGAGAGGCTGGCAGCTGGTGAGCGACTGTGCTTAGACCCCTGGGTGCTGATGGGTGTTTTGTAGTTTCCAAGAGAAGTTGCTGAAAGTTTTCTTATCTTGACACTCCAAGGGCAAGAGGTCTTTCTTCAAAGAAAAGAGCTTGTTTCAGAAAGAGAGGTGGAAAGAACTTAAAATCCCAGGTTCATCTTGGTGCTGGAGGAGAAGTGACAGCCATCAAGGAAAGAACAAACCTGCAGGCATCGAGGAGGGGTCCCCAGCCCTGGTGGCTCCACATCTCCCAGGGGACAGGGATCTTCTGGACAGCCATGGTTTGAGTCAGTCTCCTGCTCTTTGACTGGAGCAAGTGTTCTCCTCTTAAGCTGTCTGAGGTGAGAGTCCTTTGACTCATATGGACCAGGAATACTAATGCCTGCCTCAGTGGGTAGTTATATTGATGAACTGATACAATGTCTGTCAAATAGTCCACCACATGCCCCTAGTTAGGGCTCGAGTATGGCATTTATTTTGATTGTCTTTCCTGAATGTAGAATACTGAGCAGCAGTGGACCGAAGGCTGCCACAGTCAGCTCATGCTAACTACTTGCTGTAGGGTGAAGCCTGAGAGTTCCATGATTTGTGGATTTTTTGTGGTTCTTGTTCTTTTCACAAAAAGTCAACGGTTAAATCAGACCTGTGAGCCTGGCTAGAGCTGCTAACTGGAGGGACTCACCTGGGCGCTCAGCCCACTCTCGAGAACTCCACTGAGAAGGTACACAGAGGCCATGAACCTGCTCTGAACTCGCTTGTGACGAGCAGGTGATCCCAAACTATTGCTAGTGTGTGCTGTAAATGAGATACCTCTGGGTTCGAGCAGAGTTCAGCCAAAGGCCCCACATGACATGGAAATCTGTCCTGGAGCCAGGTTTGTTGGGTAGAAGTTATGTGGCAAATGTCTCCAAACACTGGCATCTGTTGTCTGCTGAGGGTAGGGCAACTGAGAACAATGGAATGCTTACGGAAGTGAAGACCGGCATGCGACTGTGACAGCTGACAGACTGTTTCAGGCCACTGCTGAGCATCCAGCTCTTTTGATAAACAGCTTTAAAAGCATTACGTGGTTTGGAAAGCATTCTTCAAAAAACGGTTATATTTTCCAGACGCATGACAATCCATGGCTCAGTGTTGTATAAGAGTTTTAAATTGTGCCGCCAGATTCCTCTCCAGCAGGCCTACTGTCATTGCTGAGGGCTTCATTGTATGTCTTATCTTGTAGGTCGGGGTCTTCTGTATGTTTAAAAACAAACAGTCCGGTGTTCTTGAGTTTGAGGGTAAGTGTTTAAGAGGAAAAACAGCCTCCTTTTTTGCACTGTGCTGGCTCCTTAAAACATTCCTGTCTTGTACCCACTATTTCATAACTTCTGCATAATGAAGGTAGCAGATAACTTTGAATTATTCTAATGCTTTCAGCCCTTGAAAATGAACTTTCTCTTAGATTATAAATGCTCATTCCCACTTCGTTTCAAATCTCATCCTTCCACTTGGCCTATTCCCAGAAATTTAACCTGTCATCTCTTGAGCTTCCTAGGAAATTCTGGGTGCCATTGGACAAGAGAGGTGGCTCTTGGGGCATGGCATTCAAGCCGGGCAGTTCATCTGGACTATGTGGTAAATGTAGTGCTCTGCCAACATTTTTGTTTTTAATTTTATCAAAGTCTAATATCTGACAGATTTTTTTTTTTTTTTTAAGTTTCAGGGAAGGATTCATAGGGTTGTGATTCCCAGATTGCAGTGGGGGAGCTGACAGTGACTTCGAACAGCATCCTGATTTATTGTGTTACAGTGACAGCAGCTCATATTCTTCTGATCTGTCAGTGTAGGTTCAGTTCCTCCTTGATTCAAATTTCTGTGATCACAACCTATCTGGATGTTCTCCTCAGTTATTAGCAAGAGAAGAGGATTGCAGGTTGGGGGGCCAGAACCCCATTACAGTCATGGTACTGGTTTGTTTTGTGGACTTACACAGGTAGCTTTGTACCACACATCCCTGCCCCTCAGGTTATTCTCTCCACAGAGCGCCATCCATATCCTGGTCATATGTATATGGCATAGTGAACACCTATTGAATAACTCCCTGGGGGAATATCACAGAGAAGGCTACTTCCAAGGGCTGCCTCTGTAAATACTGAGAAGAAAGCCCACGCGAGACATGAAAACTCGATGCTATTTTGTAAAGATTAAAAGGGATAGATCGATCTGGCACTATATGGTACTTAAAATGTTCCTTAGCAGCTTGTGGCTCTAGTCCTATCCAAAGCTTAGCATCTTTCAAGGTGGTTGCATCTAATCCCCCAGAAGAATTGTTAGCCTAGCCTTCCTATCACTGAGTGCTTTAACTTCCATCCGAACTCACCTCCGGGAAAGTCCAGAAACACCAGGCTAGCTCACATGAGTGGAGTGGGTTACCATAGCCTACATAAAATGTAATGTCCAGGGACAAGTTATAAATGGAACACTCCCCACATGTTCATTCCTTGAAGACATACTTGAATGTTCACAATTTCTTCTTAGCTGCTAGTTAAGAGGTCAGTATAAAAACAAAACAGAAAGACCCTGAGAGGCATTTTCAAGAAGAATGGATATGTATGGTGTTAGAAAGTAAATTCCAAATATATCTCCTTCTGGTCCAAAACGCAATATCATACTAGTGCTTCATATCCCTGACCGTGATGCACTAGTAAACAACAACAACGTCAGAGCTGATGGAAAAGGCAACCCACAGGCATCTAGGAGAGGAGTCTACGGGCGGAGCCCTCGCCACACACACTGGGTGCTGTGACCACTGTATAAGCAACACTTGTTCCTACAGTGTTAGAGTCTGGCCTCCTTATTTGCCTGTGATTTTATGTTCCTGGAATATTGTCATAAAAGCAATCCTAAGATAGAAAAAGTCCAACAGGAAGTGAAGACATTGAAGACACTGCTTACCATCTGGAAGCCTGTGTTGATCAATGGTAAAGTCTCATTCTCAAGGACAGGTCCAATTTCACAGATGTCGATCTGTCAGAGACTCTTGGTGCACTAGTCTCATGGTGGGCCAAATCAGGACTTCAGGAGTCCTCGTATTACCTGATGACACCTAAGGGAGGCTGAATTCCCCTCCTTATGTGGATATAACCTTGTGAAGGTGTGATACAAATGCTTTGTTGACTGCCCTAGGAGATGTGAGGTGTCCTTATGACTAAGGCTAATTGATCCCGGGCATGTATACAAGCGAGTAGAGGCTGATCACATGACTCGCACATTTTTCTTGAGAATTTCCTTAATGAGCCTGCCGTTTTGTTGCTTCATGTTTTCTTCCTTACATGGTTCTGTGTAACATCCCATTTTTAACAAACCAGATAAAGACTATGCAGAATTACCCAGAGAGGGAGTCTAAAGAACAGGAGGCAGTTTTCTGCAATCCATTCATTCCCAGACACCTCCAGTGCCCCCCTAATAAGGTGCTTTAGGCTTTGGAATGAGAAATTCATTAGCTTATCTACCTCTAATATCCAGTGTGTGGACAAGGAAGGCTGTGAGGAAAATATAAGAACATGCTTAGAGCTCCACTCAGAAACGTACAGCTTACTCAGAATGAAGAAGCAGGACTTTGCAGCTTCTGCTCAAGCGGGGTCTCATTGGAAGCAACCCCCTTGTTTCACGAGCCTCTCTCCAGGAAGCCTGCCTCTGTCCAAAAGTGAAACATGGCATGGGCATGCTGTCAGGGCTGTGGGGTCTGTTTTTATTTTCAGGTGATTTGGGCGCTGGTGTCGTGTTGTGTCAAGGCGGCTTGTCAGGGCAGCAAGCCTCGAGGCTTCCTGCCTGGTCCCGTGTCTTTAACCTGGTCTTGGCTTTGATTGTGTTTTTCCCCTTTGTGTGCCTCTTATTCCTCGCTCTGTTTTGCTTGGAACTTGGTTAGAAGAGTTTTAATAACCATTCCAGACCTCCAAATTCAGCCTAGTAGCTTTCTCATTGTAGAGAGCAGCAGATATGCATGAGGAGCCATGGGCTCCCCGTTGACTACTGGGAGAGCCTGGATGCACTTCTGGGATGAGCTTCCCTTTCCAACATCTATACATTCTCCATCTGTGGTGAGCTCAGATGAGCCACTGGAGCCAGGCAGAGAGGACTCTCCTCATGGGGTAGACTCTAAAACTGAATGAAGCCCTGCTCTAATAGGCTGGTGACCTAGTGCTGTGTATGCTGGTCAGAGATGTTGGTTCAGAGTGAACAAGTGGGTATACTGAGCAGGTCTGATACTCAGGACCATTTGCCATGTGCCCTACAGATTTCTTTCTGTCTCTCTGTCTCTCTGTCTCTGTCTCTGTACTTACATGTCCCACTTGGTAGTCAAGGCTAAAAACTAAGCTTCCTTTTTTCTCTTTTGAAAGTCGGAAGAGCTGCTGGTCAGTGTTTGCACTCCCGCATCCTGTGGAGCCAGAGAGACTAGGAGATGACTGTAGGGTGTGTCCTCGTGTCGTAGCTCAGTTCAGAAGTTGCTGCACTGGGTGCACAAGGACGTGGTGGCTGCTTCACAGGAAGTTTGTCAGGGATCATACTGAAGAGTTTGCTTTTGTGAAAACGAAGTGAAGTCATGCATTGAAGAGCGGCCCATGGCCTATATATAGGGGCCCAGGGCCTGCTGGGATGGCGTTTACACTCGGGCTGTCCTTTTGCCCTTCCACTGAACTCTCTTCATTTCAGTCATGAGCAAACAGTCAGGGCCTGAACTAACAACCCTGCAGTCCTCCAAGCACAGCTCGCTTACAGTACCGAACAAAGGAAGGGAGGGCCGCGTGGGCCGGCCCAGGCCAAGGAATGCGGCTTCAGGGTTCTGCTCCATAAATTTAACCAGCACGACGAAAAGGAGATAATATGAGCCTTCGTGATGATCTGAGAGGGGGAGGCTCTGTGTCCCATTGATTGCGGTCTGGCCTGGTGCCAGGCCCAAGCCTGACCGACAGTTGAACCATATCGTTAAGGCGTGTAATACAGCTCGAGTCTTGTACTGCCGCCAATGAGTACATATCCACAGGGCAAAAGTTTATAAAGAGTTGAGGCCATCCTGCTTAACCCTCTCACACGGCATGTAATAGACCCAGCTGCCATTCGGAACCTGCCCATCAAAGGTCACACAGGGAAGCCTGCACGTTTCTTTTCTTCAAACAGCGTTTTAGAACTGGGGAGAGGGAAAGAGCAGCACTTCCAGGGGTCACAGTGCTGGAATGTTCCTCTGTGGAGCGGTGCGCCATCCCTTCCCCCAGCCCAGAAATGGGACACCACGGTGCTTTCTTCTGCGCAGCTCTGTTTGCAGTATAATGTTGCTGAAGGAAACGGGGCTGACACAACAGGAAACCTAGCCGTCTCCAAGGAGGCTTATGCTGGTGGCAGAGGTGGTTGGATCCCACCACATCTCATGGAGCTGCTGAAGCTCAAGATGGTTCTAGCTCCTTTCCCGCTGCCCAAGTTCAGGCCTCCATGCTGAGCAGAACAGGTGGAAGGCTGTCCTGGGGAATGGCAATGGCCTGGTATCCTTACTATTGGAGGCAAGTGATCTCAAAGGAACTCTTTCTGCTCGCCAGGGAAGGTATGAGGATGTAGACATCCCAGCAGCCTGAGTTCTCACAGGGATACTGCACGGAGCATATGTGCAGACAGATTAGGATTTGTGTAAATGTAGCCAGAAAGAAAGGGCTACCTGCATTCAGGGGACCCAAAGGGAAAAGTAGGTTGTGGTACTTTGATCTTGTCTATCAGCACATCACATCCCTCAGCCAAAGTGAGGACCTTTCATGTTTGTCTCTGTCTTTTCCAGGGTGCTGCTGTTCTACGGTAGACTTGGTGTCCTGGGTAGATGCATGTCCTGGTAGTGGTACAGAGGGAAGACTGGGTTGGGACCTTTGGCAGTGTGGAGGCAGGGCTCACACTCCTGGCAGCCAGGCTGTACTTCTTCTACCCAAAGATCTTATGAGTCAAACCTGAGGCATCTTACAAGGTCTTAGATCTACTTCCTTTTGACTCTTGGATATGGAGGGTGGGCATTGGGTAACTGCTGATGAGCAAGGAGATTCAGGGAAAGACAAAGTACAAATGCAGTTGCAGGGAAAATACTGTAGACTTTGACTCTCAGTTCAGGGTGCTCATTGCCTTGCCTGCCTCCTTGCAGCTTAGCTCAGAGATGGCACAGGGACCCACCATAGCTAGAAAGCTTACAAGGGTTTGTGGCCAGAGGCTTCTTTGGATTAAATAGCAATATATATGAGCACAGGGAGACCCTGGCCAGAGCCTGGAGAGCCAAGCTACTGAGCTCTGTTCCCAGGAGCTGTGACAATCCTGGTCCTCCCCAAGTGATGAACCACTGTAGCATTCCATGCTCAGAATTTTCCTGTTTCAGAAAACAACAGTGACATTCCCTGGATATCGGTCTGCCATCCAGCAAAGATTGTCTTTTCACTTCTATTTAGTTAGTTTTATTTTATGTGTATGACTGTTTTGCCTACGTGTAATGTAAATGCATTCATGCATGCAATGCCTGCAGAGGCCAGAAGAAGGTGTCGGATTGGTTAGCCATTTGTTAACAACAGACAGTTGTTAGCCACCATGTGGTGCTAGGAACCAAACCTTGACCCTCTGCAAGAGCAGCCAATACTCTTAAACCGCTGAGCCATCTTTCTAGCCCCAAGTAAATACCGTCTTTATTCGCTTATCACCTGGGTATTCCAGCTGCCCCATGGCTGGCATAGGAGGCTTCTTTGTAGGATGCCAAGTCATACATGCTTGGCATGCTGTGACCTTCTTAGGAGGCCAGAGGGGACTTGTGTTTGTTTTGGTCATGTGGCCTGAAAATAAAGACCTAAAGGTAGAAGAGACACAATAAGTGGCGAGCCAACTCAGAGATGTTAGGTCTGTGTTACTCAAGCTTCTATAGTCAAGGTGCCGGGAAGGCCTAAGGAGAGTCTCTGGTGTTGGCTTCAGTGTGGAGGGAGTTGTCATCTGGACTCCATCACAAGACTGCTAAACCCAGACTTCATGTGTCTCTTCATTGTGCATCTGAAGCCAAATTGTATGAAGTTCTGCTGCTCTTGGAATTTTTTGGTTGGGTTTAATAGTCACTGAAGATGCCGTGAGTTAGCCAGATGCTAACTAGGGTTTATAGAAATTCTTATCTGCAGAAATCTGAAGTCAGAACACCAGAAAGGCCCTGACAGTTTAGGTACCGTGTAGAAGGAAGCCTGGTCCCAGCGCCCGGATCTGAGCAGTGCTTTGGAAAGGGATAAAGAGAAGGGACTGAAGAGTCCAGTGTGACTCAGCCCCAGTCAGCACGAGGCTGCTCCAGGCTTGCCTGTGCCCCTCCTCCCCTCGGACAGTCACATGCTTGCCCTCACTGCCTGTCTTCTGTGCCTGGGTCCGAAAGAAGAAAGAAACCCTCATTTGCAGGGAGAGGCACGAACAGAGCTTTTGTGTCCCTTGCTAGGTATCAGAGGAGGCAACACCTGCTTTTCTCTGAGCTACAGGGAGGCCTGGGCAGGAGGGCAGGATCTATTGCTGACCTGTCTGTCTTGCTCACAAGCCTGTGTGCCCATGCAGAGGGAACTAATTAGAAAGGCATATGCTGGGTGTGAGCAGTGGTTGGCGCCAGCTCTGGGGGATTTTGCCTGCTGTTCCATCTGCCTGACAGGGTCTGGCATCTTTACCTCCTTCTCTCTGGCTCATAACAAGTTTTTAACACAATTTGAATGTGTGCGTTTTTTTCCAGGCCTGTAGAGACAACCCCCAGGCCAATAATCCAAATGAGTTCAGTCTCACTGGTCTTTGTCTCCTAGGAGGACAAGTGCTGGGAAGATTTGATGTTAACTCTGAACTAGGGGGTGCATCTGAGATGACACAAACCTTTCTCTTTGATTTCCATCTCCTACCACCTGGACCATTAATTCTGCTTTCAAAAGGAACTCGGGGAGAAGAGAGCATTTCAAAGCAAAGTTGATTTGGTCTCTGAACCAGCTTGTCTTCTCGCTCGTGCTCTGCCCTGATGAGAATCAGAAGGGACAGCCATAAGCCTCTTCAGTCTCATGGCTCTGCAGCTGGAGAGCCTCAAAACCAGTTCCAGATGTCTTTTCTCCCTGTGCTGGTAGGATGGGACTGGGGCATACTGGAAGACAGACTGCATGTGCACTTACCCATTACAGTATATACTTGCGATGCATATTGTCTTGAGGACTCCTTAGCGACCGTGCCATGCATACCTGTGTCCCTGTCAAGCCTGCCAGCACTTCCAACTCCTCTGTCAGAGCACATTACTCTGAATATGCAGGCCACTCTAAGCAAGGGCAGCCTCTCTGCTATTCGGGGTTAAAAAGCAAGACAGCACTGGAAAAGTCAGTCCTCCACTGGGAAGACCGCTGCAGGTGATGGCAGTTTAGCAAAGCCACATCCCTGGCTCTTCTCAGTGTGTCCAGGGTGAGGCCAAACCAGACTGTGCACAGGAGGTGGCCTAGGTAGTGACAGTCACTCCCCTTTGAGCTCCCTTCTCCAGAGAATTCAATAGTTCCTTCTCTCACCTCACCTTGCCCAGGCGGTGTGCAGTTTTCACAGTGGGAACTTGAAGTCATTCATGACTTCATTATAAGTGATATTTTGGTGTTTGTGCTCAGCCACTTCCTGAATCATTGTAGCTCTTTATTATTGTTGTTGTTTAAGTAAAATAACATGTACAAATGTAAACTGATGTGAAAACTCATGCAGTATGTGTATCTCTCTTCTCTCTCTCTCTCTCTCTCCGGCTGGGGGCTTAAAGTGTTCGGGCACTGCTACTCTGTTTATCTCTGTAATCGTGTAGCATGCCTCTGAGGGAGGTGCTGTTATTCTTAGCTCGCTCTACTTCTTCAAGAAAATAAAAAGAACTCAATAGCACTGGGCACTAACAATCACCAAATTTTACCAATATAACCCCACCAGACATCTCCCTATAGACATACAAATGTATGAACATATATGAGGTGTGTGTGTGTAGTACTGGGGATTAACTCTGGGCTCCAAGCATGCTAACTAAGCCCAGCTCTACCACCGAGTTGTACCTGCAGCTCTAGGTACAAATATTGATGTCTAACTTCTGGTGATTTGAAAAACACTTTTCCATTCCCAGAGCAAATTACTTTTAACATTTATGCAATATGGCATTGTGAATGTGCCACAATGTACTTCCCTAGCCCCTCTGTTGTTAGACACTTCTGGTTTTCATATTGCAGGCATCTTTCATAAGGATCCTTTTCATACCTGTCCAGTTCTCTCATTAGAGTAAATCCTTCTTCTTTAGGAGGCAGTTTGTACTCAGCCCCTAAGGCTCAAGAGGAAACATCTTTCCAACCCTCTGCCTTCTCTGGCTTCATTCATTTGGAGCCTGAGTCACAGTGTTATGAAGTAGGCGCCAGGCGCCACAGTTGAGAACCAAGTGTCACCAGTCTGTGTCAGGGCTGCTGCTCACATCTCTCTGCTAATTAGGAGTGCTGAATCCTCCTGTTTCACTTGGCTACTTGTACTTCTCCTCTTCTGAATTCTTTCTCATAGTCTTTGCTTAATCATCTTTAAACCCCTTGGAGAGGGCCAGGGATGTAACTTAGTTTTGAGAGTGCGTCCTAGGTATGCACAGAGTCCTGCATTTGATCCCAGCATTGCAGAAACCAGGTGTGGTGGTGCTTATCCGCAATCCCAGCACTCAGGTGGAGGTGGGAAGGTCAGAAATTAAAGATCATCTTTAGCAGTATAGCAAGTTGAAGGCCACCCTGGGCTGTATGTGACCCTGTCTCAAAGACAAGAGGGAAGGGTGAATATTTGAGCTATGTTTAACGGGACAATTAGAATAAAGTAGTAGCATTTAAATTTTTAAAATATTTTTATTGACTCATTGTGTGTTTCATACAGAACATCTCAATCAGTCTTAATCATCTTTATATGCTGTTCCCCACCAGCATCTCTCCCCTTGCCCCCCAACTGGAATTCATACATTCTTTCATCTGTGTTAAGGTCTATTGTGTCAAGTTAGTGACCTCAGTGCAGGTTCATCCACATTGAGGTCTAGTCAGCCTGCCCAGAGTCCCTTGCTTTAGGAAGACTAGGTCATCCTCACTCAGCAGTAATGAGCTGCCAATATTTCTTAAGCAGAGGTTGGGGTCTGCTGCCCATTTCCCAGGTGCTGTGCTGGGTTTCTGTCTGCTCACATTTGCATGGATCCTGAGCGTTCCGAAACGACTGCTGTCGGTTCATATCAGCAGGGTCCTAGGAGCCTGTAGGATTCTACTTCCATACAGTCACTCACTACCTCACTAGCTCTTAAAATCCTTCCACCCCTGACTTCTACAATGGTCTTTGAGCCCTGGGTGAGTGAGACTTAATGTAAGAGTCCTGTCCAGGGACCCACACTCTGCAGATTCCTAATCTCCTTGCTTTAGCCATTTGTGACTTTTTGGGTTACTGGCCTTTTATTGCAGGCAGGAGCTTCATTAATGAGAGTTGAGAGATTCATTCGTGTCTTCTTTTCCCCTCGTTCTATATTACATGAGTCTTGGGTGTAGAGGGTATATTGTAGATGTGCCGCTCAGGCCTGGGCAATTCACAGACAATGCCTGTGTGTGACCAGCTGTGGTACTCTGTGTTAATCTCCATCTGGTACAAAAGAAGCTTCTTTGATGAGTCTTGACTGGGATACTTGACTATAAATGTAAGGATTCATATTTTACATTTAGTAAGGAGTTACATTAGCCTAGGGATGTGACAGCCCTAGGGATCACTCTTAAGATCTATGACCACTTTAAGCCATGTGTATTTGGCTATGATTATAGTACCACACATAAGTGTCCTCCCCTGAGTGGGCTCTAAGATCAGTTAGGTGGCCATTGATTGGCCCCAAGATAAAAGTGCCACTACTGCACCAGTGTCAAGTGCTGTGCCGGTCATTCATGTAATTATTTGGTCTTGAAGCTGGTGTTGGGCCATTGATTAATGTTCTCCCTTGGCTGCTTGTATAATGCTCTCCAGAGCTAGTAGGGCTAGCCTTCAGGAGAAATGGCTTCCAGGACAGTTCCAGCTCTATTGCTCTAAATCTGGTATCTGAAGTATGTCCTGTCTTCAGCAATATGGGTGTTATGCCTGCATATGTGTGAGTGTACCCATGTTGTGCAGTACCCATGGAGGACAGAAAAAGGCATACAGAACTAAAGTTACAGGCAGTTGTTAGCCACCATGTGAGGGCTGGGATTCTAACTCAGGTCTTCTGTGAGAACAGCCAGTGCTCTTAATTGCTGAGTCATCGCTTCAGCCCCAGCATTTCTTTTTAAGAAAATAAACTCCTTGAAGTCAAAGCATATCTTTCTTTTTAGTGTTTGTTGTGTTTATCTCTACCTCGTCTTTCTGCATCCCACCCAGTGGGAGCCATGTAGTCAGTCCCTCATCCCTGTAAACTGCATGCTGTCTTCTAGACATTGATAAGATATAGCTTAGTCGGGTCCTGTCTGTGTGCCTTCGAGTCCTTCTCATGACTATGAAAGCATGTAACTGTTGCTGTTCTTGTGCTCAGTCAGCTCTAAAAATGAGGCTGCTGGTGGATGTTTTGATTGTATGGGGTGTGACTTGTTGACTGTTTATTGTCTTGTTATTGCAACAATTTCCTTTTCCTCCTATTCCTAAGACTTATTTACAGCCTATTCCCCTGGCCTTGCAGCAGGCCTCTCCTTAACACCAGACCTCCCCAGGAAGCCGTAGCTTGCCATGCCAGGCCTCCATTTAGCTTCTGTGCTCACTCATCAATGATACATAAAAGCCAAATGCAGTGGCTTACACCTGTAGCCCCAGTGCTGGCCAGTGGGTGGACAGGTAGATTTCTAGAGCTCCTTGACAGGCCAGCCCAGCCAAATCCATGAGCTCCCAGTTCAATGGGAGACCCTGTCTCAAAAAGATAAAATGGAGAGCAATAGAGGAAGATAGCCAACACCAACCTCTGACCTCCATATGCATGTGTGCACATTATGTGCTCTTGTACACATGTGCATATAACACACGTTTAGAATGTAGGCTGTATCTCCCTCATTGGATTGTATTGCCTTCTTTGGTGTCCCTTCATGGTGTCCAAATGCCTAACAGTGGCAGATTCCATGTGGGTTCAGTTTCTCAACAACCATATTTTTCAGTAAGTTTACTGAGCTCGAGGGTATCAAGAGACCCGAGGTCAAGTTTGGTGTCACCACTCATCAGCTGAATGGCCTTGAGCAAGCTTAATCATCTAAGACATGTTTTCCTCATCCATAAAATTAAATTCCAGTAAGCGCTTCCTTCTAGAAGAACAGTGTGAGGAGGCTGAGGGCCCAGGGTCCAGTCAGCACTCAGGTGTGCAGCTCCAGAGCCTCACACACCTCGGTGGCCCAGCAGCCCTGTCTGGTGTCTTCTCACCCGAGGCTTACGGGAAGTACATGAGCTCGAGCTGGTGCAGCAGCCATGCACCAGGAAGCACAGACCTTGTCTCAGGGTGTCCTCAGAGGTACGTACACCTTGTTGAGTCTGATGCTGGTTTTTCACGGTCATGAACCTGAGACTCATTCAGGGCTCAGTGTGATGGCACAAGTTAAAAACAGGCCAGTTCTGTCTTGCTCTGCCATTTTCCTTAAATGAGAGTGTGTGTGTCTGAGTCTGAATGTGTTGTATAAAGTGCTTGGGATAAACCAAAAGGGATCAAATTTTGCCTCGCATAGCAGCCGTCATTGCCAGTAGCCTCTAAACATTTTGCCAATGGACTGTAAATGGTTTCCTTCCATCCTATTTTTATTCGTAGTCATTTTAATGTATGGAGAACCAGCTCTTTCAAATGAGCTATCTTGTCATTAAAACCTGTTATTTACTTTAACTGCTGAGGGCTTAGCTTCAGCAGCCAAGGACTGAAGAAAGGTCTGAGTGGTCGTTCCTTCATGACCAACCATGGGTAACCTGCCAGTTTGCAACTTGAACAAATCAGACAGAGACAGGCTGGGCAGCCAAGTGTGCAGACCGAGACGGCCACCCACACCTCCCGATGCTACCTTTGCTTGCATTCAGTAGTCCTCAACCCTGCTGTGGCATGTGGCACAAAAGCCCTTCTGGCTGGCGTGACCCCCGGGTACTGATTAGACAGGAATTGGCAAGTCTGTTGAGTGCGTGTTTAATGTCACACAGATGTAGGACATCCCGCAGATCTTTCTGCTTTACAAATTTTCAGCTTTTTGCATTTCATCAGTGTTGCTTATTATTTACAGAATGTAACTCGAGACAGCAGAACAGACTGTAATTTTTAAAAAGGATTCAGGGGTGATGGGACCGCAGGGGATCTGGGAGAAAAAAATCCAGTAGTGTGGAATTTTGTTCACTTTCCAGACCAAACAAACCAGTTTGCCAGGGGTTGATGTACTTTGACAGTCAGTCCAGCTCGTGTTAACACCAGCAGCCCTTAATTAACAGACAGCTTGACCCATTTTGTCACCAAATAAAGAATATTCTCTATCACAGGTGGGCCATCCCAGCCCCAGACAGAAAGGAGCCCTTCATAGTGCACCAAAGGGCATGGCCGAGCTGCTAGCTCTTGTTCTGTTTCTTTCCTGTCCAGAGAGTCCCCCACTGAACCCAGTCCCCCTCAGATATGGGGCGGGGGGATTCTTCTTGCCCACTCCCTTTTGGAGCTTATGTTTGGCCCTCTGACAAGAGTCAGAACAAAGAGAGAGGCCTTGGTATGAAAAGCCAAGATACTCTTGAGGGTACATACAGGTTCCAAGAGAGCGTGCCATCTCTGGTTTTAGATGGCACCTTTGACTAGAGGTAGCCTTGGCTTCTATGAGAGCTCCACCATGGGTTAAACTTAAGGACAGACAGGAAACACCCAGCTGGTGAGAAGGAAGGTGGGGGTTAGAAGTGACTAGTTGTCTCCGAGGTCAGAAGAACCTGAAGATTGTTTCTGAAGTCAAGTGAGCCGCACAGAGAGTCTTCTCTGACGAGACCTGCCCTTGGGGTGTGAAAGAAGACAGGCTCCATCACTGGGTCAGAAAGTTCCAAGCTGTTGGCGGGCCGAATGTCAAGACACCATTCAGTTCTCTGTGGGGAGCTGGACCCAGAGTGGCTGCCAGGCTTCCAAGCCCAGTTCTTTTCCTTCTCAGAAAAGTGCAGACTTTTCATGTCCCCCCAAGGCTATTCCCTTCTGGGAACATTGTGACCTGGTCAAGAGCCTCCTTGTGTCCCCTGTGACCCAATGGTCAACATTCCTATGCTCCTGGAGGTTCCTGGGTTATCACCAACTCCCAGCCTTCTCCTGACTCAGTCTCCAGAGGCCTCACCGTGGACTGGCCTTCCTTACTCACCCCCTCCTGCACCAGCCATCCCTCTGTACATTCACCACGTGTGTATGCGGCCCTGTTCCGAGGGCTGGAGGTGCATCGAGGGAGTTTCCATTCAACCTTCCCCATGGGCTCCTAGCATGACTTCATGAGAACATGAGCTCCTCCCTGTCAGAGGTCAGTGCCTGCTGTGCACCCCTCCTGGGATCTTGCTTTCCCCCTCTGTCACCTAAAGCCCAGCCTGTAAAGCTCCTGTTGAACCCGAGACTGGGGTCTTGGCAGAAGCTGTCGCTTCTATCAGTTTTCAGCTCTCCTTGCAAAGCATCCTCTCCTCTGTCCCTTCTGCTCTCCCACTTCACCTGGCCTTCCAGCCCTTCTCTCTGCTTGATAGAGAAAGGACTCGTGAAACCACCAGACTGAGCATAGGCAGGCTTGAAGCAGCAAACAGACCGCAAGCAAGCCCCGGGCTGGAGTGTCCCCATGTCTGCTTGATTTTTGCTTGAAGGGGAACCTGGGGGAGGGGCCTTGGGTGGCTTTAGGGCTTGTATGTAGAGAGACTATCTTGCAAACTGCTTGTAAAGAAAGTGTTTAACCACTAAGTTTTTGTAAGCTCTTGACAATATTCTAAGATTATTATTCCCAGTCTAAGAAGTTAATATCTGATATAATTTATTGAATTGCTAAGTGATTAGCTCTGCCTCTTAAAAAAAATCTTTCAGAAAATAATATCCAAATGGGTTTATGAGCAGTGTTCCCCTAGACAGTGCTCAGCCTCTGAGGGGCTCATTCGTAGTTGTTATATCACAGTAAATCGTGTTTCATGGTGCTCACTCACCAGAAAGCTAAATGCTGCGCTTTCATACTGGGTGCATTTAGCTTTGGTTAGGTTTGGATTTGGTTTTTTTAGGTAAGGGATCACACCGTAGCTCAGGCTGGCTCAGCTCTGGCAATCCTCGTTCCTCAAATTCTGGTTTGCCAGAATGTGTGTATTTTGGCTAATGTGAAATATCTTGGGGGTTAACCTTATTGGTGACAGATTCATAAGGATTGTGGCCCAAGCTTGAAAGAGTTCAGTAATTTTTAGGAATCCCCCTGCCTCAGCCTCCCAAGTGCTGGGATTACAGATACTGACCATTGTGCCTGGCTACATTTGAGTGTTTTAAGTTGGTTTGTTGGGTTTTTGTTACTGCTGTTGTTTTGTTTTGAGACAGGTTCTCACTGTAGAGCTCCAGCTAGCCTGGAATTTATGATTGCAGATCAGGCCAACCTACGTCTGCTCCCAAGTGTGTGCTAGCACAGAAGACAGCTTGCTGTCCTAAGGAAGGATAGGAGGGTGGATGTGTAATTTTATGAGTCCTACTATGTGCTCCATAACATTCAGATTTCATCTTAATGTTAGGAACAAGTAGGTACAGCCTTCCTGCTCATGAGCAAGGACATTTCTTACTGTCTCTTGGCTAATTGGTCACTGGGCTGGGATTTCACTCTGCCCTTCCCCCCAAACCTTTATTTTTCTCTATACTGCCTTGATCCTGGATGTCATCTCTTCTCTTAAAAGAGATCAGCATTAGGGAGAAGGGAGATCATTTCTTTTAATTTTCATATTATGCAGTCATTTGCCAGAAACTGAAAGTATCACCTCATTTATGTAGTTTAATTGTTTTTTTATCCCAAGATCGGCATTTATACCTAAAAACAACAAACTCAGGTTTACCAGAATTTATATATTTTGGCTCGTATGAAATATCTTAGGGGTTAGCCTTAGAGGTGACAGGTTCACAAGGGTGGTGGCCAAGGCTTGAGAGAGTCTGGTAAGCAGCACTAAATTCTGATCCAGTGTCATAGGTAGAAAACAAAGTTTGCAGTTATAAAATACCGCTTTCTATAAT
Organism: Eospalax fontanierii; assembly: GCA_035773235.1. Lineage (NCBI taxonomy): Eukaryota > Metazoa > Chordata > Mammalia > Rodentia > Spalacidae > Eospalax > Eospalax fontanierii. The sequence goes on from CM069553.1 coordinate 8,833,219, forward strand.
AATCCTGAAAGTCACATATCATTTTATAAGTTGTCTGTTGTTGTTTTATAAAGCAGAGAAACCCCCAAATGCAGGCAGATTTATAATATTTCAGAAACTTCCCTAAGAGAGCAGCTGAGCGGATTTCGTTTCCTTGGCCTGCCCCATCTGGCTGAATTCAACAGGTAGTCTCATCCCAGAGACAGTTGACTACAAAAAAGTTTGCAGTATTTTTGTCTTCATGTTTAAATCCCAGTAGCATGTCTGCTGGCATTAGTCCTACCAGCTGTCACAGTTGCAATGTCATGGGGGTCCCCAAACATGTGTGAGATTACAAAAAGCCTTGACCCCTATAAACAAGTCAGGTGTGAATCCCACTGATGGGTGCAAATACAACCCAGGAAATTTTGTCCCTGCTGCTGAATGTCAAACTGCTAAAACCCAACAATATAAATATAATTTCTGATGGTTTCTTGAATCAGCATCTCCCCCATTTTCAGTGGCAGTATGATATGGGATTTTATGTGTTATACACATGACTTCAGAGCTCTAGGGGGAGGTGAATGCAACAAGTTAACAGGAAAGCAAGTGGGAAGGCAGGCACTTCTGTGGGACGCTGGAGCCTCCCGGAGGGAAGCCAGGTGAGAGGGGCTGGGTGCTGCTCCCTGGCCCAGCTCCCCTGGGTTAGGACCTCCTGTGCCTGCAGTGTTCATGACAGTAGGTAGCATTTACAGTGTTTTGCATAGACCAGCAAAGAACTATACCTAAAGAAACTTCTTTACTCCTAGTGACAACCCCATTATCAGTCTCGTTTTAATTGTTTGTTACATTTGTGTGTATGTATGTGTGAATGCATATGAATGCATGTATGAGAGTGCACATGTCACAGAACACATGTGGAAGTTGTTTCCTTATATGCATTCTGGGCCTTGAACTCAGGTTGTCAAGCCTAGTGTCAAGCCCCCTAACCCTTAGCCATTGCACCGGCCTCATTTTCTGAGTGAGAAATAGTTTGTAAATAGTGGAACTACCCTTCAAACTCAGGCATGAAATGGGGTGGAGCTGGAAACAGGTGGCATAGTCTTTCTCAGGCCTCAGAGCAGGCTGGTTTTCTGGCTACCTTAGTTTGAATCCTTAATGAATTTCATGTAAGAACCAGCCTAGCCTCTACTGACAGTTTCTCTCATGTGTCCGAAGTCCAAATTATCACAGCAAACTCTATCATTTTCTCATTTCAAGATTTAGCAGAGCCAGAGCTCAGTGGCATCTCTGAGTAGGCTCTAAACGTGGTGTCCTGAGAGCTTTAGAACCACTGAGGGTGTGGGGTGGTTTTTGAGGAAAATGAGTCATACTCGAGAGCTTTTCATCCTCTATGGCATCTTCTCTGCCCACACTGAGTGAAGTAAGGCCTTTTTATTGAGATGCACTTGTCCACAGCCTCTGGAAATGGATGTATGGGGCAGAGAAGAGCACTGTGGGTCAGAGGCCTTCTGGATCCCAGATACTGTACAACATAGGCACTAGAGTGCATTTTAACCATATCATATCCTCCAGTGCAGATGGACTGCTTGGTTCCTTTCAGAGCAATGACAAATGTTTGAATGAGCCATTCGGCTGAGACCCCTGATCCCTTATAGCTGTTATCAGTGAGTACTCAATATTTGAAGAGCAAAGCTGGGCCAACCTTCTGTTCTCAAGTCTAATTATTTGTGCTCCATCGTGCACACTGTATATCAGTAAGATACTTAATGAAAACAAAAGTCTTGGACATATACATAAAGTAAATGCGAGCATCATCCATCACTCCAAAGAGGTCAGCACATACAACCCCCTGCAAGATGGCAGTCGTCAGTTGAATAAACACTACTGTGCTTGGATGTCACAGGCTGCACGTACCATCTGTTTGTTTACTGATGGTCTGTGGACATCTCTTGGTTGATAGGCATTGACCATGACAGACTTCCCCAACTGACTAATGTCTCATACTAAGCCCTGCAAGGCTATGAACACACCACACCCTCTGCCTCCGGGTAGCAGAGCTATGGCTCTGCTGCTTGTCATATAGAGGCCGAGAGTGAATTGTGGCCTGGCCAGCTGCTGAACCTCAAGCTGAAAGGCAAGCTCAACCAAATGGAACTGGTTAGGTCTCTCTGTCACCTTGTTTGGATTGACTGTGTCTTCAAGACTGCGACATGGGTTGAGTTCATTGCTCTGATCTTTGGTTTGGGGGCCTCCGGTGTCTGTCAGATAGCCCCAGCCAGATGCAGACAGCCTTCGTGATCTGCTCTCACTGGGTGGGTATCTGCAGTGTATCAGCCACTGTGTGAGCAGCCCCCTCCCTGGGGAAAGAGGCATCTATGGCGTATCACCGCCTCCCTGACATTCTCATGGAGTTCAAAGCTTAAGTTGGTTTGGTGCTGACATTTTGGATTAGCTGGTTGACTGGAAGGGCTGCTTCTTCCTATACGCTGTGAAATTTATAAACCGCAGCAGCTGAGGGCTTAAAATGGCCGACAGCCCCCAGCTGGCAGCAATTAAATACACCGCAGACCTTTGGCTAAACAAAGGCTTGTAGAGACAGAGTTGTTGCACACACATTGAACTGACTCTTCTTTAGAAGGAACACTGGGAACTAAGGAGAGATGAGTGAGCAGGCTTTTGCTACCTCCTGTTTAATGGTCCATTATCAAACACTGTACCAAACACTGCCCAAGTGGCAGCGCACCATGACAGTTAAGATGGTCCAAAGGAAGGGGTGAAGCCACCAAGGAGATCAGAGTAATTTCAACATTGATGCTTGTGCTCCAGCACCAACAACAGGATCCACAGCTTTGCCTCTCTTTTAGTTGAATGCGTTTATCCTTCACGTTGAAAGGAGGAAGTAGAGTGAGAAACACCGAGGCCATTTTTTACCCACTCAGGCAGCAGGCTTGAGATTCTAGACTGAGCCAACAAGATGGCTCCACGGGTAAAGGCACTTGCCACACAAGCCTGACAACTTGAGCTTAATCCCTGGAACCCATGTTGGAAGGAAAGACTCCCACAAGTTGTCCTGTGAGTTCTACATAATACGCTATGGCATGCTTGAGCCAACATTCACTCTCTCATTCTCTCTCTCTCTCTCTCTCTCTCTCTCTCTCTCTCTCTCACACACACACACACACACACACACACACACATACACACACACACATATGCACACACGTAAATAAATAAATAATTTAAAATAAAAAGAACTAGGGGCTAGAGAGATTGCTCAGCAGTTAAGAACACTTGGACTAACTCCAGTAACTCCAGTTCCAGGGGATCCAACACCCTCTTCTGGCCTCAACAGGCATTGCACACACATGGTGCACTTACATACATGTAGGCAAGACACTCATACACATAAAAAATATAAAGAGACTCTAGATCGGTGTTCTCAAAGATACAACTTAAATATAAATCAATTTATTTATATTTTAGATTTGGTTTCATATAGTCCAGGCTGGCCTTGAATTCATTTTGTAGCTGAGGCTTGCCTTGAAGTACTGATCTTCCTACCTCTACCTCCCAAGTGCTACAATCACAGGCATCACACCAGCATGCCCCCCTCCTCTTTCTTTTCTTTTTTTTCTATTCTTCTCTTGGTTTTGAGATAGGGTCTTATGTTAAATTTAAAATTAAGTTCTTTCATTACACTGGCCCCATTTCACATGCTCAGTAGCTCCACGTGGCCAGTGTAATGAATTAGACAGTGCTGTCCCAGACGGTGCCAGGTGTTGGAAAGGGTGCAGGTAGCTAGCATCTCTTAAACCCATTGTTGGCAGGAGTGTAAAGAGTGGTTTGGCCCCTTTAAAAATAGTACATAATACTGGTGTGAAAATAAGCCTTGAACACTACCTTGAGCTCTCCTCCAGGCCCCGGTTCTGAGCGGTGGCCACCAACAGAGGACCTTGGGAACTGGAGGTAGTTTGGCATCTGTTGGGACGATGGAGAAGAGAGCAGCGTAAAGTCAAGGCATATCCCTAGCAAGGCGCGACCCTGCCTACCTTTGGGTGTTTCTGTGGGTTTGTAGATTGCAGGCTAGAAGGTAACATTGAAAGGAGAGTTCATGTTTGAGGAAGGGCCAGGGTGGAGACTGCGTCAGGAAATGACCGTGTGGGTGTGAAATCTTTCTGGTAGGGAGGGGCACTTCTGCCTCCATTCTCAGGTAACCCACCTTGGTGTGAGGGTTGGTTTCTGAGAGCTCATGAGTTTCTATCCACACCGGAGCTTTTCCCCTCAGCTTTGCACTCCCAAGAAATTGGTTTCTTGTAAGGAAAAAGACATATGTCCACTTTCATGGTGGTACCTTCATGCTGGTTCCTTTCTCTCCTTAGTGGACTAGAAAGACACCCTTGGTTCTTCTGATTGGAGGCTGAGGTCCCACTGGTTCACATTTGCCCAGTGTTGACTGTCAGCTTTCGAAGCACAGAACCTCACCCTGTCTTTACAGCTCAGTGAGTGCCTCAAACTGCTCCCCCCATACAAAGGCATTCACCAGTCTCTGTTGCTGCTCTCCAGATCAGTAGGTGCTGCTGAGATAAATCCTTGTCCTTATAATCTATACTCTTCACACAGACAGCCAGGCCATAAATGTGTATATCTATCTAAGTGAGGTAAGCTTTGAGTGACTTGATCTAAGTGACATTTCAGAATGAGCTGTGCTCGTCGAGGTGAGGAAAACTGGCAAAGGTGGAAGCAGAGAGTAAGCAAGAGACTGTTGTGTTAATGATTCCGAGTCACAAGTCATGGGGGTACAGACTGGGACGCTTGCACTGGGAGGCTGAGGTAGGCAGAGAGTGCAAGGACAGCCCGCGCTATGTAGAAGTCAGCTGCAGCCTGGGACACAACAAAATGAGACCCTAGAGGCTGGCTGTCGGGAGCTGTGGAGAAGGAAGAATTGCTGGGTGTGGGTACATATTGTAAGTAAGCTCACAGATATCCCTGTAAGCTGGAAGGTGGGGTGAGAGGAATCACAGTCAAGCCTTATATTGAAAGGGAACGAGAACTTGGCTTCTGCTTGGTATCCAGTGGCCTTTTGAGGAGCCTTGTGGGAGACTAGTGGGACTGCCTTGGGAAGAGCCACATTGTTAGCCTGTCCAGGCAGTGAAGTGACAGCAACTGTTTCACCAGGCCAGGAGACTAGACCTGGCTGTGTGGAGAAGTGATCTGCTAGCATCCTACTCAGCAGCTGCGGGAGTCCCTCTACCAGTGAACTAGTGGTGTCTTCCACTCCGCCCTCCCCGCTTCAGGGAGAACTTAGATGAAAGAGCCAACTGCAGGCCTAAATCTTGAAGGAGGGTTGGAGACAAAGCACAGCAGGAGTATGTGAATGTGCTGTAAAGAAAACCACTTTTCCCACCCAGTCCCTCAGTGCAAATCACCGGAACTTCCTCGGGGTCCTCGCACCTCATTGGAGAACCATCCGGGGGTATCTGGCTTTCCAGCACACATCAGACATCCCCATAGTGCCCTTCAGGCATCATGGCCTGTGAACTCAGCCTGACTTGGGTTAAGGAACACTTTGCAATGATCTTAGCTTTGCAGCTAGCCTATGGCGTGGCCGGTGGCAAGTTCCAGACTGCTTCTTCCAGGTTCCTACCCCAGTTTGCCTGACAGGGCCTTCTCACCCCCGGGGTCTCCACACTGTTGCTAGCACATGCTTCTGATGTGCTGATTCAGTGTGGCAGCCTGTTCTCTCGGAGGTATGTTAGAGAGAGCTGTTTTGCTTCAGTGGGTTCCAGGAACAAATAATAAAAAGTACAGCAAGTACCGGGCCGAGGACAGACCCAGTACACTCTTATCAGTCATCTGAAATACGCACTGCCTTTCCAAGACAAATACGGACTCCTGTTTCTAGGAAAACACCAAAAAGTATTTATCAATTACTCTGTCTGTGGTTTGTGGAAAAAGACAACAGCAGCCGACCCTGAAAGCCATAGCAAAGCAGATTCCTTTGGGCAACTGACAGCCAAGTGGCATGAGTTAGGGCTGCTGTAGAATCCTAGCTGTGGCCTGGGACTGCTCACGTGGCCACCATACCCCACAGCCTTTACTCAGGAGACTGAGCTCATTCCAGAAGGAGCCTGGAAGCAAGGCTGGCTCTCACTAAAGCCCAAGACCCCTTGGTCTCTTTCTGAACCCACTGTGAATCCACAGATGGCTGACCCAAAGGGATACCTAGAAAAGTGGGATGTGGCCCATGGGAAGGCCAGTGATAATGATTAGGGAGCCACATTGGTGTATAGCTCATGCTGACCAGCATAGGCCTAAAAGACACTTGTTAATTTGATTCCTCTGGCCAAGAGTAGGTGTTATCCTATTTCAGAGAGAAAAGTGAAGTGGAAGGCTAAGGCCATCAGCCGACGTAGCCAGTAATCCCTCTAGCTCAGAAGGGCTGTGAGCTGCTGCGTCTAAGTTCACAGTGGGCGTCTCGCTGACAGCACTGCGTCGGGGGTGTACCAGACCCGCAGGGGCTCACTCCTGCCTTGTACCAAGTAGTGCTTTCCTAGGTGAGGCAGGAACCTTCTTAATACCTTGACACTTAACCTCTTCCTGTTCATTTGCCCCTCTAGGACCCAGGCACAGAGGGTTCGGAAGCCACGCTGCTGCACAGGACCCCAGGGCCTGCTTCCCCGCTATTCTGAGAGCCAGGCAGAAGGACAGGAGCAGCTCTTCAGACTTACAGACAACATCCAAGATGAGTTGTAAGTGGGGCCTCCGAAACTGCCCATTTGTCTGCTGTGTTGCTGTCTGTCTTAGGTTCTGAGAAATTTCTGTGTGACCCGAGAGCCTCAGGCTGACTAAGACCTTGGGATTGGCTTACATGTTAGATAGGTGTCAGTATGACTACTTGTAAGTGGCCTTTGCTGGACGGAGTGGTTCTCAGTGTGCGTTCTATAGCCAGACTTTACTGTTTTGTTTCTAAAACTCGACTGTAGCTAGCTCAGAGAGCAGTGCATGAGATGTTCTCTGTCTTGAGGTTTTCCCCCTGTAAATTTTTCTTAAACCCTGATAGCTAGTGTTTGCTCTGGAATGCTAGCAAAACAAATCACAAATATCAAACAGCTAATAGTCAACTGCTCTAGAAATGCAATCTTCTTGACTGTTTGCTACTCTTAGTAACCAGGAATCTTGTCAGATTTTCAGCTAGTGAAATTGTTTCTAGCTGACATGGCACATACGCCACTCTTTGAAGCTATCCTGTGGAGACCCTCAGAGCATAAAGTACTCTGTAACTTGACCAGGTGTGAGAGTCACAGCTCTAGGAAGGTGTTTTGTCAAGGGCATGGCAAAGTGCCACTATAAGTTCCTGTTTGTGTCTTGTAAGGTGAGGCAAGCTAGGGAGGATCAGAACACCCTGAGGAGTTGCTGTGGTAGAAGAGTTCAAATGCAGATTATCTCCTGGGGGATGGCCTTCATTGTCATTACTAGATGGTGCCAGAGAGACCTCTTATATGTTGTAGAGCTGTTTGAATGTGACACAGAAAATCTAGGATTCTTGTGGTGCTTGCTGGATAAGATGTGGCATCATCCTAGCAGTGTCCTATCCTCCACCCCAGTGTTATTGAAATGTCTCTTGATAATGTCTATATTTCCTCCTCTGCACCTGCTTGGTTGTCACAACAAAACACTGTGGATGAGTGGCCTCAACAGCAGGGAATTCTGTGTTCCTGTTTCTGAAGGCTGAGAGGTCTAAGATCAAGCTGTCATCCGTTCTGTCCCATGCGGCCCATGCTGTGGCTTGCACACAGCTCCCTTCTTGCTATGTCCTCATGACTTCATTTCACCTTACTACTTCCTCACTCCAGGTAGTCCTATGGAGGTTCAGGCCACGATCCAGCCCATCACATGTACCATGAATTGGTTCTGCCCTTGCCATCCTGATTCCTAGAGCAGCACCTATATGGTTTTGCTCCAGGGAGTAAAAGGCTGGCCTTCCAGTTGGGGATTTGGTGCCTCAGCTGTCCTGTATACAGTATCATTAATGAAACTTTGGGCCTTTGAGTTAGTGGCCTAGAGAGTCATTTACCAGCCAAGCAGGACAGTGTGGGGTCAACTAGAATGGCAGTCTGTAAGGATTTGGAGGGGTGGTGGCAAAGATTAATCGACTGGGGAAGTGGCTCAGCTGGTAAAATGCTTGCCTAGCATGCCTAAGGTCCTGGGTTCAATACCCAGCACTGCATCAACCAGGAGTAGTGGCATATGCCTGTGAACAGCACGTAAGGATCACAGTTCAAAGTCATCAACTCCCTGCTCAGTGAGTTCCTGCCAGCCTGGGCGTAGGAGTCTCTGTCTCAAAAAAAGAAAAAAAGAATTTAAGGGTTACAGTCAGAGGTCATTGTATTTGTATTTCGGTTTCATCCCCAACCCACCTCCATTCTACTCAAACAATCCAAGATTCATCTGCAGTAGAATGACACAAGACACCAAAACACAAGGGAGAAATGGTACAGTACAACAACACAGGATGGGAGAGCTAAGGACTGAAATGGGGTGAAATCAATGTCAGTGAAACTCTCGAAGCTGATGTGAGCTGGGACTAGTTATTGTCACGAATGAATCTTGTCTCCACCTAAGCTGAGGGTTGACTCTGGCCATGGGTGATGAGGGAAGCAATGTGATGACAGTCTTCTTGGGCGTACAGGAAGAGGTCACCAGGGGTTCTGGCAGACATGGCTCCGAGCATCCTCAGTCACTATTCTGTCTTCACAGGGATGTGAGCATTCCAGTCGACACTGTGCGAAGGGTCTCAGGAAAAACATGGGCACTGACTTCTACCTCTGACTTTTACCCTAGATTCGTAATTAAAAGCATGCTTAGGGACCTAATTATTTGCATACTTCCCTCTCAGAGTTAACCCATTAAAAGGGTCTTTAATACCTTGCTCTACTGTTGTAACTAAATGTTTCCACATTTTTTCCAGTCAGACTCACTGTTTCACTTCTGGAAAATATTGTGTAATTACTTCCTGATGGAGCAAAAAGTCCCTAGCGCCATAGCAGCTCCCGCTTTGATCTCCCACATTGCGTTGCACGGGGTTCTTCTGTTTCTCACTGGTTTCATTGATCGGTATCGGGCAGGTAGTCGCGACGCGGGTTGAAGGTCTGCTCGGCTGCAGGTGCTTCGTTTCAGTGCCATCAGTTATTTCTCAGGCCTGTTGCAGATCTCCACTGCTTCCCGTTTCTCTCGGTCTTAACCTGGAATCTGGATTAAGGTGATGTTAAAACATTCATTCTCTGTGATTAATTGGATTCTCCTTTCAAGTACTGCCCGCTTTGGGTTAGCAGTCACCTTTCTTAAGCACCTGCTTGTCTCTAACATTTCTTCAAGTTTGTACACTTAGCGTGCAGGCCCCATGGCTCTTACCTTTTCAAAAGATAACTCGCACGTGGTGGTGTCCTTGGGCTGTTTTATCAGTTAGGCAGAAAGTCACATGGAGATTCTTTAATACGGAAAAAATGTCTAAGGAGGAAATAAGAATGGCTTGTGAACTTCAGACTTTTCATCTTATTTTTATAATTCACCTTACATGGTCACACTTAGGCTCTTGTCTCCTGAGGCGATGGTGAGATTCTGAAGAAAAGGAGTCTGCTCAAGATGACTAGAAATACTACCTCTCTCTTTTTTATTGGTTGGGGGGTTGTTTGTTGTCTAAGAGTGTCTTACTAGCCTTGGCTGTCCTGAAATTTGCTATGTAGACTACCTGACCTCAACCTCACAGAAGTCTGCTTGCCTCTGCCTGCATAGTGCTAGATGGGGTTAAAGGCGAGCACCCCCATACCAGCCCCCTTTCTCTTTTTAATGAATTGAGCTCATTTACATGGTTAGCCAAATCAAAAGAATTCAGAAAATAAGAAATAGTGAGAATCTCTCATTTTATCCCTGTTACTGTGTCTAATCTGTTGAGAAATCACACAGAAAGTAGGAAATCTTTGTGTAAGCCATGATCCTGATTCTAATAGCATATAATTATAGTCTAGATCCTCTAGTAACATAAGATTAGTACTTCTGAGGAATGGGGTAGACCTCATCGGCTTTCCTTCCCTTCCTCCCTCGTTCCTTCCTCTGCTGGGATCGATCCCAGCTCCTTGCACATGCTAGACTCACACTCTGTCACTGAGCTGAGCCACACGCCCAGCTCCAGCTTCCATTTTTTAAGCCAGGAAATAATTCATCAGTAACTTTTGACACCTGAAGACTTGTTTGGCAGACTGCCCAACTGCTCAGATAAAAGTCAATAGCTTGCTAAGTCTAACAAGGTAGTGGTTCTGGGAGAGGTGCTGAGCCACCCTGTCCCACACTCAGGGTTGCATTTGTACTGGCAAATCCTTACAGATCTCCTAGCACGGTTTCACTGCCATCTTCTGACATCCTTGACCTGTGTATTAAGTCCCCCTGTGTGGCAGGCCAAGTAAGAACACTGTGATGGCGAGTCCCCAGGCTATATTTTTCCCCTTACCTGTAGCACAGGGTTGCCATTCTACTAGAAGTCTGGTGCCAGTAGGTGGGTAGCTTTGTGGATTGGGCTTCTCCATCCTCACTGTTAAGACAGAACTTCAGGTTCTCGTGCTTGTCATCCTCCCTCGTGCCCCTAGTTAACAGACTGCAGGACCCAAAGCCGCACGGCTTCCCTCCTCTGACCCGTGAGGTTTTCCAGTGGCCACTAATTTGTGGACCAGCAGCAGTGAAGAGTGGAAAGCCCAAGTCGAGGCACCAAATGAGTTTCCAGCGGTGGTCACTACTGCTCTGTTGGTGTGGCGAGGAGTGGAACATGTGCAAGCCCACAGAGAGCTAGCCTGCGGTGGGAAACCACAGAGAGTGGCCTGTGCCTTTAAGGAAAAGAGAACAGGAAGGAGTGGGTCCGCAGAGGAAAGAGCCGAGAAGGTTGTGTCTTGTCCCTCAAGCTGTGACTCCTCTCCGAGTAAGTGACAAGTTTCAAGCAGTGTCAGCAGATAAAGGTTCTGCTCTGGAGTTGTTTGATGAGTCTTTGATTCCAGATGCTGTGAGAACATCAAGCTCAACAACAGCAGTGGTGTTGGGATCCAGAACTTTGGCCTTGGATGGTGGGTTGTGAGTGAAGCCTCAGGGAGATGCAGGTGACCCTTGGCCACCCAGTCTCAGGGCCATTGCCCAGCTCTTTCTTCTCTTGGTCATAGCCTAGGTTCTCATCTGCTTTTGGTTTGAAGATTTTAGAGCATTGAATGCAACTGTCCAAAATATGAGCTTAGCAGCAGTAGCTCCAGGCACTGGGCAGACAGACCCCCAGGCCTGAGAGTGGAGGTCTGGGCAGTTAATGTCACTGTGACCATGCTGTTCCTGTTCTGCCAGCATTCCTCTCGTGCTAACTGAAGGAGCTGGTCATTGGCACCGGCTCCCTCAGAGATAAAAGAACTGAGCCACTAGGAAAGCAAGCCACCCGGCCAGAGTCCCCAGCTTGTGGGGCCTCCTTGCCTGCCGAACCCAGATTTTCATCATGCTGCCCCCTGCCTTTCAGGAGTGCCTTCTGGCTCAGAACCACTGGTCCTCCTGAAGTTTCCTGGCCCCCAGGAGGACTCACACCATCGGCAACCTCCTGGAAGGGAGTCTGTGGGAAGCTAGATAGCCAGTCTCTGTTGGGTGCTGTAGTGTGCATGCCTCCTGTCACCCTGTCTGTCATGGTCTCCTTTGAAAGCCTCTGTGGGACAGCCTCTGTGGCCATGCACCTGGCCCAACAGTGCTCAGGCGCAAAGCCATTTCTGTGTGATCAGCATTTCCCATCGAGTTCCAGCTGGCCTGGAATGCCTCCTCCCTTGGCCAGACACTTTCTCCTCTGTCTTTCCTTCTGTCTCTTCACATCCTTCCCTGCTCCCCTGGACTCCTCTCTACTCAGAGACATGCTGCCCCGGCCCTTAGAACGTAGGGCGGGAGGAGGCTGTGCTGTGCTGCTTGGGCACTTCTAATTTTGGCAATGAGACTTTACAAGGCTACACTGCCAGCCAGTTAGACGAGAACAGTGAACCCCACTTTTTGTCAGAGGAGCCATAATTAACGTGGCGATGGGAACAAGGTGGTACTTTGCGGTTCTCACAGGTAGCCAACTTGATGGTGGGTAAACAGCGTGGACCTCACTTTTATGAGGCTCAGAGCTTCACTGAAAACCAAGGTGCTTAGCCAAGCAGCAGAGCAGATCTTCTCGCAGTGCTTTAGTCAGTTAAGGTGGTCAAGTGTTAGCAGTGGGATATTTGTGAGGCTTCCAGAGCGGGAACTGTGGCTGGGGCGGGGTTGGAGAGTGGGTCTAAGAGCGGGAGAGCGCGGTCCGGCAGTGGTCCAGTCTGTCGGGAATGTCCCTGGCCTTCAGCAGGTGAGCCCTCTTCAGCAGAATAGATTCTGCCCCCTCTGAAGAGTCTGTGCCCACTGACCAAAGACCGAGACTCCCTGGACACAGGTCTATATACCAACGCCTAGTGGAGCCCTGGCTCTGAGCAGATACAGTTTGAGAACTAGAGTCCCCGCCAGCCTGCTGTCGGTCAGCTCGCAGCGTGCCTGCTGTCTCCGAGTCCTCTCCTGCTGTCCCGGAGGCCGGGTTGCCAGTATAAGGTGCGGGAGAGCTGTCACTGCTAATTCCAGGGTGACCACTCTCACTCCGTCGCCAGGCAGAGAGGTGTGACCTGCATACATTTCCACAGCAGCCTGTGGGCTCTGCTGAACAGGGCTTCAGTAGTTGCTTTGTTTTTTTTCAAAGTTAGCTTGTTTCTCAGTGGCCTTGGAGTTCTTAGAGGAAATGCCTTATGTTCTGAAAATGAAGCCTACAACCTGACCCAAGAAAGCACGCTCCAGCTGTTAGTGTTCTAAACATGGAGCTATGCCCACAGCCCCATGTCCCTGGTTGTAGAGAATAGGGACAAAGTGTCCTCTCAGGGCCGTCAGTGGAGAGGGGTCAGGGCAGGTTGTAAGCTTGGTGGTGTGCGGCGTGCTCACCGCCACCATTCTCATTGTGTGTGGCAAGCCTGTCTGATTTGCAGGTTCCCGTCAGTCTTCATCACCCAGCCGTCTTCCACTGAGCTCGTGCGCCCTCCTGAATACTGGCTGCTCTGTTGCTTTAATGCTGAAGAGCACTATTTGTCCTAACAATGTGTTGTTATTACAGTTTTCTCTAAGCCCTAAGTTGTCCAAAAACTCACCAGCAACTCATCCCACAAAACCCTCCTTCAGGACAAGAAGTTGTTCCTGTTCCTGTCAGACAACATCAGTCACTACTGTTCATGGGCACCTTACAGCACGGGCTGTGTGCTGTGAGCATGCCCCCCAGCTGCCCCTGAGGCCAGAGACTTCCAGTCCCAAAAGTGAGGAAACAGGCCTAGAGCAGGTGTGCTCACACACGCACATGCGCACACACACATACCGAGGTATGGGAAATGCGAGGCTGTGGTCAGCCTGGCCCCGCTGAAAGCGAAGCTCAGCATCGTTCATTCTCTTCCTCTCTCCATAGCTTCATAGCCGTGGAGAACATCGACAGCTACTGTGTGCTCATCTCCTCCAAAGCCGTGTACTTCCTGAAGAGCGGGGACTACGTAGACCGAGAGGCCATTTTCCTTGAGGTCAAATATGATGATCTCTACCACTGCCTTGTCTCCAAAGATCATGGGAAGGTATACGTGCAGGTGACCAAGAAGGCTGCAAACTCCAGCAGCGGCGTGTCCATCCCAGGCCCTTCCCACCAGAAGCCAATGGTGAGTCCCGCTGCTCCTTGCCACTCACATGGACATGCTCCCATTGAGGGGTGGCGGCCCTGAGCCCTCTGCCTCCTTCTTTCCCACTGAGACTCCAGTGAGTGCTTGGACCCCAGCTCTGCGGGGACCTCGGGCACATTCTCTAGCATCTGTGCCTCAGTTACCCATCATCACAAGTGGGTAGCACGGTCCGTGGACTTCCGTGTTCCTGAAATGTGGCACTAAGTGACTCATGACACATGCAGTCTAAGAGCACCACCTTCTTGTCCCTCTGGTAGCAGAGAAGACTGTAACTTTGTAATCTGCACAGAGAATACCCAGCGTGCTCAGCAGATACTTGTAAATACAAATCTTGCTTTGCACCTGAAGGGTGGGAGGCGTTGTGGAGGCAGGCTGTTGAGCGGTGCAGCTCCTGTTGCTTCGACACATGCAGGAAGGGCGTGCTGGGCATTCTCATGCTCATTCGCTGTCGGGCTGCTCTTGTTACCTCCGTGCTGCTGAAGAGTTTAGGAGCAAGGGCAGATGGTTCCTTCAGGCCACACAGCTGACTCCAGCAGAAGCTGGGCTGAGACCCAGGAGATCCAACTCCCAAGCTTGTGTCTAGACCACAGCATCCCTCGCTGTGCTAGGCTGGCACAGAGGGGCTGCAGGTAGAGCGGAGTGGAGCGGACGTGGGGAGCAGACTGCGTGTGTCCCAGCCTGCATGCACCAAAGCCCATCAGAGTAACTGTGTTCATCTATCTGTGTGGAGCAAAGCAGTCAGCCTTGCGGGACCTCACCTCAGGAGCCCTTCGACCTTCCCCATCCTCTCAGGGATGAACTGGCGTGGGCTTGAGTTTTTGAGGCTCCCTTAGGGTTATTGGCTAAATTAGGGTTGGTTGATAGCAAGGTACCCCCCAAGTGCACATTTTCCACCAGCTGAGCCTCACCTGGCCTTGTGCCCCCTTTCAAGGCGGGCTAGCAGTGAAGCAGTCTGGATGGGAAAGGCTTCTGGCTCTTTTCCTGCATTGGCCACCGCCAGGCTTTGGGTCTGGGAAGGGAGTTCAGTCTGTTGTAGCTGCCTTACTTCTGAATGGAACCGCATCAGATTCAGTCCCCGATATTGGTGGTAATGGGCTGGCTACAGTCACCTGAGGAATAAACCAAAACCTGATCAGAGTGAATGAGGCATAGGCCCCTAGAATCTGTTTTTCTTGGAAGTCACCCATACCGCTTCGACAGGAGCCCCTGCTGGTGGCTGAGCTGCCCTGTCGTGCCTCCTGCCCATGCCGGGTTCTCTGGCTGTCTGTGTCTGGCCGGCCCCACCTCAGGGCAGCTCAGCATGTTCCTTCTTGTCGCCTCCTTAGGTCCATGTGAAATCTGAGGTCCTCGCTGTCAAGTTATCACAAGAAATAAACTATGCAAAGAGCCTTTACTATGAACAGCAACTGAGGTTGAGACTCAGCGAAAACCAAGAGCAGTTGGAGCTGGACTCCTGAGGACAGGCGGCCGCCGGAGAGGTGCTCCCAGACATCGCCCAACCCGGAGGACAGACACCCAGACTCAGCTCACGCTAGAAGGGAAGCCAGCAGAAGGTTGGGGGGAAGATAACCAAGCTATGAGGGAAAGGAAATCTTCACAGGGAAAAATGTAAACAGAAACATTAATTTGTGGGGCAGGAGTTACTGTAGATTATGGGGAAATAATTTTTTAAAGTATTAATAACGTAAAACATGTATTGAGATGGATCTAATTTTTAGATTGTCCTGTATTTTGTTAACATGTATATATGTACAACTGTGTGTTTGTAAATATATAGATGCTTCTGAGCAGGGCTGTGCAGTGTGAAGGTTTGTTGCCTGTATGCCAAGTTGTCCTGGATCTTCTGTTGCTCTAAGGCCCCAGGCCTCCTACAGAGTTCTCCCTGAAGAAAGATGTTGAAAGCTGAAGGGTGCCATATCTGAGTTTTGCAAGTGCAGTCAGCAGGCCTAGGAGAGATCTGAGTGTTCAAGGCCTGGGCATTCACTGGCTACCTGAACAGGAGCAGAAGCAGAGCCACCATCTAAGGAACTCAAGACCAGTGTGGCCCCGACCTTCCTTCTCACCCTGTGTCACCGCCATGTTTAAATTTCACAGGCGATTTTCCAATTGGTCTCCATTTGGCTTTCTCCAACAACTCTAAACACTCAACTTGGACTTGCCAAGTATGTGCACACGGCAGCATCACGGGGTTTCTGTGCTGTTTGGCATAGGGAAATTTGAAACTGACCGTTGACATAAATGAAGGGCATCCCTCGGAGCTCTGAGCCGTAAGAACGCTGCCTCTCCCTCCCGAGAAGTGCCGCTCACTGTGTTCCAAAAGCACGTGCTGCTGGTGCGATGGCGCACGCCTTTAATCCAGGCAGAGGCAGGTGGACCTCTGTGAGTTCCAGGCCAGCTGGGGCTACAGGAAGACCCTGTCTCAAAAAGAAAAGAAAAAAAAACACGTGCTGATGTCACAGCATCATAGCCCTCTGGAACACAGGGACAGTGACACAGGCTCGGGAGGAAGAGAATTTCCAAAAAGGGTGTGAGATGTATTAGAATGCTGTGCTTGAGAGCTTCTGGTGGAACCAGGATTTGACCAAAGCATGTCTGGGCCTTGGTTCTGCTTCCAGGACTCATTTTAGAAGGTATGCACAGATAAGAGGCAGAAGGTGGGCCTCACCTCACTCTAGAATATATGACTCACCTTAACGTTTTAATTTTTTTACTTTAATAAAGCCCCCCAGTTTCTATAATCTTATCATATGCAGCCGAGATCCAGGGTGACCCAGTGGATGTGTGGAAGGTTTTGATGTTTACAATTCAGATCCTTCCAAGCTACAAATCTAGCTCTCTCCCCTTCTCCGTCCCAACCCCTAAGCACACGTGCGGGTGCGCATGCGCACAAGGGCGTTGAGAGAAAAGGAGGTGCTTCCCAAGGTGCGTTATCTGAGGAGTGTTTTCAAGCTCTGTCTTCCCTGGACTCGATGCTAGTAGACTGAACTTGACTTTTGTAGGGTCGGGTCTTTGGCTGTGGGTCATTGCTGGCTGGGGGAAAGTTAGGATGATGTCATCGCCCCTGTTGGGGGATCTCACAACAGAGGGGGAAGCTAGCTCCTCTGGTCCTCCTCGATAGCCTGGGTTCCCAAACCCCCACACATTTGGCCAGTGGTTTTGCCAGTAACCCACTGCCTGAGATCTCAGTCTCTTACAGAAGTGTTCACTGTGTGTCAGGGAGCCCTCTGCCATTTGCTGGGACAGTCACCGGAAACACCCTAGCCTGATCTAGGAGCTAGTGTTACCAGGGAAGCCCACTGGCCTCTGCCGCGCAGCACTGGGGTCCTCAGCTCTGGCTGCAGGAAGGGACTGATGGCTCTCTGCAGTTGCTGCTTCAGAACCCTGAGAGGGTCAGAGCCCCTCCCGGCTCCTTCCCAAATCAATCAGCCCCTTACATGTCCATCCCCCGTGGTGGCACAGCCCCTCCCTCTGTAGATATCAGAGGATATCTACACCTCACAAGGAGCAGGTATCAGAATGGGGTTCAGAGACCTGTGTTGAGTTCCCAGCTCTCCTTGCCCCATACCCCAGGCCTGGAGACTATTCCAAAGGCGTTTGCTATTACCTCCTGGTTTGCCAGGACAGAATTCAAAGTTCTGGAAGAGACAGGTCTTTCCACAGCAACTCAAACATCCTATCTCTCCTGAAGTTGATACTGAGACAGTGGTGTCTGAGACCTTGCTAAGGTAACTTCCACCAGTTCCCACACTGCCCTAAATACGGGTTAAGAAGAAACTGGGTAAAGAGACAGCAGAACCCATCCCAGTCCCTAGACCCAGCATGGTTGGTGGGTCCACGTCAGAAGGTCCCTACCCTGGGCCTGCATGGAGGCAGAGATGGGCCTCTGCCTCAGCCATCAGTCACTTGGTGGGTGCTCACCTCAGTGTTCAGAAGGCTCCAGGGCCACGTTGTTCTCAAGTGTCATCTGTGTCCCCAAAAAATCAGCACAGCTGCTTGGAGAACTGAGTTTACCTGGCTCCTCCCTGTGCCGGCCTGTTACCCAGGCTGCTCAACCCGAATCTCCACTCTTCTTCCTGTGGAATAAAATTCCTTGTTCACTTCTTAGACCTGTTTGTTTTCTTCTGTTTCATGTTGTCCAAATTCTAGAATCATCCTCAACAACAGACATCAAACAGTACAACCCTAATAGTCAAGAGAAGAGCAGCACCCCAGAGCACCCCACACTGCTGGAAAGTGGCTCCACCTTTCAATTTCTGGGTGCTTGGATTACAGGTGTGCCTAGTTTATGCAGTGCTGAGGTTCAAACCCAGAGCTTTGCGTACACTAGGTTACCTACCTAGGCACTATCTCAACTTAGGTATAACCTCAACCTGTTTTTTTCTTTTTTTAATTTAGTGAGTAAAACTACTTATCCCTAGGCACCTAATCCAAAGCCAACTTGCAGACAGAAATTATCAATTGACATGAACAGATCGAGGTGCTATGGTTTGACCAGTATTTTTGTTTTGTTTGAGACAAAGTCTTCCTATATAGCCTAGGCTGGCCTTGAACTTAAGTTGATCCTCCTGCCTCAGCCTCCTAAGTGCTGGGAATTATAAGCATAACCATCAAGCCCTGCCCAGTATGTCCTAAAAACTGCCATGGTACAAATCTTCAGCTTCTTGCAGGTGGCTTAGAAGGGATGTCATCTTTAATGTCATGGGAGATGGCATGCTTGCAGAGTCTCCTGCAATTAGAATTCTCACTTCTGTCTCTGAATATGTTTAACCGTCATGGCAAATTATAAACTAAGCAACACTGCAGTAAACTTCTGTATCAATTACTTCTCTGTTGCTCTGATAAAATACTGTGACCAAAACAAAGTAAGGAGGCAAGGGTTTATTTTGGCTTACGGTGCCAGAGGGATTGAGTCCACAGTGGGGGGACGGGGGGAGCCAGGGCAACTGGCAGGCATGGCAACGGAAGCCAGCAGTTGATGGATCACATCTTCATCCACACACAGGAAGCAGAGAGGGAGAACAGGAAGTGGGGCAAGGCTGTAGACCCCAAAGCCCACTCCCAGTGACATACTTCCCAGACAGCACCACCAGCTGTGGACCAAGTATTCAAATACATCAGCCGATGGGGAACTTTAAAAGCATATTTTTTTCTTACATTGTATTTATTTTGTGAGTGTGTGCAAGCTCATGAGCATGCGTGCATGAGCGTGCACATATACCACAGTGCAGTTCTGGAGGTCAGAGGACAACTGACAGGAGTCAGTTTCCTCCACCATGAAAGTCCCAGGGATCATGCCCGGGTCTTGGGGTCTTGTGATAAGTGCCTTTACCAGCTGAGTGATCTTGTCACCGCCACCACAACTTTCTGGGTGCATAATACCAGCTTTTTGTCTGAGTCTTACATACTTAGGAGAGATCGGTAGTTAGAGGACATGTCCAAGATCACGTTTCCAAACAGCTGATATGGATGTGACAGGCTGCAACCACACTCGAGTGTCCTGTCTGAGCCTCTTGTCAGTCCAATGGGAGCAATGTTGAAGTCTCATTGCTATACTTTGCATTTCCCTAGTAATGCATTTGACCGTCATCTGTTTGCTGATCAACCCTGTTTATTGTTAGGTCTGGCAGGCAGCTGCTGAGTTAACAACAAATGCTTTCAGAATCAATTATAACATATTGGTTTGCTTCCTTTCATTTTTAATTTATTTACTTAAGATTATTTTTATGTATATGAGTGTTTGCCTGCATGTATGTATGTGTACCACTTGTGTACCTGGTGCCCAAGGAGAACAGAGAGGGTGCCAGATACCCTGGAACTTGAGTAAGTTGTTAGTCACTATGTGGATACTGGGAACCAAACCCAGGTCCTCTGCAAATTCTCTTAACCATTTAGCCACCTCTCCAGCTCCTTTTTACATTTTAAAAAAATAGGGATGTAAGTACACCAGTGTCATGCAGAGCCCAAGAAGGCCAGAAGAGTCATCTCCTGGAACTGGAGTGACAGGTTTGTTAGCTGCCATGTTTGCTGGGAATTGAACCGAGGTCCTTTGCAAGCAGTCAGTGCTCTTAACTGCTGAGCTACCTCTCCAACCCTTCCTTTTTTATTATATTTATTGTGTATGTGCACACCCATGTATTCACGCCGCAGTATGTGTACAGAGGTCAGAGGACAACCTGCAGGAGTCCGTTCTCTTTCCACTGTGAACTCAGCTTGTCAGGCTTGTGGGCAAGGGCCTTTACCTACCGAGCCATCTCACCAGCCCCTTTCATTGTTTAAATGTAATACACTATGTGAACAGAGTTCCTGATACAGACCACCCCCTGCTTTCTGGAATGAGTCCCATCCGGAGTGGTGTTAACTTGTTATTCTTTTGATACGTGTACTTCTTTCTGGTGCTATTTTTGAGTCTTTGCATCTTTACAGTGAAAGAGACCTATGGTTTTCTTAAAGGGTTCAGGGAGCCTTCCTCCACTCCTGAGGTTTGTAGCACTTCAATTACAGGAGGATTTCCTCTTCTGGTTTGAAGGTTAGATGAAAGTGGCCTGCGATCGTCCGCTTGGAACTTTTTTTCAGTAGTTCCTTTTAATCACCACCCCACTGTCTGCCCGTTACGGTATTCAAGTTTTCCATTTCTTAGGTCAGTCTGGCGGCATTTAATTTTTTAATGTCATTCTGTTCTCTTAACTCTTTGAATATGTTGTCATACAGTCATGGGACTCTCAAAATTATTTTAATGCTTTCTGTCTGTTCTCATTCCCAGTCTTGCATATTTTTACAACTTTCTATAATTTTTATGCATATTAATGTAGTGCCTGAATTCATGTAAATGCGCCCATGTCCTGCAGTGCATGTGGAGGTCAGAAGAGGGTGTTGGATTTCCTGAAACTGGCATTATGAATGGATTTTAGCTGCCATGTGGGTACTGGGAACCAAACCCAGGTCCTCTGTAAGAGCAGCCCGTGCTTTTGCCTGCTGAGCCATCTCATCTGTTAAGATTTGGGGATTTTAAGAGATAGACTAAATGTTCATCTACAATGTAAAATGCATTAAGACTTTGGAGACCAGGGCTGGAGAGGTGGCTTAGTGGTTAAGAGCATTGGCTGTTCTTACAGAGGACCCAGGATCAATTCCCAGCACCCACATGGTGGGTGACAGCCATCAGTAGCTCCCGTTCCCAGGGAATTCAACGGTCTCTTCTGACATCTGTGGGCATCGCACAACATGGGTGCACTTACATGCAAGCAATACGCTCATACATATAAAAAATTAGTATTAATTTTTTAAAAGATTTTAGAGACCAGAGGTAGAATCCTATCATTTAAAGTGATGTGTTTTCTGGGTGTTGTGGTGCAGAACCTTAATCTTATCTCTTAGCACTTGGGAGACAGAGACAGGAGGATATCCATGAGTTCCAGACCAGCCATGACTACATAGTGAGACCTTACCTAAAAACAAACAACCCCCCGACCATGATGTGTCTGGAATGTCAGGCTGATAGGGGATGAATTTGTGATGGTCCGTCTTCATCATCAACCCGACTGGCTTTGGAATCTCCTAGTATACACACCTCTGGGCATGTCTCTAAGGATGTTTCCTAAGAGGTTTAACTGATGCGGGAAGATCCACCCTCAATGTGGATGGTGCCGTCCCATGGGCTGAGGTCCAGGACTAAATACGAAGGGATAAAATTTGGAAGCCAGCCTACTTCCTGACTGCAGATACCACGTGACCCACTAGCTCAGCTCTGGCTGCTATGTCCTGTTCCCACAGTGCAGAGGTATTTTGTCCCAGCAATGAGGAAAGTAACTAATACAGAAATTGATATCCAGAGCGAAGTAAAGCCTTCCTCCCTTAACCTGCTTTTGTCAAAAAGTAATCGTATATAAACTACACTCATCATCTTGTGTGCTTTAATTTATCTCTAGCCAATTTGTAAGCCCTGATTGATGTGTTACCAATAACCATTGGTTTCTTTTTTTAAAAAAAATTAGATATTTGAGAGAATTTGAGAGTATCACACATGTAGAGCACATATATGGAGATTAGAAGACAAATTACAGGAGTTGGTTTTCTCCCTGTACCATGTGGGTCCTGGCGATTGAACTCAGGTCACCAGGCTGGGCAGCAAGCCCTCTTACCTGCTGAGCCATCTCACCAACCTAAGAACAAAAGAGACGTGGTCACCCCCACCAGACCCTCATAAGATCACGCGTATTAACATTCGCTCCTCACAGGAAGATGAGGCACCAGAATGTTCCATGTGGTAAATGGTCGCTGAGGAGGAGAATTCTGCAGTATGTAACTGCTGGGACTTGCACAGGGGTCTTGGGTGACAGAGCTTTCTGGCGTCCTTGTTCATACGGCGGCGGGCTTTCCCGTGACGCAGCTGCCCGAGTCACCCTGTGCTATTTTAAGTGACCCCTCGCTTGCGCTCCTGTAAGTTACCTCATTGGCTCACCGAGCTGAACTTAGATGGAATTGTTTTTTGGTTTGCTGGTGTCCTACCTAGGATGACTAGGCATTTCTGTTCATCTCCCCAGGACATCACACAACCCTAATGCAATAATGTATATAAGTAATCACTGCTGTGTTATTTAGAGACTGATGACAGGGGAAAACAAGTCAGTACATTTTCAGTCACATTTTTTTCCCCCAAGTATCTCCTATCCCCGCCACGCTACCAGCACAAAGCCCACAGATTTGAAAGTCACATACATGAAGACCTATGTCTTAGTTTCATAGTTTTCACCTTTCTTTTTGAACAGCAGTGCATATTTATTTGCTGTTATTTTTGTTTTGAGACACAGTCTCGCTATGTAGTCCTGGCAGGCCGGGAATTCATTATATAGACCAGGCTGGCCTTGAACTCACAGAGCTCCCCCTGCCTCTGCCTCCCAAGTGCCGGGAGATTAAAGGCGTGCGCCACCATGCCCAGCTTTAACATTTTAAGGTTATAAATTTTTCTCTGAAATATACTTGATTCTCAGTATACTGAGAATTACCTCAGATTCTGATATTAAGCATCCTTTCATTGCTTTGTAGGCAATTTTAAATTTCAATCTCCTCTTTGAAGGTTACCTAGCAATACAATTCCTAATTTCTAAATATTTTTCATTGCCCTAATGTTTTGAATTTTTATTGTGATGTCACAATGGGGCATTGTGACAGCATCATGAAAACTTGTGATGCTACAATTCACATTTTGATGGCATAATGCTGCAGTGTGATGTAACTATGGAGTGTCCTGCTGTCACGATTCAAGCAGTATGATGTCATGATAAAGCAGCGTAATGTTAGAATGGAGCACTGTGATGTCACAGTGGGCTATTGTAGTGTTACATGGTGCTTTGTGATATCACGATTGAGGACTATGATGCCCCAGTGGAACATTCTGATGGTGGCCTTATGAGGAGGAGTTATTGAGTGATGGTAGTAACAGATGCTTTGGAAAAGAAGAGCTTGTTGACCTTGACCGTGAGGAACGGCACTGGACTCAGAAAGATTGGTTGGATTTAGTGACACAGAGGACACTGCCTCTGAGGAAAGTTTTACTGGATTTTGAGAGAAGTCAAGTTAAAGAGGGTGAAATTGGGCCTGTGAGATGGCTTAGCAGGCAGAAGTGCATGTCTGTTCCCTGAACTTGGTGCCTGAGTTGGATCCCAGAACCCATGTAAAGGTGGAGGGAGAAAACCAGTTCCATGGAGTTTTCCTCTGTCTGACACATACTCCCTATGACATATGCATGCCCACACACATCATACACACACACATAGACATACGATAATAAATAAAATTAAAAAGTAATTAAAAGAGAGAAGGGTGCTAGTAAATGGCAAATCAAAAGGCAGCAGCAATTGTGGTGGAGTAGCCAGAGAAAAGCTGGCCTGCGACAGGGACAGCCAGGGCAGTCTGTGAGAGTGTGCGCAATGGGTGAGTGCGTAGCCTGGAGATGACTAAAAACAAGCAAGAGAGCTAAGACACGCCGATCTGCTTTCTGTCACTGCCATGCACTTGGCAATTCTAAACAAAGCCAGCAGACGGTGTGTGAAAATAAAATTCTCCCCTTCGGTGAGTGCAAAGAACATCAAGTTTTAATAATACATATGTAAGCTTCATATTAGCACATCTGTATTACATATCCTTTAATGACCTGGTATTCCATGTGGAAATTAACTCCGAGGACTCCCAGTTATGCAGGGTCTGCCACACACCTTGGTTGTGCACACAAAGGCTCACAGCCAGGTATCACTGACACCTGCTCACTGCACAGCTGCAGACGGAGGCCCTGGGGAGCCACTCCTAACGCCGGCCCTGCCAGGCCCCGCTGGCAGTCAATGGCTTCTGGAGGAGGGGGAGGCATTTCAGGAAGCTGCCCATCCTCCTGTAAGTAACTCCTCCCCCATGGTCATGCAAGCAACCTTGACCAAACTCATTGGATCAGAGAGAAAGAGAGAAAAAGAGAGATGGAGAGAGAAAAGAGAAAGGCAATAAAGAAAAAAACAAAGTAGAAGGGAGACTGAGACTGCGTGGGAAGAGGAAGGAGGTCAGCCAGAGTGGAGGGGAGCAAGGACGGTGACGGGGAGAACACGATCCAAATGCATTCTATACATATATGAAAATGTCCTAATGAACTATTACTATGTGTAATTATTATATGCTAATTTAAAAGGAGAGGAAGGGAGAGTCCAGCCCTCAGTTGCAACATATTCTTGCATTAACCCGACTTGAAGCAAATCATGAAGGACAGTGACTGAAGAGAAGACAGAAATGCTTTTCTAGCCCTACCTGTCTCGTGACCGCTTGTAGCTGATCTGGGTTTAAAATGCTTGACAGTAAAGCAGGAAGCATCCAGTCTCTGTTTTGTAAATGCAAATTTTAGTTCATACATGAAATGTAAAGAAGCTAGCCAGACAGATGTGACACATGCATGTCAGCCTAACAGTTGAAGTTTAAGGCCTAGCAAGACCCTGTCACAAAGCAGAGAAAAGAGGAAGGAAGAAGGGGTGGAGGGAGGGAAGAGGAAGGGAATTTGGTGTGGTCTAGGTCTATTTCTGTTGCTGTGATAAGACACGCCTGGAGGAGGTTTCCTTCCTGGTCACAGTTCATCTTGGAGGGTGGTCAGGGCAGGAACCCCAAAGCTGAACTACTTGCTATTCCACACTGCATTTCCTCTGACCAGGGAACTCACAGCCAAGAAAGGATAGTAGGAACCATGGAGGAGGATGCTTGATGGCTCCTTCTCTGGCTTATGCTCAGCCAGCTGTCTTATACAGCCCAGGCCCACCTGCCTAGGGAATGGGGCCACCCACAGTGGCACAGCTGGGCCCCCCTACATCACTAACAGTCAAGACAATCCCCACAGACATGCTCATAGGCCAGTCTGATCTGGAAAATTCCTCAATTGATACTACCTTCCTAGAGGACTCTAAGCTGTCAAGGTAACAGTCAAAGCTAACTAGGTTATGATATACTTTAGTAATTTCTGAAATTCTTTTATATATGTGTGTATATGTATATGTATACATATGTACACACACACACTTTTTAAATTTGGTGTATATGAGTGTTATGCCTGTATGTAAGCACACCCACGTCCTGCAGTGCCTATGGCAGGTAGAATCCCCTGGAACTGGAGTTACAGATGGTTGTTAGCTGCCATGTGGGTGCTTGGCTTCAGACCTCAGTCCTTTGCAAGAACAGTCAGTGCTCTTAACTGTTGAGCCATCTCTCCAGCCCCCACATATATGTAAAATGTAGACAACCGTCGAGCTTCATTTTCTGGATAAGAATGCTCAACTACCAATTACAGTCTGAAGACACTTGGTATCTGCCTTGTTAGTCAGCACCTCACCCGTCTCACCTGAGCTGGCCATGGCATGACAGCCTCCCTTCTCACCACTGTCTACGGTGCCTGTTTCTCCTTCAAAACAGAACTTCTAAGTTCTGTCTCCTGGTCTGTCAGCATCTCTTTTCTTCCTCCATTTGACGTCATCAGAGTCACTGTCTCTCCGATTATTTCCTTTACAAGCCCTGCCCCCTTGGAGAATATTTCTTTTAATTTTGTAACTTTCACACAATATATTTTATCATATTTAGATCCCCTTCCATAGCTACATACCCTCCCATACCAAATTTATAGAGTCAGGTTTGTGCCCCCAGATGCCCTCAGTGTGGTTCATCCACTGAATCCTGGTTGACCCGAGTCTCACCCTTATATGCGATGGAATCTCCCCTTCCCAGCAGTTACCAGTTGCCGGTAGTTCCTCAGATAGGGCGTGGGTTTCTTAGCCATTTCCCCACATCTATGCTGGGATTTTGTCTGGCTTGAGCTTATGTGGGACTTGTGCGTGCTGTTAGCACAGCCAACATATGAGTTCATATGAGTAACTGACCAGCTGTCTGCAAAACTGTTTCCTTCTGGTCATCCACGTCTTCTGGCTCTTACAATCTTTTTGCTCCCTCCTCCACAAAGATCCCTGAGCCTTGGGAGGCAGAAGTTTGATTTAAGTGTCCTATTCAGGGATAAGCAGTCTGCAGCATCTTCCTCGCTGCACGTTGACCAGCTGGGTTTCTCTGTGTCAATCACCATCTGCTGGATAAGGAAGCTTCTCTGCTGAGAGTTGAGAGAGGGATTGCTGACTTCAAAGCCTCATCTCTTTCTGGCTTTCATAGTATTGGAAGGTGCTGTGTGAGCTACCTTAAGAGAAAATTTATCATAAGCCTGACCCAGCTGTGAATGCTGTGAGCTACAACAACTGTCCTAGAAGATATGCCCACAGTGTGCAACAGTGGCGTGAATATCATAGGAGTGACCAACTACTTTCTGTGGATGGCGTGTTTGTTTTTGAGACATGGTCTCCTCAATAGCCCCAGATGGCCTGAAACTCATTACATAGACCAGGCTGACCCCCATCTCACAGAGATCTGCCTGCTTCTGCCTCCCAGGAGCTGGGATTAAAGGTGTGTAGCACCTCACCTGCCACCAACATTCTAACTGAATTTAAGGTTTGCTTCATAGGATGGAGCAAACCTGACACTGAGAACAGGCCTCCGAGCCTGAGGTTAGACAGCCCACAGGCCATGGGAAAAGGCCTAATACAGCTCTTCTGCTAAATGGATGCAGTGTTAAACTGAGTTCTGGCCAGATTTTTGAAGAGTAATTCTGGAATGATCAGGTTCCAAAGCTCCCAGCATCTTTGATACCTTCCTCCTTGGGAAGGGCTCCTCCCAGTCACTGACATCAGCCAGGGTGTTTTCTACCGTTTTCTTCCAACTTTGCTTCTTCATTCTCTTAATCTTTCCCTTCTGTTCCCTTCCTGGATTTTGCTAATTTTATTGGAGACTTTAAATTGTTTAAATTTATTTTTATGTCTCTGACTGTTTTTGCACACATATATGTAAATGCATCACATGCATGCAATGCCTGTGGAGGCCAGGAGAGGGCACTGGATCCCCTAGAACTAGAGCTAGAGCCAGACCGTAGTTATCTACTATGTGAGTCCTGGGAACCAAATCCAGGCCCTCTGCAGGTGCAGCCAGTGCCCTTAACCACTGAGCCACCTCTCTGCCCACTACACAGTGTGCACGCACACATACACACACACTTTAATCACAGGCTTGAAGCATTCACTACTCAGATGCTCCAGGCCACAGGTCCCAAAGCATCTCCAGACTGCAGACCTCAGCTCCTAATTGCTGAAATTCTAATGGCACCTTTTGCAGATGTATTTGATTTTATTAAAATCTACTTACAAGTTACTGGAGAGTTATTCCAATAAGCATTTGTTATATAGTGCTATAACCAAATTTTAAAAAACACTAAATATTTTTAAACTATACTTAATGTATATCAAGATTAGTTAATGTCTTTCTTGTACTATAATATTCATTTAATTTTAGGCATGATTATATATTTTAGGAGTTTGGGGGCTAGCGAGATGGCTCAACAGATAAAGGCACCTTTTGCCAAGTCTGATGACCTAAGTTTGAGCTCCAGTACTCACATGATGGAAGGAGAGAACTGACTCACACAAGTCGCACCTGACCCTCACAAACTCACCATGGTACAAACATGCCCCCCAAATAAATAGATAAATGCAATTTTAACAAAGGGTTATATAAACCACAGCCCACAGCTTCTGAAAAGCTTTCAGTGTCGTTGTCAAGGAAACACATACTTAAACCACAAGCCGGATTGCACACATAGAATGATTAACATGAAAATATCACAATAGCAAGTGTTGGCAAGGACTTAGGCACACATGGAATTCTTATACATTGCTGGCGGGAATACAGAGCTGCTCTGGAAACCAACCTGACAGTCACACATACATTCAGCAAGTGACCCATTAACTCTACTCCTTCGTATCTCCTCGAGAGGAAGGAGAACATGTCCACAGACACACACTACGCAAATGTTTACCCATAATAGCCTCAAACCAGAAATAAATCACACATCCATCACAGGTGAATGGGTAAACAAACCATAACAACATAGTGTTGGAGTACTACTCAGCCATCAAAACAAACCACCGACACCCACGCTGGCAAGGATGAATCTCAACACGGTCCCAGGGAAAGCAGGACGCCAGCCAATCGGAGCTTTCCCCGGACAGCCGAGTTAGTATGAAAGATGGCGAGGATGAAGGACAGCGAGGAAGACGTTCCCAAGGAGTGCTGCGGAAACAGTGTGGGCAGAGGCCGTAAGGAGGAGCGACACCAACGAAACAGAAAAGAAACGTGAGGTGAGGATCAGCCTGGCACTCGAGGGTGTGTGCCCGGGAGGAGAAAGGACGTGGGGTGGGAAGCAGCTTTGGGGACGGGTGCTGGGCGTCTGCCATGCTTGCTGAGTCAGACTCCATTTTTTCTGGAGCTAGCCGTCCCCCTCCAGTCCCCCTTGGGGACCCATCTCACACCTACCCCTGTGTTCTTACTAAGAGGAACAGTACCCCAAGTCTCAGGAAGCAGTGTTCCTCCTTGAAGCTGATTCTATGATATATATGGCGTGTAGATTTTATGACAGTCACAGATAGATGACCGTTTCCACAGTAGTTACATGACTGAGGCATGGTCCATCCATACACTCCCACCCATGGAGACAGAGATCCATTCCAGAATGGCCTTTGGTCCTTGCTTCCACCAGACTTGAAGCTGGTGCAAGCCTGCCAAGAGCCGTGTGGAGGGAGGGCCTGTCCCAGAGTGGTACAGACCAGAGACAGGCCAAGCTGAGAGGTGAAGAGGTCAGGTCCCATGACGATGGGAACTGGACTTTATATAAGCCTGTTTAAAGGTTTAGGTCAGCTGGGCGTGGTGGCGCATGCCTTTAATCCCAGCACTTGGGAAGTGGAGGCAGCCAGCCTGGTATATAAAGCGAATTCCATGCAGCTTTGGCTACAGGGAGACCCTGCTTATAAAAGACCAAAACAAAACAAAACAAAATCAAACGTTTAGGTCACCTATGACAGGAAGGGTCTGGGCTTAGCCATACGGTAGAGGAGAGGACAGGGACAGGGTGTGTTCTGTACAACTTAGCCCTGCACAGCAGCCAGCAAGCCGTGCTGGAGAGAAGGAGATGGGGTCGCTCTCTCAGTTGCTTAAACAGACTGAGACAGAGGCCAGGGTGTGAAGGAGCCATGGGCTGAGGCCGGAATCCTGGAGAGAAGGCTGTGCGAGGAGCTGGAGTTAGGGAAGGTCGGGAGCGGGAGGGCACCACCTGCCCTGGGGTCAGGTTGAGCAAGGTTGAGCAACTGGACAGGGTTAGGAAACTGGGCCATAGGTGACATGCTCCCCGGGGGTTCTGGGAGCCCTGGCCCAAAGCCAGCAGGCCTGGTGTTGAAACAGGTTCCAAAGGTGAAGCAGGGGGAACAGGCAAGTCACTGCGTCCAACATTTGACTCTAAGAAAGGGCTGAAAGGGGGAGGGGGAGGAGGGAGAGAGGAGAGGGATGAGGGGGATGAGAGAGAAGGGAGGAGGGAGAGAGGGGCTGGGGTGAGGCCGGGCCCCACTGCGAAAGATGCAGCTGTGTTCTGGTATATTTGCCCAAGTGTTCCATGTAGAAGTTGTCAGGCAGTCAGTACCTGGAGGGATGGGAACCTGTCAGGGCCCAACAGGAAGCAGAGCCATGAGCTCCATTATGGGATACAGACTGTGTTTCCGACCTTGGGCCTCCACAGCTAAGGCAGGAGTGAGAGGTAGAGGCTGGAGGCTGTGAACATTTCCAGTTCAGTGGAGGGGCTGGGGTGGGCCTGGAGTCAGTGAGGCCGGGTCAGGAAGGAGGCTCCAATGTAGGTCAGGCAAGAGTGAAACCATGCTGGACCTGCCAGCCCTTCCTTCCTCTCTCAGCCTTGATTCTAAGAGTCCTTCAAGACCCTGGCTGTCACCTACCTCACCTCCAGCATCTCTTTTCAAACGCCTCATCTGGCAGCTTTGCCTGAACCCCAGGGGCAGTGGAGGCTGGGAAGCAGGACCCTATACTGCTTTGTGGACTGGCTATCCCATGGGAAGTACTGCAGGTCACTTGTGGATCGTAAAGTCTTTCAGGAGTCTTGTTTTAAAAACAGGAAAAAGAAATTAAGTTGTTTTTGTTTTTAAGTTATTAAACTTGGGAGCTGGAGAGATGACTCAGTGGTCAAGAGCACCTGCTGTTCCTCCAGAGTACACAAGTCTGGTTCCCAGCACCCACTCCAGGCTGCCCAGAACTGCATGTAACTCTATTTCTAGAGGATCTGATGCCCTCTTCTGGGCTCTATGGGAACTGGCGCACATGTGGTGCACATGCATATGCTCTCACACACACACACACACACACACACACACATTCTTTTAAAAAGTATTAAACTGGATTACATGAGGCTCATGCATATGTGTAATGATTTGGAGCATATCCCCGACCCCCACCACCATCCCTTTTGTGCCCTGATCCTTCTGTCAGTCTCCTTTGTTTCCCTAGACAGTTTTGCTTTCTACATCCATGAAATTTGCATATATTGATTCTTATGTATCTATATTCAATGTAAGACCTAGGGCCAGTGAGGGTGTTTACTGTGCAGCCCTTCTGACCTAAAGTCAATCCACATAAAGGTAGGAGAGAACCGACTCTACAAAGTTGTCCTCTGACCTCCACATCCCTCTCTCTCTCTCACGCACATATCATATGCACATAGAAACACCATATACATATACATGAACAAAAATTAAAAAATCTTTAATATAGGACCATGAGGCATGGTGGCACACACCTTTAGTCCCAGCACTTGAGAGTCAGAGGCAGGCAGGTAGATCTCTATAAGTTTGAGGCCAGCCTGGGCTACATAGTGAGACTCTAGCTCAAAAGAACTAAAAAAATCCGGGAGAGATGGCTCAGTGGTTAAGAGCACTGGCTCTTCCTGCAGAAGACCAGGGGTCTCCAGGTCCAGGAGATCTGACGTCCTCTTCTGTTCTCTGCGAGCACTGCATGACGTGTGCACTTACATACATACACTCATGCACATAAAATTTTTTTTTAAACTAAAAGACTTTCTGTCCCCTCTTCCACAATGATTCCTGAGCCGTGGGAGATGGAGTTTGATACAGGTGTCTCCTCAGCCATCTATTCTCTGCACGGTGGCCAGTTATGGGTCAGTGATGGCTGCTGGGAGGGGAAGGTCAGTCTTCAAGTGTGTGACTCTAGGTAAGTTAACCAGGCTCCAATGGATGGACCCATACCAATGGACATTTGGGGACACAAATTGGACTTTATATATATACATTAAAGTACATGAAATCAGGTGTGGGGGGAGTGAGGGGCGCAGAGAAGAGAGGGGCTTTAAATATGATTAAAATACAGTGTGTGGAATTACAAAAAAATCAACGAAAACCACAAAAATAATATAGGCCCCGCAAATGAAAGAAAATATGCAGTGTCTTTTTAAGACTGACTTAATTCACTTAATATAACCATCTCCAGTTGGATTCATTTTCCTGCAAACAATATAACTTCATTCTTCTTACGGCTAAACAAACAATCCACTATGTATATAAATATCATTTTCTTTAGCCGTTCCTCTGTCAGTAGACACCTAGGTCTATAACTTAACTATTGTTTTTTTGATACAGAGTCTTGATATGTAGCTCAGGTTGGCCTCAAATTCACAATCCTCTCTCTTCTCACCCTCCCAAGTGCTAAGATGACAGGTGTATACCACCATGCCAGGAGGGAAATTTATTTTAATAATGCTTAATATGGAATATGCAAAATAGTATTTAATGTATAATCAATGTGAAATTCATTAATGGTGATATTATTTTGCACCAAATCTTCAAATCTGGTCAGATCAGGCACATTCTAAAGCTCCAGAGGGCTGGTGGCCACCACACTGGGAATCAACTGTGGCTAGACCAATGTCACTGTTCACAGAAGTGCAAAACTCTTTTTTGGTACATGTGTGTGTGTGTGTGTGGTTGATGCAGGGTCTCATGTAGCTCATTCTGGCCTTAAATCCATTATGTAGCCTACGCTGGCCTGGAACTCTACACTTCAGCCTAATCTCCTGAGTGCTGAGATTACAGGTCACCATGCCTGACTGTGTTAGATGTTTTTTGAGGCATCCAGATCCTGGAACTTGTGAAGAACCTAGCCTCAGAGCCTGGCCCTGACCGCTGGCCTCAGAGACTCCTGTGTCTTTGGTGGCCAGTTCTCCTGTTTCCTGTCCAGTGGATTCAAGCCAGCTATGACCCAAGACTGCGGTCCTGTGTGACTTCTCTAGGGAAACGTTACCTCTGAAGACCCAGGACACACACTGTGCCCCCAAGGCTGGACTGAGGGCTGGAGAAGTGGTGTTAAAGGGCAGGAGCTTCTTCCCTGCACTGAACAGAGCTGAACCATGAAGCAGCCAAGAGAGCAGGGACTGGGGTGTCCTCATACCCACCAAGAACATCTCTACCCCGAACTCTCCAGGATCCCTGACCTCCACCTCGGCTCTGGAGACTGTGGAATTCACACCTTCGCACAGCATTGGCCCTAGGGAAGCTTCTTGGTGGACAAGGCAAGGCTTTATGAAATATTCCCCCTCAACCTGAGAAGGTCAGAGTTCTGCTCAGTTCCGGAGCTCTGAAGAGGCACGCACTGGTTAAAGCATCAGGTGAGGGCATATGGAGACAGGACAGACCCAGGGAGAATGTGAGGACCACGGGCTCCAAAGTACCAGGAAGCAGGGCACCGGAAGGGAAGGCCAGGGGCGGCCAGCCCGCAGTGCCTGCTCATTCCATTCGCACAGGACCAGTCACATCAACAGTGACCCATTCTCAAAGCTGAATTCCTAGAACGAGGGGGCCTGGCCCAGTCACATCTCCTTTGAAGATTATTGTTTGCCTTAGAAAAAGCTAATTAGGAGTGTCTCTTGGTACTGCCTGGGTCTACTGAAGACCCCTGAGTGGGTCAGAAGAGGCCAGATCGCCCTATGTTGCTCCCTTGTTTAGGATCCAAGAGCCTGGTCTTGTTTGCTAAACACCAGCAAGATTAGGCAACTCTAACCCTGGCCAGTTGCCCAGACTGGTTAGAGTCCTGGGCACAGAAGGCAGGAGATGCGCACGTGGACACACACACAGGCCAGGGGAGAGAGGCCAGCTGGAGGCCTCAGTGGTCCCCTTGGCCTCTCTATCAGTGGTCACAGAACCGGCCTTAAGGGCTCCAAACTTCAGCCGGTTTATTTCAGAAGATAACATCAATTCTGTTCATATGCTGAGGTTTTAGGAGAAAGAAAGCATCCACTCTATGTGATTAGCTGCTCAACTTTGAGCCCTGGCTAATTCAGGGATCGATCAAGAGAGCGTGTGTAATTGAGGAGAAAACACCTGAGGCTATTAGTATTTTAACACGGTAGTTTATGAGTTTTTAAGACGACCAACAAACCGAACACAGAAATAGTAATTCATTGTTTATAAACTGTGTCTGAAGAGTGGATGGTTCCTGAGTGAGCACAAAGCAGATACTTAGCAAGGCGACTGGTTGGCTTAGCCCCACTCACATCTTCCCCTCTAGTTTTGTGTTTGTCTAATCTGGGGAGTTAAATTCCCTTTGACTTCCTGAACGGAGTTCCGAGTTCCAGAGCACCTCTCTCTAGAAGATGAAATGTCTTATTCAGAAAGATAACAGGAAGTAGCAGCCACAGAGTGTCTTTTGTTACAAGTTATCTCTTCCATTCTGTGTTTGTTTTTGTTTACTGTCCCTTTATCTTCATCCTTCCCCTCCCACTCCTTTCTTCCGGTTGTCAGCATTCCCCTCCCTGATCTTCTGGGTGTTTTTCCAGACACACATGCAGAAGCACGCATCATACACACAATTATATATGTCAGTAAAAATCTGCACAGCTATATAGAGAGAATACATATATATATTCTTCACCCTTTTGATTTTTATTATAAAAGCCTAGTTTGTCACTTCCTTGCCTTTTTGTCTTCGAATGATACGTCTTAAAGATCATTTTCTATCGGCACATAAATAATGCTCTATTTTTCTTGGCTCGCAGCAGGATTTCCATTTTACATTAAGCGTATTTACTTAACCAGTGCCCTACTGGTGGCCACTTAGATTGTTTCCAGTCCTCTTGTTATTACAACAAAGCTGCAATGAATCACCTTGTGCGGGCCTGATTTTGCAATATGTCCAGAGTCCTCGAAGAGGAATTGCTCTGTCTTTTATGCATTTGCAATTTTCACAAATATTGCCAAATTACTCTCCATAGAGTTTAGCAATCTGCACGGCCATCAGAAATGAATGGCAAAGCACTTCCTTATGTGTTGGCCAAGGTCATCTGTTTACAATCTTTTTTTAATCTTTACCAACTGGGGAGACATGAGAATCTAGGTGTAGTTTAAATGTCTGCTTCTCTTATGGGAAATTGTGTTGAAGGGTTGCTGTGGTTCGGATGTGGTTTGTCTGCCGGGTGTTTGTGTGTGGGAGGCTTGGTCCCAGTGTGATGGTGGAGAGGCCACGGGACCTTTAAGGGGTGGGGCCTAATGAGAGGTCCTTAGGTCACTGGAGGCATGCCACCAGAAGGAATTAATGTAGTTCTAGTGGCACCCCGGACTTTGTCCTTGAAAGAGCAACTTGTGGCCAGGAGTGATGGTGCATACCTGTGGTCCGAGCGAAGGCAGGAGGATCACAGGTCTGAGTGCAGCCTGGGTGCCAAGGGACTTCTTGTAGAGAGATGCAAACAAGTGACTATTCCAGATAGGGCACAACCGACCAGAGAGACAATTCCACCCAAGTCTGGCCTAGTGAGGCAATGGCTTTACTGGCGTCTACTGGGTTCACGTACAGGAGAATGGCTGAGGGATTACTTTCAGGATCATGGATGACTCAGACAGCTGCATCACCCAAAGCCCACCCCAGCATGAGCGAGAGCTCATGAAGGCTGCATCCCTGGACAAGCCTGAAGGCTCTGCTACTTGGAAAGTCTCTTCTCCCTTGAAACTGCTACTGCTTCTATAACTCTGGGGAAAGGCACTGTGTAGAGTGCAAGTTTTGGGAACTTCATGAGACTTGCGAGTTTTGTTTACTTCCTGAATCTTAAATGAGCTTCCCTCCTCTGGGAGGGAGTGTTCCAACTTCGCCCCTTCCTGGAGTGCTCACATTCTTTCTGCCCCCTCTTCTGCAATGTTCCCTGAGCCTTGGGGTGTTAATGTTTATTTCATTTCCTCCATCAGTAGCTGAGTATCAGGCCACCGCACCACAGTAACAAACAGCCACTTAATCTCCGGAAAGTTGAGACTCTCCAACTCATATTGCAATAAAGGTACACACCACTGGGCTATGTAGTGAGACTCTGTCTGAAATAAGGTAAAAATACAAGAGCAAGGAGTTACATAAAGCAGAGCCTGACCCGTGAATCACTCTCTGCCTTCCTACCTGACATTGCTTTCTCTTCTACCTGTCTATCATGATGTTATCCTCCACAGGAGTCTCACCCCAGGGACCAAGGCAGTGGGTTGCCTGATCTTTGGCTTCCAAAACATTAGCTCAATGAATCATCTTTCTATAAAAGTACCCACCTTCCAGTTGTTTTCTACGGCAATGAAAGACGCGGCTAATATGTAGCTCAGGTTGCCCAACATGTACAACCCCCAGCCCTGCACAAATTGGGCATGACGATGTCGGCAGTGAGGGGACAAAGATACAGACTTACACTGTCAACCTCATCAGCTTGTCTGTCCCCTACCTCATCTTTTAGAGATCTTGACTCAGGTCAAACTGGGACTCATGGCTTCAGTGCTAAAGAGAATTTCAGGACTAGCTGAGGGAGGGGGCAGTGTTGAAGATTTTAGTAAATATTTTTGATTGTTATTTGTTTTTGAGATAGGGTTTCTCTGTAGCCCTAGCTGACCTGGAAGTGGCTATGTAGATCAGACTGGCCTTGATCTCACAGAGATCCACCTGCCTCTGCTTCCCAAGTGGTGGGTGCACCATGCTCGGCTCATTAGGTTTAAGCACAAGGATTAAGAGAAAGAGAAGTGTTCAGACATACTGGACAGTGTGGGTGTGAAACTTTAAGAGGGGTGGAAAGAGAGAACCCCCTCCCCCCCCGGGGCCCAGCCTCGAGAGCATTACCCATTTTTATCTTCCTTGATTCTCAGGTTACATCTCAAAAGGTGGCTAAGAAATCTCTTTAAATTCTTCTCTACCTTTTGATAAGGCAGATACACGCAGGGGCTCAGGAGATGCCTTGGATAGAATTATAGTCTGTAAGAGTAAAACAGGAGCAGAGTTGCACAAGGGGTTTAGCATGTCCTTTCTCGCAAATCGGTTTCTGGTGAGAGTCCTAGAAAATTGCAGATTTATGCCTGGGGAGGGAAAAGGCCCCCGAGCAGTTATTAACTATACCGAGATTCTCTTTTGGAGACGGGGGGAGTTGAGACAGGGCCTCACTGTGTAGCACAGTAACTCAGGCTGACCCTAACTTGTGATCCTCCTGCCTCAGCTACCCACCTGTGCCTGGCTTAAAAACCTTTTTGTCTTATTTATCCTTATCTATTTAAACATTTTGTTATTATTTATTTTTGTGTCTGTGCATGTTGTCACAGTGTATATGTGGAAGTCAGAGAGATCAGGCTGACTGTCCCGTCAACTTCTCCATCGCTGTGACAAAACACTCTGACCAATACCAACTTGGGGAGGAAAGTATTTGTTTCCTTCATAATCTCCTGGGTCACATAGTTCATCACTTAGGGAGTGCAAGGTAGGAGCTCAGGGCAGAAACCTGGAGCAGGAGCTGGAACACAGGCCATGGAGGAACGCTGCTTACCGGCTTGCTCCCCTGGCCCATGCACAGCCTGCTTTCTAATACAATACAGAAGAACCTTCTCAGGGGTGGCAGCGCCCACAGTGTGGCTGGGTCCCACATCACTCAACAATCAAGAAAATATCCCATAGACATGGCCCCAGGCCAATCCAAAGGAGACAGTTCCCCAGTTGAGGCCTCAGGTATATCAAGTTGACGCTAAAGCATCCAGCACAATTGACCCCTTGTCAGCTTGACACACAAGCACCTCACTACTAAACCACGACCGTTCCATTTTTTGTCCCCAAGATATGATGTTAACATTAACATCACAACATAAGACAGTACAACCTTAAAAGCCCCACAGTCCTTAAACAAATGCAAACACGTAAAAGTTCACAGTCTCTGTTACAAATCTCTTAACTGTGGGCACCTGTAAGATTCAAAACAAGTGCTGCCTTATTCCAAAGGGAAGAACTGGGCACACCTAAGCAAAACCCGAGTCCAGCAGACAGCTCAGGGCTGGACATCTGGGATTCACTCACCGTCTCCTGGGCTCCAGAGGGTTTCGGCAGCTCCACTTCTCCGGCTCTGCCGTCCACAGCGCACACAGCCCATCTCGCAGGCCCAGACCGGCTCCGTTCCACACCTGCTGCTCCCCTTGGCGGTCACACCATGGTCCTGGCGTCTCCAAAAAGCTGGGGTCACACTGAAACTGAGGCTGCATCTTCACCATTGGGCTCTTCTGGCCTCTCCTGGTGCAAAACCTCAGATTCTCTCCATGACCCCTGCAGTCCTGGGTCTTCACTGCAACCGAGGCTGCACTTTCACCAACGGCCTTTCCTGGCCTCTCACAGTGCTAGGTCTCTGCTGCGCTTTGTGACCCCTTCATGCTTTTAAAACCAGAACTATGTAGGAGACTGTTGCATATACCAAGTCGTGCCACCATCTTGAGATGGAGGCTTGGGTCCCCTCTGGACCACAGCTTCTGTGTGCCGACCCTGAGGAAATTCTTCCCAGAGGTTTTGCCACGGTGATGCGGATCTCTCCTTACTTACAGCTGGTTCTTTAGCCCCAGCTGACCAGAATTCAGAGTCTCAATTCAAAATGTCACACAAACAGCCCTGACAGTCTCCGCTTCCCTTTGAAGCTTCACAAACCAGGCCTCCATCGTCTACAACTCTCAGCGTAACTGTTCCACGCTCCACAGCAACAAACTCTAAGGACTCAATGGCTTTTCTAGCCCACAGTTCCAAACACTTCCACAATCCTCCCCAAAACACCACGGTCAAGTCTGTTGCAGCAACACCCCCACGATCCTGGTACCAGTTTCTGTCCTAGTTTACCTTCAGTTGCTGTGGCAAAACACTGACCAGCGCCAACTTGGGGAGGAAAAGGTTTATTTTGCTCACATCTCCCAGGTCACACATTGGCGAGCCCGAGGTAGGAGCTGAAGCGCAGGCCATGAACAAGCACCATTTACTGGCTTGCTCCCCCGACTCCGCTCAGCCTGCTTTCATATACAACACAGATCAACCTGCGGGGGGGGAGGGGGGCACCACCCACAGTGGGCTGGACCCTCCCAAATCACTCAACAATCAAGAAAATACGCCACAGACATGGCCATAGGTCAGTCCAATGGAGGCCATTCCCCAATTGAGGCTCCCTCAACCCAGGTGTGTCAAATTGACACTAAAGCATCCATCACACTGACCTTGAACTCACAATGATCTGCCTCCCAAGTGCTGGGATTAAAGGCTTATGTCACCATACTGGGATTTTATCTGTTATTTATTACCTTTATTTTTAAGATCTATTTTACTTTCATGTGTATGAATGTTTGCCTGCATGTATGTATATGTGAGGGCCTAGGGTTGCAGAGGCAGAAGAGGCCATTGGATCCCCTGGAACTGGAATTAAAGATGGTTGCATATGGGTGCTGGGAGCCAAACTCAGATCCTCTGCAAGAGCAGCAAGTGCTCTTAACTGCGGAGCCATCTCTCCAGCCCTGTTATTTTTAAAGGCTTAGAGAAAGTCCTAAATTACATATATGTAAGCACTTGTGAATGTAATGACTACAGCACTTGTCCTAGCCTCCTGGGTTGGGGGGATTGTAACTTCTCATGACCAATTTGAGCTATCATGGGACAGGAGAACATGGTGCACATGAGTCTCAGAGACCTGTGAGGACCCCGCCAAGTTGCCCTGCCCCATCTCAGAAGGCCTATGGCTCAGGCTGATGCCCTCTTGGGAGAGGTTTCTGTTTCCACCCCTACACACACACACACACACACACACAGCTGACTCCTGTTGCGACTGCATCCCAGGACACGGCCCATGCAGCTGTCCACACACTGCCCTGTGTAGCCAGATCTCTCGTCCCT
Organism: Eospalax fontanierii; assembly: GCA_035773235.1. Classification (NCBI taxonomy): domain Eukaryota; kingdom Metazoa; phylum Chordata; class Mammalia; order Rodentia; family Spalacidae; genus Eospalax; species Eospalax fontanierii. The sequence continues at coordinate 8,872,593 of CM069553.1, forward strand.
CCAGGTCCTCCCCACCAGCACACAAGCACCTCAACCCAGTGTCTTCCCGGTGCTGCCCTAGGAGGAAACCTCACACACAGCGGAGGGCCCCTTCTGCCTCCTCCGCCCTCCTGTGTTTCAAGTCCTCCATCCCCGCATGGACCTGTTCTGTCAGCGGCTCGGGGAGGAGGGGTAGAGTCTCCAGCCCTCTGATTCTAGGCTTGCCTCTGTCAACTTTCCATTCATGTCTTAAAGCTATCAGTGACAGCAAATTTAGGATTATGTCTTCTTGATGAATGGACTCCTCTCATGAAATGTCCCTCTGTATTCTGAATGTCCCCTGGCTGGCGTGACCGGAGCCACACTGGCGTTCTTTCCGCAGCGTCTGTGTGGCTCCCTCCACTCCTTTATTTTCGCCCTTTTCATGTCTGTGCACCTAATGAACACATGAAACTGGGTCTCGTTCTTGTGTCTCACCTGATACCCTGTCTTTGTACTCTGTGTTCCACTTATGAGAAGTGTAATTACTGACATGATTAGGTTTATCATATCTATATCTTCTGCTTCTTTATATGACTGTATGTGTATTTTGATGGTTTTTATTTTTCATATATGCATGTGTATATACAGGGGGTGAGACAGGGTTTTACTATGTAGCCCAGGCTGACCCTCAGCTCCTCCTATCCCCGCCTCCTTAGTGTTAGGATTAAAAACGTGAGCCACCACAACCAGCTTGGATTGAGTATATTTTTAAATATTTCAGAATTGTTTTCTTAGCTAGGCACAGTGGCATACACCTTTAGTCCCAGCTCTCTGGAGGCAGAGGCAGGGAGTTTGAGGCCAACCTGGGCTACATATTATGAGTTCCAGCCCGGCCTGGGCTACACAGTGAGACCCTGTCTCAAAAAAAGAGGTGGGGCTGGAGAGACGGCTCAGAGGTTAAGAGCACTGGCTGCTCTTGCAGGGGACCAGGGTCTGATTCCCAGCACTCACATGGCCGCTCATAACCACCCTTGACTCCAGAGGGGACATCACCCTCTGTGTGGTACACATACGTAAGTGCCAGCAGAACATTCATACACAAAAAATTTAAGGTTTTAAAAAATTGTTTTCTTTTCTCTTTTTGTTTATTTTCTTTTTTGACCTGAGTTCAGTCCCTGAAACCCACATAGCAGGAGAGAAGCAGCTCCTTCAACACTCACGCCATGCCATTGCCGGAGCCACCGTGGAAATCAAACTGCACCGGAAGCGGGGAGTGAGGATGGGGAGAGAGGAGAGGGGAGAGGGGAGAGGAGGGGAGAGGGGAGAGGACTGTCAGTCACACTGAAGCAGCTTGCCTTTATTAAGTCTCCCCTATTTATACTGTAAAATGAGCAAAACAATGGGTGAGAAGTTCAACACAAAAACAATACTAACACAGGCAAAATAACTTAAGATGTGATTGGCTTCCTTCAAAGGTCTTCAGGTGACCTCAGTCTTGGGTGCAAAATAAACTTCTCCTCAGGTGTAAATCATTTGAATAATGAAAACTCCTGCTTCCAATCAGCACTTGTGTGCACGAGATTGACTTCTGCCTAACCCAAAACTAGGGCATAGTTCAAGACAGGCAAATGGCTCCCAACACGACACAGACATTCCAGCCCCCCCCCCCCCCCCCCGGTTCTGGAATGTTCCGCTCTCAGGTTGGCCTCTTTCTTTGTGTGCTTCTATGTGGGTCACTTCTGGTCACTCTCCGTTCACACATCTGGTACTGCACTTTCAGGAAGTCCTCACTTCAGATACTGTATTTTCAGTTCTAGAATTTGATTTCGAAAGTTTGCATTTGTAAAACCGGGAACCAGGCTTGGTTACACGCACCTGTAACCCCAGAGGCAGGCAGATCTCGGTGAGACGGCGGCCAACCTGGTCTATATAGTGAGTTCCAGGCCAGCTAGGGCAACAGGGAGACCCTGTGTCAAAACACGAAGAAGAAGAAGAAGAAGAAGAAAAAGAAGAGGAAGAGGAGGAGGGGGGGGTGAGGGGGAGGAGGAGGAGGAGAAGGAGAAGGAGGAGGAGGAGGAGGAGGAAGAGGAGGAGGAGGCAGACATGGTAGCACATGTCTGTAATTCCAGCTCTGTAGAGGTGGAGACAGGAGGATCCACAGTTCAAGGTCATCCTCAGCTATGTACAGAGTTTAAAACCAGCCTGGGTTGCATGAGAGCCTGTCCCCAAAACAAAACAGAAGTTTGCTTTTTTTGCTGAATTTTCCCATCTACTCAGATGTTTAGTCTTGTCAATAAAGCTTTAAAAATACTTCTGTATGTTAAAGTCACGTCTACTAATTCTCACATCGAGATTATACTGTGGGCTGCCGGCGACTATTTTTTCTCTCATTTATAGTTCATACTTCCTTCCTCTCTCTTCTTTTAAAATATTTTATTTATCATTTTTATTTTATATGTGTGAATGTATTGCCTGCATGGAGGTAAGTGCACCAGTATCATGCAATGCCCGTGGAAGTCAGAAAATGGCATCTAATTCCCCTGACGCTGGAGTTCTGGATGGTTGGTAACTGCCATGTGCGTGCTGGAAATGGAATCTGGGTCCTCTGCAACAGCAGCCAGTACTGCTGAGCCATCTCTTCAGGGCCCCCCACTTTCAAATTTATTTTAATTTTTAAAATTATATATGTATGTGTGTCTCTGTGTATGTTCAGGTGAATGCAGGTGCCCTTAAGGGTCAGCCAGAGGCATTGGGTGTCCTAGAGCTGGAGTTACAGACAGTTGTCAGCTGCCCGGTATGGGTGCTGGGAACTGATCTGAAGTTCTCTGTAAGAGCAGCCTGTTAACCACCGAGCCGTCTCTCCAGCCCTCATGAGTTTTTATGGCAGACAGTTAAGTGTAATACCAGCTAGTCCACTACGGAAAGAACCAGAAATTTCTCCTGTTACACAGCTTTCATGGCCTCCATCCCTTCAAGGCCATCGGGGTCCTTCCCTGTGAGGCCTCTTCTCACCCGGAATGTTAAGAGGCTCTTTCAGCGGCTGACCACACTGTTTCTTCTTGGCTCAGAAAGCCATCTTATCTTGCTTTGCTTCCTCCTCCACTGACAGTTCCTTTTAAGTCTCAGTTGCTGGTTCCATGCCTACAGATGTTAGAAGGCCTGTGTTTATGGTCAGAGCTCTTCCTGTTTCCAGCTTGCCTCTCCCTGGTTATCTAACATGTGTGTATTGTAAATGTCATTTATGTAGTCAGAGTTTTCAGCACTGTACCTCCATACTCAGCATCTGCCCTGGAACCCACACCTGGCCTCCAGCTACCTTCTCAGCATCTCCCTTGAAGCTGGGCATAGAGGTAGGTATACACCTGTGATCCCAGTGTCTGGGAGGTAGAGGCATGAGGTTCAGTAGTTCAAGGCTATCTTTGGCTACATAGAGAGTTCCAGGCCACCTTGGGACACAGGAGACTGCCTCAAAAAAAAAAAAAAAAAAAAAAATCCCTGAAACTGGAGAGATGGCTCAGTGGTTAGTGCTTGCTGTTCTTTCAGAGGACTAGAGTTCAGATCCCAGCACTTGTGGCAGGCCGCCCACAACCACCTGTAACTCCAGCGCCAGGAGATCCATCACCCTCTTTTGGTCCACATGTGTAACCACACATACATGGGTATACTCACACAGAAACACACATCCATACACATGAATAAAAATAAAGTAATTTTTTAATTCCCAAACTTCATGTGTCTGAAAGGGAATTCCTAACTCCTTCCTCCAGTAGCAGAGCCTCCATCTTAACCATTCCTCTAGCTGCTCAGGGGAGCAGTTTGGGAGTCATCCTTGGAACTTCCCTTTTACTCAGACCCTACATGGATTCATCAGAAAATCTTGGAAAACCACCCTGCCAGCATCTCGTCCATAGATCTCTCCATGGCATCTGTCTTTCCTTGCATCCTTGCTCCTTGATGCCCTGGAGCTACCACAGGATACAGAGGAGCTGGGTGGTCCAAGGATGCAACTGCAGAGTGGTACCCAAGGATCGGATGCAAGTTCTGGGTGGCGTCAAAGACACTTACAAGAGATGGCGAGGCACTGTCTGTCAACTCTGGGCCCAGTGAGCCTGAGTTGGAGGGAAGGCACCTGTTGGGGGCTCTGGACCTTGTTAGTAAAAAGCAGCTACTGTTAAACTTCAGCCAGGGAGTGGGAAAGGGAGGGAGGAAGGGAGGGAAGGAAGGAGGAAAGGAGGGGCGAAGGAGGGAGGGGAACTATCCCAGTTCCCTTTCTGTTGCTGTGAAAAACACCCTGTCAGAAAGCAGCTTAGGGGAGAAAGTGCTTACTTTAGTTCACAGCTCCAGGTTACAGCCCATCATGGCAGGGACGTCAAGGCAGGAATTTCACTGGTCACAGCCACAGTTAAGAGCAGAGAAAAATGAGTTCATGCACAACTCAGCTCACCTCCTCTTATTCTGTCCAAGACCCACATTCAGGACAGTGCCACCCACAGTGGACTGCAATTCCTCTTATCAATTACTGTAACCAGGACAATCCCCTACAGACAGGCACACAGGCCGACCTGATCGGGACACTCCCTCAGTCACACTCTCTTCTTGGGTACTTCTACATTGTGTCGAGTTGACAATGAAAAGTAACTTCCCTTGCCTCACCTGCTGCCCTCTGACCTTCTGCCACTGTCTTCCATTAGCTGAGCCTAAATGAGAGCCAGGGGTGGGAGCCCCACTGGAGGCCAGCCACAGCCATGGCTGATGCAGTCCATGGAGGTCAGCTCTGCCCATGGCAGAGGCAGACTGTAGTGTAGCTTCTCAGGGTTGAGAGCAAGTTGGGGAAGAGAAAGTAGATCAGAAGGCAAGTGGGTCTTGTCCCAAACCACACTGCACCTGACTGCAGGCCATTCTCTACAGAGCAGCCGGAGGGCCCCCTGTGCTGTACTGGACCAGGTGAAGGCAGAGCCACAAGATGGACGGAGCCTGGGTCTGTGTGACCTTAACTGGAGAAGGCTGCCAGCTACACAGGAGCTCCTGTTCCAGTTGAAAGAGATGCAAACTTTGGTCATATTAGAGTTCCTAGGCATGTGAGCACTTACTTTCACTGGCTGACTCACATGCACCCAAACAGGGTGATGACTGTGTCATCTCCACAGGGTTGTTGGGAGATTTAAATAAGTAGCATTGCTTGGGACAACACTTGAAATCATCAGAAATGCCCAGGCAACGACAGCGGTTATTGCTACTGCCTAGTGCTTGAAAGGAATTCAAAGCCATGTCATCTTTTTCTTCTTTCTTTTTGCACGTGCATATGTGTCTGGCATTCGTGTGTGTATATGTTCACATGCGTGTGTGGGTGCATCTGCCTGGGGAGGCCCGAGGTGGAGGTTGGGGATCTGTCTGCCTCTCGGTCAAACCCAGAGCTCTCAAGTGCAGCCAGTCAAGTCTCACTAGCCAGCTGGCTCCAGGGACCCCTTGTCTCTGCCTCCAGAAGCTGGAATTGCACGTGGTTCCCCATGCCCACCTGGCATCTATATGGGTTTTGAGGATCTGAATTCTGGTCCTCTTGCTTGCTTGCACAGTAAGCACTTTACCATCTTTCCGGCCTGCCATCTTTTTTGTTTGTTTGAGACAGGGTCTCCCTAGAGCCCCAGCTGGCCTGGAACTCGTTATGTAGACTTTGACCTTGATCTCATAGAGATCCACCCGGGTCTGCCTCACAAGTGCTGTGATTAAAGGCATGTGCCACCACGGCCATGTCTTCTTTTCTTCTTTAACACATACCGTGTTTCAGACTTTGGCATGTCTTCTGTAATACAGAGTGACTTAGAGGGTTACATACAAAAGGACCACAGCCTTCCCACCCCACAAGGCTTCTGCCCATCTACCCTCTATGCAGAGAGCTTGTGCCAAGCCTCATCATGGAGATTCATGCTGTTGCAGCCAGGCTCCAAGATGGCCCTTGGGGCCCTGCATCTGGGTTGATACCTGACTCCTTGTTGGTCAGAGTTCAAGTGGTTCTGCCCCTCATCAGCTCGAAACCTTCCACTCTTGTGCTTTGGGAGCCCAAGCTGCTAACTGTTGTCAAGATCCCCTGGGGACAGACTCAAGACAGGGATGGAGAGATAGGTCCAGTTCCTTCAGTGAACTGGTGATCCCAGCCCTCCCAGTGACCCACAAAGGTATGAGGCATGTGCCTCGTCCCAGGCTGCATCCCCACCCACTGGAGCACCAGGCCCTGCCTCTCTAGTTGCTACACAGGGAGTAGAAGCCACCTTGAGACAGGTGACCAGATGGCCTACGCCATCATGGGGTGGCAGCAAATACCCTAACAGCTGAGCAGGCCAGGCATGAGACTCGGACCAGGGTTGGTGTTCCCTGCTTTGAGAAACTAGGCCGGAAACCCACCCCTATGCAGGGCAGACTGGCCACGACTCTGCAATGTTGCAACCAGATGCGCACCACTGGCCTGGCTGGCCGGGATGGAATGCACTGCTGGCTCTCTCGGGGAGCCTGGATCCTGCCCCTTGGGGAGAGGCTGAGCTCACCAGCTTTCTCCATTCCTCTTCTTGATTGGCACTTTAATGAGGGCAGAAGGGGCTGACCCCCTGCCAAGGGGCCAGTTCATGCCCCGTTTATCTCACAGCCCGAGTCAGACTAAAACAACACTGCAAGCCAGGCCGCCAGGAGCCTGGGGGCCCGCCGCCCCCGCCCTGGGTGATGGATTGAGTGACCGCAGGGAGCTGGCAGCTGAAGTGTGTGGTGGCCGCACCGCCCTGTCAGCGTGCAACAAAGGAGCCCAGCCCCACCAGCCTGCTGGCCAAGTTGCTCCCACCCCAGGCAGCTCCAGGGGCCAGGCCTTCCTCCCTGCCTCCTGAACCCCAGAGCCAAGCTTGCAGAGACAGGCCTGAGGACTGGAGCCCAAAGCACTGGGAACTATTTGGGGGTCTTGGAGGGCAATGCCTGAGGTGAGAGACCTCTGAGCTTGCAAGCTGGGCTAGCTGTTGAATACATCTTCCTCTTGGGCTCTGAGCTTCAAGAGCCAAGACTAGGCCTTGTTCTCAGCCAAGCAGGGACCATCTCAGTGTGCCCTGAGCCAGCTCTGAGTCCACCCATGGGGGAGCCCAGTCAGCCCTTCCATTAGCTGTGTAACTTGAGTGTGTCAACCTCCCTGAACCTTTGAGTGTTTTCCGTAAGTATCTCCATCAAGGGTTCTTGTGAAGATGAAAATAAAATTTGTTGGCAAAGCCTCCTGTGTCAGAATACAGGCTTTTATAAGACAGGCCTCTGTCGATAGACTTTAAATTTTTTATTACATTTACCTATTTATCGTGCATATGTGTGCATGTATATATGTATGTATGTATGTGGGGGTGAGCTCATGCCATGGTGTGCATGTAGAGGTCAGAGAACAACTTGCAGGAGGTTTCCTTCTTCTGCCTTGTATGTTCCAGGGGATTGAACTCAGGTCATCAGGCTTGGTGGCAGGTGCCTTTACCTACTGAGCTGCCTTGCCGGCCCTATTGACTGACTTTCGGAGGAGGTACCAGGGCAGACCTACCACCCCAGCCAGGAATTGTCACCAGATGCTGTTCTGTCAGGGCTCCACCCTACAGCTCAGGGGTGAAGCCCACTTTACACTTGGAGAAACTGAGGTCAGAGGTGTCTATCTGCCCAGTGTCCTGCAGAGTAGACACAAAGCAGGCATTCCAACCTAGACTAGTTCCCAAGGCCCTGAGTGAGGGGCTGGAATTTCTCTGTGAGGATGAGAGGAAGTTCTGACAGCCCCGGGTGCCCCAGAGTTTGCCAAGGTGACAGTGCTTCTCACGACCCTGCTGGTGTCATCAAGTGAACTTGAACCCTGAGTTTTCTCTAGACCTTACAGGAAGCAGGGGGCACACAGGAAAATGCACCCACCTCCAGTTTGGAGGCATTACTGTCATCTGGCCTCTGCCTCGGAGTCCCTGGGACCCTATACCAGGGATAGGATGGTCCCAGGAGCTGCAACTGTGTGGTTCCAGGGATAGGATGGTCCCAGGAGCTGCAACTGTGTGGTTCCCAGAGACTTGTCTATGTGCCCAGGCCTCCCGGAAGAGGGAAGAAGGCCGCCTCCACACAGAGGAGAAGTCACCTCCCTGTGAACTCCCTAAGGGCAGGAGGCCAAGCCTCAGCAGAGGTCAGAGAAAGTAGCAGGGCCGTAGTGAGGCTCCGTGGAGTCCTCCTCTCAGCACAGGCCCTCTAACACGGGCATCTTCAGCACGATGCCCTTACATCAGGCAAAAGAGGCAGGATCAGACTGGGTCTCTGAGGATGGGTTGAACCTCAAATTCTGACCCTCCAGAGCAGAAGAAGCCCAGCTTGTGAGCTCATGAGTCCTGACGCCCAGCCCTGAACCTGGCCTGGAGTGACTGTAAATCAGTCTTCCTTCCTGACAAGAAAGGGTCTTGCATGTGCTCAGAATCTCCTTGTCTGTCAACTCCAAGTCAGTCTTCTAGGATGTCACCTCCTCAGGAAAGTCTTCCCTGGCTTACCCTGTCCCACAGGATCGCTAAGCAGAATAAACCATGTCCAATTCTGGGTTACTGGCTGGACTACTCTGGGGCTGTCTGTGTTGTTCACCTCTTTTTTTTTTTTTTTTAATCTTTAAAAAACAATTTATGTGTATGAATGTTATGTGCGTAAGTGTTTCCACATTGTGCAATGCCAGCGGAAGGCATCTGACCGTCTGGATCTAGAGTTATGGACAGTTGTTAGCTGCCACGTGGATGCTGGGATTTGAACCCAGATCTTCTGCAAGAGCAGCAGTGCTCTTAACCACTGAGTCATCTCTCCAGCCTTGTTTATCTTTTAAGTGTCAGGATCTAACAAGCCTAGTCTCTGCTCACCCGAGGGCATACAGCAGCAGCTAGAGCTAAGTAAGTCCTTAGGGACCTTGCCAGCACACCGCAAACCCCACCAGAGTGTGTCCAGAGACCAGTGTGTTTTGCTTACCAAAGTATCCCCAAAACCTAATAAAAATAAACGCTTGCTAGATATTTGATCAATAGATTTTCTACCAAAGGAGAAAAAAAATTATTATAACACCACTAAATCAAGTCAACCAATCCTCAACCCAGAGGAAACCTGACTGAGCCCACAACAAATTCAGCTAAAGACACCAAATGGTACATTGCCACTGGTCTTGGAGAGAGGATAGAGATGATGGTGCGTGTTCATGTGTGTGCCTGTGTGTGTGTGCCTGTGTGTTTGTGTAACCCTAACATAACTCAGGACATTCCTGGAGGTGGGCAGGAAATAGACCTCAAAAGCTACAAATTTTCAAATATTGTATACAAATGTCAGGGAACACCATGCACATGAAGAATGGCTACAATATGTTAAGAACTCACTGAAAGAAATAAGAAAGGGGCTAGAGAGATGGCTCAACTGGCTGCTCTTGCAGAGAGCCCAGGTTCAATTCTCAGCACCCACATGGTGACTAACAACAGTTTACAATTCCAGTTCCAGGGGAACATGGCCCTCTTCTGGCCTCCATGGGCACTGAATGACACTGATGTACTTATATGCATACATGCAGGCAATACACTCATACACATAAAATAAGTAAATAAATAAAATATTGTTTAAAAGAAATAAGAAAAAACACCAAGAGTCTAATAAATGTGAACAGAAGCCATAAGAAGGTTATTTATTTTAGAAGAAATTAGAGTTGGGTAGCTGGCGTTCATTCACTGAATACTTATCTGGGTTAGAGCCTATATTAAGGCTTGGTGAGGAGGCCTTTAATCCTAGCACTCAGGAGGTAGAGGCAGGAAGATCAAGAGTTCAAGGTCCTTCTCTCTATCTGGTGAGTTAGACGCAGCCTGGGATACTTGAGACCCTGTCACAAACAAAGAGAGCAAATGCCTAATCCCAGCACTTGCCAGGCAGGGGCAGGAGGAAAGTAGCAAGTGTGAGACTAGCCTGGTCTACTGCATAGAGGATTCTAAGCCAGTCTGGGCTGCATAATGAGACCTTGTCATAAACGAACAAAGAAAACTGAGTTTTAGATCTGATTTAATTATCACATAAGTATAACAAAATCCAGCCAGAAAATGCATAATTTGGTGACGGACACATATTCCTAATGTTTTTATGTTATTTATGAAAGTCTACATAATTCTTGTGTTTCTCTCAGAAAACTGGTCCTATTTCTCTTGGTCAAATCTTTCCAACCAGGCAGGTTTCTGCAGATGCAGTCAATTCAATTAGGCAGGGAAGGCTGTTCACGTATTTCAAAACCTTGATTGCTGGGCCTGGTTCAAGTCTTTGACGTCCCAGCTGTGTGATGATGGCCAGTCAAGGCACTCTTCACTGGGATATCTCTGAGAGATGCTACAAATAGAAAAATAGATTGTAATTTCTTGGGGCTAAGACCATGCTCTGAAAGTATAGCATGTACCTAAGATCCTGTAAAAATGCAAATAAGAGCAAATGATTGTCCCAGGTGGGGAGTGGGTCTTACAGTCATCCCTTGGGGGAAGATGTTCTGACTTGGTTCTATCTGCCAAGCTCACATGCTCTGGACTGCTTTATTGGGGAACATCTATCCACACTAATAATCAAAGAAGAGCATTTTAAGGTAGCATTGAGAGATTTTTTTTATGTTTCTGTGTCTGCCTGAGTGCATAACCCGTGTGCGTAGGTACCCATGGAGGCCAGAAGAGGGCATCAGATACCCCAGAAGTGGAGTTATAGGTGATTGTCAGCAGCTGAATGTGGACACTGGGACCAGGTCCCCTGCAAGAGCAGCCAGTGCTCTTAACTGCTGAGTCATCTCTCCAACCCAGAACAATGTTTTAAAAGATGCAAAAAGCCATCGACACTAACGGAAGAACACGCATGTTATTGTTGATGGCAAACAGCTACAAACAACAAACGTCTGACAGGGAAAGGACGTCCCCAAATGTGCTAAAGCCACATGGAGTGGTGACAGAGAGCCATCAAAATGATACCTAGGGTCACAAGATGGTTCAGTGAATAAAGGTGCTTGCCACCAAGCTTGAAGGTCTGAGTCCCCCCTTCCACAAGGTACAGAAAACTGACTCCCATAAATTGTCCTTTGATATCCACACTCATACCCTGGTAGATGTGTGTGCAAACGTGCACGCGCACACACACACATTAGATATGTAAATAAATAAATAAATAAATAAATAAATGTAAAACAATCATTAAAATGGTAATTTTGAAGATTAGGTAAAAACGCAGAAAACATCCACGAAAATGTTAAGTAAAAAAAAGAAAATCATATGTGGTTGGCTGTGTCTATGGCTCAACTTTCAAGGACCTGAGTTCAATCCCTAGAACCTATGTAAAAAGCCAGGCATGATGGAGTGTACTTGTAATCTCAATACTGGGGAGTCTAGCCAAGCTTAATTGGTGAATTCTAGGCCAAAGACAGACCCTGTCTCAAAGGAGGTAGACAGCTTTTCTGAGAATGACACCTGAAGTTGTCCTCTGGCCTCCATGTGTACATAGATATTCAAAAAATAAATAAGAAAAAGAGTCATAGATTTATAGGGCTGGCGAGATGACTCAGCAGGTAAAAGCACTTGCTGTGCAAGTCTGATGACCTGAGTTTGATCCCAGAACTCAGTGAAAGTGGGACGAGAGAACTGACTCCTGAACGTTGTCCTCTGACCTCCACATGTACAAGTGGCACATGCACACTCCCACGTATCACACGCACACACACACACACACACACACGCAAACACACATGCTAATAAATCTGTTGAAAAAAATGTACAAAAAAGAAAAGATCTGTAGCTTGTCCAGACCTGCCTGCCCTCAGCTGGGTTGAGGGTCACAGCCAGGCAGGAACACCACACTGGGGGAGTTGGCAAATGCTTAATATTTGTTTTCATTTTCCCCCTTCTTTCTTGTTACTATATCATCTTTTTAGGAAGACTGAACAAATATTTTAAAACAATGAGCCCATGGATGGACCATCTGCTCTGGGAAGCCCCTGGCCCAAGAATTGTGGGAGGGACAGGAAGCAGAGAGGTCACTGTCTCTGGGGGAAATCCCGCTGTTTGATGACAGGTCCAGCTTCAGAGAACCTGTTCCTCGGGGGTAGGAAATCCTGCTGACCATGTGCTCGTGTGTGTATCTGAGCACAGTGAGCCAGTGGGGGTCGGGGCAATCCGGGTGCTGGTCCTCACCTTCTACCTTGTTTGAGACAGGGTTTCCTGGTTTTTTTCTGCTGTGTACTCTAGGCTAGATGGCCTCTGAGGTTCTAGACAGTCTCCTGTCTGCATTCTGATCTTGCCATAGGAGCACTGTGGTTACAGATGTATAATAATACATCTGGCTTTTATGTGGATTCTGAGGATCCAAACTCAGGTCCTCATGCTTGCCTGACAAGTACTTTGCCCACTGAGCCATCTCCCGAGCCCTTAAGACACGTTTTTACATATTTTATATTTTTTAATATTTTATTTATTATTTTCATTTTATCTGTAAAAGTGTATTGCCTGCATGTGTGTAAGTGCACCCATGTCGTGCAGTGGCCATGGAGGTCAGAAGAGGACATCAGATCTCCTGGAACTAGAGTCATACTAGGTGCCATTTGAGTGCTGGGAACAGAACCTGAGTCCTCTGCAAGAGTAGCCAGTGCTCTTAACCACTGAACCATCTCTCCAGCCCCCCAGCTTAAAAAAAAAATTACTTACTTATGGTGTATGTGGGTGCTGGGAATCGAACCCAGGTCCTCTGCAAGAGCAGCCAGTGCTCTTAACTGCTGAGTTGTCTCTCCAGTCCCGAGGACCCATTTTTAAAGTAGCACTATCCACAGTGTCAGACAAGTTTAATGTGAAAACTACTTAATCCCTTTCCATGTGCATTCATTCATTCATTCATTCACTCAGTCATTCATTCACTGACATCTGAATAGAGAACTCCCTGTGTGAGAGACAGCCTTGGTGAGGTGGGCTGGGAAGATTCCTGATGCTAGATAGGTCAACAAAACTGAAGGCATTTCGACATGTTTTTGAGACAAGGTCTTATGTAGCCTCTACCTCTTCAGTGCTGGGATCACAGATGTAAACCACCATGCCTGATTTATTGGAGATTGAACTCAAGGCTTTGTGAATGCTGGACAAGCACTCTACGGACCGCAAGCTACATCACTAGCCTTCAACATTAATCTCTAAAAGTAAAGAATATGGTGCCCAGAGGTAGACCACCTACCTGCCTGTTGTATGGACAGCCTTCGACTCCACCCCCAGTCTGACAAAGATAATCAGAAAATCAGAACTCAGCTCTGTTAGGCAGCAGAGTGATGGTAGTTTATGAACTCCTTGGACGGTGCCCTGAATCAGGGCTCTGTTCCAAAGCCACTGAGGACTGAGCTCCCCAGCAACGGCCTGTGAGTGTTGAGTGACAAAGTCTCTCCCTAGGCTTCTGACCCCCAAGGAGCAGGCAGGTGGGAGGATCACTCTGCTACTCTGCCCAACTCAGGAATACAACTGGAGCGGCCACCCTTGTCGCACTGTTTCACTCTAGAGAGGTGAGAGAGATGGCTCTGGGTTCTACCGAGGAACAGGTGGCTTCTCAGAGTCCTCCATCACAGAAGTAGAAACACTGAAGGGGGTGGGGGGGCACAGGGCCTCCCTTCTCATGCAGATCTCAGGCACCATGACATCCCCAGGAAATGAGGGAAGCTCCGGGCCCAAGCTGGGATGGCAGATTTCAGGTGCTCCTGTTCTCCAGGGAATTGGCCGTGTTTGAGTATCTATGACTGCAGAGATGCAGCCACGTGCTCCCACTTTTCTCCTAGCCACAAGCCATATCCTCGGTCCTCCTTTTCCTTGGGGACTTCCCAGGCTGCTGCCTTTGGCTCTTTCCTATCCTAGGGAGCCTAGGACGGAGTGTCCGTTTCACAGACATCCACACTGAGCTCAGGGCTGGAAGCAAGTGCCTGTATCACAGGGTGCCAAGTGACAGAGCTGGCGATCCATCTTGACGCCCACCTCCCCAGGGCGCTGATCATCTCTTTGTCCTGGTGGTGGGAAGATGAGATAGACCCCTGTCAGAGAGGTGTGAGGTGGACGCAGGAGGGCACTGTGACAAGAAGTCCAAGGGCAGAGTGGAGCCTGTCCACAGGAGCTTCGTCCTGTGTCCAGACCCCTCTCCTCACACAACTGTGCCTTCCTTGTCTTTAGGACCAGGGTCACCTGGCCATTGTCCTTCAGCCCGGCTGTGCCGAATGACTCCACTGTGTCTCTGTGGGCCTCAGCACGGTGTGGCGGGTGTCCACTGCGCCCATGCCCACTCGCCCACCTCTGCCATGTTTCTCTTCCTTCAGTGAGTGCACGATGCATGTCTGGACAGGCTCTTCCTCCCTGCGCACCAGTCAGGGTCCAGTGCTGAGCACGCAGCAAGCCAGAGTGAGTGAACAGCAGGCCACTTCTGGAGTCCCACCGGCTGAGCCTAGGGACTTCGGTCAGCTTTTCTGAAGGTCCTCGCTCACTGCTGTGACAAACTACCTGACAGAGCAACTTAAAGAGGGAAGGGCTGGGGCTGGAGAGATGGCTCAGCGATTAGAGCACTGGCTGCTCTTGCAGAGGACCTGGGTTCGATGCCCAGGACCCACATGGTGGCTGACAACTGTAACTGCAGTTCCAGGGGCTCCAACGCCCTCTTCTGACTCCAGTGGGCACTGTATGACCCATGTGTCCTTACACGCATGCAGGTGATTCACTTGGACATATAAAATAAAAAATAATAAATAAAACATTTCAAAAAGAAGGAAGGGTTTATACTGGCTCGCAGTTTGATGGTACAACCTGTCATGATGGCAGGAGCCTGAGGCAGCTGGTCACATTGCATCTGCAGTCGGGAAGCAGAGAGAGCTGAATGCCGAGGATCAGCTCACCTTCTCCTTTCTCTTCAGTCCCGGGCAGAGCCCCTGGGATAGTACTGATCACATTAGGGCTGGCTCTTCCCTCTTCTGTTAAACATTTTTGGAAATATCCTCCCAGACACACCCAGAGGTGTGTTTCCATGGTGATTCTAAATCCAGTAAAATTGATAATGAAAATTAACATCATGCCTCCTTCCTTCCTTCTCAGGGAGGCACAATGCTCCTGGGTTGTCCTCACGTACACAGCCTCCTTTGGCACATGCTTGGTGGCCTGAGAGGCCATTTCCGTGGGGCCTGGGGCTAGGAGATGTATTGTCTGAGGTAAGCCTGTTGGTGGCAGGGTCCTTGGACTGAGGCTATTGCTTCAGCCAGAGCCCACTTTTCTGTATGGAGGCCTCTTGCCTTGCTCTTGGAGAAGGTGGGTGGCTTCAGGGGGTGGCTCAGCTGGAGGCAGAGAAGGGCTGGGATTTGAACTTGGAAGATGTCACACACTGAATGAGATAATCCAGGACCACCTACCAAACCCCTAGCCTGGTGAAGGTAAAGGTCTGAGCTGTCCTGCCCGCCATGAACTTGGGATGGAAGGAAGCCCTGTGTGCCGAATAGGGCAGGCCTTCATTCTCAGGCTCTCACCTGGGCTGGTGGGGGTGGGGACTGCAGGAAGAGACAGGTGACAGTCCCCCCTGGGGAGGTGACAGCCCGAGGTGGGAGCCTCCACCGCCACCGGAGAGTGGGTGAGGAGCAGGTTAGCTGGGTGAAAAGTTCGCTGCAAGGGGAGCTGTCTGTTTCCCTTGCTTAATTTATCCACTATTTGGCTAACCTCGCTCTGAACCCAGGCCCAAGACCCCTTGCCTCTCTCCCCCGCCTCCCCACTGGGCTCCCGAGCAGCCACTGGCCCTCTGCCCGCCAGCGGCCAGGCAGGGGACACACTGGCCTTGAAGCGGCCTGGGGCCTGTGGGTCGCCTGGGGGAGAGGCCTGCTGCCTGGACAGCAGTTATTTATGGCTGAGGACCCTCTCCTCATCTTCAGAAACCAAAGTAAAGTCCAATCAACATGAGGTCCAGGCCCCCAAAGACCAGACTTCCGCCAAGCCCCACAAGGCGCCCCACCCACCTGCCGTCTTGGCCAAATACACAATGGCACTGGAGACAGTGACCTTTCCTCTGGGGGCCATCTGTCATCTGGGCCCAGGCTGCAGCAGAACACATGGACCTGGTGGCAGAGGGGAGGCCAGCCTCCTTCCCTGTCCCTGGGTAGCTTCCGTGACTTCCATCTGTCCTTGACTGTTCGCGGGCTGGTCCGCCCTGTGGCCCTTGAAGACACACTTGAAGACAATTCTTATTACACTTTACTTATTTATCATGTGTATGAGATCATGTGCAGGGCCATGGCACTCAGTCGGTCAGGCTCCGCAACAAGTATCTTCACCCGCTAAGCCATCTTGCTGGCCCAGTTCCTTGGCCTTCTTACACACATGGAGGGAAGTGGAGGCAGAGGGTGCACATGGTCCTGGAAGTGGTAACCCTTCTTCCTCCAGCCAGCAGCGAGGGGACAGGCTGGGGAGCCTCCTTATTGCTGATAGAACATCCCTGTTCTCTCTGACCTTGCAGCCAGTGGTTTGTCTCAGCTGGACAGACATGGGAAGACAGAACCTCAATTCAAGAATTGCCTCCATCAGATTGGCCTGTGGACACGTCTATGGGGCGTTTTCTTGATTGCTCATCGATGGGGGAGGGCCCAGCCCACTATGGGCGGCTGCGTCACTAGGCCAGTGGGCTGGGCTGTGTAAGAAAGGCAGCTGACTATGTGGCAGGGAATACGCCAGTAAGGAGCGTTTCTCTGGGTCTCTGCTCAAGCTCCCGCCCCGACTTGCCACTGTGCTGGACTGTGGTCTGTATGTGCAGGATGAAGCAAACCCTGTCTTCCTCGAGCTGTTTCTGCTTGTGGTGTTTGTGACAGGAACTTGCACTGCTGCTTTTCAATCAGCTGTGATCTCTGCCACTGTGCAAGCCACACCTTCCCAGCAGCCAGTAGAATAAAGATCTGAAACAAGGAGCTGGAGGGATGGCTCAGCAGTTAAGAGCACTGACTGCTCTTGCAGGGACCTGGGTTCGGTTCCCTGCATCCGCATGTAGCTCACAACCTTCCATAACTCCAGTTCCAAGGGATCTGATGCCCTCTTCTGACCTCTGCGAAAACTGCGTGACACGGATATCCATATACACATATGCAGGCAAGACACTCATACACATATATAAAATAATTTTTAAAAAGTGCCATGAAGAAGGAAGCATCCTGTCCCCAGCCTCTGGGTCTCAGAGGCCTTCTCTCTCTTCTTGGCACTGACTTGTGGATACATCGATACTGTGTTCAAGGAACGGTTTGGACAGTAAAGAGGTCTTCCTGGATGTGGAATACACATTCCTTTGTAGCTAACAAGTGGTATAAAAAAGCCGAGTATGTGGACGAGTCTGGTGTGTATCTTTGTGTGTACATAATGTGCAGGCCAGGCGTCTACAGCCCGTGTCTTCCTCAGTCATTTTCGACTCTAGTTTTTGAGATCAGGTCTCCCACTGAACGTGGAGTTTATTGATTTCGATAGGCTGGCTGGCCAGGGAGCCCCTGGGCTCTTCCCGTCTCAGCCTCGTCAGTGCTGTGATCGCAGGTGTGCTCTGCTGTGCCTGACTTTTTACATGGATGCGGGGATTAGAACTCGGGTCCTTGCACTGGTGTAGCAAGCTCTTTACCAACACAGTCATCTCCCTAGACCTCCAAAATACTTCTCTGAGACAGGGTCTACTATGTAGCCAAGGTTAGCTTTGAACTCAGAAGTCTTCTGTCTTGGCCTTTTAAGTGCAGAGATTATAAGCACGCACCAACACATCTAGCCAGTTTAAAAATTTTAATTTGTTTAATTTTATGAAGGTGAATGTTTTGCCCACATGTATATATGTGCGCTGCATAAACGTGGGCTTCGTGGAGGCCAGAAGATCCCCTAGAACTGGAGTTACAGCTGTTTATGAATTGCCAGGGGCTGGGAACTGAACTGGACATGTATGAGGATTTTGCCCACACATATGTAAGGGTCCCCATGTGTGCAGTGCCCATAGAAGCCAGAAAAAAAGAGTCAAATCCTCTGGAACTTGAGTTACAGATGGTTGTTAGCCCCCATGTGAATGCTGGGATCTGAACCCAGGTCCTCTGCAAGAGCAGCCTGTGTTCTTGACTGCCGAGCCATCCGTCATCTCTGCAGCCCCCGTCATCGCTGCAGCCCCCAGTTGTTCTTTGCAGTAACTTCATGACAGTCTTAGTCTGGGTGAGTCAGGATGTCCTGCTTGCTTACTTTTTCAGTGAGATAGAAGATAAGTCCACAATTCAATCAGTCTCACATGGACTGCCACTCAGATCATCACACCAAATGTTTCCAGCCCCTAAGAATTTCCCCTCCCAGCTCCAGCCATACCAACCCCCAAAATACAATCAGGATGAATTCTAGATTAATCATGCCTGCTTCAAGCTTCATATGATTGGAATCATGCTAGTGAACCCCTTTGTCGAGCTCTTTTTGATCAATACTATATTCCTGAAATTCTCCTGTGTCGCCGTGTACGGCGGGAACCCATTCATTTTCATTTCTGTATAGTGTTCCTTCATAGGGACCTATACTAGAGTTTATCAATAGATAGAAATACGTGAACCCATTCATTTTCATTTCTGTATAGTGTTCCTTCATAGGGACCTATACTAGAGTTTATCAATAGATAGAAATATGCACAGTTTTCAGCTTTTCTCCCAACAAATACAATGTGGAAATAACTCTTTCTGGGTGTCGCTGTGTTCTAGCACTTTGGTTTGTAAAGGAGACTCCACATCTCCATTTGTTGTTGAGAATAAAAAGTTTCTTTTTAATGCTTATCTCGGAAGATGTCCATTCCAGAAAGTTATTCAGCAAAGTTTGTGGCATTCTGGCTGGCTGGGCGGAGTCAGAAAAGGGTCTATCCTGTGGGCAATGTGGAGCCATCAAAGGTTCTAGGCAGGGAGTGAGGTAGTCAGATCCATGTTCTGGAGAGCCCTTTTGGGACGCATGGTGGGGCACCTAGGAGGAGGCTGTCCAAAAGTCCAGGTGAGGCACAGGACTTGGGAGTGGGAGAGTTAGAAGATGGAGAGGAAGAGCCAAGGGCACAGCTCCGAGGACTTGTTCCCACCTCACTAGGGACCCAGCCCTAGCAGGACGGCCCTGTCTCAGGAGCCATGTGCAGTCAAGGGCGAGGAGCTGCAGAGGCCCAGGTCTCCGGGGCTGAGCTCTGCTCTGCTTACCTGTGTGGGGTCTGCATGTAGCCACTCCCTGAATCTTAATATCTTTATCTGTTGGTCAGGGTCTTCCAGGCAGCTGCATGGAGAGGTGAGAGAGGCACATTGTCCCAGCATGCAAAGGGGTCTGGGAATGGCTTCACTCTGCTTAGGGCAAGAACTGTAGCTGTCCAATAGCTTGTGTCTTGTAGCACAGCCATGTGCCCACAGTCCCTGCCCATCTCACCCAGCACTGGGCTGCCACCCACTTACAGCTACCCAGGCTTGAGGACATTTTCCCTGTGTGCAAGTGATCTGGGCCACACCCAGCATGCTCCCGCTGAGGGGTTTGTATGGTCTCCTAGGCCTGCCCCTCCTGCCCTGGGCCACTCCCTCTCTGCTGGGTACTAAAGTTTTCCCAAAGAGAGTCTGAGGAGGAAGAACCTTTGTAAGGGATAATTTTAATCATCGCCAAGGACCCTGTCTCCTTCACAGATGGTCCTAAATCTTTCCCAGGGGATTTACTATGTCCTCTGAGTTGACCCCTAGAGTCACCTGTGGCCCTGGCCCTTGCTCAAGCTTCTGCTCTCTCTCTTCCTCTCCCCTCTCCTCCCCTCCTCTCCTTTCCTCTCCCTCCCTCTGTCCCTCCTTCCCTCTCTCCCTCTGACAGAGGGTCATTATGGAGGCTGCCATCTGCCCCTGGGGACCCACTGTTCAGAAAGACAAACCGTAGCCTGTCATCCATGCCAAATGAACAAGGTAAACCAGGGCCCATCTCAGTGTTTCCTGAACCTCTCCATGCCAGGGCTCCTGGCCCTTGGCTCCCAGAGAACGCTGCAGGCCCACAGAACCTCTTGCCCTGCTAGGCAAGGACACTTGCTACCTCATGGGGGCAAAGGCCCTTAGAGCCAGCGCAACCTCCCAGCCACCATTCTGTCTGGACAGATGGGGGAGCTGTTCCCAGGGCAGGGGTGGACTAGGGGCCAGATGGCTGCCTGTTAGGGGGTCTTCCTCCCTCCTTCCCTCTCTCCCCATCTCCTTTCCTCAGGGCAGCAGCTCTGGGCTGACGGACAGGACAGGCCTACTGCCAAGTGCCACACTGCCAACTGCCCACCAGGACTCCACTGACTGCTTCTCATTAGGGGCCTGCCAGCTCCCGTCACCTCACTAGCCAACTGTCAGTCAGACCAAGTCCTGGGAACTCAAGCCTACTTGTCAGGACCTCGGCCAACTGTCACCCTCAAGGCCCAAGGGCAAGTCACAGAGCCCACCAGTGGCCGTTCTGGTGACAGCTATTGTTTTTGCTACCCGGCATCCTGTCACCCTACCCTTCGGCAAGAGAGTCCCCTTTTCAGGGACTCACTAGCGCTAACTCTTAGTCCATGGGCTGCAGGACTTACCGCCTCCTTGGCTGCAAGGGACAGACCACAAGATTCAGGCCTGGCATTCCTGACTGCTGATTGGTTTATATTGGACATGTGACTCACCCAACCCCAGATGCAACCTGAGAGAATTAAGCCTGGATGATTGGCTTCTCTTTTCCTCCTGTCCTGGAGCCTGGTAGGGTGTGTATCAAGGCTAATGTTGAAGCAGCCAGCTTGGCCCTGAAGGAGAGAGAGAGAGAGAGAGAGGAGAGAGAGAGAGAGAGAGAGAGAGAGAGAGAGAGAGAGAGAGAGAGAGAGAGAGAGAGAGAGGAAGAGAGAGAGAGAGAAGCCGGCCCAGAGACACAAAAATGATGAAGACAGAAACATAGGGTGGTGATCAGTCCTGGATTTAACTGGATTCAGCTACAGCTGAAGCCAGTTAGGGCTTTGCAGATGTGTGGACCAATAAATCCCACCTTTGGCCAAGCAAGAAGAGCCAAGAATAGAACCAGCAATCATGTGGCGGGGGGTGGGGGGGGGTGTTACCACTGTCAGTGGGGGAGAAGGACAGTTGCTGGTAAGGACACCCACTCCTGAATGTCTACTGGAAAGCGTTTGAGCAACCAGTTCCATATTTGCTTTTCTAGGCTGTGGCTGCTGTGGGCGCAAGCCAGATGCTTGTTAAAGCTTTGCTTTGACTCAAAGGCAGAACACCGGAGTGGGGGCCACCTCTGTAGCGTGGTGGCAGCTGGGACAGGAGACTCTGGGGACACAAGTGCCATGTTGCCCCAGCTGTGGCTGAGTGCTGTTGTAGCATCTGCCCAGTTCTCCAGCCTACTTTTGAGTTCTTGGCTTCCTTCCCAGAAGCTGCCCTGGTCTCATTTCTGTCTGTTGCTGGTGACTGGGAGAAGGAAATGGACATTGTCTTGAGCCTGACCCCAGGCTAGAGAGTGGGGACAGCTGGTTTGGGACTGGCAGACTCTTCCCTGGTTACCACGGCGATACACTCAGTCTCTGTATTCCCTGAGTGTCACTACGTCAAGCCCAAGTGTCTCTTTGTACACAAATGGGGCAGGGTGCTGGGCACATGCAAGGGCTCTAGGACTTCACCAACAGGAGCACTGTGCACTGGTAACAATTTAAAACACTTATTTGTTCATTTATTTATTTGTGTGTGTGCTCATTTAAGTGTGGAGGAGGGAGGATGATGTTGGGTACGCTATTTTGACACTTTCTATCTTATTCTCCTGTGGCTTCTCACTGAACCTGGAGCTAGGCTGGCTGCCAGCAAGCCCCAGGGAGCCTCCTATCTCCCTCACACACACAGTGCTAGGATGAAAGTGTGCAGCCATGCCTGGTTTTGAACTCAGGCCTTCCAGCTTGCACAGCAAACATTTCCTGAGCCATTACCCTAATACCACCAAGGTACTGGCTTTGTCCCTGTCCCTTGGAGTTGGAAGGAGAGAAGAACAGAGAGAGGCAGAGAGAGTTAGAATTCAGAAATACACACAGTGGACTGGCAGGGCCGAGTCTAGCATACTTCTGAAAGTGACTCTTGCCTAATCACAGGGAGGCCCAGAAGCCCACTGGAAGTCCACCTGCTCAGTTCCCTGCAGCAGATAGGCAAACAGCTGAGGGTAGCTCAGACCAGGCAGGAAGATGCCAAGTAGAGCTGGATAAAGATACTGGCCAGCCACGGCAAGTGCCAGACCTTGACATAGCAGGCTTCTTCACAAAGACATAAGGCCAGGGATTACATAGCGGGACTGGGGACTGGAGAGGTGACTCAGCAGTTAAGAGCACTGGCTGCTCTTTCAGAGGACCCAGGTTCGATTCCCAGCATCCACAAGGTAACTGACAACCATCCAGAACTCCAGTTCCAGGAATCCTTACACCCTCTTCTGACCTCTTCGGGCATTGCACAACACGGGTGCACTGACACACATGCAGACCATACACTCATACACATAAAATTTAAAAAGGAAAAAGCAGAATTGGGAGTGAGGGCTGGAGGGACGGCTGAGCATTTAAGAGCATTTGTCTCTCTCGCAAGTGGCTCCAGTTTGGTTCCCAGTACCTACATGTCAGGTTTACAACTGTCTGTAACTCCAGTTCCAGGTAAGCATGTGGCACACTTACATACATACACATAAAATAAATAAATCTCTTTTTTGAGACAAGGTCTTCCTGTAGCTCCAGCTGGCCTGGAACTCACTATGTAGACCAGGTTGGCCTCGATCTCACAGAGATCTGCCTGCCTCCGCCTCCCAAGTGCTGAGATGAGAGGTGTGTGCCACCACGCCTGCCTGGCTAAAATAAACAAATCTTTAAAAAAAAAAAGCAAGATTTTGTATACAGACTCTAGGGTTCAAATTCCAGTTCTACCAGTTGTCAGTTATGGAGTAAGCTGGGCTGCCTCGTTTCTTAAATTTAGTTTCCTTGGAACTTGGTATCAGTCTCACCAAGTACCTAGTGACTTATTACTGGTATGAAAAAGTCATACAGCATAATATACAGATATGAATGGGTATTTGTTAGTACTGAGCACGTGTGTATTATGCTATTATATATATTTCTATTTGATTTTCACAAGAGTTGTAGTAGACAGGACCATTGGCTCTATCCCACAGAGGAGGAAACTGAGGCTCCAGAAGGTGTAATTCAGGTTAAATTGAAGTCTCAGCCGGCTATGACTGGTTCCAAACTCTAGACTTTTCCCTTCCCAGTCTCATTCCCTGGCCGTCAGCTGGAAGGACAGCCCACTAAGCCAGCCTCTCTACCCAGCATCCCAGGGGGCAGACAGCAGGCCTGGGGGGTCTTGCATGACAGGGAAGAGTGGGCTAGGCCAGACCCGTGGCTTCCTACCCCCAGCAAGAAGCCTAGGCAGGTGGAACCCAGTGTGGCGCTTGGGGTGTACAGCTTTATCTGACCTCATGTCACGGCTGAGTGGCTACTGTGCCCACACCCAGGTTCACCACTCCTCCAATCCAGAATGCAATGCCATCCCAGCAGCCCCAGGAAAAATCCCAGCCTGTGTCTTCCTCCAACTCTTTATTTTCTTTGTCTTATGAGGCTTAAAAAATGAAAGGGACGAGGGGGTTTGGGGGGACACTGGAAAATTCTGCAAGTTCCGGGTAACCCCACCAGGAGAGAGGCAAGGAGGCAGTTTGTGGACCAAGTCTATAGATTCTGAGCAATGTGAGGCCTCTAGGGTTCCTGGCTCCCTTTGGAGGGTTAGGAGCCTGGGCCCAGGACAACCCTGCCAGACAGTGATCCTGTCCACAGCATCAGCAATGTGGGGATGGAATCTTGAGCATTTAGCAATACACTGTGGTTTTTTTCTGCTCAGGGGCTCTGTCTAGAAGTAGAAGGTAATGGGGAATGCTGGGAAGAAAGCCAGGCAGCACGCTGGCTGCCACTGATGGAGACTCTGTTCATTCAGACAGCCAGGCTGTGCCAGACACTCTGCCTTAATTCACAGCCAGTAAATACTATTGTCCTCAAATGTCCGTCAATAATGCTGAATCAATGAACTGTGGTCTAGTCATATAATGGAAGATTATTTGATCACCAAAAGGAAATAGACTTTGATTCTTCCTTTCCTATTTGTCTTTGTTTTATTTCCTTGCCTTGTCTTATTACTCTGGCTGCGAATTCAAGAACTCTACTGAATAAAAATGGAAAGAGCAGACACCTTCTCTTGTTTCTCTCTGTAGGCAAAATACCTCAGTTTTCCTCCGTTTTCTAATGTTGAGCATATAGACTTAATTATGCGGAAACATGGGCCTTCTATTCCCAGTTTCTTTTATTGTGAAGGAATGTTGGCTTTTATCAAAGGCTTTTCTGACATTGACTGCAGTGGTCGTATGATTTTTATTTTGACTCTGTTTTTTGTTAAAAAAAGATTTTTAACATCAGGTTTGGTGGAGCATGCCTTTAATTCTGACACTTGGGAGGCAGGAGCAGGTGTATCTCTGTGAGATCAAGGCCAGCCTGATCTACATAGTGAGTTCCAGGCCAACTAGGGCTACAGAGAGACCCTTTCTCAAAACAACAACAACAAAATCAAAAGAAGCAAGACAACCTGAAATAGACAAACAAACAAAAAAAAAGATTTTGTTTCTTAAAATCACGTGTCTGTGTGCGGGTTTGGGCATGTTAAGGAGTAAGTACTCACGGAGGCCAAAGGGGGCATCAGATCCTCTGGAGCTGGAGTTACAGGCAGTTGGAACTACTCAGTGTTGGTGCTGGGGACTGAACTCAGGTCCTCTGGAAGAGCAGTAAGCACTTAAAAAAATTTTTTTTCTTTCTTTCTTTTTTTTTTTTTTCCTTTTTGAGACAGGGTCTTCCTTTAGTCCCAGCTGGCTGTAGCTGTCAACGCCAGCTGTCTCTGAAGCTCTCCGGCCCTTCCTTCTGCATCATTGGGTATTCTTTTTTGGCTCTGCCTGAAGCAAGAGGTGTCTGTAGGGAAGTCCTGTTTAAAAGCGTGGAGCTCGATGAGAGGGTGGGCCTCTTCCCTATCTCGCTGGCTAGACATTCTATTCCCTCTGGCTCCTGAGAATGTGAGTAGCTGCTCTGGTTCCTTGTGGCCTGGCATCATCATCATCATCATTATCATCATCACCCATCAGACTAGAACATCCCTGAGGATGAACCTACCTCCCATGGCTTGGGGCTCTGCCTAGAACTGAACTTTGGAGTCTGCCCTGGAGCTTTTAAACCCCTGGTCCCTCTAGATACCAGCTTGTTTCCAGAAGAGAGTCAGTTTCTCCAAGTGCTCCATCCCTGGGAGCGAGCGGTGACCACAGGACTGAATTCCTGACCATTCGCCCAGCCAGACAGCCTGCTTTCCTGGACTTGGGCCAGAACAGGGCTGAGGTCTGGTGCCTCCCTGTGGGCTCAGTGCCCACTCCTGATCTTTGGGGCTGAGGAGGAACTTCCAGCCTGGCAACTGGGTCATTTCCCAGGACCCAGGGCTTCTTGGCAGAGCTGGCAGGCCCTGTTCTGCCCCTCGGGGGCTTGGCGCTTGTCACTGTCCTCCGCTTGGCCAAGCTAAGGGACAGAATTAGCTCTCTACTCTCACACTTGAAGCTCTCCAGGCAGTCAAACCATTCCAGGGAGGGACCAGAGTGGCCTCCTGGGAATCTGCCCGGGGCCTTTTCCCTGGTCCCTCTGGGAAGAGATTCAGAAAAGTACTGAGAGCTGGGTGCTGCTGTATGTGGGGGAAGAGAGGTGGTGCCTTCTTCACCAGCAGAAGCCCCCAGCACTCTGGGAAACTGAGGGGTCTCCCTGCAGCTAAGACAGCAGTTTGTGCTCGGGGGCGGACTGCTCCCAGTGTCCCGCCGCTCTTCCAAGATTGTTGCTGTGTTCTTGGTCTGCAGACCAAATGTAAGTTTGTGGAAACCTCAGCAATCGAACAGTCTCCAGAAGGTTGGCCTGGAGGTGTGGCCACAAGCACAGAAACCCGATGGCCTCTCAGAGAGATGACCCAGCAGTGCACACGTCCTCACCCTCTCCTGGGAGAACCAGTCACAGGCAGGTGCCCTGGGCGTCCAGATGGCACGGGGGGCTGACAGGTGGGTGTGGACGCCAGAAAGCACCTACACACTGGCAACACAGGTCCTCAAGGACCAAAGAAAGGAAAGTGATGGATGGGTCCTTCCTGGGGGAGTGCCTGCTGCTCGAGGCCAGGCAGAGCTGGGTGCAAACTCTGGACCTGCCCCAAGCTCGTCTCCTGAGCCATCACATCCTCGAGTCTGCTTTCCTTCATCCCAGGCTGCAGTTTGAACTTTTCCTCATGTAGCCTTCACCATATGGCGGACCACCTGGTTCATCAGACATGGAAGCACACTGCACACTGCATTCTGAGTCCTGTGTCTGGCGTAGGCTTGATCATGTGATCTGTTCTAACCAGAAACTTGAAGACAGGGGTGAGATGGGACAGGCACGTCTACCTCTACCATGAAACCTCAGCTTGGACAGTGGTGAAGATACTTCTATTAATAGGTCAAGGTTACGGGACAGATACCCTCCCTGTCTGAAGCCATGGTGATCTGGGGTCATATCTGGCTGGAACCCATCATCGAGTGGCTGGGTTTTTGAAAGTGGTCTCTCAGAGCTGTTTTTGGTCTCTGGTGGCCGTGAGGAGGGCCGATAGCTGACACAGTGAAAATGCCATGCCTTGGGCTGGCAGTGCCCTGTCTGCGCTCCAAAAACAGCAGATGGGGTCACTGCTTGGCACTTCTGCACATCAGCCCGCCTTCGCTTGAGCAATCTCATTCTCTGAGCTATGAGCCAGAGGCCTCAGCCTGAGACATACAGGTCTGTGCAGTCTTTATGCAACCCTCAAGGAAGCCTCCCACTGAGCCAGAGGCCTGGGACCTCCCCGTCCCTGTCTGGGGAATCCCCACTAGCTCCCAGCTACCCACCTGCAAGAGCCTTGTAGATCCAAGGTACTCCCACCTGGTCCTGTTGCTCCCCTTGGGACACTGTCCGCAGCAACTGCAGCAACATTTACCCAGTTTGCTCAGCAAGAGCCACACCAGAGAACCCTGGGAACCTCTACCTCTCCCCTTGACCGAGGCCAGACCACGCCCTCCTTCCCTCCAGACCTGCCTTTTCCCACAGTCAAATGTGGTGTGGGCTATGTAGCGCCCCACAGTGCTGGCCTTGTGGTGAAGAGTTGTCACGGTGTCTAGTGACTCACGCTTCTTTCTTCCTGATGACCAGCATCTTATGTTGCTATCTTCACCATCTCGGCTTCTTTCAATAAGAAGCACATTCGGGGTAGACTGCAGGCGGTCCGTAAGGCCGGTTCTGCTGTTAAGTTGGTGGCTCAGTGGGGGCAAAACAGGACAGAGGGTGTTCTAGTGGTGGCCACCTCTTCGGTGGTCTAGTTCTCAGGAGCCCTACTAGGGAAGCCACGGTGTGCCGGGCGGGACTTGGCCAGACCCTTCTTTGTACCCTCAGACTTGGCTGTGGCCTGTCTTCTGGTCTCTAGGGACCCTGAGGAAGATCCCTTCTCTCTCAAAGGATGGGGGACAGGCTCCCTCCCAGCTCTTTGCCTAAGATTTGGACACAGGAAGCTGAGAAAGTCACCTCTTTATTTGCATTCCTGCCGGTTAACCAGTTTGCATGAGCTGAGGATGAGTGGGTTTTGGAAGGGAAGGCTGAGCATCTTGGGGGCAGACCCTCCTGGAAATAGTCTATGCACACTGCTCAGGCGGGTTAGACTGGAGAAGCAATTTAACAATAAACTCTACAGAATCAGAAATGTACAATGTGTCAAGTTGGATGCTTCTGGCTTCTTGCCTCCCCATGGGGGTCAGTTATACCCATCAGTCCTGTGCAAAAGTCCTGAGGCTGACCTAGGGAGCCGCCAGGCTCTTTCCTGGGGACAGGCATAATTCTGCTCATCCAGTAGACATGTGCCAACAGACAGACGCATGGCTGTGTGCCCAGGTGCTGTGGCCCCCCCTCAGGCTCCTCGGCTCCTCAAGTGCGTCTTCTTTCTGCTCTATGTCCGCCCCTTGAAAGTGTTCATGCACGTGTAGGTCCCTGAGAATCTGTGGATCTCCTCCAGCGCAGCCTGTGGAAGTATGCTGAAGGAAGGAGAAGACTGTTAGTGAGGTAGGGGAAAGGTGGGGGTCATGGTGGCTATGTCAAACAGAGTAGTAGAACTCCCCACCTCTTCTGTAAGCCACACCCCAGTTTCCTCTCCTAAACACCTCTGGAACCCAAAGAGTTTCCAGGAAGTAGTTAGTACTTTCACCAGGTAAAGGGCGGGGCGACGGAAGGCAGGGGCTGCGTTCTTAGCATCGCTGTGGGGTGCTTGCCTGTGCTGTGTCCCCTCAGAGACACATGTTGAAACTCGATTGTCTCTGTGGTAAGACAGAGGTGACTGGGTCATGAGGAGATCTGCCCATTCAGGGATTAATGGGCTGTCTGGGCATGGCCTACTGTAAAAGCGAGTTCCCTTGGCATACTCTGCCTCACCATAGGGCATTCTCCACCGTTTCCTGAGGGGGCAGGAAAGGCCTGTCTGATGCTGGCAACACACTCTGAGAGGTCTCAGCCTCCAGAACCCCAAGCTACACATACCTCTGCTCCTTTTTTCAGATTTATGTGAGTGTGTCTGAGCGTGCACACGCACACACGAGTGCAGTTTGCTCACAAAGGCCAGAAGAGGGCATTGGATACCCTGGAGCTGGAGTTACAGGTGGTTGTGAGCTGTCTGGTGTAGGTGCTGGGAGCTGAACTCTAGTCCTCTCTAAGAGCGGTGTGTGCTTTTAATGGTGCCTCACGCTCCAGCCCTTAAACCCCGCCCCCTTGCATACATTTAAGTGTCATTCACTTGTAAAGGTCAGAGGACCACCAGGAACATCGGGGTGAAGTCCTCACCTTCCACCTTGCTTGAGACAGGGTCTCTTTTTTTTCTGCTGCAGAGTACACCAGGCTAGCCAGCCTGCAAGATTCCAGAGATTGTCCTATCTTTGTCTCCCATTTCTCTGTATGAGCACTGGGATTCAGGAGCATGTTACCCCATGCAACTTTTCCTGAGTTCGGGAGATTTAAACTTAGGTCTTCATGTGTGTGTGGTATACTCTTTACTCATGAAGCCATAAAGCAGCCTACATCCCTGTTCTTTATGCATTACTGTGTGTGTGTGTCTCAGCTGTAGTATCAGAAAACTGACTGAGACAGCATCTTAGGCCTCAGTCAGCTTAACAGATTTGCTAGGTGGCGCTGAGGAGCTGGTACAATTCAGCTGACATGTACTCCAGAGAAATGTGCTAGATGCACCCACAGACCTCTCCCATAGGCCTCTCCCAGGTACAACTCAGAGCCTTTGGGCTCAGCCTTTGGGCTCTCCCAGTGAGCCCCAGGCGCACCCTTGCCTGTCTTGTCACAGCGGTATCCTTGAGGCAGATGTCTCACCTCTGGTTCTTAGTTACTCCGAGACCCAGGCCCGGCAGAGAGAGGTCCCTCAGTCTCTCTCTGTCAAACCGCACTCAAACTGCAGACCCTGCCCGAGGTGCAGGAAGGGAATGCCTCACTCCCAGGCAGAGCAATCTGGATGGCTTCCTGGTGGTGGCTCCTCTCTAGAGAGGAGCCGTCCGAGTTTTCTCTTGGCAAATGTCAGGAAGGAGGTGGTGCAGGGATTGGGGAGGACTCTGCTGTGAGAGAAACAGGTCGGGGACAGGACAGGAAATGCATTTTGAGGGCTTACTGTTCTGAGATGTTGCAGACAGACTAAATTTTCACCAGAATGTTCCAGAACACTTCTTAAGATGTTTTCTAAGGTGGAGGGTAGGAGCCTAGCTTCAGTGAAGACCTGAGTCCCTGCTGTGTGTGTGTGCATGTGTGTGTGTGTGTGTGTGTGTGTGAGAGAGAGAGAGAGAGAGAGAGAGAGAGAGAGAGAGAGAGACTCAGAGGAAATCTTCAAGTACCATTCTTCAGGTGTCATCATCCACTCTGTTTGGTGAGACAGACTCTCTCACTGACCTGGAACTCACCTATAAAGCCATCTGACCAGCAAATCCGAGACATCTGCCTACCTCCACCTCCCCAGTGCTGAATTGCAAGCACATACCACTATGCCCAGCTTTTTGATATGGGTGTAGGGATCAAACTCAGGTCCTCACGCTTGCACAGCAAGCACCTTACCAACCGAGCCATCTCCCCAGCCCAGTGCCTTCTCCTCTACAGGCTTCCTGAGGCAGTCAGAGAGCATCTTGACTTAAAGGTCAGAATGAGCTGAGGGAGCTGGGATGGTGGAGTGCTCCAGGTATCTCCCCCTCCCTATCCTGTCCGCTCTCCTGGAATGGAGGGTAGAGAGCTGGTTGCAGTGGTCCCCTTAGAGTCAAGGTTCTGTGGTGTGGCTAGGGGCGTGGCTTTCCTGGGGGTCAATGTCTGATGACGATAAAAGAGCTGGCGATGTACCTGGGAGCCTCAGAAGCAAGAGAGGGCCAGAGTCACAGCTGCGGGGACCCAGCTCTCCCTGCACCAAGGCGGGTGGGCACTCTGACGAGGCAGTCAGCTGCACTAGCCCTTTAGCCTGCAACCTGGATGTGCAAAGTCTGGAAAGGTCTAGGGGAGTACAGAGCTGGGAAGATTCTGGAAGGTAAGGTACTTCCTTTACGGAACTGCCTCCCACGGTGGTACTCTGGCAAACCCCACCTCGGTAGAGCTATGCAATTTCCGCAAATTCTGAGCCTTTGATGTGAAAACCCTTGTGTTCCCATTAGACAGAGCTTCCCGGGGGTTGGGGCTGTGTCCAGTGGGCTGAAGAACAGTGGTTCTTAAAATGTGGTCTAGAAACTCTTAGGGGTGCCTGAGATTTCTTTTGGATATTTATAACAATACACCTTCACTTGTCTTTTTTTTTTTTCCCTTGAGACAGGCTCTCATGTAGCCCAGGTTAGCCTTGAATTTGCTACGTAGCCACAGATAACCTTATATTTCTGATTCTCCTGCCTCCACCTCCCAAGCATTGTGATTCCAGGCATATGCCACCACCTGACTTATGATCCCAGGGTTCCTTGCGTGATGGGCAAGCCTTCTGCCGATGGAGCTGCATCTCTAGCCCATTGTTTTAGTTTTTATCCTCTTATTTTCTCATGAATGTGCAGTGGAGTCCCAGAGGTTACAACCACCACTGGCTGTTCTTGAAGACCCGAGTTTGAATCCCAGAACTTTCATAGTGGCTAACAATTGCCTGTAGCTCCAGTTCCAGGGGATCCGACGCCCTCTTCTGTCCCTGTCAGACATTGCACAACACAGGCGCATTTATTTATTTATTTATTTATTTATTTATTTATTTATTTATATCTTTTGGAGACAGGGTCTCTCTGTAGCCCTAGCTGGCCTGGAATTCACTATGTAGACCAGGCTGGCCTCGATCTCACAGAGCTCTGCCTGCTTCTGCCTCCCAAGTGCTGGGATTAAAAGTTTGCGCCACCACACCCAGCCAAACAGATGTACTTTCAGACATGCAAGCATGACACTCGTACACATAAAATAAAAATAAATAAATCCAAAAAGAATACAGTTGTCTCAAACTAAACGAGATAAGGAAAAGATTTGCAAAAACGGCAAAACAATGCCATCCCTGACTACTGTTATTATTATTTTGTTTTAGAAAATATAACTGCTTGACATAAAAATGTATTTATGAAGCCGGGTGTGGTGGCACACAAGTGAATAATGTTGCACATAGAAACTAATGTGTAAACATTTTCTTTCTCAGTTTTAATTTGCAACACAGTAAATCCTGAGAGATACAACTTGCATAATCAATTGGATTGACTGGTATTCCTTGGTGATTTTTAAGACAGGTGTGGTAAGTGCATACCTGTAATTCTAACACTAGAGAGAGTAAGGCAAGAAGACTGAAAGCTCAAGGCCAGCCTAGGCTACATAGTGTGTTTCAGATCAGCCTGAGCTGCGCAGTGTGACCCTGCCTCAAAAATAAATAATAAATGAATAAATAAATAAATACAGGGATTTTTAGACCAAACGAGTTGAGAACCTCTTCTACTGTTCTGGTCAGTACAGACATCCATAGCAGAGGTGCCCCTGCGCCTCATCTTGCACCCAGCAGACATGACTAATCGATCATGTGTATTTTCTCCAGTCTGCTGCATCTTTCCCACTAGGACCCCCTGCGGGGAGGGAAAATGTTTGGTATGTGCTTGGCGAAGCGCTCCATCCCCTCCACCCCATACCTTTTCAAGATAATGAGGATATTCATGGTCCACGGGAGCAAGAGGAGGGCCCGGTTTTGCTGCACGGCTTCCACTGTCCTCCGGGCCACGGTCTCCGGCTTCAACGGGGGGAAGAGGTTGGGAAACCTGAAGGCAGGAAGACACTGGTTTCTCTTGGAGAAGCTGGCATCTCTGCTGGGAGCCTCGGTGGGTGGCTAATGTGGAAGGGGCATCCCTTTGGCTCTCCTGTGTGAGCGGCCCTCACTCCCACTCCCCCACCCCACCCCATGAGAGTAGAGTCTGCTGGCCAGCAGTTACTGCAAGAGAATCAAGGAATTCTAGGCCACCCCACTGGGCCTGATCTCCAGTGTCCTCCGGGGCTCCTGGCACACTGGCTTGGCTCCACACTCTGCAGTCTGGGCCCTGAACTCTGCTGCTTTCCTCCCTCTGCACTCTGCTCCTGCAGCATCAGCGTGCCTGTCTGGACCCGCTGTCCCGACAGCCTGGCTCACTCCTCCCAGTCACTCCTCGGCGAGATCTCGCAGCATCACCCACCCCTGGGTGACCTCGAGCTTTAAATCCCTGTTAGTTGCCTTGACCACACTGGCCACTTCTAGAATGACCTCGCGAATCAGCAGTTTCCTTGTCAAGGGCCCGATCTCCCATTGACAGTCTAATGACTATGAGTTCTACAGAAGTGGAAGCCCAGTGAGTCTCACTCCCTGGTGCATCGTCAGCATCTAGCAGTAGCTGGTATACAGTAGGTGCCCAATAAATACTTGTCGTTTCCCCTTATTCACCTTGCTCCTCGTTTCCAGAAGCAGGTTTATGCTGGGCAGGCCCTCGGCTTGCCGGTTCATTGACCATTCATTCATTCACTGACTGCAGAGGACAAACCCAGGGACTTCCATGTGAACAAGCCATCAAATCCACAAACAGCAGGGCCATGCTGTGCCCTTTCAGAGGCATCTGACCCCAGACCCATGCAACCACGGTGTTCCCTAAGCACCTGGCCTAAGCACGAATATTCTCTCCAGATCATGGATGAGGAAAGCGAGTTTCCCCCGGAGGAAACAAGCCCACATGAGCGAGCTCCAGGCCACGGCTCCAGTGACAGATCTTCCCACCTCCTGGGTCTAAAGGTGCAAGCCCACGTTACAGGCGCATGCTGTCAGCCCTGACCTCTGTCCCACAAAAGGCTTGTGATCTGCTCTGGCACCAGAGGATTAAGGGTGGTGAGTCACCGGGTCTGATGCCATTCCTGAGCAAGGGGCAGCTCCGGGGCTCACGGGCCACAGCCCTCCCTGTGCCTTCTTAGCTGCCCTAATAGTGCTGCTATTTATTTATTTGTTTGTTTATCTATCTGTTTGAGTGTGCAAGTGTGTTTGTGTGTGCAGGTGCATGTGTGCACATGTGTGAAGAAGGCCAGAGGTCAACCTCGGGCATTATTCCTCAGAGATCTACCTATTCTTCTTGAGACAGGGGCTTTCCCTGGCCTGGGGCTTCCTGACTTGGCTACACCAGTGAGCCCTAGGATCTGCCAGTCGCCACCCCAGTGCTGGAATCACAAGCACATGCTTTTTTATATGGGGTCTGGGGTTCAAACTCAGGTCCTGCTTTACTAGCTAGACTCTCCCCAGGCCACGACAAGCTTTCTAAAAAGCTCATGGTCCTGCGGCCCTGAAGGATTAGCCTCGAGTTCTGCAGAGAGGCACAGGCTGAGGCAGCTCAGGTGACAAGTGACAAGTAGTCTGTCTGCAGTCCCTAGCCTCTACTTGTTGCCAACACTGCTTTTTGGGGAAGAGAGGAAGGGTGGAAGACTGAGATCCACAGGTTTGGGGGTACCATTCTCGGGGTAAGACCCCACAGAGAAGCCTCAAGCCTGTAGGGATTTTCCCCTTTCTTTCTAAGATAGGTGGGATGGTGACCAGGGATCTTGGGAAGTGGCAGAAGACACGAATCAATCCTGTGGATGAAGCAAAAACTCAGAAAAGGCCTGTTCCTCTGGTCCAGTTCTGGCTCTGTGGCCTTGGGCAGATTCCTGAGACCCTCAGAACCTCAGCCTTCTTATCTGTAAAATGGGGTTGGAGCTCATTTGTAGGACTGCTGGGAGGGTCAAATGCCATAAAATAGTAGAAAGGTCAGTGTCTGGTGGTGTGGGTGGAACACAGACTTAGTAAATAAGCACCCACAGATGAGCTGGTCTTGCTGCATGGCCACTGGTTCTCTCCTAATTTGGTCCCTGACCTTCACTTCCCAGCTAACTGCTAAGATGGCCACAGGACAAAAATCAAAGCTATTTATCTTTCATTTTCCTTTCAATGGGAGTTGCTTAAACATAGGTCTTCCTTGCCTACTCTCTGGCCAAGCCCGTGGCTCTGCCCTACACAGCCACAGGTAGCTAATATCTATCTAGTGCTCCCTAGGCAGACCTAACTAGTCAATATTTGCAGTCGCTCACCCAACTTGTGAAGTCAGGGTTACTATTAGAAATCCCTTAAAAATATATAAACATTCAAACGAGGCACAGAAAAGTCAAGTCACTCACCCAAGGTCACACAGAACTGGGATTTGATCCCAGGTTACTGGCACCTACACTGAACAACTGAGAAAAAGGAAGCCTTAACTTTTCCTTCATCGAGTGGAGAATTAGGAAGATGCCGAAGGCTGAAACTGAGATTCTCTCTTTAGTGCTCAGGGCATCCAATTAAAATTATGTATTGCCACTGATCCAAATCCAAAATGTGTTTATCGAATGCCTCTTATACACTGAGATTAAAGAAAAATCAGACCAAGTCAGTCCTGGGGGTCGGGGAGGGAATCTACCATAGAACATTCATATAAGCGTTCTCCAAGTTTGGAATTTACGACAATGTGTTTGCAAGCCAGGTAGAAGCATCTGGATGAGATCCTGGAAGATTTGATCTACTAGGAAAACTAGTAACATACATTTATGAAGATGCTTGTTCTTAGTGACAGTAACATGAGTCTGGTGGGGCATGCCTGTCATCCCAAGCACTCGGGAAGCTGAAGCAGAAGAAGTATAAAGAATTTGAGGTCCGCCTGGGCTACAGATCAGACCCTGCACCCAAATAAAATAAAGCAAAATAAAATAAGATAAAAACAAATATGATAAGATAGAATAGAATAACAAACGCATCTCTTCTGAGCAGCTTGTGTGAGAGCTATGTGCTAAATGTGTTATCATTTCTTATTCACCAAGTAATCCTATAAAGTAAATACTGTTCCCACCATTTTACAGATGACAAACTGAGGCTCTGAGAGGCCACACAACTCGCCCAAAGATAAGTGTGTAATATGTAGCAATACAGTGCTCCACACAGCCTATGACGTCAATCACGCTCTACAGATCAGCAATGGAAATAAAACGTCACACAGCAATCAGAGCAGTAATGGGGTCCACTCCAGGGACCTGGCTCCTAAACCAACAGTCACACTCCCCTTGATGGGATGGGACTGCAGGAGGTGTGAGTGGTAGGCCTTGGGGTTTCTTTACAGGGAGCTATAGTTTTCATTTATTAATTTAAAAAATTTACTAGCGTGTGGATGTGTGTCTAGGAGGGTACGAGTTCCTCAGTGTGCATGCGGAGCTCAGAGGACAACTTGATGGGGTCGGTTCTCTCCTTCTACCATGTGAGTCCTGGGGGTCAAGGTCATGGGTGAAGGTACAGCCTCTGTAGCTGTGGAAACCTCAGGATATTGGAGATGCCAGGACTATGGATGCCTGTGAAGAACAGCCACAACAGATGTGGAGCTGGCCTGAGCCTACCAGACACGTTCTGTGCGTGTGTGTGTGCACTCACATGTGTGCTACAAATGACGGCAGAGCTGGAGAGGTGCAGTTAACCAAGACCTCCAGAGCCCAGAAGGTTATGAGTGAGTCCCAGATGTTGGACATTGAACTTTTTATATTGGATTTTGGTTTTGATTTGATTTTATTGTAACTGTGCCCTGGCTCTTCCCACTTAGGATAAGAAAATATGTAACTTATTTTGGATTTTATAGGCACCCACAATTAAGAGACTCTGAATTTTTAAAGAGCACTTGGGCTTTTAAATCGTTGGAATTTTTTAAAAAGACTGGATTTTTAAAACTTGGACTGTGTTATATATTGTCACACTAACATGAGAGCTCAGGAATAAGGAATGAAAAGAGTTAAGCTTATAGTAATGTGTTATGTGTCAAGGTTGCCAAGGGGTGGAATGCCATAATTTATTGTTGTCAACTTGACACAAACCTAGAGATAAACAGGAAGAGGGACTCTCAATGAAGGAACTGTTTCCATCAAACGGGCCTGAGGGCTTGTCTGTGAGGCATTTTCTTGATTGTGGACTGAGGTTACAGGGTCCAGCCCACCGTGGGCAGTAACATCCCTAGGCAGATGGCTCTGAGCTTTATAACAAACGTAGTGAGTGAGCCTGGAGACGCAAACCAGTAAGCAGCATCCCTCCGTGGTCTCTGCTTCAGTTCCTGCTTGAGCCCCTGCCCTGACTTCCCTCAGGCAACAGATTGTGACCTGGGACACGAAAGATATATTGAGTCCTTTTTTCACCCCAAGTCATGGTACTTTATAGCAACAGAAAGCTAACTGGACAGGAAGCTGGTCACTGATCTAGTCTCTCTAGCACCACAGCCAGTTTACTTGTTCCATGATTTCATGACCATGGGACCACACAGAATGTGCTGGTCTGGCTTCTTTGACTCAGCATTATGGACATGAGCTTCACCATACAGCTCATGGATCGAGACTCTTGTTTCCTTTTGCGCTGTTTGGTAATATTCCACACTCATATTCAATACTGGTGTTTTTGTATAAGCTCCTGTACTAAGAAGCAGGCCCCTAACCTACCCATGATGGTTCATCTCGTCAACTTGACAGGATATCAAATCACCATGGAAATGGCTTCTAGGTCTATCTATGACAGTTTCTAGAGTCTACTAATTGAGATGAGAAGACCCACTCTAAATGTGGGTGGTACCATCCCATGGACTCGGGGTCCTGGGCTGAACCAAAAGGAGAAAGTGAACTGAGCACCAGCATCCATCTCTCTCTGCTTCCTGACTGCAGTTGCACAGCTGCCTCATGCTCCCGCCACCACACCTTCCCCACCATGATGGATCACACCCGTGAACAGCGAGCCAGAATAGAGCCTCCCCTTCCTTAAGCTGCCTGTGTCAGGCGTTTTATCACAGCAGCTAATATACCGTGGTAGCATTCCATGCCTTGAGGATGGAGAATGATTAACCAAAGTCCATAGCCAAGGACTTCTGTGGTCTTCTAGAGTGTAACTCTTCCTATGCAGACCACTAGCTCGGGAGAGGTGCCTGGTCTCCCCGACTGACCTGACTCTCATGCCCTGAAACATCTCAGTGCTGGTGTGGAAGGGCAGCACGGTGGTCGCACTGACGCCCGGACAGTCCAGTAGCCCCAAAGTCAGGCTCTCCATGAAGGCAAAGGCCGATGCTTTCGATGTGCAGTAGTCGATGGCACCGGGGATCGCTGACAATGCGAGCACAGAATTGAGGCACACAATATGGCCGTTCTGGAGCTCCAGCATCCGTGGCAGGAAGGCCTTGGTGGTCTGAGGGTGGACAGGGGTGTCAACATGATGCAGTGCAGCTTCTGCCAACCCCTGCACCTCTGCCTTGGGGAGAACAGAGCATTCCTACTCTGGGATTGACCTTCTAGCAAGGAGAGGGCCGAGGGCACCCTGCTGCAGGACTCGTAAGTTCCTATGCCTCCTGGGCCAGTTATGCCTCTTGTCCAGCCACTCTGCCCTTGGCTATTCCTGCTAGCCCGAGTCCCAGTCCCAGTGGGCCTCTCTTTCCACCCTTGCCCTGCCCAGACTCCTGTCATGCTTATGGGCCAGGCCAGCCCTTACCCAGAATTGGCCCAATGTGTTGACGTGTTGTGATTTGAGAAGGGCGTCATCATCACTGTCCATCAAGCTCTTCCCATGGACCACGGCGGCGTTGTTCACCAGAATGGTAATGTCACCCACCTGTGGACAAGAGGGAGCCATGGAGTTGTGAGGGCAGCCAGGTTACTGGGGCACAGACCCGGTTCCACAACCACCAGCCCTGAGGCCTTTCTGAATATCAGTCTTGTTTATATATGGCACTGGTACCATACCAGCTGTGTCTGAGGATTAGAAATAATTTATGACACATACTATAACTGGAACACAGCATATTTACAATAAATGAGGGTACTGATGCATAAAAATAGTTAAAGATACCATGAGTGGGTTATATGACAGGGGGATTTCTTTTTTTGCAGAGGGAGGGGGCATCTTTTTGAGACAGGGTTTCCCTGTAGCCCCAGCTGGCCTAGAACTCGCTATGTAGACCAGGCTGGCCTCCCTCTCAGAGAGATCCACCTGCCCTCTGAGTGCCAGGATTAAAGGCATGTACCACCATACTGGCATCAGGGTGATTTCTTTCTCTCTTTTGGCACTCAGTGATACATCAGCCTTGGATTAGGGGAATGGGACATTGCCCCTCTTGGTCTTAGAGAGAAACTCAGAGATCTGAATGTCTGAAGAGACCACAGAGGTCTAGTCCTGTTATGCCATCAACCCCAGTGACTTAGGCCAGCTTCACAGAGTCCCCAGAGGTGCCCTGCACAAAGCCAGACTATCCTAGCAACACTTCTTCCCAGGCCACACGAATGTGTTCTCTGCCCACAGTGACCCTGCATTCAGTGTGCGGGGGACAGATGCTCCCAAGCTACTGACCTTCTCTCGGACAGCTTTGGCTGTCTGGTACACCTCCTCCCGGTTGCCCACGTCACAGATAAAGTAGTGGCACTCAGTGCCCATCTGCCTAATCTCTTCTGTTGTCTCCTTCAGGCATTTTTCAGTTCTGCCCCAGAGCACAATCTGGAAAGAGAGAAAAACAGCATGAACAGAAGGTCAGAGCTATACAATGATTGTCTTCAGGAATTTAATAGTCTTTTATAAAGTATTTTATTTTATGTGTATGAGTGTATTGCCTGCACGTATGTAAGTGAACCTGTATTGTGCAGTGCCCACAGAGGCCAGAAGAGGGCATTGGATTCCCTGGAACTGGAGTTACAGATGGTTGTTAGCTACCATGTGGGTGATGAGAGTTGAAGAGGTAGGGGAGGAGGCTCTGGAAGAACAGCAAGTATTCTTAACCACTGAGCCATCTCTCCGGCCCCCAGAAATTTAAATTTTTAAAATACCCGCCTCCTTGATTCCATCTCCCCCAAAAGTACCTAAAGCAAATTTAACAATGGGTTTTTAATTGATTATTACAATTGCTATTATTGGTGGGTTGGGAGAGAGCCACGCTGCACCTGTAGAAGTCAGAAGACAACTTCAGGAATCAGTTCTCTCCTTCCACTGCAGGTTCAGATTTTCAGGGTGGAGATCAAGTGCCTTTATGCACTGAGCCATCTCACTGGCCCCAGTGATATTATTATTATTTTTTTCAAAAGTGTGCATGTCTGTGCTCATGAGTATAGATGCCCTCGGAGGCCAAAAGAGGTGTTGGATGCACTGGAGCTGTAGTTATAGGTGGCTGTGAGCCCCATGTAGGCACCTGCTCTTAATGAAGTGATCCAGTTGTTCCTGAGGGCACCTTCTTTCCCAGAGCCTAGCAAATGCTCTACCATTGGCTGAGTTAAATCCCAACCCTACCCTTTTTTTTTTTAAGATGAGGCCTCACTATGTAACCTGGCTGGCCTAGAACGCTCTATGTAGACTAGGCTGGTCTCAGATTCACAGGCCTCTACCCTCCTGAGTGCTGAGATTGAAGGCATGTGCCATCGTGCCTGATTGCATGTACTTATAACCAGTTGCATGTGTAAGCCTTTCTGACATGTTCTGTTCTTTCCAGCAGGATGCCTCCTGCCAGTCCAGTTCCAGTCTTTCCTTGATTCTTAGGGGCAATAGCAAAGCTCTTTCTGTACAGTGTTCCAGAATGTAGTTAGGAACCAGCTGGCCTTCTATGTTTAGAGGTGGGATTATTCACACCAGCCTTTAGGAAGGGTGAGGAAGCACCCTTCCTCCACTAGGCCATAGAGGCTGTCTAGGACTTCCAGCTTGATTTGGTCACACTGAGAAGGAAGAATGCAAGGACAGGAGAGGGACAGCCAGGCTCCACCGAGTGGAGGCAGTTCATCACCGGTAGGTACTAAGTGCAGGACCAAGTGACCTTGACAGTATCTGTAAATGGGTACTTAGAGGGGTTGGGCAAATTTATGAATGGTTCACACAGAAAACTGAGCACTAAGCCTGGCTAGTCCCCAGCTTCATGTGAAGGGCCACACGTCTCCCCAAACAAACAAGCCCAGGTTAGGGTGCCTGGGGCGCCAAGAGCCCTGAGATTCAGCTTTACCGCCCAGTGGGAGGGCTGAGGAACCCTGCCACTCCCAGGAAGAGCAGCAAGGCTGCAATACAGATCTGTGCTTCTTTTTCTGTTTAAAACCATCAGTGAGGGGCTGGCGGTCACTCTGAACCCCTGGGGTTTTCTCAGTACAGATCAGAGTGTACAGGCCCTGTCAAAAGGACCTTGGGTGTTCCATGGCTCCAGAGGAATGGCTCTTGCTGGTTCTGGGCAGGCTGGGGAGAGTCAGGGTCTAAAGCTCGCTATGGTCTGCCCAAAAAACGTGTCGTCAGGAACTCGGGAGACCAGCTCTGTCAACTGCGGCAGAAGACCGCCCAGGAGAGGAGGATGGGGCGAGTGCAGTGGGATGAGGGCCTGTGCACTGTCCCTCATGGGCAAGCAAGGACCAGTCAGGATCTGGGTACTGTTAGGGTCGCCCCTAGTGGGCTGAGGGAGGGACACCCCCGCACTCCCTGGTACCCTGGCAGAGTGCTTCTCTGCTTCCCTGCCCCCTACTGGGTGCCTGGAGTCCGGAGGACCCAATTCTATTGTGTTTATTTTAGTTCCTCAGTGCTGACTGAGGCACACGTTGATGTTGATGAATGAATAAAGGTCAGAGCTAACGTTGGGACAGTGTGAGTGGGCGTTAAAGCCACTTGCCCAGGATCACACCTCTCCTGAGCCCACAGTGTGACTCACGCTTGCTCCTCACTGCTAAGGCTAGCCTTGTTCTGTCTTCACCAGTTTGCAGATGAACCTGCTGGCTGCTGGTCAACACTTTACCTTTCCCAGGGCTCGGAGGTCCTTCGGGGACTCAGTTATTTCATGAACCCAGCACTGGCCAGGCACAGAATGATCCAGGCACAGCTGATCCAGTCACATGGCACTGGCCTCAGGAGGCTTCTAGAAAAGTCTGTTGACCTTGAAACACAGTCATTCCTTCCCACTCAGCCTTGCATTGACCACCCAGGGATGTCTGCACTTGGCTCAGTTATGGGACAGGCTGTCCTACCAGAGACATGAGCTGGGTGTCTTGCTCTCAGGAAGAACATCTGTTTGTCATCGCAGGCCCAGAAAGACCCAAGTCCCTGAGTAGGTTTTGACTGGGCAGCTCATGAGCCCTATGGCTTGGAACCTACGTGGGTTGTACAGATAGAATGAAAACACCTACAAGAGACCCAGGCATGGTGGGCAGGACTGCGGTCTGAGCAAGAAAGGTCTGGATAGGATGTGCTTGCCCACCCCAGAACTCATAGGAGGCTTCTCATTAAGAACCATGCTTGCAGCTGGGTGTGGTGGCTCATGCCAGCACTTGGGGGCGCAGAAGCAGGTAGATCTCTGTGAGACTGAGGCCAGACTGGGGCTACAGGGAGACCCTGTCTCAAAAACCAGAAAACCCAAGCAAATGGAACATGCTTATTATGTCTGGGAGACAGCGAGCATGTGAGATTTACTATACCATTAGCCAGAGCCAGGGTGGGCCAAACAGGGGATGAGTGTGGGCTTGGGGAGGCACCTGTGAGAAACGGACACGACATGCCTTCCATTTATTGTTGGTGGTACCAGGGACTGAACCTGGGACCTAGCACATGTTAGGTAAGCACTCTAACAGTGAGCCCACATTCAACCCACTCCCCGCCCCCCTCAATTGGCCTTTTTTTAAAAACTCATTTTGAAGCAGAGTGTAATATTGACTAGGCTGATTTTGAGTTGGCTCTGTAGTCCGGCAGGTCTTAAAACACTTGACTCTTCTGCCTCAGCCATCCACGTATCTAGGATTATAGGCCTGGGCCACCACACCTGGGATCAGAGCACACTCTTAAAAGCTACTTGTGTTGAGTGTTGTGGGACACACCTGTAATACCTGTAATATGAGCACTTGGGAAGCTGAGGCAGGACGATTACCAGTTTGTGGACTGCCTGTCTCAAGTAGCCTAGGCCAGTCTTGAACTCCCTATGTAATGAAGATGGCTAAACTCGTGACTTCCTGTCTCTACCTCCCTTGTGCTAAGATTACAGAAATACAGTGTAGAAAGTCTATGGAACCTTTCCTAGAGTTCTCAGAGCCTGGTGGGTCATGGGCACTGCGTGTGAGTTAGGGTTCCTGGTCATTCCCATGACTCTCAAGGGGCTCAGCTCCTGGTTGCAGTCAGGGTCTTGTGCGAGGGGGACACTGCCAGCTCTTCTAATTTATGGAGCTGCAAGGGGGCCAAAAAGTCTTCCAGGCGGGCAGCATGGGGCCAGAGGTGGTATGCGCTAGGCAGAGTACCAGGATATTGAGGCACCCTAGTGCCTGTGTGGATGGCTTCACAGGGAAGGAGGTGACAGTCCTCTCCTGCCATGAGGATGCAGGGTCCCTGCAGGCTGAGGTGGCGTTCTGGTGAGGCGTCTGCTTTCCCAGTAGTAGAAGCACTGGGAAAAAGCTAGAGAGATGGACCTCCCGGGGTGGTCCTCATGGGCAGGAGGGAGGCCATAGCCAACACTTCTTGTGTTCTTGCTTCATGTAGATCCCTATCCCAGGGACCTTAGATTGAGTCCTCACAAGAGCCCATGGGCTGGAAGAAAGAGGATTTGTGACCCCACAAAGTTATACCCAAGGCTCGTGACTGTGACCTTATTTGCAGATATAACTTGGTTAAGGCCCTTGAGTTGAGATTACTATAGATTATATTATTATGGTCTGTGG
Organism: Eospalax fontanierii; assembly: GCA_035773235.1. Lineage (NCBI taxonomy): Eukaryota > Metazoa > Chordata > Mammalia > Rodentia > Spalacidae > Eospalax > Eospalax fontanierii. The sequence continues at coordinate 8,915,871 of CM069553.1, forward strand.
ACCATATAAAATATAGATGTGTCGAACAGAGAAGACAGGACAGCCTGGTACACAGACAGAGGCAGGGACTGGAGGGAGGCAGTCACAGGTCATGGGTCAAGAAAGCGGAAGCAGGAAAGTTTTCTCTGTTGGAATCTCGGGGTGGGGGTGGGGGGGTACCCTGCTGGCACCTCCTTGATACTGGACTTCTGGCTTCCAGGACCTTAAAGCTATATTGTTTTGCCTTTTGTGTGTGTGTATTTTTGGTTTTTTTTAAAGACGAGGTCTCACTTTGTAGCACAGGCTGGCCTCAAACTTGGCAATCCTATCTCAGCCTCTAGGGTGCTGAGATCACAGGTCTGAAGATCTGTGGTTATAAGTCACTCAGCTTGTGGTCATTTCTTGTGGTTGCCACAGGTGGGTCCTGTTAGCCCATTCAATAGATGTACCCCAAAGGCCCTGCATGAAGCTGAGGGCAGAGAGGCATGAAGCCTGTGGGCTCAGCAACGAGGCTGGGTCTTCCTCATAGTGCCTTTCTCCCACGTCCTCAGCCTGTCAAAGTCCGTGTTATCTGTACTCTACTACCTTATCAATCTGCTCTGGATCAAACTCCCAGCAGACTGGGGCCAGAGCCCCTGCCCCAGGCCAGAAGCTACACAATAGCCAGACTCTTCCAGAACCTAAGCAGGACTGTGTCACTGGACTGCCCCTCTCAGTGAAATCTGAGGAGGTAATGGCAATTTCTGTGCTCAGCTCCCTTCCTTTCAGGACCCGCTGGTTTCCACTTGGGTAACCATGTGGGTCCCTCCTGCCCAGCCTCAGTGAGACTATTCTCTGAGACTATTCTCCACACAACTGCTCCAGTGTGTGCCTGAGAGGCCTTTAGAGAAGCAGCCCCAGTCGACACCTGCTTTGACCCCATCCCTGCCTTATTTCCTGTCTTCTTGTCTCCCCTCTGGAGACAGATCTCCCTATGTCCCCACAGTAGATCCTGGTGGAACCTAACACAGCCATGTGCCAAGAGGAAACGTTCAGTCAGGCTTAAAACCAAGTGTGACTCCTGATTGGAATGCCTCACCCATGCGTCCTTGGTGTAATTCTTTTTAAATATAATTTACTTTTATCATTAGTTTTCTGTATGAGTGTTTTGTTTGCATGCAATGCTGGTGGATGCTGGGAATGGAACCCTTAACTGCTGAGCCATCTCTCCAGCCTCCTGGGGTGATTCTTACATTGGTTCTGAGTACTCCTGCATATGGTTCTGAGTCAGTTTCTCTCTCTAACCTGAAGAATATGGATTTGTGCTGCTTTCCCTAAACATCAGCCCCCACCCTGGCCAGCAAAAGGCGAGGCCATAAAGGTGGAGAGACGCAGGCCATGGTTCCAGGTTAATGCCAGCATCTGCCTACTCCCGGGACATCATATGTCAATATCACCTTACAGTCAAATGGGATTCTAACTCAGTCAGTCCAAGGAACTCACACCGGTTGCCCAACAGGAAGCTAAGCTTCAAAGCAGGTACTTGGACTTCAAAGCCAAGCTATTTAAGAAGTTCATTCATTCATTCATTCATTCATGGAGCACTTACTGGGTGGTCAGTATTTGCAAGGCACACTTGCAGATCCTGGATATAGCAGGGAATACATTTTTAAAATCTTTCTTTTAATATTTATTATTTTTATTTTATGTGTATGAGTGCTTTGCCTGTATGTAAGTGCATCACATGCGTGCAATGCCCACAGAGGCCAGAAGAGGGTGTCAGTTCCCTGGAACTGGAGTTACAGATGGTTGTTAGCTGTCATGTAGGTGTTGGGAATCGAACCTGGGTCCTCTAGAAGAACAGCAAGTGTTCTTAACTGCTGAGCCATCTCTCAAGTCCTATCAGCAAGGAATAAATTTATCCTATTCTTGGGCAGTCTGCTTGTATCTGAGGGGCAGGGGTGGAGGCAGAGAGACAGGTGAACAAGTACACATGCAAGCTAGGCAGATGGTTCATCAGGTGAAGTGCCTGCCAAATAAGCAAGAAGATTGAAGTTCGGATCCTGAGAACCCACGTGTTGCCTCCCTGTGCAGGAGGTGGAGACAGGGAATTCCTGGAGGGAGCTGGCTACTCTGACTAGTCAAACAGTGAGCTCTGGATTCGGTGATAGACCCTGCCTTGCCTCAATCTAAGGTAAGAGTGATTGAGGAAGACATCCAACTTCAACCTAGGTCCTCCATATACACACATGTACCTGCAGCCATGCACACCCACAAGTACCCACTCACATCAGCACACATGAACCACATGCATGCGTCACACAAATACCCCGCCCCTCAACCGGAAATGACCATACATAGAGTGGTAACCAGAAGGGCCCTAGGAGGAACATCAGGCTGTGTGGGGGGTGAAGAGTGCTAGTGTTTGGAGGTGTTATGATGAGAGGCTGTTGGGATAAGTAACATTTCAGCAGAGCCCTGAGGAAGAGGCAGGTGGAGACACCAGTGTGCACAGGCCCTAGAGTTGGAATGAGCTTGGTGTGATGGCGGACAGCAAGGCAGCCAGTGCATCACGGCAGAATCGTCAGGGGCTTTGAATTCTACTTGAAGTGTCACCTGAAGCTTTAGAAAATAGTCTGCATTTTTGGCACAAGTTTTGACTCAGGGCATGGAATTTGGGGGCAGGGTGTGGAGTGGGACCACTTAGGAGAGAAGCACACTAAGGTAATTCCGGGTTTGGGTGGGGGTGCTGGGAGAGGAGGGAGCTAGGAAGAGGCCCACAGGGCTGGCTACCAGCTGTTAGAGAAAGAGAGAGGACAGCCACATAGGGTTGGGGACAAGGAGCCAAAGAAGGCTGCCATCTGAGCCCCAGGCCTCCTGCTCCGGGGAAGGTGGCCTTTGTCAAGTCCTGGGTATCTTGACCACTGCCCCAGGTCACTTCAGCTTTCCTAACCTGCAGCACTCTGATGACTCAGGGGGAGTGGGAGTGGAGGCGGGTCACAGAAGAGGGTGCCAGGCCAGCTACCCACCTAGCAGGCGGTAAACAGTTCCGATTACAGAAAGGCCCGCACGTCCCTGGCGCCTGACAGCCAAGGCGCAGGGGCCCTGGCTCCGTGTGTTCCGTGCAGATCGAAAGGGCCGGGCCAGGAGGCTCACATGACCGAGGGGGTGGCAGGCGCAGAGCAGACCGCAGATCTGGCAGGAGACTCCAGGAAGTCTTTCTGAGAGTGGGCCGGTACGGAGGGGTGTGGAGGGAGAGGCAGATGCAGGCGGGGCAGGGTCCCAGGAGGGCGGGGCTGGGCCGCAGTGGTGGGTGGGGACTTGTTGGGAGGCTGCAGAGGCTAGGATGAGTGTGGGCAGAGGCCTGGAGTCGGGGCCCAAGGTGCAGATAGGGTGGAGTGTGAGTAGGGGCCTGGGGGTTAGGGTCCTGGCTGCAAATGGAGGCGGGGTGGTGCAGAAGGGGGCGGGGTGAGAGGTGAGCGGCGGACTGGTTGGGGTTCCGGATGCAGACAGGAAGACGTGGGGTGCCAGGGAAGGAACTCCCCGCTTGGGTGCCCTGGGGCTGGGATGGGGAGGGGCCAGAGGTAGAAAAGGGGTACCCCCTCCTGCCGCCCGGACGGCAGGCTTTTTCCTCCGTGACTAGACTGGCGGTAAACAAACGCCCTGATGTCATGGGCGCCGCTGACCTGTGGCTGAACCCGGAGCTGCAAATGGCCTGCAAGGTGCCAGCAGCCTAAGGCCGCAGGGCCTGCTAGAGCCACACGCGCGCCTCCAAGGTTAGCCCAGCTGCACACAGGGACAGGACGCTGCGAACGCCACCAGACATTGCAACACGCAGCCAGTCTGCTGGCCGCCTGGTGAACCGTGCACCGCCCGCCTCCCGGCCACAGGCACCCGCCCAGCTGGACCATCTGTCTCCTCCAGTGCATCCCCAGGGCTGGCAGCTGTCACTTCTGCTTCCTTACTAGGGGGCTTCAGAGGGACCCCTACTGGCGTCTCCCCCAAAGGGCTTCCAGTCTGCAGCAGGGCCGGAGTCAGCTCTGGTGGACTAGGAAGTACCTATCCTGGCTCCCAGTATCGGAAGTGGCTCTGACTTTCTGGGAAGCTCACAGAAGCCCAACACAATATCCTCCCGGGTATAAAGATAAGCCAAGTTGGATGGTATCTGTTGTCCCCTTACCCCCGAGTGGGCCTCCCTGTCATCCTGTCCCGGTCCTAAGAATCCACTTTGGGAGTGGATCTGCTGTGTGACTTTGATGAGTCACTTGGGGTCTCTGGGCTCAGACATCTCCAGCTGGCCTTCCTGTACTGGGAGAGGTTAAAAGTGCAAGAAAATGCTCCCTGAACAGCAAGGCTGGTTAGCAGCCAATGGTGCCGGGCCAGGCTCAGGAAAAGCAGAGAACCAAGGCGGCTTGCTGCTGGGGACTGCTGGCTCTGAAACGCTGCCTCCAGATTTGCAGGGAAACATTGGGGCTTTGGCCCCTCACAGGCGAGACAGTTCTCTGGGACCCGGGAGACCCTACACTTTATTCTCGGACCCTGGAACTCATGATTCTTCTGCCTTGTGAAGGGCAGGGAGCTTAGAAATGACCCCAGATCTTAGTGTATGGGTGCACAATGAGCCCAACCCCCCCCAGAGAGAGAGAGAGAGAGAAAGAGAGAGAGAGAGATATGAGAGAGAGAGAGAGAGAGAGAGAGAGAGAGAGAGAGAGAGATTGATTCCTATGTGTTCATAGGGGCCAGAAGTAGATGTTGAGATATCTTCTATCTCGCTACCTTATTTTTTAAGACAGAATCTTTCTGCTGAACCTGGATCTCAAGGTTTTGGCTAGGGCCATCAAGATCCTGGGATCCACCTGTCTCTGCCCCCTAGGACTAGGGTTACAAGTGTCTGTGGCATCGCTCAGTTTGTATGTGGGTACTGGCTGGTTTTTGTCAACTTGACACAAACTAGAGTCACTTGGGGGGAGGGAACCTCAGTTCAGTAATTTTCTCCATCAGACTGGCCTGTGGCCATATCTGCCGGACGTTTCTTGGTTGCTAATTGATATAAGAACCCCCCCTGCCCCCCAACTAGAGGCAGGTAGGTCTGGGCTGTATAAGAAAAAGGCAGCTGAATGGGGCCCTGGGAGGAAGCTGGTAAGCAGTGCTTCCCCACAGTCTCTGCTTCGGTCCCAGCCTTCAGGTTTGTGTTCCTGCCTTGGCTTGCCTTGATGATAGACTATAACCTCCAAGCAAATAAACCCTTTCCTCCCCAAGTGTTTTATCACAGCAATGGAGAAGCACACTAGAATAGTCCTCATGTTGCATAGTGAGCACTTTACCTCCTGGGCCATGTCCCCAGCGCCAGGAGCCCAGATCTTTAACAAGAATTCCTGAATGCTTTGGGGTACAGTTTGACCCTAAAGTCAAGCTCAGCTTCCTTCACTGGAGTTAGTATTTACATCTATCTCTTTCCACACACTGCCTTGTTTTATGTCTTTCTAGCACTCTGTCGCTCTCTGGAATTACAAGAGAATATAGGCTCTCTTGAAGAATTCCAGGCCTTCTGGGTAATCAGTTACCCAGGGAGCATATGAGTGACATGTGACATCATTTTGTGTTCAGATGAGCCTGACTGCATGTTCACCGCCAGATCGAGCCATGAAATGTGCGAGCCCTCCATCACACACTGTGGAGAATTTCAGCATGGCAACTAGAGTGGGGAACCAAGAAGATCCAGAGTGACTACCTGTCACACCCAGGAAGCCAGCCTGGCTCTCACAGAGGGCTCACACCCAATGGGACCTATTGCCAAGCCATGAACTTTCCTTGCACCTGTCCTGGGCAGCAGGAAATACACACCTGCCAGGAAAGCTGGGGGATGGCTCAGTGAATAAGGGCACTTGCTTTGTAAACATGAGGATCTGAGTTTGAATCTCCAGCACCCATGTGAAAACCTGGCCATGGCTGCCCATGTCTGTAATCACAGCATAGGAAAATGGAGACACGTAGATCCTGAGAACTCAGTAAGTCTAAGCTTCAAGGGAGACCCTGTCTGAAGGTAGGAAGAAGGCAGATAACCTTAGGCCTCTGCATGGACATGGCCTGTACATCCATGTACTCACATGCGCGTGCACACACACACACACACACCCTACTCTCTCTCTCTCTCTCTCACACACACACACACACACACACACACACACACACACACACAGGAAGGGCTGGAGAGGTAGCTCAGTGGTTAAAAGCACTGGCTGCTCTTGCAGAGGACCTACGTTCAATTCCCAGCACCCACATGGTGGCTAATCCAGAACGAAGCCACATTAAATCTAGTACCAAGGTCAGCACCAACTCAGGTGCCCCTTTGAGAGCAGGGCCCAGGCCCACAGTCCCTCGTCCCGGTTCTTCTGCCCCAGATGCTTCATATTCTATCTTAATTTTGATTCATACATTTGTGACGAGCCCTAACTGGAACCCTGGGAAGGTCACTTCTCATCTCTGTATCCCGTCGCAGTATCACAGAGTTGGGTCAGCAGAGCTGTGCGCATCATCACCTGTACGGCTTATGCATTTTCTTCTTCTTCTCATGTATTTGTGTGTAACCTAGGCTGGCCTTGAACTTGTACCTGCCCTCCTTGTCTCTGCTTCCTGAGTGCTGGGATTAGAGTGCTATATGCCACCGTACCCAACCTCAGTTTATAAGGCCTGCTCAGGCTGGCCTTGAATTCCTATGTGGCCAGGTGGTCCTGGAACTTGGAAACCTCGAGTCCTTGTCTCTTGAGTGAGTGCTGGGATCAGAGCTGTGCCCCACTCTACCTGCCCGATTTACCATCCTCCACTCTGGATGGAACTAAGAACCATTCCTAACTTCAAGGGTGTCAGATGAGCAGCTGCAGACCTGAACTGCTGATCCATTTTAACTTAAAAAGTTATCACTGTGTGTATGTGTGCATGGTGTGTGTTGTGTGCGCGAATGCGTGTGTCACGGCTCACATGTTGAGGTTGGAGGACAATTTTCAGAAGTTGTTTTTCTCCTTCCACTTTTATGGGGTCTGAGGATTGAACACAGGTCTCCAGGCTTTTGTCACTGGTGCCTTTACCTATTAAGCATCTTTTTGGCCTGCCCTGACCCATTTTAGAGATGGGCACAGGAAGCCCTGGAAGTGTGAACAACAACAGTGTAGCCTGGAGAGATGCCCAGCAGTTAAGAGCACTGGCTGCCCTTGCAGAGGAGGACCTGGATTTGATTCCCAGCACCCTTGTGGTGGCTAACAGCTGTCTGTAACTCTAGTTCTAGGGGCTCCGATGCCCTCTTCTGATCTTTGTGGGCATTTCACAACATGGGTGCACTTACATACACGCAGGCAAGACACTCATACACATACAATGAAAATAATAACGAATAAAGTATTTTTTTAACAAAGAGATACAACCAGGAAGTGGCTGGGTGGCCGTATCCGGGAGGTAGCATCTCTGTTGGAGGTGAGAATTCAGCTACTGTTTGGAAAGATGAACTCTCCCTGGGGCAACGCCTCCCACGCCCCCTTCCCTCCCCAGGGTGGCCACAGTCACCAGTGACACCAGGGCGGGTGGTACCCAGAGAGACTTTCAGCTAGTTAAGCAGACTTTATGGATAAGCCTTAAGTTTTTTAGAAGCTGTGCCAAGGTTAAGTACCTCAGCCTGCCCAGTTTAATCTCTGGGAGGGCACAGGTCACATGCCATGGTGTTGACCCTTCTGGCTAACTGGTGGTGTACATGGGGACTTGGGCACGGAGAGCTTGGGGAGGCAGGAGAAGTGGCTAGGCCTAGTACATCCTGCAAGGGCCAGGATGGTGGGAGGGCTCTTCTGGGGGTCAGGAGGGGCAGGGATTGACTTGGGTACCAGCCCTTCAAAGTGACTTTCCAGAGTGCTCAGAGCGTCCTATCCCTGCACCATCAGATCACTGTTGGAAAGTCAGGCTCTCCTGCCTTCTGCTAACCTGGTCTGGTCATGCCTCCTGCAGGAAACCTTCTATGGCTCCTCAGTGCTCTCTAATCAAGTTCCGTCTCCACAGCCACTGGCTCCTCATCCTTCCTTTTCCTCTCCCACCCATGCATCTGTTCTAGCCAGGCCATCTCCCATCTGCGTTTTTCCAGACACATTCTTCCTTCTGTCTCTAGCTGATTCTGCCTCATCTTCATGCCTTGCTTAGGCCCTACTCCTAAGCCAGGCTATCTGGATTGGAATCCCATGCTGTGTATGCTGTGTGACCTTAGGCAAGTATGGAACTTTTCTGAGCCTTAGTTCTCCCATCTTTAAGCTGAGAACAGTAATAGCTCACACCTCATGGGGTTGTTCTGAGGAGCAAGGGAAACTGTTCCTGGATGGTGCTCAAGGAGTAGGAAGGAGTTTGCTGACAGCAGTGTCAAAGATGGTACTGTTTACTGCCACCATCGCCCATGAAAGCACTGGTCCCACAAGGCTGTCGCCATCCCATTGCGGTGTCCAGTAGGCTGCTACTCTAACTCCTCTGCTGGGCAGTGAAGGAAGAGGCCTGGACACTTTTCAGACATGGGCAATACACTGGGCTCCTGTGTGTTCAGAGCATCCTCCTTCCCTCCTCTCTACTGTTGTGGAGAGTCCTCCAGGAGACCAGAGTGGGGCACAGTAAAGTACTGTTTCTGTTTTGCTTCCCAAGGGCGAACTCCACTCCCCCTGCCCCACCCCTCCACCTCCTTGATAGTCTGAAGCCATTGCCAGCCAGGACTGTGATAGCTTTCACTACCGGAGACTCTTCAACACCTGGACAACACTATGTGAGCCTCTCAAGGGAGCCAAGAGAGTGGGAGCCTCAGGAAGCTCCCCTGGAAAGCCAGAGACAGGCATTACCATTTTAGAGATGAGAATGCCAAGCCCACTGGGTGGGGCTCAAAGGAAGCCAGCCCCCAAGACATTGGCACCCCTCCACCCCCAGAGGCGTGAACATCGTACCTTATATGGGAAAGGGGCGAAAAGGCTAAGGGGGAACTGAACTGCTGACAGCTGGTTTTCAGATGGATTGGCTTTTGTTACTCAGGCTGGCCCATACAGTCACAGGGTATCTTAAATGCAGGCCAAGCGGGCTGGAAAGATGCTCAGCAGTTAAGAGCACAGACTACTCTTGCAAAGGATCCAAGCTCACTTTCCAGTACCATGTCGAGTGGATCACAACCAACTTTAACTCCAGCCCAGGAGATCTGACACCCTCTTCTGACCTCCAAGTGCACCTGCATTCACATGTACATACCTATACATATACACATAATGAAAAAGAATTTTTTTTAATAAAAGCAGGCAAGGAAAACATTGGGGTACAGGGAGGTGGCTAAGCCCGGCCCAGCATGTGTGGATCCTGGGTTCCAGCCCCTGCTGAATAGGGGAAGACAGAAGAGTCGGATGTGACTGCAGAGGAGGGTGACAGTCAGTGACGGGGCTGAAAACTCTGTAATGGAGGAAGAGCTTGAACAGGGGTCATAACCAAGCACTGTAGCCAGCTCGAAAAGCTGGGAAGAGACGGGAATCAGCTTCCAGAAGAAACAGCCCTGACACTTTGCATTTAGCCCAGCTGAGACTCATGTGGGGTTCTGAACTCTGGAACCTTTTCAAGTCAGTGTGTGCTGTTTTGCAGGCACCGGGTTTGTGGGTAACAGCCGTGTAGCCATAAGAAGTTCCGATGGACTGGGGCAGGGACAATTCATGGTCTGCAGCCAAAAGAATTGGGAAATCTGGATATGGTTGCTCCAGAATCAACAGCATAACAACCCATGGCACCCAATCACTTGAAACAAAGGAAACTAATTGCTCCTGCCTTACATTTCTGCAGAGGGTTCAGGAGAAACGTTGGGGGCCAATCAACATAACCGTAGCCTCACCATCATGGCTAACACTTCCTGAGTGTACACATTGGGCTCCGAACTTTATACAGATTATTTTACTTAATTTTCATCTGGTGGATGAGAAAATTGAAGATCAGAGAAGCTTAGTAACTTGCCCAAGACCACAGAGCAAGCAAATAGAAGACCTAGACAGTAAGTTCTGTGCCTGATTCCTGAGCTCAAAATGGAAACTGCTTTGTCACACTTGAGCCTTGTAAAAGAAAACATTTTCACACACACACACATGCACACCCATACACTCACACTTTTATGAGGCAAAGGCTCAAAGGCTGTCTCCAAGGTAATTATTGTGTCAGTCAAGGAGGTGTGGACCCCGGGAGAGTACAGATACCCTGTGCACATGTGTGCATGGCCGTATTCAACCTCTCACTGTTCCTAGCCCTGCCCAGTCTCCTGTTCACAGGGAAGTGGAGCAGACTGGCCAGGTCAGACTGCTCCTTCTTTGCTGGCTGAGGACAAGGGAGGTGGGGCCCTAGTGGAGTGGGTGGGTGTGTCTAGCAGGCTTGCCTGCCCAAGTGAAGGTCAGGCTGCCCTTTGTGGTCATACTAGCCACAGCCCCATGATGACAAGCTGTGATAGGCGACTGGCCACACACAATGTGCTGGGCACCAGAAGCTGCAAGAGGACTGGGGAGAGCCCAGAACCTTCAGCTAATGGCCTGAGATTGTAGAGGAGAGAGAGCAGGCATCTCACACCCACAAAAAATTACCTAGACTGAGACCCGGCAAACGCTCTTGTCTCCCCACCTGTCACAGTGGCTCTGAATCTTCTGGAAAGTTCTCATGGGAGGTCTGTTGAGGAGCTGCTGGGCCATCATGGTGGCCGTTATCCTGTCCCTTTGCTCTACTACCTTTCTGAGAATGGAGAGGTTTCCTTTCAACACTGAGAAGTCCCTTCTATCTTTTCTGCCCATAGATGTCAGCAAATGACCTGATAAGTTCTACAGGGTTAGACTGGGAGGACTGGCTGGCACAGGCAGGCATGGGTCTTCTGTAAGTTTCCATTGAGGATGACAGGGACAGTGTGAGCAACCTCACTGTCTGCCTCTAGGTAGGGAGAATAAAGGAGTCGGGTGGAGAGGCGGAGAGGTCTTGCTACACGAATCCAAGAATGAGGTCTGAGGTTAGCCATACCTGGGACTTCCTGGTCCCTGAGCCCACAGGGTACTCAGAAGGATACCTCCAAATTCCACCAGGACAGTGGCCACTGTAGACAGGGACATAGGCTATGCAGGCCCCCTAAAGGCTGTCAATAGGGTCTCTTCCACGCAGTGATTAACTGAGAGGCAGCAAAGTCACTGCCTAGGAGCAGACACCTGAGGCCTCCTAGTGACTGCGATTTTGTCTGTGTGTGCACACGTGTACATGGATGAGTAGCTTCACACGCATATGTGTGCACACACATTTGTAAGCTAGAGTTTGATGCTTGTTTTATTCTTCGATCATTCTCTATTTTTTGAGACAAGGTCTCTCACTGGGCCTGGAACTTGCCAAGTACACTGAGGGCCAGTGAGCCTCAGGGAACCTGCTGTCTCTGTCTCTCCGGTGCCGGGATTACAGGTGTGTGCCACCACACTCGGCTTTTTACATGGGAACCTGGGATATGAACTCCAGTCCTCATGCTGGAGGGGCAAGCACTTTACCAGCCGGGCCATCTCCCTGCCTGCAGCTCTTTGACTTTAGGTTGCCAGTTCTTTGAGTTTTTGTCAGCAGATGACACTGGTAGGCACAATGGAAGGTGAGAGGGCTAATATAGTCAATTTGAGAGGCTCTAGAATCCCCTGGGAGACGAACCTCTGAGTATGTTTTGGGAGGACTTCTGAGGGGGGAAGACCCGCCCCACCTGAATGTGGGCGGCTCATCCCATGGACTGGGGTTCAGGACTGAATAAAAAGGAGAAAGCGAGCTGAGCACCAGCGTCCGTCTCTCTCTGCTTTCTGATGTGGATGCCACGTGCCCAGCTGCCTCACACTCCTGCCACCACCATGTGTCCCTTCCTGGATGGACTGTGTCCCCCGCAAACTATGAGCCAAGGTGATCCCTTCCTTCCTTCCTTGCTAAAGTTGCTTTTGTTAAGTATTTTGTCACGGCAATGAACAAAGTAACTAGAAGAGATTATTGTGGGGAGGAAGTGGCCTTGCCATGTGTAAAGTGCCTAGAAGAGCCCTTGGCACATACTAGGTACTTAGTAAACACTGGCTCTCCATGGCAGGGATGCATGGGTCATGTGCCCGTTCAGATGGCAGCCATTAATGAGGAGCCTACTGGGTACCAGGCATTGTACTGGGAGCCAAGGATACCTGATGAGCAAGAGGCACCAGAGCCTGTCCCTACCCCGTTTCTAGTCTTTTGATGTACAGGCATGTCAAACAGCAGCCACAGCATGGTGAGTTGCCATGGTAACCCATGACTCTGGGCTCACCACAGCCCAGCCCTGACCAGAAAGTGACTAATGCTGGGTTGAGGGGAAGTTGGGTGGTGGTGGTGGTGGTGGTGGGTTCCTGGTTCCTGGGCCACTGCAAGGCTTGCCCTGGACAAGCCTCTCCCCAGGAAGAAACTGGCGGTTGCTATCACCAGTCCTGACAACAGGGTTGTGGCCCGAGTGGGCCGGGCTCTGAGCCCTCCCATACTTCTAGAACTCCCCAAAGTTAAGAGGAGCCCAAGGCATATGTGGCCTGAGCAGAACCTTCCCTGCCCCTCAGGGGAGGGGTGTCTCAGGACCAGTGCCAGTTAAGCCTTGACCTTGGACTTGGGGCTGCGTGTGTTCATTATGTAGAGCTGGGCTGTGGGCAGTCCCTTCCCCTCTCTGCTGCCACAGCCCCAAGGAGGCACAGTCTTCAAAAGTGTTCACAAAGGGCTAGGAGGTCTACAAATGTTATTTGGCTAAATCTCTACACCATGATTTTTCAGATGAGGGAACCAATGCCCAGAACTACTGCCTCTGCCTGCGGGTACAGAAGGTTCCTTGGAGGCCTCTGTTAAGAGATACATCATCGAGAGCTGATTCCCTGCAACCCTGATGCACTGAGCACTACTGGATGCTCTAGTCAATGAGCCACTTACCAATACTCAGGAGACTTGGCAGGTGACCCCGCCCACTCACATGTCAGCCCCTGGCTTTGGGGTTGTCATGGCCAAACATGCTCTCCCAGGCTGGATGCCTGTTTGTGACATATTTTCCTTTGAGCATAACATGATGCCTTCTTGGCGTAGAAAATACCTTGGCCCAGTAGCCAAGGTAATAGCCATGGTCTGGGGGGATCAGATAGGAGCTAATGACACTCCCTAGTGGGTGGAGTAAGGGTCCCAGGATCCTCTCCTGGGACTCCTTCCTGCTCCCCCCACCCCCAGCTGCAAGTGCTCTTGGGAGATGATGCCCAACTACATAGAAAGTGAAAGGTTAAATGAAAGTGGGACTCCATGATGCAAGGTTCATGGGGTTGCTATCCACGACGGAGTGGAACTTGACAGTGATACAGCTGTGTGGGGGTCACCCATGCTCTTTGAAACAACCCCAATAAACTCACTGGTTTGAAGTTGGATTTTGGTGGAATTCGACTGTGATTTGTCATTAGTGCCCATCTGGGACGAGCGCCTGCTTGGTCAGTCTCTCCAGGAAAAGTTAATGCAACAGTGCCTTTGGGGCAGAAGCCTGAGTTCTTTCTGGATGATCCTTCTGGGTTGGGTCTCCTCCGACTGGGCTGCTCAGCCTTAGTGGAGAATTTAGGGTTCTAACTGGTGGGTTCCCCGGTGGTAGAGAACAATCCTGGAGGATCTGAGCAAGGCCTGAAATTCTGTGCACAAGGTGAGAATTAGGGATCTCTCCTGGAGTTCAAAGGGGCAAACTAAGCACTTTCTCAGCCCACAAGCTACAAGAAAACCAAGGAGCGGGGCTTGGCAGTACATGCCTTTAACCCTAGTACTCAGGAGGCTGAGGCAGGTGGATCTCTGTGAGATGGAGGCCAGGGGGGTTTCCATAGTAAGTTTAGGCCAGCTGGTGCAGGGAGCAGGAAGACCCTATCTCAAAAAGACCCAAAAAAGAATCAAGTAATGAAGCCTTAGTATTCAGCAATTCAAGTAGGAGGTCAGCGGGGGAGCAGAAGTGTATCAGGAGACTTCCTGGATCCTGATTCTCAAGCCTCTTTGTTCCTCTTTTTATAAAGCAATGTGTTTTCTCAAAATGAACACAGAAATCTGATGCGGAATTCTAAGCTGCAAAACAGAAGTGAAGCTGATCTGGAGGAGGAGGGAGGGTCCCTCGACAGTGCCTGCTCCACCTTGGGGCCCCTCCTTCGGGTGTCCTGGAACCCAGGTTAAAAACTTGGTACTAGAACCACTGCTGGGATTGAGGCCTGGCCTGGAGGCTGATGGGATTCAGGGGTTGGTAGATGGGGGATGTATCAGCAGGGGACAGTGGCCAGCATCTACGTCCCCAGGGATGTGGCCAGTGTGGGGTGACATGTCTCTGCTGCATTGATCAAAATGCTTTTCTAGGGTTGCCTTTGAAAGGCCACTGAAAAGGGGGTTCAAGGTCATATTTATCCAACAGAGCTTAGACTCAGTGATTAGCAGAAAGGAAAGCCCCAGGTGTGTGCTCCACACCCTGAAACCCTGAGCTGGGCCTCGGCTGCTCTGTCACAAGGCACTGGAGGGGTCCCTGCTTCTGATGTGTAGGAGCTGGACCTGGACCTGAGGGAACCTTGAGGACGTGGACTTTTTTCAAACCAGTCTTTTCATTTATTATCTGGTGTGCACAGTATGCAGGCGGAGGTCAGAAGACCACTTGCAGGAGTTGGTTCTCTCCTGTTATGTGGATCATGTGGATGGAACTCATGTCTTTACATTTGGTGGCAGGAACCTTTACCTGCTGAGCCATCTCCCCAGGCCTTCACCCCCTTTTGGGGGAGTTGTTTTGAGACAGGGTCTCCCTGTAGTCCCAGCTGGCCTGGTACTCACTATGTAGTGGTCCACAAGACCAGGCTGGCCTTGCTCTTTCAGATGAGCCTGCCTCTGCCTCTTGAGTCCTGAGATTAAAGGCGTCCAATCAAGCCTGGTTTCCTTGTTTATTTTTTCAAGATAGGCTCTCAGTCTTTAGCCCAGGCTGGCCTGGAACCTGTGATCCTCCTGCCTCAGCCTCCAGTGTACTGGGATTACAACCATCTCATCTAACTTGGATAGATTGTGATTCTTAATCTGTTATCTAGGATAGGAATCAGGAATATAAAGACTCTTTATTTTTATTAACATTTTTTGTATTTACTTTTTAAGGTATATATTATTTATTGCCAGCTTGGTGGCAAGTACCCTACTCACTAAAACATCTTGCCAGTCTAAGGCCCTTTTGAAAGTATACAAACAGGGCTGAGATGAGGTTCTGTGGTACAGCACTTGCCTAGCATGTACAAGTCCCTGAGTTCCATCCCTAGCATGACTGCCAAAAGCAAAGTATAAACATGCATACTGGGCTGAGGAGATGGCTCAGACAATGAGTTTAATCCCCAGAATGCATATAAAAACAAAACAAACAAAACAAAATTGGGTGTGTGGCATACTCTTGTAATTCCAGTGCTGGGGAGGTAGGAACCAGTAGATCTCTGGGGCCATGTTCCTATTTTCTCCAGAACTTTGATTGGCTCTAAAACCTGAAAAATGACTTACTGCATCCCCCTAGGTGGTCACCTCCTTCCAGAAGTCTCCCAAGATTTCCCTTTACACATGGTATTCTCTCCCTCCCTGTAGGATCAAAGGTCTCAAGTCATGTCTGAGCTTGAGGTTCCAGCCTGGTAGGCTCAGACTTGGTAGGAGGGAGCGCGGGCTCATCCTGTGACCAGGACTCCTTACTTAGACATAGCCCTGGTCCTCTTCTTAAACTTAAAGCTCATGTCAGTACCTCAAAAGATGGACTTGGCGGGGGGCACTGAACCTCTTCCCAAGTGACCACACTGGATATACATCTTTCACTATTGCTTGTCTAACTGGCATATTGAGGATGATGGCCTAGCTTAGCTTGATAGGGCAGCCAGGGCCGAGGCTTTCACCCCCACAACTCCAGTAGCAATCATTTAGCCGTGGGTCCTGCATCTTTGAGGTACTACACCAGTTGGCAACTCTTTAATTTTGTTGGTTTGGTTTTGGTTCTCACACGTAGCCCAAGCTGGTCTCAAACTTGCTATAGGGGTTGGAGAGATGCCTCAGCAGTTGAGAGCACTTGTCCTTGCAGAGGACAGGAATTTGGTTTCTAGCACCCATGTGAGGTGGCTCATAACCTGCAACTCCAGCTCCAGGGGATCCAACACCCTCTTTGCACTTTCATGGGCAACTACATACATGTAGTGCACATACATGCACCCAGGACCATAATACAGAAAATGATAAACCTTTTTTTAATTAAAAAAAATAAAATTGATATGTAGCAGAGGCTAGCCTCGAACTCCTGATCCTCCTTGCCTCACCCTCTATGCTGGAATTGCAAGTCTGTGCATGGTGATACCTGGCTTAGAATAAACCCTGATGACTGAGGGCCTGACCCTTTGGCAAGCATCCCATTCATTGTATGCAAATATCCCTTCAACCCAGTTTATTGAATAAGTGGGTTTATCAACATGCCACCTGCATCCTGTTGACTCTAGCCCTGCACATCTAAAGCCCTAGGGTTCCAGGCCCCAGGATTTAATAGCTTCTCTCTGACCTCTCTGTGACCCCAAGGAAGGCTACTGGGCGGGTCTGAGATTATCTGGCCTAGAGTGGGAAGCTCTGGTTGTAAAACTAGTGGAAAGATCCTACAGCCTGACTGCACCTTCATCTTGGGCTCGAGCTGCATGGACACATTTGACTGTCAGCACTGTCAAGGTCACACAACAGTGAAGTGAAAAGGTCCTTGTGGTCATGTGGAGTACTAGATCATGTACCATGTCGTACATGATGCTACAGCCACAGGTAATGTCCCTGTCTCCTACATGGTCACAGTTGCGTGTGGGAGATGGTCACACATGATGCTTATGATCATGATCATGTGTGTGAGTGTAGTCATGGTTATCACACAATGGACACAGCCAGGCTAACAGTTTCGGATATCCTTAGGAGCCACCAGCATGCACTTCTAGGGCTAAGTGGCTTATCAGCCAGGGCTGAAGCTGAGACTGAAGGGCGTGAACATGAGCTTGCCTGGAAACCTAGATAATGGCAGGACAGGACAGGACAGAACAAAATAGTCGGAGGTCCTGGTGAGGGCAGGCGGGGAAGGGCTATCTTCCGTTTTAAGTGTTGGCAGAGTGATGTCCCCTGCCTCCACTGTCAGATACCATTCTGGTGACAATGACTCAAGGGGGTGCCTGGTTAGCCTAATTTGTCAATTTGACACAGCCTAGAGTCATTTTAGAGGAGAAAGCTTCAACTGAGAGATTTCCTATGTCAGACTGCTGTATGGGCATGCCCGATGGGGACTGTCTTGATATTAATTGATTCAGTAGGGACCCAGCCATGTGGGTCCCTACCCATGGTGGGCAGCACATTCCCAGGCAGATGGTCTTGTGCTATATAACAGAGCCAGCAGACAGGGCTCCTCCATGATTCTTTTTTAGGTCTTTGTTCCCTGCTGGCCTAGAACTTGTAGACCAGGCCGGCTTTGAACTCACAGAGATCCTCCTGCCTCTGCCTCCTGAGTGCTAGGATTAAGGCATGCACCACCACACCCCACCAGTATGTCCGAGGCACCATGCCCAGCGCTCCATGTTTCTTGAAGCCTTGAGTTCCTACCCTGACGTCCTTAAGTGATGAACTGTGACTTGGAAGTGAAAGCCAAATCAAACTGGAACAGGGTGGAAGAGATCCCTGGGGGTGGGGTGGGGGTCTTCCGGAATCTCAGCTCCCAGTGCAAGAACCTCTTCACCATGCTTGCTTAGAGAGCAGACTGCCTGTTTGCAGCAAGTCTCAGTAGCCTCAGCGGTTTCCCAGTCTCCACAGTTATCTGAATAACATGTATGCAGTGGCTCAGTTACTTTATGGACAGTATTTTTGGATTGTGCCTCTTAAGGGCAAGAGAGAACAATGCCCTTACGTTAAAGGTGTGGCCAGGCTTTTCTCCAAGTTACAGGTAGCTCAGTAGTTGGTAGAGAGCTTACTTAGCATGCACAAAGCCCTGAGTTTGGTCCTCAGCACTGCATACACTGGATCTTTAGGGAAGTTAGCTATTGAACGAGTTTAAGGCCAGCCTGAGATAAATGAGACCCTGTCTCAAAAACAAAACAAAACCCAAGTTGTAAGGGAGAGCCCTTCAACCGTGCAGGACTCTGACGGTGAGGACAGGTCTTTCAGAATGACTTATGCAGGCTGTGACAGCCAGACCCCTTTCCTAGGCAGAAGGAATGCCAGACCCTGTTCCTAGGCACATAAATACAGCTCAGATTGTTTTCTTAAAGTGGACGGTGGACTGCGAGCTGAGGGCTGCTGAAGGAGTTTGGAAGTGGGTGCAGAGTGTCCTGTAAGTGGCAGCACAGTGTAGTTTCCAAACCGTAGCTGCTTCCTTTTCACTCAGTGAGGCCCAGTGACCAACAGGAAAGGTTGAGACAGTGAATCAATGCCTTCCCCTGTCCCCCAGGTCACTTGTTAAAAGCCACTCGGTGTGTGGTTGTGAAAGGCCAGCGGAAGTCACCACACACTAATTTGTGCCTTTGCTGTAACATGTGACTGTGACACTCAGCCTTTAAGAACCGTTGCTCTATCCCTACCTGCCTTCCCTTCTGGAGCTGTCAGACTTTGAATTGGCTCTACAGCAACCAGTTGGGAATGGTGGGCCTGTCCAGCTCAGGCACTGGAAAGAGGAAGGACAGGATGAAAGGGAGAATGGGCTTTATAAATGTACCTGAGGGCCAGGTCCTGGCTAGCGGCTTCATGCCCACACACTGTATAATTCAGCAATACCAAGGCAGATCTGGCTCCCTGAAATGGACCTGAGATTCTCAGGGGCAGTATTGGTTTTGGTGCCTCCACAGGCTTACAGCCATGGCCTGGGCACTGGCTTCAAACTGGACCTAAGGCTAGGATAGCTAAATACTCCCAAACATCCGTTCCCACTCTCCCCATCCCCCCATGAGCTCATGTTAAAACCCTGTCAAACTGTCAAAGACTCTGAGGATGGGCTTACGCTCTGTGAATGCTTCTGTGGGAAGAATTCTCAGATGTACAGAAAATCAAGGGTTCCAACAGGGGATGACCCAGCCAGAACCTGCCCCTTGGAGTCTCTCTAAGGTTCACTGGCCCCCCATCTCTGCAAACATTGGTGTCCTGTGGGTAAGGAGAGCAATTTTCAAATAAAGAACTTTTTAACTCTTGACACTGTGTGTCCCTTTATGAAAAACCCTGAGGGGTTGGAGAGATGGCTCAGTGGTTAAGACTGCTCCCTGATCTTTCCTAGGGCCTGAGTTTAGTACCTGTCACAGGCACCCATGTCAGGTGGCTCACAACCACCTATAACTCTGGCTCCAGGCATCTCACACCCTTTGGCCCCCACACACACCTACACCTGTACCAAATGTACATATACATAACACAAAAATAAAACTTTTTGAAAAAAAGAAATGAAAACCCTTTTATTTGGGTCAACTTTGCATTCTGAGGCTCCCCATCACCCATAAATATTGCCAAATTCTATTTAACTCAAGGTCATTATGGGAAAGTGGGTTGTCCCGCCCCCTCCTGGACATGCCAGCTGTTTGCAGAGGCTCTGAGACTACTTTCTTTCCTCTTTGGGGATGTCTCCTAGATCCCATCCCACTGGAATTCAGGCAGGGAAGGCTCAGTCAAGCCTCTGCTTTCACCAAGGGAATTTGGTGACTCTTGGGGCACCCCACAAAAACACTACTGCATCCAGGGGTGACGTTGGCCTTCCTCAGCTCCTCCCCACGCTCCTGGCCACCCCTGCACCCGTTCTCACCTGTATCTAACCCATTCTGTGTTTCCAGCCTCTACAGCATTCAGCCCTTTGTTGGCTGAGCCCACTGGGTCCCAAACACCTCTGGCTGGGGGGAGGGGTGTTGTCCCTTCTGTGCATTGGCCAGTGCACTCAGGCAAGAGGTAAGGGGTCTACATTCCCAAGGGGCTAGCTCTAGGAAGGCTCACCAGGCAGCAGCTGCAGTAATTGGTCAGATAGCTAGTCTTGGGGGGGGTGGAGAGGCTGCACAGTAGCACCAGGATGTTCCCAGGCACCCTGGATCTTGTTTTGGGTGACCCTGCCACCAACTGAAGGCACGTCGCTCACCAGCCCTGGGCTTATTACTTGGAAGAGCTTGGCCTTTCCAAGATAGGTGGGGTGTCAGCTCCCAGGGTATTAACTTGCAGGTTCCACTCTGCACTGTTAAACCAACCCCCAGTGCCATCTCCTGCCTTTAATTTAGGATTGTTTACAGTCGGTCAAGTTTTTCCAGATTGACTAAGCCTTCCACACATGCCCTACTGCGCTCAGGACAGGATGGGGCCAGCTGGAAGATTCAGAAGAGACTGGGAAGTGACAGCCACAGACAACTCCCCGGTTCTGCCTTCCCGGGCCCCCTCCACAGAGGGCTTCCTGAGCAGCCCTTGAGGGCACCACTTCCAGCAAAGGAAACCGCTGAGAACAACTCTTCCTTCCCCTCATTCAGTGAGTCCAAGGGTTAAAAACACTTCTGAACTCCCCTACCAACAGCAAGGTCAAGCAGCTGTCCAAACCACCCAAGGAGATGTGGGAGCCTTGGACAGCTGGACCCCCACCAGCTCTTCTGGTACAGCCCGGCCAGGGAAGAGTTAATGGGCAATCAGTTTGGGCTGATAGTTCAGACTCCAAAGTTCAGTCGCAGCCACCCCGAAGGAATTGTAAATCTCGGGGCCGTATTTAACAAAACAAAAGCAACCTGGAATTACATGCAGGTTTGGTTTTCTACAGTACATATTTACTTAATCCCCAAGGTATGTGGCTCCATGTCAGATCAGCTGGCTTTGCTGGCCCTCCCAACCTCCCCCCCCCCCCCCCCCCCCCCCCCGTTCACAACAGTTTAAATTTCAAACTAATTCCCTGTTTTTGCTATTCCTCTTTACAGGGCTGGCTGGAGACAGCCCGGCCTGCCGGCCTCAAATCCCTCTCTACCGGCTCTTGCCACTGGGTGAGTCAGCCTGGCCTGCAATTGAGAGTTGGGTGACAGCTGGCTTTCTTTCCCGACTCTCCTGTACCAGATCTTCCAAGACCTGCAGCTCTAGAGGAACCACCAAAAAGAGCGAAAGGCCAAGTCGTGGGGCACAGTATCACCTCCCAACCCAGTGCAATGGGGTCCCCTGTGGGGCTGAGGTGGGTTGAAGAATCTGGGAGGATAAACACTGTTATCACCTGCCTATTACCCCTGCGCCTTTCTTTCCGGAATTCCAAACACCTGGGCCTCCCAGTGCTTTCTGCCAAGGCTAGACCAACCAAAGCCAGCTCCTTCCTTTTCAAACCCAGTACCCTCTCTCGGGTTCCTGCAGAGTTGCAGCTGCCAGGTTAGAACTGGGCAGTGGGTTGCCAAGGAAAATACCAAGCGCCAGCTAGCAGGCGGCTTCCAGGCGGCAAGGGGTGTGTGTGATGGTGGTGGTGGTGGGGCGCACAACACCTCCTTAGAGAGTGGTGAATGGTTTGAGGTTTGAGGGTGGGAGTTAAACAGCCAGCCGGATACCAATCCCAGGGGACCAGATCAACTCATGACCTGCCAAAAAAGACGGTCTGGTGCCCAGGAAATTTACAAGGTGAAACCGACTAGGTCAGGAGTCCCAGGCGGTGCAAAGGGGTGGGCGGCTGGCAACTCTCAGCTCGTGGGCGCAGGATCCTGCAGCCACAGCAGGTGGGCGCCTCCCCGCAGCAGGGTCCCCTCTGCGCCGGGCGCCCACTCCCAGGTGTCGCAGCGCCACCCCGCCCCCACAGCCCGTACCTTCCTGGCTCCGCGCTCCGCGAACTCCCGAGCGAGGTGGCGCCCGATGCCTCTCCCACCGCCGGTGATGAGGACTGACTCCCGCGACAGGTCCCGCAGCTTGGAAGGCAACAGCAGTCCCACGGCTGATTTGGTCACCAGATAGATCATTTGCAGCGGGAACACCACCAGCGCGCCCAGCCATTTCCACACCATCCTCCGCGCGCCGGAGCCGGGCACGGGGTGTGTGTGGGACCGGTGGAGGGTAGAAGTGGGGTGAGCCGAAACTCCCCGGACTGAGCAAAACAGGAATTAAAAAAAAAAAAAAACCCAAACAATAATAAATAAACTAAATATGGAAAAGAGAGGCGTCCTACCTGACCACTCTTGAAACGACCTCTTCCCAGATGCAAAGCACTGGGCGAGAAAAAGATAAACTCTCCCTGGGAGCAGAGGGGGCAGAAAGGCGCTTCTCAGAAGATTGGACCCGTGAGAGGGGCGGACGGGAGGCCGGAGGTGGAAAGTTCTAACAAGAAGTTTCTTGCCCCGGCAGCCGTTTCGCTGGGGAATTCACAGGTAATGTTTACAGACTGACAAGAGCTTAGGCGAGGGAGGGAGAAGGAAAAAAAAAAAAAAAAAGTCCCAACCACACGCGCGCTCCCTGCTACAGTCCCGCGGTTTCAAAGTGCAAGATTAAAAAACAAACAAACAAAAAGGCTGTTTCCCAATGCAGCGCTCCTCCCCGCCCCACTTTTCCCAGGAAAAACACACACACACCAAGAAAAAAAAAAAAAAAAACCTGGGGGTAAAAGTGCTTGCAGCTCCCAATTTCAGCCCGCGAAAGTCTCCCGACTCATTGCTATTCTTGGGCTCAGGAAATTGCTTAAACGCGATCTGATTGCCAGCGCCGTGCAGGAGAAGTGGGGGGTCCGGGTGTCAGTTTCTTCCCGTGCACGGCTCGCCCTCGCGCGCGCTCGCTCTCTCCGGCTCTCTCCTCCTTCCCTTGCAGTCGGGGCTGGGAGTTGCCGCTCGCTCCTGCTCTCTCTCTCGCTCTCTCTCTCTCTCTCTCAAGCATTTATTGCCTTCTTTTTGTCCTTTCCAACTTGGACGGGGCCGGGCTGTGGGGCGCGCGTGGATCGGACGCCCTGGTCTGCGCCGCCTTAATTCATTCGTTCCTGGGGCAGCTGCGGCGTGGACCGAGAGAGCGCCCCCGCTCCTTTTTTTTTTTTTTTTAATACTCCATTAAGTCTGATTGACAGTTAAAGTTGTTGGGAGGCTTCACTACCGTTCCTCTGAGTGGCTGCAGCGACTTCCCCTCCCCCTGCGCCGTGGCGGGGCACGCGCCTGGGCGCGCACCCGGGCTCGCTGCGACTCGCACTCTCCTGGGACTGGCTGCTCTCTTCTGCAAGCCGGGACTTGCCGGGTGTCCCTGAGGGCTCGCAGCTGGAACTCAAACACGCTGGAACCGACTCCTCCAGCGAGCCAGCTTGCTCCGTCAGACATTCCTCGCTGTCCGGGCCAGGTGACCACCCTGGTGCGCGCACCGGGCAGGCCGAGGGGGAGCTCGCGCATGCCTCGATCCAGCCGGGTCGCCCAGGGGTCATTTCAGGTCACTTGGTCATCCCCTGCCTCCAGGTAGGACCAGGAAGCCACGCCCCATCCTTGCCTGGTCATCTTTTTATCTTCAGAGTGTACTAAGTTAGGTCAACGTGGACTCTCCCGCGTTGCTGGGGTGGAGGTACCTGGGCATGGGAGGGGGCACCGTTTTGCTTGTAAGGAAATGAGGGCAGGGTAAAGGAAGCTCTAACCCTAGGTGCCAATAAAATCCCCATAAGATTAGCTGGGAGCATATTTATTGCTCATCTGGGCTAGAATTACCTTGACTGACAGCAATTTCCTTAATAACAAAAGCCTGTAAACAACACGTCTTCAGACCTGCGCCCCTTGCTCTGTGCATGCAGTCCCTCCTCCCTCTCGGTCCCTTTGAGCCTGCCCTATTGGGCACCCACCTTCTAACCTCCTGCCCACCCCTTGCAAGAACGTCTCCGATCTGGAGGGTGGGACCAAGCTATTTAGAGTTGCCTGTTGCAGGAAGTCTGGGAGGTGAGTCACGAAAAGCAGGCCCAGTTAAAAGTGTTGATGGGACTTGCCGCCGCCCCCTCTGCACGTCCCTGGGCGGGAGGAAGGAAGGAGAGACCGGCAGGGAGCCTGCCCTGTAATCTGGGGCAACCCTTTCCAGCCCTGGACGTGTTCAGGCGGGGACTCCTGGGCCTCAGCCCCAAAGACTGATCCGGCAGGCCTGGCTCCACGGGGAGCTGCGTTTTGAAAGCTTCTTTCTAGAACTGATTTGGAGAGGAAGGTAGGAGAGGTCACCTCCTCTTCTGCAAACCACAGTGGCTCTGGGGAGAAATTGGGCAGGAGGACCTGGATTTGCCTGTACAGCAAAAGGTTGGAAGGAGCTAGGAAGCAGTCTCCTGTGTGGAACTCCTGTGTTCTGACATTTTCATCCTCCCTGCTGACCTTGAAGTAGGGGACATTAACATCCTTTTCCCCAGGTTACCCAGCCAGGAAGTGCAGGAGGGAGGGATTCAATCCAGACCTAATTCCTCTTCCCACCCCACCCAACTCTGGCAAGAAGACAGGAGAGAGGTGGAGGACCCGGCTTGGCCAAAGGACTGCTGTGAGGGGAGTCCCTACAGGCTCCTTTCCACTCTAAAAGGACTGTCTACAGGGCAGGCTGTACCTTCATTATTAGATCCCAAGGCACTGCTTATATACGACCCCACCATGGTGACCATTTCTTTCCATCTTCCAGGTCTGTAAAAACGGGAAAGAAATCTCAGTGTGGGAGAGTCAGGCCCTTCCTGCCCAGCACAGTTGCCAAGGCCTGTATGCAGTTCAACTCCGGAGACCCCAGCGCCTGCACGTTCTCTGTGCTCATCTCTTATCCTTGGAGCCTCCTAGTGGCCAAAATGGGACAATGTCCCGCCAAGCTGCTCCAGCATCCCAACACCTCTGCTCTGCTAACTAGCTGTTTTACTTAGGCCTTTTCTCTTTATGTAAGGTTAACCCCCCCCCCCACATACACACAACTTATAAATCACTCCCTGTTTCAGTGCAGAGTTTGCTAACACTCAGATGTTCAGCAGTTCACAGAGAGAAACATGTACATTCCAGCCAGCTACCCTACCCAGACCCACTGAGCGACCTGAGGGTCTGCATCGATGACCCGGGTGTGTGTGTTTGGGACAGAGAGCAGACTGTAAGTGGAAGGAGGGTAAGAACCCCAACAGACCTTCACACATGCCCTGTACGCTTTCTTATTTAATTTCCTGGATGGCCCAGGGAGGTGGGTTTCAAGGTCTCTTTTCAAGGCAGAAGGACTCAAGCCCAGTAGAGCTACGTTGCCCATGCAAGACCATACAGGATGATCCTATTGTGTTTGGACTGGAGTCCAAGCGGGAAAAAGCACTTGCCAGGCAATTCCAAAAGGTTTGGCAGATCCAGAGACTGGCTGGAGGTGGAAGGTGGCCTTGTTTCTACTTGGTTTAGGATGTGGGTTTTGTGGCTCTGGTGTCGGTGTGAGCCTCAGGCTTCCTCCAGCATCAGCTACCCAGAGAGGACCTGTCACTTTCTCTATTGACCTTCTCTTAAGTCCCCAGGAAGACAGAGGTGAGGGAAGGCTAGGCTAGGGGTGTGTAGTTCAGCAAGCTGGACTTGAGGGTCTCTGTGGTCTGGCTTCAGTCAGAACACTGTGAGGTGGAGCATATGTTGTCCTGTCCCATCCTGTCTCCCACCCGCATCGTCTCTATTTCTTTGGGGCAGGAGATGCAGAATCCAACTCCAGAGTGAAGTTTGAAATTTCACATCCCTGGCTTGGGTGGAGGGCCCCACACTTTCACTCCCCTGCTGACACGGTGAAAGGAGCCTTTGTGGGCTTGCTGGGTGAGGTGAGCTGCAACCCGCAGAGCTAACTTTTTCCATGACTCAGCCCTGCCAGGGCTGCAGGGTTGCTAGGGAGGTGCAGTGCAGGACCCTGCAGGCCTAGTTGGAGCACTGGCTGAGCTGCCTTCCAGCCATAGTGGTTTGGGAGTCACTGGAGGGCGACAGGGCGACAGGCCTTCTGGTTAGAGGTAGACCGCCTAGGCTGAGGAGATGTTTCAGTGGATAAGAGCGCCTGCTGTACTAGTGTGAGGACCAGAGTTCAGATCCCCATTTCCCATATAAAAAGATGGGCTTAGCCTTGTGCACCTGTAACCCCAGGACTGGGGATTGGGAGGAGACAGATGGCTCCTCAGGGCTTACCAGCCAGCCAGCCCAGCAAAAACACAAGCTCGGCTCAGTGAGAGACTGTCTCAGATGATTAAATCAGGGAACAACAGAAGACACTTGAAGTCCATTCATGGGCATGTATACCCACACATGTGGGGACACACACACACACACACATAGACTGCCTAAGGAGCTGGCTTTGCATGGTCTACTTGGCAGTAGAGGCTTCCTGACCAGTGACAGGAGAATTCAACACCTGTTTCTGTCTTCTACTCAGTACTGAGCACTGATCCTGCCTCTTTACAAAGCTCTTACCTTCCCACCACTGCAGCTGACAGCCTGGCCTTCAAGAGCTGACACAGAGAAGGAGGCCTCCAGCCTTTCTTTTTATCTAAACGAGGCATTGAGAAGTAAAGAATAGCACTCACCCATGATGCTACTAAGAGGGGGAGGTGGGATTTGAACCGAGCTCTCCCCGAAGCAAAAGATCAGCTAAGGAGGTTGTCAATGTGCAGACTCCTGGGCTTCCATCCCATACTTCCAGAAAACAGCATCTTCCTATGGGGCCCTAGAATCTGCATGCAGACCTGCCGGGTTGGTGTTAGAGATTCTGTCTTCCAAAGCCACCTCCCAGAGGTCCCACAGGGTTTGTGGCTTCTGCAGAAGGCTTTCCCTGCTCTGTCTACCACCCCCCCCCCCCCCCCCGGGCGGCTCCTTCCTTAGGGTGGTGACTCCTGTTAGCTTTGGTCATTAACTCCACAGACTCCTCCTGTGGAAGTTGGAGGAGAAGGGGTGTAGTCAGTCACCCATTCAACCATTGGTAGTCAACCACTGACCCAGTCCTCTGCTTAGGCCTGTCCTGCAGGGACTGGGGGACCATGAGGTAAAGCAGGAGGGACCAGAGAGCCTAATGGCTATGATTCTGGTTTGGACTTGGGCCACTCTGGTTCCAGTGCCAGTTCTGCTGCCTCCCAGTGGAACTGCCTCCAGCAAGTCACATCTGCTTCCTTCCTGATCACCAGTTTCCTCACTGAGACAGGAGAGAGACCAGGACAGGGAATTAACCACCTGGGAAATCCTTCTGGCATGTGGTCCCTAAAAGTTCAGTAAATCCCAGCTCTCGGGGTTGGTTTTCTTTTTGCTTTTTAGACAGGGTCTTGTGTAACCCAGTCTGGCCTTGAACTGACTATTGTAGCCAAGGATGAATTTAACGGATCATCCTGCCTCCACTTCCCGAGTGCTGGGATCACAGGCATGTTCCACACTACCTAGTTTTCTGGGTGCTGGAGATTGAACACAGGGCTTTGTGCACCCTAGGCAAATGCTCTGACAGTTGAGCTGTATCCCCAGTTTTAGTTTTGGGATGTTAGGTTTGTATGTGTGCACATCTGTGTAGGTGCATGTATGTGTATGCAGGTGCATGCGCACATGTGTTGGAGGAACAGGCGCACATATGTGGAGGTCAGAGGTCTTCCTCAGAAGCCATTACTTAAGAATTGTCTGCCTTGTGTTTTCAAACAATATCTGACCTGGAGCTCACAGGTTAGGCTAGGCTGCTGGCCAGCGAGCCCCAGAGCCTCATGGTTCACCTGTCTCCTCCTCCCCAGCACTGGGACTCAGGTTCTCATGCTGTGTGGCAGATTCCTTATTGACTAGGCCAGCTCCCCAGCTCTAGTGTTTTTGTGGTGGTACAGTCCCAGCTCTCCAAGGGTGTACTGTGTCCCTGAAGAGCCAGTTCAGTGACTTGCAGAGATGCTGAGCCTGTATTAAGTGGTGGGAATAAAGTTTTGGAGTCTAGGGATGTAGTTCAGTGGTAAAGTACTTGCTTGGCATGCATAAAGTCCCATTTTCAATCCATATTACTGGAAGAATGCCCCGGAGCACTCCAGCGCACAGTTGCTTTAATGACTAGCTGCAGCTGGTACAGCCGGATTTCACTGTCTGCTTGCCATCCCAACTCCTGCTTCAAGGCTGGGTGAATCCCTGTCTACCTTTAAAAAAATATTTATTTTTATTTTACGTGTATGAGTATGTTGTCTACATATATGTAAGTACACCCATGTTGTATAATGCATGTAGAGGCCAGAAGAGATCATTGGATCATCTGGAACTGGAGTTAAAGACAGTTGTTAGCTGCCATGTGGGTGCTGGGAACTGAACTGTGGTCCCCTGCAAGGGCAGCCAGTGCTTTCAAAGGCTGAGGTGTCTCTCCAGCCCATTTCTGTCTATCTTGTTGGGTTTCCTTTAGTGCTTATGGTGATGATTTTTCCAGGAAACCTTCCTAGCCCCGTCCCTGGTCAAGCTTGCCCAGGGGTTCTTCCACTGACTCCATCTCTCACAGCATTATCCACTGACGCTGTAATTCCCGGGATTTTGTCTGAATCTCATATCAAGTCGGAAGCTTTGGAAAGGAGGGCCAGGCCAGTCTTGTGGTCGTACAGCCTGCACAGTCACTTGGCCTCTGCTCAGAAGGGCTCCTTATGTGGACTAATGCTCTCTGCCACCATATAGAATTCATTATTTTATCTGTCCCTTGTGCTTTATCTGATCAGCTGGCCCTAGCAAAGAAACTCATCTGCCAAAAGAACTCAGGAGCAAAGACACTGTGATGGTTAACGTAGTCCAGAATCACCCAGCGGAGAAGCCTCTGGGCGTGTTTGTGAGGGAGTTCCTAGGCTGGGTTAATTAAATTGGGGAACACCCACCCTCAATGAGGGCAGCACTGTTTCCGGAGCTGGAGTCCCAGACTGAATAAAAAGGAGAAAAGGAGCTGAGCACTGGTGAGCATCTCCCTCTGCTTCCTGACTGTGGACACGGTGAGGCTAGCTGCTTCACACATCTGCTGCCATCACACCTTCGGAGCCACGGTGGACCGACTGTTACCCTCAAACCTGAGCCAAAATAATCCCACCCTCTGTTAGGGATGTTTTTGTCAGATGTTTGATCCCAACTGTGAAAAAGTAATGAATACGGTGGCCGGGAAGGCCTCTCTGACAGAGAGCATTTGTGTGGAGACCTAAATGGAGTAGGAGTGACCAAGAGGACCTCAGTGAAGGGTGGTCTCCACGGACAGGCACACAGAGGGCACTGAGGCAGGGCCTGCTTGGGGGCTGGAGCAGCAGGCAGACCAAGGAAGCGGGGGCTGCTGGGATGTAGAACTGTGGCAGGGCGGGAGGTGGACGGGCAGGCTTAGAAGTCAGGGGCATCCGGACGACAGCGTCAGTATCACCTAAGGATGTGTTGGAGGTAAGGTTGTCAGGCTGGACACCTAGCTCAGCGGTAGTGTGCTTGCCCAGTATACAGGAGACCCAGGGTTCTAGCCCCAGCCCTGCAGAAAAGACTTCCAAGCCCTGCCTGGACGTCCTGAGCTTGTATTATAATAAAACAGACCCTTAATTCCTCCAAGCTTGGGATGTGCTGAGGTCCAGTTCTGGAGACCTGGAAGAGGACTCTAGATTTCCTCTGAGTGCTCCTAGAACCTTTGGTAAGAGGTGGGAGAGGGCAGAGCAAGTTAGAGAGGCAATGTGAAGGATCTAAGTATGCAAAACTCCCACAGCCGGGGGTTCAGCACACCCTCTGGATGGCCACAGTAGATGTAGGGGAATGACCAGGCAGTCACGTGGGTTCTCAGTACGGCAGCTCAGGGACTCCTCATGCTGCCCGTCCTCCCAGGAAACTGATGTCTAGGGAACTGAATCCTAAGAGACAATACTGCTGAGCCACTCTCTGTCCCTGCTCACCCGTCTCCAGATCTTTTTATTTTTTTGTGGTACTTAGAATGGAAGCTAAGGCATGGCCTGAGCCAAGGCTGTACCACCACTGACCCATAGCCCAGCCCAGCAAAGGCTATACCACTGAGCCACAGCCCAGCCCAGCAAAGGCTATACCACTGAGCCCCAGCCCAGCCCAGCAAAGGCTATACCACTGAGCCACAGCCCAGCCCAGCAAAGGCTATACCACTGACCCACAGCCCAGCCCAGCAAAGGCTATACCACTGAGCCACAGCCCAGCCCAGCCTTCCATCTCTAGAGTACGATTTGACGTAACACACACACACACACACACACACAACAGAGATGCACAGAGCTGCCCCTAACCCTGAACAGGAGAAGCTAGAGAAGTTGAATAAGTGGGATTTGGAGAAACTACTGGTCTAGGGGTGCAAGGGTGACATAAGTTTATGTTAAGCTGGTTTTGGTGGTGCCTGCCCATAATCTCAACACTCAGGCAGAAGCAGGATAATTGTGAGTTTGAGGTCAGCTTGGGCTCCATAGTGAGTTCCAGGCTGCAAAGTTTGAGACCCTGCCTAAAGATTTATGCTTCAGAGGGTCTCCTGGTGTGTAGATGCCTGGAGGCATGTAAGCTGTACAAGGTCAAAGGAAATGGAGGGGAGGCAGGCTTTAGATGGGTGGAAAGCTCTGTGGGGAGGGGATGTATGGGTTCCTTGGTATACAGGAAAGAAGTCTGCAAAGGCCTGAGACTGTTTCAAATCCCCATAAAATAAAATCACCGTCTAATACAGAACATCTGTCAACAGGGTCCCCTTTCTCCTTGGTCAGACCTGGCTGCTAGGACCCGAGACGTGAAAAGCAGGTGGACCACCCCTTTTCAGGGCACACAGTCCCCCCACCTCTCAGCGTCCTGAGCGTGCAGGTGAATCTTTTCAATGGACTCTTGACTTCCATCTCTCCTGGGCTCAGACTGAGGCTTTCTTTCTTGTTGCTCAGATCCCAGGTTGGCGGCCGGGAGCGCGTACTGCCGGCTCCTTGTGAACTGACATGGGCGGACAGTGTCTGTTCTGACTGTCAGAGTTGGATGAATGAATACTCAGGCCAGAGTCAAGGCTGAGGGTATGCAGGAATAGGGATGGGTATTTGGGGTATGTGTGTACCGAGCAAGGAGACAGGCTCCTGCGGCTTGAGGTAGGTACGACTAGGTTTGAATCCAGGCTCTGTTGCTTACTAGGTGAGTGAGCTGGGCAGGTCATGGCCTCTCAGAGTGTTTCTTCTCCCTGACATGGGTTCATGGCCGCTGACCGAGATGACCCCAGTTTTTGAAAAGCCTAGTTCAGGGTCTTGCTGGGAGAGGATGTGCAGGGGTTGTTAACTTCCTTCTTTTTATTTCAAGTGGTCAAGGACCATGCCCTTGGCTGCATCAGAGGGTGGAGCTTGGGTGGGTGGCCTTATGGAGATAATAAATTAAACCTTAATCCCGACCCAAATGTCTGGTCTTTTCTGTAAAAAATTTCTCATGTCCTTTCAGATTAGTGGCAGTTACTCATCTTGACAGTTGCACCTCCCAAAGCCACTGTGGGGGTGACACATAGACAAATGAGTCATGGTTGTATTCCAGTAAAGCTATTTTGGGGACTGATGGCTCAGCAGGTAAAGGTACCTGCCTGTCACTAAGCCTGATAATCTGAATTTGATCCCCCTGAGACCCACATCATAGAGGGAGAGCACCAATTCCTGCCCTGCAAGTTGTCCTTTGACCTCCACATACGTGCAGGCATGCTCACACAAAATAAATACAAAATGTAATGACATTTTGAAAAATTGAAAAAAAAAAATCCTGGGAGTTGGACAGATGTCTCAGTGGTTAACAGCATGTGCTGTTCTTTTCAAGAACCCATGTCAGGGAGGCTGACAACTGCCTGTAACTCTGGTTCCAAGGGATCTCCCTTCTTCTGACCTCTGACAGGCACTACACACACACACACACACACACACACACACATGCATGCATATGTACACACACGTACACATAGTGTTAAAAAATTAAGAAAGAAAACAAAATTAGCCCAAACATTTTAAAAGAATCTACTCTCCCAGGTACCAGTCTAGCTCCTTGAAGGTCATATCTCATTTAGTCCTCACAGATGAGTCCCACAGATGTTAATTAGTTTCCCCAAGACCTCAGGTTTGTAAGTGGCAAAGCTGGCTTAGAGCCACAGGGTCTACCTACTGGGCTTATGTTTGGTTACCTCCGGGCAGCCTCCCCACCCTTCTGAGGACGCATGCTATTACTGCCATTTGCTAAGAAGCCTCCCAGGCCACAAGCAAAATCTTGTTCCAGCCTTCTATGGGGCATGGAGGAGGCTCTTGACTTTGAGCAAGCAACCTGGCCGTCGGCTGATGGTTGTCAGTGGTTTCAGAGCTTGGCCATGCTGCCGTCAACTCACAGCAACTCCATCCTTGAAAAGAGTCTGTTTGGCCAATTCTGTCCATGTCTTAATGCATGTTATCCTAATCAGATCACAAGACAAACAGAGCACAGATAACAGAAGTGCATTTATTTATTTCCATTATTTTAAATTGTGTGTGTGTGTGTGTGTGTGTGTGTGTGTGTGTGTGTGTGTGTAGGGGGGTTGTATGCACAAGAAGCCTACAGGCATTGCATTTCCTGGAGCTGGAGTTACAGGTGGCTGTGAGACACTGAGAACTGATTCCTCTGTTCTTAACTCCTGAGCCATTTCTCTAACCCTGTTTGTATTTATTTAAAAATGTTTGTTACACTCATTTATTTGTGTGTGTATGCATGTGCTATGGTGTGCAAGTGGAGGTCAGAGGACAACCTGATAGAGCCAGTTTTCTTCTTCTCTTATGGGGTCCCAGGGATTGAACTGAGGTCATCAAGCTTGGTAGAAAGTGCTTTTACCTGCTGAGCCATCTTTCCAGCTAGAAGTATATATATTCATAATATTAAGACTTAGCTCTCAGGTTGGGGATTTAGCTTAGTGGCAAAGTGTCTGCCTAGCATGTATGAGGCCCTGGGTTCCATCCTTATTTGTCGTCCAGCACTTCAGAAGATTGCAAGTTCAAGGCCAACATGAATTATAAAGTAAGACTCTATCCTTAAAAAAAAAATTCCATGAAAACAAAGCCAAAAGAAGATTCTGTGTCAAATTTGGTAAGCCTCACATTTATTTTATCTTTGCCTGAACACTTCCTAAGTCCAGTGCTTCATATAGGTTATCTGTCATAACTATCTCCTGCTGGAGGAAGGGCCCTGTTTTGTCCCCATTTAACAGATGAGGAAGCTGAGGTCCTGAGAGAGGAGTAACTTCTCTCCATTGTATAGGTCTGAGTGATGTGGATGGGATAGAGGTAGAACTCATAGGTTCTCTGGAGATTGAAAACCTTCAGCCTCAGTCAGCTTTGTTGGACTTAGGCTGTGCAGTCTGTCAGGAAGGAAAGATCAACCAAAAAAGCCTCAAAGTGTGTGCACTTTGACCATGGATGTTATTACACACATAGTTTAGGGATACAGCTATGGCTTAGTTGGCAGAGTGTTTGCCAAACATGCAGGAAATCCTGAGCTTGATCCCTAGCACTGTATGAACTAGGAATGGTGGCATATACTTGTAATCCCAGCACTCAGGAGGTAGAGGCAGGAAGATCAGGAGGTCAAGGTTATCCTTGGCTACATAACAAGTTGGAGGCCAGCCTGGTAATACATGAGACTCTTTTTCAAAAAACAATGTGTGTGTGTGTGTGTGTGTGTGTGTGTGTGTGTATGTGTCTTAGAAAGTAGTGTATATGCAAATTGTTTTACTTGGAAAGAAATTTAGTTCTTTGGGAATAACAGTTATTTTAGTCAGCTTTCTATGGCCACACTGAAATGCCCAAAATAACTTACAAAGAGAAACTATATTTTGGCTCACAGTTTTGAGTGATCACAGGGCTTTGGGCTCCGGAAGAGGACAGAACATCATGGCTGGAGAACACAATGGACCAGAATGCTCATTGCATGATCCAAAAAGCAGTGAAAACTGAAGGGAAGAGGCCATGGTCCCTTAGGGCCCTTTGAGGGCACGCCCTAAGTGAACTAGGGAGCTCCCACTAGGCTCCAGTTTTCGAAGGTTCCATCACTTCCCAGAGGCATCACCTGGGATCAAACCTCTGACACATGGGCCCACTGGTTGGGATTTATTGTGCGAGGCAGTACATTAAACACTTCATATTCATCTGCTTTAATTCCACTTAGTGAAACAATTTTCTAGAAGTAAGATCCATAATCTGTCTTACATCTGTGGGAGGGAGGCTAGAGAACTGGGCCAAAGATGTGGAGCCCAGGAGGGGCAGATATGGAATGAAGAATTCAGCCTAGGTTTGCTTCAAAGCACGTTACCTCTGGTTTGCTCTCTGTCCCCTGCCCTGAAGCTTTGTGTGCTTCTGTCTGTCCCTATGTGAGCACACACAGGTGTATAGAGATGTGCATGGGCATGTACACACACACACACACACACACACACACACACACACACACACACATACACACATACATGGAGAGAGAGAGACAGAGAGGAGGCTCATCAAATGTTCACACCTCCTGTCTCTTGATTTATTTTTATTTTATGTGTACAAGGGACAGGCACCTGCATGTGTAATGCCTGTGGAGACCAGAAGAGGGAGCCAGATCCCTGAAACTGGAGTTACAGATGGTTGTTTGCCATGTAGGTGCTGGGAACTGAACCAGTTCCTCTACAAGAGCTCCTAGTGCTCTCTGCAGCTTCACCCCATCTCTTGAGAGAACACCACGTGCTGTTATCTCTTTTTCTCTCTCTCTTTGGAGTCTTATATCCCAGGCTTGCCTTCAAATCATTATGTACCTGAGGATGACCTTGAAGTCCTAATCCTCCTGTTCCCACTGCCTGAGTGCTGGGATTGTAGGTGTGCACCATCATACCTGATTTATGAGGTGCCAGAGATCGAACCCAGGGCTTCGTGCATGCTAGGGAAGCACTCTGCCAACATCCCAGTCTACTGCATGGGGTTTCTGTCTTCTTTAAACATCTTCATATACATTACTAGTGTTGTAGACTGAACTTCTATTAGGAAGTGTCCACTCAGTAACTTTTCTGCAAAAATGGCCTTTTTTATGATCAGAAGTTCTGATGTGAGGTCCCAGAGGCCCTGACCACAGGCCTCTAAAAATTCCTAAAGAACAAATCAGAGAAGGAGCCAGGCCCTTTGCTCCTTGGAACTGTGTAATCCATCCTTTAATACTGTGCTTTGCAAGAAAGTTCTGTGCATAAGTCCCATAAAACCCCATCACATGGAGCCAACCCTGAGCGCAGAACAGAATCTGCTAATGATCACCGCTTGCCAGGAGCCGGCAGGAAACCACCAGACGTGTTGCAGCCCCCACGCCTGCCTCCTGCCTAAGTCCTTTCTAATAAAGCCTCTTTTCATGGGTTTATAAAAACACTGTTGGGTTGCTCCTTCATCCTAGGTGAGCTCTGGATGTCTGTGGGGCCGGAAGGGGCTGAGACCTGCCTTTGAGACTGAGAGAAAAACAACAGGTTTGTGGTAGCAGGAATGGGTTACCTCTGCCCTCACCCCGTCTCTCCAGGGACATTCCCGAGGATGCTTTGCATAAAGACCATGGCTAAGTGGGACAGGCTAAGCTTGAATAAACCCCTCCCCTCCCCTCGTAGACCTGGAAGCGGGTGTTGCCTCAGTAAACCCAAAATGACTGGACAAGAGAGCTAAGCACTCTGTAACTCAGTTTCCCCAGGTTTAAGATGAAGTTGGATTAATTGCCTTGTAGGGCTCTTATCAAGAACATGAACATTTCTGAGTGTGCTGCCACACGCCTTTAATGCCAGCCTTGGCCAGGCAGAGGCGGGGGAAGGACTGAGGCCAGCCCAGTCTATATATATAGTCAGTTCCCCGCGGTTCTGTGAATTTACCATTTCTAAGGAAGCGTTCTAGAAACTTCATTTACAGAAAGAACATATGCTAAAGGCCTTGTGTAGACCTAGTGGTTTCTGGTTTTACTTTACCAGATTATAACCGCATCCAAGGAATCTCCAGAGTCACGTCACATATCTCTCTTAGAGACAGTGCTAGGGGGAAGTTTCTTTGCAACCTTTTAAGACAACTGATTGCTAACTCTCCCTGGAGGAGCCACACTTGATTCCATCTTACTCTCTCTGCTCTTCCTTGGGCAGTACACCCCTTCTAGCTGGGTGTATCCTTTTTAAAAAAATTGTACTTATTTTATGTGTATGAGTGTTATGCCCATATGGAAGTGCACCCGTGTCATGCAACGCCTGTGGATGCCAGAAGGCATTGGATCCCCTGGGATGGGATTACGGACAGTTGTTAGCTACCATGTGAGTGCTGAGATTCGAACCTGGGTTTTCCTGTAAGAGTAGCCAGTGCTCTTAACCTCTGAGCCATCATCTCTCCAGACCCTAGAAACATTTACTTTAAAATTCTTTTTATTTTGTGTATATGAGTGTATTGCCTGCATGTAAGTGCATTTGTGTCATGTAATGCCTGAAGAGGCCAGAAGAGGGTATCAGATCCCCTGGAACTGGAGTAACGGAGAGTTGTTAGCCTCCATGGAGGTGCTGGGAACCAAATGCTGGTCCTCTGCAAAAGCAGCCAGTGCTCTTAACCACTGAGCCATCTCTGCAGCCTGGGGCTTGTAGAAGCTACTTTGGCTAAAAGGATTGACCTTTCATTGGGGCCCAGGAGAAGTACCTTAAAACAAGATGGAAGCCTGGCAAGCTCCCTTGGCTTCACACCCATCTTCCTTACTGTGGGCGGGCTCCGTGCCTATTTTGCTCTCAAGGAGGGCCTATCTAGGAAGCAGAGCTCCCCCAACACCAGGCTGGAGGTGCAAAGAGAACAGTAGCAGAAGCACCGTCAGCTTTTAACAAGTCCTTTAGTTACTGAAAAAAAAAACAACAACTCAGTTTCCAGGCATTGTCCTAAACCTTACTCTCACCTTGAATTCCAGGAACAGCAGAGCGACACAGAATAGACCACCCAGATGCAGGCAGTTATCCAAGAGGGTGAGTCTGCACCCCGGAGCAGGGGCAATCATCTGGGAACCAGCCTGGCCCCTAAGCACTAGGAGAGGAACCCTCCAGAACCTTGCAGAACCAGAACTGAGGCAAAGATCAACCAGGCCACACCTTGATGGACTCTCTCTCTCTCTCTCTCTCTCTCTCTCTCTCTCCCTCTCCCTCTCTCTCTGTTTAAACCTGAAGCTCATGTCAATACCCCAAAGATGAACTGGAGCATCACTGCATACCTTTATCTATTCTTCTTTATAACACACATGAATGACCTCTTTCTCTGCTTTATACCATTACTAATCTCCTTCATTTGGGGGTGTCTAGAGCCAGGGATTCAGCCCTAAAACTCTAGTTATACTAATTTTGTCCTAGGTCTTTATTTTTTAATTTTAATTGTACATGTATTAGTGTATTGCCTGCATGTATGTAAGTACACCACATGTGTACAATGCCTGCAGAGGCCAGAGGAGGAATCCTCTGGACCTGGAGTTACAGACAGTTGTTAGTTGTCATGTGGGTACTGAGAACCGAACCTGGATCCACTGGAAGAGCAGCCAGTGTTCTTAACCTCTGAACCTTCTTTCAGTCCCCAGTTTTGTCCTTTTTAAAGATTTACTTATATATTTGTGTGTGTGTGTGTGTGTGTGTGTGTGTGTACCACATGGGTACAGTGTCCTCAGAAGTCCAAATGAGCTGCCCAACACGAGTGCCAGGAACCGAATTTGGGTCCTCTGGAAGAGCAGCAACTGCTCTTCCCCACTGAGCCATCTCTCCAGCTCCAGTGATTTGGGATTTTAATAAACGAAATCGGGGAGGGCTCTGAGACGGCGTGGTATTTGATCTGGGTTTGAAGGTTGAGCAGTAATGAGGTGGGACCAGCTGACTCTCCAGCACTGGACATTCAGGAGCTTTCTGGGGCTTCGGCACATTTTAAAAGGAGCAACTGGCCGGGGACAGCTCGTGTATCAAGGAAGAAATCTGACCCAGGTTTTCTAAAGCCGGGGTATCTGAGAAGGGCTGGAGTGGGGTGGAGGGGAGGCTTCTGTTTTTGAGCAGAGCCCTGGGCACTTTCCTGCCCCTGGACACCTCTCATCACCACGGGGGTCCTGGCTGTGACAGAAGTCTTTGTTTAATTCAGGGAAGAAACCCTCCTCTTCAGTTCAGTCCCTTCCCCATCTTTGTTCCCAGCCTGCAAAGGTCACAGAAAAGAGGTTAATGCTGAGCAGAAAGAATTGCAGGTGTCTGTGTGGCCTTCAGGACAGCTTTAGAGAGGACTTCCACCCTTGGGCACCTGGCCGTCCAGTGTCTTGGTTGAAAGAGAAGATTGCAGGAGCACAGACAGACAGGGCAGTTAAGTGCCACATGGACTCTCGGACTGGCTCCCGGACCCCTGAACTGATGTTTATCTTGTCTTATAGAAGATGCTAGTGGTACAATTGGCAACAATCTGAAGAGTATCAGTAGCTTTTATAATAGTATAGTACCGATGTTGATTTCCTGGTTGTAGTAGGAGCCCATTTGTTGATGTAGGGTGTAATGACTGAGGAATGGAGATACCCTAATCCCAAGGTTGCCCTGGCTAGCCAGTCTAGCCAAATCAATGAGCTCCAGGTTCAAGAAGAGACTATCTCAAAATAAATAAATAAATAAAATAAAAAAGCAATTGGGAAAGACATGTCAATGTTAACCTCTGCCCCTCCCCCACCCCACCCCACGAAGGCACAGGCAGATGCTCCCACACACATGCCTGCTTGCATACAAACACATCCATTAGAAGGAACTGTGCACTGAAGTTCTGGAAACTATAAAGAAATCATGTCTGCAATATCCACTTAGAAAACCAGTTGTAGCTTGGGGGCTGGGGATGTAGGTCGGCTGGTGGCTGATCTTGACACAGCAGCAGCAGGACCCATAAAAGGAAAACTAGTTCCCTCTGGTAGACAGCATGAAATCTCTGACTAGACTGGCTGGAGACCTAACATTTCAAGCTACCTAGTACAAAGGAATGAATCCATTTGGGCCAGTCCATCACCTGGTCCAGGGACCACCCTTCAAGAAGGCAGGCACACCCCTAGGGAAGCCGGGTTCACCTTAAACTATACTAAAGAGATAGATGGAATAATTATCCCTTAAATGAAGCATTTTACTTTTCTTTCCCAGAATTCCCACCCCACAGCACAGTCCGTGTTCCTAACATGAGGGTACATTAGGTCTACCCACCTGTAAGGAGCTGTTTTTCCTTTTTATTTTTTCTGTTTTTCGTTTCATGTGCTGGCCAGAGTCTAGTCTACGTATGCTCTTTCTTGTACTCTGGGCTTCACTGCTCCTTTCTCTAAAGCTCTCCTTCCCACTGTGTGGCTGGCTGCCCTCCATGCCGGTTTGATTCAAATGACGTGACTTTTTCAACTCTCTCTTTCATTTTCCTCCTCTGGGCAGCTTCTGGGGTTCACAGCTTGCCTGCCCTGGATAGTTCCTTTTTAACATTTTATTTATTCATTAATTTATTATTTTTTTTATGTGTATGCCTGTTTTGTCTGGGATCAGTTCCTAGCGCCCACATGGCTCTAAAAATGTGTCATAACTCCAGTTCCAGGGATCCGACACCCTCTTCTGACCTCCTTGGGCATTGCAGGACACAGGTGCACTTACATACATGCACACTGTATGATCCATTTATGTGAAATGTCCTAAAGTGGGTAAATCCATAGGTACAGAAAGGAAATTAGTGG
This sequence comes from Eospalax fontanierii, assembly GCA_035773235.1. NCBI lineage: Eukaryota > Metazoa > Chordata > Mammalia > Rodentia > Spalacidae > Eospalax > Eospalax fontanierii. Next base: position 8,955,449 of record CM069553.1, read on the forward strand.
TTTCCAGGCGTGAAGGGTAGTGGCACGAGAGTGACTGATGATGATTAGGACTTTTATTTTACTATTTCATTTGTATGTATGTGTGTGTGTGTGTGTGTGTGTGTGTGTGTGTACAGGTCATGTATATGCAGGTACATGTGTGTTCCAAAGTCAAATAGTTTCTTCCTCTCCCCACCGTATTTTTTTTGAGGTAGGGTCCCTCACTGGACCAGACGCTCACACAGATTCAGACTGGCTGGCTGGTGAGTTCCAGAATCTGCCTGTCTCTGCCTCCCCAGTGCTGGGGTTAGAGATGTGAGCTGCTATGCCTGGCTTTTTCCTGAGTGCTGGGGGTCTGAACTCAGGTCCTCTCCTTGTGCAGTGGCAACTTGTCAGCACAGCTTGCAGGAGAGACAAGCACTGAGAGGACGATGACGGAGGCCGCATCTTGACACAAAGATGGTGGTCAGGACTACACTATTTAGTCATGTATAACTCTGGACTCTAGACCCAACCCTCATGTCAGGGCCCCAAAGATGAACTCGGGGAGTGAGAGTCACTGGATGTCTTTATTTCTCTTCCCAATATAGCCACATCGAATACATTTCTTTTTTCTGCTCTTCACTATGCTGTGTCTGTTTGATTGGCTTATTGACTGACTTGTGAGGGCTGCCAGGGCCTGGACTGTGACCCTAACATCTCTTGTAACAAGCTAATGAAACACAGGACAGTCTAGGTAAGATACAGGAACAGGTCAGGACAGATGAATGAATGGCAGTCTCAGTGGGCCACATCAGGAAATGGGTACTAGCCAGGCATGGTGGTGCATGCCTTTAATCCCAGCACTTGAGAGGTAGAGGCAGGCAGATCTCTGTGAGATCAAGGCCAGCCTGGTCTACATAGCAAGTTTGAGGCCAGCTGGAGCTACAGGGAGACACTGTCTCAAAAACAAACAAAACTAAAAAAGAAAAAGAAAGGAAGAAAGGGAGGAAGGGAAGAAAGAAAGAGAAAGAAAGAGGGATTAGGCTGGGCAAGACACAGCCGAGTGCCACTGTTTTATCCAGTATGGTGTGACAGAGCCAGGCACAGTCTGAGCTCCAGACTCCGGTATGTGAAGCACCGCTCTGCAGCTGGCAGACACCCCCAGCCCTGTAGCCAGTTGACTGGCAGAGTCTGCCCCTGATGGCCACATCCACAAGTTCTGGGTCTTCAGATTTAACCAGCCATAGCTTTGAAGTATACATGCTCTGTCCCGAGTATGTATAGACATTTTCCTTGTTATTAGTCTCTAAATAATACAGTCTCACAATGATTTAAGTAATATTGACATTGTATTAGGTATCTTGTGAAGATGATTTAAGCTGAGTGGGAGGGGATGGGGTATAATTCAATGGCAAAATGCTTGCCTAGTAAGTGCAAGGCCCTGGGTTCCATTCCCAACACTGCTAAAAACAAAATATTCAGAAATGTGTGCCCAGGACATTTTCTATAAGGCGCTTGAACATCTACAGATTATGTTCTCTGCAAGGGCTCCTGGAAGTAATCCCCTGGGGATTGTATTACCAGTCAGATCTGACCCTGACTAGCTCCGTCTCCTGAAGGAACACAAAAGTACCACAGAATCCCCACCTCAGGCTGTGGCTTGCCACATTTAAGACAGGACCTGGGCTCACCAGGAGCTAACCAGGGTGTACTGTGCAAATGATGATATTGATCCTATCGCTGATGTCATTTTAATCCTGTTAGTGGGATTTTGGATTCTGATGCTGGCCATTGCCGGGGAAGGCAGTGTGGCAGGACACAGTCCAGAGCTGCCACCAGCAGCCCAAGGAGTCCCCTTTCCTTTAGAGACTACAGAAGAGAATTTCAGGATCAGCATGAAGCTGAATTGGCGGTTATTAAAAGAAGAGTTTTAGGGGCTGGAGAGATGGCTCAATGGTAAAGTGCTTGGCATGCAGAGGTGGCTTAGGTCTGTAATCTCAGCGCTGGGGGAGATGGGGACAGATGGGTCCCTGGAGCTCATGTCCAGTCAGCTTCGAAAAATTGGTGAGCTCCAGGTTCAATGAGAGATGCTGTTTCAAAAATTAAGGTAGAGAGTGACTGTGGAAGGCATTTGACAGCCACCTCTGACTTATACACACATGTACAGGTGCACGCACATATGCACACACCCATATGAACATGTACATAACACAGACAACACTCACTGCTCCCAAGGAGCATCAGTTGCAAAGCCAGTACCCACTCTCTGTCTTTCTCCACCAGGGTTCCATCTCAAAGGGTTGCTAAGAAATGTTTCTCCTTTCTTTTTGATGATTGTGATTATAGGATAGCTCTGGAGGTGCCTTGGGTGGGATCACAGTCTGATAAGATAAAACCGTGGGCTACAAAGTTTGCACCGGAGGGTTAAGACATGTCTTTTACTATATATGGCTTCTCTAGTGGGAGTCCTAGAAAACTGGAGGTTTTTAGCTGGGAAAAGAGAAAGGCCTTAAACTTTGTTTTAAGCATGTTTCACTGAAATTTAACATTGTTACTTGAATAAAAGAGATGTTATCTCTCTACCAGCAACCTTCAAAGCAAATGTCAACTGTGTTGGAATTTTTTTTTAGTTTATTATTTTTATTTTATGGGTGTGAGTGTTTTGCCTGCATGTATGTAAGTGCACCATGAATATGCATGCCCACAGCGGCCAGAAGAGGGTTTCAGATCCTTTAGAACTAGAGTTACAGATGGTTGTTTGCAGCTATGTGGGTGCTGGAACCTAACCTGGGTCCTCTGCAAGAACAGGCAGTACTCTTAACCACTGAGCCATTTCTCCAGCCGCAATAGAAATAAATCGTATACACTTACACACATGAGGGGAAACACTCATACACGTACAGTAGAAGAATAAAGAATCTAAGGAAAGATATCAGTGATTGAGATTGAATGGACTAAATTAAGCATGGTGGTACAGGATGGGAAAAGAACTGCTCACTCTGAAGTCTGGTTGAAACCGCTTACCTGCTGAGACACAGGCGTCTGGCACAATGAACAGCACTGGCTGTGAAACTGGCCAACATAGGGATGATATTTCCTTTATACAGAGGAACATGTTAAACTAGCTATGCATCATTCTAAGACTCAAGCCTAAATGGCTGTCCAGTCTGGCCTGACTCCCTTCCCAGATCTTTTCTGTGAGTCTCAAAAATAAGACTGAACCTTTGCTTATAGTAAGAACATTGCTGAGATCAGGTTGTGCCCTGCCCTGAGTTACTTTGTGTTGTATAAAACTGGTTTATTTACTAGGAGGGGCTTTGCCCCAAGATTTCATTTTACAAGCAGCATTTGCCTCTGTTTGGAGGGTAGAGGATGACGGTGCGCCTTGTTGGGCCTATAAACGAACAACGTACAAACAACACTAGCACCAAGCACAGACAGATCAAGAAACAGTTATTCCGAAAGGTAGAAAGGGTACTACATGCATTCATTATCAACGGAGACTGGGACCGCAGGGGCGCATGGGTGTGTTACAATCATACTGGGAAAAGTAAGCCTGAGAGCTTATTGCACACTAGACTGAGGAAAGGGTGCAACTCCCTCACTTGGACCCCATAGAGAGGAGGACTCCTAACACTGGAATGGTGATGGTCTCATCAGCCTGTCATCTAGCTGCCCAGTGTGTGTGTTGGTCAACAAGCAGAAACCTCCTGACTGTCCCAGGAGCTTAAACTCAACAGACATGGGTTACTCTGTTCCATCATCCAACTGGAATCGCTGTTCATTCCCCTGTACCTGGTCCTGCCCTTTGCTTTTACAACCTCGGGTGTATATTCACTTCTGCAGCTTAGCTGGACCCTGTTGACCCAGCAGTGGTCCGACTCTACCTCAGGATTGCCAGAAGAGTCCAGGCAGGTTCCTTACCTTATTCCTGTAGAGCCCCTTTTTACATCCCAGTCACTTCTCCAGATTCTGTTTCTCTTTGAACTTCCTTGAATTCTGAACTCTTTCCATACACACACATGCACATACTACACATGCACACACACACACACTTACTTTGTGACATGTAATGCATGAACTGGGGGTTGATATTAATAATTAAGATTGGCATAGATGAGCCTGTGGTCGTCAGTGGCCTGCTATCAGGGAAAGTGGGACTACTTGGCAAGTTGCTGTCAATAAAACTGCTGTCTGGGGGCCGGAGAGATGGCTCAGTGGTTAAATGCACTGGCTGCTCTTGCAGAGGACCTGAGTTCAAGTTCCAGCACCCACATGGTGGCTAACAACAGCCCTTAACTCCAGTTTCAGGGGACCTGACCCCCTTTTCTGACCTCCGTGGGCACTGCATGATATGGATGCACTTACACACTCGTAGGCATAACACTCACACACATAAAATAAATTAAAAACCTTGCTGTCTGTAACTTGCAAATGTATTGTAATTCAACGAATTCTGCCATTGTGGAAAGATACAGGCATGCTAGTCTGACATAGTTTGCTCACAAGAAGCATCCTGACTTCTCCTCCAGCCCTTGTGAGTTCTTACCTTATCCACAATAATCCTGTTTAGTGCACAAGAACCTCTACGATGCCACTGAAGTGCCTTAGCAACCCTTTGCGATGTAACTCCAGAAGCCACAAAAAACTGTATGTGGGGTCTGCGGTGCCTCAGTGTAAAAGTATTTGTTGACTGCCCAAGTTCAATTCCTGGAATGAAAGACCCAGCTCCCAAAAGTTGTTCTCTGATCTCTCTCTCATTAAAATATATTAAGAATAAATAAAATAAAAATGAAAAAAAAAGAAAAACCTCACCACTGTATAGAGCTACAGTTAACTTTGGGGCTGGCTAGATGGCTCAGCAGGTAAACCAAGCCTAACAACCCAAGCTTGAATCCCAGGACTCACATGGTGGAAGGAGAGAACCAACTCTTGCAAGCTGGCCTCTGACTCCCTCCCCGCAACACACACAGGCGCGCGCACACACACATACACACACACACACACACACAAATACAATAAAATAGACTTAATTTTGACTCTTCTCTGAGACGCTGGCTTCACGCTCTCTCTGCACATCTCTTTCTTTCTGAATGCCTCTTCTTGTTTGTTTTTTGAGGCAGAGTCTCCCTGTAGCCCCGAATGGCCTGGAATTCCCTATGAAGACCAGGCTGACCTCGATCTCACAGATACCGGTGTGCCTCTGCCTCCTGAGAGCTGAGATTAAAGGCGTGCAACACCATGCATGCCTGGAGCCCCTTTTCTTATGTTCACCCTTTTGCTTAAAAATATTTTTTAATAGCCTCCAACTCCGATTCATACTGGCTTGGCCTGAAATTATTTTCTGTGGCAAAGCCGGGAATCCATTTTTCCCTGAGTTGCGTGAGGTCCCTAGAGATTAGGGAAATTTCTTAGGCTGTGGGTGACCTCATGGAGCTAGCCTCTGCCCCTGCCATCACCAACAATCTGTGCACTCAGGAGGCTGAGGCAGGAGGAGTTCGATTTTCAAGTGAGATCCTGTTCCAGAAAACAAAACAAAACACTTAGAATGGGGCGGAGAATTTGTGAATGCCATGGTTACGACATCCCACGAACTCAGGAGTGCTCGATGTAGTTTATAAATCCACGGAGACTGGTAAATTCCGATGCATGGGGAGGTAGGGTGGCAGACAAGCGTCCTACTACTGAGCTATCCGTCTAGCCCAGCTCCTAGAATTCTGTTTATCTATTTATATTTCATATTTTATTATTTTTATTTTATGTGTATGAGTGTATTGCCTGCATGCATGTAAGTGCACCTGTGTTGTGCAGTGCCCACAGAGGTCAGAAGACATCTAATTCCCCTGGAACTGGAGTTATAGGTGGCTGTTAACCACCATATGTGTGCTATGAATCGAATCCCAGTCTCTCTGCAAGAGCAGCCATTGTTCTTAACCACTGAGCCATCTCTCCAGCACCTATCTAATTATTTTTGAGATAGAGTCTCATGTAGCCCAGGCTAGTCTCAAACTTTCCAAGTAGCAAAGATGACGTTGAGCTCTTGATTCTTCTTCCTCCACTTCCATGGGCCGAGACTGTAGGCACGTACTACCACGCCCAGTTTTAGGCAGTGCTAGGCAACAAACCTGGAATTTTGTGCATGCTAGGCAAGCACCCTACAGATTGAGCTACATTCTCTGCTCTCTAATTCTTATTTAACACTTCTCTGTACCTCATTGTCCTGAGCTATAAAGCAGGTGCAATGCTTAGTGAGTTGCCTTCCCTTAGTGTTTGCCAGGGTGTAAACCAGTGCTAGAAAACACGGTGTGGTTGTGAAATGAAGTTCAGGTTCATTTTGGAGGACATTCCTATGAGTTTGAGATCCCATCAAGTTTCCACTTGAGGCAAAGCCGCCTCCCCGCTCCTTGCACCCACCCCATCTCTAGGGGATGCTCATATCCAGAAAAGTCTCAGGCTGCTCAAGGAGCAGGTTTGCTTTTCCCAAACTATACAGTTCAAGGATGCAATAAAGTAGATGGGTACCTAGGCCTTTGCTCCTGCCTGCCTGGGCTTCTCCGGGAGGAGGATGAACCCAGTCCCAGGCCAAGGATACAAACGCTGGGTTGGTTCAAGGATCAAGTCACTGGCTTGTTTTCTTGAGCGCTGCAATCCTTCCCTCCCCCAGAATTCTAAGAATTCTTGGCTCCTCTTAGTGTCCCCAAGGGATCTGCTCCCTGGGCTGGGTCAGCTGGGAGGATTTATACTGCAGTATAAAGACCTGGCCTGTGTCCAGGGAGTGGGATGGAATGGGAAAGTGGCAGAGGGACAAGCAAACACCTCAGCCTGCTGAAACCAGGGCACCCCCTGGGTCACGGCCCTCCTCCCATCTTCTGGGGATACTTTGAGCCAAACACAAGTTGCTGGGAAATGCTGGCATTCCTCTCTTCCCTCTGCCTCACCCCAGGCTAAAGATTTTCCAAGATGGCGGTTTGTTGCATGACTGGGATATGGTGACGTGGTGATGGAAGCTGGAGATGCTGTAGATTGAGGGTGGACTCTGTTGTGCAATCTTGGTTCAAAACCCCACTGTGGGGCCGGAGCCCCAACTCAGTGCTGGAGCCTTTGCCTAACATGTGCAAAGCTCTGGGTTACAACGGGTGCTTTTGGGTATCTGGTTTTTGTTTATTTATTTATTTTTAAAAAAACAATTTTTATTACATTTATGTATTAATTATTTATTTAGTGTGTGTGTGCACATGCGTGCGTGCGTGCCACGGCATACAGATGTAGAGGGCAGAGGACGACTTTTGAGAGTTGGTTTTCTCCTTCCACCATGTGGATCTTGGGGATCAAACTCAGGCCATGAGGCTTGGTGGCAAGCCCCTTTACTGTTGTAATCTCAGTTCTCTAGTTCTTAATGAAAGAAAGGCACCCAACCCCCTAAGTCCAGGAAATGCTCAGACACCATCTGCATTTGTCAGAGTTCTCCAAGGGAACAGAACCAACAGAAGGAACATACATTAATTAATTATGAAGGCGATTTATTTCGCTTGTATGATGTGGGCTGGGTAGTGGCTGTGGTGGAGACATTGAGAACCTTGCTGGCTCCTTTAGCAGTCCTGGTTAGGCACTGCAGACCCGGAGGACACCTTGAGAGCTGCTGGTCTTCAGTCCACATTGGAAGGTCTCCGACGTCAGTGAAGAATGGCAGCAGGGGTGACAGTGTCAAGCAGACGTGCTGACCAGCGGGGACTGAAGGTGGGCAGGCCAAGGCAGCCCTGTTTTCTCCTCAGCCTCTTTGTATCAGCTGCAGCTAGAAGGTGATGCTCTTCTCGGGGAGAGTCTTCCTCCTGCCTTTAATTCTTCATGTAAACACTTCACAGATCCACCTGGAGGTCTGTCTCAACTTGATTCCAGATCGAATCAGAGAACATTGCTCCGTGTAGCCCTAGCATGGCAAGCAGAAGAAGTCTTAGAGATCAGCTTTGTCTGCTTGTCTGCCTTTCCTTCCATCTGTCCAACTACAGCGGGGGACAAAACAGGCGAGTGTCCTCTGGGTTGAGTCCATCTGCTTCCAGGTTCTGGTAACACAGTCAAGTGTTTTCAGAATACTCTGGAGTTTGGGTTTTGGTGCTTGCTCTGGTAAAGTGAGGATAATATCAATACCTACCACTAGAGGACACTAGAAACCTTAAACAAATTCAGCCAGGACAAGAGCTTCTCAAAGATGAACCTTTCTTTGTTATTACAATTCTATAGGAAACTGCAACAGTAAGAAACAAGGTCTCACCATGTAGCCCAGGCTGGCCCTGAACTCATGATACTCTTACCTCCGACGCCTGAGGGCTAAAATCATAGGCAGGCTACCATGCCCTGCTTGATTTTGTAAAGGAGGGCACGTTGGTGGACCCCGGGGGCTCATGTGTGCTAGGCAGCCCTCTAGCACTGAGCATGTCACTCGGGGTGGATTTTGAGAATTCTTATATTTATTTATTTATTTTTCCTTTTTTATGTGAATGTGTGTATCATAAGTATACTCGTGTTGTGCAACGCTGGTGGAAATAATTCCATGCATTCTATCAGACAAAAATGCAACAGAGCTTATAATCAATAGCAAAAGAAGCTCTAGTAAACTACACAAACTTATGGAGATTAAACAACACATTCCTGAATGAGGAATGGGTCAAAGAAAAAATTAATAAAGGTGTAAAAGTATTCCTGGAACTAAATGAAAATGATAACACAATACAACAACACCTCTGGGATACTTTAAAAGCAGTCCTATGAGGGAGATTTATAGCTCTAAGAACTTACATTAAAAAATCAGAAAAAGCACATATAAATGACTTAACAGTACAACTCAAGACTCTGGAAAGGCAAGAACAAACCAAATCCAAACCTAGCAGATGAGAAGAAATAACAAAAATTAGAGCAGAAATTAATCAAGTAGAAACAAAGAAAATAATACAAAGAATCAATGAATCTAAGAGCAGGTTCCTTGAAAGGTAAGCAAGGTAGATAAACACTTAGCACAGTTACCCAAAAGATAAAAAGAACAAATCAAAATTAACAAAATCAGAGAGGAAGGGGGAAACATCACCACAGACACCCCCCAAAACAAAACACAACAACAACAAAAACAAAAACAAAAAAACCCCAGAACATTATAAGGAACTACTTTAAAACTGAAAAGCTAAAAGAAATGGATGAATTTCTAAAGTCACGGAAACCACCAAAGTTAAATCAAAAAGAGATCAGCAGCTTAAACAGAACCATAACTAATACAGAGATTGAAACAGTAGCACAACATCTCTCAACTAAAAAACGCCCAGAACCAGAGAGATTCACAGCAGAATTCCACCAAATATTCAAAGAAGATCTACAACCAATGCAGCTTAAATTATTTAAAAGGAGAGAAAACTCCCAAGCTCCTTCTATGAAGCCAATATCGCTCTAATACCAAAACCAGGTAAAGAGACAACAGAAAAGAAAGCCATAGGCTCATGTCCTTATTTAACATATGCACAAAGATTCTGAACAAAATACTTGCAAACTACATACAGACACACATTAAAAAGATCATCAACCATGATCAAGTCGACTTCATTCCAGAGACACAAGAATGGTTCAATATACATATGTCAATAAATACAATAAACCATGTAAGTAGACTTAAAGACAAAAATCACATGGTCCTCTCAATATATACAGAAAAGGCCTTTGACAAAATCCAACATGCATTCATGTTAAAAGTTCTAGAAAACTGGAGGGAACATACCTCAGCATAATTAAAGCTATATTCAACAAACCCACAGCCAACATCATTCTAAATGGAGAAACACTGGAAGCATTCTCATTAAAAGCAGGAACCTGAAAAGGGTGTCCTCTGTCTCTACTCCTTTTCAACAGGGTGCTTGAAACGCTTGCCAGTGTAGTAAGACAAGAGAAGGAAATTAAAGGAGCACTAATTGAGAAAGAAGAGGTCTGATGATCACTATTTTCAGATGATATGAGTTTATACATAAGAGATTCCCCCAAACCCACCAGAAAACTGCTAGAAATGATCAACACTTTCAGAAATGTAGCAAGTTACAAGATCAACTTACAAAAAATCAGTAGCCTTTGTATATACCAATAACAAGCAATCAGAAAAAGCATTCATGGAAACTCTCCCATTCAAAATAGCCGCCAAAAATATCTAGGAATAAACCTAACTGAAGACATTAAAGATCTTTACAATGAAAATCTAAATATTTTTTATTTTTATTTCGTTTATTATTTTTATGCAAATGTATTGCTCGCATGTAAGTAAGTGCTCACGGAAGTCAGAAGACAGTGACAGATCCTCTGGAACTGGAGTCACGGGTGTTTGTGAGCTGCCCTGTGGGTTCTGGGATTCACACCTGGGTTCTCTGCAAGAGTAGTCAGTACTTTCAACTGATGAGCTGTCTCTCTAGCCTCAGAGATCTAAATCTTTAAAAAAAGAGATAGAGGATGACACCAAAATATGGAAGAAACTTGCACGCTCATGGATTGGTAAAATCAATATTGTGAAAATTATGATCTTACCAAAAGTAATCTATAGATTCAATGCAACACCAATCAAAATCACCATGACATTCTTCACAGAACTAGGAAAAACCATGTTAAAATTCATATGGAATTTCAAAAGACCCTGGATAGTCAAATCTTTAGCAAAAAGAGCAATATTGAAGGGGATCATCATAGCAGTTCTCAAACTATAGTACAGAACTATACTCATAAAAACAGCATGGTTTACTGGCACAAAAACAGATTATGTTGATCAATGGAACAAAATAGAAGATCCAAACATGCAATTTCAGCAACCTGATATTTGACAAAGGTGCCAAGAATACACAATGGAGCAAACAAAGCATCTTTAGCAAACAGTGCTGACAAACTGGATCTCCATCTGTAGAAGAATGAAACTGGACCCTTACCTTTTACCCTGCAAAAAGTCAACTAACTCCAAATGAATCAAAGACCTCAATGTGAAACCCAGAACTCTGAAAGTGCTAGTAGTGGAAAACATAGGCAGTGCCCTACAAGATGCAGGTGTAGGACAGACTTTCTAAATTGGACATCAGTTGCTCAGGCATTAAGATCAGCAATGAAGAAGTGGGACTTTACTAAACTAAAAAGCTTCTGCACAGCAAAGGAAAGAACCAAGGAAAAGGAGACCCACTGAGTGGGAGAAAATCTTCACTTGCTACACATCTGACAGAGGATTAATATCCAGAATATACAAAGAACTCCAAAAACAAAGAAACCAGAAAATAAATGATCCAATAACAAGATGAGCTATAAACTGCCCCGGCCTGCGGGGCAACAGCTAGGGCACGAATCTCAGGGACCTGGAAAAGAATAGGGACAGAAGGCGGAGGAGAGAAATGGCCGGCAAGTCTGAATATATTTCTGATCAAGCCAAGCCAGCTTTATTGAATAACCGCAATCTTTTTATATCAAGGAATTTTGAGACACTGAACCGCAGTGGAAGTTTTACAGAGGAAGTTGGGGAGGGGGATCAGAGTCACAAGTTGTTTTTCTTCAGCCTTATCTCTTACAACATATCTTCTTCTAACAGTTTTACATTACATAACTGATTCACTCCAGACTAGCAGTCAGCGTGTTTCCTGTGGTGGCCCACCATCCCTGCATCCCCAAAGACGGGCTGTACTTACGGCAGTTCTCCCAGGAACCACCTATGTAAAATGGGGAGCTTACTATTGGGAGGAATGCGGGATAAGGGCAGAAGATAACAGGACGGCCAATCTGCCCATACGCGTTACCTTCCCTATGTTGGTAGGGTCCGGGGACTATGCCACCAGGGTCCAGCAGGCCATGCTCCCAGCAGCCCCCTATAGAGATCAGGTCAGGCAAGCTAGATTGGATGCCTGGTATAAATTAGATGGGGGCCCACTGGGGCACCCCTGGCAGGCTTCCATCAGAAACCAGGAGAATCCCTGCCTGAGTTCATTGATCGGGTCCAGTCCAGCAAGCAAAAGAAGTTATCTCCGAGTGAAATGAGATCAGAGTTTATAAGATTATTAGTATGGGAAGGTATGAACAGGGATTATAAAATGGCTTGCACTGGGCTACGAGGCAAGTCTATGAGCCAGTGGATAGTGGCCACCCGGGATGTTGGAACTTTAAGTGAACAGGCCGATATCATGTCACAAGCTATGGCCGCCCAATCTGACACACAAACAGCGTCCTTTACAGAGGCCATAACCCAAGCAATGATGATGGTGGCCCAAATGGGGAAAAGAGACAGGGGAATAAAAACCTGCTTTAAATGTGGCCAGGCGAGACATTTTAAAGGAAATTGCCCTCAAAAGAGGGGGCACAAAGCTGTCATAAAACCTAAAACGCTGTGCCTCAGATGCAAAAGGGGATACCACTGGAAAAAGGACTGTAGATCCAAGATTGACAATGAGGGGAAGCCTTTAAACTAGATTGGGGGCAGCCCTCAGCCCCGTATAAACAAGAGGGAAATCACAAAACAGGTCCTGACGCTAGGGCTAATAGGGCCAAGACCGATCTAAAAACACCCCAGGTCAAATGGACAGTCCCTCTGCATGAGGGACTTAGGCCAAAAATGGATTTCTTCATTCAGGGAAAGAGGTTCCGGTGCCTTTTAGACATCGGGGCCGACCGAACAGTGCTAAGAAAAGAGGAAGTACCCCCTAGCTGGCACCTGGTGCTGGGGCCGAGGGTATTGGGGATTGGGGGGGAAACCCCATCAGAGGAAGTTCGGGACTGGCTGGAATGGAAAGATGTAGATGGAGCCAGAGGGGAGGTTCGCCCCCTTATAGCTCCTGGGCTGGCCTCCAACTGCTTGGTCAGGACGTACTAGGGCAGCTGCAAGCTGTATTAACCAGAGACAATAAGGCTTTTTATGATGATATTCTATGATGAGGAGTGGTCCAGCCGACTCCCTGAGCCCCAAGGAGGAGCAAAGGAAAATCAGTTCTTTAACCTCCACAATTATCAGGGGGAACCCCAGAGAGCACTCCGGGTACACCCCTAATCCTAAAGGCCACTACCCCCCAAGTCCCCGTTATCAAATGGGAGCCTGGCCCACCGATATGGGTGGAGCAGTGGCCTTTCCCTCTGGAAAAACTCCAGGCATTGCGACACCTCGTGGCAGAACAGCTTAAGCAGGGGCATAGTCGACCCTCCACCAGTCCTTGGAACGCTCCCGTGTTTGCAGTAAAAAAGGCATCAGGAAATTGGAGACTGATACAAGATTTTAGAAAAGTTAGTGAGAGGATGATTTTATTAGGCACCCCCGTTAGGGGAATGCCTTGGATACCTGCCATTCCTTCTAGTTTACATCTGGCAACTATTGATTTAAAGGACTGCTATTTCTCAATACCATTACAAGAAGCAGACTGTGAGAAATTTGCCTTTTCTGTACCTTCTTACAACTTTCAGGGTCCAGATGATAGATATGAATGGATGGTATTGCCCCAAGGCATGGCAAATAGTCCAGCTATTTGTCAGACCTATTTAAAGGCCCTGGTACAGCTTGTTGCCAAATTTGATGCCATGGTATATGTTTATATGGATGATATTATTATGGGGATGCCCATGTCCCCTGAATTAGAAAAATTGCTAAAAAATATACTACAACACTTGAGAAACAAGGGATTTAAAGTAGCCCCAAACAAGATTCAACTGGTGCCCCCCATAAAGATATTGGGCACCCTGTTAACTTTGGGTGGTGTGAGCCCGTTAAAGCCTCAATTAAACTTTCATAATCCCCTAAAGTTTGTTAGATCTCCCAGAAATGACTGGGAGAAATAAATTGGGTAAGAGCCTGGATACCAATCTCCACAGAAAAACTCGAGCCTTTGTTCCAATTACTGATGGGGAGACAGCCAACAGACTTAATTAAGCTTGACCCCCAGCACCTCCAGGGACTTCAACAGGTTCAGGAGGCATTAAACCAGGCCAAATTAGCTGGATATAACCCCCAGGTACCCTTAGAGTTATGGACCCTCCCTGGAAAGACTTTGATGGCAACCACTCTAGTGCAGGCGGGCCAGCCAGTACAATGGATCCATGCTTCTCTAGGAGGGACTCCCAGGGTTCATTCACCTATGGACCAACTAGCAGACTTAATCCAAAAGGGAAGGGATCTAGCAGTCAGACACTATGGGAAAGACCCGGATAGGATTGTAATTCCGTACAGATTCAAAGACCTGGAATGGGTTCAGAAACATAACAGTCATGTGGCACTAGCACTAGAGGGATTTATGGGGGACTTGGATTGCCATTTTGGCCTCCACAAGTGGGTTACTCTTTTTCAAACCTTGTCATGGAAGACCCCAAAAATATTTGTCAGGGACCCCTTGCCATCAGCACCTACGGTCTTCACTGATAGAGGAAAATATGGCTCCGCTGTAATAGTATACACCCAGGAAACGGAGAAACCGAGATTTGTACATACCTGTGAGGGCTCAGCTCAATTCAAAGAGCTCATGGCTGTTGTTTTGGCTCTAACCAAAGTAAATCAACCTATGAATCTTTTCTCTGATAGCCTGTATGTAGTAAATCTCCTTCCAGGGCTCCCAAACTCTCATATTCGCTTGGATGCAAATCCTATTACACCCTTAATGATCCAGGCGAGGACTCTTTGATTGGAAAGGAAAAACCCCATTTTTTTTGCAGCATCTCAGGGGGCATCAAAGCCTACCTGGATTTTTATCCCAAGGGAATGCTGAGGCTGATAAAATGGCCTCCATCCAAGTTCTAGTAACTGGACTAGAGAATGCCCAAAGTCTACATGATCTTACTCATATTAATTGGAGAGGACTTCATAAAAAAATTTCCCCAGATCCCTATTAAAGACTTAAAGAAAATTATACACACTTGCAAATCTTGTCAGCCCTTTTTACAAGTCTCACTGTTACAACAGCCAGTGGTAAATCCCTGGGGCTTGAAACCCAATGTTTTATGGCAAATGGATGTTATGCATTATGCACCTTTTGGTAAATTGAAATATATTTTTGTGTGCGTTGACACGTTTTCTAATGTCTGTTGGGCTACTGCCCACTCAGGAGAAAAGGCCAGGCATGCTCAATCCCACTTTCTTCAATGTTTCACCACCTTAGGCCTGCCCCAAAAGGTAAAACCTGATAATGGACCATGTTTTATTAGTAAAAGCCTACAAGACTTCTTTTCCGTCTGGAGAATTCAACATACCGCTGGTACCCCTCACAACCCACAGGGACAAGCTAGTATGGAGCACAATCACCAAAACATTACAAAAACAAAAAGGGGGATTAGAGAGCCTGGGACCCCATGTTTAGCTCCAGCTAGCATTGTTTACCATCAATATTTTAAACTTTCAAAAATCCGAAATGGAGCCTAAATTTGTGAGATATTGGGCCAAACAAGAGCAGCGACCTGAGATACAGGTACTCTGGAAGGATCCTCTAACAGGATCCTCTAATGGTCCTGGGAAGGGGATTTGGCTGTGTGTTCCCTATGGATGAGCCACAGCCTTTTTGGATCCCGGCCAGAAATTTAAAATACTGCAAGACCAGAGACCAAAAAGGACTAGGAAAAGGAAAGAAAAAAACTTAACTCTTTAGCCCAGGAGGTAAAACCCCCTGAGGCCTATGTCTTCTTTCACAAGTTGCCATGACTGCCAAAGACCTACTATGGATAATGATATGGAGTTCAACTTGGAATTGGACAGGACCAACCCCCACCAACAGGCTACAGTACAATGGAGAATCAAGTGCGCACCACCTGACGGATAGCCAACCAGACAACAGCCTTCACAATGCTGGACACTTTGTGGTCTGACCTATATGTGGATCTTTGTGACTTCGCCCAGGGAGAGCGAGATAATCCATATCCTCTGCCAAGCTGGTCAGTAGGCCTTTTATGAGAGGGGCTTCCCAAGACATCTGATTGATGTTCAAGGGAGATTGTAAATTTTTTGGCCAGGAAGCAATCCCTTTTTATAGCTGTTTGTGAATCCTGGGTTGGGAATCTTATCTATTCTAGAAGTTTTAAAAGTCAGTTCCTTTTTCAGATCTCAGTGGACTCTGAGAGTCTGGCTGGAGTTGCCAAGGTGTCTCTCCTGGTACTGCTGGGGGT
This sequence comes from Eospalax fontanierii, assembly GCA_035773235.1. Taxonomy (NCBI): domain Eukaryota; kingdom Metazoa; phylum Chordata; class Mammalia; order Rodentia; family Spalacidae; genus Eospalax; species Eospalax fontanierii. Next base: position 8,971,526 of record CM069553.1, read on the forward strand.
GGGGGGTTGGGGCCTCCTCCTGTCTCATCTGACAGGAAGAATTGGCTTTCCTACAGTCTCTGATTCCCACTCTAAGGATGGTGCTGGTTTGGGGATAATCTTCACCCACATTGCTGGATTCCAAGAGCAGAAGTCATGATCATAACCAGTTTTGGAAACAGGCTTGACATCCACTTATGCTGTGCCTGTCATGTTAGTGGTTTCCCTGAGTTCTGAGTTTTTTCTCCCCTGAGGGAGCTCTCAACATCTTCACCTTACACATTCAGAGAGCAGAGAGCCTCTAGGACTGTTGTGGCATACTCTCCTCTAGGCACGGCATGGTCATTGCTTGCTTTAACCTTGAGCAGCTTCGATAACTGAATTAGGAAAATATCACTCCATTCCCTGTAGCTGGTTACATTCTGTGCTCGATTGTACTCACTCACTTCCTGTGCTGACCATAGTTAGCCAGGCAGAACGATCAATAGGTCGACATTGCAATAGTTCTGAGAGAACTGTTTTCTAATTGAATGTGGCTAACATTGTTTCTGGGAGGCACAAATGGCATCCAGCCCCACCCTTCTCTCTAGGTCCCTAACGACATAGCAGGGTACAATTTCACTAAACTACAGTTTGGGAAACCAGAGTTCATTTGGACTTACTTACAGAGTAATGGGTGAGGTGGAGGGACATGGGGTTCCCTTACTGAGCAAATTTCACATTTCAGCAGGGATCCTATGAGCCACTGTCCACTACCCAAGATAGTGAAAAAGGCTCTAGTCTCTCTCCTCCCGTTCTTTTCCCTCATCATAGCTTAGTCCCTCCCCCATGTACCACTCAGGTCACTGGGTGGTTGGGAGGAGTAGTTGACCCTCCCGGATCCTCCCTTCCTATAGAGCGCCAGGAGTCAAGTTTGTTGGTGCTGTTCTAAACAGGCAGGTGCGGCTGAATGCAGTCCATCTGGCCAGGCTCAGGCCAGATCTACACAGCATTAAAAATTGATGAGTCTTTGTTATCTGACTGTCCTGCCCTTGGTATGAAGAATCCTGGTTATCTCACTTGCACCTGGTATGATGTAATTGTGATATTTTTAGCTTTCTGGCAATAGCCCTCTCAATTGCTGGCTGACCCTTTTATTATTAATATTATTATTTTTAAAATGTTATGTGTATGAGTGTATTGCCTGCATGTTTGTAAGTGCACCTGTGTTGTGCAGTGCCCACGGAGGTCAGAAAAGAGTGTCAGATTCCTTTTGAACTGGAATTAAGAATGTTTCTTAGCCACCATGTGGTTCCTGGAAATTGAACCCCAGTCCCTTGAAAGAGCAGCCAGTGTTCTTAACTGATGAGCCATCTCTCTCGCCCCCTAATAAAGCACTCTGAATTTGACCAAAAACTTCATGGGATTTCTCTGTGGTTATTACAATAACCTGCACAGAACACATGGGTCCATCATGGAGCAGGGAGGATCTCATGAGGCCTTATCCCCATCTTAAGGATTTATAGACAGTTAACAGTTGCTAACAGGGAGAGTTTCATGAGGACCCACCATTCCCCAATTTTTAGGCACTTAACAGTTGCTGAGATTTTTTTCCCCAGTGGTCTAATCACTTATAAATTGCTCATGTTCCTGTAGGCAACACCTATTAAGCTCAAAGATTCACTGAACTATTCTTGGGTGATTGTTTCTATCATTGGTATCCTATCTGGGATGAGCAGGTATTTAATCATATCTCCTCAGAAAATGTCCATACAAGAAAGGCCATAGATTCAGAGAGCAGAAATGATAGTGTATAATGCCATGCATGCTGACATCCAGAAAATTCTCTGCAGTCCCCTGAGTCCCAGATTAGAGTACTAAGTGGGAGAAAGCAGTGAACCAAGACGTTGGGGATAGGAATTGCCCTGGCCAGCTTAACCAGACTCTGGTGCGGAAGGCACTTGTCTGAGGCCTGGGGAGGGTGATGCTATAACCTGTTAGAACTCTTGCTGGGACCCCAAGGAATTGGGCTGCAGATAAGAGTCCCATCCTCCTGCTCCTTGGAAGCCTTCTCAAAACCTCCTTGGAGGTGCAGGTGTGATTTCCTGGTGCCTTTGTTCCTTGGAGAGCAGGTTCTTCTGGCTCCAGTTGGTTGGCTTTGGTGACAAACGTTTGGAATCAGAGGGGTGGAGCCGGCAGCCCTTAAAACTCAATCAGGTGCTCTGTGCACAAATTTGCAAGGTCCTTTCCGAAGGATAACAGTGCTGAAGGCCTTATGATTATGGCTCTCCTGTGGCTGTTGCTGCTCTTGGGACTGCCCATTTATTTACTGGGACTCTTCGTGTGGTGTGCAGTTCAACACTTTGTCACTGCAGAAATCCACTCTGTCTTGCAACATTGGGTCAAGTTAAGGTTTCTGCACTGTCTGTTACTGTATGTGATGGCCTTGGTGAGTCTGCTCTTGGGCCCCATCATGGGTTAAGAGTGCTTCCGGCAACTCACACCTCCTTCTTTCATTTCCTTTCCCTCTCTCTCTAGACTCCTCCAACACTGAATTTGGGGAATCTCCTTTATTTCTCCCTCCCTTCCTCTGTTCCATTTCTTCCTCCCTCTTTCTTCTCCTTCTTCTCTCCCCACTTTCTCCCTTTGTTTTAAAGATGGAGTCTCACAGTGTAGCCCAGCCTGGCCTTGAACTCAAAATCTTCCAGCTGTCACTTCCTGAAGGATGGAATTAGAGGCTACATGAATACACTAGTCTACCAGGTTTTTTTCTGAAGGCTGAGAAAACAATTTCCAACCCAGTTAAGAGACTCTGGCCCGAGAGGGCCGAAGCCACCTTCAACCGCAGCCTTGTCCTCCTCTGCTCTTCTTCCCGTTTTCCTCCAGGTATTTGCTTGCGCTGAGAGGAAACCCTGAGGCCAGGGATTACTTTTTCAACTTTGCCCAAAACATGGGATCAAGTTATCCATGTGATGGATTCAGCCTTTCAGCATGGTTGCACTTGACAGCCAAACACTGAGTCTGCCTTCTGGGTCTGGAAGGGCTCAGCTCCCGCCCTCAGGGGTAATAGAAACAGGCATAATGGTTCAGCCTCATGTGGGAGGCAGAGCCCTTGAATTAATTCAGATGTACCAACTCTCAGTGGATACTTGGTACTGGCCACACAGTCCGCAGTGATTATTTTGGAGGGCAGCTCGGAAGGAAGTGCTGACGGATGAGAGGCACCACAGTCAGGCTGTCTGATGAACGTCCCTTCTCTGCTCTCATCGACTGCAAGGCCCTTGCTTAACCTTTATATGTCTCTGATTTCTAATTTGAAATGGGGGCAATGGCCTCTACCTTATCAGGAGGAAGAAAGGGTTTATTCCTGTTTACAGTGCAGGGGGACAGCCCATTATAACGGGAGTAAACGTGTCAGGAGTGTGAGACTTTTGGAAGCCATAAGTCAGAGAATATAGCTTGACTCAATCTTAGAGAAACCAGCCCTGGGAAAAATCCTCCCTGAAGCCACCTGCATGTATGATCAGCATATTCAGCCTCGGTAACGGGGACTGAGCTGCACTGGAATGTCCTGCACCCACCTCCTTCTCTCACCTGAGACGAGCTAGGAAGGCCTGAGAGGTGCCACTTTATCACCCCTGTTCAGTTCAAAGCCCCTGTTTCTCTTCTTAGTGCCATTTCCCCTGACAAACACACAGTTATTCATGGTGGGCTCCCCCTGCACTGTAAACAGTGCGACGACAACTCTTTAATATTTTATTTCTTATTTTTTTGTATATAGGTGTTTTGCCTGTGTGTCCAATGTACCCAGGTTGTGCAATGCCCACAGTGGCCAGAAGAGGGTGTTGGATCCCCGGGAACTGGAATTACAGATGATTGTCAGCTGCTGTGTGGGTCCTCTGGAGGAACAGCAAGTGTTCTTAGCTCCTGAGCCATCTCTCCAGCCCCCTCAATAACAACTCTTAATTTTATTGGAATCAATTCCCCCATGAAGAGACACAGACTAGCAGACTGGATTAGAAAACAGACAGCATCTTTTGCTGCTTTCAAGAGATCTTCATCGCCATTGGTGCTATACTCCACTTTAGGGAAAAAGGACGGAGAAACAAACAGATGTAGCTATTACGGTATCTGACAGAACAGATTTCAAACCAAAATTAATCAGAAGAGATAAAGAGGGTCTCACTTCATGATCAGCAAGGGGGCAGTCCACCAGAAGGGTATTATAATTCTAAACACTTGCACCCCAAACACAGGCGCATCCAGCTTCGTTAAAAGCAAACACACGTCTAGACCTCACATCACATGTTAACCTCAACACGGTGATGGTGGCTGACTTTGGTACCCCCAATGTCATCAGTAGACAGGTTATCTGGACAAAAACTAAACAGAAATGTTGCAGCTAAATCAATCAGCTAAGTCACACAGATTTAACAGAGATCGACAGAACATTCCACTCAAACACTAAATAATGTAGATTCTTCTCAGCAGCCCATGGAATTTTCTCCAGAATTGGTTCCTATTAGGACACAAATCAAGTCTCAAACAGTACAGGAAAGCTAAAATAATATCCTGAATTCTATCAGATCAGAATAGATGTCAACAGCAATTGAAACTACAGAAAACATAGAAACTCACAGGGACTAAACAGCACGCTTAGTGGTGGTAATTGGGTCAAAGAAGAAATTAAGAAGGAAGTTAAAAAATTCCTACAACTGGGTAAAAATGAAAACACAACATATCATGAAATGGGTCGCCTATCTGGCACTATTATCGGGGCCACGACCCTGTAATTAGAGAGGATATAGACCCTGGGGAGTTTCTTCTACTTTGTTCTGCTATACACACAGTATTAAACGGACTTCTGATGAGTAATTATTATGCTCATAGGATAGCGCATCTCTCCGCTCTCATCAGAGAAGCTTCTTTTTGAAGTAGATGGTGATTAACACAGAGCCCCACACCTGGCCTTCATGCAGAGCTTAAGAGACTGCAGTGCACTCAACCCTAAATGGGTCACCGATATCACACCCAGTTCTCCAAGGTTCAGGGATCATTGAACAAGGAGGGAGCGAGTGAGACAGTGTGTTCCAGACACAAGAAGGCGAGTGCACCATCTAACTTCTAGAGTGGTGACATCATGCATCAGACCTATACAAGCTGAAGCCAGACAAGATGCCAACATGGAGGCAGGAGGTGGGCATGAAACCCCGCTCCTAGCTAAGCAGTTATTGGTAACTGATAGTTACTGGGAGAGAGAGAGTGGATTTTCTTTAAGGGTGTGACCCCTGGGGGTTGACCATGTTTCACAGGATTGACCCACACCCAAGGGTATTTGGGAAATACAAACTGAACTCAATGAGCTTAATAAAGAAAAGGAGGGCATGATGTTGGGAGGGGGAGGGGGCAGGTAGAAGTGGATCTGAGACTGAATTTGATCAAAATACAATATGAAATTCTCAAAGTTAATAAAAGCATTATTTAAAAAAAAAAAAAAAACTCGAGCTGGCGAGATGTTCAACGGTTAAGAGCAGATGACCTAAGTTTGATTCTGACATCCACTTGGTGACTAAAAACCATCCATAATTCCAGTTCCAGAGGATCTGACACCCTCTTCTGTCCTCCATAGGCATTGCATGACATGGGTGTACTTACATACATTTAGGCAATACACTCATACACATAAAAAAGGAATCTCTCAATCAATGAAAGCTTATGGCCGTATGGATTCAGCACAGAATTCTACCAGATCTTCAAAGAAGTAATACCAATACCGCTCAAATTACTTTCCTTAAAAATTGAAATGTGTGCATGTCTGTGTGTGTATGGGAACATGTACAGGTGCATGTGGAAGCCAGAAGGCATTGGGTCCCATGGAGCTGGAGTTATCGGTGTTGGTGAGCTACCCAACCTGGGTGCTTAGGAACCCAACTCTGGTCCTCTGTAAGAGCAGCAAGTAATCCTGACCACTGGGCCATCTCTCCAGCCCCTAGGCACTTGCAGCTGTGAGTTTCCTTGGACTGCTTTTATCGTATTCTGTAGGTTTTGGTAAGTTGTATTTTCATTCTCATTCAATTCCAGCAAGCTTTTTAAAAATCCCCTTCCCAGTTTCTTCAGTAACCTCTTCATGAGTTGGTATATTTCCTGTGCTTTGCTTTTCTTTATTCTGTTGTGGTCAGAGAGACTAGAAGAAGCTATGTCATTTTCCTTTACTTGATGAGTGTTACCTTGTGTATGTGACCTATTTTAGAGAAAAATCCATGGGCTGATGAGAAGGACGTATATTCTATAGTGTTTGAATGGAATGCTCTATAGATGTCAATTATGCCCATTTGATTTATGATATCATTTAACCTAATGTTTCTCTAGTTTTTTTTTTTTTTTTTCAGGATAACCTGTCTATTGGTGAGAGTGAGGTATTGAAATCCTCCACTCTTACTGTATTGTGGTTAGTCTGCGACTTCATCTCTAGGAGTATTTGTTCTATGAAATTAGGAGTGCCTGTTTGGTACATAGAAGTCTAGAATTGTAACAGCTCTGTTGATGGGTTGCTCCTTTAGTCAGGAAGAAGTGTCTGTCTTTGTTTTTTCTGACCAGTTTTGGTTTGAAATTTGTTTTATTAAAATAGTGATACCTTTTCTTTTCCTAGTTCTGTTTTCTTGGAATAACTTTTTACATCCTTTCACCTTAAGATATTTGGCTTTTTTTTTTTTTTTTTTTTTTTGATAGTGAGGTGTGTTTTTTTGAATGCAGCAAATAAGGATTTGGTTTTTCTTCATAGAAATTTGGGCTGGCAAGATGGCTCAGCAGGTAAAAGTACGTGCCATGCCTTTAGTCCCCAATACTCGAGAGACTGAAACAGGAGGATATGAGTTCAAGGTCAGCCTTGTCTACATAATGAAGTCTTCAGGCCAGCCAGGGCTACATTGTGAGACACTGTCTTAAAGTTTTTAGTTTTTAGAAGTGTGTGCGTGTGTGTGTGTGTGTGCGTGTATGTGTGTGCTGTTTGTGCACGAGTGTGGACATGTTTTTGTATATGACTGTCCACCAACAGACAGACCATGGACAGACACCATCTTCCCAGGCTTGGTTGCACCTGCTTGCTAGGATCATCACAGATAAGCTTGTTGACTTATTTTCCACAAGCAAGGAGTGACAGGGAGAGTCGCTCACACCTCCTAACCAACTGGTGTGCTCTAGTTGCGTGAGGGTGTATGAACTGAGGAGGCGGAGGGAAGACTGCCTTGCCATTTTGTGTGGCTGTGGGGGAGTCACCAGCCACACTTGAATAAAGACTTTCCAGTGTGGCCTCTTCCAAGTACACTCTCACCCACTGCTCTGTGAGTAACTCCAATAAACTCACTCAGTTCCCAGACTGCAGTTTGGCAAAATCACACCTGGGTTTGTCAGAGGGACCGAGGGAGGATGGGCTAATATTGTTTGCATCTCCCAGAAGGAATTTTAGTGACACAGGTGCATCTATGCCACAACATGCGTGTGGAGGTGGGAAGACAACTTTCAGAAGTTGGTTCTCACCTTCCGTCTTGTTGAGACAGGGCCTTTGTTGTCCTTTTTTTTTTTTTTTTTTTTTTTTTTTTGCTATACTGAATATCCTAGACTAATAATCTCATGATTCTTCCACCTTTACCTTCCATTTCACAGTAAGAGTGGATTATTACACCCATTCTTAATATGGGTTCTTGGTGTTCTCTCAGTTTATCAGGCTTGTTTGGAAAGCACTTTTACCTGCTGGGCCATCTTGCCAGCCCAAATCCTATTTTTTTCTCCATTTATAAAATTACACATATTTATTTGTGTGTTCATGTGTGTGAGGATGCCACAGCCCACATGTGGTGGTCAGAGGACACTGTGTGGGAATTGGTTCTCTCCTTCCATCATAGGGGTCCTGGGATCAAATTCAGGTCGTTAGGCTTGGTGGCAAGTGCTTTTATTTATTTGGTGAACATTTGCTAGCCCTAAGTTGATAGTTCTAACTAGGGAATTCTCTACAAAGCCCTGTGTCCTGGATTGGAGCACTAAATTGAGGGAGGGCAGTGAACAAAGTATTTGGGAAGGGACGGACCTTGCCCACCCTAGTCAGACACTTTTGCTGAAAGGGGGCACCCTTCATATGACACAGTTTAAGGGTCATTGCCAGTGGATCTGTGTAATCCATGCCAGACCTTTTCTGGGGATCCCCAGTTGCTGGTATGCTACAACTACAAGAGTCCTTCCCTATTCCTCTGTCCTTTGGAATCCCACCACGCAAATCCACCCTTATGGGTCAGGCAAACTTTCACAATCATCTTTTGTTTCTCGAGAGCTGGTTTCTCTGTCACTGACGGGCTCATGTGGGCATCTAAGGGCAGGCCGGGATAGGAGGAGGTGTCAAGTCCTTGTGCCAAGTCCCTGTGGAACGGGATAGGTGGAGGCAGCAACCCACAAAACTGGGAGAGCTGCTTCTCATATGACTTTCCAAGGTGGTTCCTCAGCACAGCAGTTCCGAAGGACCTCAGCAGCATGGCTGGCCTGTGGCTGGTGCTGCTAGTGGGGCTGCCCATCGTCTTTCTGGGACTCTTCATTTGGGCCGTCATCCAGCACTTTCTCACTGCAGACATCCCCTCCACCTTTCAGCATCCAGCCAAGTTCAGGTTTATACACTGCATGGTGCTGTTCACCATGACTCTGGTGAGCCTGCTCTCAGACCTCTCCACGGTTTGGTATTCTTGGTCCCTTCCTCTCTTCCTCTTTCACTCCCTTCTCTCTCTTGTTAGATCCCCACAAAACTGCGTCAGGAGAATCTTTTTTGTTTTCCCCGTCCTCCTTCCTTCTCTCTCTCTTTCCTTTTTGTTTTTAATACTTTATTATTTTTATTTTTTGTGTACGAGCGTACTGCCTGCATGTGTGTAAGTGCACCCATGTTGTCAGAGGAGGGCGTGGGATCCTCTGGAACTGGAGTTCAGATGTTAGCCATCATGCGGGTGAAGGGACTCGAACCTGGGTCCTGTGCAACAGCAGCCAGTGTTCTTAACCACTGAGCCATCTCTCCAGCCCCTCGTCTTTCCTCCTGTCCTTCCGTTTCTCCCTCTCTCCTTTGCTTTCTCCCTTTGCCTCCTCTCCTCCACTTTCTCTTTCCTTTTCTAGTCATTCCATTTTGTTAAGAATTTCATACACAAACGCTGTGTTTACATTATCTCCCCGACCCTCTCCCCATCCCAGCCCCTTCCACATCTCCCCTGCCCCCTCTCAATTTCCTGATCTCTTCTATCATTATTATTACTATAGATACACACATATAAGTATAAATAATCTACTTAGTCCTCAGTGCATTGGTGCCGGTTTGTACATGTGCTTGGAGCGGACCATTTTGGACTAGATAACCTATCAGGAGAACATTGCTACTTCTGTTTTCAGTAGCCACTGACTGACCATAGACGCTTGTGTAGAGGTGCAACCTTGTGAGAAGGAATCGTTTTTGAGAGAGGATTTCACAAATCCTCTTTGGCTTTGAACTGGCAGTTCTCCACCTCTGACTCCTGAAGGCTGGAATCCTGGGTGCGTGATTCGTTTACCAGGGCCCAGCTGCTGCCCAGTGAGGCCCATGCCTGAGAGACGTTACACCTCTTTCAGGCACTGTCTTCTCCGCTCATCTGCCTGCTTCCTTGCCTCCAGGGCAAGGAATTGGTGTGTGATAGTGAGGTCTAAGATGAATTTTCTTAGCTTTGTCAATGAGCACAAGGCAGGCACTGTTTGCTGATCAAGTCATTGGTGTGATAGATTTCACTCAGCCGTTCCCCATGGTTGTAGTGGTATCTGGGCTCCGAGTCAGCCTTTGGGGCTGGGAATTGGGTATAGGGATTAGTCCTTTGCCCCAGTTGTAACAGATTATGGAAAGATTATGAAAGGCACAAAATTTGAGTTAGTTCCCAACTCCTGTGGCTAGACAGTTCCTGGCTATTATCTCAGAGGACAGTTGAGGAGGAGGAGGTGTGGAGGGGAGGGGAGAGACTGGAGCCAGGCTGTCTGCTGAGCATTCCTGCTCTGCTCTCACGGGCTCTGAGAGCCCCATACTCAATACCTCTCCGTGTCTCATCTGAAATGGGGCGAGTGGCCTGGATCTCTTTCTGTTTGGTAAAAGCGTTGGATGGCATGTGATAAGGTTTTGGTACATGGTAGAGTTATGTCCCTTTGCTGTCGGGATTTTTCACTGTGGATGGACCACTTTAGAGACATAGGCAAGGCTATCACAGATTAGCTTGGGACCCTGGCACTGCAAATTAGGACCCTGGATCTCCAAATGGTACGGGAACACCTGGCGCTTTCCAACTTTACTGGTTCTCTTGAAGACTAGCACTTGCTCAGTAATGATGACTGCTACATATTTTCACAGAGGATGCTAGGATGAGTTTACGGTGGGCTCTGTAGGGAGTGTTCAACATGGGAGGGTCCTGCCTGCTTTCTTCAGCTCAGAGGCACCATAGGTGGTGAACAAGAAGAAATTCAAGTGGTTAATGTCAAAACTGGAGTTACAGATGGCTGTTAACCAACATGTGGGTGCTGGGAATTGAACCTGAGGCCTCTGCAAGAGTAGCTAGTGCTCTTAACCACTGAGCCATTTCTCTAGCCCAATCTAAGCTATTTTAATAAACAAGACACACTGTTTCCTTGGCTGTCTGCCTTGTCTTTTCTCAGCTTGAGACTGAGCTCAGAGTGGCCTTTAGGATTTGAATACAAGGCCTGTTACTTCTATATACATCAATAAGCACACAGTTTAGACTTATTGTTAGGAGTACATAAGGTTCTTGTCAAAGGCATTTGTTGGTACCTAGTCATCTACCACATACAACAAAGTTATACCGAAGTCATTAGTTCCACATTAAGTTAATTTTTCCTCATCAATATAATAATAAAAAATATACCTTAAAAGTTCAAGAGTTTAGAAAAATTACACCAACCACTTTAAAAGTTCAAAATCTCTTTAAAAGTCCAGTGTGAGCTCATGTAAAGTCCAAAAGGAGTGACATACTTTCTTATCCAAAAGAGAAGAACTGGGCCTAAAAGTAATCACACTTAAGCAAACCCCAAATCCAGCACTGTAAATCCGAATCCTGTAATTCAGTGTTGGGCGTCTGGACTCACTCACCGTGTTGTCTTCTGGTTCCAAGAGACCTGGGCTGTCCCATCTCCCCAGCTCTGCCATCTGTCTCATAGGCTCAGACTGGCTCCAGTTTACACCCCTTGAAGTCCTTCATAGCTGTCTGCTCCACAGTTCTAACATTTCCAGTATGCTAGGGTTGCCACCGTTAACTGAGGCTGCACCTTCTCCAGAGGCCTCTTTTGCCTTCTTCATAGGAACTCTGACCCTGCCACATGGTATTGTTATGGGAAAGACTGTTCCTGGGGGACAGACTGTTATGCCCAGAGAATGGCTCCCCAAGAACCACCACGAAGTCCAGAGTATATACAAAAAAACAGAGAGCCTTTATTCAAGCTTAAGCTTGGTCCCTCAAACCTCACCAACACAGTGGATCCATTCTTGGAGCCCTGAGGAGAGTGGGAAGGGGCTTTTTATAGATCTGAGCATATTTTAAATTGATTGGTTGCTATAAGCTGTATACTAAAATTAGTCAAAGGTGACTATGAAGCCTCTGATTGTTGGGTGCTGTTTGCAGGGCAAAGGAATATGCTGACCATTGCCTAAGTCTGTTGAAATGTGCTGACTATTGTCTAAGTCTGGTTCTGTTATAATTGTGGGACCCCTGGAACCCCTTTTCAACCCAATAACTGTTCTCTTCGCTTCTGTAAAAATGCTTGGCTATAGGACGTCAGAAAATGGATAAATATAACTCCATCTTGTTCTTTGTTCCTTCTAAGCAGTCACAAGGCCACAAGTTAAATAAGGCTAAAACAAAAACTAGCAAAAGGTTTGAATAATAGTCAACACATTCCTTTGCCCTGAAGGCAGCACCCACCAATCAGAGACCTCTGAACCTCTATTAACCAATTTTGGCATATAGTTTATTACAACCAATTAATTTAAAATATGCTTGGTGCACAGGCTCCTATAACCAAACAGAATGTAAGTTTGAGATAAAGGAAGGTGGAGAATAACAATACTATTTGCAGAGACTTGCTAAATTTGTCTGGGCTTGTTCCCTTTTTCAGGTCCCATGCTGACTGAGGCTTGTTAGAAAGCACAAAATGGAGTCATCTCTGTTCAGTTTGATATTCTATAGCCAAGCGTTTTACAGAAGCAAAGAGAGCAGTTAATCTACAGATATTGGGTTGAGAAGGGGTTCCAAGGGTCCCACACAGACCAAAGTAACAACTGGATCAAAATTCAACTTTGTAAACCAATGAGTTTTCATGGAGGGTTACTTACAGGAGTATGGATGAGGGCTTACTTACAGAAGGAGTGATTAAATCTGCCCTGGGACTGGAGAGATGGCTCAGCAGGTAAAGAGCACTAGCTGCTCTCGCAGGGAATCTGGGTAATGTTCCCAGCACCCACATCGCAGTTAACAACCACCTATAACTCCAGTTTCAGGCGATCTTTTATGAAATGTGCATCCACAGAGTCCTCTACACAACTCGGAGGCAGATGGACATGTCAGAGAATCTCCTTACCTTTTTCTCTGAAGCTTGGCTGGTTCTCTGAAGCTCTAGTAGCTGTTTACTGCTTCTAAAAGCTGAGGAGAGGCCAGAGATGTGAAGCTTTTTTACCTTCTGAGTTTCCTGAAATTTTTAGCTTCCTGCCAGAGGGAATGTTTCAATTTAGAGGAAACTCTAGTGTAACAGGTGCCCAGCCTCATCTTCTCTGCATGACCCCTTCAGTGTAGAAAGCTCATGTTTTCAAAACTAGCTCAAAGCCAGGCATGGTGGCACACACCTTTAATCCCAGCACTTGGAATATAGAGGTAGGTGGATCTCTCGAGACTGAAGCCAGCCTAGTCTATGTAGTGAGTTTCAGGCCAGCTGGGGCTACAGAAGAGACCTTGTCTAAAACAACCAAAAAATAAAAAGCAACCAACCAAACCAAAAAAACCCTCAAACCCACCAATACTATGTTGGTGACTCTTACACATTGCTAAGTTTGTCTGCCTGCTTAAGATGCAGCCTTGTCCTCTTTGGACCATAGATTCTGTGTGCTGACCCTGAGGGAACACATTCACATTGTTGTCCCAATGAAATACAGATACAAACTTAACGATGCTGATCTATTATTAACCATGGCCAATTCTTCAGCCCCAGCTGATCAACACACACATATTCTTAATCCGAAATATCACACAAATGACTCCTATTTCAAGTCTCCATAGAATCGTGGATTCCCTCTGAGACTTCATGAACCATTTCTCCACAGTCATTTTTCTCAGCATTCATATCTTCCAAGACACCACAAGAATAATGGATTAAGCTATGAGCCTTTAATGGATTTTCCAACCTAAAGCTACAAATACTTCCAGAACCCTCCAACAAGATAATCCAAGGCATGAAAAGCTATATGGTCATGTGTTGCATAAATTTTCTCACTGCGGGACCTGGCATTCAGCCTCGTCCCACCCCCAGGTTTGAACCGACTGAACAAATAGAGAATGTTCTTTAGAGAGATTAGTTTATTGCATGTTACTCACAAAAAGGTTCATCTCCAGAGGGAGGTGGAGGAAGATTTCCTATGATGGAGCTTGCATTTTGATCACAGGAACACCCAGAGTGTGCGTCCAAGATGGATACCTCCCGCCAGAGCCCGCCTCCCTTCTTCCCAGCCTCCCCTGCGTTTCCCTTAAGCCACTGACTACTCAGTTGTCAGTCAGGCCGAAGTCCCTCCCTCATAGCAGACAGAGAGAAAACTGCTTTTTGCCCTCTTTTTTTAACGCTACATCATGTTAAACACAGCAGCACCCTACTGGGTGCAACTTTCTGTTTTAGTTTCATTCTGTTGCTATGCCAAATACCATGACCAAACTCCACTTAGGGGAGGTTGGTATGTATTTGATTTACAGTCCCAGGTCACTGGGACTTTATCATGGAGGGAAGTCACAGCAGGGACTCAAGTAGGAACTGGTAGTAGAAATCTGCTTGCTGACTCACTCAGGCTCCTGCTCAGCTAGCAATGTCAAGGACTACCTTCCTAGGTACTGCCCATAGGGGACTGGGCCCTTCTACTTCAATTAACAATCAAGCAGTCTCTTACAGACATCAGATTGCCCGCAGACCAATCTGATAAAGACAATTGGTCAATTGAGTTTTTTTTTTTTTCCAAGTGATTCTTGGTTGTGTTAGGTTTACAGTTACTGCCAACTATAAGAAGTACCCTCTGTGTCTCAGAGCTCTGTGCATGTAATGATGAGTGTTGATATCATGAAGAATCAGCTTTGCCGTTTTAGGCTGGGTACAGTCCTGCATAATCCGAAAGACAACCAAAAAGTTACTGTCTGCTGACTGGGACACTTAGCTTTGTCCATTTAATGACTTCTTTCCACCCACCTTCAAATGGGGCTTCCTTTCTGGCAAAGTGCTAGTCTTTTTTTTTTTTTTTTTTTTTTCTGTTGCTGTAACAATATTACAGAAAAAGGTGATTTATACACAATAAAAGTGAATTTGTCTCATAGGTCTGGAGTTTGGGAAGCCCAAGGGTATGATGTCAGCAATGAGTCTGCTTGTCAGTTCCTCACGGAAATGTGCGTGCCTGTGTTTATAGCACAGAAAATCTAGCCTAACTCACCCCTCAGCATTCTGTTCCAGAGTTGCTTACTGCATTCCTTCGCAGACTTAATTAATATGAAGAAACCACTTAACGCTTAAATGTCCCAACTCTTAATACTGATAATGGAAATGGCATTTTAACATGAATTTTGCACAAATCACAGCAACATCATTGTTGAACGAAGACTTTTTCTGAAGTTAAGGGGGAACCCCCAGCTGAACAAAGTCTGCAGCCAGTTGTTCCCCTTTGAGTCCTTCTTACATAAAAGAGACAGGAGCTTAGTGGTGAGCGTTCCTGAGGATGTTGGTGGCTGCAGCGTTGCAAGCCCACTCTCTGGTCTCCTGCCTCACTTTTCTTTTCTTTTAAAAAAAATCTTCAACAGGGGAAGATATTAGAGAATTTGGGAATTTGCTCCATGCCCAAATTTTTCCAGTTTCTGCATGACATACTTCCAGTAAAGATGGACCCTACCTTGGTGGTGACCAACATGCATTTTGGGACAATTCCTGTGAGACTGTTCCAGCCCAAGGCAGCATCTTCCAAACCCCGGAGAGGCATCATCTTCTACCATGGAGGGGGAGCCATGATTGGAAGCCTGGGTAAGGAACTTCTGCGTGGGGTTGGGGGTTCCTTACGAAGGGAGGCGTCTTGGACACATCCCCAAGAAAATTTCTCAGGAGGGAGTCAACGCAAGTAGAAGTTGGAATTTCTAGGGAGAATGGATGGAAGGCTTGGCCTGCCATCAGTCTGTGAATTATAGCCAGCATAGCTATCTTTTCTATATCAATCTATGTATAGATTAGGCCAGTAATGTCTGTGTGGGGCTGTCCTGACACTGGGTGTGATTCCTTCCTCTCTTTCCCACTCACAGAATTAGCTGTTCCTATTTTTTTTTTTTTTTATCTTTTTGAGACAGGTGCCTGGAACTCTCCATGTGGACCAGGTTGGCCTTGGTCTTACAGAGACTTCTGCCTCTGCCTCCTGCAAACTGGGATTAAAGCTGTGTTCCACCATATGTGACTTTCTAGTTTTTTTTTTTTTAACCAGTGGCCAAAGTTATGTCCTTTCTTCATCTTGGCTGTACACGAAAGCCCATCATTCTAACCCCTTCCTCACTGCACTCAAACATGGACTTTTTCCACTTTTTATCTGTGGGCTTAGTCTCTTCCCAAAGAAAGCCCCTTTCAAGCACACTTCAGAACCTGTGACTGGTACATTTCAGTCTCTCTTGTCTCCTCAGCCATCTGGTTAGCCCTCCGCTGCTATTCTGTAGCTTCTGCACATGTCTGCACTGCATAGAGAGGATATTAACCTCCATCCATCCATCCATCCATCCATCCATCCATCCATCCGTCCATCTTGCTTGCTGCTGTCCCTGGGAGTGTGGTAAGAAGTGCTGGGTACTTGTCATACCTATTTAACACTAGGTCTTCTCTTGCAGATAGTTACCACAGTGTGTGCAGTTTTCTGGCCCGGGAGACAGACTCAGTGTTGCTTTCAGTGGGGTGAGTTATTTGAAGCAGTTGTGGCTTTATTCACGGGAGGAAGCATTTACGGGAGTGTTGGCTGGATGGAAGAATGCAGAAAGGAGCCCTGATCTCACAGACATTCACAGACATGTGCACACCACATCCAAAACAGCAGAAACCTGCCTGCAAAGAAGCCCATTGCTCTAGAGGACATGGTTGAGCTATGGTAGAGTGAATATGACATTAGGAAGCATTCCCCAATGGATAATTACTTGGCCATACAGTAAATGAAACTGAAGGTTTCATGATGTGACAGAACCTACACAGTATAAAATCACAAGTGAATGAAATTTCTTTGTGATGTTAAATGAACTAAAACCCAAAGACTACTTTCTAGCAATACACGTACACTCAGAAGAAAGAAAAGAGATGCAAGATAGAGAACTCAGCCTGGTCCTAGACTTAGAATGGTGGTATCGAAACAGAGGAAGGTTGAGGGCAGGCAGAGCTGGCTAAAGGTCAAATTGAAGGTCATGGCTGCTGGGGGCTCTTACATCCGCACCTCTGCTGTTAGAAAGGCCCCTGGCAGTTTCTACAGGTCATGTGCTCTTGCTCTAAAGAGTTTTGGCTACTCCCATGGTTTAGCTGTCACTGCCGTCAAGGCTCTTCATGGTTCCCAGGGCTCTGCCTCTGCTGTGCTTCTGCTGCCATCTGCCTTGCTTTAACCAGCTCAGCTTTTTAGATACCAAAAGTAGGCAAGAAAAGACCAGGAGTGTAGCAGTTAATTGGGCCTAATACCGTAACCTCAAGGGGACCTTATACAGCAAGATGTCTCCCAGTGGGATCGCAAAGCAACCTGCTTACATAGTTAACAA
Organism: Eospalax fontanierii; assembly: GCA_035773235.1. Classification (NCBI taxonomy): domain Eukaryota; kingdom Metazoa; phylum Chordata; class Mammalia; order Rodentia; family Spalacidae; genus Eospalax; species Eospalax fontanierii. The sequence continues at coordinate 8,988,535 of CM069553.1, forward strand.
AGGGTGTTGGCCAAAGATGGTCTCAGCAGAGCTCCATGCAGATGAAGAGTTGTGTTCATGGGAATAATATTACAGGTCTTTTTGGATTAGTACAAAGAGTCAGTCTGGTAGGTCACCAGAAGTCATCTACCTCTAGCCTTCTGGATGGGAAAGCCCGGTGATAGCTCTTTCGAGCAGTGGTGGCTGGGCTGCAACTTTAAGAGCTACAGTTGCATTTTATCTGAAAGTGACTACAATTGTTGTGAAGCTTCTTCAAAGTGTCCAGTGCTGGCATTAGAGTCATCCAGCTGGCTGTTCCACCAACAGTTCTTACTCAGAGCAGTCAGGGTACCGGGGAAGAGGCTAAGTACTCTCTTCCAGGGAATCAAATTTCTCTATCTACTTATTTTTTGCTTATTCACAGGACAGTAATCATCAGAAGGAGTATGTATAAGAAGATGTATTAGTTACTTTTCTGTGGCTATGATAGAGCACCATGACCCTCATGTGACTTACGGAATGAAGCAGATTCTATAATGGTGGGGATCATATGGCAGCAGGCAGTTTCAACAGTAAGCGGAAAGATAAACTCTTCAACTGCAAACATGAGACAGACAGAAACTCAAAGTGGGGAATGTCCATCAGCTCTTCCGTCACCTCAAGGCCCACCCTCAGTGATGTACTTCCTCCTGCCAGCCTCTGCCTCTGAAGTAGTCCATGATTTCCCCAAACAGTGCCACTACCATGTGGGGACCCCGTAGTCAAATACTTGAGCCTCTGGGGGATATTTCTCATTTAAACCATCACATTCCACTCCCTCACCTCTGTCGTCTCATGACCATACCATAATACAAAATCCATTTAGCCCAATTTTAAAAGTCCTCATAGTCTAGAACAGTTTCAGTACTGTTCAAAAGTCCAAAGTTTCTTCTGAGATTCGGGGCAATCTCTTAACTGTAACTCACTGTAAAATTCAAGAGACAAATTATATACTTCTAACATATAATGGCCCAGAATATCCATTTCCATTCTTCAAGGGAGGAATGGGAACATAGTGAAGAAATCTTGGATCAAATCAAGGGCACAAACCATCAGGGGAAACATCAGATACTGTAGCTCCACGTCCAGTGTCTGAGACGCTAGTTTCAAAGACTTAGAAGGCTCAGCTCCTCCAGCTTCGCTGCCGGAAACATGCATCTCTCTCTTGGGCTGATTGCACTTCCTGCGTTCACCTCTCCTTGGAGGTTGTCTTATGACTCTGGCATCTCCAACCTCTTAAGGTCTCCAGTGCAACCCAGGCTTCACTTTCACAGCTTTCTGCAATGGTCTCTGAAGGCCTCCTTGCAGCAGCTCCTGCACCAGCACATGCCGCCTGTCTCAGCATTCTCTAAAACCTCAGAAAGAGAATCCGCGATACCTTCGGGCTTGCATCTTCCATGCCTCCAAAGCAACTCTATCCCAGTTGCTGTTAAAGTCTTTGCTTCCTTCTGGAAGCTTGAACTGGGGTGTCTGTATTTCTTGTTACTCTCAATACTACTGTTTTCCAGACTTCTACTAGAGTGACCTGCCAAGCTCTGTTTACCCCATTCAACTGTTTTTTTAGTCCAAAATCCCAAAGTTTTCCATATTCTTCCCCAAAATATGCTCATGGGCCTCGTAGGGCACTCTCTGGAATCAGTTTCGGAATTAGTTACTTTTCTGTTGCTGTGATACAGTACATTTGGGGTCATGACCCCAAGTGACTTATGGAAGGAAATATTTCTTTAAAATAATTTTTTTTTTAATTTTATGGGTATGAATGTATTGCCTGAATGTATGAAAGTTCACTCATGTTGTGCAGTTCTCACAGAGCTCAGTAAAGGGTGTCATACTCCCCTGGAATGGGAGTTACAGATGGTTGTAACTGCCAAGTGGGTGCTGGGAATTGAACCCGGGTCCTCTGCAAAAAACAGCCAGTGCTCTCAACTACTAAGTTGTCTCTTCAGCCTCAAAAAGAGTTTATTTAAACAGTTTTTTTGGTTTACTTTCATTTTACATGTATGAATGTTTTGCTTGCATGTATGCAAGTGCAATCATGTGTGCAATGCCCACAGAGGCCAGAAGAGGGCATGAATTCCCTAGAACTGGAGTTGTTAACTGTCATGTGGGTGCTGGGAACCAAACCCAGTTCTATGTAAGAACAGTCAGTGTTCTTAACCACTGAGCCATCTCTCCAGCCCCAAATAATTAATTTTGCCTTATGGTTCCAGAGGAATAAGACTCCACCATGGCAGGGAGGCATGGTGTCAAGAGCTGGAAAATGAGAGAAGACATATTTAACTGTAAACACGAAGCAGAAAGCCAATGTGGAGTGAGTCTATTAAACTCTCAAATCCCAGCCCCCCAGTGACATAATTCTTGCAGACAGGGTCTACTTCCTAAAGATTCCATGATCTCCCCAAACATCAATACTTGAGTATTCAAATACTCAAGCCCATGGAGACATTTATCTTAAACCACCACATATGACCTTATCATTAATATAAATTTTCAGATTGTCTAACAGTAGTTTTAACAGTGCTTACCATGGACCCATCACCTCAGGAAGAGATGAGTCAACCAAATCTGTCTCAGTAGCACTTGCACCAACTCCAATTGTGCTTTCTGGGTCTCTACTGGTTGATCTTCTTCTAAATGCAACACTTTTGAACTTGCCTGATCCTGCGTGGGGTTTGTTCACCTATGGGAATTACAGTGTAGGTTGAAATGAAGAATTCCATGGAGCTCAGGAGATGGCTCTGTGGTTAAGGTCACTGGCTGCTCTTGCAGAGAAACTTGAGTTTAGTTCACAGCACCCACATGGTAAAACTCTCATATACATAAAATAAATTAAAAAAGGAGAACACTGGCCTCCCAGACTCTGGGAAGGTTCCCCAAGTTACTGTGGGAAAAATGGGGATAACCACCTTTATTTATTAGGATGATCCCAAGGATTTGATCGTGTTTATTCTCCACTGAGAGTAGAAATGTGGTTTGAAATGTTATTCAGTGACCTGTGTTTTCATAACTGCTCTGTGCTCTCATTTCTTCCTTAGGTATCGCAAACTTCCCAACCATTGCCACCCTCGTATTACCAAGGATTGCCTGCATGCTACCATCCACTTCCTGAAGGCCCTGGAAAGCTATGGGGTGGACCCTTCATGTGTAGTAGTCTGTGGAGAGAGTATTGGAGGTTGGGCTGTCACCATTGTCACCCAAGCCTTGGTCAACATCCCTGGTCTCCCTCAGATCCGGGCCCAAGTCCTGATTACTCCCATTGTGCAGGCCATCAATTTCAACTTACCATCTAATCAGCAGAACCAGAACATCCCACTCCTCACTAGAGATTTAGTGATTACATGTGTTTGTAAATACCTGGATATTGACTTCTCCTGGAAAGACGCCATGTTGAAGGGTGCTTGTACGCCCCCAGATGTCTGGAAGAAGTACAGGAAGTGGCTCAGTTCTGACAACATCCCCCAAACGTTCAAGAGCCAAGATCTACAACCTGAGTTTGTTGAACCTTTCAATGAGGCTGCCTATCTGGAAACCAAACATGTTTGGAATGCAGAAATTTCACCTCTCCTAGCAGATGACGAGATCATAGCTCAGCTACCTGAGGCATTCCTAGTGAGCTATGAGAAAGATGTCCTCCGTGACGATGCCTTGCTCTACAAGAAGCGCTTGGAAGACCAGGGGGTCCCCGTGAGCTGGTACCACGTGGAGGACGGCTTTCATGGATGCTTAGTATTATTTGACAAGAAGCCTTTCTCTTTCCCCTGCTCCCTGAAAGTTTTAAATGCTGTAGTCAGTTATATAAAGGGCATATGACAGTAGCTATGATCTCTGAGTGGGGTAAGAATGCCCTGTGCTTGTGCCTTTGCTGAGATTTGTTTTATTGTGGATGGAGATGCTCAGACCTGCGTGATCCAACAGTGAAGGACAAAGTTATAGCAGACGTCCTGTCTTCACACTCAAGATGATGGAACATCGTTTCCTTCTGGTACCAACTGTTCAAGGTTACATCTAACTATGTCATCTACTACTGTCTTTCAGGTGAAATAAACATCAAATTGAGAAACTGTATCTGTAGTTTTCTTTTTACTTCTTCGTTCATATTTTCGTTGAAGCCGTATTTCCAGCCTCAACTGGAGAAGTAAAAGTTAGACTCTACTCTCATCAGAGAATCTTGCCCTTTGATTCCTAGGTCTCGATTGTCTCACACCCAATTTCAGGAAGACTTCTGCATTCTTCTCCTTGTTTGCAAACAGTACAGTAGGAGAGGAAGGAAGTGACCACATCTGACCCCAACAGACTAGACTGTTTATTTAGCACAGTGAGGGGCAGTAACCTTCCCTTGGGATGGAGACTACTGCTAAGGACACAGGGGCTTGTCTGAGTCTTAAGTATAGGAAGCAAGTACAAGGGGATTTTTTGGAACAGTGCTGCAGGGGACACAGGAGCTGCAGGAGAGATTTATTGTAGGTCATTCTGTGGTTTCTCTTGGGACTTGTCCGTGTGGTCTCTCTGGACACCCAGGCAAGGGGAAAGAGGAAGTCCCCAATATAGAACTGAATGGTTGGGGGACCAGACCCTGAAGACATAAGAAAGGAGTGGGGACTGCAGTTCTCCCTCTGGCTACTTTTCTCTGCTATTTTATGGGCAGAGTGGGTAGGGGTCTTTGGTCTCCAAGGCAAAGGGCTGGTACTGGTATCTTGTGGACTTGATCTTGGGGGATGTACTGGGTGAAAGGGTTCCAACATTCCTGGAAGAATCTTTGGAGATAGTTGATTAAGCATAGTACATTGGTTTAGAGCAATAGTGGGCTTGTCTTTCCTGGTTGTAGGCAGGCACTGTCTATGTTATGTGGATGAGTGTTTGGCCTGTATATATGTAAGGGCACTCATGCATGCAATGTACACAGAGGGAGTTGGATCCCCTGGAACTGGAGTTAGGGATGGCTGTTAGCCACCGTGTAGGGGCTAGGCAGTAAGCCCGAGTCCTCTGCAAGAGCAGCCAGTGCTCTTAACTGCTGAGCCCTCTCTCCAGCCCCTCCACTGACTTTTATATTTGACTTACTGAATTTTTCATTCCCAGCCTTTCAGGGTGGTTTTTCTTCAGTATTTCTATCTCTTTATTAAATTCCATCATCCTTGCCTCCTACATCGACTTCCTTTCTTAGTTTAGCTGTTAATGTTTTCCTAGAACTCCTCCAGGAGTTTATGTCTGTTTTTTTTTTTTTTTTGAGTATATTGAAAATCATTCCTTTGAAATCTTTCTTTGGAAATTCATCTAAGTCAGTCTCATAGGAGTCCATTATACTGAGATTGCTACGTTTTGAATGGGACATGTATCTGGATCCTTTCATGTTGCTCTGTAAGGTACAGAGAATAATCTAGGATGGCCACACTTTCAGTTTTGAACGAGTGAGTTTACTAAGCAGACAGCGAGGAAAAACAAAAGAACAAATTTCAGGGAGCAATTAGAAAGAAGCGGTAGATAGAGAGCAAAATATCAGCCAATGAGGCTCTCATAGCAATGCGGCAGACTGCGGAAACCGAGGGGCAGCCCGAGTTCCCCACTGAGTGTTCTTTCCATGAACGAGCTTCCCATCTTAAACTTCTGACTACTTCTTCAACTGATGACATTTGTATATCATGGAATAGTGTAGTAACCTCTGTTGGAAATGATTTATCTTCTCACTGTTCTCAAGGACTAAATGCTTTTATTTTTATTTGATATATTTATTTTAATTATATTTTATTTTTAATTGAGCTTTTGTAGATTTCATACAATAGTTCTTAATAAAATTTAGACACTTCTCCCTCATCCACGTCCCTATACATCATCCCCATCTTAAGACCTTATGCATTCCTCCATATACATTAAGTCTTATCCTGTCAAGCATTTGTACTCAGATGTCCTTCAGTGCAAGTTCATCTACTGGGATCTAGTCAGCTTATCTAGAGATCCTAAGGAAGACCTACTGTCCCTCACTTAGGAGTAATGAGCTGCCAACAGTTTGCAGGTGAGAGCTGGGGCCTGCCATCATTTCCCTCGTTCCACGATGAGACTTTCTCTGGGTTGGCATGGGTCTTGTGCAGAGGTCACCATTGCTGCAAACGGTTCACATAAGCAAACTTCCAGTGGCCTGAAAACCTCTGTTTCCCTATGTTCATGGACCAACCCTGGCTCTTAACAATCTTTCTGTCCCCTCTTCTGCAATGGTCCCTGAGCCGTGGGTGGGTGCAGTTTAATGTAGGAGCCCTATACAGGAACACACACTCTGTTGTCTCTTATTCTCTAAAGCTTAGCTAGTTGTGGTCTTCTGTGTGCATTGCACTCTGTTGTATGAGAAAGTCAATCAACGGTCCAACTCAACCCTAAAGCCTAATAACCAAAACGACTGGCACAGCAAACTGCTTCTACTGATGCAGCAGTGTACTGTTTCCTGGGGGTCATCAACAGCTTTCTAATTGAACTTAAAGCCCTCTCAGTGGGAGGGAACTCATGGATGGCGCTGTAAATATACCCAAGCACGCATGACTGGAGAGGTCATAGATCCTAGAGAAAACCCTCTGCCTGTCATAGCTCTAGACAAATGAAATTTCTTACCGTATGTTAAATATGCATCCTTATAATGACAGACAAGCATACCAGACACCACTCATAAAGAAACTTCTTTTTCAACAGGTGGAGGCTACTGCAGAATCCCACAACTGGTCAGACACAGAGAACATACATCTGAGAGATGCTCATGGAACATGGTGGAACAGGGGTAGAGAGACTACTGATACGCCCCTCAACTCTCAGCAGAGAAGCTCCCTCATACAGCAGAGTGGGATGCACACAGTCTCTTGTCTTTGATGAGAGATGAGATCTACACTTATCTGTGGGTATAAAGAAAAATATTCAGAATACAGCTAGAAATTATATTGGAAAAATTAAGAAAAGATCTGACAACCCATACTGGTCACACTGCAGGGAAAGCGGAATCCACATTCACTGTTGGTGGGATTGAAACGGGTGCAGCCACTATGGAAGTCAGTGTGGAGAATTCTCAAAAAGCTATGAACAGATCTACCGTATGACCCGGCTATATGGCTCCTTGTGGTATTATATTGCTACAACTTTGGATGGTAATTCCTCTTGGGCCTGTTCCTTTTCTTTTTGTTTTGTGACTGCGATGGACTATTTCAGTCCAGTCTTTTCCATCACAGTGTGCAGCTTCTGGAGTTATGTCTTTCATGGTGCAGGCTTGGGCATGTGTCCAATCACCTAAGAGGACAGCATTGTCACTGGCCTGTCTTGGACCTCCCCCGCCCTGATCTCTGCTATACGGTCTGCTTCTGTTGGAATCACCACAGATGCGTACCATCACTAACCGAAGGCTAATCCTGAGCACTCCCTTTTGTATGCTCTGGGGCATTAATCACTTCAATATCTTTCTCCAGGCCCAGGTCTGAAGTGTGTGTGGCCTTTCAAGCTCCCAGTTCCTTCAGTGCATAGAGAACACTTCCTTCTAACATCCCTGGGTGGGTGAATTTCAGAATTGTTCCATAAAATCGTCCCTAGGAAGCAATGGCTTTCCCTAACACTCACAAGGGCAAAATTTTGGGTGTCTGTGGATTTGCATGCTGTGGGACAGTAGGCCCGTGGAGACGCGCTCCGATTATGCAACTAATGACAGAACAGAGTAAAGATACCACCGAAGCCGTGCTTAGTGAATCAGTGGGTTTACTGGTGTTTCTTATAGCAGTGAGGGTGAGGATCTACTTACAGAAACTGCGTCACTGAAAGCCACCCCTGCGTGGGTGACAGCTCAGGAAAACCGGAACCCTGCAGTTCACAGAGAGACTTGCAAACCACTCACCGGGTCTGAGTGTCTCCCGGCAGCTCAGCTGACTGAGCATCTTGTCAGCTGTCCTTACTGTTCCGGTGGCCTTGAGAGGGCCGGGCCTTGTGTGTCTGGTCAGTTTCAGGGACTTACTCAGATGGTGATTTTCCTTAGTCTTGAAAAGATCTGGAGGAAACTGTTACGTAACAATGAGCCAGCACATATTACTAATACGAATAACAAAGCAATTTCTTGGCCAAGGCAGCAGAGTCACACTCTGTCTTATCTGGGAAGGTCTGATGTACATCTGTCCTATGTAGTAGCAAGTGCAGTCTTCCTTGGTGCTCTGTACAAGCCTAGCTGTTGTTTCTTGTACTTGTAAATTCTATATTCTGTTGAGTTCTTCTGACTGCTTGTGAGTCAATCCTGTTTATACTAATACCATGTTATAGCTCATAATGCCCCATGCTGGCAAGCTTCATGTACGGAAACAACCTACTGTGTGAGCCTCTGGGATCAGCAATCAGCATCTTTCTCCCATGTAAGAGCAACCCTGTCAATGTTATTGACAAGCCTTGTTTCCATGGGGGAAAAGGAGATTCACAGTTTCAGTTCCATTTACACAGAACAGGCAAAATTGTGAATTTATAAGAAGTAGTAAATTGACACATGACAAAAATACATATAAATCCACAGCAGAAACATCATAAAGATCTGGAATATTCATACACTGAAATGCCATGCCAGAATGATAATGAATGAGGGCTGGAGAGATGGTCCAGGTGTTAGGAGCACCTACCGCTCGTGAGGAGGATCTGAGTTAGTTCCCAGAACCCACACTGGGCATCACATAATCATCAGTAACTCAAGTTCCAGGGGATCAGATGCCCACTTCTAGTCACCATTGGCACCTGTACACGGAAAAGTACTTACCCTCTGCCACACACAAACACACATGATTTAAAAAAAAATCTTAAAAAAGAATGTAAGAAATGAATATAATCAACATCGAACAGTTTTGTGCATGTTGTTTTAAATGAAAGAAGCCAGACATAAAAACAGCCTTTGTACAATTCCACTGATATAAAAATGGGAAACCAGTTCCTCTGGCTCCATCAGCTGACCCATGTGGATGTGTAAGAGACCAGGTCAGGCCACTGTGTCAGGTGCCATCTGGAAGGAGCAGAGTGGAAGGGGCGGACCATGAGATCGGATCAGGTGCTCCTCATGCCAAATCTGAGGGGGGCTCCTCAGATCAGCAGCCCCTGGGGGCCACAGGCCCTGGCTGTCCTGGGGCTGGTGCTGCCGGCAGGGCTGCCCACTCTTTATGGGCTGTCTCACTGTGGACGTCTCCCAGTCCTTTGCAGCTCGCAGCCAGGGGTAGCTTTCTGCATCACATGATGGTGTGTGTGATCGTTTTGGAGCGTTTGCTCCTGGGCCCTTCCATGGTTTAGGGGTTCGTCTTTATCTCTTTCATCTTTCTTTCAGATTCCCAAAAACTGAGTTGGGGGGTCTCCTCCCTTCTTTCCTTTCCCTTTTTCTCTTTTCACTCTCTCTCCTTTCTTTTTTTTTTTTTTTTGAGATAGTATCTCACGATGTAGCCTACCTGGCTTTGGCACACAACCCTCCACTTCCTGCCTCCCGAGGGCTGGCATTGCCTGTATACAGTAGCACACTTGTCTCCTTTTTGAGAACTGAAAAATTGCTGCTCACTCTGGACCCATGGCCTGAGGAGTCTGACAACACCTCCAGCTGTGCCTTCCTATTCCCCTCCTCCCTCTTCCTTATCTCTAGGTGTTTTCTTGCGTCATCATCGGGATCTCCTGAGGCCAGAGATTAGCATGTTGTCCTGAACACAGGGGAGGCACTTTGCTGCTCAAACCACCCCTGTAATGGATTTACCCGCACCTTCAGCGTGGCTGTACTGGTTCACTGTGCTCTGAGCTGAGCTTTGGGACTAGAGGCTGGGTGAAAGGACCAGTACCTGCCCATGAGCATGGCATATTTGGAAAGAATGATTTGACCTCACGTAGGAGGCAAACCATGGAGATGAAGCCTGATGTCCCAACTCTGGGTGGAGACATGATAGTAGCCAGAGAGTTCCCAGTGTTCCCTCAGAGGACTGTTGAGAAGAGACTGTGGGGAGCAGATGGGTGAGGTGTGCTATCGGCAGGTTTTCTGTTGAGCATTCCTGTTTATCCCTCACTGGCTGAACCTTGCTAAACCTCTGATCAGATCCTCATCTGAAATGGGGGTAATAGTCTCTATCTAATGAGTTGGTAAGAATATTAGATGGCATGTGGTAAGAATTCATAGCTTTTAAAAACTATGTATGCATCTATTTGTTGTATGAGGTTTTTTTTTTTGACTGCCTATATGTTTGTGTACCACATGTGTGTCTGGAGCCCACAGAGGCCACGAAAGGGCACCACTTCCCTTGAACTGGAGTTACAGATGTTATAAGCCACACTATAAGTGCTGGGGACTGAACTCAGGCCTTCTGCAAGAGCCATCTCTCTAGCCCTAGGTTCATAGCTGTTGATATTTGGTGGAAATTTATGTTCCTGTGCTGCTGGGAATTTTCACCAATGACAATGTCCATTTGTAGAGACTTGAGTAAGTCTAGTGTATAGTTACTGAACCCTGCTGTTCCAAACCTCTTCTCCCTAACTTCTCCCAACTGTGTTAGTGCTTCTTTAGAGGTCAAAGTATTTCAGACTAGTGGCTGCAGTATGGATGAACTTACAGGTTAGTTTGAAGCTCCAGAATTACCAAGGAGGAACTGAGACAGTCAATGGCCCAGAAACACTGAGATCTTTCAAATGGTCTGTGTTTTTCCTTAAGAGTGGCTCACTGATTAAGGACCTGCTGATGACAGCTCTTGTGGGTGCTCACAGGAAACAGAGATGTGCGGGGGAGTGATTCTGCAAGGTGTGTTCTGCTTTGAAGTTCTTTGCCTAATCTCTCTAGCCCAGAGTCTACAGAACATTCTGTGAGAATGAAGATTTCCAATCATTAATGTGCACATGGTCTTAGATACCTAGACAAGCTGTCGCTGAGCACAAGGGGTTCACATCTTAGTGAAGACAAAACCAAAGGAGCATAGCCAGAACATAAGAGAATGACAAACCATTAAGATAAATCTTTTTTTTAAAACCTCTAGGCAGGAAAGCAGTGTGCTCTCCCCAAGAAAGAAAAGGAAAAGTGAAACACTGAGTCAGAAAGCATATTCCTGTTCTGTTGGGGACTGCACTTCCTGTAGTGCACACAATGATGCCGGAAGATGCACCTTATTGGGCATGATTTCAGTCAAGAAGTTAGTTCAGGGAAAGATAGCCAACAGGAGCAGCTCAGACACACCTAGCTAATGTAAAAGCTGGGGAAGGAAGATTCCCTCGGTGTATTTGGCCTGCATCACTGATACTCCCCAGAAATGGGTACTCTCTGTTAGCTTCTGTCTTATGTCACCAGCTGACAATGAAGGGAACTAGGAACCAGAGGAAGCAAAGGGCCAGACAAACTTCTGGAAAGATGATAATATCCTTTTCCTCATGCATGTGTTTCCCCTTTGGCCAACTTCTATTTCTCAGGCCCCTCCCTTTCTTTATGGTTTCCTAGCAATCTGAGCTGTCCCACACCTCAACTCAATGAACTCAGAAAGAAGTTCACAAGATTTTACTTGTGAGCAGAAGACATTTTACCTGTGGGTGGTGCTGTTCAGGGGAGGTTTAGGAGATGTAGCCTTGCCGGAGGAAGTACGTCACTGGGCGTGGGCTTTGAAAACTCTTAGTCTCATTCCACTTCTGGTTTGCTCTCTCTGTTTTGTGTTTGTAGCTGATGGTGTGAACAATCTTGCTGCCATGCCTGCCTCCCTTATGTGATGGATTCAAACCTCTGGAACCATCAGCCACAATAAACTCCTCCGTCAGTTGCCCTGATGCTGTGTTTTATCACAGCGACAGAAAAGTAACTAACACAGAAGGAGATCTTTTATAGAGAAGCGAAACAAATTTTCCTCCAGCTCCTCTGTGCGCTAATGGTTACAGACAAAGGGAGGGTGACGGTAGACAGAAGGATAAAGGTTTTACAGCCCAGATACCAGCAGCCTAGTTTTGTGTTAGACACTGTTGGGTCTAAGCTCCACTGACAAATCACTAGGTTTTGGCCTTCGGTTTTTGCCTCTGAAAAGTGGGTATGACAGTGGGGCCTTGTCATGGGTGTGAGAAAAAGATGAAGAGTGGCATTGAAAATGTGTATCACCGAGTTGGGTGTGTAGAAAGGTCTCCTTCCATCAAAGCTGAGTATTAATAATATGCTTACTAAGTTTTTAAAGGCAAAGATACAGCATTTCCTGAAAATATTGTAGTTTTAAAGGTTAGTATAAGTGATTTCAGCCCCACTAAAGATGCAACGTGTTGGAGAAGCAGCTCCATAACAGTCCACTAGGATGCCTGATGCTGGGTGCTTGATCCCCACGCTGTTTTGTAGAGATGAAGAAATATATTTAAAAGTCAGTGGTCTTAAAGACTGTTTGTTAAGGAGCTTCAGTATGCATTTCTGAAACATGATAGGTTTACAGTAGAACTGTTATTAATACCTGTAATAGTAGTGATCTCCTACTCTACCACAGCTCTAAGTTTCCATCTGTAGAAGATGTGGGTTACTCCCGGAAAAATCAAGCTCACACAAGACAATGTAAGTTGATGGCTTTTCAAGTGGCTACCGAGTCATCTCAAGCTGTTCCTGCTTCAGAACCTCGTACTCTCCCCGCTCTTGCTGGGACTAACCAGGCTTTGGGCAAGAGTGACAGGGAATGCCTGACCCTGGCCTTTGGCACTAAATCCACATTGCACCTGGACCTGACTTAAGTCTTCCAGTGAACAACATTTTGATGCATTATTTCACAAAATCAAAATCAGTGCCATGTATGCTGAGCTGAGAAAAAATAAAATATCGAATCTGCTGTTTCTAACCTCATGGGGGTAGCTCTGCCCATCCTGGCCCCTGCCTTCATCTGCAGTGTGATCTGCTTGTCCTCGTAGTTTTTCCCGTTGCAGCAGTGCTTCTTAAACTACTGCATTAGGACTGGAGAGATGGCTCAGCAGGTAAAGTTGCTTGTCACCAAACCTGACAATCTGAGTCTGATCCCTAGGACCCAAGTAGCAGAAGAGAACCGATTCTCACAAGTTCTTTTTGGTGCCTGAGTCCTCTCTGCAGAGGTGCTGATTTGCTGGGGCAGTCCCTCTGCATGCCAGAGATGGGCATAGCTGGGTTGGAAGCACACCTGGTAGATTCTGGGTCAACCCTGGGTTAGGAGGCACTACTCACAGATTTTAATGGACCCGACTCCTTGAATTTTTGAGTTATTACTTTATTGACTGTGTACCATCCTTCCGTCATTTATCTCCTAATTGATAAAATATGAGAAATTATTAATACCCGAGGGCTGTCACTTGATGTATACCTATCCTTTGCGTTTGTCCGTTTCGGATCCCCAAATCTTCCAGGTTCTTATTTGGCCCCACCGAAAAAGTCAATGCTGCAGAAAGTAAGTCTTAGGAGCCACTGAAGCCTGATATTCAGGAGGTGTGTGTGTGCGATATGTGGTTTTGTCCGCCTCAGAGGTGGGGGAGGGTGAAGTATGACTTTGACTGTCACATACATCAGGAACAGAGAGAGGATGACTCCCCTGTGCCCATATGGCAGTTGCTGTTTCTGGGGGCCGTGGTGGGAAGGGCTGGGTTCTCTTCATGGTCGCTTTGGACCGAGTCTTCTCTTGCAGATAGTTACCACAGCCTGTGCAGCGTCCTGGCCTGGGGGACAGACTTGGTGGTGGGACGAGTGGTAACTTATTGGTGTGAGGGAATATTTAGAGGTAGGTGAGGTGACTTTAGGCCACAGAAAGGGGCCCTGAGCTTTTGTGTACCCACTTGTGGATCAGGGCAAGCCACCTTCAAGATAGCAGAAGCCTGGAAAGGTGGCCACTACTGCGGAGTGTCTGGATGAACCATGGTAGAGAGAACATGAGATTACAGAGCAGTGAGCTCCAGTGGAGCATTACATAAGCCACACAGCAAACGAACTTGCAGGGCACCCTGTGTCACAAGGGAAACCAGACTGTGTAAAATCGCAAGGGAAGCTCACTTTGGAGTTCCTGTGGCTCTGCCACCCCAGCTGACAAGGCTTCTCGGCGCTCTGTGATCCAGACTTTGCCACTGTTGAGGTTGTTCATTGGTTTTAATGACTGTGGCCATTTGAATGAGAATGTCTCCATAGGCTCCAAGTAGTTGGTTCATGTCTCCCCGTATACCAATAAGTTCATGATGCCATATATTGGCAAAACTACATCTGCACAAGAACCTGCTGTGTGATGGGCTGGTACCAGGAAAGCAAGACCCTCCTCTCCTGTGATAGTTTCCCAATCCTCTTCATTGATAAATCTTTGGCTTCAATGGGAAAGAAAAAGAAAGAAAAAAAGAAAAAAGTTCCCAGTTCCATTTTCAGAGATCTGGAAAAAATCGTGAATTTAGAAGGAAGAGAGAGCTAACTGATAGCTGTCAAAACTCAAATATTAGTCAACAGCAGAACTTTATAAAGCTCCATACAATGAACTGACATACAGAATGAGGACAAGGGGCTAGAGACCTTAGGAGCACTGGCTGCCCTTCCAGAGGACCTGGGTTCATTTTCCAGCACCCACATCTGGTGGCTCACAACCTTTTGTAACTCCAGCTCCAGGGGTTCTGCTCCCCTCTTCCGGCCTCTGCGGGCAGCTTCACATATGTGGCACATATGCACAGATATCCACACATACACATAAACAAAAATAAAATATATCTTAAATATACGGAAATGTGAATGAAACAACATAAACAATGTGGGAAAATCTCACACACAGAGTTTTAAATGGAAGAAATCAGGTGTAAAAATTCTCTCTGCATGATTCCGTTTATGTACAAAACAAAACCCAGCAAAATGAATTTGACTGTTGGGAAGGCAACTCCTTTGGAGGGTGTGTAACCTGGGGTGATGTTGATGAGGACAAAGGGAACATTAGGGCGCTAGAGAAATTCTATACCCCGGAGGCTGGGTATTTGGGTGTGCTCATTTTGTGATGATTCCTCTGACAACATTTATAATTTTATATCAACTTTACACATGCATATGTGCACATAAATTTATAGAGAACAGGAAATGAAAACACCTAAGTGGGTATTGGCATACCATGAGATTCTTATAGTGTTATTCATTATAATTAAAAGATAGAGGCAACATACAATGTTCATCAGTGGAGGACTGGATAGAGAAAGGATGGGACTGGGGATGGTACTCAGCGGTAGAGAATTTGCCCAGAAAACTCAGTGTCCTTGCTTCCATCCTCCACATCCACAGAAATAAAACAAAGTAATGAAGATGTGGCATATACAGTGGACTATTATCCAACATTTTAAAAGAAGGAAATTGTGTCATATGTTGTGGCATGAGGACATATGTTTGAGGACAATATGCTATGAGGAATACAAAATCAAATATTGTATAATTCCATCTATAGATGTAATGAAGGTAGCCAGACTCTTAGGGACTCAGGATGACTAGGAGGGAGAAGAGCCCAGGGTGTAATTGTAGCGTTGAAAGAGATTTGCTGTATGTGGTGCATTCAGTTAACACTGCTACACTGTATACTTAGAAATAACTCTAACAGGCTGGGTGTGCTGGTGTATACTTTTCATTCCAGCATTTGGGAGATAGAGGCAGCAGGATTCCTATGAATCTGAGGCTGCCCTGGTCTGCATAGGACGTTCTAGGCTAGCCAGGGTTACATAGTGAGAGCCTGTCTTTAAAAAAAAGATAGGCAAAAGAAAGATTCTCATGGTAAATTTTGTTATGTACTTTCAATTTTTGTTTGACCTTTATTGTGTCTCTGTGTATATTTGTGTGGGCACAGGGATGCGATGGTGTAAGGAGGTCATTGGCGTCTTCTAGGAGTAGGTTCTCCCCTTCCACTGTATGGATCCTGAACTCAGGTCATTAAGCTTGGTGGCAAGTACTTTTCCCCCTTAAGCCACATTGCCAGCCACCAGCCCTGTTGTGTACTCTTAAATGACAATTAAACAAATAAATCCATAGTCTTTATGCTTTTCCTGTCCATCCTTCCCTAGATCCCGAATGTGTACTGGAGAACACTCGGTCCATCAGATCCTGTACTGCTGCCCATGTTGCTGCATCCTATGGGCCTGAAGCCACACCTGGGCTTTCCTGGACACTGTCCTGCCATCTCTGGGCTTCTCCCAGCTGGAGCCTACAGGACTTCATCTAGCTTCTGAACTTTCCTCTGAAAATGGTGCCAAAAGCTGGTTTGGGAAGGAGTTTTGCCCACATTGCTTTCTTCCAAGACAGACTGAAATGATCAGATCCTTTATTTATTATGTATGTGTATATATTTGTTCATTCATTCATTTTTGACAGTGTCTTCCTAGCCGCAGCCCTCCTGAAAGTCACTGTGTGGACCAGGCTGGTCTCAATCTCACAGAGACTGCCTGTCTCAGCCTCCTAAGGGCTAGGATTAAAGGCATGTGCCATCACACACAGATTATTTGTTTATTTTTAATTTTATGTGTCTGAGTGTTTTGATAGCATGTATGTTAAGTGCACCTATGTCATGCAATGTCTTCAGAGGTCAGAATAGGGCACATAACTGGAGTAATGGATGGTTGTTAGCCATGTGGGTGCTGGTATCTGAAACAGGGGCCTCTGCAAGAGCAGTCAGTGATTTTAATCACTAGTCCATTTCTCTAGCCTCTAGAACCATCTTTGGAAATAGCCTTCATATACAGTTGTGCTTAGCTTGCTTTGTGCTAGGATGTTCTTTGAGTTCTGGGTATTTCCTCCCCACTGACCATTTTCATCACCACCTTATACATTCAGAGAGTGGAGAGTTTGTCTTAGGTCATAGAGTCAGAAATCAAAAAAGGCGACACTTCAATCATGCGGCTGGGATGTTTGTTGATGGTTTTAACCTCTTGAGACTCTGTGTCTCTGGACTGGGACACTAACTAGGGTGAGGACAGTTAATCAAGGATTTGGGAATAGGATTTGCTTTATGGCCCTTAATCAGACTGGTGCAAAGGAGTTCTTGCCTCCTAGCGCACAGAAGAGTCAGGCCAAGGAGATCTCTCCTGGGATGCCTCCCCAAGAGCTGCATCTTGTTGGTCTTTGGACGTCCACCTCTCAAACCACCCTGGTCAGCCAGGTTAGCTTTCCCAGGTCCGTTGTTCCTTGGGCAGCAGGTTACTCTGGCTCCCACTGACTTGTGGGTAAGTCCAAGGGTTTAGATCAGGTCATTGTGTCAGGTACCGTCTGGAAGGAGCACAGTGGAGGTGGCAGGTTATAAAACCGGGCCAGCTCCTCACAGTAGTTTCCTAAGCAGATCCTCAGGACAAGAGCTTCTCGGGGCCTCTGAGAGCAGTTCCTGAGGGCTGCAGAACAATGTCTGTCCTGTGGCTGGTGCTGCTAGTGAGCCTACCTACCTTTGTCCTGGGACTAATCCTATGGGCTGTCGTCCAGCACTTCCTCACTGCAGAAATCCCCTCCACTTTGCAGCAGCCGGTCAAGCTCAGGTTTCTGCACTGTGCGTTCCTGTTCACGACTGCCTTGGTGAGTGAGTCTGCGTTGGGCCCCACCATAGTTTGGAGGTTCCTATCTGTATCATGCCTTTCTTCCTCTTTCATTCTCTCTCTCTCTCCCCGCTCTCTCTTCCTCCCAGAATCCCCCGTGACTGAATTGGCTACTGGTGTGTTTGAGAGACATAAAACCCTGTCTTCTCTCTCTCTCTTTCCATCCCCCCCTTTCTTGTCCTTCCATTTTCCTGTCTCTTGTTTCTTTTTCTTGCCTCTTTTTGATACAGCATCTCATAGAGCTCAGACTGGCCTGATGTAGCCAAGGATGATCTGGACCCTCTGGTCCTCCCACCTCTACCTCTTAAACGCTGGGATTAGAGGTGTGCACCATCATGTCCGCTTTATGAGATGCTGAGGCTCAAACTCGGGGCTCCGTGCATGCTAGACCAGTGCCGCACCGACTGAGCTGCCTCCCCAGATCATCTTCTCTTTTTCTAATTTTTGAGGTAGTGTCTCTGTCTCACGATGTAGTCTAGCCTGGCCTTGATGTCATAATCCTCTGGCTCCTATCTCCTGAGGGCTGGGATTAGAGGTAGGTATCACCCCTCTCATCTGCCAGATTCTTTTCTGAGGGCTGAAAAATAATTTCAGACCCAGTTGCTATCCAGCATAGACTCATGGCCTGACTGATCTGATACCTTCCTCAGCTGAGACTCCTCCTCTTCCTTCCCTCCCACTTACTTGTGTCCAGGCGCTCCTTTGCATTGCTGCGAACATTTTGAGGTCACAGACTATCTTCTCAGGAGTAGGGAGGGAAGAGGTGAGAAGTGCAGCAGGCGGGCTTCAAGGGCTGCGTTCCTGTTCTGCTCTCACTGGCTGCGACAGCCCTTGGCTTAACCTCTTGGAACATCATCCTGTGAAACTGAGTGTCTGCAGCGCCTCTGGGCCCACCCTGCAGTCCTCTGTACCTCACACGCTTTCCTTGGTCTCCACAGGGAAATGTACTAGAAAAGCTGAAAATTTGCTCCATGCTCAGATTTGTCCAGTTTGCTCATGTCATAGGGACCAGAAGGATGGACCCTACCTTGGTGGTGACCAACATGCATTTTGGGACAATCCCCGTGAGGCTGTTTCAGCCCAAGGCAATGTCCTCCAACCTCCGCCGAGGCATCATCTTCTACCATGGAGGGGGTGCGATGTTTGGAGACCTGGGTAAGTCCCTTCCGTGTGGGGTGGGAGAGGAAGGTCCTCATGATACACATTTCCATGAGGCCCTCTTGGGAGGGAGTCAAAGCAAGCAGAAGTTGGAGCTTTTAGGAAAGATGAATTGAGGGCTTTGGGTGCACATTAGTCCACGGGGTTGTAGCCTCCATGGCAATACTTTTCTTCATAATGCTGCTCTAAGTCCAGGTTGGAGCAGTGACATCCCCTGGGGCTGTCTCAGCACTGAGTATGACTCCTCCCTTTCCTTCCCACTCATGAGAACTGGCCGTTCCTTTTTGCCTTGTGGTGATCCCACATCAGAGCGCTTCCCTTGGCCGGGAAGCTTGACTGGCGTTCTGTGGTGAGAATCCATCCATTCTCACTCAACCCCTTCGTCTTTTCTGCCCCAAAGCCGCTTCCTTCCTCCATCCTCATCCTCTCTCCCTGCTTGATGGGGGTCTTCAAAACACCTCCGAGCTCACCCCTGTGTCCTTCAGCCTGTCCTGTGCCCCTGGAGGCCTTCCTCCCTCTGGTCACCCGTATCTCCTCCCAGGCTTGCTTGGCTGCAGTCGGCAAACTTCTCTGTGCTGCAGGCCCAGGGGGTTGATTACTTGGTCTTCTATACCTGGTGCTTGCTCTGACTCAAAAATATCTTCTCAGTCTACTTAGCATGGCTGAGCGCCTTTGTTTGCCTCCTCATTTTCTTTTTTCTAGTGACTCTTCCAAAACTGACATCCCCCCACATTTTTACCCAAAGACTTCCTCTTGCCCTCAGGCCAGACCTGGACCCCCTGCCTCAGTCCCCAACATCATCCTTGTTAAATGTTCATGGTGCTTGTCACGATTGGATCATATTCCTTTTATGTTTACTGTCTGCTCCCCAAACCCTGAAAAGAGCAACCCCAAAGAGCTGGAGCGATGGCTCAGTGGTTAAGAGCACTGGCTGCTCTAGTAAAGGACCTGGGTTCGGTTCCCAACATCCACTTGGCTGCTAACCACCATCTGTAACTCTGTAACTTCAGTTCCAGGGAATCTGATGCTGTTTCCTGACCTCTGTGGGCACTGCATGACACAAGAACACTTACATACATGAAGGCAATACATTCATACATATGAAATAAAAATGATAAAATATTTTTAAAAACCAAAGATAACTCCAAGAGGGCAGGGAGTTATTGCTTGTTCTTGCAAGCCCGGTGTCTAATCCATTGTTTTTATGTTCTGAATGAATGCGTGCATGAATCAATAGAAGGACGGCTAGCTGAGTAATTGTATGATAAGAGGGGCTTTCGAATGGACAGGTGAATGGAAGGACGGGTGTAGGAATACAGGAACACACACAGGGTGCGTGCAAGGAGTTTCTCAGATGCAAGGCTACCTCCTGTCTTGTACAGCATCGCTGGGATGAAGAGTTCTCACTGCCTTCTGATAGAAGAAACATTCATGGCTGTTGTGTAGCTGAAGGTGTCACGAAAATACCTTCTTTCATTCGTAAATTAACTATAAATATAGCCTGCCTGTGAAACCTCCCCTTATCCATAGCCCTCTTCACTGCCAAAGCCCCTGGGAGCCCCTGTCCCCCAAACTGCCAGCCTCTACCTCAACATAATGTCATTTCCAAAGATAAACAAGGACGACTCAACAGGTTTTCCCCTGAGCCTTTCTTGAGCCTTTTCTCTCCAGGGTCAGGAAAAGGAAAAGACCCAGTCACTATATCCCTGGACCTGTCAGTCATTGGAGGAGGCTGGACCATGCAGGAGAATGCAAAGTAGGAGGTGGTTTCAGATTTGAATAGCACAGCTATCATAGAGAGGAGGCAGAGTCATCACATTCCAGAGCTTCTCAGGTCTGCAGAGCTGAGGAAGAGCCTTGTGAGCCAGGCTGGGGACCTGGGTGAGGTGCCTGAGGCTTGATGTTCCAACTCTAAAACAAAGGATTCCAGAAACTCAGTGATAAAGACTATTGACGCTGTATACTAACTCAATATTTTTAAGTGGCCTGACTGCAACAACAACAACAACAAAGAGGAAAACTGTAGCTTAAATTCATGTGAGGGCGGGGACTGGGTTACTTGCGCAGATAGGAAGTAGCTTATCTGAAATTCGATATTTCCTCATTGTGGCTAATTTGGCACTAATTCTGATTTTGTGAGCTACTGTATCCAATGTACTTATCTGGATGACTGTTGGTACCTTGCTTTAGGGCCAATGGAGAAGCCTCATCCACCTCACTAGAGTCTAAAGCCCCGCGCTCCCAACACTCGGCTGGCAGGTGGCAAGTTTGACCCTCTGAAACAAGAGGTCAGTAAATGCTTGAGGGAATGAAGGTTGCCAGGTGACGGAACATTTCCAGGGCAGGGCTAGCAGTGGTTTCCCCTTGGACTTGAAGTCCCTTGGGACCTTTAAGGGACCCACTCTAGTGAGCTCCCCACCCCCATCACATTTAATGCCATGGAGGATTTGGTCATTAAATTAAATTAAATCTTGATCTTCAGGAGTTTGAGGGCCGGTGTCTGCTAGACAGAGCTAGCAAGACTAGGAGCAGAGACAGGCGCTCAGGCCTGTGTGGCTGCTGTCCCTGGTGCTGGACTGCGAAGTTCTGGGCTCAAGTCATAGCTGCTTAACTCTGGGTTTTCTCTTGCAGGTAGTTACAGTGGCCTGTGCAGTTTCCTGGCCCGGGAAACAGATTCTGTGGTGTTGTTAATAGGGTGAGTGACCTGAGACAGTTGTCAATTTATCGGTGAGCGGGTTTATTTGGGCCATGGGTTTGGGTAACTGTGGATCCTGAATTCAGAGATTCTCTTGCACGTGTTTTCCTGATATGGCCATACCACCTTCAAAAGAGAAGTCTGGACATAAGTCGATGCCTTCCATGCTGATGGACCACGTCAGTGAATGCGAGCTTGCAGAGCACTGTGCTCCTATGGCACGTTTGGGAGCCATACAGTAAATAACTTGGAAGGGCACAGCACGGTGTGAAGGAACCTAGGTGGTGCAAAGTCGTGTGGCCCCTTTTCAAAAACGTAACTGAAGGCTAAGTCCTTCTTTGTGAGGTTAAAATTAAGTATAATTAAAAGAGCGTGTTCTAGGGATATACACAGATGCAACGAAACATTGGAAACAGAAATGAACGGAGATGATGGGTATTGAACTTCAGCTGGCTCTTCTTTGGATGGGGTGGTATTGACATGGCGAGGGTGGTGGGATCATCGTGATTGGCTGATAGGCAAGGTCGAGGTCATGGTTGTTGGGCGATGCTTCAGAAGGTGTCCATTGTACCATGAAAATACCTCTGCACCCACCAACTACCAACTTTTCTGAACCAATGTAGAACATGACAAGATCTAACTCTGGCCTTTCTGAAGTGAAGGTGTCCTTGAGAGGATAGAAGCAGAGGGTGCTGCTCACTACGACCAGTTTCCTGATCCAGGAGGACCAAATGCATAGCACAGTTTAAAGAAATCCATGGAAGAAACTGAAGGCTGCTCCTCACATGTTGGCATCTCCCAAGCTGGGGAGATCCTAAAGCCATGACTGGAACAAGTTAGTCAGCGTCTCTGGTCCTTTCTGACGGCATGAGGAGGACAGCATCTTTCCAGTCTCCAGATATTTCCTTATATCCAGGCCACAGTGCTTGAAATTCCAGTATGAGAACTCACCTCTCTGAAGACCTTGGGGACAGTGAACATCCCTTGAGTGGTAGCACAGAAATATGTGTGAGCACTTGCTCGGCTCTCCAGAAGGGAAGTCCTCCTGTAACCTTCCAAGTACTTACAGAGCTCTGACTCATGGACCAGCGCAACTGTGGTAGAGTTGCTCAGTCAGAGAAGGAGCGTTAGGCTGCCAAAGGGCTGCTGTGGGTCTAGGTGTCGAACAAGCAGACATCCATCCATCCTTCTTGCCCTTCCTGTCACCATCCCTCTTAATCTCTCCCCTGCCTGGCTTTGTGCTCGCCTTTTACTCTCTCCCTGGCAGCAAGCAACTTCCCTGGCCTTGACATCAGCTGGTATTACAGTTCCCAGGCTAGAGTGTCGAAGCCCCCTGGCCCTTAGGGCTGCGGTTGCTGCTTTCATTGTCTGTGCTGTGGCGTCTGCTCCCACGTTCTCGTCTGTTGTCCGTTGTTGTCACCATGTCCCTGCTTCTTTGATTCTCTTCTCTGCTGCCATTCTTGAGGTTTCACCGCTGCTGTCAAGGTTACTTTGCAGCTCCTGTGCTGCCAAGGCTTCCGGCTGCCTGAGTCCCTGAGCCATTTAATGCCACCATCCAGGCGTTCAGTGGTCCCTGAGCCCCTGTTACCCCTTATGTGTCCACAGGCCGCTTTCGTGGCTCTGCCTCGGTGGTGATTCTGTCCTGTGGTTAGCTGCCACTGATTCCTCTTTCCTGAAACCAGATCAACCTGCTCTCCTAGAAGCAGGCAAGAAGGGGCTGAAGAGATGGCTCAGCAGTTAAGAACACTGACCGTTACCAAAGAATACCCAGGTTCGACTCCCAGCACTCACATGATGGCTAACAACCATCTGTAACTCCAGTTCTCGGGGATCTGATACTCTCTTCTGTCCTCTGTGGGCACTGCACAAAATGGATGCACTGACATACATGCAGACTTAACATCCATACACATAGAATAAATAAATAAATAAATAAGCAAGCAAGAAAAGACCACTGAGGGGAAAGTAACTCCAAAAGGAGAATGGACAACTCAGAAAGACGTCTCCCAGCTGTCCTCAAAAGTGAGCTGAGCAGCCTGCATGTAGAGTCAGAAAAGTGTATATTCCGGTTTCAGCCGACCTTATGGGAACCATTTCGGTGTCCTTTTAGTACCTTCCAGACCACTGGGGCCACCCCACCTCTGGCCTTGCTGGAAAACAGGCAGGGAAAGCCTGGTGCAAGGTGTTCTGAATAGCGATGGCTGGGCTGCAACTTCAAGAGCTAGAGTTGTTTTAGCAGCAAGTGACTACAATCATTGTTGGCTTCGTTAGGGAGTGTGTAGTATTCGAAGTGACCAGTGCTGGTATTAGAGTGTTCCCACTGCCTGTTTGAGCCACATTTGTCTTCTTAATGCAATCATTGTGCCATAGAAGACTCCAAGTGCCCTCAACTAGGGAATCAAATGACCTCATCCCCCAATACTTTAGCTTAAACACAGGAAAATTAACATCAGAATGTATACTTACAATATACTTATTACAGGCTGGAGCAATGGCTCAGTGGTTAAGAACACTTGCTGTTCTTCCAGAGGAACTGGGTTCAATATCCCAGCACCCACATGATGGCTAACAAGCACCCATAATTCCAGTTCCAGGGGATCTGACACCCTCTTCTGGCCACTGTGGACATTGCACACATGTGGTGCACTTACACACATGCAGACAAACACTCATACACATAGGATAAAAATAATAAAAAAATTTACTACTAATATTAATATCAATTTGTGTGTTGAACAGTGGTTTTAATAGTTTCCCTCATGTGGCCCAGTACCTGAAGAAGAGGTGAGACCCACCCAGTCTGTCTGAGTGGGTTTACAGTAGTTTACCAGTAGTTTCAACAGCCTTTTCTGGTCTTTGAT
The DNA here is from genome assembly GCA_035773235.1 of Eospalax fontanierii. NCBI lineage: Eukaryota > Metazoa > Chordata > Mammalia > Rodentia > Spalacidae > Eospalax > Eospalax fontanierii. Next base: position 9,012,757 of record CM069553.1, read on the forward strand.
GATTGTTCTGTTTCCAAAGACGATAGCTTTGTACTTACCCAGTTCCGTGTGGGGTTTGATCATCTGTGGGAAACATGGTGTGAATTCGAATGGAGGATCCTGGCCTCTCTGACTCTTGGCAGATTCTTCAAGTCCACATAGAAAAAATGAGGATAGTGATTTTTATTTCAGAGTCATTCTAAGGATTTAATAATGTTCTTTCTCCTGTGGGAATAGAAGATGCTAGTCAAATGGCCTCCAGTGACCCGTGTGTAAATAGATGAGCTATGCTGCCCTTTTCCTCCATAGGTACCGCAAGCTTCCTGACCACCATCACCCTTCGCTTTCCAAGGACTGCCTGAATGCCTCCATTTACTTCCTGAAAGACCTGCACATGTATGGGGTGGACCCCACCCGAGTAGTGGCCTGTGCAGAGAGTGTTGGAGGTGGGGTTGCAGTTATTGTCATTCAGACCTTGCTCGGTAGACCTGATCTCCCTCAGATCTGTGCTCAGATCCTGATTACTCCAGGCATGCAGGTTATCAATTTCTATTTACCATCACATCAGCAAAACCAAAATGTTCCATTCCTCACCAGAGACTTAATGATGCTAGGTGTGTGTAAATACCTTGCCATTGACTGCTCCTGGAAAGACGCCATCTTGAAAGGAACTTGTATACCCCCAGACACCTGGAAGAAGTACAGGAAGTGGCTCAGTTCTGACAACATCCCCAAAAGGTTCTGGAGCCCAGACCTACAACCTGAGTTTCCTGGACCTTTCAATGAGACTGCTTATCTAGAAACCAAGCAAGTGATGGATGCAGAAATTTCACCCCTCCTAGCAGATGACAAGATCGTAGCTCAGCTACCCCAGGCATTCCTGGTGACCTGTGAGTATGACATCCTCCGTGATGATGCCTTGCTCTACAAGAAACGCTTGGAAGACCAGGGGGTCCCCGTGAGCTGGTACCACGTGGAGGACGGCTTTCATGGATGCTTACTATTATTTGATAAGAAGCCTTTCTCTTTCCCTTGCTCCTTGAAAATTATAAATGCTGTAGTCAGCTACATAAAGAGCATCTGATGTTATTTAATGCTAAGAATTCTCTGTTTAGTTTTTGTCTGCATGACCTGTCTGTTGGTGACTGTGGGGTACTGAAGTCACCCACTATGACTGTGTTGGAGTCAACATTTGATTTTTGACCTAAAACTATTTCTTTTATGAAATCGGGTGCCCTTGTGTTTGGTGCATATATGTTTAAGATGGTGATGTCCTCGGTGTATTTTTCCTTTAATGAGTATGAAGTGGCCTTCCTTGTCTCTCCTGACTAGATTTAGTTTGAAGTCCATTTTGTCAGAGATCAGAGTATCTACACCTGCTTGTTAGCTAGTTCTGTTTGCTTGGAATAACTTTTTCCATCCTCTTATCCTCACACTGATGGTGTGGTGTGATGGGACCCCTGTATCTCACCCTCTCTCCCTAAGGCTCAGGGATCATTGTAGAAGAGGGGGCAGAAAGATTCTAAGAGCCAGAAGTGGTAGATGAGTATGAGAAAACTGTGTGGTCTGAACACCATAGAGTAGATGCACATATGAATCCACAGTTCTATGACAGCACGCACAAGACATTTGCAAACCCAAGTGTATCATTCACTTTTCTGTTGCTGTAATAGAAACACCGACCAAGGGAACTTATGTAAGAGTTTACTTAGCTCACAGTTCTAGAGGGACAAGAGTCCATTGTGGCGGGAAGGTATGGTGGCAGAGGTGGCTAGAGTAGACCCAGAAACTAAGCAGTCACATCTTCAAGCAGGCGCAGGAAGCATAACAGGAGACCCAGCAAGGCTTAAGAACTCTCTAAAGGCGCCTCTGGTCCTGGGCTTCCTCAAACATGGCTAAACCTTCCAAGACCTCCCAAAACAGCATCATCAACTGGGGACAAAATGTCCCATGGGGGACATTCTGATTCAAACCACCGCACCAAGCCAGACAGGGGCCTAGCATGCATGGGGGGAGGCGGAGAGGGATTCTCCAGCCCTAGCTGGGGTTCTATTGGCATTTGGTGAGAGAGAGAAAGAGAGAGAGAGAGAGAGAGAGAGAGAGAGAGAGAGAGTTTTTCTTACTGGAGTGAAGCCTGGTAGGTTGACCAGACTTCAAGGGAGAGACCATACACAAGAGTGTTGGAAAACACAGATTAGACTCCGTAAGCATTTTAAAAACGGAAAGTTGGGAGTGTGTGAAGTAAGATGGGGTGAACAACGTCTGAATATGACTGAAACACATCGTATGAAATTTTCAAAATAATGAAGAAAGGACATCTGACAGTAACCTTGGGTTGTTAATGGAGTGAGTGAAGAATGGCCTGTTCTAGGGCTTTTGCTGGATTTTGCTTTATTGCAGAGGGAGATGTTGAAGCCATGGGTGCCTAGGAGAGAAGGAGGAGATGGAAGCAAAGAACGCCTGTCTTCATATGCAAGAAAAGCAGATCTGTGCTTCCTTTCAGTACCAATGATAGCTGGTGTTGAAACTAGCAAGCTCTACTACTACTACCATTCAGTTAAAATAAATGTTAACGTGAGAAAAACAGTCTTCCCAGTCCTCAGGGAGTTTTCACAAGGAGGTTGTGTAGAATAGATGCTATCCTCTGATCACACTCTCTTTGGTGCATCCACACCCAGGATGACCTGGAGAAAGGGTCCTTTATGTTGTTGCTCCTGAGGCCAAGGTGATGGTGTCACTCCCTTTCCCTGATCTCTCCTGAGAAATGCATTTTCAGTGACTCTCTCCACGCTTAGGCTGAACTATGGGATGACTTCAGTGTGAGTTTTCAAGAAACAGAGTTGGGGAAGAAGCAATGGAGGAGGAGTGAAAGGAATCGTGAGCTCTGGGGTGTCGTGAGATTTCCCTGGGATCACCTTTCCAATTGGAATTCCTAACATGGACCCCTGCCTACCAAGAAGCAGATTCTCAGAGCCACAGATATAGTATGATATGATAGATATAGTATGAGTGGTCTTGTCTTCAAGATGTTCCTTAGGTTTTGGAGACTGGGACACATTTTATTCTCAGAATTATTTCTGGAGTTAAAAATAATTGGTCTTGATGGGGTAGGCTTCTATCCACCCTGAGGGATAGGACCCTACCTACCAGGCATAGGTGTTAACAAACACCAGAGGACTGTTACACATTCAGTAAGACTCATCTGTCAGCACTGTCGCATCTGTTCCAGCTTGTGTTCTAGATATCCGTATGTTACAGGTAGTTGTAGAGGCCATGGGTGTGAGACTGTTCCCCTCCCCCGCTTTTAGGTGAGAATGCCTAATGTTGCACCTTGTTCTTAGGCCATGTGTAAGGGACTGGGGCGATAACTCCTCTGCCGCCCCCCCCCCCCCCCGCCACTGGTGACTACACAAGTTCATGTAGAAAGGGGTTCTGGGGTTATTGATTAAAGCAGAGAATTAAACTTCAATTTTGGAAAGAAAATGATCATTTTTGCCTGTTATGTCAAGAGTTATCCTGGGTACCTTGATGATTATATGCATTCCCTTGAGTGGGCTTTACTATGCAACCCTGGATAGCTTCCGTTTTTATGGGAAGCCGTCATTAGAAGGCAAGTCCTCCCTCAGATGGTGGGACATCATTCCTTACAGTAACCTCCTTTGCAGAGTAGGCAAAGCCTGCTTTTTAATACCCCACTGATGGCAATCCTTTCTGGTGCCTTGGTTTCTCTTGCTGCAGCCCGCATTGCCCTTAGAATCCTTTCCCACCCAGGGTTCCCCTGAGGTAACAGGTACTCGATTGCCTGGGGAAATGCATTATCTCCAAGACTAAGGCTGTCTGTAATCATTTTCCCTGTTCCCTTTGGACTGTTATCTTTCCTGATAAGAACCCTAAAAGCCAAATCTCTAAAGGCTGATTTCTGGAGCCCAGTTCACCTATTTCCACATCTTCCTTCAAATGCCTGGAACCACTTGACTGATGAAATAAGTTATTTAGTAATCTCTGACGTTAAGTTAAAGGAAAACCTTTCATTAGAGTAAATTTGATCAAATACGTGCCATCTTTAAGTTTTCTCTTTCGGAAGTCTTTTTGTGACTCCCTCAGAACATTGAAAATGTTCTTAAACTTTCTGATTTTGTCTTCATTTTCTTCTATTTCCAAATTGGCACCATCCTTTACCTTTAGAATAAAATCCAATTTTACCACAAGACTTTCCTCTCGTGTAAAAACATCTGCTTTGCTCTTTAACCTTCTTTACTAAAAATGTGCTTTATATTTGTAACTATTCTTTTTTCTTACTTGATGGTTTCTCTTGACTTTATATGTTTTTAGCAGACAGTTCTTTCTTAATAAAATAGTTATGTTCCAATGAAAACACAGGAAGCTATGTCTGAATCATAGGCAAAACATACTAAATGTTCTCAAGATATTTCTATGTTTTTCTTTGACCAAAAGCAGGCTAAAGTTTGGGATCTCGGCCTTTATTTTGTGTTTATCCATTGGGTTTGGATTGCTTCTTTACTTCTGTACGTAAGCACATTGAGGCACAGAGATAAGACATTGTTTTGAGCCTCTAAGCAGGTAGATTTGGAAGCAACAATGTGATTTTGAAGTGATCGTTTTTTTCTGTAGACTCAACTTGGCCAAGATAAGGACCTTGAAAATGTATTTCTCTAAAAGGAGAGAGGACAAGCTGTATCTCAATACTTTAGTGCCATAAATACAAGTTAAATCACCACAAAATGCTCGTTTTCTCTGTTCTTCTCTCCCTCTTTCTCTCTGTCTCTCTCACTCACACACATACATAGAATCTTAAATCTGATATTCCAAGAACAGAGTTTTAGCATAAGTTAAATAAATATGAAAATGAAGTGGACACAGATTTTGCTAATTAGTTACTAAGGAATTCTGGGGGCTGATTGAATTGTACCACATACTGTTTGAGATCCCTAATTGTTAAAACAATTACATGAAAGCAATTATCATGAGTACACATGATATAACCACATTAAATCAGAGTGAAACGAATGTGAATGCTGACATATCTATGTCTGAGATATAGCAAAGGCCCAAAGTGAGGGCAAAAAGATCAATAATAAAGCTCTTTATTATAGACTTACATGGAAGAGCTAGAGTGGAGGAGGGCCATTTGAGGTAATATTAATTTTTTAAAGGCCTCAACTAACATGTTGAGAAATAGCGCAGGATGTTCTTCCAGTTCTTGAATAACCCCTCTGATCTTATCACAATTAGCAGGTTTCTTTTTTGTTTTCCTTTTTGCCTATTTTTGAGACAGGTTCTCCCTGTAGCCCCAACTGGCCTGGAGCTCGCTGTTTTGACCAGGCTGGCCTTTATCTCACAGAAATCCACCTGCTTCTGCCTCCCAGTGCCGGGATTAAAGAACATTATACCTGGAAATAAACAGGTTTCTTTTTTTTTAATTGATTTTGAGTGCATTTCATATAATATTTTTGATTGTATTTAGATCCCTTCTCCTATCTGCACCCTGTTAGTACCCCTGTCCAAATTCATGTACTCTATATTACTTACTTTATCTAATCCATTAAGGCTTATACAGTGAAATTTGTGTCCTAGAATCTCTTCAGTGTAGCCTGGTTGACCTACCGAAAGTCACATCTTTAAATGAGACTGACTTAAGCCCTTTTCCCAGCAGCCATAAATTGCCACTAGTCCCTCAGATAAGGTTGAGGTTTCTTAGTCACTTCCTCACATCTATGCTGGGATTTTGTCTGACCTGAGCATCCATGGGACTTGTTCATGCAGTACTTATTGCTGTGAGTTCATATAAGGAACTGACCAGCTGTCTGGAAAACTGTTTCCTTGTGACCATCCACTACCCCTGGCTCGTATCGTCCTTCCGCCTCCTCTTCCAAACTGATTCCTGAGCCTTGGGAGGCAGAGGTTTGATATAGGCATCCTATTCAGAGAGAAGCAGTCTGTGGCCTCTCATTCTCTGTACGTTGGTCAATCGTGGTTCTCTGTGTTAATCGCCATCTGCTGGATGAGGAAGCTTCTCTGTTGAGAGTAGAGAGATGCATTAATCTATGGGTGTAACAACAAGTCATCAAGAGTTGGTTTATTCTCTATTAGCAGAGTAGTAGTATTAGATACAATGCAGTGATAGGGAGGGAAGGAGAGGGCAGGGCAGAGGAGAGAGGATGGGGAGGCTTTTAGCAAAAGCCTTATGGGAACCTACCCCTATAGAAGCTTCTTAAAAGTACTACATTATAAAAAGAGATTAAGGAACTGGAGAGATGAATCAGCCGTTTAAGGCACAAGCTGCTCTTGCAGAGGACCTGGGTTCAGTTGCCAGCACCTGTATGGCCCCTAAAGATTGTCTATAACTCCAGTTCCAGGGGATCCGACACCCTTTTCTGACCTCCGAAGCATTGCCTTACGCGGGTGCACTTACACACAGGCAGACGATACACACATACACATAAAGATTAAAATAACAACTCAAATATTTTTTAAAAAGAAGATTAGGTGCACAAGAGTGGTGTGCCTGACTTTTGGGTGTCCGGCACCTCTGTCTGTCTTTCAGCAGGCAGACATGAGCACACCACACAAGGATGTTACCGTCACGTCAGATGCACCTGACACCCTGCTACTGGAGAAGCACGCTGATTATATCTGCTCTTATGGTTCAAAGAAAGATGATTATGAATACTGCATGTCTGAGTGTTTGCAAATAAGTGGCGTCTACTGGAGCCTGACAGTGTTGGACCTCATGGAACAGCTGCTTCATGAAATGAGAAGAAATCCTGGTCTTCACATGTGTGGCATGAACGTGTGTGTGAGCGTGTGTGTGTGTGGGGGGGGTAAGTGGAGGCATCAGCCACAATCCTCGCTTTCTGTACAGGCTCAGTGCTGTCCAGAGTCTTACTCTGTCTGGTAGCATCAATGCGATTGATGTCAGTCAAGTTGTGGAGTATGTTCAGAGCTTACAGAAAGAACATGGTTTATTTGCTGGAGACATTTGGGGTCCCACTAGGCACCTGGTCTAGCTGGAGTAAATGGTCTGCCGGAAGGGTAACGCTCGTGTGCCTGCACTGAGCAGTGGCTGGATTTCGTCATCCAAAGTCAAGTCTTTGTCAACTTGGTTTTCTCATATGCTCATTATGTAAGGCTTTATGTGACGCCCCCTCAGACTTCGTCTCCACCCCATTCTCCTGTTTCATGCCATTGACAGGCTACGTGCTCATTCAGTTCCCACATTCATAGAGCAGCCTGTTCATAGTGCCCACTAGACAAAGCTGGAGGTGTGAGAATAGTGCCACCTTGTGGACCATGTGACTTTCTGCTAGAAACAGATCATCTGGCAATTCATGCTTAGCCTCCCCTCTCTCCTCTCCCATCTCTCATCTCTCTATTTTAGTAATACTAAATTCTACTGACCACGAGCATGGCAGACACTTCCATTTTTTGTTATCTTCAGTTTCTTTCTTCAGTGTCTTAAAATTGTGGTACTTCACGTCTTAGCCCCTATGTATTCGAAGATATTCTAGGACTTTTAAGGCTTTCATGAATGGGAGTTTCCCCTGATTACTTTCACAGTATGTTTGCTGTTCATGTGGAGGAAGACTACTGATTTAGGGTGCCAATTTTGTACCTTGCTACTTTGTTGAATGTGTTCTTAAAATCTGATTCTACACATGAAAGACCCCAAAGCCAAAAGAATCTTACTATCTCCAAATAGTGATATTTTGACTTCTTCCTTTCCAATCTGTCACGTTTATCTCCATCATTTATCTTACTTCTCTAGCTAAGACTTCCCTGACCAGATCCTCTCTCCTCTCTCCTCTCTTTCTCTCCTGCAATTCTGTTAGCTAGACAGCCACCGACGTGGTCTCAGTGGGCGCCTCTTTGCGTCTGTCAGAGGGAAAGCGTTGGTGCAGATTTTGTGGCATGAGCGGCTGTCTGGTCTAGATTCTGCTATTATGACTCTCCAAAGGAGAACATTTCACCCTCATTAGGGCTCTCTACCTAGGGACAGGATTGAGGCTTAACATTCATACAGATTCAATCTGTGCTTTCTATGTGACCCACAACCATGAAGCCACTTGGAAAGAGAAGGACCCCCTCACTGCCCTTAATACCCTCATTAAAGCATGCCCCCGAGATCCTGGTCCTACTTGAGGCTGTCTGGATTTCAACTCACGTGGCCATTATACATTGCAAGACCCACCAAAAGGATCACTTCTGGTATTTCTCAGGGTAACTACTGAGGCAATCAATGGGTTAAACAGGCAGCTTGGGGCCTGGGGAGATGGCTCAGTGATCAAGTCCTGGTTGCTCTCGCAGAGGATCTGGATTCTATTCCCAGCACTCCGGGTACTGCATGACATGGTACACTTACATACATGCAGGCAGTATGCTCAGACACATAAAATAAAATAGAAATAATAAATAAACCATTTAAAACAAAGGCTGGAGAGATGGCTCAGTGGTTAAGAGCACTGACTTCTCCCAAAGGGTCTGAGATGTTGTTCTGTAGAAACAGGAGACAAATGCAACCTTCCTTAATGAAGCCTGTGGCTTCTGGGTCAATACTTTTTCAGCTAAGTACCCATTGTTTTAGTTTACTGTGTTTGTTGAAAAGTTCTTATTATTAAAACTTGCCTGCTCAAATTATTGTGTGGTTTCTTCTCCCTGTTTGAACATAATGGATATAATAGTAATATTAATACTGCCAATGGTACCTGGGGGTGGGTCTGATTGTACTCTTAGATCTTAGAAGGCTGAGTCTTTGCTAGCTAGAAGTTAGATACTGGTAACACATAACAGATGGCGACATCACAATACATTAATCACTGTGGTTGATTTGGATAAAGCATTAATAAAACCACACATTGTGGGAGGTTAAGTGTGTTTCTGCAGGTGGTGCTTGTGGTTTGTCAATGAAGAAAAGAACTACACTGATGGATTGATTTCTAGGTTCACTTATATACTTTCAAGAGAAAAAGAAAAATGTAGGAATTTGCCTCTCTACTCAAGTGACAGCTGAGAATCTGAAAAGTTCCATAGAACCCCTGAAAGTAGCCCTGAAGTCTTGCAGCCATAGTTAGAGTGTTGGTGGAACTTAAATAGAGAATTTCACTCTGTATCTTGGTGAGTTACTGTAGCAGGTTTGTCTACAGTCTAAGTTTGGATCCTAAAGTGTAAAGATAGGGTTCTATGTTTGCATTTAGAAGAAACTGAAAGCCATGAGCCTAACACCAGTCAGTTGAAGACTCCGTCACTGACAGAAGCATCTTATCTTCCTGTGTCTGAGGGCACAAGTCTTCCCTTTGCCAGGGATCCCATTGAAATCTTATCTTGGCCTGTGTGCCGTAAGTCCATTCCTATTCTTTGAAGGATCCATAGTTACCTCTTATGACCTGGAAACCCATAAGCCTGATCCACTAAGAAGAAGAAAAAATATCTTTACACATCAAAAGAATGACAAGACGTTGGTAATTAATGAAAACATGAGACATACATGATGAGTATATTGCTCTGTTCTCTGTCTTAACCATTTTGAAGTGTACAGTTCAGTGGTACAATATGTGTTCAAGAATGGGTCAGAAGCCAGGTGTGGTGGAGCCTATCTTTAATCCCAGAACTTGGGAAGCAGAGGCAAGCAGAGTGCTGTGAGATAGAGGCCAGGCTGGTCGACATAATGAGCTCTAGGCCTGCTGTTTCTATATAGTGAGACTCTGTCTAAAAAGAAAATAAAGGTTTTAAATATGCCAACAAAGAAGGGTAAAATAAAATGATGGGCAAAACACAATTAATCTATATGGGTGCACCTTGTGGAGAGCCCACATCCACTGTGCTGACTCATCCATGTTGAAAGTGGCTCCCATTAACTTCATTGGTTTGTAGATAAAAACATGGAGTCAGTGTGGCCTGTTTTATCAAGTTGAGACGCTGTGCCTTCTGCAGCATCATTTGCAGAAAGGAGTCAAGACTTTAGAAAATAGGACTGATGGATTAAATTTATCTTGTGTCATCTGCACACTCGACATCTCAAGCATCCCTTTTCACGAGGATGAGAAGAATCACTATGGTTTTGAGAAATACGTGAGCCAGGGTTCTGCCTGAATTTCTCCACACTTTTCCGCTAGGACAACTGTGACTATAGGGATTTAGCTACATCTCCGTAGGTTTCCTGATTTCAATTGGGCTGATGAAATCTCAAAGTAGCAGATCCTAGAGTACACAGCAAGAAGGGAGGCAGATCTACAGCAGAAGTCATCAAGCATGTTCCCTCAGTGAGAATACCTTCGCCCACAGGAATGTGGTCATTGCTTATTTGTTGAGGAGTCACAGGAATGGATAAATGGCTTCCTATGGAACTGCTTCATCTGTGGAACAGGAAAAGCTCTAGGTCTGGTAGCCAAACACCTTATTTGACTCACCAAAATAAGTTCCATTACTTCTGACCCAATTCCAAAGCTCAGGTCAGTTCATAGCTCTGGGGCATCTAGTTTAAAGTATTGGCCAGGTCCCTTGGAGGGAGGACCTTGCATTTTGTTTCAAGTATATAATGTAATTTTCCATGCAATCTTTGATTTATCATTTATTTCTTTGCCTTTCTTTATTATTTGTACAGACAGATATGTGCCATAACTTATATACAGAGGTCAGAAGACAACTTATAGGAGTTGGTTGTCTCCTTCTACTATGTGGGTCCTGTGGATCGAACTCAGGTCATCAGACTTGGCAGCAAGTATCATTACCTACTAAGCCACCTCACTGGAACTCCACACAAACTTTAACAAGCCATTTCCCAAATTGGGTATACAGAGAGGAAAAGGAAATACTCAAAAATTTCAGAAATTAGTAGAAGCAGATTCTGAATTAACACTAGACTTGTGCACCTAACCGTTTCATTGTGGTTCTGAAGTTAAAGTGAGAGCTTCCTTTGGTCAGGTGACAATTAATATCTTTCTTCAAATGGACCCAAGTATAAGACTTGAAATAAGCACTTATCATACCAGATTTAATTCCCCCACCTAGAATGTTCACAAGTCAGATGCGGCCTGGGGATGACTGCAGATGACCCTGAAGTTACTCATGCGGTGACTGTAATTGCAGCTGATCCCCAGCTGTGGTGTCTTTAATGGGACAGGTAAACACTGCATTTATTTGGCCATCAGGCAGGTGTCTGATATTGTTTCTCATATCAGTAAGGAAGGGCTCCACGTGGGAGGGCTAATAGCATACCTTTGAAGTCTTGTCTCAGGTTTATATCTGTTCTTCTTTGCTCCCTAGAACAGCATGCTCATACCATGATCACAACAGCCCTCCAAGCCTCGTGCTAATTCACCATATTGATGGTCTGGTGCTAGTGGATCATATGGTCAGAAAGTTGTAGGCACTTGAGGTGCCGTAGTAGTCGGACTCTGAAGAGGAGACAGAAAGCAAAAGAGATTCATGAATCTGATGGGAGCCACACCATTCTGCATCTAGACCTTGCAGTGGAGTATGTGATCAAAGCTAAGTTAAAAACAAGTCTGGGTGCTAGATCCACCCCAGGGAAGTGCTCTGCTGTCTCTCTGGATGAATGGTAACAAAGAAAGCTACTGGCCCTGAATAGGATATCTACTGGGTAGTATGAAAGGCAGACATTGAAGAAGCCATTCATTACAGGGCCTACAAACTGAAGAAACTGCATGCACACGGAGCCAGGAGCCTGGCAGCAGGATCACGCCAGAGTCAGGAAAAGAACTCTGTGCTATCCAATATCCTGCTTATTCCTTCCATTGAGAAACCCTAGGAATGTTCCAGATGAGAAAGAAAAACAATGTCAAGGGCATGTCAAGAACCTTGAAAAATAGGACTGGAGAGATGGCTCAGGGGTTAAGAGCACATGTTGCTCTTGCAGAGGACTATAGTTCAGCTCCCAGCTCCCATGTAGTGTGACTCACAGCTACCTGTAACTCCAGCTCTAGAGGATACAGTGTCCTCTTCTGAACTGGTGGGCACCTGCATTCACAGGCACACACCTCTACATAGACACACATACATGTGCATAATTAAAAATAAAATAAAACAAGAAATAATCTTGGAATAGGTCTGAGATTTTTAGTGTACTTGCAAGCTAACAAGTTGTACTATTCCAGTTTCATGGTTCCTTGCAGAATACACCAGGATCATATTCAAAGGATTGTCTTACAGCCCAGCAGACAGAATGAACTCTGTACTGACATTGATTTCCTTGACTTTCAGGTCCTGATGTAAGAACGTAGAGAAGCGAAAGAGGATGGAGTTTGAAGGATGTTTGCATCACAGCTGAGAAAACCAGTCCTCAGGGAACCGGAATCTTTGCAAACAAGCACACCTGCTTAACCTTTCCCCCTCTGTGTGTCATATTGGGCAGTAAACACACTTGCCTTCTTCTCCAAGAAGAAGCACTATTTGTAGCATCCAATGGTGTTTACCATCCTTGAAAAAACAGTCTGCATCAAAAGCCATTGGTGTCTGTTCCCAAGAAGTACAAAAACACGAGAGAGCCAGGGAGATCCAGGAGCCTGTCACCACGGTTCCACCACCCGGCTGCATTGTCTTGGCTTCTGGCAAACTTTCTCATGAGAGTGCCTTTCGTCAGCCACTGAGGTAAATTCATACTAGAGAAGGGGAAAGGGGAAAACCTTTTAACTGAGCATCTGTAGCATTTACTTAACAACTCTGTCTACAGAGCTACAAGCAGCTTGGAATAACCCTTGAGAGACCTGACTGGTTGCCCAAATGTGGTAAACTAGCAACAGGGTTGCAACAGGAATCTAGGTGGATTTTTTCATTTTTTTTTGGTTGTTTTATTAACACACGTATTATATTAACACACACATAAATCATAGCGTTTAGTAGGTTTTAGGTTTGGTTCTCAGCACCTACATGGTGACTAACAACCATTTGTAGCTCCAGTTCCAGGGTATCCAATGCCTCCATGGGCACTGCACATCATGGGTGCACTCACACAAATGCAGGCATAACATTCATACTCATAAAATATAAATAAACAAATAAACTTAGATTCATGAAAAGGGTCTGTGTACAAAGTGTCTGGGAGGAGTTTAGGCTCCGGTAGGTACAGGAGGGGATCTATACTCCTGCTTAGCGGGAATCTGAGAAAAGTGGGAGTCCTGACGCAGCTAAGAGTAGAGAGGTTGTTCTTTGAGAAGTTATTTCAATTTAATCAAAGGTTTATTTAATAAAAGGTTTATTTAGTAAAGGTTTTAATTGAACCTTTATTTTGTTTCATTTATATTTCTTTTTGAGGTTCTTTCTGCTACAATGCCATAAAACACCACACATAAAGAATTGCATTCCATTTGTCCTTTTTCTGGCAGAATAGTCCTGCAATTTAGGGACCCATTTTGAAGTCTCCTTTCCCGGTACCTCAGCTATGTTTCAGAAAACGCCATTTGTTTATTGGCCTTGATTGAGAAACTGAACATCTCTCACTAATGGAAGAGACAACTCACTATGCTCTCTGCCAGTATGAATGCCTTCTTCCCCATAGTAGCTGCAGTATATCTGAAAGAGAGAGAGAGAGAGAGAGAGAGAGAGAGAGAGAGAGAGAGAGAGAGAGAGAGAGAAAACTGTATAAGGCTTGATATAGTTAGAAACTTTGAGTCGATATTTTAAAAGTCTAAAGTCATGAAATCACCCATCTGAGTTTTATGATACACAGATACACACACACACAGACACACACATACACACGCACACACACACAATTCCCTCTGGAACTCCATTATCTAAATATAGATCTGCAAGATGGTTGCATCCTTGATCCTTGGCCATTAACCAGATAGGGGAGAGAATTCCGCTCCCCCTCTTTCTCTGACCCACTTTGAAGCTTTTTATAGTCGTGCATCCCCATCAGTCTTCAAGTGGGACTGAGGCTCTCTTAATTGCTCAGATTTAGGTTACCAGGCTGCCTAGAGGTAATCATCTAACTTCCCTGTTTCACAATCAAGTTGTAATTTCAGAACTGTGGCTGACTCCTCTCGGGCTTGCTTCCCAAGTCCATCCGTTCCTTCTGTCATCTATTAGCAAAACCCTGTTAACCAATCGAAGGGTTCATCACCACTCAAGGGTCTGGGGAAACCTCTAACTAATGGTTTGGAGTAACTATCAAATTTACCCAGAACACAACGGCTGTCCTGAGGCAGTGAGTCAGGACCCCGCGATAATGTCTCCTTATTGGGTTGGGAGTCCTCGCCAGCTGTGTTGAAAGGCTAGCCTGGACAGGCTCACTGCCATTTGTATTGGGAGTTGAGGAAAAAACAAAAGCTCAGGAAACTTCCAAGGGGAAGTCCCATCTGTGGAAGGTCAATTTGTAACCAAATAGGATGTATTTGCATTTTGGCTCCTATCAAAAATCAGTAAGAAAGAGGTTCATGTGAGCTAATGGCTCTACCGGCTGTGGGCTTGGCAGACATAGGCCCAGTTCCCACATGGAACCTTCTTTTGCTCCTTACAACAATGGAAAGAACACTGATCACTGGGGTCCATGCTCCCCGTTGCAGGTTTGTGACAGACCCTTCCCATTCCACCATTGCTTCTCCAGCTTAGTGGGTCAAGGTGAACCAGGCAATCCTGAATTTTGATTGTTCTCTGTCTTTTGAACCCCAGAATAGTTTAGTCTAACAACAGGATCCTTCTCAAGCCATCTCAAGATGGCGCCTGGTTATAACAACCAGTGTTCGCTGATTAAAGTGCCTCATTCTTTCTCTGAAGCTTGTTTATTATGGGAAAAAGTTATAGTCCTATAGACCACATCCCCCTCCCTATTTAATGCTGGTTAAAGCTAGGTTCTTCTGCTCTTTTTCTATTGCCGAGGGATTGTCCAAACTCTCTGGCAAAAGCAACTGAAGTGAGAAAGGGTTCATTCTGCCTCCTAGTTGAAGGATATAGACCATCATGGCAGGGAAGTCATGGCAGCAGGAAATCCAGGTATCTGGTAATCTTGCATTCACAAACAGAAAGCAGAGAGGGAGTACATACTATTGCTAGGCTCCCTTTCTTCATTTACACTGTCCAGGAACCCATCCAGGCGATGGTGCCACTCAGAGTGGGTGGGTCTTCCCACCTCCATCAGTGCCATCAAGATAGTAATTTCCACAGGCATGCCAGAGACCTGTGTCCCAGGTGATTCTAGAGTCCATGAAGCTGACCATTGGTGTACATCATCACAATTAGTGCTTGCAGAATGTGGCTTTCTAACTGGAGAACTGGAACTTGAACACTGCTTTAATTTTCTGAGTTGACTTCCTCTGTCTTTATCTTGTTCAGTTTTCATGTTATCTCCTTTTGGCTTATGCATTCTTCTTTACTTGGGATGTAGGTTCTCCTTTGGTGCCCTGACTATTCATTGCTAGAATTTCCAGATGAGTATTTGAAGTTCACCAGCATGTTCAGTGTTCCATATCTCTTGATACAGCAATTTTTGCATTCGTTTTTTTTTTGTTTGTTTGTTTCACTTGAGGTATTTATCTGGGTACAACAGGGTGCATTAGCATCCACAGAAGAGCGTCAAAGAGGCTGTTATCATTCACATAACTGTGCCAGAGAGCTGAAACGGGCTTGGATTCATTACAGGGCCTAGGAGGTGTTTCTTTACCATTCAAAGACCTCAGATGAGAGGGCTGGAGCTATGGACTCAGAGGTTAAGATCACTGTTTTGCGGAAGAGCTGGCTTCAAATCCCAGTACCCACATGGCAGCTAACAACCGTCTGTAACTCCAGTTCCAGTTGATCGCATCATAATGCCCCTTGCTTAATGGTCAAAGAACTATCGTGGGTGTGCCTGGCTCCCTTTACACCGGCTGCATCATACAACCCAGCAAAAGGACCATAACAGGTAGGAACATCTGTAGACTGCAAGGCAGAACTGAGGGAAGTTTTTGTCACCTGGTAGGAAGTACTCTGACCTCAGAGGCCACACCAGCCATGTTAGTCCTCAGGATTAATGTTCATTCGGAACTGGCATCTGTGAGTATTGAATATTGCCTTTCCTTCTGCTCAGAGTCAGGGTAGTCAACAACTCTAGATACCTTAATGAGGAGTTTGGGAAAAGATCTAAAATACATACTTGTTGTTGGGTAGGGGAGCACACACCTATTATCTCAGCTAGTCAGAAGGTTAATCCAGGAGGATTTTGAATACAAGGCCAGCCTGGGCAACAAAACAAGATCTTGTTTACAAAAATAAATATATAAAAATTAGAAAGTTTATATCATTAATGCAAGATAAGGAGGGTTACCTGGTCTCCACTGAGTGCAACTTTAACTCTAGTGTCCACATCTTTAGGCTCCTATAATGGTGATATTCAGCTATCCTGAAGATTCTTTGTGACATGAGCCTGGACATAGCCTAGCCAGATGCTTCTGGCTCAGGCTCAAGGTCACACAGTGAGATCAAGGGTAAGCCAGGGAAAGAGTTTATTTAAGGTTCCACAGAAGGGAGGAGCAGCTTTCTAGGCTACCCATGTGGTTATTGGCAGCACCCAGGCCTTCCCTAGTTGTGTCTGAATTCAGTGCTTGTCAGAATGCATTGACCAATCTTCAGCCAAAGGAAGGACTCTTATTTCTGCCCATTGAATATTGATATCAGAATTGTCATGGGAAACTCAACGTGGGCTTGCCCCGAATGCAGCCATGTTTATTCACATGATGAAGACAGAACAAGGTCGGCTAGGTTAGTGTACATCCATTGCTCTCCAAATGCCTGCTGGTCTCTCTAGGCCCTGGGCCTGGTGTGATTGGTCATATTCACCTGTTGGTGTTACAAAGAAAGAACAACATCCATCCCTAGGGCTGGTTCTTCCTTCCATTCTGCATCCTACTAATTCCCCCCTCTCTCATACTTGGTATTGTAGCCACAGCCATCCTGGATGCTCCTCAAACCCACCATTTTTCCGTCCTGAGAGGTTTAGCAACTCATACTGCAGACATCTGACCAGACTTCGGGCTGCTGCTGACTCTCGACCCTGGAAGAACGACTTTCCTGAACTCTCCATCTAAGGTCAGTCTTCTGTAAAGATCCTTCCTCCCACCTCTTTCTCATTTTTCCTGTGGTGCCCTGTATACTCTACATTTCATTTATGATTAACACACTCTCCTGACAAATAAGCCCTGATGTCGTTTCTTAGGACAAACCAGCTTGAACTAGATGGCTGGAGCAGCAGAAATGCTTTCTTTCACAGCTGTTGGTCCAGAAGTCTGAAATGATTGTCAGTGAGGCCAGGCTCTCTCCGAAGGCTCTAGGGTAGAGTCGTGCTCTTGTTCTCATCCAGGTTCTCATGGGACACAGTTGCTTTGTCCTGCAGCGGCTACTTCTCTCTGCTTCCACCCTCACAGGCATTCTTCCCTGTGTTCCTCTGTGTTTCCCGCTTGGCCTATTATAATAACACTCACATTGTGTGACTTCTCCTGGGGCTAAATGGACAAATATCCAGTCATATCAGATAAGGCACAAAGACAGGCCAAGGAAGCAGTTTTCCCCTAAGTCTAGTTTAATGAACCAGCTTATTGATGTTACTTATAGGCACATGAATAACTCAGGGGCAGCCGCATCACTGAAAGTCCACCTGACATGGGCGATGACTCAGGAAAGCTGAACCCCAGGCAGCTTTGTCGGTGGATCCTCTGTTCCTATACTGATTGTTACTGCTTATATAACTTTGGAGAAGGCACTTGTGACTCTGGTAACTTTTCAGATTTCTGAGCCTGGCATGTTTGCATGAACATCTCTCCTTTTTCCATCAGGGTATGTCCCATAGACCCACAAACCTGTGAGGGGTTCTTCTATGCCATGTTTACGTCTTCCTTAATGCAAGCGGTTTGGATGCAGAAATTCCCTGATAATTATAGTTTTCTATGCCAGACTTGCGCTAAGGCTCAGTCTTCACACTGAATAATGGATTTTCCCAGACCGAATGAAGGATAACATTCACATGTCTTTCCCTGTTATAATCCTTTCCTTACACGAACAAGTTCTTTCTGGATAAACAGTTCAGTCTCAGTTGCATGCTTTACTGCTCACAGAGAAGGTCACAGAACATCTGCTACATCCTGTTTACAGCCCTGTCCCATATACACTACTTTTAGGTTCAGAATACATTCTCTAGTCTAGATGTTTGGAGGACATCTCCATACTTGCAAGAGAGTCCCCATTCGTTAAGGGGGCATACCGCCCTTGTAGAGGAAAACGACCATTCTGGAATTCCCTCCTAGGACCCTCCAATCTCAGATGGCTCTGCCTTATTTGCATATCTTATAACCCATCGCAGGGAGCAAGCAACCATCATTATAAGAGACGGCACACCATCCTACACCACACGGGGAAAGGTAGCCATTTTGGGATTGCCTCCGAGGACATTCCACTTTCAGACAGATCACCGTCAGTGAAATGCCTCATCATCCATCTCAGAAGCTGTGCAATCACTCTTCTCTGACTCATCTTTGGTTCTGTTAGTGGCTGTTCAGGCACCAGTTGTGTTTGTGTGACTTTTCCTGCTGAGATGTAAACACACGTCTATTCACACAGACCAAAGAAACAACTCTTTTCAAGCCTAGTTTAGTAAATCCAGTGAGGTTATTGGGGTCACTTCCACGAGCATATATGAACAGTTTCTTACAGAATCATGGATGACTCAAAGACAGCTGTATTACCCCGAATCTCACCCCAGGATGAGTGATGGGTCATGAAAGCTGCATCCCTGGAGCCCCCTACCACCTTATAGGACTGTCCGCTGACTAAAGAGCCCCCTTTCCCCAATAATTTTTGCTTCTTATGTAACCTTGTGGAAGGGCCTTGTGAATTTCTTGAGCTTGTTAGGTTGCACGAGCTTCTCCTCTCCTTCCAGAAGAAAGTGTTTCAATTTATACTCAACATAGCCACCTATCACTAGACACACAGCTCCTCCACCCTGATCCAGGACGATTGCACCTCAGTCCTTGCTTTGATCAACTCACGCACACAGAGACATTCTAATAATGGTAACCTTCTGCTGTCCACAGTGACACATGATTTGAGGCGCACCACGTGGCACACTGTGAACCACCTGGGACAGTGTCAGCCTGCTCATCCATTCCTGTGCCCGCAGGGCCTAGGCATGTGTTTGGTGCATAGTGGTTGCTTCTTCATCAGCATCCATGGAAGAACCCAACCGACACAGTGGTTTGTCTCTCTTCTCCCTTTTCTTCTCCATCTCTAGTAAGACCCTCTCAAGCCATAGAGTTGAAGATTAGGCAATGCTGGTTGGTTATTTTTGTTACAAAGCATGAAACCCAGGGTCTCAGGCCTACTAAGCCTGTGCTCTGCTTACATTAACCCTGAGTGTTTTAAAATATAGGGTCTTAATAGACAATTTGAACTTGATGAGCCTACCAGATCAGGAAATGATTTCATTGGAAAGGCAAGTCTGTTACCCACAATGCCAAGTAAGAGAGGCTAGACCATACCCGAGTATCAGTGGACTGGTCAGGAGGCAGAAGTAAGAACTGTTCCATGAATAGTGGCCTTGATGTGTACTCAGGCGTAGGATGAGTTGGTTGGAGTGGCTTAGATAAGTGCTGGGGCACAAATGAGGTTCCTGGTGTCTAGTACCTGGCTCTGAGGTGTTCAGGGGAAGTAGACTGCGGCTTGGCATTGAGAATCCAGTGTGGGAGGGTGGTGCTTAACCTACTTCCTGGTTTGTATGAAAAGTATGTTCATAGGTGAATATTTTTAACTGTCTCTCTCAACAACTTCAGTTATGACCTAGATGCCAATATATGAGACAGAAAATCAAATGGGACTGAGTTAAGGAATAATCATAAAGCTAATTTTTGACTCCCAGCAGATCAGGTTAGTGAGGGGAGAGACAGGTAGAGAGATATCTATCCCGCACACTCCCGTCTTCTTCTTCACCAAATCTTACTTGGCACATAGACCACCTCTCAAATCTCTGACTTTATTTCTAAGAGAAAAGCCACTGGGAGCTTGATATAACTCTTGCAAGTTTCCCAAATATCCCAGTGATTTAGCCATGATTTGACATTACCCATCCTCCACTGGCTGATTTCCCACTGGTGTCTATCTTCTAATAGGATGGGTAACTCTCCAGAGGGTACTATAAAGCCCAGTTCTGCCCTGGGGCCAAGGTGCCAGGGCTCCACTGCTGCTGGACAGGAGCCTCTCCAGGTGGGGATCTGACGTAATCTCTGGAGCATCACATGCGGATGTTTCGGGTATGCCAGAACTTCCTGGAGTGGGAGGGGACTAGGCCCTGGAGTCATCCCGAGCATTATAAGATGCCTGGGTCTTGGAGGAGAGAATTCCATGAGATGTTCCCAGGTGACAAGTTCCTTCCCTCGGCTCCTCTGAAGGAACAGGAGCACCATGCTCTTCCTGGGAGTGCTTCTCTCTGCTGGGTTCCTCCTGGTGCTGGGGGTCAGCATGTGGGTCTTTGTGAAGGAGGTCCTCACCGTCCGTGTTTCTCCTGCCATCACCCACCCTGTGAGGTTTCACCTGCTACACTACGTATTCCAACTGGTAATAACATTGGTAAGTTTTGCTTTTAAAGACTGTGTCTTGCCAGGGTAGACAGAACCCTAGACTTGGGAAAGAATTTACAAAAAATTCATTTAATGCGACAGCACCTGCTAATGTGCTCTGGTCAGTGATGATGTACCAGACATGATGCTGAGGGCTTCTTCAGAGTAATGGCCAGTACAATGTCCATTAAATGAGCTCTGAGCATCCTCTCAGTTTATTTGCTAGGCATGAGGACAGTCGGTAGGGAAGAAATCCATGGAGTAGGTTTCTGATGAAAAAGAATTTCCATCCCTCATGTGATAGAAATTGGGAAAAGAATTGTGCACAGCGATTCTTCCTTAGTAGAGCAGTATTACACTGTCAGTCCATAACCAGTTGGGTAAAACACATTTTATGGTTTTTTGGTAGGAAAAGAACTGTGAGGGTCTGATATGCTGTGATGTTCTAAAATCTGAAGTTACTGACCAATTTGGCATGGTTGGAACCAGCACTCAAATACCACAGCTCTAAGTTTTAGTGTTTTTGCGGTAATTTCTTATATGTCCCTCTTAACTCTATGCTGGGGTTCTAGAAATTAAAAGACAGATGAATAGGAGACTGATTTTATATACCAATCACTTTATGTGGCTACCTACTAATGTGTATGAACTGTCAAGAAAGGGTTAGACTTGAGGGCTTATCTGTCAGTTTGACAAGAGAAAAATACGAGATTGTAGAGAAATGAGTTGTTAAGACTTTCACAGATCACCTACAGTGAGAAAGTAAGTTTAATGTGGAAACTTAGAGAAAGTTAAGAGTTGTTTCCTCAGTTTTGGGGGTTAGATCCTTTTGCTCCACCCTTCAAGGTTCAAGACACCTTTCCAAAAGGAGATTTAGTTTTTGCTTCTAGGCAAAGACCAGGGAGGCAGGAAATCTTTGAACCTGATGTTTCTCATTTATCGTCAGTTTAGCGTATTCTCCAGACCAAAGTGGTATGTTTGGAGGTTGTATTCTCCACTACCCTGTAATATGACATCTTCTCAGATGACGAGTTGCCCCCTAGCTCGTTCTGAAAGAGCTAAACAACCATGACTCTCTTCATGAAGATGTTTGCACATTTTATCTTCTTGAGTTTCTTGAGTCTGAAATGAGCTTATTATCTGCCTTTGGCAGATTCAGTGACTTGTTCAAAGTCATTATCTTGTGTGGGGTAGATTCAGGCTTTGGCTCAGGTGGTTTGGACACAGAACATATACCATGAACTTTGGAGTAAACTGTCCTTTCATAACAATGTGGAAGCAGGGATGTATCTTTGTTCTTAGAGGGGGTGGGGAGCCTATATCTGAGTCCCTGTTATGTTATGTTATGTTATGTTATGTTATGTTATGTTATGTTATGCTATGCTATGTTATGTTATGTTATGTTATGAGGGTCACACATGCCAAGGTGTAGACCAATAGTTCTCAACAAGGATTACCTCCCAATATGTGCAGGACCCACTGGGACTGTACACCATGGCATCCCAAGTCTTGACTACAACCTCTGGTCAGGTGCCAAGCAAGGCTCTGAGAACGGGAGGTGGCTACAGAGGACAGGCTTCTATCATCGTTTCCCTTCCAGTGGGAAATGACAGACAATCCTGAACATACTCCCCACTATCGTGAAACAGTGCCTTGAGTGGAAACAGACCAGGGGAGCAAAGGCAGAAGGGGACTGTCAGTGCTGAGAAGTTATAATTGAGTTGGCAACTGCAGGAGGTAACAGACGAAGCATGTGGGTGTCTTGCTGACTGAGAGGTTCTGGGGCCTGTGCTTTGGGGGGTTATCATGGAGTTCAGTGTAGCTGGAACAGGAGATGAGAGGAAGGGAAGGGGGGACATTAGGGAGGCTGTGCCTGGGGACTGTTCAAGCTACTAAGGATGCTCTAAGATCATTGGTGTTTCCTCCAGTGAGCTGGGAGTCCACGTGGCAAGTCCACAAACATCTCTTCTTCAAGTCTACCCCCATGGGATGCCTTGGTGTCTGTGAATCAGTTGAGGAATAAACAGCCGAGCTTACTCAACCTCAGCTGATGGAGAGGTCAGCCCAAGGCAGATCCACGCACTGTTCTGAGGCATTTGTGGCTATCAGCTTCTAGTTCTGACTTTTGCCCCTTCAAGCCTCTGCGGTGGCCATGACTTCAGGTTTACTGGTGGCTTCTATCCATCACCTGCTTTCATCACACTTGAAGTGTAACACAGAATCCCAGTCAAGGACATGTCTGATGCTCAAAGGATCACGGAAAAGACAGACAGCATTAGCAAACTTCACTGTGTGGCAATTTCCTAAACTCACTCCCTTTCTGCCACACAGAAAGCCCTGAAGTAAATGGAAACTATTACTGCTTTGTGGATGAGAGGATTGGGAGGAACGTTATAGTTGAATGAGGCCGCACATAGTTTGGAGGCAGCAGTTGAGTTGGACACAAGCCTTATAGCTTCAAAGGCTATGCAGAGGGGGCCTGAGAGACTGTGGTTGGTTCTGAGCTAGACCTCAACTTTTCTGTGGGCAACGTGATGATGGGCATCATAGGAGCCATAAGGTGGCCCTGGACTAGAAATTGTGTGTTTCCTTACATATTTATGAGACAGTAAGCAATAAACAAAGAGATTTATGTACCTTGGGAATGGGGTGCCAGATGGTGGAAATTAGCTGAAGGCCGTCACAGAACCAAGACAATGGGGCCATAGGTGTTTTCTGTGAAGGCCATGTAGAAATTCTGTCTGTGAGGAGACATGGCGCCTTCCCCCCAACTTCCAAGAGCTTCATGACGAACTTCAGATGTTCTCCCTGCCTTATGGGAAAGCTACATGATTCCATCCAACTTGGAGCTTTGTGCAAAATCCTCAGTTGCATCAGTCGGTAAGTAGGCAACACGGTTGGGTAAAAAGAACGGGCAGCAGTGCACACCGCCGACCGGCTTCTCCTTCCACCTCTTCACAGGGGAATTTACTCGAGAAAATGAAAATTTGCTCCATGCCCAAGTTTTTCTGCTTTTTACAAGACAGAGTGGTATCAAAGAGGAACCCTGGTGTGTTAGTAAGGGACCTGTGTTTTGGCACAATCCCTGTGAGACTGTTCCAGCCCAAGGCAGCATCCTGCACCCCACGACGAGGCATCATTTTCTACCACGGAGGAGGTTGTGTGTTTGGCGGCCTGGGTAAGGAACATCCCTCACTGCACAACCTCACCTACATTAGGAAGTCTTGGGACGGAGTCCAATCAGACAGCCCTGAGATTCCTCTGGGGAGGCCATACTGAAGCTGAGGGCTGTGTGAGTAATAAGCTTGCAGCTTCCACGGAAATGTTTTCTATAATGTCTTAGTTCTGGAGTGGATAACAACGTCACAAGCTGCCAATCACTTGATGTAACTCCCCCTCCCATTCTTGCTCAGAGACACTGGCCCATCCATGATCCCAAACCCAGGCTGGACCACCACAGCCCAACCAATCGGCACCTGCTCTACCCCTACAGTTAGGTATCTTGATGGTGGTCCTCTGTTCCACCTCTCAGCACATGAGCTGTTCCTCTTCCTCAGCTATAAGGGTCTCTGGAATGTATTCAGCCTAGAACTAACATGCTCCTCGATATCCTCTCCTATCCCGTCATGCGTGTCTCCACCTGGCCTTGTGCTACAGCAGACTCCCATTTGTAAGAGACACACAAGGCTCATCTCTCTTGGTCTTAGAGGCTGCTGGCTTCTGTCCACTGAAACTGGCTAGGCCTGGACAACTACCCCTGGATCTTAGCTTTTTTTCCCCCAAAGCTGGCCTTTCTAGAGTGGGCTCCCCTAACATCTTATCTAAAGAATCCTCCTGCCATTCTGAGGTTAGACTACTGCACTCTTGACTGTATCACATCTCCCTTGTTAAATATATGATGATATTTGTGACACTACCTTTCCCTCCCTAGTAGGAATGAGAACCCCAAGAGGGCAGAGAAGGCCTGTGACGTCTATGTTGATTCCCAGGGCCTATCATTTTAATTTTTTAAATGAATACATAAATGCATGATAGATGGATGGATGGGTGATTAATTACACGAAAGGATAGGTTTGTAAAGGAATGAACAGATGGATGCACAGATGCACAGATGCATGGACGGACAGACGATGCCTTCTCCCCTTGTAGAATGCAGTTGTGATGGTGGTGGTGGTGGGAGGCGGGTTACTTCCTGCTGCCTGCTGGTGGATATAACCAGGCTATTCTGTAGCTGTAGGTGTTGCCATAATGCCGTTTCTCATTTACAAGTTAATTATGAATATGGCCCAGGTGTAGAGTAACCCTTTGCAGGGATGCTTTTCAATCTCAGAAACCCTTGGAGGTCCCTACCCCAGCCTGCCAGGCTCTACTGAGGTGTGATATCATTTGCACAGGCGAAAGCAGAGATGGCTCAGCAGATATTTATGGAGTATCTGTTAAACCTCAGATCCCCTGCAGGATCAGGAGACATAGTGGGGAACCAGAGAGACCCAGTTCCTGCAGAGGTGGGGAACCTGAGTGGGGTGAAGGAGGCCTGGTCTCAGGCTCCAAAACAAAGCACTCTAGACACAGTGACAAAGCCAAATAGCACTGCATCTTAACCTAACATTAGACAAACAATGGTGCAGCAAACATTTACAAAGGAAAAAGTATCAAAATTCACGTGGAAGCAATTGCTGGTAGGGCTGAGCGCTTTACAACATGGGCTATTTAAAATTGTATTCTTTAGGGCTGGAGAGGTGGCTCAGTGGTTAAGAGCACTGGATGTTCTTGCAGAGGACCCAGATTTGGTTCCCAGCACCTGAGATTATAGGTGCTGTGTGTCACCCCACCTGGCTTTTTATGTGGGGTCTGCAGCTCGAATTCAAGTTCTCATGCTTATATGGCAAGTACTTTACCTTCTGAGCCGTCTCCCCATCTCTCTTTAGCTTTCTGATTTTGTAGAATGCTCATGGAAATACTCCTTGCATGAATGACTGCAATCCCTGGCACCCCTTTGATTTAGTGTCCACAGAGAGCCACCTGTCTCATCCTGTCCTAGTCTATGTAAGCAGGTGGGTGGCATGTACAAACCTGTGACACAGAAGTGACTTGGCTAATGCTCTCGAGGGGAGGAAGGATGTCAGTGTGACAGGGTGAGGCACGAAGTTGGGTAGATGGCAGGGCCCAGCTAGGATTTTCATATTAGCCGTATTTAAACTCCTCTGGGACCATTAAAATCATGCTTACCTGGGCCGATTCAGTCTCTCTCCCTAGGATGTCCCAGGCGTTGCACCTAAAAGCATCCACGATGATGTTTATAATGCACAGCAGGGCTGAAACTGCTTCTTCAGAGTCTTGGGCATAGGAGCTGGCCTCCTGCCTCAGCTGAGGTCCCCTCAGCGCATTTGGCTTCTGTACCTGTCCTTTCATTTCCTGCCATGGTGTTGAAGGTTCTTACTTCCACCAAACAATCTCCCATCAGCACTAAATTATTGGTGATGTTTCCAAAATCCCAGTTCCTGAACCTGTACTCCAGAGATGCTGATCCAATGGGTTTTAGCAGCCTGGACAGAATACACACATAGACCGCCCAGTGCCCTCTGTGTGCCAGAAGCCAGGGCTGGACAGGGCTAAGCTGAAGATGCATGTGTCAGGTTCTATGCCTGGCACTGTACTCAGATGCACTATCTGGTAACTTTGGGGAACCTGCCTCCTGGAGTGTCAGATGTGCCGCCCTCCTAATTGAAGTGTCCCATCCAGTCGTTGTGCATTATATAAAATATATGGTGTTATCAACATACCCAGACTGCCACTCTAAACTCTCTACTCCTGACTTTGCCCATGTCAGATCCGCCAGCATTTACAGTCCTCAATTTCCCCACTGTAGAATGATGCAGAAGAAGAGCTCCAAGGTGCCCTCCAGCCCTGACACCGAGACTGAGAATTGTGTCTGGCTTTGCCCGGCAAAGTTAATCAGTCACTTCAGAGGAGACAAGAGTCAGGACACAGGGAAGATGTCAGTTGCTCACCCACATCAGCAGCTTCTCTCCTTGGACTGTGGTGGTAAATTCTAGGCCCTTCTCATGGGCCACGTTGGGTCTGTTCTTGTCTTACAGATTGTTACCATAACTTGTGCAGTTTCCTGGCCCGGGAGACAGACTCAGTGCTGCTGTCAGTGGGGTGAGTGGTCTATGATAGACACTGGCTTTCTCATGGAATGGAGATGGGGTACCTAGATGGTTGTAGACTAGCAGAAAGGCAAGAGCACCAGAGACTTTCTGGCACATGTCTTTATGGATAAAGGAATGGAATTCTTCAAAACAGTGGAAGCCTGGGAGGGTGCCCATTGCTGGTTGTGTGTGTGTGTGTGTGTGTGTGTGTGTGTGTGTGTGTGTATGAATCATGATAGAACGGGCATGAGATTACTCTGTACTGCTCGGTATGCAACATCCCATGGCCACTCAGTAGGTGAAACAGAAGAGCACACTGAGATGTGAAGGAATCTAGATGGTGTAACCTTAAGTGAAACTTTTCAATAGTTGACATCAAGCCCAACAACCTTCTTTAAAAAGTCAAAACAATTACAATCAGTAGAACACTTTCTATCAATACCTATAGATATACAACACAATGCTATTAAAACAAAAATGGGTGATGGGTTCAGGAATCAGGGTAGCCTTCCTCTCAGCAGGCTGACATTGACCTGGGGAAGGTGATGGAGGATAATGGTTGAAGTCGAGGTTTAAGTTACTGTTTGGGTGATAATTCTGAAAGTGTTCAGTGTACTGTTAAAAACCTATCTACCCGTTGCCAGTCACTCAAGGATGGATGTGGAGAGTGACTTAGGACCCAACTCTAGTTTTCAGGAAACAAAAGGGGTCTTTGAGTTTATGAGGGCCAAAGGAGTTGCTCATTATCCAAGAGAACACTAGTAAGTGGGGACACTAGTAAGTTTATAGAAGGAAATGAGAGACTTTGCCTCTACAGTGATCCCTCACATCTTGGTACCTCCCAGGCTAGGTATGTGAGGGGACTAGCATCTTTCTAGTCTTCAGAGACTTCCTTCTATTTGACTTCTATGATGTCTGAACTTGTATTATTGGAACCCAGATCCCAGGAGGCTTTGGGAACACTGAAGATTCCTGCGTGCAGAGCACAGAAAGGTGCTCACTGACATGTGCCTACCAGCCTGCTCTGTTTCCTCTTTTTTCCTTGGGAATCATGAGCTTCCTGACCATCCGTAGTGATGATATCCGGTGGGAATTCCAAAGATCTGGTCTGTGGGGGTGAACAGTTGTGTGACAGTGACTGGTGGTTTTATTCAGTCAAAGAAGGGACTTTGGGCTTCCAGAGGGCTGCTGTGGGTAGTGCCTGGGAGGAGATGCCTGAGAGCTTCTGAACCATGAAGAGATACTTGTTCTCCCCTCTGGGCTCTCCTCCCACCCCCTCCCTTCTTCTTCTCTCCCTTCTTTCCCTCTCCTCCTCTGTCCTCTTTATCCTTCCTCCCCTTGTTCTGTCTAGCTGGATCATCTTTATCTCGACTTCAACCACCTTCTCCACCATGTCATACAGGCAGTCTGACAAACCTTTTATCCTTGTCTTCCTACTTCTGATCAACTTGAACAACTCTGTGTGAGATTTCTTTCATTGATATGATTTGGAGTGAGAGATCCCACCATTCTGACTCTGGGCTGATTCTTCAAGTTTACATAGGAAATAACGGAGATAACAGTATATTTAGTTTCATTTCTTTGGCTGGGATAATACACCCTGACAGAAAGAGCTTAGGGAAGGAAAGGCTGATTTCAGCTCTTAATGCCAGGTCTCAAGCCATCACTGAGGCAAGTCAAGACAGAAACTCAAGCAGGAATCGGGACTACTTGCTATTCCACACAGCATCACCCTTAACCAAGGATGCTGCTTGTTAGCTGGCTAGTAGGCTCGTGCTTAGCTAACCTCCTCATAAAACCCAGATCTTCCCACCCAGGGAATGGCGCCACCTCAGCGCTGGGCCGTCCCGCCTCAACGAACAATCAAAGCAATCCCCAACAGACACACCCACAGGTTAATCTGATCTAAGAAATTCCTCAGTTAAGGCTCTCCTTTCAGATGACTCTAGCCTGTTTCAGGTTGACAATTAAAGACAATCAGGACCCTATCCTTCCTTGTTATGATAATTCTGAAGATGAAATCAGGTTTAATGGGCATAGATGATGCTTTTCAAATAGCCACCACAAACCAGTGTGCATACCAATGTGCTATGCTTTATTCTTTGTCCTTCTTAGGTACCGTAAGCTTCCTGACTACCATCACCCTGTTTCTTTAAGGGACTGTTTGAATGCTTCCATCCACTTCCTGAAATCCCTGAAAACCTATGGGGTGGACCCCTCCAGGGTGATAATCTGTGGAGAAAGCGTTGGAGCTGCTGCTGTAGCCATAGTCATCCAGTCCTTATTGGGCAGACAAGATCTTCCTCAGCCCCGGGCTCAGGTTCTGATTTATCCATTCCTTCAGGCAATCAATTTCCAGTTGCCATCTTATCAGCAGAATGAAAATGCTCCATTCCTTTCTCGGAAGTTCTTGATGACCTGCATGTGTAAGTACATGGCCATTGATCTCTCCTGGCAAAATGCCATGTTGAAAGGAGCTTGTATACACCCAGATGCTTGGAAGAAGTGTGGGAAGTGGCTTAGCTCTGACAACATCCCCAAAAGATTCAGGAGTCAAGAAGCCCAACCCGAGTTTCCTGGACCTTTTAATGAGGCTGCCTATCTGGAAACCAAGCAAGTTATGAATGCAGAAGTTTCACCTCTCATAGCAGATGATGAGATCGTGGCTCAGCTTCCCCAGGCATTCCTGGTGAGCTGTGAATATGACATCCTCCGTGATGATGCCTTGCTCTACAAGAAGCGCTTGGAAGACCAGGGGGTCCCCGTGAGCTGGTACCACGTGGAGGATGGCTTTCATGGATGTGTAATGTTATTTGATACAATTTTCTCTTTTCCTTGCTCACGTAAGGTTATAGATTCTACAGTCAGTTACATAAAAGGCATATGAGATCTTAGAGTGGTGGTCAGAAGTTAAACAGTTACCTAGTAGGCAAAGTTAAATCCCCAGCACTGCCATGAAACAAACAAACAAAAAAACCCAACCCCACCTTAAATAAACAGGCAAACAAGCAAAACTTCTTAAAAATAAAAACAAAACTCATAAAGGAAAAGAAAGAAAGAAAAGAGAGCATATGATGATAACAATAGTACCTTTGGTAACACCAGGCGGAAAAGCCATGAGCCAAAGTCTTTGTTTGGAAGGAAGGGACTACGCTGAGGATCTGCAGGCTACAAGTCCCCTCACCTTGTCTTTCCTTCCTGTGATGACCTTGTCCAGTGCTGCGTCTAACAATACTTTCCCACTCCCCTTGAGAGAATGACTATCACTGGAAAATAAAATGCCTTTCATATTTTCTTGAAGCATTACCCTCTAGGTCTGTGCAGATGGGTCCCACAGTCACTGATGACTCTGTATCCATGATGATAAACCATGGCAGGCACCAGACTCCTCCTGGATGAAGTCAAAGTCCCTGGCTATGGTCCGAATCACATTTTCTCTCCCTAGTCTGATAGATTTGTTTTGCAAAGAAATGTTCTATGAACTCATCTACCTTTAAGCTGGACCACAGGAAATTTTCAGAGGAGTTTTATAGAAAAAGGAGGGAGGGGATATTGAAGAGAGAGGGAATGGAAGGAATGAGCCATGAGCCTGGCCTAGACATAGTTTTAATTAAAATTCCTAGAGCAGACCCCTGTCTACTAGGAGGCAGATTCTCCAGTCAAGCCTCTCTTAGTTTCTGAGGCCACCTGGGACACAGAAAGTGAATTCTTTAAGGGACTAAGGTGCTGAACTGTTTATGTCTATTGTTTCCACTGGTACAAAGCACCTTACCCTTGCTCAGCCAGTACCACTGTTGCCGCTCAGAGAGAAAGGGAAGAGGGTTGTGACTCACAGCACGAGACCATGATGGAGTTCTAGGTTTGAGGAGGGAATCGCTGAATCCGCATATAGTCCATGTTGGAATAACATAGACGTGATGGTTAATCTTGCTTCCTTGATTGGACAGAAAATGCCTAAGAGATTAGTTACTTCCTGAAGCAGTTAGACACAAGGGCTCTGACATAATGAATGGTTTATTTCACTGACAGATACAAAATTTGAATAAAGGCTTGGGAGTTGGTGGA
This sequence comes from Eospalax fontanierii, assembly GCA_035773235.1. Lineage (NCBI taxonomy): Eukaryota > Metazoa > Chordata > Mammalia > Rodentia > Spalacidae > Eospalax > Eospalax fontanierii. The sequence goes on from CM069553.1 coordinate 9,043,508, forward strand.
ACTCTAGAAGGGAGATGGTCACTGATGAAGGGAGGTGGACCACTTCCCCTTAAGGCCTATAACTGGATACATATTAGTCACTTTTGTTGCTGTGACCAGAACCTGACAAGAAACAACTTAACCGAGGAAAGGCTTACTTGGCTCACAGTTTGAGGGCACAGTCCACCGTAGAAGGCACGACAGAAGCAGCATGAGGTGGTTGATGAGCGATGCCTGAACCAGCACTCAGGAAGTGGAGAGCAGACAGAAAGGGAAACTGGGCTGTAAGGCCTCAAGTCCCAACCCCACAGTGACCCACTTCCTCAGGAAGATTTCATCTCCCAAGGGTTCCACAAACACCCAAAACAATGCTGCCACCTAGGGACCAAATGTTCAGGCATATGAGCCACTTCACATGCCTGACCCCATGGGCTCGTGGGCTGTCTCATAATATAGAATGCATTGGTTTCAACTTGGGAAGCTCCTCTTGGTCGTTAGCAGTTTCAGTGTGGTGCGAAAGTCCCAAATCTCTTTTGAAACTCAAAGCAATGTCTTAAATGTGAACCCCTACAAAGTAAAAACCAAACCAAACAAAAAACCCAAACTCAAAAAATCAATAGCAACAGCAACAGCAAACCCTTTTGTACTTCTTATACACAGTGGCATAAAATAAATGTTCCTATTCTAAGAATAGGAAATCGCAAGTAGAGCTCATACCACAAAAGACGCAAATCCAGCAGTACAAACATTAAATCTTGCAGCTCTATACACAGCGTGCGAGGCTCTCAATGGCTTGTGTAGCCCTACCACTCTGTGCTGGTTACTTAAACTATCAACTTAACACAATCTAGAATCACCTGGCAAGCAAGTCTTACAGGGAGATTGTCTATATTGGGTTGACCTGTGTACATGCGTGGGAAATTATCTTAATTAAGTTAACTGATACGGAAGACACAGCCCATTATGGGTAGCACCATTCCCTAGGCTAGGGGTTCTGAAATCAAGGTAAGCACAAGAAAGTAATCAGTAAGCATACAGACATTTATCTCTCTCTGCTCTTTACTGTGGATGTAGCATAACTAGCTGAAGTTCATGCCTTGACTTCCCACAGTACAGATTGTAACCTGGAATTCTCAGCTGAAATAAATCTGCTTATCCTCTAAGTTCCTTTTGTCAGGGTGTTTTATCCGAACATCAGAAACAAACTAGGATATCCTCCATCTCTGCTGCCTGTAACACATGTTGGGCTGACTTCTCTCCATGCCTACAGCTTTTCTTGGCAGACATCTCATGTTCCTGGAGTTCCTGCTGCAACTTAGACTTAGACTTCACCATTTCACAGATTCACATGATGGTGTCTCACTAGGGACCTCCTTACAGGGACTCTGACCCAACCAGACATTGCATGGCCTCAGTGGCTCTTTGGAACTTTGGCACAGTCCTTCATAACTCACTTGGTCTTGCATTTTTTTGTACCTGCAAACCCAGCACCACATGGATGATGGTACTGTCGAGTTCTGCTCCGAGCTCAGGATATAGGTTGGCCCCCTTGGAACATGGCTACAGCAGCCTCTCCATGCCTTGGTGACTGAGTCTGTGGAAACACTTTCCTGGACAGTTGTGTTCCGGCAGGAAACTCATGTGGCTTTCTCAGTTCTGATTCTTTGCATTTTCCTTGGGTATGGTTCTGCTGGTGGGATGTCTTTTTTGTTGTCACAGAGGAGAGCACAAGGTTTCTCTTCAGTGACGCTCATCTCTTTACTGATTAGAGCAGCTTTACCACCCATCTTGTTTGCAGTTTTTAATTTTTTCAAGCTCCCTTTCTTGCCAAAAAAAATGCACATTGTCCATACCTTTTGGCTCCATGTGCCATAAAAACCATGAGCAGCAACCACGACATAGCCTGAATGTGTCCCTGTCTTGAAATCTCCTCTGTCCCTTCCCTTTGAATTTAGCCTCACTCAAACTATCAGGACAGAATACAGTCAGATTCTTTTCTAGAATGGGACACAAATGACCTTGAGCTATCCAGTTCCCAGTAGAATGTGTGTTCTTTGAAACTTCATGAGCTGGGCCACATCTGATTGGTTATGGTGAGGCCTAGATGAATCAGAATTCTTGAAGTCCTGCAAAAGAAACCGTACCCACAGCGAGTGTCTCTTGCACTGAGGATTTATCTCTGCTTTCTCTAGGATGTGACTGCATAATCTGCCTGGGCTTCAGGTGCTAGCCTGGTTCTGTGGGGACTGAGTGCCATCTTGTGGACTGCAAGTAGATCTCTGCTGGTGATAGATCATTAAGCGGTGGAAGTCAGTTCCGCCTTGGTGGAGAAGTGGAATCCGTGCTTAGTCATTGCTCCTATGGCTGCTGAAACACACTGTCACAAAATTACTGACTTAAAACAACACTAAGGTGGGCTAGAGAGATGGCTCAGCACTTAAGAGCACTGGCTGCTCTTCCAGAGGACCTGGGTTCAATTCCTAGCACCCACATGGCAGCTGACAACTGTCAGTAACTCCAGTTCCAGGGGATCCAATGTCCTCCTTTGATCTTCGTGGGCACTTCATGATGTGGGTGCAAGCAATACACTCATACACATAAAAAACAAACCACAACACAATACAAACGTGTGGCCTTGGATGGATCTGTAGGGCTGCACTCCTACTGGATTCCTCTAGAGGAGACTGCAAGCTCTCGGTGTCTCTAGCACTGAAAGCACTCCGTTCTCCGGTCCAGGGCCTTTTCCTCCTGATTTCAGCAGTGTTCTGTTTACTTTTGCCTCCCACCGAGGCTTCTGGACTTACATCTTCTCTCTGCGTCTGTGTCTCACCTGTAAGAAATGTGTAAGAGTGCTGTTCTTGTCCACACAGTCCTGGCCGTCTGTATCAACGTCCTTAACTTAACCCTTATCTGTGAAGTTGCTTCTGGATGTGGGGAAGCACATTCATTGTCTGTGGAGTAGAATGTGGATGTTCCTGAATGGCCGTTACTCGTCCCGACATAGCCTCCATCCCTGGCTGCATGACCACTTTGTTCCTAGTTCCTAAGAAAATGGGGCATAAAACGTGAATGATATTCACAGAGGTTCTTGCTGACCAGATTGTGGAGCATTTTACTTTTTAAAAAATGTTTTCATTAGCTTGTGTTACCGATACATAATAATACATTTCATTATGAAATTTTCAAAAATGTACATTTTGTCATATGTACCTCCTTTACTTTCTTCTAGTCCCTTACAATTCCCTCCATTTTCCCAATGACCTACAATTCTATTTTAATGCGTTTTAACTTTTTTTTGGTGACCGAATGAGTTTCATTAGACTTCTTTACAGAAACATAGGTGGGAGATGATTTAAGAAGCTTGGGCGCCTTAATTGTAGCTGTACTACTGAAGGAAACATGTCTCCCTTCCCCACCAACCACTAGTCAACTGCATACAAATCCCAAGGGGCCCCACAAGCCCACTCCCCTTCCACGATAGGGTGTTGACAGGCCCGATTTTCTGCAGGTAATCACAGCTTCTGTGAATTCAAGAGTGTACCAGCCAAGCCATACCTGGAAGTCAGCATTCCATACCTGTCCCCTGGCGTGCCTCAGCCTCTTACGTTCTTCCTGGCCTTTCTCACATGCTGTGCCCTGAGCCCTGATCATAGATGCTTCTGTATTGATCTCAAAATTCTGAACTCGGGATTTGGGAGATGAGAGAGAAGATAACTGGTGAGCCAAGATGGCGGCGGCATGGTTGCAGAGGAATGGTGGATCTCAGCACAAGGATTTAAAATGTGACTCTGGGTCTCTTCATTCTATTAGGAATCTCTGTGAGTTGGTGACCCAGTGGCAGACAGAACTGGGTCTGTCCATGCACCTGTGCCCCCTGTGGCACCTGGCACTGCCCCCCATGAGCTTTGGCTAAGGGGCCAGGCAGGGGGCATAGCCAGGAGGGGCTGTGACCATGCTACACTGGGTGCACCTCTCTTACCCGGGGCTGGACCTGCAAGCAGCCCCTGCACAGCACAGCCATGGTAGGCCTCACCCAGGGGTGGTCAGGACCTTATCAGCAGTAGGAACCTAAGAAGTCTACAGATTTCAGGAAATAAACTAGAGGACACTGGTGAAAAGTCATTGTGTGATGCTGTGAAACTTCCCAACTGCCACTCAGGGAATCTTGAGTTGGAGGCCTGTGAGCCAACTGCTGTCTGCTGTACAGACCTAGCTTCTGCTTTTACATACAGTAAAACAAACCCTGTGGGCAATCAACCTGTTGGAGAACATCTTGGACCACAGTGGGGTGAGGGTGCTGAGTGAGGCCCAGAAACAGCCACGGTCTGACCTGCGTATGTTCAGGCTGCCAACAACCGACTCTGATGAAAAAACCCAAGTGTTTCTGATCACCGAGGAAGGGAGAAATCCCACTTGACAATCCCAAGCTGTGTGTAGAAGAAACAGAAAACAAGTGTGAAAATTCCATTCTAAGAAACCTAGATATATTCCAACCCAAAACCACATAGAAAGGAAAGGCAGTGGGTCCTGCCTTTGGCCCGTCTGTGTGGGAGAATAACAGATCACTGACATTCTAATGAGGTACGATTTCCCTGCACCCAGTTCAGAAGCGTTATGTAAGACGGACGGGGTTTCTGTTTGGGGTGAGGTGAGGGCAGAGGCGGAGGAGGGGGTCTGAGAGTGACCACGTGCACTGTACGAAGTTCTTGAATCAAAAACTTTTCAATTAAAAAAAAAAAAAAGGTGGAAGGAAAAGCAGGAACCAATTCCTGAAAAGTCCTCTGACCTCCACACACATGCCATGGCACACATACCTGCTTGTACACACACACACACAGACATACACAGACACACAGTTATACAGACACACACGCAGACACACATACACATACACATAGATACACAGACACACACACAGACACACACAAACATACACATAGACACACGCACAGACACACAGACACACACACCGAGACACCCACACACACCGACACACACATAGATACACAGACACAAAGATACACAGAAACACACATAGACACACAGACACACACATAGACACACAGACACACACAGAATAAAAATTAAAACTATTAAAAGTGGGCTCCTATTTGGCATTCCACAAGCCCCCTCAGCCCTCCTAGTTCTGACCCCATATGAAGTCCTCAGTTCTTTGCTCGTCATGGACTTTTCCTCCTTAGTATTGTTTTAAGACACAGTATTGTTTGTTCTGATTATTGTGTTTCTGGAGTCCCTTGTTTAGTAGCCTCATTGACTGATCGATTGCATGTATGTGTGTATGAATGCATTGCCTGCAGCATGTAAGTGTATCTGTGTTATGCAATGCCCATGGAGATCAGATGAAGGCATCAGATTCCCCTAGAACTAGAATTACTGATGGTTGTTAGCCAACATGTAGGTGCTAGGAATCCAATCTGGGTCCTCTGCAAGAGCAGTCAGTGCTTAGTGCTCTTAACCACTGAGCCATCTCTCTAGGCCATGGAGGAACCACTTTTAAAAGGTCCATTTCAAAGAGTATGTGGCTGGAGAGATGGCTCATTTGGTACAGTGATTGTCATACAAACATGAATGCCTGTCATGAAATCCTGTCCAGGGACCCACACTCTGCAGATTCCTAATCTCCATGATTTAGCCATTTGTGACCTTTTGTGTTACTGGCCCTTTGCTGCATGTGAGAGCCTCATTGATGAGAGCTGAGAGATTCATTAGTGTCCTCTTTGCTCCTTGTTCTATATTGTGTGAGTCTTGGGTGTAGAGGCTGCCTTGTAGATGTGCCACTCAGGCATGGGCAATTCACAGAAAATGTCTGTGTGTGACCAGCTGTGATACTCTGAATTAGTCTCCATTAGGTGAAAAAGAAGCTTCTGTGATGGGTGGTGATTGAGATACTTGACTGTAAATATAAGGATACATAGTTTACATTTAGTAAGAAGTTATGTTAGTGTAGGCATGTGACAGCCTTGGGGATTTCTTTAAGATCTATGACCTTCTCAGCTATGTGCATTTGGCTATGATTACAGTACCACACATGAGATTCCTCCCCTTGAGTGGGCTCTAAGACCAATTAGGTAGCTGTTGATTGGCTCCAAGATAAAAGTGCCACTACTGCACCAGCGTAGAATGCTGTACCGGTCAGTGATGTGGTTATTTGGTCATGAAACTGTTGTTGGGCCATCGACTGATTTTCTCCCTTAGCAGCTTGCATAGTGCTCTCCAGAGCTATGGATGTTAGCATTCAGGGGAAGCGGCTTCCAGGTCAGTTCCAGCTCCATTGTTCCAAATCCAGTCTCTGAAGTATGTCCTGTCTTCAGCAATAGGGTCTTATCTTGAAGTACTAGGAGGCAATCAAGGGCTGTGACAATAGCCTGTGTAATTTGGGGAGTCTCTTGGACCACCCTGGCCAACAACTTAAAGGAAGGTTTCTCCTGTCTGGCACCTTTCCATGCCGTGTATCCCCCAACTATACACATGGACTCATGTAGAGATATTGTATGTGGAATTTGTCATGAGGTTGTTAGACTAATATGATTCCTCCTGGTGTTTTATGTTAGATAGGCATTATTTCTCCCTCTCTCTCTTTCTCTCTCTCTCGTCTTTCTTTCTGGATAACCCTCCCTCCATGCCTTTCACACTTAAAGTGTTCGCATTTCTCCCTTGATAATATCAGTCTCCTAAGCCCTACCTCTCCTGAGCTCCTTCTTTCTTTTTCTCTCCATAGTTTTCTGTGTACTTTCCATTCCCTCTTCTATTTAAATACTCACTTTTATCTATTTCTCCCTTAGTAACATCTGTCTCAGATTATTCTTTTCTCTTAGGTTCCTTCTTTCTCTTTACCTCCCTGGTTCCTCTCTGTTCTCCTGGTTCCTGCAGTTACATCAGGATACACATTCACATATAAGGGTTTGGTGCTAGGATCCACAAATGGGAGAAAATATACATCGTTTGTTTTTCTGATTCTCTGTCACTTTACTTAGCGTAGTAGTTTCTAGTTCCATTCATTTACCTGCAAGTGACATAATCTCGTCTTTCTTTGACACCGAGTAGAACTCTGTGTGTAAATGAACTATATTTCCATTATCCACTGGTAAGCTGAGGGACACTTAGGTTACTTCCATCCCTTAGCTATTGTGAAAAGAGCAGCAACAAACATGGATGTGCAAGTATCTCTGCAATAGGATGAGTCCTTTGGGTTTATGCCAAGGAGTGCTATAACTGGGCCAAATGACAGATTCATTTTTAGTATTTAAATAGTTCTCCACACTGCTTTCCACCGGGGTTGCATGAATTTGCAATCCCACCAGCAGTGAATAAGCCTTCCTCTCTCCCCACATCCTGTCCAGAATTTGGTATCATTCGTTCTCTTGATCTTAACCAGTCTGACTGTGGTAAGATGAAGTATTAAAGTGGTTTTAATTTGCATTTCTCTAATTATTAACAACATTGAAAACGTTTTAATATGTTTCTCAGCCAGATTTATTTCTTTTTGTGAGAACTCTTTGCTAAGGTATTTAGCCCATCTTTTAATCGGGTCACTTGCTTTCTTCTTTGTTTTTTGAGTTTTTTATATATTCTGGATGTTAAACCTCTGCCAGATGTATAAGTGGTTAAGATTTTCTCCCATTCTGTGGGTTTTTTCTTCACTACCTTCATGATCTCTTTTGCTGTACAGAACACTTTCTAGTTTAATGAGGTCCCACTTGTTGGTTACTGATCTTAATTCCTGAGCAACTGCTGTCTGATTTAGAAAGTCCTTTCCTACACCTGTATCTTTTAGGTTACAGTGTGTTCTGCTAACAATTTCAGAGTTTCAAGTTTGACATCGAGGTCTTTGATTTATTTGGAGCTGACTTTTGTACAAGGTGGAAGATAAGGGTCTACACTCTTCTACAGTGGAGATCCGGTTTTGCCAGCACCGTTTGCTGAAGATGCTGTCTTTCCTCCAGCGAGTGCTCTTGGCCCCTTTGTCAAATATCAGGTGGCTGAAATGGCATGCACTCATGTTTGACTCTTTAATTATAGTCCATTGGTCTATGGGTCTATGGTCTATGGGTTTGCCCCAGTACCATGTTGTTTTTATGACTGTAGTTCTGTAATATAGTCTGAAATCTGGTATACTAATCCCCCTCTCATTGCTCTTTGGGCTCAGGTTGCTTTGGCTATTTGGGGACTCTGTGCTTCCGTATGAATTTTAGGATGGCTTTTTCTAATTCTGTAGAGAATGTCATGGGATTTTGATTGGGATTGCATTGGATCTATATATTGATTTTGGTAGGATGGTCATTTTCACAATATTAATTCTTCCAATTCACGAGCATGGAAGGTCCTTCCATCTTCTGGTGTCCTCATCAATCTCTTTCATTAAAATTCTAAAATTTTCGTTTTAGAGATCTTTAATGTCTTTGGTCAGGTTTATTCTGAGATTTTTTTGAGGCCATTGTGAGTGGAAGATTTCCTTGTAATCTTTCTCAATCACTTGGTATTGGTTTGTAGCAGGGCTACTGACTTTTTGTAGATTAAATTTGTAACTTCCACTTTAATGAAAGTGTTAATTATTTCTACAAGTTTTCTGGTAGAATTTTTGGCATCTTTTATGTATAATATCATGTCACCTGCAAAAAGGGATAATTTGACTTCTTTTCTGATGAGTTCTCTTTTAACTTCCTTCTCTTGTCTTATTGCTCTAGTGAGAGTTTCAAGCACTATATTAAAAAGGAGTGGACACAGTGGACAGCCTTGTCTGGTTCTTGATTTTAATGGGAATGCTTCTGGTTTTTCTTCATTTAGAATGATGTTGGCTGTGGGTTTTTGTATATAGCTTTAATTATGTTGAGGTCTGTTCCCTCCAGTCCAAATCCCTGTAGCACTTTTAACATACTGAATTTTGTCAAAGGCCTTCTCTGCATCTACTGAGATCATCATGTGATTTTTGTCTTTGAGTCCATGTATGTACTTTATGACATTTAGTAATGTACATAGACTGAACCATCCCTGCATCTCTGGAATAAAGCCAGCTTGATCATGGTGGGTGATCTTTTTGATGTGTGTCTGCACGCCATTTGCAAGTATCTTGTTGAGAAGTTTTTCATCTATGTTCATCAAGGATATGAGTCTACAGTTTTCTTTTTTGGTTGTATCTTTACCTAGGTTTTAGTATCAGAGTGACATTGACTTTATAGAACAAATTTGGAGGTTCTCCCTATGTTTCTATCTTTTTAAATAATTTAAGTAGTATTGGACATAGATCTTCTTTGAATGTCTGGTAGAATTCTGCTGTGACTCTATCTGGGCCTGGGGTTTTTGTAGTTGGGAGGTTTTGTATTACTGTTTCAATTTCCTTATATTTTATGGGTCCATTTAAGCTGATTTTAGGTACACATCCATTTCTTTGTTTTCAAATTTAATAGCGTATAGGTTTTAAAAATATTCCCTTATAATGTTCTGGATTTTTTGGTTGTCTCTTGTGATAGTTCCCCTTTAATCTCTATTGTTGATTTCGAGTTGCTTTTTCTTTCTTTTGGCTAACTGGGCCAAGGGTCTGTCTATCTTGTTTATCTTTTCAAAGAACCAGTTCTTGGAGTCATTGATTCTTTGCATTGCTTTTAGTTTCTATTTTATTAATTTCTGCTCTGATTTTTGTTATTTCTTCTTGTCTGATGGGTTTGGGTTTCATTTGTTGTTGGCTTTCAGAATTCTTGAGTTGCAATGTTAAATCATTTATTTATGCTCTTTCTGATCATTTAATGTAGGCACTTAGAGCTATAAACTCCCCTCTTAAGGATGCTTTTAAAGTCTCCCAGAGGTTTTGTTGAGTTGTATTGTTCTTTTTGTTTAATTCCAGCAATACTTTTATTTCTTAATTTCTCCTTAGACCCATTCATCATTCAGGACTGTGTTGTTAGTCCTCGTGAGTTTGTGAAGTTACCAAGGCGTCTTTTGGTGTTGATTTTAAGCTTTATTGCATTGTGGTCTGGTAGAATGCATGGAATTATTTTAATTTTTTTGTATTGAGATTTGTTTTATGCCTCAGTATGTGGTTGATTTTGGAGAAAGTTCCATGGGGTGCTGAACCAATTGTATATTCTTTAGTGTTTGGGTGGAATATTCGATAGATGTCTGTTAGGTCCATGTGATGTATGATATTAATTCAGATGTCTCTGTTTATTCTTTGTCCAGTTGGCCTGTCTAATGAAGACAATAGGGTATTGAACACCTCTACTATTAGTGAGTTTGGATTAATCTGTGTCTGAAAGTCCTGTAGTATTGTTTTTATGAAGTTGGGTGCACCAGAGTTTGGTGCATATATTTTAATGATTGCAATAGCTTCTTGGTTAATTGTGCTTTGATCAGAATGCAGTGGCCCTCATTATCTCTTCTGATTAGTTTTAGTTTGAAGTCCATTTTGTCAGAGACTAGAATGGCAACTCCCCCTTGTTTCTTAGTGCCATTTGCTTGGAATATTTTTTTCCATCCTTTCACCTCAAGGCAGTGCCTGTCCTTGAAGTTGAGATGGCTTTCTAACAGACAACAAAAGGATCAGTTTTATTTCTTGATCCATAACTAGTCTATGTCTTTGACTGGGGATTTCAGTCCATGGATATTTAAAGTTATTATTGAAAGATGTGTATTGATTCCTGTCATTTTAAATCCCATTTGCATCTTTGGTCTAACTTTGTGATTCCAGTTATACCTTCATTTACTTTCTTTCTGTTGCTCCTTACATATAGTCATTCTTTTCTTCAACTCTTTGTATTCTTTCAAGTATTCTTCAAAGGGCTGGTTTTCTGGACATGAATTCTTTCAGTTTATTAACGTTCAGCTATAATAGACATTTTTGCTGGATAAAGTGTTATAGGTTGGCATCGATGGTCATTTAGGACTGGGACTACTTTGGTTCAGGTGCTTCTGGCTTTTGTAGTTTGCACTGAAAAGTCAGTTATAATTCTGATGGGTTTTCCTTTGTACGTGACTTTTTTTTTTTTTTTCAGCTTTCAAAATGCTCTGTTCTGTGCACTTAGGGTTTTTACTATGGTGTGCTGGGGGAGTTTCTTCTGGTCCTGTCTATTTGGTGTTCTATGTGATTCTTGCATTTGTATGGGAATGCCCTTCCTTAATTTTGGGAAATTTTCTTCTACAATCTGGTTGAAGATCTGGTCAATACCATTATCCCGAGATTCTTCCCCTTCCTCTATACCTGTGATGCATACATTCGGTTTTCTCATGGCGTCCCATATTTCCTGCATATTCCATTCTTGTGTTTTTAAATTTTTTTTTTGTATTCTTTCCTTGAACGCTCCAATTGTTCAACTTTTTCGTCCAGTCTTGATGTTCTGTTTTCCATCTCATTCATTCTCGTGGTCAGGCTCTCTCCTTTCATTTCAAACTGGCTTGCTGAGGTTTTCGCTTCCTTCTTCATTTCAGCCTGAATATTTTTTTATATTACTTTTACATTACTATCTCTTTTGTGAATTCAATAAGAAGTTTATCCCTATCTTCTTTTAGTTCTTTGATCTGTTTGTTTGTATGGATTCTTTGATCATGTTTGGGATTGTTCTTTTAAACCCTGTGTCCTGGGTTATCTCTATGGGGTTCTCGTTGTAGAACTCTTTTGTAGGACTGGTGATGTGTGGTGGGGACATATTATTTGGGTTGTTTGTATTATTATTTTTTTCATTGTGATCTTGGCATTGGATTTCTTTTGTTGTGATTCTGATGTGAGTCTCAAGCCTTCCTTTGTTTGGCTGAAGTCTGATTCTGTTTCTATACTTACTTGGTTGTTTTCTTATTGTGTAGGAAGAGCTGTTTGGTCAAGGCATCAGGTTCTCTATTTTGATTTTATATTGGAGGGACCAGAAGGCTCTAGTCCAGCTGCTCCAGAGTTCCCTCAGGGGTACAGTATGGGCAAGATCAGATCACATGTTCTCAGGCTCTCTCTTATGGGCTGGGTCCCCCGAGCCATCAGGCACATCCCAATTTGTGAAAATTGCTAGGCAGTGGTGAATTCAGGCTTTCTCAGGCAGTTTGCAAAGGTCTGGACCCCAGTGAAGAAGGCTGCTCACAGAAATCTAAGGCAGGTTGGGGGAGTGGACAACCAGGTTAGATAGGTGTTCACAGGAATGCAATGGCCAGATAGGGGTGGGGACACCCTGTGACAGCTCTAACAATCTAGACTGAAAAATTGAGCTGGTCCAAGTATGGGGTTCAGGATATAGTGGGCTGATCTGGACTAAGAGAGTACTGTAGGATTCTGGGGTGCTGAGTGGACCTGTGCCCAAGGCTAGAAGAAGCTTGTTTCTCTTTTTAAAATGATTTAAAAAATATTTATCTTAAACGTTTTGTTTGTGTGCATGTATGTATGTAGGTGTACCAATATGTGCAGGTGCCTAAGGAGGTGTCAGACCTCGAGTTACAAGTGGTTGTGAACTGTCTGATGGGGGCACTTGGAATTGAACCTGGGTCCTCTGGGAAAGGAGAAAGTGTTTTAATCACTGAGCCATCTCGCCAGCTCTACATTATTTTTTTTCATCAATAGAATCTAGATTTAAACATCTACATGCCTAAGTATATAATTTGTATATACATATATATGCATATATCCATAACCCCATATCTATTTATAGATATATAAATATATATGACATGCATATGTGACATGAAAACTGATGGTGTCTGTTTAGGGAAATGAACAGGACTTGAAGGAGAAGAGAGCAAGAGAGAGGAATGCGCAAGATCAGATCAGATGCTCTCTGGCTCTCTGTTATGGGCTAGATCCCTCTATGCATGTAGGAAAAAATAAGAACATTCATCATTTTATATATTAAAAAGAATAAAAGAAAAAGTTGAAAAATGAAACTCAATCCCAGGACCAGCTCTTCTTACTCAAGGAACCAGGGATGATGTGGTCATACTTCCTGTCTTTTTTTTCCTTTCTTTATCCTTTTATTTTGTCACTGCTGTGGTTTAAAGGACCTTATGTGCGACTGCTGTCTTATTCACCTACCTCCAATCATTCATATACTCTTGATATAACTAACAACTGCATACAAAATGCTCAAGCAGCAGGGGAAAGAGAAAGGGATCTTATCAAATAAAACTAAGCATCCGTGAAAGCCGTCCTCCACGTGGTGCCATGTCACAGGGACCCCCTGGTCTTCCAAGCGCTTCTTGTAGAGCAAGGTGTCGTCACAGAGGACGTCCCAATGAAGGCTGACCAGGAATGCCTCGGGAAGGCGAGCAATGGTCTCATCATCTGCCAGGAGGGGTGAAATGTGTGCTTCAAAAACATGTTTCATTTCTAGGTAGGCAGCCTCATTAAAAGGTGCAGGAAATACGGGTGACTGGTATCCGCTCTTGAATCTTTTAGGGATGTTGTCAGGGCTTAGCCATTTCTCGTACTTCTTCCACATATCTGGAGATATAAAAGCACCTGTCACCCAGGCATCTTTCCAGCTGTGGTCAATGGCCAGATGTTTAGAAGTGCAGAACATCATGAGGTCTCTGTTGAGGAACGGTATGGTATGATGGTAACTGGAAACTGACTGTCTGAAGGACTGGATAAATGAGGATCTGAGCCCGGATCTGGGGAAGATCTGGTATTCTCATCAAGTCCTGCAGGACAGCAACTACAGCCGCACCTCCAATGCTGTCTCCACAGGCCAAAACCTGGGAGGGATCCACTCCATAGTCATCCAGAGACTTCAGGAAGTGGATGGTGGCATTCCGACAATCATATAAAATGGTGGGGTGGTGGTTGCTGGGAAGCTTTCGGTACCTACAGAGGAAAGAGAGAAGACGGGACATCAGTGTGCACAGGAATTTCTGGTCCTCTTTGACCTGCTTCCTCCACTAGCCCAACTGTCTACATGGTTTAATCCTCAGAATGGCCCTAACCAATGAAGATGGTTTCTCCTCTTTCTGCCTGTATGAACTTGAAGAATCTACCAAAGGAGGAGTTTCTGGAATTCTCTATTCAAACCATGCTTTGATCCCCATAGATAGTTAATACAAGATCTGCCAGGTAGAAGCTATTGGCTTTGAGGACAGAACAAACTGGAATGACAAGAAAGAGGTCACTGAAGGTTCTGCTGCTCCCACTGTCGAGTTTTCTCAAGATCTGGAAAAACCGAATTTGAAATCAAGATGAGGTTGTATTCATCTAAAGAAGGAGAGGAGAGGAGAGGAGAGGGAGGGGAGGGAGGGGAGGGAGGGGAGGGAGGGGGAATAAGGAGAGGAGAGAAAACTCTTTCCCATGGTCAGCATCTCTCAGGTATTTCCTCTCAAGTACATTCTACTGAAACCCTCCGTCAGTGCAAAGCTCCTTCTCTGACTGAGTTACTCGCAGCCACTTATTAGAAGAGCACTGGTCTATGGGGCAGGACTTTGAGTGTTTGAAATAGTGATACAGTAAGGAATTCTCTACAAGAAGTCAGAGGATGTGCTCATGCATATCTTTCTGTGATTCTTGATCTTGGAATCACCAGTGTCTCCTAGGCTTTTGGAGACATGAACTCTAACGGTAAATGTTCAGCTACCACAGCAGTCAGGTTGAATATCAGAAAGATGCCACCATCTTAATATTATTAGATTGGCTAGAGTGTTAAATGACTCTTTGACATGCATAGCTGCACCACCTGTCCAATCTGCATATGGCAAAAATTTGAGTAGGTTCATTGGAAAGAACATTCCAACAGTGTTTTAAAATTTTTCTCACTTCTTTCTCTAAACTGTTCTGCTGGTTTCCTGTGGTCTCTGGGGGCAAGAGGCAGAGTTGTGGTGAGCAGGTCTCACTGCCCCTTTTCCCCAAAGGACCAGAGTCCTGTTTTCTATCACTCTCCCTGTTGGTCCGTGCGTAGCTGGCATTTGGTAGGTGAGTAGGTGCTCTGGTTGGCCTGAATTGTCAACTTGACACAACTCAGAGTCATTGGGGAGGAGAAGCCTCTGTTTGATGAATTGCCTAGATCACACGGACCTGGGAGCATCTCTGGGGCATGGTCTTGATTATTAATTGATTTAGGAGGGTCCTGCTTGTGTGGGTAGCCACCACCCTAGACAGGTGGTCCTGAGCTGTACATGAACTGGTGAGTGAGCCAGCAGACAGTGTTCCCCAATGGTTTCTGCCTCAAGATTGCTTGAGTTCCTGTCCTGACTTTCCTCAATGATGAACTTAAGCACAGTGTGTTTTAGGGCAGGAGAAGAAAGGAAACTAGGATGGCATTTAACAATGTAATGAGTACATAAGTCCCATCAGCAGTGACTGGGGCCTCGGTCGTGATTTTCAGTCACCTCTTACGGGCCCCTCGTCTCCTTCCATGTTGCCACTGAGAGAAGGGCTCTCATGGATGCATCTGACTTTTCCTTTTCTGTTGACATTGTGTTATTGAGTCTGTGCCCATTTAGAAGGTGTTCTCTATTTTAATTTTTAACTTCAAAGGGAAGTTTTGAGGTTGTACATTTTAAGATGAATTTTCCTTCATTTCAGCGGGCTAAGATTCCCTCCCATCCTGGCATGCCCTGTGCTTCTACAAGGCTATGTAATATTTCCTAGCAGTTCCATGGTTTGAATGGCCCCTCACAAAGCTCCTTTGTTCAAACCTTATCCCCCATGAGACTGATGCAATCATTGAGAAATTACTGTACCATGAAATTTATGGCATTATCTATTGATGATCATAATCTGATTTCATCTTCCAGTGATGAGTGGAGGTGGGACCTACGTAGAGGAAGTAGATCCTTAGGGCACAAACCTTTGAAGGATATCTTGGACTTGGCCTTTCTCTCTCTCTCTCTCTCTCTCTCTCTCTCTCTCTCTCTCTCTCTCTCTCTTTCTGCTCTCTGATGGACTTTTTTGCTGCTGTAAGATCTGGCCTCACCAATAACCCACAGCAATCGAGCAGTCCATTCATGGACAGAAACTTCTGAATGAGTTCATGCACATTTCCCTTAAAGTGATTTTTCAGGTATTTCAGGTATTTGTCATACTTGAAAAGTGTAAAACATAAAACTCATTCAAAATAAGTGAAGTCACTTCTGTGACTACATGATCACAGGATCCAGAAGGCTTTGAAACTTATTTGTGAAAGGGATTTGGCTGCTAACAACCATCTATAACTGCAGTTCCTCCAAGGGCTTTGGCACCCTTTGTGGGCTTTGAATGACACAGGTGCACTTACATACACTCAGGCAATACACTCATACATGTAAGATGAAAATAATAAATCAAATATTTTAAACAATGAATAGCATAGTGACTATGCCCTCTAGTGTTCACCATGACTGCTCCAAATACCCTCCACCCCCAGGGGTGAGAAGTTTTCCAAGTCTTTCCTTGTGGGTATGGTGCTATGACTATATTCATGGGTTCACACAGAAGATTTTCTCCGGGGACAGGGACAGCCTGTCAGGTCTAGAATCATCTAGACCCTGTACTTTGCCCCTGCTCCATGAATAGGCTGCCGAGGCTACTCACCCCACTGAGAGCACCACCGAATCTGTCTTCAGGGCCAGCAAATGGCACAGGTTGTGGTAAGTATCTGCAAGATAAGATGAGGTATGTTGTGACACATGAGGAAGGCCCAACATTCCCCCACCACAGCCTCAGAAGCATAATGGGCATGACAGTGACATTCTCTGTTCCTAATCTTGTCTGGTGTCTGGTGTGCAGTGACTGACTGAGGCCTGCTCTGCCAGGACTAAGTCAGACATGTGCTCTCAATCTCCTGCAGGTGAATATATATGTAGACCTTGGGGCTCCCCTTCTGCGTGGTTTAATTTCACAATGGGGGAAACTGAAAAAAAGGAAAGTCTGGGGATCTAGAAGAGCAAAGCCCAAACTAGGCGCATTGAAGAATTGGTCCAAGAATCTTAACAATTAATATGTGATTGAGCAAAGGGTGATGGTACACGCCTCTAAATCCAGCACTTGGGAAGTGGAGATGCAATCAACCAGAATTCAAGGTCATCTTCAGCTACATAGCAAGTTGGAGGCCAGCCTGGGCTAGACTAGATCTTACCTCAAAAAAATTAATGCATTTATATTGTTTAGGAAATGAATGATGACTGCATGGTACTGAGGCTCAAGGAGCTTCACACACAGCGCACAATCCCAGACCTGTCTTTGACTCAGCCCTTTCTAGCCCTGGCTGCTTGCATACAAAGGTACTTAAAAGTCTGTGTACATCCTATCTCCAGCTTGCCATATCTGTTGGATCACAGGCTCTGGAGTGTGGAATCAGGCACCGGGATTGTGTAAATGATACCAGACAATTCCAGTAGTGAGGAGGACTTGCCGGCTGAGTTCACACACAAGCAGCATTGTGGGGTAGGGTGTGAAAGCAGATTCAGAGGACTCTGACCTCTTTATGAATAAACACAGGTGCACCTGCATTCACGTGACCATGTATACATATAAAGAAAATAAAATAATGAAAAAGACCTCCCTGAAGACTAGCTCTCATAGTTTTGGAGGATCCTATGCAAGCCACTAAGGGAGAACATCCATCAGTGGTCCAACTCCAGATTTAAAGTCTAATAACCACAACAATGACTGGCACAGCAAACTATCCTGGTAGAGTAGTGGAACTTTTTATCTTGGGGGTAATCAACAGCTACCTAACTGGACTTACAGTTAATGGGAAGGGACTCATGTGGCATTGTAAATATAACCAAATACACATGCTGGAGAGGTTATTGACGTAGAGAAAACCCTGTCTATCACATCCATAGACAAATGCAATTTCTTACCATATGCTAAATATGGATCATTATATTTCAAGACAAGTGTGCCAGTAATCACTCATTAAAGAAGCTTCTTTTGCAACATAGGGAGACCATTCCAGTGGTCCACAGCTGGTCTCACACAGAGCTGTCCAACCCTAAGTGACACATCTATAATAGAGAACATCCATAATAAACCCTCTACACCCAAGGCTCATGGAACAGAGTGGAACAAGGGTAGAGAGAATACCAATGCATCTCTCCACTCTCACCAGCAAAGTTTCCTCATGTAACAGAGGGTGAGGAACACAAAAGGCCATGACTGGCTAAAGTGTAGAGAACAAGAGTCTTCGGAGTGTGAGTCTCTGGACAGGACTCCTGTCTTAAACTTCACCCACCCAGGGCTCAGGGACCATTGCGGAAGAGGAGGCAGAAAGACTGTAAGAGCCGGAGGAGGGGGGTGTGTGACCATAAGGAAACAGAGTCTCATAGGCTCCGTTGAATTGCTAGCAATGGTACCAGCGTGCACAAGACCCATGTAAACTCAACCAGACAAAAAGCCAGCATAGAATCGGGGAGACAGGCATCGGGCCCCAACATTCCCCAAAGAACTATTAGCAACTGATTATTGTTGGGTGAGGGAGGGTTCATTTTCTTTAAGGGAGTGACTCTAGATAGACTGACTAGACTCCAGTAGATGAACTCACACCTAGAGACATCTGGGTACACAAACTTGACTTGATAGGCTTTAACATATATGACAGAATGCATGAAATCTGGTGGTGGTGGGGCGGGTATAAAGATGACTAAGATGTTTTGCATGAAATGCACAGAAATTCAACACAAAGTATACATTGGAAAAAAATAATAAGAAAGTGGAAGAGTGTGAGCAATGCTAAGTCAGGGTCGGGGGTTTCTTTTGAGGCCAAACAGAAAGCATGTTCAGAAAGACCATAGGTCAGGAAACCCCCAGCGTCTGTGGTACAAGGCAGGGTAGGGGCTGTGCAACGGTGGCAGGAAATGCAGGTAATTCGGTTGGAGATATCAGGAAGGTCAAGATGATCCAGGTGAGGAAATGAATAGATTTGGATACTCGTGGGTCCAACAAGAGGGGAGTTTGGCATCACATCCAATTCCCTGGTACCCTGGCAGCTTCACTGGGATGTCACTGCCTCGCCGCCTGGATAGAGATATCACATTCTAGAAAACACTGACCTGGAGGGAGCAATCCTAGCAGCAGACACCATCCTCAACTTTCATCTGTCCTTTCCCGGAGGATCTGCACCTACTGTTTGCTATGACTTTCTCCCTGGAGCGTCCTTGTGTGAGTATGCAGGAGGCTGTGCGGGTTGTGAGACCCCTTTTCTGTCCTGTAGAAAAGTTCCTTACCCAGGCTACCAAATATTGCACCCCCTCCATGGAAGAAGACGATGCCTCGACGGAGCCTGGAAGATGGTGCCTTAGGCTGGAACAGCCTCACAGGGATTGTACCAAAGCACAGGTTCTTCACAAAAACAGCACACTTATTCTTTGTCACAAGGTTGTCTTGTATAAAGCGGCAAAATGTAGGCATGGAACAAATTTTCATCATCTCCAGTAAATTCCCCTGTGGAAAGGTAGGAGAAAGAGCTAAGTAGGATGCTTTCAAGACACTTCCATTCTTTTTACTCTGCAGACTCTTCTAGTTAGCTTTCCATTGCCATGATTAAATACTGACCAAAACCAACCTAGGGAGGGAAGGGCTCATTTCACTTTGCGTTATAGTCTTTCATTGAAGGCAGGAGCTCAAGCAGGAACCTGGAGGCAGGAACTCAAGTACAGACTACAGAGGAGCACTACTTGCTGCTGTGCACCCTTAACCTGTGCTCCCCTCCCCCGCCGCCTGCTTTCTTATGCAACCCAGGACTGCTTGCCGGGGATGGCACCGTTCATGGAGGGTTGGGCCATCCCACATCACTTAGTCAAGAAAAACAGAGGTTATGAAGTTTGGATGGGGTGAGGGTGGGTGGTGCATCTGGGAAGAGTTAGTTGAAGGAGAAAGGCGAATATAACGAAAATACATCTTATGCATATATAAAATTCTAAGAAAATTAATAAAAATAAGTAAAAAACCAAACTCACAGCATTCTAGTTTCCTGAACAAAGTATCTTTTTGGTCATGTCAAAAACCTAAACTTTTCTCTTTCAATCCTCCACAACTTTTCTATTCTCTGTTAAAATCTCTTATTAATCCCTGGGCTGAATCACTTTTGATTCACTAATTTGCACACTAGTAGAAAGCTCTGCAGATCACATAAAACTATTAATATAGTAAATTAATTTCCAGTTAACTTTTCTTTTGTCTTTTTAGTTTCTTGGAACCCAGAACTGAACTTAAGAAAAGAGATTTTTCTTCTGTTCTTTCTGACTCTATAATAGATTGACTTGTTACTGGTAGAAGTCCTTGCCTCGGACAATATTAAAAGCCTAATGCTTTGGTTCATGGCTATTGGCCCCAAACCATCTTAAACTGATCCCAGACCAATCAGATTCTAACCCACCTCAGCAGGCTGAAGCCCTATATCCCTCACTGAATGTTCTTTTCTTACTGAAGAGCAGTAAGCCATGTTTTGACCGGCTGGGTAAGGACCAAGACACTCTGCTCAGGCAGCGTCACCATGGATAACCCTGCTCCAATTTCTGGCCTTTGTAAAGGCCTCAGACTTTCTCACCAGAAATTCACTCCATGGGATTCGTCCCTATTATCTCCTGTGCCAGGTATGGAGGTGAGTGGGCACTCACGCAGAGCTCATTTAATGATGGTACTGTCCTTAAAAAAGCCCTCAGCACAGTGTCTGGCACACATCACTGACTGGTGCACATTAATCAGTACCATTAGGTTATGGTAGATTTTTTGCAAAATGATTTCTTGGGGTTGAGGTTCCATCTACGCCGGCAAGACATGGTCATTAAGAAACAGAATTTACCCATGTCACTGTCAGATGGAAGAAGACATACAGAATCCGAAACTTTATGGAATGGCTAATGGCAGGAGGAACGTTGGAAGCGAGGAAATGGTCCACTAGAACCCATACGCTGACTCCTAGAGCCAGGAGGCACCAAGCCGCCAGGAGGATCTCTACCCAGGACAGCATGGTGCTCTTGCTCCTTCAGAGTGAGTCAAGGAAAGCCTGCTCTCTTGGAAGACTTTGTGTTACTTTCTTACAAACCAAAGCACATTTTAACTGGCAGGGCAGCACCATGGCCAGCCCTGCCCCTTCCAGACCCTCTGGCACATTAGAAACAACCTGGCACCTTGTCCCCATGGTAGGGAAGTGCTTCATCACGCCACCTGGGGCCGTCACCATCTGGTTAGGAGACAGACACCAGTGTGAGAAAGACACTTTCTGGGAGGTGGTGCCAGCTGATAACCTGGGCCCTGTGAGTTGTGCAAATGCCCTGGGGTCTTGTAAGGTGACCTGTGACTCTCCTCTCAAGTGTAAAATCAGAGATCAGAGAAATGGTATTGGTGCCATCGTGAGCCATGATGAGGAAGAAAAAGGTGTGTGCGACAGCCCTCCCATCCTATTCTCCCCTCATCTCTCTCATTTCCAGCCTCATCTACCCAAATCAAAATGAGCTCCTCACCTGTGCCTTGTGTGAGCTCTATGT
The DNA here is from genome assembly GCA_035773235.1 of Eospalax fontanierii. NCBI lineage: Eukaryota > Metazoa > Chordata > Mammalia > Rodentia > Spalacidae > Eospalax > Eospalax fontanierii. The sequence continues at coordinate 9,064,868 of CM069553.1, forward strand.
TCTTCCTCTGCTTGGCTGTCTAAGGTCACGCCAATCCAAAAAATTCCCCCCTATTCCTAGGCAAGCCATTTCTGAGAGATAGTAAATAACTTGCCTATGAGCATAATTTTGTGTGTATGTGGGGTGTGCAAGCACACCCATATAGGTACGTCTGCATGTGCAAGGGTGCACATGTGTACGGGGCATCTGCAAAGGTGTGCATGTGCTTATGGAGACCCGAAGTTGACATCTGTGTCTTCCTTGCTCCCACTCCTGTCTGTTGTCTGAGGTACAGTCTTTCTGTAAATCCAGAGCACTGGAACCAGTGGATCATAGACTGAAACCTTTGAATCCAGGGGTCAAATAAATTCCCTCCCCCTTCAGCTTTTTCCCTTTTAGGTAGTTACCATTGCAATGAAGAAAATACCCAATAACACAGTCTCCTGTGCTCTAGAATTTACTCTTCCAAGGCATGTTCCGTGACATTACTGTCCTAGGCTTTTGCTGTTCTGGACTGCACTATGCCCTGCCCATGGGTGCGTGTGCCTGGGAGTGTCTAGGGACAGGGCCCTTCCTTCCTGTCTAAAATTTTCCGGCAATGTCCTCATCACCATCTTCTTCCACCCACCACAATAAGCCACCAACTGTCTCGAGTCACTCACCCCACTGACAGCACCAATGAGTCTGTCTCTTTGGCCAAAAGACTGCACAGGCTGTGGCAGGAATCTGAAGGAGAAGACTGAGCAGAGGTGAACCTTCAAGGAGGGTTCATAACAAACCCAGGATGTTTCCTGTTGAGGTGGGCAGGGAGTTGGGGGTCGCTGAAGTAACCTGGCCAGCCCCTCTTCCATTCGCCCCAATCCGAATGTCTGAGCTTGCACAGACACTGGGGCTCAACTTCTGCATGGTAAGGGAAACTGAGGGTCGGGAAGGGTTGAAGATTTAAAATGGACAAAACCAAGACCAGGAAAATGGAATTGATGAGCTGGAACTATTAATAATTTCATATATTGACAGGCATGGTGGCATGTGCCTTTAATCCCAGCCCTCGGGAGTCAGAAGCAAGTGGATCTTTGTGAGATTGAGGCCAGTCTGGTTCACAGAGTAACTTCCAGGCTGGAACTAGGGAGACCCTGACAAAAAAACAAAACAAACAGCAATAACAAAAATAATTTTGTATATTACTATTCATTCGGAGATAATGGTTAGATGGTATATATTTTTAAAGATTTTAATATTTTTATTTATTGGTATGTGTGTGTGCACGTGTGAGTGTATGACATGTGTGCTGTGCCTGCAGAGGCCAGAGCATCAGGTCACTGGGAGCTGGAGTTAAAGACAGCTGTGAACCTCCTCACTTGGGTGTTGGGAACCAAACTAGGGTCCTCTTGAAAAACAGGAAGTGCTCTTAACTGCTGAGCCACCTCACCAGTCACCACGGATGGAACATTTTGGTCAGCAGGTTGGTGCATCTGAGAGTCTAGGAGGAAGGCCTGTTAGCGTTAGAGCATAGTACATCCTGTTCCAGTGTTGGTCACAGATCCTACCAAATGCAGCTCTGGCTCAGTCCTGCCAGTGCCGGCGATCACCACACACAGGCACTGGGCAGTCTGGGCACATCTTCTACCAGGGTTACCTTGACCCATTGGATCAGAATGTCGGCAGCAGGGAACTTCCGTGCTACCAGGATTTTTCAAACGACACCAGATAATTCCAGTGTTCAGGGGGCCTTGGGGTGGAGATTGGGGGCATGTGCCATTAACACAGTGGAGCATGGGGCAAAAGAGTAGGTACGGAGGGTTAGTGAGGTTTCAGCTCACTGAGGATTCAGAATTAGTGTCCAAGGTGTGGCATCAACAGGTCTTAATCTGTTCCACGTTAGTGCCATTTGGCAGCTGTTTACAGCACAGAGGGACTGGGACAAGCTGGAGGAGGCTCTGAGGTGAGGACGACCTTTAAAGCTCCAAAGGCATAAACATAGTGAAGGCGAAGACTTTCGCTGGCCCTGACCTGGGCCCTGGGCCTTGTGAACTGTCCAGCTTCATCTCCTGCTCTGCCATCCTCACATCTCTCCAACTCTCAAGAGCCTCAAGTTGGTCCTGTTTTCGTGTCTTATGCTTGTTTCTGCTCCTCCATACATTTAACGGGGCTGGGGCAAGCGTAAAGCAAGTAAGGCACCACCAGGTGCTAAGTCAAGGGTCTACCAGGACCCTCGGTCTTCTAGACAGATAGTATTTTAACACAGTATTTTATGAAATCAAAATTAGCACCAAAAATTCCCTGATGAGGGATGTGGCCCAGTTGGTAGAGTGCTTGCCAGCATGCATGGAGCCCTGAGTTCTACTGTAGCTACCATGTAAACTGGGCGTGCTGGCTGGCATCCGTAGTCTCGATACTTGAGGGGTAGAGATGGGAAAATAAGGAGTTCAAAGCCGTCTTCTTCGGTCATCCTTGGCTACATAGTGATTTTGAGGCCAGCCTGCCATATATGTGACCCCTGAGTTATTCACATCTGAAACTACCTCCTAACTTGTATTCTCCTGCATGGCCCAGCCTCTTCATATTACTCACTGAGACAGGGACTGGGTCTTCTTGTTCTCTACTGCGTCCCCTGAGCCTGGCGAGGGTCTGGAGCTAGTCAGGTATTCAGTAAATATCTGATAAAGCAGCCCTTGTTTTATCTTCTGCAGAGACTGGCAACTTGGGGTGAAGCGGGATGCCTAGTGCTTTTTGATACAAGAGAGTATACTTGGACAGCGGCGGCTCCTGTAGATGGCACATAACCATGATTTATGACCAAGAGAAGACACACATTCAGGTATAAAACCACCACGATACTTCCACCACCAGGGGCCAGTAAACAACCTTAAGCAGAGGAGAAGTTGCCTCTTCACAGAAGCGAATTTGGGCATTTCCACCTATCCATCCACTCAGGTATCCGTCTGTCCATCTATTCATCACCCAGCTATCTATTTGTTCATTCAGAAATGTATCCTTCTATGCCATAAGTCATCTATCCATTCATTTATTCTGCACTAAAATGTAAAAGCAATAGTCCAGGTGCTAGGGATCCGGCCTGCACCACAGGTGTGTCTGGAGCATGAGCAGAGTAGAGCATTTAGCACGGCACGCTCAGGAGATCGGACAGGTCACTGAGGAGTGTAGGAGAGGTTGAAGTTCAACTTTCCGCGTACTGAAGTAGTGAGCATCAGTGTCGCATTCCAAAAGAATCCAGCATTCTTGACTCCTTTGAGGCAGTGATTGTGAAAGTTGGGCTTTCTTTTTAATTTCATTGACCTTTAGTTCAATAAGACTTAGGCATGACTAATCACTGAATACATTCGCATCACAGACTATTTAGAAAAGGTCATTAAATGTTTTGTCACCGGGAAAGCAGTTTTGTAACTTAAAACTTTTTCTTTTTCTCCTGTTTAAAACCATATTAAGGAATGGAGAGATGATCAGCAGTTAAGCATGCTTGATGCTCTTCCAAATGGCCTGGGTTTGATCCCCAGCACCTGCATGGCAGTTCACAACCATCTATAATTCCAGCTCTAGAGGATATGAAACCCTCTCCTGGCCTCTGTGGGCACCTGCACGCACACGGCATGTACGTACACAGAGACATACATAGACACATAAACATAAATAAATATAAATAAACCTTAAAAATAAAAAATAAACTTAAAAAGGAAAAAAGAACAATATCAAATTAGTCTATCACAGTGTTACTTATATGCAAATTAATTGCCATACATAAAAGGAAGTTTTTTGTTTTTTGTTTTTTGTTTTTTGAGACAGGGCCTCCATGTAGCCACAGCTGCCCTGGAACTAACTATGTAGAGCAGGTTGGCCTTGATCTCACAGAGGTCCACCTGCCTCTGCTTCCTGGATGCTGGAATTAAAGGTGTACACCACCACATCTCTTACATTGGTCCCACCCGCTTCTCTTCAAGGTTTCATAAGCCTTAGAGGGTACAGTACACATGTCCCATTTATGACTGGGTATTCAACAGGTTCTACACCCAGCACAGCAGGGGTTCAGCAAACCCCTGGGGAAGGAAGGCACACAGTGTGAAGGGAATTACAGCACTTAACTAGAATCTTAAGAGTAGGGGCCAGGAGGCTCTCTGCTGAGGGAACAGAGGCTCTTAGTTTGAGTCCTACTGTGTATTTATTGTCTTAGCTGAACAGAACAGACACAGACCATTGCTCAGTGCAGACAGTTTTATGAAATCTTCAAGGCATCTTGGTATGCTGTTGGTATACTTGTTGGCTAAGTAGGAAACTTGCCAAGATTAACAGAATTTATGAACTGTGATTAGAGTACTCTTTCTTACAGAGTCTGAGGCCCAGAATGCTTCCAGTTCCTTTATCTGCCTCAACACCCATGTCAGCCCAGCTTTATGCTGTGTAGACATTTGTGACTGAAGGTGCGGTTGCACACAGTCTAGTGTGCCTTCAGCGCCATTCAGGCAAAGCAATTGTCGCCAACTGTCCTTTATTTTTCAGTACTTTGATCAGTTATGAGCATCTATAGTCAGCACTGACCACCGCAAAAGGACGCTTCTCTTACCAAAGCTGATTATCATGATTGATTATGTAAACATAGTTATTTAGAAAGCAATTTGATGGGCATATCATGCATATTTAGCAGAACAATAACAACAGCTTTCCCACTACGACTTACGACTTTCCCAGCCACAGGAGGTTGATCAGGCTTACAGTGCTAGGTGAGAATTCCCTCCCGTGGACAGGGTGTGAGATCCAGTCAGACCGGTGGTGAGTCATCTCCATTCCACTTGCGGGACTACTGCAGCAGCTGACATGTCTTGCTTTGTGTTGGTCCTCATGGGTCCAGACATGTGGCCTGGTGCAGCTTTCTGAGCCTCACTCGAGTTTTGCAGCCTGTGTCTGACACTCCACTTCCGCATAGGAGTGACTCAGCAAGGCATAACAAAATGGCCTCTACCTGGCTACAGCCTGCGTGGTAAAAAATGATTGGTCCTTCACTTCCCATGTTTTTAGCCCCACCCCTACCCTATGTAAGACTGTGCCTGACATAATAAAACGAGTTCCTGCTTCGACAAGATTCCCGGCTCGGTGTGGTGTTTTTCTCCAGAGTGCAGAAGGGTCCGGCTTCATCCCGCTCAGCCCCTGGAAGAGGCCAGCTGGACCAGCTTCTCCACCGCCCTACCTGCCTGTGAACCCGGCAGCTTTGCAGGCCAATAATGTGGCACACTGGGTCCATAGCTGAGTAAGACTGTTAATAATTCTTCCCTTGAAGCCTGTCTAGCACCTTCTAGCATAAGGAAAGCTAGACAGGAAGAGCACCCTTCTTCGGGGTAGCATTTGCAAAGAAAGACAAACGGGTCCCCTTTCTGATTGCTCGAATCCTTTTAAAGCCACATTTCTTTTCATTCATTCAAGGAGTAGAAAGACTCCTTCTTTGTCATGACACCAAAAAATGGCTCAAAACAAGATTTTCTCTCTACAATTATTCCTGTTTTGGAGACCAACAGGAAAGTCACAATATCTTCTGTGAAAGTCGCTTCAAGAGTATTATAGACAATAAAACGAAAGTCTGAAACGTACGAGCTTAGAGTCCGCAGGTTTTCCCTTCAAGAGAGGTGGAAGACACAGGCACCATGTGTATCAAACCATACCTTTAAAATGATTCTCTGGAGACACAGTATGATGCACACACTCACCAAATCCCCAGAGGCACCTGGAGGAAAACTAAACAGCTGAGAGGCGAGGAAGCCAGCGTCCCAGTGGATGGGGGTGCAGGGGAGGACAATGACGTTTGGTCCAGGAAGGAAAGGTGAACACAGTGTTGAGGATCCTAGATCCTTTTGAAATTTTTCCTTTTACCTCTTTACGTAACTGGACCACTTTGGAGCAGATGCCTCAAGAAAGAGTAAGTTAAACGTTTTTCTCTAATGTAGCTTAGCTTCAGTATGAAGAGAAAGCGGAGACAATTGGCCTCAAAAATGGGACTTCAAACTGAGGTATAACTTTGCAATTAGATGTCTTTGTGTACCTTCACCATCTCCCCGGCTCTGGGACTAGAATGGGAGCCCGCAGCTTGTGCACTTTGGACTACCCTGGTAAATGGATACAACTAGAAAATAGGTAACCCAGACTCAGAAAACCAGCAATACGTGTTTTCTCTCATTTGTGGATCCTAGCTCTTAGATGTTAGTATATATCCTGATGTAATCCTAGGAGCCATGAAAATGGAAAGTAACCATCAGGGGTGGGTGGGAATGAGAAGAAGGTACTCTAGAGACAGGCATAGTAGAAGATAGACATTACTAAGGGGTAACGGGGAAAATGGGAGGCACTTTAACTGGAGAGGGAACATGGAGGCTGACACAGAGGTGGAGAGAGGAGAGAGATTGAGAATGGTTGGGGGCTATGAAAATCCAATGTGAAATGTGTTTAATAAGCCTACTGGAAAAACACACATGATATAAATGTGAGTGCATGTGTACAGCTGAAACCTATATAACAAAAGCCATAGTGCTGGACAACAGAAACCTCCCTTCCACGTGCTGGTCAGAGAAGTTGAAGACACTCCCAGAATTACTCAAGCTATTGCAATAGCCCTCGATTGTCTCCCAGAACTTGACAGTAAGGATGACATGGCACACTTCAGGCACAGGACTCAGAGCAATGGAGCAGGAACTGTCCTGAAATAGTCTTTCCTGAAGACTAGCTCACGTAGTATCAGATGATGCTATGCAAGGTGCCAAGAAACAAAAAAACCAGTCAGTGATCCAACCCACATGTAAAGCTTATGAACCACAACAATGACTGGCCACATTTGTCACTTCCCTAGAGAAATGTAAATTCTTACTGTGTTCTAAACACGCATCCTTTGCAGACAAGTGTACTTCTCACCACTCATCACAAAAGCTTGTTTTTAAAACAGATGGAGATGATTACAGAGTTCCACAACGGGTCAAATGCAGAGATCAAATGCAGAGATTAAGGGTCTGTGAGATGCCCAGCCCTGAGTGACACATCTACAGTGGAATCTCTACAACTAAGGCTCAGCAAACATCCTGGAGGAGGGGCCAGAATGAATATAAGACCTACAGGAACAAGACACATGCTTCTAGCTAACACATTCTAGACAGGAGAGGGAAGCTGCGCCAGTGAAACCTCCACAATCTGGTAGTCTAACAAGATCTGCATGATGACAAAACCACTTGACTTGCCAAGGTGGATGGAAAAAATTCCATGGGGTCCCACCTCAAGATGAAGAACTATGGGCAATCAGTGGGTGCTGAGAGAGGGGGAAAGGAAGAATCAGTTTTCTCCAGGGACCAGCTCCCTGAGATATAATATAATCCCCAGTGGGAACCCCTAAGCACACAAATACACAAACATCACGACTCAGTGATACATAGAGACGTTTTCAGGCCAGGTGTGGTGCTGTGCGCCTTTCATCCCAACACTTGGGAGGCATAGGCAGGTGTGTCTCCATGGGTTCAAAGCCAGTCTGGTCCACATACTGAGTTCCAGGCTAGCCAGGGCTACATGGCGAGACCCTGTCCCAGAGATGGACCTTAGCATATGGCAGAATGCATGAAATCTGGTAGGTGGGCTTTGGGGAGAGCAGATAGGGGAGGGGGTGCAAATATAATTAAGATGTATAGTACGGAATGCACAAAATCTAATAAAAATATACATTAAAAAAGTCAAAAACAAAGCACGACAAACACAAACAAAGGAAGATATTTTCAGGTGTGAGATGATTACTTATGGGTGACTGAGACTGCAGGACTGCTAAGGCAACTGATTCATTTTTGTGGAGGACAAAAAAGCATTGACTTGACTATTAGAGAATTTTTACCTGACCATGAGGATGGGTTCCTTCTACTAGAGGTAAATCAATTGCAGCGTGAAAGAAAACACAGCGTGGTTCACTACTAATTGGACTTTAGGTCCTGAAATTAGATGGGTTGCTTCTAATAGGACCAAATAGTTTTGTGGTAACAACCTCTGGCTGTGATTGTTCCCAGGATAGACTGGAAGATGTACATTAGAATGTCTTTGGGTTCAAGGACACTGGATAAAACTGTAAACCATCTTTCAAGTCTTCTCATTTTATAACATGAATGGGTGTTGGGCATAATGCGGGGTGGGTCTTAGCCAGGTCACCTGCTGTGAGGAACAGAGGAATGGCTCCCGTGGGTGTGGCGCTCCACTCTGGCTAGACCAGCTGCTGCCTGGCCTCTGGAAAGAACCTGCACCGAGATGATCTACCTGGGGACAGACTACTATTGGCTGCAGTCAGGACCCCACCCCATAAGGCCATTGGCTAACCAGACCTATAAGATCTCTTGCATTTCCTTGAATAAACGGAGCTTGCAGCAGCCTGCCATTGCCTGCTTCTCACTCACCCCCCAGAGTCTGTATGTTTTGATTCCACACCTACTCACCCCCTCGGACTGGCCCCGAGCACAGGGACCCCCCCCCAACAAATGGGCAAGATGTGTTTCTACTGGATGGTAATTTAACCTCCACTTTTATTCCTCAAATAAGATTAGAGTCCATTTTTTGACATATGACTAACTACACAGAGAAGCAGAGCAGACCTTTACTGATACAGTGCAAGGGCTCTCACACATTTTGTGTGTGTGTGTGTGTGTGTGTGTGTGTGTGTGTGTGTGTGTTTGTGCAGGTGCAGACCATACATATAGTTTGTTTGTTTGAGTCAGGGTCTCCCTGTAGCCCCAGCAGGCCTGGAAGTCACTACGTAGACCAGGCTGACCTCACAGAGATCTACCTGCCTCTGCCTGCTGAGTGCTGGGATTGAAGGCATCTATACCACACCCGGTATATTTAAGTGGAAAGAACATGTGCCATCATTAAAGTGGGATGCTCTGTATCTTTTCATTTATTTATACCCAACAACTTAGGCAATGTGTTTCCAGCATCCAAGATTTATATTTCAAATAAAACTGATGTTAGATTCTGCACTAAATGCTGGTTAATTAACATCATGGTTCTCAGGTACCTGACAGTGATAAAATCCATCTTTCTATTTTTTTGTTGTGCCCAAGATTAGTCACAATAACCTGCTTTATTGATTAGATAGCCTGATGTCTCAAGTAATGATATATCTCCTTCCAGATTCCTATCAAGTAATGAGCCACCTGATTTCCAAACTCGAATCCACTTAGATCAGGCAGGTTGAGAAGATTTTTCCTTTAATATTCAAAGGTCTGCATCCTTGTTCAGCCAAGAGAACTTCGGAAAGTTGGCCAGTTCTTTGTTTGCTTTCTTTTTTGTTGTTTGTTCCGTTGTCTGTGTGTGCATGTGTGGTGTATGTCTCTGTGGTTTTGCATGTACCTGTGCAATCGTATGTACACTGGTGTGTTCATGTATCAAGGTCAATGCCAAGTGTCTTCCTCAGTTATTCTTCAACAAGTCTCTCACTGAACCTGCAGCTCACTAATTTGACTGGACCCAAGGATCTTCCTGTCTTTACCTCCAAGTACTGGGATTGTAACCATACACCATTGTACCCAGCTTTTTACATGGGTGCTGGAGGATCCAAACTCAAGTTCTCATGCCGTATGACAAACACTTTCCCAACTCTCCATCTCCTCAGCCCCTGAGTAACTCTTTATTTGATTAAGGGATGAAAGTCTCCGCAGGGGAAATAGAGGTAGGATAGAGAGACGGGGAAACTAAGGGGATAGGAGGTAGCACAAAGCCGTAAGAAAGGAGAAGAGCCCCCGTGCCTCTGGATCTTGCTTTGGTCTTTCACGGGTTCAAAAAGCCACCACAGAGTTCACCAGCATAGGTTACCGGAATGCCTAATGAAATGTCCAGGGAGGTTCAAGGCATGTGCCTTCATTTGTTTGTTGACTTCAGTGTAATAAGAATACCTTTGTATTTTTCCACATATTTTTTTTTCAGTGGTTGTCAACCGGTTTACTTTCTGGAGGAGAGGATGCAGAGAGGAAGGGTTGATGGAGAGGTGCACCAAGGGAGTTTTTAGGGGGTAACCGCATTCTACATAATACTTTGAAAGTGGATTGTGGCACATATATTTGTCAAAACCTACAGAACCAGACAAAACAATTAGTTGGCCCACATTTTTTTTAGCTTACTAGCACTCCTTTCTCCTATGTAAGCCTACCCAGTACCCCAATCAACCATCGCAACTGTCTCATTAAGGAGAGATTTCTACTGGTAGGAGGATAAGTATATCAACACATTTTGTCTTATCTTTAGTTATAAAATACTACTTTGAAGAAGATGCCTTGTCTCAAAAAGGCCAAAGAAATAACTTAAAATAATTCCTATTCTGCTTCATGCCAACTTATTGTGAAATTCTTTCCTGCAGCATAAATCAAGTCCCTGAGCACCCCGGGGTGGTGGTCTCCTGGGAGAACTCTTGGGCTGTCCAGCCAGCAGCTTCAAGCCTCATACAAGGCCATTTGGCTGTTGTTAGGGGTCCATTCTTTTCATTCAGCTGGGGTAGTCCTCTTGGGCTGCCTGCCTTGACTGGAGACTTTGCACAAAGCTCCCATTTGGGTGCGATGGAGGAGGACTGATTACTACATAGCTAAGGGCTATTTTTTTTTTTTTTGAGAAGTAAAGGAAGTGATTTATGGAAATAAATGCAGAGTGAATTTTACAAAGGCTGGCTGCCGCCTTTCCCATGATTTCTAGAGCATCTGCCATGTATTTAGCAGTGGCAATGTGACGCTCTGCGAGTGGGAAAGGGGAGGTCACAGGAATCAAGGTCAGCAGGAATGCTGAGCTCATGCCAATTTTTGATTTTTATGGGTCAAAAGGTATGACCGGAACCTAGAACCATGAAGTTAGTAATCCTCGGAAGAGCTCTCTAGCCACTCTAGCACCTGAGATTATTACTCAACAGGCTTATGAACAGGGAGATGAGGAAATGGAACAGACTCCACCGGTCAGATAAGAGTCCTGTGACCTGCCATCTGGGGAACTCACTGAGGGGAGCACCAATGACCTTAGAAGACCCCCCAGGACTTTACACTGTCCCGTCCACAACCTCCCCGAAGTCATCGCCTTCTCTTCCCCTGTTCAGTTGTTCTGGACACATTAGACTGTCTGCTGGTCCCCAAATGTGCATGTCCCTATAACACTGTTTGCTGTACCCAACCCCTAAAACCATTTTCCTTCATCTTCTTATATCTCTATAACTTTACTGTTCTTTGATAAGTGACACATAAACTCTCATGCCTAATCACTGCTTGGAAGTTTGCAAAGCCTCAGGTATCATTTAAAACTACTGTTATCAAGTAAAATTGTTTCCTGGTTATTCTGTCTTTTGTCTATGGGTTCCAAGAGAGAGTCTTAGAGGGTAGAAGAAGACTTTTATCCTCTTTAGCTCTCTGATAGATTAATTTTCACTGACTACATAGAATCCTTCTTTGGGAAATATTAAGACCCAGTGCTGTGGTTTGTGACATCAGCAACAGCCGACTCTGAGACACCTCAGTATGTTGGGCACCCATACGTGTAGCATGAGGCTCTTTTCTTACCAAAGAGAAAAGGATAATCTTGAACCAAACTTATGGGGCTTTAAGGACTCACGTCACCCTATCTAGGCAAGTTCCTTATGCAACACTTTTTTTTGTCAACTTAAAGTATATAAAATCCCCGGATTCTTTCTTGACAGACATCTACCCCATGAGTTTCTTCCTTGCTATTTCAGCCTGTGCATAAAAAATTATCAGAGATGATACTCAGCTCACTTAGTGCACATAGAACTGGTCATTGTCTTTAACACCATCCTATCTGGCATAGCATTGCTGACTGGTATACACTGGCCAGTACTATCAACCTATGCATGTCATTGCAAATGCTTTTCCGTGGCTGAGGTTCCATCTCCCCAAGCAAGATATGATCATTAAGAAACAGAATTTACCCATGTCACTGTCAGCTGGAAGAGGTAATGCAGAATCTGGAACCTCAGGGGATGGCTGATGGCTGGAGGGACTTCGGCAGTGAGGACGTGGTTTAGGAGAGGCCACACGCTGACTCCCAGAACCAGGAGGCACCAAGGAGCAAGGAGGATCGCCACCCAGGACATCATGCTCCTCTTGTTCCTCCAGAGTGAGCCGAGGAAGACCTGAAGTCTTTGTAGAGCTTTCTCGCCCACAAACCCAGGCATCTTATAACCTGCAGGGCAGTGCCAGGGCCAGCACCACGCTCTTTCAAGCCTCTCTGCCACGTAGGAGATATCCTCATGTGAAGAGTTTGTCAGACTACCCCACCCTCCCACCCCAGAGGCTCCTGTCTGGCACAGGAGAGTACTTAGACTTTGTCCCCAGGACAGGGCATTGTTTCATCATATCACCCTGACATTGGCCAGTCTCCTTAGCAAATGGACTCCCAGAAGAGAAGAGATTGTCGTGAAGGTAGTGTCAGGCCATGGTCAGATCTCTGGAAGATTGAGCAAACTCACTGAAGTCATGCATGCTGCCCTGTGACTCTCCTCTCAAGGGCAAAATCTGAGATTAAAGAGGTGGTGTATGTGCCAATCAAGATTAGATGAGGAAGAATGTAGGGGAGGAAGGAATGACCACACACACCCCATCCTTACATATCTGCGCCCCATTCCCCAGCCTGATCGACGCGAAAAATCAGCTTTGCGACTGCTTCTTCTGTTAGCTACCTGCTGCTTTATGGTTTAAAAAATATTTTATTTATTATTTTTGTGTGTATGAGTGTATTGCCCGCCTGTGTGTAAGGGCACCCATGTCATGCAATGCCCACGGAGTCCGAAGAAGGTATTAGATTCCCCTGGAACTAGAGTTACCGATGGCCGTTGGTTGCCATGTGGGTGCTGGGACTTGAACCCGGGTCTTCTGCAAGGGCAGTAGTGCTTTTAACCGCCGAGGCATCTCTCCAGCCCCCACCTGGTGTTTTCTACATCCCTGTGGTTTAACCTCTAGAGCCTTGATCATCCAAAAGGAACTTCCCCTGTGTTCTAGTTCCATTTAGACAAAAAGCAGCTTCGGGATGAAAGGGTATATTTAGCTTCGAGTTCCAGGCTACAGTCCCTCATCTGGGGGACGTTAAGGCAAGAACTCAAGCAGCTAAGTGTCTGTGTTTATTTATGGAGGATGAATGAGAAGAAAGCTATAAGAAGGGTCTGTGGAGATCAGGGACCTATAAGGGATATTAGAAAGAGCCCTCTGACAAGGGAGATAGAAGCCATTGTATTTGTGAACTCTCAGTGGCTAGGATTGCTTGCACAAGATGAAGTCAGGTAAAACTGCAGCGTGGATGGGAAGGGGAACCACAGAGCCCCGTGCATGGCTGAGAAGCTAGCAGTTGTTGATTTCTGAGAAAGGGAAAGTCATTTTTCTTAGATGTGTGACCCATCCTCCAGTGGACTGTCCTACACTCAAAAGTATACAGACAGCACTAAGTGGACTTGGGAAGGGAGGCATTAAAAAAAACAAAGAAGAGGACATGAAGACTGGAGGGTGCTGGAGAGAACTGGGGGCATATGATGAAGAAACACTGGATACATGTGTGAAATTAAAGAATAGATTAAAAATACGAATTTGAGAGAGATGACTCAGTGGTGAAGAGTGCTGGCTGCTCTTGCAGAAGACCTGGGTTCATTTCCCAGCACCACATGGCTGTTAACAACTGTTGATAACTCTACCTCCAGGGGCTCTAACTCCCTCTTCTGACATCCTCAAGCATTGCATGACACGGATGCATTTCCATGTGTGTAGGCAATACACTCATACACATAAAATAAAAATAATAAATAGACTCATAAAAAACAAAAATATGAATTAAAAAACATTTTCTTGTGGAAGGAGGGAGCACATTGACAAGGCCCACGAAACTCACAAGAAACCAAACTCATGAGGGCCCTCACTGAGGTTATACAGAGCGTAAACAGTTCCTGGAGAGAGGAGACTCTTTTCATGTGCAAACTGTGACAGGCACTCCAGCAAGCAGCTTTTGTGACTTGTCACCATTCTGTGGTGGGCTTTTCAGACACAGCTATCATAGTTATCTGTGATCCGTAAGCAACTCCTTACCCACGCTCCTCAATAAACAGTGGTTTCACAGCAGACTTGTATTATTTCTTTGGTTTGTCATTGTCATCTTTATTTGGGGTGGCCAGAAATAGACTCCCCAGGACTGGAGAAATGACTAAGAGCACTTGCGGCTCTTGCAGAGGACCTGGGGACAGTTCCTAGCACCCACATCAGGCCGCTCACCACTACCTGTAACTCCAGTTCCAGGGTACGTGACACTCGCTGCTGCACTCTGTGAGCACCTTCATGCACGAGGCACACATGGGTATACTTTGGCACACATACACATAAAATAAATAAATCTTTGAAAGAAAAGAACAATAATAATAATAATTTAAAAAACACCAAGAAAAGTCCTGTGGGGTGGAGAAATGGGTCTGTCTGTAAGGTGTTTATTAAGAACCTGATGATCTGAATTCAATCCCTGGGACCCACAAAATGGAAGGAGAGAATGCCCACAGGTTGTTCCCTAACCTCTATCTACACACTGTGACACATGCAGGCCCATACACATATGTACACACAAATAAATAAATGTAATAAAAACTAAAAATAGAAAAGTCATACAACACACCTCCTCAACATGAAAGCATAGACTCAGAGAGACACTTCTTTTAAAATTTTTATGTATTATATTGTATTGTTTGTCTATGAGCATATTGCCTGCATGTGTATAAATGCACCTGTGTCATTTAATGCACACAGAGGCCAGAAGAAGGTGTTGGATCTCCTGGAACTGTAGCTATGGACAGTTGCTAGCTGCCATGTGAGTGCTGAGACTTGAACCTGGGGCTTCTGCAAGAGCAGTCAGTACTCTTAACTGCTGAGTCATCTCTCTAGCTCAGAAAGATACGTCTTTACCAGTCTTCACAGCCGCATGACACTCAATGGCCAAAAGTTGGATACAGTCCAAGAGTTCATGAGCAGATGAATAGATAAACAGAAGTTTCCCCTTGCGATGTCATGTTTTTCAGCCACAGAAAGTAGTAAGCAGAGTGAGGAGATATCTAATGGGATGCCACTCTTAAGAGTAAGACACATTTCTATGCCAAGAATGTGGTGCTTCCATCTTGTGTGGGGCTCCACTTTGTCCCTCCCCTCATCTCAAGCTCAAGTCCAGTCACCCGATGGAAGACAGATGCCTGACTGTAGGTGTTCTATGAAAACTGGCAGTGATGGAGGCTAAGACAAGCTTTGACGTCTTACCGCCATTGACTATGTAAGGATGGGTCAAGGTCTGGGACAATGTCCCATCAAGAAGCAGAGTGCCCCTACGGCTTGTGCTGGGCCCAGTGTTTGATTTGGGGATGTCTTTTCTGTGAGTTCTGTATCTGCAGTTGTTCTGTTCATAATGATAATGTTTGATAATGATCGAATAGCACCTGATCAGCTCCAATTCTCTACTTGTCCTCCTGGAGAACGGATAGTATTCCTTCTGTGTAGCGATAAAGGGGATCCACACGTCCGACACTACTCCATCACTCATTAGAAAAGACTGGACCATGGAGGACTGCACAGTATCCTAGCTACTTTGTTCTGCCTCTTCCCCGTGTAAATAAAACATTGCTGTATCCACAACTAGACTTTTTCATCTTCTGTAGCACCTCTGATACCAAAGTACAATGGGCAGAAGTGTTGAGCCCTTTGACGAGACTGCAAACTGATGTAGTTTGTTCTGCTGAGCCCTGGGGCTAATGAAGTCCTACAGCCTCTCAGTAGCCACTTGCATGGCCTGAAAATCTGATCCTCCCCTAGATAAGAGTGCTCTGACTCTTGATCCTAGCTTGTGGAGACCTGGATGCAAAGGCCTCTAGCTTGGCTCTGTTTGGGGTTTTACCCAAGAGGTCAGGTGCTCTTGACCTCTTCTTAGATTCAACAGTCAACACACACAACAGATGTATTTGCAGTTTCAAGCCCACTGCAAATCGCCTAGAGTCTGCCTGCCTGTTTCAAGTGGGAATTAGAGCAAGACATGACTCTATTGCAAATTCTGGGTGTCAAATACATTACATGACTATTTGAGAATCGTATGGCATAAGATCAGCCAGTACACTCATTGAATGTGCTATCAACTGGTGTCGTCCAACTAATGTCCCACTTGGTAGAGCCCATAATTGTGAATACCCTTTCTTCCTAAGGGCCCTATGTGCATCCCTGAACCTGTACTTTTTTTTGGAAACTATATATTAACATGATCTCTCAAGAAATACAGTGACTTGTACTTCTCTTAAGAGAAGAACGCCTCATCTAAGATCCTTGCGTATTAAAGAAATATGCTAGCCACAGTGCCAGGTGTGGGACGCCTCACCTAGACTTGCTGGTCAGAGGTGTCCTAGAGGTCCCCAAAACAATACAGGCTATTGACACTGCTCTTGGTTGCTCACCAGAGCATGATGGTGACACACCATTGTTGAAGTCATCACATTCATTGTTCTTAAGACATGGAGAACTCAAGTCAGTACTGACCAGGAAGCATTCTTCCTGCTGGCTAGATCTCATAACACTGGAAGGTGCTATGCAGGCTGCTGGGCTTCTGTGTATGAGCATATTGCCTGCATGTTTATAAGTGCACCCGTGTTGTGCAGTGCCCACAGAGGACAGAAGAGAGTGTTGGATCCCCTAGAACTGAAGTTATGGACAATTGTTAGCCTGCTCTTCTGTAAGAGTAGCCAGTGCTCTTAAGCACTCCTGCCCAGCTGAAGGCCCTGTGAATTACAATAAGGACCACTGTGGCAAGATAGGCCCCTGGGTGCATAGTGGCACAAATGTTATAGGAGTAGCCAATAACTTTCTGATTAGATTAAGGCCTGCTCCACACAAGGAAACAAATATGTGGTTCCGTAAATCTGGCCAAGAACCCAAGCTCATAAGTCCCAAGGTAAACCTATTACTTTTATTTTGCTAAATGGTCATAGTATCAAACTGCTTCCTAAATTCAGCTTTCAGACATCTTAAGAGAAGTTTTGTTGTATAGTAGGCAGCGGTTGGTATAGAAGCTCACAGGTGGTCAAAGAACAAGGAACAAGTGACTGTGGAGGGCTCAGACACAAATGAAATATATATCACATCCTGTCCCCCAGATTCTGGGACTGTCTCAGAATTAGAGGCAGAAGAAGTTAGGAGTAGATAAGAGCCAAACAGAGGTTGGGGAGGACCAGAGCAAAACAGTGTCTTCTGGACATGATGAGACCATTGCTGTCATGAACTCAGCAGCTGTAGCTGCCTGTACAAGATCAAGACGAAGATAGACAGTGCAATCCTCAGTTATCATACTGTCTCTTCAGAAAGCTAAGACAAGAGAGTCCCAAGTTTAAGGCCAGGCTTGTCATCATAATAAGAGCTCAAACAACAAATCAAGTAATTATAAAACATACCTGGGCTGGAGAGGTAGTAAGAGCACCGACTGCTCTTGCAGAGGATCCAGGTTTGGTTCCCAGCACCTGCATGGCAGCTAACGACACTCCATAACTCCAGTTCCAGGAGAGCCAATATACTTGTACACATAAAAAGAATAAATAAAAATATAAAAATGAAATACTTATTGCAACAAGTCAAGGTCTGCCCTTGTGGCCTTGGTCTCTCCTCATCTGTGTTGGGCTGAGTGGCTTATGTTACTAGAATTATACCATTTTTCTCTTAAACACTTCCAAAGATCCCCTAAAAACTGGGTAATGGCCTGGTGTGGTGGCGCACTCCTTTAATCCCAGCATTTGGGTGGCAGAAGCAGGTGGATCTCTGTGAGTTTGAGGCCAGCCTGGTCTACATAGAGTTTCAGGTCATCTGGGGCTACAGGGAGATGCTGTCTCAACAAGCAAACAGATAAACAAAATCCATGGACAAGGAAGTCCAAAGGCTTTTTTATGTCAGAAACTCCTCCAACTCTGGGCAGCTTCATTTGTCTAATAAAGGCCCAGAATTTCTCACTTTTCCTCAATTTCTTGTTTTTCTGTAATTCTTCATAAACATTGCCTCTGCTTTGCTTGCTACCACAAGAGTCTATATCTTTAAGGGGCTGGAAGGTTGGCTCAGTGGTGAAGAGCATTGATTACTCTTACAGCAGACCACCTGGGTTTGATTCCCAGCACCCACATGGTGGCTAAAAACCATCTGTAACTCTAGTTCCAGGGGGCCTGACACTCTCTTCTGACGTTCACTAGCATTGTGTGACATGGGTGTACTTATATACATGTAGACAATCCTCTCATACACATAAAGTAAACATAATAAATATTTTTAAAGTCAACAGATAAACAGACTTGAAAAAAAAAGAGTCTACATCTTTAATCTTCATTGGTGTGAAACATCAAACTCAGATTCCTGTCCCAGATAGATCTTTGGCAATCATATATGTTCAGAACTCAAGTCATTGAGTCATAGCAGCTAGTTCTCAAATGGTCCCATCACTGAAAAATCCCTGTACCATCATTGTCTGATCATATTAATTAGCCTATCTCAATGTGGCCTTCATCCACAATCACCCCTGACTTATAAGAGTGATCCCCCAAAGAAGAGTTTTATTAAAGATGTGGGTAATCCCATAATAATGAACTTCCCTATGCTTAGTCGGTGCTTCTTAGTGGATGTGGCAGAGTGGAACATCCTGCAAGTTGCACAGTCAAAATGCAGTCCAGTTGTCCCATCTCCATGAGTCTTTGGAATCCATCCTCCATATAGAGAGGCTTGGGAAATGCTGCTTTGTTCATTATGTGTATGCTACCAGTAAGTCCAAGTTCGAGTTTACCAACCATATCTTGACATTTCTATAATGGTGATACCCCATTTTAGGGACATTATTTTTCTACCATAACTGCGTATCCACAATATTTGCAGCTGAAAAGAGTAAAAATTCACTTAGGTTTGATCCCCAGCACTTCATAAACTGGTCATGGTTGTCCACATCTGTAATCCCAGCACTTGGGAGATACAGACTGGATGATCAGAAATTGTAAAGCATCCTTGGCTACCTAGCAAGTTCAAGGCTAGCCTCAGATATAGTAGACCTTGTCACAAACAAACAACAGAAACCAGTATCACAAGATCAACTAAAGTTGTGTATGAAAAGATCTAAGAACTATGCCCAGCCCATCTTAGTCACTCACTTACATGTCAGAGTCATCATTAACATTAGTGTCATCCTTCCATCATCACTCCACGTGGACATACTCTTGAATTCCCTACAATTCTTGTTGTGGTTAAGATAGTTAGAACAAATGCCATGGTAGTTTGAGGGGCATGAGCCTCTCAAAGCCCAGCTCTCTTTCTGTGCCTAAGTTCATTCCGAAGGAGAGATGCTGAAATGGT
Source organism: Eospalax fontanierii (assembly GCA_035773235.1). Taxonomy (NCBI): domain Eukaryota; kingdom Metazoa; phylum Chordata; class Mammalia; order Rodentia; family Spalacidae; genus Eospalax; species Eospalax fontanierii. The sequence continues at coordinate 9,084,220 of CM069553.1, forward strand.
TCTCATAGTCCTGTGTCATACTTCTCATTCTAGTTCTTTGTTGGAAATGGTGTTAGGGTCAACATCACCTCCTTCACTGAAAGGGTTCTCCATGTTTCCTTCCTTTCCTCTATGACAGAAGACATCCTCCTGAACAGTTCACTTAGGTCTGTGGGAAGGAATTAGTATTTATAGTAAGTCATCTATGGGGTGATTTATGAGAAGAATCAGAAACCATTGCAGACTGCCTTCTAAACTCTGGAATGCTTATATCAGTAGATACTTCTATAGCACCTTGATGAATGAACCAGACACATCTACAGCTATGTACTTAAAGTGCACTTAGAGCTCTACCCACTTGACCTCTTGCTTGAACCCAAGTCAGCCTCAGAGTCTGCTAGAAGCATAGTCTATAACCACAAAACACCTGTCTCTGGGTCAAGACAGAGCTATTGACTACTAATCTCCATTTCTGACGTGGGAGAGTAAAGTTCTTTTCTGTTTAAGCTTATGTACATGCTGGGAGAGTTTCATTGAAGCTGCTGTTTCCACAATCATCTTTATCATCAACTTGTCAAAGACTGTGTGCAGTAGATCACCTGCTCAATGCCTGTGAGTTTACTCTGCATTCTTTGGGAGATGACGTATAAAGATAGAATGAAGTCATATTAGATATTACTAATGAATGATCAAGTTAGGATGACAAGCTCTCAGACAAACAGACATGTCATGTTCCCAGCTTAGGACAATCTCTCCATTTCTTTTAGAAGATATCTATCTATCTATCATCTATCTATCTATCTATCTATCTATCTATCTATCTATCTATCTATTTCTCTCTCCCTCTATCCATCTATATCTCACTCTTATTTTACCACACATTGTATTTGCCCACACTAATATCTTTAATTAGTGAGTGCTTGCTACCTCTTTGTCTTTGTTAAAAATACTGCATGACTTCTGGTGTCACCAAGGTGCTTGTTAATATATTGCCTAAAGTTATTGCTGTATTGACATTTTATCTAACTTTCAAGCTACCAGATTATTTTATATCTATCTTTAACACTTAAATTTCATCCATCGTGTTTGTCTTTTCTTAAAAGGCATAACTTAATATTCTTTTTGCTTTTATTTTGATTTTTTTCTGAGACAGGATCTTAAAATGATAGCCCCAGATGGCCTGGAACTTGCTATGTAGACCAGGCTGGTTTGATCTCACAGAGGTCCACAAGTCTCTGCCTCCAGAATGCTGCCATGTGTAGGCTGGGAACTGAACCTGAGTCCACTGCAAGAACAATCCATACTCTTAACTGCTGAGTTATCTCTCTAGCCCCATGCTTTCCCATCTTTCTAATGAGCGTAAAGTTTTGCCCAGTCAGACTCACAGAAATGTACTTTCAGGTCTTTCTAAGGATTGTGTGATAGAAAACCATTAAAATGTGAGTGGGTTGAAAGACTTGCAGGGAAAGATGTTTCGTGGTTGTAGTAAGCTTTTTTTTATGTAGATCATCTCTGTGATCATTTGTTGGAAGATGAGGAACTTGGCCTTGGAGTCAAATTTTAATTGAACTGGATTTAGATCAAACTGAATTTTAATAGGATAGGATTTGAATTCCAGCTCTGTGGACCTCTTGCCAACTGGCTGAAGGCAGCTAGACTGCCTTACAAGCACAGTGCTGGCTGCTGAATAAGACTCTAGACTGGAAGCGCCGTCTGTGTGACCAAGTAGAGGAGAAGATTCAGAATTTAAACAAGAGTCTATTATAAAGAGATGAAAAGAGGAAGAGCTTCAAAAATTCACAAAAGTAAGGATAGGATACCTCAAAAGTGTGGAGAAGGGACAGGGATGCCCAGCAAAGAAGCCAAGTCCAGGACAGCACAGTTTCAGGATCGTGGCTCTCCAGCAAGAGGGATGGGAAGCAGAAGACTCCCCCGAAAGGAAGTCAGGCAGCCCGGTGAAAGAGACTGTTAGCCTAACCTTCAGAACAAGCCCTCACAAGCCTCAAAGTCGAGGCTTTTGGTGAGACAATGACATCTCAAGCAGTGGAATCAGCATTGGAGAGGGATTAGCAATTTGTCGCTGAGTCCGTATGACTCAAAGAGCACAGTCCACGTACCATCTTGAGCAAGAACTTGTTTGAAACTGACTTGCCCTGGGGGCCCAAGAATAGGAGTCACATACGGGCAGGGAGCCTGAATTTAATCTTTCAAAGCCATAGGAGAGAGAGACAGTTCTGGGAGGCAGTTGTGGAAATTTTTTTCTTTTTATTGCACTCACAAACTGGTATGTTTTATTTTTGTACAGATTGGTTGACTGGATTAAAAGCCTAGACCCAACAGTATGCTGTCTCCAAGAAACATGTCTTCATTGGTAAAGACACCCACAGACTGAGAGTCAGAGTGTGGAAATCAATCAATCAAGTGAATGGAAGCCCCTACCCCACAAGAGAAAGCTGAATTAGCTATTCTGATATATGCTAAAGAGGATTTCAAACAAAAATCACCGGTGTGGTGGTACTGTCTGTCTTTAATCCAGTACTTGGGAGGCAAAGGCAGGCAAATCTCCATGAGCTTGAGGCCAACCTGGTCTACATAATGACTTCCAAGCCAGTCAAGGCTACATAATGGAGCCCGTCTCAAAACAATAACAACAACAATAACAACAACAACAACAACAACAACCAAAAAGAACATTGGTTTTGAGAGATGGCTCAACAGTTAAGAGCGGTAGTTGTTCTTGCAGAGGACCTGGTTTGGTTCCCAGTACCCGTATGGTGGTTAACAACTGTTCTAACAGTTTCAGAGGATCAAAGCCCTCTTCTAGTTTCCACTGGCCTTGCACACATGGGTGCACTTACATACAGGTGTGCAAGACACTCATATACATAAAAATTTCTTAAATTAAAAATTAAATGAAATAAACAAAAAAACAAAAACCCAAACACAATATAAAAAATAGAACAAAACCAAACAAACGATAAACAAGACTATAATATCCAGCCAAAGTAACCAAAAGAAATAAAGACACAAATTGATAAAATTAGGCATTAAAAGGGAACGCATCCCATAGAGTCCAATGAAAAACAGAGGACTAGTGGGGGTATTTTATTCTATACTTAAAAATATGAAAAATTTGGAAAAATAGATTGAATCCTAGACACATATGACCTCCAAAGATTAAATCAAGAAGACATCAGCAACTCACCCTTTGACTTAGCAATGAAGTTAAAGAGGTGATTAAAACCCTCCCCACAATGAAAAGCTCAGAACCAGATGGAGTTACGGTCAAATTCTACCAAAGTTCTTTAAAGAAGAACTAATATCAACAATCTTCAGAATGGTTCCAAAAACTGGAAAGGAAAGGAACACTGCCAAGCTCATTCCACAAAGCCTGCATTGCCAAACTACCAAAACTAGATGGGAAACAACAGTAAAACAAGCATGAAAAACCTGTGGACCAATGTCCCCAATGAACATGAACAAAAAAAGTCTCAGTAATGTTTGCAAACCGTATTAAGATCATATTAAAAAGGTCATGCACCATGACTAATTTGATTTTGTCACGAGCATTCCAGGTTGGTTCAATATACACAAATCCATAAGGCAATGCAAAACATAAATGGTCTTAAGGAGAGATTGACAGTTGATCACATGATCAACTCAATAGATGTAGAGGAGATCTTTGATAAGGCTCAACACCCCTTTGGTCCATATAGAGAATGATCTAAGAGAGCCATACTTGGGGTTCAAATGAATGAGTTTATTAAGACTGTATAGCAAGCCATGGTAAAAGAACCAATAGCAAGTATCACACAGGTAGAAGGAGCAGTTGGATCACAACCCTGGACTGTCAGAAGCGAACCCACACAGCTATAACCACACAGTTTTCTGAAAAGCTGCCAGAAGCTGGAGATGAAACTCAGTAGTAGAGTTCTTGCCAAGTTAGGCAAGGCCTTAAGTTCATTCACCAACAAAATTCACACACAAACACATATAGCCATATGCACACACACACTGAAAGTAAGACACCACTTTAACAAAATGGTTTTAGGAATATAACTAGATATCCACATACAGAAAAATGAAATTAGATCCGTATCTTTCACAATGCACAGAAATCAATTCAAACTGGATCGACAACCTTAAAGTAAGCTATGAAACTGAAACCACTAGAGGAAAACTAAGAACATGCCTCAAAAATATAAGCTCAGGCTGGAACTTTCTGAAGAGGATGTTAATAAAATAGGAAATAATGCGAATACTTGATGAATGGCATTGCATGAAATTAGAATGTTTTTGTAAAGCGAAAACTTAAGAGACAACCTACAGAATGTGAAAAAATGTTTATTAACTAGAGATTGGACAAGGGGTTAATATCTAGAATAGTCTGAGGCCTGAATAAATTAAACATACCCAAATAAATCATCCAATCAGCAAATGGATCAATGAACTGAACAGAAAGTTCTTAAAAGAAGAAATACAGGTGATCAATAAATGTCTGAAAAAGTACTGAACCTCGGTGGCTGTCAGAGAAATACAACTAAGATCAAGGAAATGACAACAGATGCTGGAGAGGATGCCGGGAAAGAGAAGTTCTTCCATTCCGTTGGTGGGATGTCAAGTGGCACATCAAGTGGCACAGCCACTGTGAAAATCGGCATGTAGGTTTCTCAAAAACTAAAAATTAAATACCACAGAACTCTGCCGCACCACTCACATACCACAGAGATATTGCTAATCTGGAGTTATTGGTGTACTATTAACAGTAGCTAAAACATGGAACCAGCAGGGATGTCCATCAACAGAAGAATGGACCAGGAAAACGAGGCGTGTATGCATGCCGGAATTTCATTCAAAATTGAATTTTATCCAAAATGAAGAATGAAATCGTGACACTTCAAAGAAAATGGATCTGCCTGGAGATCACTGTGTTAAGCAAAATAAGCAGACTCAGAAGACATACCACATGTGTGTGCATGTATGTGCATTATATGCGTGCATGTGTCATGGAGGTAGAAAGAGGACCACGAAAGAAGAAATCTTAAGGTAGAAGGAAGGGAGGGGAAAAGGAGAAGGTAGTTGAACATGAAAGCACAAGGAGACTCTTTGGAGGAGGATGGAGACCAGAAAGAGCAGCGTACAAGGAGGGCAGAGGAGACTGGCGTAAATAAGCACAAAATCATACATGCAACAGCGTGAATGTGTGAGAAGTCCACAGTAAAACTCACTGCTTTGTATTCTAATTTAGAAAAGATATGCTGCAGCCTCATCAATAAAAATGGCACAGTGTGGTCCTAGAACTCTACTCGCTCAGGAATCCTGGGCCCTTTGGGTGCTGATGGGACTGGAAAAAGAAGTCACAAATTGAAATTTGGAATTTCTTCTTGGTGTAGTTATGGGCCAGAAGTGACCATGACTAAGAGCGCTCACAAATTTTCTTCCTCATATTTCAGTTGTGATGGATATTACAAAACTATTTTCCCTTGATAAACTCTTATTGGAGTATATAAATGTTTTAGCATATTTGATTACATACAATGTTTTGTTTGACAATTTCATATATGCATCTAGTATAGTTTGATCATATTCAGCTCCCACTGTCCTTCTTACCACCCCCTCACTCTGACTGACCCTTTCCTCTTTCCAGCAAGACCCCTCTTCTCTGTCTTCTCATCTTTCAAACTCATCACTATTATAACATATGATCTTACTGTTTAATGTGCTTTTTTAAAAAAGTACTTCTAGGGGCTGAGGAGATGGTGCTGTGGTTAAAAGCATTTTCTGCTCTTACAGAGGACCTGAGTTTATTTCCCAGCACCTACATTAAATGACTCACAACTGCCTATAACCCCAGTTACGGGGGAGCTGATACTGTTTTTTGGTCTCCACAGGTAGCTGTACTCATGTGCACCCCGAACAGACACAGAAAAATACATATAATTAATAATAAAAGTAAATTTTAATAAGAACTTCTATTACTGCTTCAGAAAATTTAGATCAATACTTCAGTAACTAATTCAACAGTTGTTTCCTTTGGTAAAACTATATCTCTTTTAAGGTTATAAAAAGATTATTATTATATCATTATATCATTATATTACTGTTTGCAGTTCTGGAGTAAACTTAGGGCCTCAGGCATGCCGGGCAGGAAGTGCTCTACCAATGAACTAAACCACAACTCATTCTGAGAAGATATCAAGAATCCTTACCTTAGAAGTTGGACAGATGACTCAGTGGTTAAGAGTGCTTATTGTTCTTTTAGAGGACCTGGGCTTCCAGAACCCATGTTACATGACTCATAAGCACCTATAACTTCAGTTCAAAGGGTCCAACACCCTCTTCTAGAAGGCCTCTACGGGCACCTGAACACACATGGCATACATACACAGAGACACATAAACATTTTAGAGAAAGAGCCCTTGCTGTAAATGAGTTATCAGTTCCCAGATGTGATTGCTCACTGGGTAGGAGAAGATTTTCAAGTATTCCTGTTTCTTCACAAGGTTGCCACATTCTACTGAACACTAAGACATTATCACTTCAATAAGCAGTATAAAGTTATAATGCATATTAAAGTGGGGTAATTTTGATTTACAGAATCTATGCCTTGACCTTGAGCAACCTAAAGTTACTTATCTGTACTTGAGGCAGATTGGGATCTTGGGACAATGCCAGATACCCACTTCTCCCAGAAGTGTCCTTTCTGTCTTACAGAGTCCTAGCAACTTTGCCAAGAAGTCCATCCCAGAAAGCTGCTCAGATAGCAAGGACCTCAATACTTGGGAATCAAAGAATGAGTCAGTAATAGTATTCTTCCTTGCACTGCAAATGGAGGCAGGCTTTTCCAAATCCTGCTTTAGGTGACAGACATGTGGAGGAGGAACTGACCACTGGCTGATAGACTGTGATCAAAGGTTAAATGAATGGCCTCTTTGTTCTGGGCTGGGAGCCCTTACATGTGACCTCTCTCCTACTGTGCCTGAGCATTCTCTCTTAGATTTGTCTGCACTGGAGAGCTAATCAGTGACTGATAAATTCATGAAGCTTCTACAGGCCCTCTGTGAGGCCAGCCCTACTCTCCTTGCAGATCCAGTGTTCACCAACCCACCATAGACCTCCAGACCTCTTTGCTAGGGACTCAATTAAGTAGCCAGAGACTTTCACCTGGAAGATATATACATGACTTCTGCCCTTGCACAGAGTTAAAGGCAGGAGATGTTACATCACAAGAGAGACCCATCTCTGTGGGCTGAATTATGTTCCTCCTAAATTGGTATCCTAAGCCTAGTACTTCAGAAGAAGACATCATTTGAGAGGAGGTCTTATCACAGTCCATTCAAGTGAACCCCATCAATTGGGGCCAGCGTACTTAACAAATGGAGACTTTTGAGCACAGAGACTGACAGGTGAAAAGACACAGGGTTAGAACAGCCATCTACAAGTCAAGAGGCCTAGAGTGGATCCTTCTCTTGTAATCCCCAGAAGGAATCAACCATACTAGATCCATTGTGTCTTGATTCCCCTGCAGCCTGTCCACCTGCAGTCTCACCACCCTCACGCTGTCCCCCTGCTACCCTTGGGCCCAGGCCTGCTCCTGCCCTTCTGCCTCAGATCTCTGGACTACGCTCTTAGTACAGACTTGCCCACTACATCCTGATTCCTTGCACCCAGACTAGGTCAATTCTCTAGCTTCATTTGTTGGACCTACCACAGATTTTCACCATCCTGTGTTGTCCTCCCTTGCCCCCACAATCTGTCTACCACAGGTCCACCTACTACCCAGAAAAGCCGACTACTCTGCAATAATCTGAAGCACACATCAATTTAACTTTTCATACCTGGACAAAAAGCAACCAAGCTATATCTATAGCATAAAGAGAACAAAAATTCAATTAAACAAAGGTGGAATAGAATTTCCTGTAAGACACACAACCAAGAGAACGCATCCATATGCCCAAAAGGCAATGCAAAAACACAAATAATATGAAAATCCAAGAGACTATGTACCCAATGAAACCCACCAGTCCTACAGAAGTGTACTACAATGAGAATCACCCTGAGGAAACTCGTGACATAAAATTAGAAAGAACAAGCATAAACATGATAAAAAAAATCTTAAAGAAAACACAACTCAAAGAACTCAAAGAGGAAACACATAAATCTATGTCAGAAGCTTGAGAAAATACAAATATGTGGCAGAATGAAATAAAACAATTAAGGATTTGAAAAATGAATTCACAAAAGAAATAGGTTGAAGAAAACCTAAGCCAAAATATGGGGATTGGGCCTATCATAAAAGGTATTGAGCAAAGCCAAGCAGTCCCGGATACCCTGAAGGGATGGTAGGAGTCTGGCCTCCTCTGTCTGATGCAATAACCTGGCCCCAGGAAGCCACTGTAGATACGAATTTTCTTTTCCCTGACAAAGATCACCCCAGACCAAAACCAGGTTTTTTGGTTTCATTTCCTCATTCCTAATTTCCATGTCAGCCTTACAACCTTCTCACCTTTACCTAAAGACCCCACCTTTAACTTTCCTGCCTTCTGTAATGGTCAGAAAGGCCTCCCTATATAAACCTCTGCCTTGGTTTTGATAATTGAACTGCCCACTGAACTCCTCCTGCCACACTCTGAGCCACCCGAGGACCTGTTCAATCATCTTCCATTCTCTGAAATGCCTGGAGCACAACAGCCATGCTGGAGATGAAGACCCACCCACAAATGGTGCCCAACATGGGTGGATAGAGACCAACAATGGCGATTGAATAAGGGACACACCAGGATGCGCTGGAGAAGGTGAGTGCTCCACACTAGGGACATCGACTTTGGTCCCGCCATCCCACTCTGAGGACAGGCATGGTTTCTTTTTAACTTCCTTCTTTTTCCTTCGATTTGAGCCCTTGTGAGGGACTGGTTATATCTTGGGATAATTGAAGCTTTCTGACAGGGTTACTCCCTAGTGTTAGCTGAAGGCCCACATGTCCTCTGACCAGATCCTGACTGCCAGACTGGGTGCGGGCAAGGATCTTCTATCTTACTCTCTCTGATCAAAAACCTGGTAACACAACGACCAGTTAAAAACTCTTAGAGTGGTTGCCAGTCTCTTTAACTTGTGGTGAGGCTTGTGTGTGTATACTGGGACCCTTCCCACAGACCCGGGAATGTTCTGGTATTACATGTTTCTCTCCTCCTTTCCTTTTCTATCACGGGCAATGCACCAGCTCCAACAAGCTGCTTAGGCAGGTGAGGGAGTGACAGCTTGTTATGCCTCAGGGCATGTGAAAGCTGTAAATACCTTGCCTCTAAGAGTTAAGAAAAAAATCGTTTAAAAGCCATTTCATTCCTTCGGCTTTTTCTCTACCATGGTTCCCTACACAGGTATAGAAATGAACAGTTAGACAGACCTGAGATTCAAACCTCAGTCACCTGTAAGCACCAAACAAACATATGTAAAAATGGCTAGCCTAGAGTTTTCATGTCTGTTTTTGGTTCCGATATTGGATCCTGTCTCTGTGACTCAGCAACCGCCTGGTTTTTATTACTTGTCTGTGTCTATTTGGTTTTGTTTTAAGTGTAATGCTCACTTCATCATGGGCCAGAGTGAGTCTGAAAATGTCAAAATATGGCTACTTTTAAATGTATACTGACTAACTTTTAACAGGAGAGTCATATACATTGCTGTATATAACATTTAACTGGGTGCCTTTTAAAAATAAAAAAGGGGTTTCTATTATATATCATGTGCTTGTTCACGATCATGGCCAGTGCCCTTACTAGGAGAGAGGCAACCATGTGGTCTGTCTTATGTGTGTAATTTCATCAATATGGTGGCAGTCACATGGCTTGACTGCCACCTTGGACAAAAATTTTCAAAATGGGGTTGACCTACTTCACCTTGCCACCATCTTAATTCAGCCACACGGCATAGTTCAAAATGGCCACACCCAGGAATTTACTGGTTCTATAGAACTCTAGGAGATCATGATAATCTGGGAACTCCCTGGACCACAGGCATTTAATCATATGTCCTAATCCTTTTGTAATTTGTGTTTTTACTTTGATTTTCACTTTAGATTCTTGATGGGATCATAGAAAAGCAAGAGATTCTCACACAGTCTTTTGTAACAAGGTTAATACATTTTTATGTCAAATAGGAAGACAATATCAGCATTTTTAATATCATTTTGGTCTGTTTCTAATGAAAATTATTTTAAATTTTAACTTTTCGTATGATATTTACTGGTTTTTAAAATGACTATTTTTACATTATCTTATGCATTTACTGTTTTTTTACAGGGAACTATTTTAAATTCTGATATTTGTTTATATAACAAATATATGTTTTTAAAGGAAATTATTTTGGATTTTAACATCTTTATATGGTATATTTGCTGATTTCTAAAAGTAATTATTTAAAATCTTATATTGTTTTGCATAATGTATTTGTCAGTTTTTAAAGGGAGCTTTAAAAAGTTTTTCTAGCCATAGGCCTCCAAGACTAGCTAGGTACATAGTGAGCTGATGTTTTGTGATGGCTAAACCTAGGAAGCTCATGTGAATTTGTAGTACTCCAATGCCAAACCTTACTAGAAACAAGCTACTATCACGATATAACTGCAGCAACGGGAGAAAAGAGAAATACCCTGCTTGGGTGGGAGATATGAAATTTGACTTTTCCTGGTTTTAATTCCTGCCTTTTTGCATTGTGATCCGAAGCCTGTTTTTCTAAAATAGAATTATTTCCCTCTCCAGTGCTTAGTTGCTCCAAGCTTGCTTTTTTCACTTTCTAGTTACAATGTCTTGTACAGACTAAAAGAGAAAAATATTCTTGTATCAGCTCTTTCAAGGTTCCTTTAGGTATCATTGTTTTCTGTGTTCCTTATTATGGGTATTTAGTTCAAATTCTGTATGGTAAATTATAATATGGTTTCTGATTCAGACAGACTGAAAGCCCTCTTTAAAAGAAACTACCATGTGAGCTAATAGTCTTGCCTCCTATTTAGTTAAGAAAAAAGTTTGTACAAATAAGTCATACTTAAAAAAATGGTGTTAAAATATTTAAAGAGTACTTATTAAATCTTTAACATTGTGATTAGCATGAATAGACAAACTAATTAATTATGGGTATAAGTTTTCATGCCTCCAGTCACATCAAGTATAACTGGAGAAGATCTCAGGTCTGACAATGGTAAAGGCAAAAAACTTCTGCGAGCCTAGTCATGCTTGATCTTGGGTGCTCACCAAACACCCATGGCTTTATAAAGTTAAAAATATTAAGTAAAATAACCTCTCAATAGTAAATATTCTGTTTTAATTAATCAAACACTGTTCTGGATAAAGGACCCAGCAGATGAAAAGACTCACCTGCCTAGATAAATGTATACAAGTTATAAGAAGGACAGATGTTTCATTTATGCTAGTAGGGACTAAACTTAACACCTCTTCTGTGCAATGACTCTTATACAGATTCAGGCTGGCCACCTGACTCTGTGACAACAATAAAGGAGAACAAAAAAGCCTTAAAGTCATTGTGATATTGAGAATAACTAAGAGATAAACTAATTTTGACAGAGGTTATTATTATTCACGTTATGGTATAAAATGACTAACAAGAGTAGTTCATAAAATTCTCTATTTTCTCACAACAATGAAAAAGTCTATCACATAATGTATAGTAAAGCAGACAATTCACAGTCCTTGGAAAAGATAGACAATACCCTCTGTCTAAAATTCCTCAGTCAGTGATTATGCTGGAGATTCTAAACTTCAATTTGATAACGTATTATTATATACCAGTTGCTTCTTTCTATCTAGTATCTTCACTCCCTCAAGACCTAAATCAAGGTTTTGGTAGACCAACTCTCTAAAATAGATAAAGTAAAATGGATTTTAACGGTTTTTATGCTTTCTATAAGGTTTTACTAGAAACTTACAAAGTTCAATGTACATTATCTTATGTGTGTAATTTAAATTCCATGTTCTTTATTAAGATGCTGCTGCACAGCACTCTTCTGAGTCCAGTAACTGCCATCCTCATGACTTCAGCTGTGGCTACTTACAGAAGTTCATCACAGTTGGGTTTGTTAATGGTTGTATTCTTCCATTGAAGGAGGAGTAAGCAGGGTCATTGGATGCTCACCTGAATATCCAGCTACTCTGCCCAGCCAGCTGTATGTAATTTTGTGCCCTAATCACAAATGGTCTCCTATATTTGGGGAGGAAATTTGGGAAAGACTAGAAGAAAGGACTTGATCCATGAGGTTATAGAAAAGTCAACATCCATGCTAGATAAAGACTTTACGGTGCATCTACACTCAGGTCACCTATATACATGTTAACAATACCTCACCCATCTATATGAGTAAAGTCACTCATTCCCCAGGGTGAACTTTAATATGATCAAACATTGGTTTGATACTAGAGCCTTCGAAAGTGAATAAACATTGCTTAGTACACCCAGGAAATAATTTTCTTAATGTTATTATGTCTCATGATCTTAAGAAAATGAGAAGTGAAGGTTTATGTATAAGATCATAGTGACTAGATATTTCCAGACTAAAAAAGAAAAATAAGAAAGTCTATACAAGTGATTAAAGATCTGAGTTTATATGTTATAATACAGGAAACATTAGATAAAGAATGTTTAAATAGTCTTAAAGTTTCTAAAGTACTATTTCAGTCAAATACTTTAAGGAACAAAATATACGTTTAGTTAAGGTTTATTCAAGAATGTTTGGCTTTTGCCCAAGCTTTAGCTGCATAACATACAGTAATTAAAAGTACCAAATTGGTGAAACTAACCTTCTTGGGTGTTTAACAACCATATTTAAAGTCCTATAGTAATCTGGTCAGAGGGACTTAAAGGGACAATTTTTTGTTTTTGTCCTCCAAGGTCAACTAAGTTCCAGGGAACTATGGGGCATCTCTCAAAATGTCCTGTAACTGTGATATGTCACCTGTCCTCCTGCTCAGGGAGGTTGTGGAGACCCCAGTAGAAGGACTCAAGCCAATATCCAGTCTGCAAAGAAGAGGGTCAGGACAGGAAAATGTTTCCTCCATTTGCTTCCAAGTGAAGCCATGGTCTAGCAAGACTTTCTGACTTATCTTCACACGGGTGGAACTGCTAAAACAAAGGCCTATGGAGCCAGGGGCTTCTCTTAAGCCCATGTGATTCCCCCCGAGTAACAGATACTCAACTGACCTTAAGAGTAAAATTAAGTTGGTTTATGTGGGCCAAATTGTATGGTCTTAAATGCCCAAAAGGATAGTATAATAAAAAAAGTCATTCGTATGCTTATTTAAGATTATAAGGAATTACACTTCCCAGACATTAGGTTTAAGTTTATATAAGATGTTATTTACACAATTTCTCACTAATGATTTTGTTCTTAATAAAAAAAATGCCACTCAGATGTAAGACTTCAATTCTTGGCCTACCTCAACACTGCAGTGCATACCTGTGGCCAAGAAAGGCAAGCAAGCCCACTATTGTCCTAACCTCAAAATTAAATGATCAATTTCTTTTCTCTCCCTGTCTAGAAGCCATTTGGGAGGGAACTTACCCTGACTCTAGCCACTCCAGGAAGCCTACCGAGGTGCCTGAAAACAAATCCTGACTTCAAGACTCTCAAGTTCAGCCTTGGCAGTCAAAAAGAGAAACCTAAAAGATAGAAACCTTTGAAAGTCCTTAAGCAAGAAATTCTAATCAACTTTGAATTGGACATTTGAATTCTTCCCTGTTCTATTTTATTTCATCTTCCAGGCACCAGCCAAGGACTTTCTTATCTCTGTACAACTAATAGTTATGCAATTCAGGGGTCTTTTAGATAGACTCACTGAAGGAGTACCCCAATTGCCACAGCCTATATCCCTGTTCAGCATGAAGAAGCCAAGAGTGGTCAGTGCCCCAATTCCCTATTGGCAATTAGAGTGACCTCTTCAGAGGGTGATGTGATAAGAATAGGAGGTAGAGTTTGGCTAGGCAGTTTAGGGTGAAAAGACGCCAAAGACCAAAACTGTCCTTGTGCCCTTCAGCAGCCTACTCTATCAGAGAACTGGAGTTCAGCTCCCATGGTGGGTCACAACCACCTGTAAGTCCAGCTCCAGAGTATCTGATGCCCTCTTCTGGCCTATGAGAGCAATTTACCCATGTGGCATACACTCACACAGATAGACACATACACTTACACATATACAGACACATAGAAAATATAATACATAATTTTTAAAAAATAGAATTTGAGGGGCTGGAGAGATGGCTCAGTGATTAAGAGCACTGACTGCTCTTGCAGAGGAACTGGGTTCATTCTCAGCATCCATATGATGGCTAACAACTTCAGTTTCAGGGGATCCAACACCCTCTTCTGGCCTCTGTGGTCAATGCATGCTCCTGATACAATTACATACATGCAGACAAAACATTCAGATACATAAAGTCAAAAGAAATAAGTCAAAAATTTGTTAAAAAATAAATTTTATGAGAAGTTGAATATACTACAAACATAAAATATTTCCTTAAGTTCATTTCTATGACTACACTGTTTATATGACAGGTGAGAGGCCCTGAAGCTTGAGCTTTGTTAGCATGGGCAAAACCCCTGAGAAACTGATGATGGTATTTACATGAGAATGAAGTACATTGTAATTCTTTTCCACAAAGAATATTCTAGGGGGCTGGAGAGATGGCTGAACAGTTATGAGCACTGGCTGCTCTTGCACAGGACCTGGGTTTGGTTCCCAGTATCCGCATGGCGATTAACAACTGTCTGTAACTCCATTTCCAAGGGATCCATTGCCTTCTTCTGGCCTCTGTGGGCATTGCATGACACATGTGCATTTAAACACGTGGAGGCAAAAAATGCATACAGATAAATAGAAAATAAAGAAATCAAAAACAGAAGAAAGAAAAAATATTCTAGGGGCTACAGATGTGACCCAGTGGTAGCCATTTGCCTAGCAATGCAAGGCCCTAGATTTGACCTGCAGTGAGACACACACACACACACACACACACACACACATTTTAATTTAATTTACAATTATTATTTGGTACATGTACAAACAAGAAGGCAAATACACATACACGCACAAAATTAAAAATTTAAAAATAATTAAGAATAAAGTTAAGGGGGCCAAAGAGAGGAGTGGTTAAAAGCCCTGGCTACTGTTGCAGAGGATCTGGGTTCAGTTCCCAGCACCCAAATGGTAGCTAACAACTGTCTGTAACCAACACTCCAGTTTCATGGGCTCCAAACTCTCTTTTGACATTGATTGTCACCATCATCATTATCATCATTATTATTGTTATGATTATTAATTACTGTATGTGTGTGAATGTGAATGTACACATGACACTCCTTGTGTATGGAGGCCGGAGGATAACTTTCAGGAGCCTGTTTTCTGTTTCCATAGCAGGTGAACTCAGGCCATCAGGCTTGCAAAGGCTTTATATGCCAAGCAATCTCATTGGCCCCACAGAATAAGTTTTGCTTCCGTAGGTCTGAACAGCTGAGACTAATATTTTCCATTGTTATGAAATGAGTCTTAGACCAGCAGAGATTTGCGACCAGCTGCCCATTGAGCAGTCCACAAAGAGTTTCTACTGAGATTGCTTACTGATGAATCAGCTTCTTGCTTGGGACTGAATGGCAGACAATACAATCCTGTGCACTTCACTCAGAGTTTTCTTTGTTAACTCAAATATTGTCACTGCCTAAATAAAGGGGCTTGAGAAGAGCCTGCTGTCTATGACATCCCCTGAGACTGGCGTTTTGGAGTTTTTAACCTTAGGAAAATTGATTAATCTCACCCGGACTCAGTATCCAAATCCATTATGGGTGAACAAGAATCAAATCTACCTAAAGGACTAAAGGATTGATGGAGGAACTAATTGTAAGTGTGTCGTTGTTCCTTTTCTGGTTTGGTCTTGAGGACCTGTGGGCAGAGCAACCTCTAGCTGTGTTCTTGGGCACTAGACACTGACAATGTGCCTTTCCTTCATCTTGACGCAATATGATCTCCTACCTCAGAGTCTGACCTGTGCCTGAGTGTCTTCTGTCTCACATACAAAAGAACTGTTAAAAATGGCAGTCTGACTTTTCAGTTCTTGTTTGGTCTGCGTCCGGCCCATCTTTATCAAGACAGTCACTTGCTAGGAGAGTCCTGACCAGGAGATGAGCCAGCTTCAGGTGTGCCACTCATGAGTGACGCAGAAACGTGACTAAACAGAGCGCATGTGGCAGCAGAAGCAGGTGCTACTCACAGATACCAGAGAGGAGGCTGTGCCTAGCCACCCCACAGAGAGGGATTTACAAGAGAGGACTGTGAGGAATCCGGAGAAGAAAAAGGCCCGGAACTGAATCAAGAGTGACTGAATAAATCAGGAGATTTGGGTATAACAAATTAAACCTGAATTCATGAGAAACTCACCATAACACATTAACATACGCAAAGGATTTGGCCCAGGGGTGGGCACAGCGAAAAGAACCCTTGCTTCATTCTACACATGAAGAAACAGAGCAGACTGTCACCCTCACAGAACTGGTTTTGAGGAGGAAGCTGGAAAGGCACCAGGCTTCTGACATCTGGTCTGTTGTCTTTTATGACATTGTCTCTCCTCCACGACCATGTGGAGGATGAGCCAAGAGCTTTACAGCAGGGAGAATCTATGGTGTATATACAAGGGATAAAAGCAGAAAGAAATCTGTAAAGTGACTTGCAGTTAAACTGGATTTAGAACCTGGTGTTGCAGAACCCTTCAAAGCTTCCACACTGTTGTCCTGATGGCCACTCTGAGAGGTGGCTTACAGAACAAACAAGCAGCCTCACATCCCCTGAGCTTCCCATAATGCACTCATCACGTCTTCCGTAGATGCACTGGTGGGCTAATCCTCCACACAGCTCCCCTTCAAACATGCCTCAGGAATGTGACCTCTTGAGGCTCACCCTTCAGGAGCCTGTCCCTTCCAGAAAGAGGGAGCGGTAGGGACTGTGTGCATGCTCTGCAGCCAGGCACTGAAGGACCCCGTGAACCCTCTGTAGCCAGGTGGGGACATTCCCGCTCATATCCCACTGGTCAAGGCATATCCCAGACTCCCAGTCTCTTGAGGTAGAGGCAGGAAAAACAAAACAAAACAAAAACATTGCTTTCCTGTGGGACCATGAGAGAGATGAATAGGTCTGGAGAACATGTAGGACTGTGTTGGTCATGGCTGCCGCCATCTATTGAGCATGCTTTGCATATGTTGGTACGTTTGGTGTACCCCACGGGGAGGTACTAGTATTACTATTCTTAGTCCCATTTTTACAGAGTTGGAAATCGAGCTTAGAGACTGTCAGTAACTTGCTCTTAATTAGAATGCTGACATTAAGCAGACCCAGCATTCCGACCCAAGTGATCCTGACTTGGGACTTCTTAACCTCAGCTCCAACAACATGCTGGACTGGATAACTCTGTGTTGTGGGGACCAACATGGGTGTAGAGATGTTCAGTAACATCTGTGGCATCTGCTTAGGTGGTGCTAAGACCAAGACCACTTCTTAGCTACAGGATCTCCAAGCATTGGTCAGATGTTACCTGAGAGTAAAAATCCCTTTGTTTGAGAATTACTGCTCCATGACCAGGCTGAGGAATGCTCTAGCTTTATTTTTGTTGCTGTGATAAAATACGCTGACAAAAAGCACTTAGGAAAGAAGAGGTTCATTTCAGCTACATTCCAGGTTGCAGCCCATCATTGAGGGGAAGTCAAGGCAGGAACTTCAGCCACATCACATCCACAGTCAAGAGCATAAATATACATATATATATATATATATATATATATATATATATATATATGTGTGTGTGTGTGTGTGTGTGTGTATATATATATATATATATATATATATATATATATATATATCCCCTTTGCTTGTGCTCAGTTTGATTTCTCCATTCTTATAAGTTTAGGATACTCTGCCTAGGGATTGGCACCACCCACCATGGGCTAGGTCTTCCCAAATCAATTCACTTACTAAGAAATCCCTCATGGACATGCCTAGTGGAAGACCCAATGTAGACCATCTCCCATCGAGACTCTTTTCCAAGGTTGAACTAGGCTGTGTCGAGTTGACCATAAAAATAACCCTCACAGGGAAGCAGGAGGCACATATCACCACTGTTATGGCTGATGGAGACCTCATTGTTAACAGGGCTGTCAGCCTCTGACCTGACCTAGAAAGGCCCATGAGCTCAAATTCTCCTGTCTTACAGCGAGGACAAATCTGTCGATTAATTCCTTCATCTGCATTCGGTAGACATTTGCACAACACTGATATAGTACCGTACCAGACCTGATCCAGACTCTAGGCATAAAACTACAAAATAAACATTTCTGTCCACAGACATTATGTTCTACAGTTAAGAGACAGACATCTCAGGTCGTAGAGAAAAGGTGAGGGGGGAGGCATGGGGATGCTGGTGGGTAAAGTGCTAGCTAAAAATAGCTAGCTAGGCAGATGGTGACATTTGAGTAGTGATATGAAGGATGGAAAGAATCAAGACTAGAATCTGGTGGGTGTGCGGGTGTGGGGCGGGTGGTTAGGGGTTCCGCAGAGAAACAGCAAGCGCAAAGAACCTGGGGCCTCCTCAATAGGTTAAGGAACAGCAAGTGTGGCAAGACCAGAATTAGGATGTGGGTGATGAGGTCTGAGGGCAGGTGTCCACAACGTTTATAGTAACTCCGTGGCTTACCCAAGGCCGTGCCTGGTAGCAATGCCAGGATTAAAGTGGGAGTTTCTGATAACTCTTTCCAACTGGGTGAGGTTGTAGGAGCCACTTTCTCCTCTGCCCGGGCCAGGGCTTAGAATCACACCCTCCCTAGTAACTGTGATGCTCCCGCCTGGGCTGAGCCAATGTTTACAGGAAATGAAGAGGAGGAGAGAGAGGTGATGGTGTTGTATAAGTGTGGGGACCTGCTGGTCTGAGCAGAGTCTTTCATAGTCAGTGCCTGGATACTGGCCTTCTGAGACAGAGGCAGCATGACGGCTCTGGCCCTGACACTTCTTTCAGGAGCTGCTGCCTTCTCCCTGGCAGTCCTGCTGTGGGTGATCTGTAGACACTTCTGGACTGAATACATCCCTGCAGGCATCAGTCACCCCATGAAGCTGAGGATCCTCAGTTGCCTTTTTCAGCTGTCAATGACATGGGTGAGTTTGTGCTTTATTATCTGTCTCCTCTTCCTGAGGCTTGAGGATGGAAGTCAGGAAAAGCCAGATACCAGATGCTTATAGTTGGATTAGTCCTAGTGTCTAGTGACCTGTAATTGAGGCTGATTCCACATATTGAGACCTAAATAAACCCTCCTAAGTAGTTCTCAACCTCTTCTGCGTTTCTGAAGCTGGATTTGGCTAATATCACACACAATTCAAAGGATGATTTACTTTTCCATTGTGTTAGTCAGCTTTCCGTTACTGTAGCAAAATATCTGAGACGATTTACAAAGCACCCAGATTTTTTGGGGCTTATGGGTTTGGAGGTTTTAACTTGTGATGCTGGCTCCTTCAGTTTGGACATATGAAAAGGAAACATGTGTTTAGGGAAAATTCCTAACATCCCAGGAAGCAAAAGAAGAAGGGGAAGAGCTGAACTCCTGTCATGCCTTTTCCTTTTAATTCATTTTTTACTCAACACGGGAAGAGATGCTTCTCTCCTGCGGCACTTTAATGTGTAGGCGTTGTTATACTTTGCTCTTGTTTTCCACTCTCCCCCAACAAAGTTTTTTGGGGCATTGACTCCAGTGATCTAAGGATCTTCCACTAAGCCTTTCCCCATTCCTCTAAATAGTACCAGCCTGGGGACTAAGCCTTTACCTCTGGGAGACATCCAATGTGCAAACTGTAGCACTCAGGTATCTTGGAGGAAGAAGCCTCTATCTGCCAACCTGACTCTAGTCTCATTTCTGGCTGGTCCTCTCCACTCTGCTGAGCTGCGAGGGCAGACAGGAATCTTTGCACCCCAATGACTAGAGACCTGCTAGTCAGAGCCAGCAAGCAACACAGTAAAGAAACCGGAAGCAAACTAGTAAATTAGGTTAAAAGATGAGCAGGATCATAGACTATAACTTTAATAAAAGCTTTTCTTACCTTTTTAAAAAACCAATTAAAAAAATATTATACAAAATATTGGGTTTCATTATGGTATTTTCAAACAAAATTTGTTTTTGTGGCTTTCCCCCTGCTTTCTTCAACCCCTCCTGCTCGCCCTTGAACCCTTTCACCCTTTTGGCTTGCATGTCCCATGTGTCCTGTTGCTCTGCCTCTCTTCTTCAAGACCTTAAGCTTATAACTTGCACTCACACCCACAGCCATTTATATATACATACATGTGAACATTGTAAGCTAGGATCCACAAATGAAAGAGAACGTGTGATTTTTGTCTTCCTGAGTTGGAATCACCTCAGAATATAGTACCCAGAGAACTCTATATACTACTGCAGACTACTACAGAGATACTTGTGCATCCATGTTTATTGCTGTTCTTTTTACAATAGCCAAGATACGGAAGCAGCCTAGATGTCCATAAACAGGTGACTTAATACTGAAAATGTGGTCCACATACACAATGGAATTTATGCAGCTATAAGGAAGAGTGAAATTATGAAAAGTATAGGAAAATGGATGGATCTTTTGTTGCTTTTAAGTAATGGGAAACTGTTTGGAATATAGTCTTGTTCCCACTAAGTATAATTTATTCAAATACCTGCAATAAACCAGGATGAGAATTGGGCAGGTGTCGCCCCATGAATTTTCCATGTCTTTCAGGGGTTTGACAGATGTTAAAAATCAAAAATATTTTTGTTAAACTGAGACTGGAACTTCCACAGAGTCAGCCTAGATGCCCATCAACAAACCAGTGGAAGAAACTGCAAAATGGAGGTTTTCTTTTTAGAGACAGGGTCTCACAGTGTATAACAGGCTGGCCTCTAACTCACAGAAATAAACCTGCCTCAGCCTCCTGAGTGCTATAGTCACAATGGAATTTTATTCAACCATTAAAAAAAAACATTTTCAGTAAAAATGGATGGAACTGGAGATGTTTATGTTAAGTGAAATTCACCAGGCCAAGAAAATAAATAAATAAACAGTGATCACAGGCCTTTTCTCATAGGTAGAAACTAGATGTAAAATTATATATATATATATAGTGTGTGTGTGTGTGTGTGTGTGTCTGTGTGTGTGTGTCTGTGTGTGTCTGTGTTGGTCATGAAACTAGAAAGTGTGTCATCAGAGGGGAGGTAAAGCTTTTTAAGGACTGGAAAATAGAGAGGATAACAGAACACGGGAGTCAAGAACAAGACAGTGGGCTCAAGTGGTGGGTCAGCGCTTAAGCTGCTTACTGCTCTTGCAGAGAGTTGGTTCCCAGCACTTCCATCAGGCAGCTCACAATCACCTGTCACTCCAGTTTCAGGGGATCCAATGTGCTCTGTGACCTCCAGAACTCACACAGGCACACACAGATGCCCACGAATAAAAGTAACAAATAAATCTTTAATAAAGAAAGCAGAAGGGTGGCTAACTGGGGGGAGAAAGGGAACCAGCTGGAGGTGGGGAGGGGAGTCAGGGAGGAGACTGGGCGAGGGGAACAGACGAGAACGAAATACAGTAATGTGAATATGCTCTGTTGAAACTCATTACTTTGTGTTAACTTAAAAAGGTAACTTAAAAAAAAAGAAAGCTGCCTTAAAGCAGACAAAAACTACTTTTGTTGTGGTTCTTACAGGATAAAAACTGATTGTGAGTTGCTCGCTCGCCCCATGAGGAACTTTGACAGAAGAGCCTGGGTCACCTTGGGTGTGCGTTTACAAATGATGTGACTGGGACTGGGTTTTCTTGGGTTTGGCTTTGGTAGGCTGTTGTCCAGCTTCCCAGTTGCTGTTCAGTTTCCTCATCTGCCCCTACTCTTCATTTTGTGAGGATTCCAAGAATTGAACTATACAGAGGGTGTATTGTGACGCCTGGCGTAGGGTGAGCCTTCCTACACATCAACCACTGTCGCTATTTGCTGAGTTTGTTGGGCAATCTTGTATTCTGCAACTGCTATGTGACTGGGCTCGGGAATGGGTAAGAGATAACGTCCTAGCAGAGTGTGACTTTAGAAACGTGCATTACTGTAGTGGTACAAGTGAGGCAAATAAATTCACGAGGAAGCCAGCTACAAAAGGCTCCACACAGAAGCCAAGGTCAGGAAGAAAGCCCAAGAAGGCGGTGGGCAGAGGAGGAGCAAGGCTCACTCCCTCAAAGTCTCAAGGAAAGAATGCAAGGGAGCCATGGATTTGGGTAGGATCCCAATTGCCCCATTTTCACCTCTAACCTCTTAATGAAATGGAGTGTCTCTTCCTGTTAGGAGAGAGATGGCAGACCACAGTTCCCTTTGAACCCAGGGAAGAAGCGTGACAAAGCTTAGTCTTGCTCAGCATTCACACACTCATAAGGAAGGTCACAGGCCTTCATATCACACATTTACTTTAATAGTTTGATGACTATATTTATGGGACATTGCCTCCCTGGATCAGTTCCATTGTTTATATATCTGAAAAAAAACGTTCAGTGGGGCTGGGGAGATGGCTCAGTTGGCACACCGAGGCATGAGACCTGAGTTTGGATTCCTAGAACCCACTAAAAGATCCAGGCAGGGAAAAGTGTGCCTGTGCCTGGGTGGGGATCAGAGTAGGACCACCTTGGGGGGATGGTAGGGGTTGAGGGGATTGGAGGGGGTGTGGACTGTAACAAGCAAATCCCTAAAGCTCATTGGTTGTCAACTTAGCCCACTTGATGAACTTCGGGTTTAATGAAGGACACTATCTCAAAAAGGTGATTGGACTAGTGAGATGGCTCAGCAGGTAAAAGTGCTTGTCGCCAAACCTGACAACCTGAGTTCCATTCCTGGGTCCCAGCTGGTGGAAGGAGAGAACTGACCTGTGTATGTGGGTTGTGGCATGAGCACAACACACACACACACACACACACACACACCACAGAATAAATAAATGCAATAAATAAATAAATAAATAAGAGAGAGAGAGCTATCAAGGAAAAATACCCCTTGTTGACCTCTGTCCTCCACAGGGTTTGCACACACATGCTCACACACCCACATGCACAGTGCACACACCTACATTAAGAAGCACACACACAGAGGGAGAGAGACATTGATTGACTGATTGATTGATTGATTCTGAGATAAGATCCACAGATTTCAGCAACAGCTAAAACACTTGTGACTCTGAAAAGGACTACAAATTTCTGGACATTATTGCCCAGAGAGAGCCTGCTTTATTTGCTTGTATTTGTTTATTGTGTAAGCTTCTAGACAGATCTCAAAAAAAAAAAAAAAAAAAAAAAAACCCTCTCAATAACGTAAAGAATCCTCATGTGCCACTGAATGCATTGATCCCACTGACCCTTGCTCCTATTTTCCTAAGAGAAAAACTTGAGCATCACACTATTTTTTCCAAAATATTTCAACAGATTCCATGGAAAGATAAGAAAATCCTCTCTTTCTTTTCACAACCCTCCCCCTACACAACAGCAACAAATATGTAGGAGACCCAGGATGTCTCCCCTGGAGAGAACAGCGTGTCTAGGCCCCGGGTAGAGCAGGATTCTCATGGTGGTGACAGTGTTCCTGGGAGAGAGAGCCTCAAGGGATGGCCGGAAGCCTGGTTTGTTATGTCTAGCATTTAAGGTTTCTGGGGAGAGCCGATCAGGGGGAGCTGGCGTGACTCTGCTGCAGGTGCCACACGGGGGAGGGGGGAAGGGGAGAGGGAATGCTGAAGCAGGGAGTAGAGGTCTGGGGTTCAGTCTGACTGTTGTTTCCCAAGACTCTCCTAGACACCTGGTGAAGGTGGATGCAGTGGCCAGACTCCAGGCAGCATGCAAAGTGGCCTACAAGACCCCTTGTTAAACCATCCCCTCCTCTCTCTCTGACAGGGGATGATTTTTGAGAAGCTGGGACTCTGTTACGCACCACAGTTTGCCAGTTTTCTGCATGATTTGAAGCCACTCACGAGAGATCCAGATGTTGTGGTCACAGATCTCTGCTTTGGGACAGTCCCTGTGAAGCTATACCAGCCCAAGGCACCCTCCCCAACCCCGAGGCCTGGCATCATCTTCCTCCACGGTGGTGGGACCATCTTGGGAAGCTTGAGTAAGAGCCTTTCCCTCAGGCCTCTCTGAGTACCCTGGAACCCTGCTAAAGGATTGTGAAAGAACAGTTAGCTTTGGAGGTTGGAGAAATGGCACAGTGGTTAAGAAACCTTGGTGCCTTCCTGGAAGACTTGCGTTTCAGTTCCCAGCACTTACATTAGGTGACTCTCAACTACTTGTAACTCCAGCTTCAGGGTTTTCAATACCGTTTTCTGGCCTCTATGGGTACCCACACACATGTATACAGATCCAGACAAACATTCATATAAATAAAAACAAAATAAATCTCTCTCTCTAAAATAAAAGAATGATCATAATCCCTGGTGGGCAATCTACTGTTGGGAGCAAGGCACACCAGGAAAGTTAGCAGATCCCAGATCACTCAGGCGACATATCGTACAATGGTTTGACCTACCCCTAGAATGTTGTATGTGAATACCAATTGCATACCCCAAACCATTGTGCTCTATTCACCTGTCAGATATTTTATTTTTATTATTTATTTTTCATTTTAGGTGCATGAGTGTATGAACTTCATGTAAGTGCACCCATGTTGTGAAATGCTCATGGGGGTCAGAAGAGGGCATTGGATTCTCTGGAACTGGAATTGTGGATGATTGTTAGCCGCCATGTGGGTGCTGAGAATCGAACCTGGGTCCTCTGCAAGAGCAGTTTGTGCTCTTAAGTGCTGAGCCATCTCTCCAGCCCTCTCGCCTTTCAGACATTTCTAATAAATGATAGAATGTATCAGGACTCAGGCATCCTGGAGAATGTTGTCCAGACAGAAGAGAGAGAGAGAGAAGTTAAGAGGAAATGTCTTCCATAGATACAAGAAAAGTTGACAAACCTATGTAGACCTAATTCAGGTGCTCTATTTTTTAGATGAGGACAGACATCAGGGCTGGCAAAGGAAAATTTCCTGGTAAATATGACCATTGATTTTATTTTCCAGGAACCCATCACGGCATATGCCTGCGTTTGTCCAAAGACAGCAACTCTGTGGTCCTGGCAGTCGGGTAAGGGGATGTGGGGACACATAGGCAGCCAGCCCCGATTTGAAGTGGCGGAATGTAGAGCTCAGACTTGGAACATATGGGCTTGGACAAGAGAACAGGAAGACTGGGCTGGGAGAGCCAAAAAGGAGAAAGGAAGGGGAGGAGAGAGGGCCAGATCCAAGAGCAGACAGGAGCCTCATCCTTGGTGCATGCTGTCCTCTGTGTGTGTGAATAGAGGCACTATTCAATCCCGTCTTTTGGAAGAATATGGGAACAGGGATGGAAGAGGTCATTAGGTGGAACAGCCTTGTCCAGCGTTGACAGGTCACTAGGTGGAACAGCTTTGTCCAGCGTTGACAGGTAGCCCCTCCCTCTGTCTACATGGCCACTAAGATGCCCCAGACAATATCACGTCCCTTCCAAAGTGCTTCTCACTCTCTCCCCTACTTGGTCCCTGAAGGCCATCCCCCAAACCTTGAACATCTAAGAGGACTTGGCGGACACCGGGTTGGGTAGACACAGGCAGGTACCTCTCTGGGTCTCACATCTGCTGTGTGATGCACAGGTACCAGGGGCTATTCCATGAGCAGACGTTTCCTGCAACCTCCTTCCAAAGCATATGCAGTAAGAGTGTCTTGGAGGGTACACGGTGCCCAACTTCCTTGTGGCAAGGCTTGTAGAAGAGAATGCAAAAGACACAAAGATGAGAGAAAGAGAGAGAGAGAGAGAGAGAGAGAGAGAGAGAGGGAGGACACATTCATGCTAAACATACTCCTCACTTTGCATCCTCTGCCTTATAATAATCTCCATAGTGGGCACCAGTAAGATTGCTCCGTGGGTTAGGGTGCTTGCCTCCAAGCCTGATGACCCGAGTTCAGTCTCCAGAGCCCATACGGTGATAGGAGAAAACTAGCTCTTGAAAACTGTCATCTGACCCCCATGTGCACGCCATGGCACCTACATACACACACACTAAATAAATATAAATGTAAAAAAAAAAAAAAAAAAGATATTCGACAGGGTTCCTTTGGGCTTGGCTGAGAGTTAAGCATAAACACGTTCCTTGATTCTACTTTAGATACCGAAAGTCTCCCGTATACAAGTTTCCAGTGATGCTAATTGACTGTGAAGCAGCCACCATCCACTTCCTGAAATCCCTGCATTTGTATGGCGTTGATCCAGCTCGGGTAGTCATCTGCGGTGACAGCATCGGAGGAGGTGCAGCCACTGTGATTTGTCAAATGTTTGTGAAGCGGCCAGACCTGCCCCGGATCCGAGCTCAGATTTTGATCTACTCTGCTCTACAAACCATAGATTTCCAGTGTCCTTCTTATCAGCAGAACGGCAACATCCCCCTGCTCTCCTGGAATCTGGCCTTTTACTGCTGGCATTGTCACCTAGGTATGAGCCCCTCCTGGAAAAGTGTCATCAAAAGGGGCACTCATTTACCACCAGAAGTCTGGGAGAAATACAGAAAGTGGTTGGGTTCAGAGAACATCCCAGAGAGGTTTAAGAAGCGGGGTTACCAACCCATACCCCTCGAACCGGTAAATGAAGACGCTTACCGTGAGACAAGGGTCATACTGGACAGCACATGCTCGCCTCTGATCGCAGACGATGACATAGTGTCTCGGCTCCCGGAAACTTGCATCGTGAGCTGTGAATATGATCTTCTCCGAGACCACTCGCTCTTGTACAAGAAGAGGCTGGAGGACCTAGGGGTGCCCGTGACATGGCACCACATGGAGGATGGTTTTCATGGCGTTCTTAACACCCTTGACTTTGGCTTCTTGAGTCACCCTTGTTCCATGAGAATCCTGAATATAATTACCCAGTTTATCAGAGGGTTGTGACCCTCATTCCTTCCGGCTGGGGTTCCACTACCATGCAGTCCCCAAGACTTTCTGTGGTTGATTCAGATGATGTGAATGGAGTTAAGGCGGTGGCTGTCTCCTTCTGGGTCCAGTTTCTAGTCATACAATGTGTGTTCTTCTTGACGAATGGAATAGAGACGTTAGAGTCAGGAGGGTAGGTGAGGTTTTCTGTTCATGATCACCACAGGGCACGGTATGAACTGACCATCTGTAGCATCCATTGGAGAGAACAAATCCAGAATCCATAGCTACAAATCAGGCTGTCTAGGCTGATTTGGAATCTGTGCTAGGAGTGTCTGGTTGATTGGACCTTAGGAAACACATGTGCGTCATGTGAGGGTCTCATTGAGGTTTGCCAGCGTCACTCAGAAGGTGGAACTCTGAGGCCCACAGCTGCTAAGCGGCAGTGGTGGTTGGTGAAGAAATGTCTTCCTCCAGGTGGCCTGCTTGCTTGAGCCACAAGAGTTAAAATACCATGAGCAGCTTTCGCGTGGTGAGTAGCCACTAGAGATAGGTGAAGATGGTCAGAGCTGCCTGACTATGGGAACTCTGGAGCTTGGAAGTCAAAGTTGAGCCTCCAGAAAAAAAAGAAAAAAAAAGCCCAAAGCACCATCCTAAGTATTAAAGGGGCAGAGTTGGAAGGAAGTTGAATTCTGAGTTGGAGGTACATGAAAGCTGTTTAACCAAATTCAGTTACTTTCATGGCAGGAATTCTAGAGGGAGCCCAAGGGCTGGGTGTCTTAGTATGAAATACTTATTTTAAAACAAAGAACCACCTCAGATTACTCCAATCAGATGGATGCTAAATTAGCTTATGTAGCAATGGATGCGAGTTTAAATCAGGCACGGTCGGATGCAGAAAGTCGAGAGGCACTGCCAGCTCGCCCTCTTCCCGTATCTCTGCACCTTTCTCCGTGTTGACATCTGTCCATATGGTGGCCCTGAACCATTCCATGCTAACTTCTCTAGGAATCATGTTCATTTTTATGGATGTGCCCTGTCCTTGCATTTTACTGACTCTGCTGGTTTTCTGTGCCTCACGTAGGTGGTGTTTATAGCCAAGGGAACAGAAATTTCTGACCGTGCAGTCCAAGGAAGGTCTACATTATCTGTGGAGTGAAATGTGGAACAGCCTTACCTGGTGCTTGAACTGAGTGTAGCGGAGGGAATGAATGACTTCCCTAGTAGAAAGCTAGATGGATGTTGGGTGGACACTGGTGTTTACTCCATGAGAAAACAGAGTCATGTTTCATGAAAGTGGCAAGACATGTCAAAGATCATTTGACTGATTGCTCCTTCAGAGTAAAAATTCCTAGGCCGGAATGGTGGCACAGGCCTTTAACCCCAGCGCTCTGGGGGCAGAGACAGGTGGATGTCTGTGAGTTTCAGGTCTGCTGGGGCTACAGGAAGATGATCCTGTCTCAAAACAACAAAAAACAAAGAAGTAAAAGAATAAAAACCTCTTTGAAGGAAATAACTACATGACCCATTGTCTTCGATCTCCTCCTCCTTTCTTATTTTTGGTCTTTTCGAGACAGGGTTTCCCTATAGCCCCAGCTGGCCTGGAGCTCGCTATGTAGAACAGGCTGGCCTTGAACTCATAGAAATCAGCTTGCCTTTGCCTCCCAAGGGCTGCGATTAAAGGACTGCTCCACCACGTGCCCAGCTGGATCTACTCCTTAACTAGCACCTTTCATATGTCAGGTCCAAGTCCCCAGCACAGAGGAACCTGGATGTTCCCCTAATTTGCTCCCAGTTGACTGTGCTGAAATATGGACTGAGAGAAATCCTACTGGGTGGCTTCTTGAGTCATTTGTAACTGACCAGCAGGTGACTTTGGTGGAGAAGCAACCAAAATCGGGGAACACCCTTGGAAAACACGTACTGTGGAGAGCAATGGAACCCTAGGACTGTCCTCTCCGGGACAGGCTTCAGAGTTGAGGCTGGGTAGGTCCTAGAGTAGGCTTTTTGTTGTTTTACCCCAGCCACTGGAATCAGAAGAGATAGGAGCTGACCTTCTGGACAGATGAGTGCTTGACTCTTCTACTGGGAGGTGGTGGGGAACTGGTAAGCTGCTGGAAGATGGTAGCCGGTGGAGATGGCTAGAGGCTCCAAAGCGCAGGAAGCCCTTGTGGGTCAAGTGGCAAAGTACTCTCACCTCAGCGCTTCTCTCTACCCTAACTGCTGTTTATGTCTGTGATAGCCAAGATTCCCTGCCTTCCTGACACTAAACATCACTCTGCTCTGAAGTGACTGTTCTCTCTCTCTCTCTCTCTCTCTCTCATCTTATCCCTAGGCTGGCAAACATAGGTCAGGATGCCTGATCTCCCTACAATGCCTGGAACTTAAAGCAGCTAGGGTCTATTTGATTTCTCCTATTGCATGACCCTCACAGGTCAAAGTGGTGCTCTACCCATCTGCACTGGGACCAGGGTAACATGGCAGGCCCATTGTGAAATCTCCATCTTATGGCAAAGATAGAAAAACATGGGCAGTCTTCACACATTCTCTCCAAATATCTGTTCTGAGGGATGCCCATGGCTTCTGCTTACTTCCATTGGCCAGGGAAATCACATGACCAAGCCTAACCTCAGTGGGACAGAGGAATAAACTCCTTCCGAGAGAACAATTTTAGACCTTGGTACACCTGAAATCAGAACATTTCAAAGTCCTTAAAAATGTACCTTAGGGTTATAGGGGCCATTCAGTTGTAGAGCACTTGTCTAGCATGCATGAGACATTCAGTTGTTAGCACTGCTAAAAACTAAAACACTTTCCAATTACATTAGTGGCACATGAACTTATCTTCCTTTAACATTTTAAAATTTATCTTTATTTTATATGTATGAGTGTTTTGCTTGCATGTATGTAAGTACACCCGTGTCATGCTTTGCCTGAAGAGGCCAGAAGAGGGTGTGAGATCCCCTAGAACTGCAGTTAAAGACAGTTGTTAGCCACCATGTGTGTGCTGGGAACCGAACCTGGGTCCTCTGCAAAAGCAGCCAGTGCTCTTAACTGCTGAGCCATCTCCCCAACCACTATATTTTCTTTCTAAGTAAAGTCTTAAAATATTAGACATAATGTAATAGTTTCCTTTTAACTTCTTTTCAGTTCTCTTCACTGGATCTAGTCACCATTCCTGCTTTACTTTCTTTTATTGTGGTGTTGTAATCCCTTTAAACCTGTGTCTTTACATGTGCATGTACACATTTTCCTGTAGACATATATTGGAGATAATTTTGTCAAACACTGCCACATAAAAGGAATTATTCCTACCCATTGTGTGTTTTGTGTTGTCTCACTCATCAATATATCTTAGGAATCTAACCTAGTAGAAATAGATTTATACCGTATTTAAAAAATTTATTATTACTTTGAGGTGTGTGTGTATGTGTGTGTGTGCGCGTGTGAGCGAGTGAGTACAGGTGCCTGTGGAGGTTAGAGGTGTTGGATTCTCCTGGAGCTAGCTAGAATTTATAGGTGGTTGTGAGCTGCCCAGTATGGGTTCTGGGAATCAAACTTGGGTCTTCACAACTAGTACATGCTCTTAACTGCGGAGTCATCTCTCCTACCCCAGGATTATCTTGTTTTGTCTACCAACTGCATGATTGGTATTCCTCTTATTCCTTGGTGTGGATATATTACAGTTCTCAGCCTTTCCCAGTAGATGGACGCAGTTGCCTTGTCTGAGGTTTTTCACTTTAACAAGTAAAGTCCTGGTAAACATTTCTCCACATTTCTCCTGCTCCGCTTACGTAACAGATTCAATGAACAGAACAAGTGGGCACATTTTAAATAGACAAAGATGTCATCAGGATGCCTCTCCGAATTCCCTTCTTTCAAGATGTGTCATTTTGGGGGACAGGTAAATTGTTCACAACCAATTCAGAAGTCAAAAGGACAAGTGCTGTAGTGCGGTGTTTCTGTATTTTAAAAGGAAAGTTTACTTGTTTCACTGCTATGACAAAATATCCGGCAAAAGTGACTCGAAGAAGGAAGGGATTATTTTGACTCACAGTTAAAGGGTTCAGTCCATCATGGTGGGGACAGCATATCATCAGACGCTTGAGGCAGTTGGTCACAGTGGATCTGCAGTCAGGAAGGAGAAGGCAGACGAATGCTGGTGCTCAGTCCCTTTTTCCTTTTTCCCTTTTAAAGATTTATTTGTTTGTTTATATTGTGTGTGTGTGTGTGTTTGTGTGTGTGTGTGTGTGTGTGTGTGTGTGTGTGTGTGAATATGCCACTTGTATGCAGGTATCTGCAGAGGCCAGAAGGAAGGATTGGATCCCCTGGAGCTGGAGTTTTAGGCAGTTGTGAGATGGCCAGTGTGGGTGCTGGGAACTGAGCTGGGGTCCTCTAAAAGAGCAGCAAGCATTCTCAACCACTGAGCCACCTCACTGACCCTCTTTTCTCTATGTTTTTCCATTCAGGACCCAGACCCAGGGAAGGGCATCACCCTTAATTAGCTTAATCTAGAAATTCCCTCATAGATATGCCCAGAGATTTCTTTCCAGGGTTACTCTAAATCCTATCAGGTTGATAAACAAAACTAAACATTACAGTTCCCTAGCATAAATGGAAAGATTAATATCTGGTCTCTGATATCCTTGCCTCCATCTTACAAAGCATAGGACACCAGAGTCAGAGAACTGGTGCACCTTTCCAGAGCAAGCCAAGGCTTGATCTGCTCTCTGGGCTGTACAACCAGCCCTGACAAAGACTGGTTGTCTTGCTTGCAAATTGCTGCACAGGTTGAAGTGGATAAGGCAGTGTTTGGGGTTCAGTTTCAAAGTGTTGCTAGTTTTAGAAAAGTCCACAAAAGGACTGGAGAGATGGCTCAGCAATTAAGAGCACTGACTGCTTTTTCTAGGGGAGCTGGGTTCAATTGCTAGCACCTCAGCGCCCACAAGGAAGCTAACAATCATCCAATTCCAGGGGATCCAGTGCCTTCTCTGGCCTCCGCAAGCATTGCACATGTGTGATATACTTACATACATGTAGACAAAGCCCTCGTATGCATTAAAAAATACAAAAGAAAACAGAAAGAAAGAAAAGTCCTCAAGGAAAAGTAGAGGTGCAACTTCAACAGTAGAGCTCTTGTCTAGCAAAAAAAAAAAAAAAAAAGACTGTGGGTTCAAACCCCAGCACAAGAACATCCCCCAAAAGACAAAAACAAACAATAACAAATATAAAAAAAACACTTCATTAAGATAAAACAGCTTCTTATCTGATAGAGACCTTGCCTAGTATGCATGAAGTCCTGGGTGCCATCCCCAGTGATGTCCTAGATGCATAAAACCTGGTATTATGATGCGTGCCTGTAATCCCAGCACTTGTTAGGTGGAGGCAGGAGAAGGGGAGTTCAAGGTTATCCTAGACTTCATAGTGAGTTTGAGTCTAGCCTGGACTGCATGAGAAGCTGGAAAGAGAGAGAAAGAGAGAGAGAGAGAGAGAGAGAGAGAGAGAGAGAGAGAGAGAGAGAGAGAGAGAGAGACACTATGGTCTCAGCTGCTACCTTTGCAAGCCCCTCCCCCAAAGAGTTAGAGAGCCATTTGTTTAACTTCTTGATCCTTTAGTTTTCTTGTCCGAAAATGGAAGTACTTATATGTAGCACATATGGATATTTATATAAAGAATGCCAACTTGAGGGCTGGAGAAATGATGACTTAGAAGTTAAGAGTAAGTACTTCTCTCCCAGGGGACTTGAGTTCGATTCCCAGCACCCACATCAGGTAGTTCATGACCCTCTATAACTCCAGCATTGCATGACATGTACAAACTCACATATATATGCACATAATTAAAAATATTTTTTAAACGAAGCCCACTGGATAACCTGGTGCATGCTTTTAGTCCCAGCATTAGGGAGGCAGAGGCAGGTGGATCTCTATAAGACTGAAGCCAGCCTGGTCTATATAGTGAGTTTCAGGTCAGGTCTGAAAAAGACCCAAAGAAAAAAAGGAAGAAGGAAAGCAAGTCAGATTGCTCAATGTGAACTGTGGTTAGACATGTTTTCCTCAGACTCAGTTAGAGAGGTACTGTTTATCAGATTCACAGCACAGCCCCTAGTAAGGTTAACAAGTCATATGCAATAATTCTGTAGTCATCTGGGCATGGTGGTGCATGCTTTTAATGCTAGCATTTGAGGCAGAGACAGGTGATCTCTGTGAGATTGAGGCCAGCTTGGTTTACATAGTGAGTTCCAGGCCAATTTTTGCTATAGGAAGAACCTGTCTCAAAAACAAAACAAAACAACAACAACAACAGCAACAACAAAACTTTATTCACAGAGAATTTAGAACTCCTCCTTGTGGGAGGAATTTTATTTCCTTCTATTTCCCAAACATAATTGTAGGGAGAAGAATAAACTTTGTTAACAGAATGAGCTTAATTTAGAAACAAAAGTAGGAAAAGATAAAGCATCTTTTTCTATGTGATAAATGTTTTACTAAATGTGTGATGGGTAACATCTCATTGAATGAGCACCATTTTAGGAAGTACATGATATTCCCAATTTACGAATTAGGAAACCAACATGATCAGAGAGATGGAATTGGAATTGAAGAAGGTCTGAGTTTTACATCCACACCCCTACAAGGCATGCAGTTCCCTCCATAATAACCATGGAGTATGTTTTTAAAGAAGTGTTTCTAATGCTGGGTGTGGTGGTGCTAACCTTTAATGCCAGCACTTGAGAGGCAGAGGGAGGTAGACCCCTGTGAGGCTGAGGTCAGCTGGATCTACATAGTGAGTTTCCAGTCTGGCTGGGGCGACAGGGAGTACAAGAGTATTTCTAAGTCACCCGGACAAGAGGGAAAATGTCATCTGAGTATTAATCCCTTAGGTCTCATAATAGCTGCTGTCTTCTCTGGAAAGCCTTTATGCCCAGAGCAGGGCTGGGCTGCTCTCCTAGGGACTTGCACAGACTAACTATTGCAATTCCTCATTCACAGTTCACATCGAAGCCTGGATTGAATTAAAGCAGTATCTAGCTTCTGACTCTTACAGGTGCTTTGAAAGTCAATCACCTCTGGAGGAAGATAATATCATTCTGGGCCTTAACTCATCTTTGTAAAGAACTTTTAAAATATCAAGCTCAGGACAGGAAAAAGCTGTCAGTAAGAACACAGAGAGAAAGAGAGAGAGAGAGAGAGAGAGAGAGAGAGAGAGAGAGAGAGAGAGAGAGAGAGAGTTGGAATGAGAGATGTCCCCTATAGTCTCAGGTACTGTTTGGAGGGGTTTAGGAGCTGTGGTCTTGCTGGAGGAAGTGTGTTACTGGGGACAGGCTTGAGAGTTTATTGCTCTACCGAATTTCCAGTCCCCATTCCTGTATGCAGATTAAGGATGCGCCCTCTTAACTGCCACCTCATTCCATGCCTCCCCAGCACAGTGGACTTTGGGATTTGAACTCTCTGGAAGCAGAAGTCAAAATAAAGCTTTTTCTTCTGTATGTTTGCTTTTGGTCATGGTATCTTTTCACAGAAACAGAAAATTAACTACATAGAGACTCGTATGAGTCATATCATATGATCTTAGGATCATAAGAGTGGTACCTTGAAATTCCAGAAGGGAAACATATTTAAAAATTAAAACTGTAAAGTAACATAGTGTGTGTGTGTGTGTGTGTGTGTGTCTGTCTGTCTGTGTATGTATGTGTGTGCGTGTCTATGTGTGTGTGTCTGTGTGTATATCCATGTGAATCAAATTTTTGAAAAAAAGAATTTTGGAAAACTTAGTTCCATCTGACCTTGAACTTGTTATCTTCTTACCTCAGCCTTCTGAGGGTTGGGGATTACAGGTGCATACACAGATACTTGGGCAAAGGCTGGTTTTATTTCATATCAGACACATCTGAAGAAAAAATGTGGGGGCTGGAATCCAGGCTAAAAAAAAAAAACTATCTAAAATTAGCTTAAACAATTATAAAGTTACAAAGGTGGAGGTGGTGGCGGTGGGGCTAACCTGGTTAACCTTTTCCTTCTCTCCTTCCCTCTCTCTTGCCCTCCCTTCTTCCCTTCTCTCTCTCTCTCTCTCTCTCTCTCTCTCTCTCTCTCTCTCTCTCTTTGCTAGAGATTACACCTAAGGCCTTTCACCTGTTAAGCAACTGCTCCACCACTGACTTTACATCACTTGTCCCCAGGCCAACCTTTCTTAAGAGCTGTAGAACATTCCATTACCCAGGCATACTATAATATACTGGACAGGCCCTCTGTTGACAGTAATCTAGGTAGCTCTTGATCTTTTGACCTAGTTCATGAGCAAGATAAAGGACTGTGTCCCGCTGTACGCAGCCCAGTGGAGAGGAAGCCCAGGTCTAGTCACTATGCACTGCAGCCCCAGCTAGCACCCCAAACATAGAACATGAGCAGAATGTGGAATGAATGAATGGAGACTCACTGAATGGACTATATTATGCTACCTGAAAGCACAACACAGGCCTCTGCATAGCTGTGCCTTAGACAAAGCTACGGACAGGCACTGAGTGGAATCCAGTGATTCAGGCTTGGGTTAGAGCACATGAAGTCTCAGGCATCTCCCAGGGAAGCCATGTGATTTTATGAGTTAATGAATCTCTCTTCAGTTCGGCGTCCTCCACTACCGAACAGATAGAATTGTAGCATCTGCCTCAAAGGGCTGCTGGAAGTGAATGCCCGTAAGAGAATCAGCATGGGCTTTGAGTGTCAACACTGAGTAGAATTAGAATTCGACTGACTCCAAGAAAGAACTCAACTCACTTCAACTGTAAAAATAAGCTTGGTGATGCCCACATTGGGGGTGACAACATAGACATTGGTCTTTGCACTGCCGCTTTTGTGGTGGTGACTTTTGGTGTGGTTTCTTCTTGTGGGGTCAACTTTATTCTACAGAATCAGCTGCTCTCTAGCAGAAAATATCTGTACCCAGAGTCCGTCACCATGGAGACAGTCAACAGAAGAGAATCCAAGATCACATCGCTTCCCGCCTGGAGGGTGAATGTGAGCTCTTGAGCTTTAAAAAAAATTCCTGAACTTGACAGAGTATCATTATTACCTACTCTGGGAGGGTAGATGAGGAGACTAAAAAACGGCACCCCAATCCTAGCAATTCTATAATACCTCTCTCTCCCCACTGAATCTGCCACAACAAAGGGGTGTGGGACAGATCCTTACCATGTTTGTGACTTCAACAGTTCCTGAGGCATTTTCTACTCCAGGCTGGCAGATTGAAAAGAAATATTCTACCAGAGTGCTCGTTGGAAACTGGGTGGAAGAAAGGAGGACGGTAAGAAGGATGGACTGATAGGCAGAGGGCTCAGGAGGGAAAGGGAAGAATAAAGTTCACCGCTGTTTTCAAATCGCCAGCAGCAGAGGGCTGAGTGGTAAGAGCAGGGCATCAGTGTCCTTTGTTCTACAGAGTGAAGACACAGTCAAGCATTGTCTCAGATTATGTCTGACGGTAACACAGCAGAAGGGCCAGAGTCATTGCGTCTCTCAGCATTGCTGTCTCCAGAGTGCTTCTAAGTGTTTGAGTGTTTCCTGTCCTTAGTTCCTCTCACTTAAATCTATCTATCTATCTATCCATCTATCTATCTATCATCTATCTGTCTCTCTGTCTATCTCTATCATGTAGATATATATCTATCATCTATCTGTCTATCTATCTATCTATCTATCATCTATCTGTCTGTCTGTCTATCTCTATCATGTATCATCTGTCTGTCTATCTATCTATCTATCTATCTATCTATCTATCTATCTATCTATCTCTATCATACAGGTATGTATCTATCATCTATCATATAGGTATGTATCTATCATCTATCTATCTATCATCTATCACCTATCTATCTATCTCTATCATGTAGGTATGTATCTATCATCTATCTATCTATCTATCTATCTATCTATCTATCTATCTATCTCTATCATACAGGTATGTATCTATCATCTATCATATAGGTATGTATCTATCATCTATCTATCATCTATCATCTATCTATCTATCTATCTATCTCTATCATGTAGGTATGAATCTATCATCTATCATCTATCTATCTATCTATCTATCTCTATCATGCAGGTGTGTATCTATCATCTATCTATCTATTGTCTGTGTGCACATGTGCTGTGGAAGTCACAAGAGTGTGTCAGTCAAATCCCCTTCAGCTGAAGTTACAGGTCGTTGTGGGCCACTCAATATGAATGCTGGGAACCAAACCCCAGGTCCTCTGCAAGAGCAGCAAGCATTCTTAACCACTGAGCCATCTTTCCAGCCCACCCTTTGCGATGTTCTTTGAAGAATGTCCACGTTCCCTCGCCTGGTCCTCCTCAGAGCATTAGCGATCACCAGACATGGCGTGTATCTTCATTAACCTCAACTGTACTTGGCAGGTTTGTGGCAGACTGAGAGCAAGCTGACAAGCTGAGCAATCAATTCAGATGCTGTAGGTGAAAGCTGCAGGGGATGCAGACTGTGAATGTCTGAAGCAAGAGAGCAGAGCGGGCAGAGAGATAGAGCACAACACCTAGAGGCAAAGCTGGGAGGGGCTGAGCGGGAGGGTAGTGAGTTCAGTGATGGCTACATGGTGAGACCCTATCAAAGGACAGAGAGGAGGTGGGGAGGAGGGGGAGGAGGGAAAGTGAAAGAGGAGGAAGGGGGGGAGGAGGGGAAGGAAGAGATTTCTGCAGATTGCTCTCTGGGCTCTCTACATGTACCTACCTGCCTACATATCTCTCTCTCTCATAAAACAAAATGCAATAAGTCTGGAGAGATGGTTCAGCCGTTAAGAACATTGCTCTTGCAGAGAACCTGGTGGCTAACAACCATACTTAACTCCAGATCCAGTGTCATCTTCTGACCTCCACAAGCGTTGCATGACACGGATACACTTACACACATACAGGCGATAGACTCATAGACATAAAAATAAAACTAAGAAATAAAATATTTTTAAAAAATACTTTTAAAAAGTAAAAAAAAATTAAACATACACATACTACTTGTTTTCTTCTTAGGGAATCTATTTAATGATCAATTAAACTATGAAATAGAATTTTAAAAAATACTGGTCCCATTTGCTAGAGCAAACAAAAGCCTGTGTAGTCCCGTATGCACAAGTAATTAATGTTAGTTTGAAGAACATTTGTGGTTGGAGAACAATAGAAGCTTTTAGTTTAATAATCTTTGCATCTTGCATTTTTCTTCCTACCAACTATAACCTTTGGCTGCTTCAGTTCTTTGGTTTATATTGGCAGAAAGTTGACATTGCGGTTAGTTAAGAAATTAGCTTACAGAGTGCCTTGTGTCCATTAGATGGAATCGTGTATCACTGTTTACTTTAGCAACAGAATTGCTGGTGGGGAGGAGGTGAGAGGTAGATGTTGAAATATGTAGAAGGTAATTTTAAATATAGCCTTAATGGGCTACTGGGAGTAAAATATGGGGCTTTCTGGACGCTGGCAGGGGCTCTACCATTGAGCTATATGCCCAGTCCTGAAAATATAATTTTAAACATTAGAAATTCTCTACTTTAAAGAAACTTCAAGCTGGGTGTGGTGGTGCACACCTCTAATCCCAACAAGGCCTAGGAATGTAACTCAGTGGTAGAGTCCTTGCCTGGTGTTCCCGACACTGACAGCATCTCTCCCCCATTAAAAAAATATACAAAAATCTTTTAAAAAATTACTAGCAATCTAAAGATGAAGAATACCTTTAATCCCAGTACTTGGTAGACTGAGGCAATAGGATTGGGAGTTTGAGGCCTGCCTGGGCTATATAATGAGACTTTATCTGGAAAGAGAGAAAGAAAGAAAGAAAGAAAGAAAGAAAGAAAGAAAGAAAGAAAGAAGAAAGATGAAAGAGAGAGAGAAGAGAGAGAGAGGGAAGGAGGGAGGAAGGAGGGAGTGGGGAAGGAGGGAGGGAGGGAGAGAAAAGAAGAGTTGGGCTACTGAGATATTTTGGTGGGCAAAGGTGCTTGCTGCTAAGTCTGATGACCCAAGTTCGCTTCTTAAAACCTACATGGTAGAAAGCGAGAACTGACTCCTAAGTTGTCCTCTGCCTTCCACACATGTTGTCATGGCACACATCAAATAAATAAATGTTTAAAAATTGTTTAAAAAGAAAGAAAGAAGAGAGACAGAGATAGAGAAAGATAGAGAGTATACAGATTTTACATAGTATGACCATATGGCCTGACAATTCCACTTTCTGGCAGTAACCGGAAAAATGTGAAAATATCCATATACCCACATTCAAAGCAACATTCTTCACATCCATCCAAAAGGCGGGCACAATGCAGGCAGCAGTTGATGAATGAACAGAAACACAACATAGTCAGCCTTTAAAGGAAGAAAATGTGGAATGTCCTACCAGACGAAAAAGGACAAATGCTGCACGATTCCACTTAACTGAGGTCCCTAGAATATGCTAATCCATAAAGAGAGAAAGTAGGGGGGACTGGGAGGGAGAAAGGGGAGACTGTGTTTGTCAGAGACAGGTTTAGTTTGGGATGAAGACCTGGAGATGGATGGTGGTGATGGGCGTGTATCATTGTGAATGTATTTAATGTTACTGAACTATGTCCACTTGAAAATGACTGAGACTACGCTGGGGATGTGGCTGAGGTGGCAGAATGTTTACCCAGCACGCAGGAAGTCCTGTGTTCCATCCCCAGCACTTTGTAGAACTAGGAGTGATGATACAACACTTGGGAGATGGGAGCAGGAGGATCCGAAATTCCATGTCATCCTTGGCTATATAGTGAGTTTGGGGCTAGCTTGGGCTATATGAGACTCTGTCAAAAAAAAAAAAAAAAAAAAAGACTAAAATTTCCAGGCCTGGTGGTGTAGTCTTAAAATCAATCCCAGCACTCAGTTTCTGAGTGCCGAAGAAAACTGTAACTCCAAGACCAGGCTTGGCTACACATCAAGACCCTGTCTAGGCAGCAAGCAAGCAAACAATCAAAAAAGTTGAACTTGTAAATATTTTGTATTTTGCTATGTTGAATGTTGAGGAAAACAATTCGAAAGCATGACATAGGGTTTGGCAGTGGGAAAAAGCAGAGGGAGAGATGTGAAGAGACGTTGAAAGAGAGGCAGGGGAGGGACAGATAAGGACCCTGAGGAGCTGGCCAGGCGGCCCCGAGCAGCTTTCCGAGGGTGTGGACAGCCTGCAGCCCCTTCACTCATGCACTTCCTGTGTGGTTTGGTGTCCTGGGTTCTTGCTAACTCTGTCTCTGCCAATCTTCCAGTGGGGGGGTGCCAGACCCAACAGGAGTGTGAGACAAAGCATCTGAGGTTCTCCCGAATGTGTGCTCTTTTCCAGTTCTCCAAAGCCACCGAGCACACACCCCAGTGCATTCACAGGAAGGAGTATGTTCCCTTCCCAGGCCACAGACCGGACCAGATCTCCAGGTGGTATCTGAGAAGGAGAGGGGAGGTAAGTGATGCTGCTGGAGGGTGGGCATGTGCAGGAGGCTCTGAGATCCTGGCTCCTCCAGGGACAGCCAGGGTCAACTCCTAGATCAGCCACACCATCTCCCTCAGGCTCACCCTGTGGATCGCACGTTTTTCTCCACTTATCCGCAGGACAGAGTTTCTTCTGTCCCACCACACTCTAAGAATCCCCAGAGTGGTTTCTTTTACCAGTCTGATGTCTTCCTATCGCACTTGCCCCTAAACTTAGGACAGGGGCAGGACGGAGTCTCACTTGAGAATCGGGGCATTTTAGATCAACAGCTCTGAATCCAAAGGTGGAGAATGTCTTCTAAACTATGTGGCTTTTTGGTAAGGGACCAAGTAGGTGACTTCTCTGTAAACCAGGCAAGGTCTCTCTCTCTCTCTCTCTCTCTCTCTCTCTCTCTCTCTCTCTCTCCCTTCTTTCATTTTAAAATAATATATATTTGTGTGTGCATCTGTGCATATGTGCCATCATATGTGGTGTGTATGTGTGTGTGTGTGTGTGTGTGTGTCAGAGGACAGTTTGTGAGAGTCAGTTCTCTGTTTTTACCGTGTGTTTTCTCGGGATAGAACTCTTATTTATAAGTCAGGCTTGGCAGCAAGCACTTTTACATACTGAGTCCTCTCGCAAGCACCACAGCATGTCTCAAATGATCTTATTTCATCATGAACTCAAGTTCTTATTTCACTGTGAACTGAAGTTTCCTTGGGAAAAAGCCAGCCTTGGGTGTTAAAGATTCTACAAGACTGATTGATTGATCAGAACATCTGTCTGACTGCAGAGGGCTGACGTGCTACAGATTCAGAGCCAAATGTTTTGGGACTCTCTTTAATCCTTCTACTAGTCATTTATTGCTCACTTGTATCTGCCCTAAAATCCTTGTGGCTGTCAGGTAAAATCTTTTTGAAATGTTTTAACTTCGCAAACCATTAGCTTCCTTCCACCCATCCCAAGCTGAGAATACTATCAGGTGACTCTAAGACCTATGGCAGAGATTTCCCCACTCTGTTTTGACCTGCCTATCTGATGTTTCCATCAATATATTTGGAAAATGCCTTGATTTCTGACTTTGCTTTGTTCTGTCACTTTAAACAACTTCATGAGGATCAGCAAGGAATGATTCTTCCTGCCGAGCCTAACAACCCAAGTTTGATCCCTGGAACCCACATGGTAGAAGGAGAGAACTGACTCCTATAGCTTGCCGTCTGAATTCTGTGTGCATGTTGTGGCATGCGTGTGCACACATACACACAACTACATAAATAAATGCAAAAATTTAAAAAATATACGAAACTGTTTTCACATTGCAACCCATTATTTGGGGCAACCCAAATCCATGTTCCCAGACCCTGATCACTCATGTTTGACTCAAGAATAGACTTACTTTTATTCCTCTTGAGGTAAGAACTGGTCTTTGCATTGATGTCCAGCCAAAGATGACTGTAGTCTGTACCTGTGGAATCACATTGCTATAGATAAATCACGACAGGCTCCTCACTGGCATCCTTGGGCCACATCGGCATATGTGGACTTCACTGGCCTCCACAGACTGCGCGCATGACTCTAGACCACACTGCATCCCCAACCACTCCCGCACCCACACCAGGTGGTGTGCCCAACTTCAGAGCTGGGCTCTAGGTTGTTGTCTTTCAGCATTGCTTTGTGCACGAAGACACAAAAGCGCTTTAATTAAAGCAAGTCAGAACTGCAACCTACTGCCCAGGGCTCCAAAACCCCTAACCATTCACTTGTGGAGAAGCCCTGACCCCTGTTCTCCTGCACCTGAGCATTACATCATAGCTTCTCTGCCTTTGGCTAAGATCAAGTATAGAGCATTAGGTAGCCTTTCTTAAAGAACTTTGGCCTCATTACAAAACCTGACTTGGGGTTTAACATACAGTCTGCTGGAAATTAAGAAGTTCTGGGGGCTCAGTAGTTAAGAGCTTTTATTGCTCTCTCAAAAGACCTAAGCTCAGTTCCCAGCACCCACCTAAGTCAGGTGGCTCACAACCGCCTGTAACTCCAGCTCTAGGGGATTAGATGCCTTCTTCTGGCCTCCATGGACACCTGCACACATGTAGCACACACTCAAACATGTATACATGTCCTCATGCGTGCACACATACACACACACACAAATAAAAATAAAATAAATCTAGGCCAGGTGTGGTGGCACATGCCTTTAGTTCCAGCATTTAGGAAGCAGGGGTAGTTGGATTTCTGTAAGATGGAGGCCAGCCTGGTCTACATACTACACAGCCAGTTCCAGGTCAGCTGGGACTACAGGGAGACCATGTCTCAAGAAGACAAACAACAACAAATAATCTTAAAAAAGAAAAAATTCCTTTAATCCCAACATACAGACACAAGGAGAGAGAGAGAGAGAGAGAGAGAGAGAGAGAGAGAGAGAGAGAGAGAGAGAACCAACAATCAGCTATTCCTTTCTAAAGATTCTGTTCTTAATGGTTCACCGGGCCCCATCCCTCCCTGGGGTTTAATTAATGGATGCTAGGAGGGAGGGGCTCATGAGGTTTTACCCCTTTCTGAGGAGCTATTGGAAGTTAAGTGTTGGTGGGGAAGAGGGAAGCATTTTCTTCAGTGGGTGAGGCCACAGGTAAGATGCCCATGCTCCTGAAAACA
This sequence comes from Eospalax fontanierii, assembly GCA_035773235.1. NCBI lineage: Eukaryota > Metazoa > Chordata > Mammalia > Rodentia > Spalacidae > Eospalax > Eospalax fontanierii. The sequence continues at coordinate 9,127,327 of CM069553.1, forward strand.
GCTCCTCACCCACGCTTGTGTAAACAACCCTGAATAAGCTCACTGGATCACAAAAAGGAAGGAAGGAAGGGAGGGAGAGAGGAAGGGGAAGCAAGGGGGAGGGAGGGGGACGGAGGGAGAGGGAGGGGGAGGAAGGGAATGCATGAGATGGGGGGGAGAGGGAGGGATACTTGGGACTAGTGGGGGAATGGTAAATATGACCAAAATACTTTATAAACATGTTTGAAAAGGTCATAAAGGAACATGTCATTAGAGATAATTAATATATGCTAATTTTAAAAAGTCTCTCAGTGGATAAAAGCACTTGCCTTCAAACCTAAAGTCTTGAGTTCATCCTCAGGACTTATGTGATGGGAGGCAAGAACCGACTCCTGCTGGTTATCCTCTGACCTTAGCACGTACATCATGATACTTGTGCCCACACGTGCACACTCACAAATGAAATAAATAAATAAATATTGAAAAATAAAGCCTTTCCTGTTGCGGGGGCTTGAGTGCCTTACTGCCCCATGTGACCACTTCAGTTGTCACCTAACTTCCTTCACTCCGCTCCAGGACAGCTGCCTTCCCATCTCTCTCCTCAGTCTTCTCCCTTCTTAGGGAAATGTTGCACCGACTTTCCAGACTGGCTTTGGTCAGTGGGGTTCTTTCCCTAGGGAGGACTTCCTTTCTGAGTCTTTCCCTGGTCTGATGTAATAACTGCTTTTAATTTTCTGTATTTTATGCTGCTTTGCTATCCTTCGGAAGGCTGGAGAGGGGCGGCCCAATAAAGCTGGGGAGACAGTTCCTGGAGAAAGCAAACAATATGATCCTTAGTGCACCATTCATAGACAAACCATCCAAAGCTTATTATCTGACTCACACTCTAGCCAATATTTCCTTTGTCTGAAATCATTCTGGTCACCACCAGAGAGCCTGGAGCCCTTGGAATTATTCATTTCAATTTAGAATCATCCAATTCTAAACTTACCCCTATGGCCTACCCTGCCTGGACGGTTCCTTTTAGTGGTTTCAGACTTCCCTCTAGTTCCTGATGTCTCGCTGCTGCCCCGTGTGGCCATGTGTGGGATTACGTGCTTCCTCCTCCGGTGAGGTCCTTTTCAAGGGAGTGTTTGTAAGTCTCTAAATTCCTGTTTGAAGCACCCGTGAGACAGCAGGACCTCATTCAGAATGCCCCTCCCCCAAGCCAATAAAATCCCTGTTGGCGTCTCTCCTGCAGCTCTGCCGCCCCTATGGGTGGGAGGGCCTCCAGCCCTCTGGCTGTGCTGAAAAGGGATTCCTGGCCTCTGATGACTGGGATCTTGGGAACTCCACATGATGTGGGAGCCCAGCTCCTTCGTCTTTCGTTGGCATTGTGCTCTGACTTATTTATGGAATCACCCCTTGAAGTCTGAGGTGCAGGGTGTCTCCAGCTCATGGCAGATAGCCCTCCTCTAAATCAGTCCAGTTCCCTAGGACTCCCTTCCAGGCCGGAGGATTTGCTTAGGAAAAGCCCCCATTCAGCCAGACATCCCAGAGACAGGAGAATACAGTTTTCCTCTCCCCATAAATAACTCTTCACCAAAGAAACGGCTCTCTGGTTTGCAGCTGAGGGAGTAATAAATCCTTCCTGAGGAAAGGCAATTTATAGAGTGTTCCCTAGCTCTTCCCACAGTAGCTGATGGAAATACGAGGTCCAAACAGACATCCTTTACCTTAGAGATAAGCAGTTGGGTGGATAAAGAAAGACAAATCAAAGGGTGTCATGTGGGACCCCAAGAGGGCACAGTAAGTGACTCCGACCCTTTCTATTCAGCGAAGCATACCCACTAATTTTAATTTCCCTTTGTTATTTATACTGGGATGAGTGGATTGGGCATAGCCTGGGGGCCATTTGGACAGAGAATTGAAGCCAGCTAACAGGAATAGGTGACTGAAAGTGATCTGTCTCCTTGTGGACAAACCATTGTGTCTCCAATTTGGTGGCCTTTGAAGCGCTCTGGTGACCCATGGAGGCCTCATCTCCCTAGGTATCAGCTCCAGGACAGGCAGCTGCTGCCTCTGCCCTCCTGGGCTAGACGTACACTTGCTTTGGTGGGTAACGTGGCCATTGTGTGTCCTTCCAGGGACTCCCATACAAACACCTGACCGGCCACCACCAGGAGCCCTGGAACCGCTATCTGATAAGCACTTATGACGACCATTATAACAGGCACAATTACAACCCAGGCCTGCCTGCCCTGCGTACATGGAATGGACAGAAGTTACTGTGGCTGCCAGAGAAGTCTGATTTCCCCATTCTTGGTACTTTAATTGTGAATTTTCCCTCTGTTGGTCTGTGAGGGGCCCACAAGTGCACAGGATTCAACTGTATTGCCACCGCAGACAAAGACCCCCACGAGGGACGCTGGCAAGAAGCGGGGTGAGGTCACAGGGACACGAGCGCTGTGCGCCGATCAAGGCTGCCACCTGCTTTTCTTGACATCAGGGACAATCTTGTATTGGCAGCCTCGTCTGTACACAGTGAGGCGTGTTTACCCAGACAAGAGGTGCCTGGGAGAAACAACTCTGCGTATTCCCACACTCGGGCCTTCATTCCTTGCGCAGTGATTGAATCTTCCCGAGGTAACATTTCTTGCTGGGGAAACTGGGGAGCATATAGGAACAAGTGTGGAAGTTGATGCTGTAGTGAAGAAACAAATAAAACACCATTATTGAGAAAGATAAGATTGGGTAAACAAGATGATCTTAGATAGAGATGTGTACTGCGCAGCAAACAAACAAAACCAAATGCGCGATAGGTAGAAAGTATTTGTGAACCTCTGTTATGCCTTCTCTGGCCTCTGTTCACCCTGACGGACTTGGTCCTTGATACAACATCCTGTGGAACACTGCAGGAGTGGGACAAACAGTTGTATCTCCAATACAATGGCCCTTGTGGCTTGTTACCAGCAGCCAACAGAGGCTCCTCTTTATCAGAACCACAGCTCTGTGTAGGCAGCATCCAGAGCCCAAGTGGATGTATTGCTCTGATAGGCAATGTGGCCACTGTCTGTGTTCTCAGACAGCTTGTACAAGACTCCTTGAAGCCCATGTCACCCAGATCTGGTTTCTCTTGCAGCACCTCCTACGAACTATGGACTCTTTGAGCAGCTGAAGCAGAAGTGGTTCATATCCAAGACTGGCAGGAAGGAGAGCATCTATACTTTGTCTTATCCCAGGCCACCATTGTGTGCTATGTCAAGGCGGGAGCATGCCATCCCAGTCCCTCCACCTCGCCTCCAGCCCATCCCATGGTTCTGAGAACTGTCACTCTATTTGCAGCCCAGCAAGAACCAGCAGGAGACCCTGTCAAAGAGCAAGCAGCTGCAGATATATCCCGAGAATTAAATCTGGCTCTTAAGAGTCATGGTCTGCATTTCAAGGAACTGTCTCTCCAAGCTCATTGATTCTTTTTGTGTCCACCCCATAATTAAGGCTCTTTTAGGAGCAAAAGAGATGGCTCAGGGGTTAAGAGCACTAGCTGCTCTTCAGAGGACCTGGGTTTGTTTCCCAGCACCCATGGGCACAGCACTTATACAAATGTAAAGCATAGCACTCGTACACATAAAATAAAAATGAATAAATAAATATAAGGGTCCTCATCCAGATAAATGAGAGAAGAGCGAAAGGGACGATAACGAGAGAGAGAGAGGCACAGAAAACAGGCTCCGAAACGTGGAGAAGGGACTGGAGACATGCTTCAGTGGTTAAGAGTGCTCACTGCTTCTCCAGAGGACCCAGGTTTGGTTCCCAGCACCCATATCTGGCAGCTCACAACCATCTGTAACTCCAACTCTAGGGCGTCTGACGCCTCTGGCCTCCATGAGTAGTTGTACTCAGGTGCATATACATCCTCCCACCGCTCCCCTTTGCTGCCAATAAACATAATTAAAATTAGATAAATCTTTATTTTGCTTTTTGAGACTGTAGCCCAGCTGGTTTGGAACTCACAGAGGTCTGACTGCCTATGACTCCGAAGTGCTGGGATTAACCACCACACCCTGCTTTAAAATTAACTACATTGTTTAAAAAGAAAACAAGAGAAAGAAAAAAGAAATGTGACTGAGCACCTGACCAGAGGGACAGGCGGGAGCTCTGAAGTGACGGGGTGTGTCTCCTCCTCCTTCTGGATCCTGGGGACTGGAGATGAGGCAGAGGAACTGGATTCTTCAGTAGTTCACTGGCAGAGGACCCAGGTTTGCTCTCCATCTACATGGTGGCTGACAACCCTCTATAACTCCAGTTCCAGGGATCCTACGCTCTCTTCTGGCACAACATGGGTGCACTTACACACGTGCAGGTAATTCACTCATACACATAAAATACAAAATAATAAATAAAATATATTTAAATTATGTCTGAATGTAGGTCTGTGTATGAGAGTGCTGGTGTTCACGGCATCAGATGCTGCTCAGATGAAGTTATGGACGTTGTGAGCCGCCTGGCCTGCGTGCTGGGAACCGAACCCTCTGAGAGAGCAATCCTCCTTTTCCCCACTGAGTCATGGCTCCAGCACTGAGGCTCTCTTAGTATCTGATACTTCATTTTGGAGGGTTGGGAGAAAGTATGGGCATTTTTGGTGTGTTTGGGGGTTTTTGGTTGGATTGTTTGTTCTGATGTTTATTTGCCAAACAATGAGAAAAGATGACTTCTGGCTCCCCTTCACACATTTATTTAACAGTGAAAATTCCCTTAAATCCAATGTACATACAAAACAGTACAGCACTTTCCCTTGTCATGGTGGAGCTGAGGACCTAGCTCAGTGCTTGAGCATCTACCTAGCATCTACAAAGGCCTAAGTCTTACCCCAGTACTGCTTAATAATAATGATGATAATAGTAATAATAATACTAGGTTCCACGGTGCAACAGGTTCAGTCACTTAGCTCACGCATCTCAACCATCAGCTGTGGACACATCTCAGGTCCTGGTGGCTGTTCATGGTGGTCAGCTGTGGCCCAGGAACCTTAGCATTAGCACAGGCCATTCCTTAAATCTACCAAGATGCCGCTTTTCTGGGTTGCCTAGCTATAATTTAACCCCGCTCCCCGCCGCCACACACACAGTGTTTGCACAGTCCCTAGCGGCTCTAGTCTCCTGTGGTGGTGTGCACCTTGGGCCCCATAAATCTCCCAAGGCGTGGAATACATCTCCAGGCATAGGCAGCTCAGCCAGGCAGTGTGGCACAGCAGGCTCTCCAGAACTGCCACTGAGATGGGGTTCCTTAAGTAGTTGAACGTGGTAAGCTGGGAGCAGCGGCTCAGGGCAGGAAGGAAAGCACTGAGCTGGAGTCCACAATCCCACAGTCCTCCAAGTCCAGGGTCTTCGGGGTGGCTGCGACTTCTCTCCAGTAGAACTCGCGGGGGCTCAGGACTTCTGTGGGTTAGCACGACAGCACTCAGGTTCAGGTGTTTGAGCTGACAGATGCTTGGACACTGGGAGAGGGTCAACAAGTCTGCTTCTGAAAGCTTGTAGTCACTGGTAGAGAGGGTCTCCAGAGGGGCCTTCAGGCACCTAGAAAGACACCAAGCAGTTAATTTTGGCAAACAATGGTGGTTGGGTTAGGGGGTCCTGAGGAATGAATTCAGGGTAGTCTGGGCCATTTGGTCCAAGCCCAGAGTCACTCCCCAGGATGCTGCCTGTTGGGAGTCTGCTCACTTAAGTCTCCCTATGCTAAGCGGAGGCCTATCTGCATCACTGTGGGACTGGCTCAGAGCACAGTTCTACAGCCTTTCCACACTGTCAAGCAGAAAACCGCAGCCCCGACCACATCAAGACAGCAGGAGAAACCCAGGAATCTGGACCAACCTTGGCAAAAGCCAGCAACATCCCTGGGGTGCCACCTGCTGGGCTCATTGGGCCCTGCAACCCTAGTACAGCTTCTGCATCCACTGCCGGCGCATCTCCCTGCCCCTCAAGCCCAGTGCCGCTGGCTTCCTGTCTGCTCTTTGCTCATCTATGGGCTTTCACACGTGGGGAATCAGAAGCAGGCTGTTACTGCTTCACACAGCTGCCGAACACACAGCTCACCTGACAGACTGGGCGGCTGTGAGCCTTCCCTTCCTCGTTCCTTTCACTTTACTGTTCCCTTCCTGTTAGCTCTGCAGGCTCCAAGCAGGAAACCACAAGGCACCCTCACTAGACCTGAACCACACAACTGTCTTCCTGGCATGGAGACCCTTCCCAGACTATCCATCCTAATGTAATGAAGTGAAGATGGAACTCAGTTGGAGGAGTACTGGCCCAGCAAACAAAACACCCTGAATCCCATCCATAGCATCGCATAAAACTGAGCGTGGTGGCACATGCTTATAACCTTAGCACTTGGGAAGTGGAGGCAGGAGGATCAGAAATTCAAAATCGTCTGCGATACATCCACTTGTGAGTCTAAGGCCAGCCTGAGATACATGAAGCCGTGTTTCAAAGGCAGAAGGGCCGGAGAGATGGTTCAGCGGTTAAGATGCTAGCTGCTCTTGCAGAGGACCCAGGTTCAGTTCCCAGCACCCATATGGCAGCTAAAAGCTGTCCTTAACTCCACTTCCAGGGGAGCTGACGCCCTCTTCTGGCTTCTGTGGGAGCGAGCCCAGCCTGGTCTTCATAGTGACTTCTAGGGCAGCTAGATCTCTAAAAGATAATAAATAAACAAATAAATAAATACCCTCAATACAAGTGATACAGTTTCTTCCATGGCTTAGTTAACCTGGTTTCTAGTTTAATTCCCAGAAATTTCTAGTCACTGGTAGGTAAAGGCCTTGAGTTGTCTCATCAAGGACTCTCAGTTCTAGAAGCTCATGGCATCAAAATGGAATGCTACCATTATTTTGTTTTATTTGAGATAGAATTTCACGACGCCTAGGCCAGGCTCAAATTTATCACATGATCCCTGGGTGAATAACAGGACAGTACCCGTGGCTAAATACGGTTCTAAACAAAGGATTCCTAAGTAAGCTTCTTGGCAATGATGTAGAAATTGGGAGTCAGGGACGTCAAGCATGAGCCTTAGTTCTTACATCCTATGAGGATACTGATGTAGACCCATCTGATGAGACTCTTGTAGGAACCAGTGAGCTGATGTACATTTAGGGCTTGGCATATACTGAGAGTCTAAAAGTGCATCACTTCCTTCTTCATCCCTTCTAACAGAAATGAACACGTTCTCCATTCTTTGATTTGCACTGTATCGTTGATGATGTGGAGGAGAGCAGAGATCCAGGCATAGTATGGGACTTGGCTCCAACATGTGGCCACCACTCACTTCCAAAGCAGAGCTTTAGCAGCAGGAAATGGGGCCGGGGAGACGAGATGGATTCATCTCCAGTGCTCTGAAGAAAAATTACCCAGCTATAGGATTCAAGAACCATTTTCAGTTTGTTAGACCAAATGGCATAAGTTAGCATTAGAATTGGGATTACCTGGGACTTTTTAAAATCTGTAATTACGGAAATGCTGTTTAGATTTAAATATTTGTGTCGTGACTGAATTATAAAAGAACTTTCGTACTATTAAAGAATGGCAATGCATAGGGTGTGTTGGCACAGGCCTTTAGTCCCAGCACTCCTGAGGCAGAGGCAGGTAGATCTCTGTGAGTTCAAGGCCAGTATGATCTACATAGGGAGTTTCAGGCCAGCTGGGGCCATGTCTCCCACCCTGCCTCAAAAAGACCAAAACAACCACAAACAAACAAACAAAAACCCCTCCAGATTTTAGATACAAATGCCTAAGAATTGTTTCATCCTTAAAAAGTAGTCAGGGCATCACTGGGTGTACAAACCCTTAATCCCAGCACCTAGTGGGCCGAGGCAGGCAGAGTGAGTTTCAGGGCAGCCTGGTTTACACAGAAAGATACTGGCCAGCTAGAGCTATAGAATCAGATCCTGTTTCAACAAAACCAAACCAAACAAATCAAACCAAATCAAACTAAAACAAACCAAACCAAACCAAACAAAAAGCTTTATGGGCCTGGAGAGATGGTGCAGCCATTAAGACTACTGTCTGCTCTTGCAGAGGGTCTGTGTTTACTAGCCAGAATCCACAGGGTGGCTAACAGCCCTCCTTAATAACTCCAGCTCCAGGGATCCTGACACCGTTTCCTGGCTTCTGCATGGGTGCTCTTACCCACACACAGGCAAAACATTCATACACATAAAATAAAAATAAATAAATAAATAAAAAATCAAGTACTCCAGGTACAGTGGCTCACATCTGTAATTCTGGCACTCAGGAAACCGAGGCAGAGTTCCAGGCTAGCAGAGGCTACTGAGTGAGTTCCAGGTCAACCTGGGCTACAGTAAGACCCTGCTGAAGGATGATGGCATAGAGAGATTGGTTTTCTGTCTCCAAAAAATAGAAAAACATGTGTTTCCTCTGTGAGCATCCAGATATAGCTCTTACTTCACCGAGGAGATTATTATTTTATTACTACTTATTTTGAAGACAAGATTTCCCTGTGAAGCCCTGTGAACTCCCCATGTAGACCAAGCTGGCCTCAAACTCAAAGAGCTGCCTGTGTCTCCTGAGGGCTGAGACTGAAGGCGTGCCTCACCACTCCTGGGTAGCACAGATGATTATCTTAAATGATATTTTGCAAAAACAATGGTACTAATTTGGCCCTTATCATAGTCAATCAATGTTCTCAGAAACGCTGAATACACAAATAGTATTATGAAAGCAAATTTAGCTAAACTAAGTTGTTTTGGCCAGCAAGAAGTCTTAGCTGGTAAAGGTACTTGCAGTCAAGCCTGGCACCCTGAGTTCAAACCTCAGGACCCACATGGTGGAACCCAAGAACCAACTCCTGCAAGTTCTCCTCTGATGGCCACATACACTTTGTCACACACACACACACACACACACACACACACACACACACACACACACCACACAGGTACACACAATATAATAAAAAAAATTTAATAATAAAAAAGAAGAGTTTAAGGCCAGTCTCAGGGCTGGAGAGATGGCTCATCAGTTAAGAGTCTATCTTCTTTAAGGGAGTGAGGTGATGTTAAACAGAACAGCCACAGTGAATGAACTTACCCTGAAGGACATCTGGGAATATAAACTTGACTCAGTAGGCCTTGATGTATATTCCATATATGCATGAGATCCTGTTGGTGGGCTATGGGAGGGTGCAGATAGGGGAGAGGGTCTAAATATGATGAAGAAGCATTGTATGAAATGCACAATCTTCAATAATAACTTTGGAAGAAGAGGCAGGTGGATCTCTGTAAGACTGAGGCCAGCCTGGTCTACATAGTGAGTTCCAGGCAAGCTGGGGCTACAGGAGACACTGTCTTAAAAAAAATCAATAATAATGTACATTGAAAATAAAGAGTGCTTACTGCTTGATCAGAGGACCCCAGACTTTGGCTCACAAATGCCTGTAACTCCGGCTCTAAGGCATTCAATGGCCCACTTCTGACCTCCACGGGCACCTGCTGCAGCCAGAGATGATTACTTTCAGAGCAATTTGTATAGCCTTGTTCATTGTGCCTTGAGGAATTCCATCTTTCTTGACTTCCCTTAGGTGTCTGTGACTCCCCAGACTCCACAGGGCAAAGATAGGTGGTTCCTGGTTAAAAAATCCTTTTCTTCTCTTCCTTTCATTTTCCTTCTTTCTTTAAATATTTTATTTATTTATTTTTATTTATTATTTTTGCTTTTTTATGTGTATGAGTGTATATTGCCTGCATGTGTGTAAGTGTACCCACTTTGTGAAATGCCTATGGAGGTCAGAAGAGGGCGTCAGAACCCCTGGAACTAGAGTTATGGATGATATAGCTGTTAGTCACCATGTGGGTGCTGGGAATTGAACCCAGGTCCTCTGCAAGAGCAGCCAATGCTCTGTACTGCTGAACCATCTCTCCAGGTCCTTCTTCCTTCCCTCCCTTCCTCTCTTCTTCTCTCTCCCTCTTTCTTTCCTTTCTCTCTCTCTTGTAATTGTGTCAAAGATAATTTAAAAGCACAATAGCCTTTATGTGGAATGTAAACAGGTAAACAACACTGAGGAGCTTTACCTTAAGAAGTGAATTTAAAATGGGACAAGCTCCTCAATGCCTGAGAAAGGAGATTTGGTTGTTTGTTGAGTCTCTGTACTCCAGACTGGCCTTGAAATTTAAGCAATACTTCTGCCTCAACCTCTCAAGTGCTAGGTATAGGCAGGAGCTGTGACTCTTGAGAAGGTTTTTATTTATTTATGTATTTATTGGGTTTGTTTGTTTTGACAGGGTCTCCCTAGCAAGAAGTCACTATGTGGACCTGGCTGGCCTGGATCTCCTAGAGATCTGTCTGTCTCTGTCTCCCGAGGGCCCGGATTAAAGATACATGCCACCATGCTGAGTCTGAGGTCTTTATTGTATAACTTTCTGTCTTATCTTTTAAAATCTTCTAATTGTCTTTCTGGTACATGGAAGGCTTTGATTTCATCATGATCTGGGATTCCACTTTCATTAAGAACTTTAAACTTGGGCTGGAGAGATGGCTCAGGGTTTAAGAGCTCTGCTTGCTCTTGCAGAGCACCCAGATTTGAATTCTAGCATCCACATGATGGCTAAAAAATGGTCCATAACTCCAGTTCCAGGGGATTTAAGACTATTTTCTGACCCCTGAGGGCCTTGCAGGACATGAGTGCACTTACATGCATGCAGGCAACACACTCATATGCACAAAATAAAAATAATAAAAAATACTTAAAGAACTTTAACCCTTTGGACATTTTTGATCAACTTGAACATTAAGTCCTTTTGACCTTGAACCAACTTTGAGGACCCTAGAATATATTAAATTAATTATATTTTTTATATGACAGAAGGCCTTGCCAAATAAATGGTGTTTAAAGCTCGGTGTAGTGGCACATGCATAATCTCAGCACTTGGGAAGTAGAGGCAGGAGGATAGAGTTCAAAGTCTTCCTCAGCCACACAGAAAGTTTCAGGAGAGACTGAGCTACTTGAAAGGACCCCTCCTTCCTCATCCCACACCATAGCTGGTTGTAGCTTGACTGGTAGAGTATTTGCCTAGCATTCATGAAACCCTGGTATGTGACCCCAGCAAGTAATCTCAGCACTTGGGAGATGGTAGTAAGGGGAATCAAAGAGTTCAAGGTTATCCTTGACCAGATAGCAAGTTTGAGGTCAGACAGAGACTCTGCCTCAGGAAACAAAAAAATCAGGAACAGTTAAATTTTATCTAATGTTGTTCTTAGATTGACAGGATATTTTATTTGCTTTTATCGATGTGATTAACAGTATCAAATGATTTGTTTATGAGTTGTTTGTTTGTGTGTTTGGAACAGAGTCTACCTATAGCCCCAACTGGCCTCCTGCAACTCACTATGTAGATCAGGCTGGCCTCCATCTCACAGAGGTCTGCCTGTGTCTGCCTCCTGAGTGGAGGGATTAAAGGCATGTGTCACCATGCCTGGCTTTGTTTTTATTTTGATTTCTTTTTGTTTTTGTTTTTTTTTTGACCTGGTCTCCCTAGTCACAACCTTCTGGAAGTCAGGACCTGAGTGGCCTTGATCTCACAGAGAACCACCTACCTCTGCCTCCTGAGGGCTGTGATTAAAGGTGTGTGCCACCATGGCATGAGTTTGTTTTTATTTTGAGAAAACATAGCTGGACTGGAACCATCTGCATAGCCTAGGTTGGCCTCAAAGTCATGGCAATCCTCCTGCCTCACTATCCCAACTGCTGGGATTATATGTGTGAATCACCCTGCTAAGGATAAATTGATTTTCAAGTTAAGTTCAGGTTTTTCTTTTCTTTCCTTTACTTTTTCTTTTTCTTTTTCTCTTCCTCTCTCTGTCTTCTCCTCCTCCCCCCTCCCCACAACCTTCTCTCTCAGATAAGGCCTGCTACATAGCCCAGAGCTGACCTTGAATATGCCAAAACTCTCTTGCCTGGGCGAACAGGGATTACACATGAGAGTCACAATGCTTGCCTGAATAGCGGTGGGTTTTCAGATTTTCAGATGTTAAATAGGTCTTGCATTCTTGAGGAAATTTCAGCCAGTCCCTAATCCAAGCTTGGATTTCTCTTGGTCATTTTTATAACATGTTAGAAAAGATGGGGGTGAGGGACTGGGATTGGCAGGAGGAGAAGCCTTTAATCACAGCACTCAGAGGCAGAGGCCAGCCTGATCTACATAGGGAGTTCCAGGCCAGCAGAGGTCACAGGGAAACCCTGTCCCCGCAAACCAAAAAACCAAAGTACGCAAATAACAGATAAAACAACCAAGCTAAAAAGAACTAGACTGAGCATGCCAGTATGTGTCTATGGAGTTCCAGTACTTGGGACATGGAAACAGGAAGATCAGCAGTTTGAGGCTAGCTGCATCTACTAACAAGCGAACCTAGGTTACATGAATCCTTATCACAAAAATAAGGAAAGTGAACCCCCAAACCAAAACAAAACCTCCCCATAAAACGCCAGCTAGACCTTCAGTACAACTTTAACCTGCTAGCACTGAGTGACAGTGAACGGGCTAATTTATTTGTTCTTGAATTTTTCTTGTTTGTGTTTGGGTTTTGAGTCAGGGTCTCACAGAGATCTGCCTGCCAGAGCTTTCTCTGTGCCAGGATCCAGGGAGGGAGCCACCACCTAACTGAACATGCTAATTTGATAAGGGCTGATGATAAAAATAAAACTTAACCTCAGCCAATCATAAGTACAGAACTAATTAGGACTGTGTGAATGGGGACTTTCCAACAAGTTAACAATCTAAAAAAATTAAAAAGCTGGGGCTAGCGATGGGGCTAGCTCAGTTGGTAGGCTACTTGCCTACCATGCAGAAGTCCTGGGTTTGATCACCGGTACCACATAAAGCCAGCAAGGGAGGTTCAAGTCTGTTGTCTCACCACTTTAGAGGTAAAGTCAGAAGATCAGAAGTCCAAGGTCATCCTCAGGTATGCGGAGTTTATGAGATACATTAGATTCCCGCCCCCAAGAAACAAAAGAAAAAAAAAAGAAAGAAAAGGAAGGGAGACAGAGAGAGAATCTTATGAGGTGGATCAGTTGGTAGAGAACTTGCTTAACATTCACAAACCTCTGGATTCTCTCCTTAGCACGGGAGACACTTGGTGTGAAGGTTAACACTTGTAATTTTGGCATTTGGAAGACGGAGGCAGGAGGATCAGAAGTTCAAGGTCATCCTTCACTACATATGGAGGACTTGGCCAGCTTAGGCTAGAGGTAGTGTCAGAAAGAAAAAAGGAAGGAGAGAAAAATCATCCTTCCCCAACTGGGGAGTTCCCATATGGCCAACTTCTCACAAATTCCCCCAATAAACTTCAAAGAAGCCTCACCATGGCTTACCTGTGAGTTCTGGACTCCGGAGGCTGGGGCAGGAGAATCCTCTTGAGTTCTAGGTCAGCCTAGTCTCTTTAGCAAGCTCCCACCAATTTAACAAAGCCCTATCTCAAAGAAAACAAAAGACCCCCAGGTGACGTGGAAACATTCTGTGGGGATGACATGGCTGTGCTCATAAGGCTGTTTCACTATGGAATGTGTTGACACTTTTGAAGTGGTCAAAGAGTCCCCCGAGAATAATGATTTAAGGCTTTGTCTGGAGTTTTTGTTATTTACTTTGAAGGAGTTTCTTTCTCTCCTACATGTGGGTCTCAGGGATTCAATTCAGTAATCAGGCATGACAGCAACTGCCTTTACCTGCTGAACCATCTCACTGGACCCATTTTTATTTTTGAGACAGTCTCCTATAGCCCAGGCTAGCTTCTAACTCATTATGTGACTTAAGATGGCCTTGAACCCTGGACCCTCAGGCTTCTACTCCAAAATGCGGAGACTACAGGCCTGTGCCACCATTCCTGACTTTTCTTCTTCCTGTCTTATGAAACAGACTATACCCTTTGGTCTCACTTTCAGAATTGTCCCCTTCACACATTGATCAAGCTCAGTATTTGTGGAGTGAATCAAGGAATAGGCCCTTGAGTTTTACTATCTAGGTTCTTTCCCTTTCAATGACTTAATCTAGAGAAAGTCAAATTCTAAACAGGATTAACTGGGTGGAGATTCAAACATCTAATCAGATCTAATCAGATAGCAGCTTTTATTGGGAGCTGAGGGTCACAAAGGGGAAGTGTTTAATAAGTTCTCTTAAAATCTTCAGAGGAGACAGAGAAGGTGTTCAGACCTGGAACCTGGAGTCACCGACCAGCCCACTTTTCCGCAGTGTCCACATCTGGTAAGTCACTCGCCTCCCTAGAGACCCACATTCAGACCCTGGGTGGTGCCTGACTAATCTCACGTACTGAGGCTGAGGCTGGAGGGTCAATTCTTGAGCCCATGAGTTCCAGGGTAGCCTGAGTAACAAAGCAAGTTCAGAGAGAGAGAGAGATGAGAGAGCAAGAGAGAGAGAGATTTAAGTTCCCCATAGCCAGTTTCCAGTGGTCACAAGCAGATACGAGCTGGAGATGGTGGGAAAGAGAATATTATGTTTTCTGTCTCTAAAATGAACAGGATATTTTTGTCATTTTTATGAGACAGTCTTGGTATGGGTTCCAGACTGGTCTGGAATGAAACAGTTCAGCCTCAGACTCTGTTCCTTTGCCATCTCATTTTCCAGAGAGCTGGGGTTATGGGAAGCATGACCACACCTGGCCTACAGGACCATTAGTTTGTTTTTACATTTTATTATTTATTTTAATTAATGAAACATTTTGTTTTTTTGAGACAGGGTCTCCCTGTAGCCCTAGCTGGCCTGGAACTCACTATGTAGGCCAGAGATCCCTCTGCATCTTCATGCTGAGATTAAAGGCATGCACCACCCTACCCCTCCTGAGTTTATTTTTATGTGTAAGAGTGTTTTGTTTGCATGTATGTAAGTGGGTCTATGTCATGTGAAATGACTGTGGAGGCCAGAAGAGAGTATCACCTGGAACTAGAGTTAGAGATGGTTGTTAGCCAACATGTAGGTGCTGGAAATCTCACACAGGCCCTCTGTAAAAGCAGCCATTACTCTTAACCATCAAGCCATCTATCAAGCCTGTTTGTTTCTTTTAAAAAATATTTTATTATGTGTATGAGTGTATGGCCTGCATGTATATAGTGCACCTATGTCCTGCAATGGCCACAGAGGTCAGAGGATGGTGTTGGATCCCCTGGAACTGGGGTTTTAGATGGTTGTTAGCTGCCATGGGGTGGCTGGAAATTGAACCCAGGTCCTCTGCAAGAACAGTCAGTGCTCTGAAAAACTGAGCCATCTCTCCAGCTCCCTTGTTGCCTTTTGTTTTAAAATGGGGTCTTAGGCTGACCTGGGACCCTACCCACCTGCCCTCTGCCTCCCAAGTGCTGAGATTAAAGGAAAGGTAAAAGCCATCATGACCCTTCTTGTGGTTTTTTTTTTATACTAAGGATTGCACCCAGTGCCTTACCTACCCCAACCAAGGGGATTGGTCAGCTAAGCTACATGCACAGCTCAGATTTGATCAGTTTTAATTTTTTTGAGACCATCTCTCTGTAGCTAACCTGGAACTCAGTAGGTAGACCAGGCTGCCCAGGATTAAAGGTGTGCCTTTAACCACCAAGCCTAGCCTTGCTTGTTTTGAGAATCTGACCGTTCAGAATGACCTTGAACTCGTGACTCTCCTTCCCCCACCTGAGTGCTGGGAGTGCAGGTTTGCATCACCATACCTGGTTTGCGCGGCGCTTGGCATCTAACCCAGGACCTCAATGCTCTCTAGACAAGCACTCAACCAACTGAGCACCAGTTCCAGCCCTTCCTGACCATTTTGTTTTATTTTACATTAAATTGCTTTTTGAGCCGGACATGGTAGCACAGGCCTCTAATACCAACGTTTAGAAGGTTGAGGCAGGTAGAATATGAATCAGAAGCCAGCCTGAACTACCCCATCCCCAAAACAAGGGAAAAACAAACAAACAAACTTTTTTTCTGTACTGGGAATTTGTTGTGGCCGAACTACTGTCCTCGAGCGTGACAACCTTTGCCATCTTTTATTTTAAATTTAGCTAATTTACTTTTATCTGTATGAGTGTATTGTCTGCATGTATGTAAGTACATCCGTGTCATGCTGTGCCTGCAGAGTTTAGAAGAGGGTATTAGATCCCCTGGAACTGGAGTTAGGGGCAGTTGTTAGTCACTATGTGGGTGCTGGGAACCAAACCCAGGTCCTCTGCAAGAGCAATCAGTGCTTTTACACACTGAGCCATTGCTCCAGCCCCATCTTAATTTGAGCAGTTGTGATCACTGGCAAGACCCCCTCAAAAGATCATGCCTGCTAGCCCTCCCTCATGGAGGGCACAGAGGGCAGTGTGGAGGAGAGCCTTTAGACTGGAACTGGGGGCACTCCTGCCATGCTCCCTCTCCAGGTGTACGTCACTCTTCCCCAGCTGGTCCTGTCTCAGGAGTCCTACATACAGTATCAAGGTGGTGGAAGGTTAACAGAAAGCAATGCTTTGCTTTGGGGAAGTCTTGTGGGGGTGAAGCTTTTCAGTCTGCATCTGTCTGGGGGCTACCCACCACCCTGTAAGAGATCTCTACCTATGCTCCTGTAAGCTGGATGAACTCATGGGTTGACCAAGCCAGGCTTGGCGGAAGGCTCCTTTAGTCTGTTATTGGTTTTGTACTACTTGGTACTTGTTCATATCTCCCTAGAACGAGTTCACACAGCAGGGTTGAACTCAGGGGTTTGAAGGTTTGTTTGCTTCTTTTGTTAAGATCTCATTATATACTCCTGGCTGGACTGGCCCTCCCTACGTAGACCAGGCTGGCCTCCATCTCACAGAGATTTTCATGCCTCTGCCTCCCCAGTGCTGGGATTAAATGCATGAGCTACCATGTCCAAAAGTTTTTGACAAAGAATTTTTGTTGTCATTGTTTGGTTTGTTTTTTATGTGTGTTGGTTCTCGCCTTTATGTGGTCCCAGGGATTGAACTTTCTTTCCAGTTCGGGAACTGATTTTCTTTTGCAATTAAAAACAAAAGAAGGAGGCTGGAGAGATGGCTCATCAGTTAAGAGTAGGTACTGCTCTTCAAGAGGAGCCCCAAGTTTAGTTCCCAGCACCATGTCAAGTGGCTCACAGCTGTGAGTTCCAGGGGCACATTCTTTTAATCCCAGCAGAGGCACGACGATCTCTGTGAGATCAATGCCAGCCTGATCTACATAGTGAGTTTCAGGCTAGCTGAGGTTATAAGGAGACCCTGTTTCAAAAAGACACAAAAAAAAGTGGGGCACTGGGGAGGGTCATAGCCTCATCTCATATTTGCTGTGTAGCTGAGGGTGGCTCAATCTTCCTACTTTTCAAGAACTGGTATTAAAGGCCTGTGCCACCATTTCAAGTGACAGGGCCTTCAATAGTGAGAAAAATTACTCCAGGAAGGTGGAATTTCTTTTCCAGGGTTCTCAGAACTCACTTCGCAGTGGGAATGGAATTAAGGCCGTAAGGCTTGAAATTAGACTCAGATGAGGTGGTTGAGACGGTGGGCTGGTACCAGCAGGAGCGCTATTGCCTTGTGGTCAGGATTTGAGGTCTCTGCCATCCCTGCCAGAGCAGTGGCTGTGGCCCTGGGTCAGTACTGTGATGAGTGAGAAAGGGTCTCTAAGCATTGAAATGAAAGGCTGTATTTAGAAATAGTTTCTCCATAGGGCTAGAGAGGTGATTCAGTGGTTAAAAACACTGGCTGCTCTTGCAATCAACCCAGGTTCAATCCCCAGCACTCACATGGTAGCCAACAACAACAAAAACAATAATAATAATGTGTCTCTAGGATCCTTCTCCCTGAAGACCCATCAGGATGAGCAAGACCATATGCACGCTCCGGGAGCTGGCAGGGCAGAGCCTGCTGAGGGATGAGGACTTAGCCATCTCTGCTCTGGAGGTCTTGTCCAACTGCTTCTTCCCACTGCTGTTCAAGGAGGCCTTCAATAGAAAAAGCACCAAGATCCTGAGTGCCATACTGCAGGTCTGGCCCTACCCTCGCCTCCCACTGGGGGCCCTGATGAAGAAAAGGACAACCCAATTGGAGGCTGAAGTAGAAGTTGTACTGAATAGGATTGATATGCTGCTTGACCAGAAGGATCACCTCAGGTGAGAGAAACTAGGTACTCTGAAGGAAGGATCTAGGAGTGAAAAACTGGGATCGGGGAGAGTTTGGAACAAAGGGTGGACCAGAGTCACAAGCTTGGAGGATTACATAGGCTTTGGCTATTGCTTAGTCACCTGGGAAATGACTGTGCAATGTGCAGTACTCCTGATGGTACAGGTAACAATAGTTGAAGGCTACAGGCCTCCCGCTTCCCAACAGGCTAGAAAGAAATAAGACTAGCTATACTCAAGGAGAAGGGCACGGAGCAAAGGCAGAGTGGAAGGGGGACTTGTGGGCTAGAATTAAGGCAAGTGCTACATGTTGGGTCTTTGAGAAGCTGAGGCTCTTCCTGTTTTACCCACAGGAAATGCAAACTGGAAGTGCTGGATTTACGGACTGTGGGTCAGAACTGGAACATGTGGTCTGGACCAATGGCTGATGACTTGCTATCACAGCCTACGAGTGAGAATCAAGCAGCGGTGGACCATCCAGAGATGGGAATGAAGCAGCCCTTGAAGGTGTTGATAGACCTATACCTCAAGGAAAGACCTGTGGACAGTTTCGTCTCCTTCCTCTTTCGGTGGGGGGAACGGAGAAAAGGTTTGATAAAGTTATACTGTAACAAGCTTCAGATTTTGTCATTTTCCCTTTATGTGTACAGAAGAATCGTGCAGATATTGGACCTGGACAGTACACGAATCCTGAATGTGAATTCCAACAATAGTCCCAAATTCTTGCTTGACTTTGCTCCTTACATGGGCTGCATGAAGGAGCTGCGCACGCTCCTTCTCTTCAACCTTGAAGAGGACGAGGACATATCTTCAGAGAAGCAGAAAATCATCACCGTGTTCACCTCGCAGTTCCTCAAGCTGGAATGTCTCCAGAGACTGCATATGGATACTGTCCCCTTCCTAGAGGGCCACTTGGACAAGATGCTCAGGTAAGGAAGAATAGTTAGGCTTCTCTAAAGAGCAAAGCAAAACCCCTGTTCCATTAGACATCAGAGGCCACCTGTTCTTTGCCAAGCATGAATGCATTATAATATCAGGAGATCATTTGATATCTGCTCTAGCCTGGAAAGGGGTCTCACAGATCCACTCCTATCTATAAAGGACTAGGGGCACTGACTGAGGAAGGCACCCCACCCCTCACAGGCACCTTTTCCCCATATTGGAAAAGCACTTTAATGAAAAATGATTTTGTAAAGATTTGCCTTGTAGGCTTTATTATGTTATGTTGAGACAGCGTCTTTGGTGTAACCCTAACCCTAACCCTAACCCTGGTCTGGTCTGAATATCTCTATGTAAAACAGGCTTGCCTCTGCCTCCTGAGTGCTGGGATTAAAGGTGTGTGCTGCCATACCTGAACTTTATTATATTTTTAATTATTCATTTTGCGTGTGTGTGGGTAGAGGGTGCCACACCATACATGTGGACAGAGAACAACCTGTGGGAGTTCTTTTATCTACCGTGTGGGTTCCAGGGTTTTGTGTCTGGCACCTTTTTGGAAATGAATGAGTTCTTCCTAGGTGGCTCAAGTTGCCTTGAACTCCCTTAAATTCACCTGTCTTAGCTCCATAGTGAAAATTATAGGTGTTGTGTTGGATTATTTCAGTGGTCAACTCGATACACACCTGGGTAGAGGGAACCTGAACTGAGGAATTGTCTCCATTGGCTTCACCTGTGACCATGTCTGTGGGGCGTTTTCTTGATAGTTGAGTGACGTGGGAAGGTTCAGCAGATGGGGCAGGGTAGTCCTGTGTCATATATGAAAGCAGTCTGAGGGGCTGGAGAGATGGCTCCACAGTTGAGAATACTAGCTGCTCTTGCAGAGGACCAGGTTCTATTCCCAGCACCCAAGTGGCAGCTAACAAGCATCTGAAATTCCAGTTCCAGGGGATCTGACACCCTCTTATGGTGCTAGGAGTGGGGTGCTGCTGTGAAGAACAACCATGTGGGGTTTCAAAGGAATATGGAAGACTTTGGAAGTTTGGACTGGAAAAGCAACTGAATGCTATAATGAGAGTTTAGTGGGCCGTTCTAGTAGGGGCCTGGAATAAAATTGCTCCTGAAGGAAATAAGGACTTAAACAGTAACTGGGATGTTTTAGAGTCAGCCTTAGAGGTTGTTGAGGCTAAGTTGCAAAGTAATGGACTAATTTCTTCAATTGAGAGAATTTCAAGACAGCCTAACTTAGAATTGGTGGCGTGGTTACTAACGGTGACTATGATGGAGGTCTACAAGGGAAAAGAGCAAGCAGGGCAGAAGGAAATGCAGAATGTAGTTTGGATTGAGAAAGCACTAGGAAGCTTAATGTGGGAGGGGAGGCATGTGTTGAAGGAGAGGCTCTCACAGAGATCCTCCTGCACGCGCCTCCTGCGAACTGGGGTTAAAGGTGTGAACTGGCTACCTGGGTCTAGTAGAGGCTCTTTGATAAGGAGATTAAAGCCTTTAAAGAGAGGCTTAGAGATTTCCACTTAAACAATAGAAAGAGTGCCTTCATGATAAGAGCACACCCAGATCAGCCTCCAGTTTGTGAAAGGGAAAAGCCTAATTAGTTTTCTCTTAGAAAACTGCAACCCACAAAAGCTGCTGGTAATGTGAATGCATGGCAGTGTTGTTCACATGGTGCTGGCTTTAGAGGCATGAGAGACACAAGGCGAAGAGGTCATCAGTTCTTCATGGATTCAGAGAGCTGCCGAGGCCAGGCAGTGTGCTGCGTGGGGGTGGGGGTGGGGTGGCCCGCATGAAGAAGGCCTTGACAGGCCATTGCGTGAAGCTGTGGATGTGAAGCCCGGTTGGCAGTGGAGACCCCAAGATGCTCTCTGCTCCAGCCACTTCTGCCACCATGTCTCCCCCTTAAGTTGCCTTGGTCATGGTGTCTTGTCACAGCAGCAGAAAAGGAGCTAGTAGAGGTGCTTCCCACCTACACAGCTCTGCTTTGATCTTCTCCAGGGGATGGGTCATTGAGAACGTGTGACATTAAGGTTGAGGTTGAAGGACTGGATTGAGGACTGTGAACGGGGACCGGCTGTGCTGAGAATGAAAGGGGCTCAGTAAACCCAGCAAGGATATTTCCAGATCTTGCCAAGTTTGGTCTTTCCTGCGTGCACTTGTTTTCTGGTCTGACTAGCACTTGTTTTCTGCTTGACTGTGAGAAAAGCAGCTTGGGAACTATGGGCCGAGCCAGTCTCACAGTGATAGAGACAGGCCTCAGTATAGAATGGGGGGCTGGAGTGGAAGACCTTGGCCCTCTCCTGCCTCATTACTAACATTTCCTGTTTTCTCTTAGGTGCGTAAAGACCCACCTGAAGACCCTGGGAGTGACTTACTCTAAAATCTCAAAATCAGAGTGGAGGCTTCTACCTGGATTCTCATGCATCAGTCAGCTGGTGCACCTGAATTTGAGAAATGTCGCATTGACCCACTTAAGCCCCGAGCCCTTCCGAGATCTGTTAGTGAAAATTGCACCCACCTTGATGACCCTGAACTTGGAGGACTGTTGCATTGTGGATGCCCAACTCAAAGATATCATACCTGCCCTGAGCATTTGTACCCAGCTTACCACGTTAAACTTACATGGAAACGAAATCTCCATGTCTGTCTTGAAGGAGCTGATGTATCACACTAAAAACCTGAATCAGCTGAGCCTGGAGCTGTACCCTGTCCCTCTGGAGAGCTATAATAACTTTGGTATTCCCTCCTACAACAGCATTAAACAGTATTGCGATGAGCTTATATATATACTGAAGTCCATTAGGCAGCCACTGAAAGTCTCTTTTGGTACTCGCTACTGTTTGCAATGTAACAAACGATATGTTTATAAAGAAGAGGAAGACGGATGTAACTGTTGGAATTAGTGCCTAGCTGGATCAAAATATCATAAACTCTTTTCTGTGCAGTGGGAGATGGATGTCAAGATACAGGTGTCTGGTCAGAGGACACATGGCCTGTGGTATTTGACTACTGTTCAATATGAGTTTGTAAAGAAATGTGGTATAGTGAGTGCAGATAAGGAAGAGTATGTCTTGGGAAGTGATGTGATTTGTTGACAGAGATAATTGAGATGGAAAGATGAATCTGAGCTGGGCTTGGTGGCACATATACTTAATCTCAGCACTACATAGCAGTTACAAGCCAGCTGGGGTTACAGGGTGACCCTGAGAAAAAAAATATAAAACAAATGCAAATCTGACTGTGTAGAAGTAGATTCCGGCTGGACAGGCACATATTGGGAATCTGGATGCTTACTGACTAACTGTCAAAATTGTATGATAACCTAGTTTCCAAATTAAAGGTCGAGAAAGTCCTGTTACTGTAGGTAAAGGAAAGACCCTGGGGTGGGGTGTCTCATTAATGAGGCTAAATGCCTCCAAATAAAGTAGAGTCATTCAGACAATCGTTTCCATTCCTTGATCTGTTGGAAATCTGTTACATCTCAAGTGTGTGGCTTCTCAGTGGCCAATATATGTACCTAAGGTAGTCATTGTCAAATGAGTAGCTCAGACCCCTTCTGTGTTGGAGTTTATTGCTAATGCAATCCAGATTATTCAGGGTATGAGAGACCATAAGCAAAGTTATTGGTGTAAGCCACATTTCTGTAGGGCTATATATATTTTTTAAAATTATGTGTATGAATGTTGCGTGCATGTATGTAAGTGCAGCTGGGTCATACAATGCCTGTGGAGGACAGAAGAGGGAATTGGATTCCCTGGAAGTTACAGATAAGGCTGTTAACCACCCTGTGGATACTGGGATTCAAATGTGGGTCTTCTTTAAGAATAGCCAGGGAGTGCTCTTAACCGCTGAGCCATCTCTCCATCTCCTGGGCTATGTATGAGTGATTTGCCTCCATATATGCATGCGCACCACATGTCTACCTAGTACCTGAGGAGGTCAGAATTGTGCATCGGATGTTCATGAACTGGAGTTATAGATGTTTGTGAGGTGCTGTGTGGGTGCAGGGACTTGAACCTAGGTCCTCTCTCTAGCCCCCACAACTTTCAATTTTTAGCATTTATTTATGTGTGAACATGTGCCACAGTGCTTGTGTGGAGGCCAGAGTAGTGGGGAACACTCATATACAAAATAAAAATAATACCTAATACACATTAGACCGTGCTTCTGGGACTGCAGCTCAGTGATAGAGCGTTTGCCATACATGTGAGACTTTAAGGTCAATCCCTAGGACTGTTTAAAAAGTGGAGTGGGGGTAAAAATGGGGAGCAGGGCTGAGATGCAGCTCAGTTGGCAGACTGCTTACCCATCAGGCAGGAAGCCCTGTGTTTAGAGCCTAGCACTTCAGAAAGCCACGATTGGTGGCATGCACCTGTCATCCTGGCATTCGGGACACGGAAACCTGAATAAATGAGGTTCATCCTCCCTGGCACGGCAGCCTGGATGACACGAAACCTTGTCTGAACAAAGGATGGAATGTCAGGCTGCTTATATGGCTCAGCGCAGAAGTGACCTTACAGCCCCTCTGGTTTCCTGAGCTGCGTCTTTGGGACACACATGGTAGGAGGAGACAGCTGATGTCGACAAGCTGTCCTCTGACTTACACACTCATGCCATAACATATGTGTGCCTGCTACCCCAAGTGAGAGGAATGTAAAATAATTTGCTTTAGAAAGGAAGAGTGTTATCCTCAGTGTTGTGAGAGGGGAAGTGTGTGGGAACATGTTTAGGTGACCCACATGAACTCTGTGACTCTCTGGGAGTACACTGTCATTGGCTAACTTATCTCAATTTTCGCAAAGGTATATCTTATTTGTTTCTTTTGTTATAGTTGTGCCCAGGGCCTTTGCACACCCAAATGTATATTAGTAGCTATGAACTGGTGGTTGGAATTCAATAAAACAGAGTCAACAAGAGTTTGCTACATAAAATCAGGTTAGTGAGCCATGGAGAACAGAGGTCAGTGGAGACTCAGTTCATTACTGACCCTTCTTAGAAATTTCTCTATACACTCTAGGCTGGCCTTGAACTTAAGATTTTTCTGCCTCAGTCAGATTGCTGGTAAATAAATCTCCCATCTTAATCACTCTGGATGAAGGAATTTGGGTTAACATAATCATGTATAAATTCCCACTGGCCACTGGACCCCAGAATAAAATATTCCAAGAAGGAAAAATCAAAGAAATTGATACAGAGCTGGACAATGTGTTCTAGCCTTAAATTCCTCACTAACTGCTTCAATGTAGAGTTCTGGGCAAATTTCTCGAAGTCAAAGGGATGGGAAGAGTTTTCCTTAAGGCTCTCCAAAGGTACAGGATACAGGTCTCTCCTTAACTGGGTCAGTCTGGCAGTGTGGTGCAGCAGGCTCTCCAGAACAGATGCAGAGATGTGGTTCCCATAGCAACGGAACATAGACAGCTGGGAGCAGCAGCTCAAGGCAGACAGAGCTGGACGTCGGTGATACTGCAGCACTCTAGGAGCAGGGTCTCAAGATCTTCTCTAGCAGAGCTCAGAGGGGCTGAGGACAAACGTCTCTCATGTTGACGTTGCTCGGAGCCAGGTGCTTCAGCTGACTGGTGCTGGGACACTTGGAAAGATGTTTTAAGTCTGATTGTGTAAGTGGGCTGGACTTCAACCAGAGGATCTCTAAGGGAGTGTGGCTCCTGAGGAGAGAACAGAGATTTCTGGTGAATAGCGGTGGTGATACTATACCAGGAAAGATCTCAGGGCGGGAGATAACTTCATAGTCCAAGGTCATTCTGCCCTCATGAAGGGTGCGGCATGCTGGAGACTGTTCAATCTAGTTCCCTTATTCTAGGTTGAGCTGGACGGAGATCCACTGGACCCAGGAAGAACTAGCCCTGTCCTTAAGAAGTTCCCTCAGCAAAGACTCTGTAGTGTTCCCAGTCTTGACCCTGCCCCTCAACCTAGGAGTTAACAGTTTCCACAAACTCAGCCACTTGCCTGGCTTCACAATAGTCTTTTACACATGGGGAATTAGGGACAGGCTGATGTCTACTGTCTACACACCTGCTGAGCAATAGCTCATCTGGGGAACCATGCAGGCCTGAGTCCTCCCCTCCCCCAGTACCCCTCACAGAATTTCTAAGTGGGAAATGACAAACTTCCCTCACTAGATCTCATCTGTAACCTGTAATGATCACCTGCAGTGAAACCCACCTGGTGGCCCTTTCCAGCCATGTCCTCTGCTTTTACATGGGTTTTTGTGTATAACCTGCCTTAGGACGGCACAGTGGAGCAGACCACGCACACTTCTGGTGTCTCCCTCACTGTTCCATTGCCTGCACTTGACCCATAGCAGACTCCCTCTAGATCAACTGCATCCTTGGGTGACTTAGCTCTGTGCATAGCCTGTACTGTGTCCACTCTTACCTGAGGATCCTGTGACGCTGTCCCTCAAGAAAGAAGATGTCATCTATATAAATCTCCCACAGATTGTCCAGCTTTTGTAAATGAACAGCGTATATCCGAGGATACCACCCATTTTCCGTTACCAAAGTACATATCTGTGCACTCAGACTGGCAAAGGAGAACTTCTGAAGGTTTCTCATCCTGCTCAGGTAAGGAGCGAAGAGTTTCATGGTGTCTTGATGCCAAAAACTCCGCACATTCAGCTCCTCAACGCCCCACCTGTGAGCAGGAGCAGTGGTCCCCTCCCATGAACCTGGAATTGTCATTCCCCTCTCGTGGACTGGGACTGTGGTCCCTGCACATGTGTCCCTTTCTAGAGCCATGGTTCTAGGTTCCTCTGGAAGTGGGTTGATCGGGAGCAGATTGGAGGATCGAGGACATCCCAACGTTGGGCAGCAGATTCAGCCTTTTCTGAGTGGCTGCATTGCCTACAGCCCCTTCTCCAGACCCCAGGTTGTGATGGCAGTGACCTTGCCTTTGTGTTGAAGACTCTACTCTTAGGAGAACTGATTCTCTATGTTGGTCTTCCCACTTCCTCTGAGGGCCAGGGACGGTCTTGAAACCAAATGTGGTCCTGCTTGTTCAGGCCTTGATGTTGGACCTCTCCCATTCCCAGGCACCAAGAGATTGTTCATTATTTTTCTGATCCTCTTCTATAGGTGTGCCTTCACCTGTGTCCTACAGAATATGTAAAACACCTAATTGAACTCCTAGAGATAAAAATCACAGGACTGGAGAGATGGCTCAGTGGTTGAAAGCACTGGCTGCTCTTGCAGAGGGCCAGGGTTCAGTTCCCAGCACCCATGTGGTGGCCAACAACTGTCCATAGCTCCAGTTCCAGGGGAATCTGACACCCTCTTCTGACCTCCATGGGTATTGCATGACACGATACAGGTGCAGGCAATATACATACACATAAAATAAAAATAATAAATAAAACAGAAAAAAATCACGGTCTTGAATGTTAAAAAATAGTACTATATTAACCAAACTGACACAGTACTCAAATTAAAAATATGTTATTTTTTTAGAATTTTAAAAAACAGAAGGACCTTTTAGGATATTCATCTCTTTGAACCCCTCTAAAACTCTGGATCTCTTCTAAATTTTCCTTAATAAATTTATGCTCAGTAAGCACTAAGAAAAGACTTTTTATGCTAGGAGCAGATGTAACTCGGTTGGTAGAGTGCTTGTGGAGGCCTGTGGATACTTAATTTTCAGCTCTGAATAAAGAGGACATTGTGACTGAAGACTCACGTCCCTTCATTCAGGACGTGAGGAAGGAAGATCACTAGTTTAAGGTTGTCTCATGCACATAAGATGTTTTAAGTCAGTCTAGGCTACATGAGATCCTGTTTCAAAAGAGCGAACCAAGTAAACAGTGAAACAAGAAAAACGTTAGAACAGTTTGAACCTCAGCACGGTTCAAGGTGCTTGAGCAGCTCAGCCTATGAAGGCTGCAGTTGGGAAGATGAGGCAGGACTGGTAGGCTCTTGCGTGTAACAAAGCAGTCAGGAGACCGAGGCAGGAGGGTTGTAGATCCTGTCAGCTTGACCTACAAAGCAAGTTCCAGATCATCTATGCAGCACTGGAGAAGAAAAACAAGACAAACCCAGTCTCAAAAACATGAATACAAATCAACAAACAACAGACGATATTTGAAACGATGGTAAAGTTGCCTTTGGAGGCAACTCAGTCTTCTATCTGCTCATCTACAGAGAGAGAGACTGCAGTTTCCTGTGTGGCATTTAGTTCCACGTCCACGCAGACTGCCTGGGCTGGATTGCGTATAAAGAGGGTGTTGTGACTGAAGACTCATGTCTCTTCATTCGGGAGGTGAGGAAGGGGTGTACTGTTGTAGGTGGTAGACTTACCAGATCAATGCACCGATGACGTGGCTCTGAATCCCTGCCGGACATAGAAGCGACTCCAGGCACACTCATACACCACACGCAGAACAAAACAGTGCAGAACAGAATAAAAGAGTCACAATGGCTGTGGCTGAAGAGATGGCCGAGTACTTAAGAGGGTGGACTGTTCATCTACAGGACCCAGGTTTGGTTCCAGCACCAACAATGGCCATTCTCAACTGCTTGTAACTCTAAACGCCTTTGTGACCTACATGGCTATTACAATTACACACACATATCTGAATACAGACACATTCACATATGTATAACTAAAAATAAAATAAAATATATCAACGGGCTGGGATGGTGGTTCACGACTTTAATCCCAGCACTTAGGAATCAGAGACAGGCAGCTTCTCTGAATTTGAGGGCTGTCTGATTACCATAGGGAGTTCAGGGCCAATCAGGGCTATATAGTAAGAAAGATTCTATCTCAAAACTTAAAATAAATCTTTAAAAATCACACTGAATATAAAAGGAAGAGGGACAGAGCTTGGTGATAAAGCACACATCTAGCATGTAGGACCTTATAGTCAGATAGCTATTTCTGATGACTGTGTTTATTTTTATTGCTTTTTTATGTTTCTTTCTGTTGTCCATGTCGGAACTCTGGGCTAAGCAGAAAGAACTCTAGGTGTGGAAAGGAATGGACCAGGGTTTAAATTCTCTAGTCCTCCAGCCTTTTGCAATTTGTTAAACATTTCTTTTTATTTTATGTGTGCGAGCATTTTGCCTGCATGAAGGAGGTACAGGCCACCTCCAGCCTTCTCATTTAACTAATTTATTTACTTATTCTCGTCTGTTTTTGAGACAGGTTCTTCTCCCTGTAGTCCCTGCCGGCCTGGAATTGACTAGACAAGCCGGGCCTGGATCACACAGAGATCTGTCTGCTTCTGTTTCCTGAGCGCTGGTATTAAAAGGTCAGGCCCACCATGCTGGCTGTTTATGTTTTAAAATTTTTTTTTAAGTTAATGCTTAGTAGTTCTATACAGTAAATTTTGATTATATATCTCACTCCCCCAAGTCCTCCCAGATCTGCTGTCACCATTTTACCCACCCCGGATCATGTTTGTTTTTTTTCCTTTGAGTCCAACAGTATTCCCTAAACACCCTTGGGTGTGGAGCCTGGCCTGGAATGTGGTTGAGCAGGGGACACACACTTAAAGAAGACTGACTTTTCCTGTCTCAGAGGCTAACAATCTCTAGCAGCTCTTCTAGGACCTTGGGCCCACTTCCCCCTAAACATGCTAGGATTTTGTCTGGCTGCAGCTTGAGGGGGTGTGCATGCTGTCACAATCGCCGTGAGTTCACATGCTGTCTGGAAAGCACTGCTTCATTACAGTCTTCTCCCTCTTCTGGCTCTTATCATCTTCCTGCTCTCTCTGCAGACTTGAAAGTGGGTGAGAGAAATCAACCTCTCTTTTGGGGCTCGGCATCCTACAGTCTTTTGTTGTCTGTACATTGACCAGTTATATATCTCTGGGATAACTACCTTCTACTGAAAGAAAGAGCTTCTC
This sequence comes from Eospalax fontanierii, assembly GCA_035773235.1. Lineage (NCBI taxonomy): Eukaryota > Metazoa > Chordata > Mammalia > Rodentia > Spalacidae > Eospalax > Eospalax fontanierii. Next base: position 9,156,220 of record CM069553.1, read on the forward strand.
TGATGGGGCTTGAGAGATGCACTAAGCTATGAAGATACGAGTAAGTCTTTGGGACTCATTTTAATAATATGTTCACTTAGTAGATTGTTAGTAATAGGTACTCCTTGAGGGCTTAGGACCTATCTAAACCACAGATTCTTGGCCCTCATACCGGTGTTAGATATGAGTTCCCTCTAGCAGAGCAGGCCTTAAATCTAGTTAAAGGTTGCTTGGTTATATTTATTTATTTATTTTTAATTTTTTGTCTATGAGTGTTTTGCCTACATGTATGTAAGTGAGCCCGTGTTGTACAGTGCCCATGGAGGACAAAAGAGGCTATTGGATTCCTTGGAACTGGAGTGACAGATGGTTGTTAGCTGCCTTGTGGTGCTGGGATTTGAACCCTCTGAGAGCTCTCTCCAGCCCTCATTGATTACTTCTGTAACATACATGACACTATTGCACTAGTGGGTGTAGCTTGCCAGGCCAGCTGTTATTTAAGTTTCTAGGATCTCAGATGGGTAAGACTGATGTTTATTATTCTCCCCCGGTGGTGATGAAAGCAAGCCATTAGGAATAAAGCTTCACAGTGAGCACCAGCTTGATTTCTCCATGTTCTGCCACTAAATATATACTATCATCAGAAACAGAGCCTTACCATCAATTTCTGGGGGGTAACCAACAGTCCTGGCAATGGCCAGTACTGTTTGAGGGTCTATGGGACCTTCCCTGGTTAGTATATAGAGGAAGCCCATTTCTGACATTTGAACATCTTATTTGCTAGCCTGTGGTGTCTGGTTTGGACATTTTTCCCCTCTACTCTAGGGTAACTCCAGTCCAGATAGGCCTCAAACTGAAAGCAATCCTCCTGTCTCAGCCTCTGCAATGCTGGGCACAGAAAGGAAATTTTCATGACTCATAAGGGTTTTTATTTCTTCCAATATATACTAATATACAACAACTTCTAATTGTCTTCCTGTTTAAATGAAAGGTCTTTCTTTTCCATTATGATTTGGGATCCAATTAATTAAATGCCTTAAAACTTTTGACACGCTGGGTGTATTGGTGCAAATGTTTAATTCCTTCAGTGAGGAGGCAGAGGCAGGCAGATCTTGCTATGTGTTTTAGATCACTCTGATCTATATAGCAATTTCTAACCCAGCCAGGACTACATTATGTCCCTGTGTCAATAAAAATAAAATAAAATAACTTTGAAAAAAATTATTTGGTTTCACACTGTCCTGGAATTCACTATGTAGTCCAGGCTGGCTCTAATGTCATGCAATTCTCCTGCCTCAGCACCTTGAATGCTGAGATCACAGGGGAAAGATAGGCTGCATCTCCCTCCTTGATTTCAAAAGTAATAGGAGTCAGCTTTTCTTACAGCTGCTCACCGTCAAATTCCTAACTCCATCCAGATGAGACACTACACCCACCTCCACCCCTCCCTTCCTCTAATCCTCCTGCCGCAGCTTCATAAGTGCTGAGATCACAGGTATGTCCACGCCTGTCTTCATCCAAATCTTGTTGATTTCTGCTTTGGCCTGTGTCGTATTAATTTTTCCCTCTAGAGGTCTTGCAGAGGCCTGTAATTCCAGCACTCTGGTGGCTGAAGCCAGAAAATCATGAGTGAGTTGTCAGCCTGGTCTGTACAGTCTCTGCCTAAAGAAAACATATACTCGTATATTTCTGTGCTGGTCGTTCTGCTGTTATTTGAGACTGGGTCTCACATAGCCCAGGATGGAGTTGAATTTTTACTGCAATTGGGAATGACTTGAATTTCTGTTCTTCCTACCCCCTGCACCCCCTGAATGCAGGGATTACAAGTGTGTGTCCCAGAGCGCTTATTTAGGGTTAGAGAGTCAACCCTGAGCTTTATGCATGTGCTCTACCAACTGGGTTACTTCCACCATCAAGCACTGGCTGATTTGAAACTCTGACCTCTGAACGTAACAGCCTTTACCATCAGAGCAGCCATGGCCTTTAAAAGGTTCACGTTCTCTTGCAGAAGGATGCGGAGTAGGGAGGGTCATTAAAACCCTCACCTGGGCCCCTTTCTGTAACCCTTCTCTCAGGTGTAATTCTGCCTCAGCTGCATCTGGTCTCAGGAGGCGCTAGACTATATAGGTTAACTGACCTGACAGAAGGACTCCATCTATGCATCTCTAGGGAAATCATCCCTCAAGGCTGAAGTCATTTGATCTGAGTATAGGACACTCAACGTTCCTGTAAGTAACCTCTACCCATTCTCCTGAAATTCAGCTCAGTGAACTCATTGGTTCATAGAGCTAGACTTGGATGGAACTATTACTTTGATCTGTTGTTGGAGCCACATTTGAGGTGAGCAGGGATTTGTTCATCTCTCCACAGGCAATATTCACTAGACAGGATTGAACTCGGGGTCTTAAATTTGCTTGGAAATTGCTCTACCCACTGAATCACCTGACCATTTTTCAACCAAAGTGTTTATTTGATATTTGCTTGTTTATTTCTTTTAAGATGAGGTCTTATTTTGTTACCCAGGGCAGGATGGAAATCACAGGGATTCTCTTGCCTCGGCTTCTCAAAGGCCGGGATTATAGGTGTGAACCTCTAAGCGTGGCTTGGAACTCTCATTTTAAATGTACTTGCAGGTTTCTTTTTTTTTTTTTTTTTTTTGCATTTTGGTTGTTGAAGATAGATTCTAATGTACCTCACATTAACCTTGAACTCATTATGTAAGGAATGAGCTTGACCTTCCAATCCTCCTGCCTCTACCTCCCTAGTTCTGGCATAGTAGGCCTACGCCAACACTGGATTCTTGGAACTCACTATGTAGCCCGAGATGACCCGGTTTTTCCTTCTTGAGCTTTGGGAGTACTGGTATAACCACAAGTCTGGGATTGCAGGATTTTTTTTCCACAGAAATTCTTTCCTTGGCATTTAAAATATTGAGTTGGGGACTTGGGGTACAGCTCACTAGTGGACAACTTTCCGAGCATGCAAGGCGCTCAATGTTCCATTCTTAGCACCACAAAAATACAGTTCTCAAAATATCTGTGTTGAAGATTTCCTGTGGGGTTAAGATGGCTCAGTGGTAAAGGGACTCTGCCAGCCAAAAACCAGAGTTTGATCCCCCAGACCCACATGGCAGAAGGATAAGAACAGACTCTTGTAAGTTGTCCTCTGATGTCCGTGTGTACAGTATGGAATTAGTGACCATGTTTGTGCGAGCACACACAACACGCACACACATACAGATACACAGAAAAACACATAAAAATATGAATAAATCTTTAAAAGGTTTTATCCAGGTGTAGTGGATAATTCTTTAATTCCAGAACTAGGGAGTCAAAGGCATGAGTATGTATATTTGAGGCTAGCCTTGTGTATGTAGCAAGTTCTAGCCCAACCAGGGCTGTATAGTGAGATGATCCCAGAATAACATGCTGGTGGCTCATGCCTATAATCCTAGGTTATGCCTTCAACCCTTGAAGGTTGAGGCAGGAGGACTGGCATTCTGTATATAATAATGAATATTATACCATTTCTATAACAGAAATTTACTGCATAGAAATAACTCACTAAACAGATTTTTCAAAATATTCCTGGCAGTTACTATGTAGCCCTCTGGAGGTCAGTGCACATGCAGTGGTCAGAATGTCTCAGTAGCTAAGAGCATATTGCAATTTTTATATGTATGGTGTTCATGTTCCTTTTCTAAGCACTACAGTGCTGGGCTCCCGGCATCTCTGCCTCATTGTACCAGATGACAAGATGCCTGAGAACAGGAGCTGCAGACAGGCAGCTTGTGTCTTTGCTTTAACTGAAGCTGGGTGTGGATGCAGAGCATTTGCTATGGATGAATCAGGAGAAGGGAGAATTTATTACTGAAAGAAAAATAGTGTATATGTAAAGAATGTGTACAAAGAAATAAAACATTTAGCTTACATTCTCCTACATTGTGTTCCAATGATTTTATGGAACTAGCAAATTTTGAGAGCTAGCAAATGATTCTTACTTTTTGATAGCAACTACATTTTTATTTTATTTTTAAAAATTGTATTGATTCAAGAATTTCATATTTGAGCATATTTGAGTCCCCTCCCCCATCTCTACTCACCCTTAAGGAAAAAAACCCATCATCTTATAGAACACACCTGAACTGGTTACATGCTTGTACTGGGGTAGAGAATAACTGATTTTTCTCCCTTTAGTACAGGGTCTCATACAGCCCAGGGCAGCCTCTAAATCGCTATGTCATGGCTGAGGTTGCTCTAATCCATCTATAGTCTAAGTGCTGGGTTCATATAGGCCCACGCTACTGCTCTCATCATGACTACCTTTCTTTAAAAGCTTATTGGCATCATTTTTTTTTTCTTCCCAACACCCTGTATCAAGGTATTCTTGAACTTAAGACAATTCTGTCTGTCCTCCTAACTTCTACCTCTCCTGAGTGCTCGGATGACAGGTGTGTGCCAGAAATCCCAGTGGCATAGGATCTTCAATGAGACAAAGGAGGTGGATTTAACATTGAGTCCTCTGAGCTCACTTCCCAGTGGGAATGGTTATCCGGTGTCAAAATGATTGAAATTGGGTGGGAAGGAGGTGGATTGAGGACACTGATGATTTAAAGATGATAGTCTGGACCCAGGAGGGAGTGGAGGAGGAGGAGGAGGAGGCTTTGGGTCAGAGAGCACATTGTGGAATGGGCTAACCTGAGATCTCTTCCCCCACTGCCAGGGCAGTGAGTGTGGACCCGTGTTAGCTCCTGTGAAGGCTGAGAAAGGGTCTCTAAGAATAGACATGAAAGAATGTCTTTTGTGGATGTTTTCCCAGGATCCTTCTCCTTGAAGAGCCATCAGAATGAGCTCCAAGACTCCACCCACACTCCAGGAGCTGGCAAGGCAGAGCCTGGTGAGGGGCAAAGCCTTGGCCATCTCGGCTCTGAAGGACATACCTGTAGTCCACTTCCCACCACTGTTCAAAGAAGCTTTCAACCAGACATGGAGTAAAATCCTGAAAGTCATGGTTCAGGAGTGGCCCTTCCCCTGCCTCCCCCTGGGGGCCCTGATGAAGGATTGTATAACACCTGATTGGAGCTTACAAGCTGTCCTGGAAGGGATTGACACACTCCTTCTCCAGAAGGTTCATCCCAGGTGAGAGACAAAAACAGAGACAGCTGGGGTCAAGTAGGACAGGGGAGGAGTGGGAAAGGCGGGACCAGCAGCTTCCGAGGTCACCGGCTTAGGGTTTGCAAGAGCTTTGGCCATTGCTGAGGATCTGGGAAAGGGTTGTGGAGAGCGCAGGACTTCTCGTGGCGGATGCAGCAGTGGCTGAATGAGCCTGCCCCTGTCTTATCACGGACACACCAAGAGTAGGACTAGCTGGATTCAAAGAGAAGGGCATAGAGCAACGGAGACACAGAGCATGGGATGGGAACTTCTGGGCTAGAATGAGAACGCAGGCTAGATGTGGGGTCCTCCCCGCGATGCTGAGATTCTTTCCCATCTTAACCACAGGCGGCACAAGCTGGAATTACTGGATTTAAGGACCCTGGACCCAAAGTTTTGGAACACTTGGTATGGAGCCACAGCTGGTGGCTGGTCAACACGGAGGAGTGAGACTGAAGCAGCAGTGTGCCATTCTAGGACAGTGTTGAAGCAACCCTTCAAGGTGGTGATAGACCTGGATCTCACCACCACCCTGAGTAGGCTTACAACCTACATCTTTGAGTGGGTGGATCAGAGGAAAGCTTTAGTACATCTGTACTGTCACAAGCTTCAGATCAGGGAACCGTCCTTTCCCGATTGCAGGAAAATCTTGCAGATGTTTTACCTCTACCACACCCAGGAACTGCATTTGCAATCCATCTCTTTCCCGTGCTCCCTGATCAACTTTTCTCCTTACATGGGCTGCATGAGGTGTCTGCACAAACTCTTTCTCAAGGACATCTGGGAAAATGACTTTATCACTTCAAAGATGAAGCAGAAGATCATCACCCAGTTCGCCTTGGAGCTCTGCAACATGTGGTGCCTCCAGGAGCTTCATGTGGATACCGTCCCCTTCCTAGAAGGCTACCTGGATAAGATGCTCAGGTAAGAAAGGATGGTTAGGTTTCTCCGCAGAGGAAAGCAAAGCTTTGTCCCATTAGACATCAGTGGGCACTTATTCTCTGCTGGCCAATGTGGTCCAAGAGTGAAGGTAGATGAGAAAAGCAGTGGCTTGTTTTATCTCTGTTGTATCCTGAAGAGATGTGCCACACAGCCACTAATACAAGACTAGAGCTACACTGGGGTTGGAGGTCTGAAAAGGGGAATCACACTGTAGAGCCAGCTCACGAATGAGATCTAGTGAGAGTGGGTTCCAGTTTCCTTCTTTCTTAGATGTGTCTAAATTACTGTAAACAGATGGGGAAGGAACGAGAAGAAGGCATTGAAAGGCAAAGCCCCTCATACCTGCACGGGTCCCTCTGTGGCAGCCTGCCTCCAATTCCCCATCAGGGAAAGGCTGTGGCTTTTGAGATGAGGTCTTCCTAGGCAGCCCAGGTTCATCTTAGATTCTCTTAATCCTCCTACCTCAGCTCCTCTGTGTTGATAATCCATGTGTGCCCCCACCACACCCAGCTCTGTCTTTTGGGAGCATTGGCAGGAGATGACTAGATAGAAAAAATAAAAATAAAAAAAACGACATTAGAGCTTAGGACCAGGTGAGGGTTGAAGCCCTGTGAACAGGACAGAGTGTCTGCAGAGGAGGCAGAGTCAGTGACCCTCAGGGATGTTTCGAGATCTCGCCTGGGTTGGTCCTTCCTGTGTGCTTCCCGATGGCCTGTTCTGGCCATGAATGTGAATTTTTTTGTTAACAATAAGGACAAATTCTATAGTCCTGGACTGAATAGTTCATAGTGATGGTGACAGGCCTCAGTGTGAACAGGGAATCTGAGTGAGCAGACTCCTCCATGTACCATTCTGAGTGTGACTTTCATCACGTGCTTAGAAAGACCTCAGACCACTCAATCCACTTGTACCTCATTCCTGACCATCCTCTAATACACACCACTGATTTCCACAACCGTCTGCTTCTGTTCTCTAGGTGCGTGCGGACGCCCTTGGAGACCCTGTCTGTGGCCAACTATAGACTCTCAGCATCAGAGTGGAGCTCTCTCCCTGAGTTCCCATGCACCAGTCAGCTCAAACACCTGAAGCTGAGGAATGTCATTCTGACTCATTTAAGTCTTGTGCCCCTATATATTCTGTTAGTAAAAGCTGCAGGGACCTTGATGACCCTTGAACTGGAGGACTGTTGCATTGGGGGCATGCAACTCAGTGCCATCCTACCTGCCCTGAACAAGTGCTCCCAGCTTACCATGGTTAACTTCAGTGGGAACCAAGTATCCACATCTGTTCTGAAGAACCTGTTACACCATACTGGCAAGCTGAGACCCCTAATTCTGGAGCTGGACCCTGTCCCTCAGGAGAGCTATGATAACCATGGTGCTCACCACATATAGTGAGTACCCAGCATTGTGATGAACTCACTGATAAACTGACGTCTGTTATACAGCCAGAGGCAGTCTTGTTTTGTACTGACTGCTGCTTTCAGTGGAGCCAGTGATATGTGTATACCATCTATGTGGCATCTGGGATCACTTTCACAGTCTTAGGAAAATGCTGTGCTGGTGAGCTGCATACCCGACCTGGGCTAAATACTTATAATGTGTCTCCAGGAAGAACCCAGTACCACCAACTAACTATAACCAGGATTTGGTTAGAGAAGTCTTGAAAGACTTGGGTTGGACAAGGTCTAAAATCAAAGGAGACTGAGACAGGAGGATTGTCAGCATATAAGTTTCTGGAATCACTTCTGTTCTTCCATCCTGTGGGTCCTAGGAATTCAAATTAGGTCGCCAGTCTTGGCCTGAAGAGCCTTTAGATGCTAGGCATCTTGACCAACCCTTTTCATTTATTTGAAATAGGATGTCACTACATTCCCTAGGCAGGCCTTGAACTTGTGATCCTCTGAGCTCAGTGTGCAGCATAGCCTAGATTACAGTATGCTACCAGATCTAGACTGTCATTTTATAATGTTAGTTCCATTCCCTAGGGTCAAATCTTTGTTTTTATTTTGTTTTTGAAATAGGGTCTTTTGTAGCCCAGGCAGGTCCTGAAATTTATACATAGCCAAGGATGAGCTTGACGTAATGATCTTCTTGCCTAAACCTCCTACCCACTGGGATTATAGGCTTGTACCTCCACATAGGGTTCCCTATAACTGGCATTGTGGATACCATGCTGTGCCCTATCTGTTACACTGTATTGAATAACAACAGCTTTTAGCTCTGAGCAACTCCATTCTATAAAGCAGCAGTTTCCTCTGTGGAGACAGAGTGACTGTGCATCTTGGCTGTGGGTAAATGACCACGATCTCGTCAGTATCACCAGGGTGCAAACTGGTGAGCAATGTCTCGACACAAATATGTGATTACCACCTATGAGCTTAGCTAGTAAAATCAGGAGCCCAGGGACATGTGAGCATGCCAGATCCTAGCACATAAAGTAGGCCTGGATCTCTTTTGCTGAATGGTACAAGTCCCTCCTGGACCACATCAAGAGTGACAAGTGTCACTTGCGCATGGCAGCACCCACTACCCTGTGTCATCAGACCATCAGGTGCATATATCAATGGAACTGCAGGCAGTGCACTCCCAGCTCTGACTTGGGGCTGCAGCCCAGCACCACCCCCTGCTGCAGCAGGACCACTTGAATTCCTACTCTTCCCTGTGCACCTCACTTCCTCTGGCCTTCACTAGGCTGTGTAGGGCTCCCATAGCTTTGTGACTGGGTCCCCGACCTTCTTTGGTGACTCTCTGCTTGGGTGTCCACTCTCACATTCAGTAAAACATCTTTGAGGCCTTGACATATGGTCATTGCACTAAAAGCTTTCCAGTTCATCCAGCCTGGCTGGCCAGAGAGCTCCCAAGATCTGTCTCTGCTCCTCAGTGCTGGTATTATAGACCAGTGCGGCCATTGCCAGCTTATTTTTTTTTCCTGTGCTGGGAATCGGACTTAGTGTGTCACATAGGCTAGATAAGCACGCTGTCATGGAGGTGCATTCTCTCCGGTGTACGGAGTGGGTGCTGGGGATTCCAACCCAGGTCTTCATCTTCCATAGCCCATTCCCTTAGCCCGTGAGGCATTTCCCCATGCAATTGTTGTTTTTTCCCTTTGTTAAGACTGGATCTTATATAGCCCAGGCTAGTCTCAACCTTGCTATGTAGCCTATGTAGCCACTGATGACTGCTGATTTCTCCACCTCTGCCACCTGAAGTGAGTGCGAATGTGTGTGTGTGTGTGTGTGTGTGTGTGTGTGTGTGTGTGTTCAAATATACCATGGTTCATGTGTGGAGTTGAGGGGACAACTTACAGGAGTTGATTCTTTCCTTCCATCATGAGGGTTCCTTGGGATTGAACTCAATTGTCAAGCTTGGCAGGAAGTGCCCTTTAACTGCTGAGCCATCCCTCAGAGACGATGCCCTCAGCAACCACGGATAGTGTCACATCTGCAGACATCTGAACACAGACCCATGAAGTGTGACTCCCTTAAACCCTCTTCAGGCCGTAAGCTTGACTGTCTCCAAGAATGGAGCCCCATGCTTCAGTTAATGGCTACAAACATTGTCCAGGAATTAACTCAGTTCTTTCTCCTTCTGAGTTACTACAGAGGACACATGGTGGCCCCAAACCCAACTTTCCCCAGTCCTGTGTCAGCCATGCTCCACACCAACACCCTTTCATGAGAAGTGAAGAAGACTAGTGGCCTGAACGTGGCAGCTCCACACTGGCTAAGTATGTTCTTGCCCAGGAGGCCCCGCTCAGTCCAGGCCTTACAAAACCAGCCCACCACTGCATGACCCCTCCTCCCCCTACAGGCAGGGAGAGCATTCCTTCATTCCTTCCCTCAGTCACTCAAGAGGAAGGACTGAACCTCATGTGCTGGGGCTCTCCATGCCAGAAGTTTCTAATTTATCTCAGTCTTTATTGACCCTGTTGGGGCGGTGCTGGAGCTCAGAGCCAGGAGGCCTGGAATGCAGGCAAGCACTCTTTTACAGAAACACATCCCATTCAAGTTGCAGTTTAATGGTGCAGGAGACAAGATAGAAATGAAAGTTATCATTATCAAATCACCTTGATACCCAGAGCCCAGAGGCAGTTGACGGCATTCTGCAGCCTTAAAGACAACAGGGAATCGAGTTGATGAAGTGAGCTGCTGAAGGGCTGAAGCTGTGAGGCTCAGACCCCGGGCCAGAGGAAGCAGCATCACCTGTCTTGTCTTTGCAAAGCTGAAGTTAACTGTATGAAGAAGGAGTTCTCACAGGTGCTCGATGAGAGGGGGTTGTCAGGGAGGCAGCTCTGAGAAAACCCACCAGGTCCTTCCCTAAAGCAAAGAGCTTCTGAGGACACTTGTCCATGAGCCAGCTTAAACGAGGAATGGACTCTGTTGGTAGGTACTGAGTTCCTGATCATCCTTTGACATCTTCAGAGGAAGTGATGCCAGGCCTCTGTGATCTCACAGATGTTGTCACTGCCATGGTACGACTGTGGCTTTGGCCTGAGGGATGCCAAGTCCACTGGGATGAGCTGAGACTCAGGAGCAAAAGCAAGTGGGCTGAGGTTTAGACTGTGTTGTGGTTTGGACTGTACTCTAGACTCTTGAGATGACCTGGTTGAGCTTCAGTCTGACGTACTTGGAGGAAAGGACCCTGAGGTAGGTGACTGAGGAATAATGAAGTCCTTATTGTGTCCCTAATTTAACAGGACAACATCATTGTAAGAAGAGGTAGAAATCAGGGTGGAGAAATGTCCCAGTGTTTAAGAGCACTGGCTGCTCTTGCAGAGGACCTGGGTTCAATTCCCAGCAACCCACATGACGACTAATAATTGTAACTCCATTTCCAGAGTATCCGATGACCTCTTCTGACCTCAGTGGGTGTTGCATGGTACAGGTGCACTCACATACATGCGGGCGATACACTCAGACACCTTAAAAAATAATAGTTAAAAAGAAACAAGAAGAGGCAGAAATGGCAGGGATGAGAGGGAGGCGCCAGCCATGCATGGACACGGGGAGAGGAGAGCCCTTCAGTGGCAGGAAGAAGGCCTTAGGATGAGCCTGTCCAGCCAGGCCTCTAGCCCCTGCCTGACTGAGGAGGCTGGCCTGGTGTTACATCCCCACCTGTGATATCTTTTCATGGAAGCACATGCTGGCTAAGGGAAGGTAGGGCGGTGTCCTGGGATCCTCCTGTCTGTACTTCCTGTGGGACAGGGCTTCTTGGCAACAGCAATGTTTTCATTTGTGTTCACACGTCTTCCCCAGCATGGCCTCGGACACAGATGTAACAGCGAACAGCGTTCCTGCGTTCTCCTCCTCCAGTCCTGCTTGTGCTTCTACTGTATATGTTTTATCTTTTTAGCGTATGTGTGGTCCATGTGCGCATGTCTTTGGGTACATGCACATGTGTGAGCGCATGTAGGGACAGAGGCTCACTCAGGCATCTCCTTACGACGGCAGCACCGGGCGCTGCATGTGGGCGGTGGGCGTGGCACTGTGTGGGAAAGCATGGCCATTTATGTGCAGTCATTTGGGAGGAAGCTTGACTGAGGGAAAGTCAGGAAGAGCAGATGATCACAGTGGTCATGAACCTTATGGGTTGGGGCTCCCTCTAAAAAGCTGGGGCTTCTTTTAGTCTTTATTCATACCATATATGGATCTACATACTTGTATTGTGGTGCTGTAGCACAATCCCTGGCCCTCTGGCGTGCTAGGCATGTACTCTGCATGGAACCACATCTGAGCATAAGCTCCACTTTAATGATATTAAGGGGACAGGATGAAGCCCAGATTTTTCAATCACCTTCTACTCTGACTCTAGGGTCATAGATGGCGTCCTCCAGACGGGGGACCTTGCTGGATTAATAACCAGCTGCCTGAAAGGCTCAGACACTGAGCCTCCCTCCCTCCCTCCTGGGAAGGGGTCACCCAGCAGGCCGAGAGCTGAACTCCATCCTCATATAGCAAAAGGACCCTGAACCTCTCTCAAGGTTCTCAAATGAAGAACACGAAAGGAGACATGTCCATCCTGCCCTTGTTTGACTTTCAAGGAATTAACCCTGTCTGTGAATGGCTGAGCAGAGTGTGAATGGATGTCATTACTTGTGACATCCAGAACTGTGGATCCTGGTGTGGTGGTGCGTCCCCACATGCCAGCATTTGGTAGAGGGAGGCACTGGAACCCCAAACTCGTGCTGGCCTGGCCACACAGGCAGAGAGCATCTATCAACCAGCGTGAAAATAACGCAGCTTTCCCGAGCTATGATAGAGCCATGTAACTGCACAGAGTGCATCTGGGGAAGCTGAACTCCGAAATGGAGATTCCGGTGCATTCCAATGCACAGGATGTCCTGTGTTACGCTCACTGGAGTCTAATCCCCAACCCAAGCAGTAACTGTAGCTTGTGGGACTGCTCCATTGATTCCACTGAGACATTTAAGGACCTCAGGAACCACACATTCCGTATTCAACTGCTGGCTCCATTCCCAGGGATTGACAGATAAAATTCCTGATGACCCCAAACTCGTCCTCATGGAGTTCTGGATAGTCCAGAGAACTGATGGTATCCAATGTGCCAGCTGAAGGAGAAGGGATCAGTGACAGGTTGAAGCCTCATTCACTCTATGTCAGGGGCACCGACTGAGGGTTGCTGAGACATGGCCACAGCATCTGAAGTGTGGGATGGGGAAAGGCCTTAGATGAAAACAGCAGATTGCTCTGGTCAGACTAGAATTCATTTACTGTTTTGTGTGACCCCCATGTGGAATGGGACACATGGCTCAAGAAAATTATCCGTTGATATCCATCCTGTCACATTGTTTTCTGTCTCAATTGTCCCCCTTCTAATCTCAACACCCTGCATATTTTCCCCCCACACAAAGAATATTGTTTGATGCACATACTCTGTCCTCATGATACATCTGAGTCTTAACTTTCATATCTTGATGTCCAGAAGTAACCTTTCATTATTTACTGTAAACAGCTACAGAGATGGATCCCCAGGTCATAGAGGAAACATTCACATTTACATCTATAGCAGATATAGGATGCAAAGCGTACTGTCTGGGGCTCCCGAACAGCCCTCAGTGTGTCCATGAGCTCAGAACACACTCTGGTAGATTTCTCTATGACGATATCTCCCTCTTCGTAACACTCCCGAGGCAGAGGGTACAGCTCCAGGGTCAGTTGGGTGAGATTGGCAGTGTGTTGTATCAGGTTCTTCAGGTCACTCATGGAAACATTAGTCTCATAGAAATTGATCATGGTGAGCTGGGAGCAACGGCTCAGGACAGGCAGGAGGCCACTGAGGTGGGGTGGCTTTAAAAGACAGCCCTCTAATTCTAGGGTCTGCAGAGTGGTTGTCAGTCTTTGTAGTAGTACTTGGAAGGGCTGACTGTGCCCATAAAAAAGTCGGACGCCACTCAGTTTCAGGTGTTTGAGCTGACAGACGCTAGGGCACTCAGACAAATAACACCAGTCTGACTCTGAAAGCTTGCACCAATTGAGTGAGAGGGTCTCCAAGGGCTTTGTCAAGTACCTGGGGAGAGACAAAGACGTTTAGTTCATGAAGGCTTTTCAGAGTGGGAGGCGGGAGACTGTGACAACACGGTGGTAAAGGACAGCAAGGCTCAACGTCATTCTGCCCAAGTGACAGGGGAATCCCAGCATGCTCCCTGATGGAAAGTCTGCGCACTCACGTCACCTCACTCTAGGCTGACAATTCCCCATTCACCTTGTGATTAGCTCAGTCCACAGTTCTGCTGTGTCCTTTCCACACTGTCCAGCAGAAACCCACGGTGCGGGAAAGAAAATGTCTACAGAAAAAAGCCCAGAAGGACCAACTCCAGGGACGTCAGCACCACCCCGGGTGTGTCACTGTGGGGCTCACTGGTCCCCTGCTGGCTCGCCACAGCCTGTCCTTGCTCAGTGTCTCTTCCCTTCCTTCTCCTCATGGGGAATCCCAGTGTCACACATTTCCCATCTACTCAGCACCTACTAGGCTCAGAACAGCTTGTCACACACAGGGGAATAAAGGCAGACTGGTGCCTGTTCACACAGATCTGAGCACAGAGCTTACTAGAGAAAGTCAGGGTAAATCCTCCAACCCTCAAAAGATCTGTTTCCCCCAGACCTGCTTCCCTAGTATAGAGACCTTTTCAGATTATGGACCTGTATGTGTCCTCTGTGTTTACTGGGGTGACACCAAGAGAGGTTGCAATACAACCAAGACAGTGCTTCTATACTCTAATGTCTCCATCCCTGTGAACTCTACACTTCGTGGGAAACCATGTGTATTCATTAATGTTCAGTGTAACAAAGGAAGGTTTTGCTCTGGTCTGCAGAGACAGCTCTCCGTCCTTCCTTACCTGAGTACCTGGTCCAGGTGATCTTCAAGAAAATATACATTATTCATATACAGATGCTGGAGATTCTGGAGTTTGGGTAGCTGAGATATGAACGTGTTGACCCACGTCTTCTCCAGAGCTCTATGATTCTCTTCAAACTCATTCTTCCATGACTTGCAAATTCCTTTGAGAAAGAGTTTGTGAAGATTTCTCATGTGGCCCAGGACAGGGGCAAATGTGGCCAGGGTTTTCAGTTCCAAGCATGTAATCACTTCTACCTCCTGTATGCAGTCTGGCTCAAATAAGCTCAGGAGCCTGTGGAAATTGTAGTCATTTGCATAAGAAATCTGTACTTTCTGACAGCACAGATGCAGGACAGACTTTCTCTGCTGGGCCCACTGGACGAAGAGTTCTTGCTGCTCATTCCTAAACCTCTGCCACTGGAGGCAATAGTCAAACACCACAGTCAAAAGCTGCTTCACTCCACAATCTGCATGAGCCTCCGTTGTTTGTGTCTTACTCTGGAACCCTGGGGAGTAGCCATCCTCATCCACTGCTGCAGACCACGTATTCCTCAAATCCAGCACCTCCAGTTTCCATCTCCTGTGGCTTAAAGAGTTAGAAGTCTCAGATGATGACAAGTCCCAGCCCAGCTTTGGCAACAAATTGCTCATCTCAACTGTTCCTTTTCTTTCCAAGCTGTCTTGTAAGTTTTCTTCTCTCTTTTCTTTCTTATTTTTTGATACAGGATATCACCGAGATCCACCTGCCTTTCCTTCCTATATTAAAGTTATTTGCCACAGAACCTGGCTGTATCATTTCAAGTTTTCTAAACCCAGAGCCTCATGTATAATAGGAAGGAGTATTTGTCGCAGACACAGCTCTAACCCTCTCTCTTCCAGCCATTTCATTCCTCTTCAAAACAACTGGGTCCCACATCTACTGTCTGTGAGAAGCAGGGACTAGATCAGTTCCGTTTTCTGGATCTCTTCTAGGTTCTCCTGCACACATGAAGGTACTTCTCCAGATGGCTCAGTAATGGCTCAGGCCTCTGCTGTCCTTCCACATAATGCAATCAGAAGCCTCTCAGCCCTTTGGACGACAGTCTTCTGTTCCCCATTGTCCATCCTCTGTACCCACATGGCTTCCCCTCCACATTACCTTGGGCTCGCTCACCTAGGTCGATCCTTCTGTGTAATCAGCAAATCCAGTCCGTCCAGCACAGCCTGAAAGGTCTCCATGTTGGGGGTCTTCATCAGGTCTCCCAGTGGGAGGCAGCGGTAGGACCAGGCTGCCACTATTACGCTCACGCTCTTACTGTGGCCACCAGCGAAGGCCTCTTTGATCAGTAGAGGGAAGAATTTCTTGGGCAAGTACTCCAGATCAGAGATGTCCAATGCCCCACTCTTCAGCAGGCTGTGCACTGCCAGGTTCCAGAGTGAGTGTGGGGCCTGGATGCTCATCTTGATGAATCTTCAGGAAGGCTGATCCTAGAGGAGCAACCAGAAAAAAGACATCTTCAACCCTTTTCTTCCCTCATTAGGAATCTGCTCTTGGCAGTCGCTGCTGGCAGTGGTGGAAAGCTTCCTTCTTCCCATTTTCCTTGTAACAGTCACTCCTGTAAGTATGCTTCCCCATTGCCCTATCTAGTTCCAACCACTGCTCCTCTGAATCCTGCTCTCCTCAAAAGAGGGGGCCCTGTATTGTGAAAGCTGAGACTCGCCATTTCAGGGTGAACCCTCTCTGATTAACTCCTATGGTCTCAAAGGAAAAATGAAAGCTTCTCTATCCAACCGTCCCAGTGTCTATGTTCAGTCAGTGAACCTGAGTTTAACAAGAGGCGAGAATCTATGAAAAGGCATCTTTTTGTCTATTTTCAGAGCCTTTAGAAGCTATCCGTACTTAGTATTTGGGACAATGAAACAGGAGAAATGCAAATTAGATGCTGGTCTGTGCTATACCATAAGACAGTGCCCACCAGGGCATAATTAGAGCTAAAATACTGTCTTTAAAAAAGCAGCCGTGTATCCTGGAGCTGAGATGTTGAACTGACACAAAGGAGGACTTCCACATTGTGTGGGAGCCTAGGCAAAGAGATCAGTGAGAAAAAGAATACCAACATCAGATTAACTTCATCTTTTTAAAGGGAATTGTGCTGCCTGAGGCTCATTAGAGGGTCTTACTATGCAGCCAGGACCACTGTAGTGCCCCAAATCTTCCTGAGTACTTGCAGGAATGTTGGGATTACATATTGACCTACTGTTCTTGTCTAGAGGACTGGACTTCCACAATGCTTCGTGAATGCAGAGATGGCAAACCTGACTCCATTTTGTTCTTGCTGACTTCTGCTTTAGCCTGCGTGTCTGCCTTCCCTCCCCTCCCGCTCATGCTGGAGGAGTTCGACCACCCAGAAATCTGTATTTCTAAGGAGCATATCACCTCTGCAATTCGGAGAAACTTGTTTTTATCAAAATGAAACGTTTTGTTAACTAAATCCTCCTTGTTTCCTGAGCTGCCCTTGGTCTGGTGTAACTATGATGATCTGATGTAACTATGGTTATTGGCTCTGCCCCTGGCATGATGAAATTGTGATTTTAGGCTTTATAAACCCCACTCTGCCTCCCCTTGGGGGAAGAGACTTCTTTTGGGAAGTAGTCCGACTAATTCTGCCCCTAACTAATTCTCCCATCTCTAGGTGGCATTCCTCCATGCCTCAAGCTATTCTAGAGGGTAGGCATTATGAAACAATGAGAAGGGGGGTGAGGACAGGCCATTCTTCATTCAAAGACAGCCTAGAGTCCAGAGAATCCCATGTCTTCATAAAGCAAAAAACGGGCACTATCCTTTATCTCTAGTACTTGGAGGCAAAGGCAAGAGGATTACAATCTTATAGACTATCAGGCTATACAGAACACTAGAGTGGAGATTTGTCTCAAAGCAAGACAGAAAACACACAATAAAAATATGTACAATCTAAAGTCCTTTTTGTTGTTGTTGTTGTTACTGGGTTCTGAACCTTGTTTCTGGCCCATTCAAGATCAACACTCTACTATGCTACATTCCCAATTCTTTCTCTGTATCTTATGTAGATAGGTCTCCTTCTGTATTCCAGACTAGCCAGCACCTGTGGATCCTCCTGCCCAGACTACCGAGTGCTAAGATTCCACTCACTCTCGTTCTTATTTTCAGTTGTTACAGTATATTACCAAGTAACCCACCCTGACCTCATTGCCAATCCAACTGCCTCAGTTTGGTGGTCTGGTACCATCATGTACCCAGTAATGTTGTTTTGAAGGTCCATTTCAAAGGAAAGTTTATTTTATAGAAGCATTAAACAATAATCCATGATAGTAATTATTAAAGGAATGAAAAACTGATTAGATCACGAGGAAAGTAAATTCCTCTAGACTTGGTGGCCCAATCGTCTAACCGAAGCAGGCAGAGAGCAAGCAGGTGCAGAACTCAGAAAGATAAGGAGTTCCAGAGCAGTCCGGCCCATTGTGCAGCCTGTGTCTTACAAAAGCCAACCCTAAACCAAACAACAGCCTTTCTCCCTCTTCTGGAGACAGAGGCTGAGGTCCCGGATTTCAAGGCCAGCCTGGCGTACATAGAATCAGTCTAAAAAAACACAAACAAAAACAAAAAAGCAAAGACACAAATGTGAAGTCTCATCAGATAAGCCTTTCTCACAGCAACAAGGAAAAATTGCCTCTAAGGAATTTCAGGGTTTTTCTCCAATTTAATCCTTGCCATTCTCCAGGGTCTTCTCATTTTTTTTCTTAATAAGCCTATGTTCACCGCATATTTAAGAAAGTCAAAAAAACATGATCTTTAATCCAGGTGATTGAATTATAGATCAGGAGGTAGAGTCCTTGCCGAGCATGCAGGAGGCCCCGGCAGTTCTAACCTCTGCATCTCCATAACAGCAAAAAGAGGGTGTGGTGGCTCAAACCTCATGTCCAGCACTCAGGAGGAGCAGACAGAAGGATCACAGGTGTAAGGTCATCGTCTCGGCTACAACTGGAGTTCTAGGCTAGCCTTCGCTACATGAGTCTTTGTTTCAAAAGTACAGAGGCAATACTTGATGACAAGTGCTTTCAGAAAGACAGAGGTAGGAGGATTCCACATTCCAGCTGGTCTGATCTTCGTGGCCCATTTCTGGACAATTTAGGCAATATACTAAAATGAAATCCCTTGGTTCTGGTAGTACATGCCTTTAATCCCAGCACTGAGAGGCAGGGCCAGGGCTGCATAGCTGGAGAAATAGCTCAGTGGTGGTGAGCACTGACTGCCTACATGATAACACCTAACAGTCCTTAACTCCAGTTCCAGGGGACCCTACGCCCTCTTCTGACCTCCATGGTTGTTGCACACATGAATGCACTTACTCATGTAGGCAAAACACACACATAAAATAAAAATTAATTACTAAAACAAAGCAATAACCACAAAGCTAAGAAATAACAGACAGTATTTGAGATGAAGGAAAAGCTGTACTTGGAGTCAAAACCAGGTTTCAGTCTACTCTTCTGAGGAGACAGAAATAAGAACTTCCTGGGCCATCCTGGGTCTCAAGGCCCCAGTGGAAGCTTGGTTGGTAGGTTCTGTGAAATGGGGTGTCCTGATGGAGGAGGGGGACTTACCAGAGATGGTCCCTGAAGACAGGTCTATTCTGGTGGTGACTCCTGACTCCAGGAATCTGTCTTCTGTTGCTCCTCTGAGTCTTTTATACACCTCTCTGTTCACCCCTCCCTTTGGTGGCTCCACCTCCCAACGACAAGCTGATTTATGATTGGATGAACGGGTCTCCATTCTGTTAATCTTATTTGGGGTTTTGGGTGTGTCCAGATTGGCAGAATTAAATCTCCAAGAGAATTAGGGAAGGAGCTGAGACCAAGGTGAAGTTAAATAATTCATTCGTGAATAAACTCCACACAGGGAGATTTTCTTTCTTTTTTTGTATCTAACCTCCCTCCCTCCCTCTCTTCTTTCCTCCCTCCCTATTCTCTCCCTCTGTCCCTCCCTCCTTCCTTCCTTCCTTCCTCCTTTCTTTCTTTCGCTACTTGTTCATGGAATTCTTGCTTTCAGACAGGGCTTCATGCAGTCTGATTGGCCTGGAATGCACTATGTCACCTAACAATGAGATTTCCTCTGCTTCCCGCTTCTGAGTGCTGAGATTACAGGGTGAGAAGCTGTTTCTTTATAGATTCCCTGGAGATTGTGAAATCTATATTTCCTTGTTTATGTCTTTTTCAGTGTTGGTACCGGGGATGGAACCCTTGCACGTGGTGCACACGCACTGCTCTTGATTTCTTCTTTTAAGACAACTCTACTTTTTCCTAACACTAGGGATTAGACTCAGTGTTACGTGCACTCTACCACTGAACTAAGACTTAGCATTACTTGTTTCTCTTCTTGAGTTTTGTTTTTTGTTGTTTTGAACTTGGTAACTGGAATGCTACCCAAGGCCCCCCAAATGATATGCATTGAATTTAATCCCGAGCTGTCAACTCAAACCTTATTTTGTGTTTCACTCTCACTGAATTTCCCAGATTGTCCTTAACCTTGAGATGCTCTTCCCTCAATGTCCCTAGGGCATGGGAATGTAGCCTAGCGCTATTGTTTCTTTTAATATGTTATTATTTGTAATGTCAATGAGTATATTGCCTGCATGTAAGTGCACCTGTGTCATGCAATCCCTGCAGATGTCAGAAGAGGGCATCAAATGCCCTGGGGCTGTTAGATGCCATGTGGGTGCTTAGAACCAAACCCAGGTCTTCTGCAAGAGCAGTCAGTTCTCTTAACTGCTCAGCAATCTTTTCAGCCCCATCTGGTGGTGGTGTTTGTTTTGCACTATCAATACTTAAAACTAAATCGAGTATGGTCTGTGGTGTCTTATATTTTCTATCACCTCACTGAGCCTTGGGAGATTGCTGGCAGGTTTAGGTTCTAGAATACGAGTAACACATCAGTACACAGCAGAGACTCACATCCTTATCTCAATAAATAAATTAATTAATAAGCAAATTAAAAGCAGCAACAACCTAGGAGCTATTGCTCTCCTCCTCAGCCTTGACCAATGTGATCTAAACTGTTGCTGAAGTCATATGCTCTGGGGCAGCCTCATATCCTTTTCTCACTGCAATTCCCTTTTTTGACCTATACTCTCCCTCTGGGCCTCTGACTCAATCTGGCACAGACTTCCTATTACCCAGGAGTGGCCAGGCTGCACCTGCAGCTGCTTGCTGACGCTTCTGCCCTGGTGAGCTACTTCCAGGGCTTGTAATGTCTGCTCTATACCTTTAGCTGCTCTCAAAGTATCTCCACGCTCCTGAGGCCGATCCCACTGGTCAATCAGGCTCCTGGTTTAGTGCGGCATTTCCTGTGAAATACTATGCCCTGGATTACATGAATCCCCAACTTTTTGCATGATTCCTTGAGGACCTCAAAGAGCCTCCAACTCCTGGAAGGAGTGTGCATGATCCATGCTAGAGCCTCAGTTCAGATGGGAGAGTGGAACCCTCCTCTCTTGGTACCAGAAGGAGCACTGTGCTGGCAAAGAGGCACACGGTGCCTGGAGGATGCAGACACCCCTGCTCATCATTAGACTGAAGACTGGACACCCACTGGGCTTGATATAGGGGACACACCCCACAGAGGCTGTGACCTTAAGCCTTGTGATTCCCAGGATGCTTTCTTCTCCAGCCCAGCCTCCCAGGGATCGTCTCATGAGGGGACAGTGCAGTCTCTGCCACCTCAGAGGCTCCATTTTCTTCTTGGATCACCAGCCAGTGTTTTTACATGATTTGTAGATTTCATTTAACTTTGTTACCCAAGAACAATGGAGAAGAAACCAAACCACAGGCTCATCTGGCCATTCAAAGGCTTCAGTTTGACTGTCTGGAGAGACCCATCCCTGTGTACTGTCCCGTATGAGAACTCATTATCTTTGCTTGACTCTGACGCTTCCTTAAATGCACTTCCGAGGCCTTAGTGAATTCACATGTTATGTCCTGCATTCAGTTCCATGTTCTACTTCCACCTCCACATTCAAACCCCACCATGAACCGCAAGCACTGTTTGATCCAGCTGGTGTCCTTAGGAAACATTTATTACACGATTCAAAATGTATGATCTAGTGTACAGCACATGTATGATCTAGTGTACAGCACAGTGCTGCAATGGTACCTGCAACTGAAGTTCAGTGCGTGGCACTTCTGGACACGAGTGATGGCAACGCAGTGAGGTAACAAAACAGAATAGAACTAACAGCAATATAAGTGCATCTTGTTGTTTCATTGTCCCCATGAGGAACTGGGTCTGAAGATCGAATAGGAAAGTGCAAGTTTGTTGCTGTCTTTTAATCCCGGTACTGCAGGGTCTAAGGCAGAGGGAAACTCCACTTAAACTGAGAGAAAGACTAAGAGACTGGGATAAGACTAAGATAGATCCCTTGTCTTGCATGCTACTATGACACACCAAAACGAGATAACAAGGTAGACTGGCTGCTGTAGGCCTGTGATCCCAGATACTCAGAAGGCTGAGGCAGGAGGACCTACACATAAAGGACATCTCAGATACCTTCATGAAAACCAACCTTTCTCCAAATTAAGTAGCAATTGCTGTTGGGATTATAGTTCAATGGTAGGCTATCTGCATCACATGTGAGGCCCTGGGACTGATAAAAACTTATATCATTCAGAGTCATCAAGGCTACATGGCCAGTTAGAAACAGCCATGACTACAACAAACCCTGTCTGAGTAAAGGAGGTATTTCAAGCCACTTAGACAGCTCAGTGGGCAAGGCCTACTATAGGCAATCTGATATCCAGACTAGGGTCAAGACCCACATGGTGAAGTCTTGATCCAGAGCCTTTGCACAGCAAATTACATATTAGTAGTTATGAACTGATGATCGGATGGTGCACAACATGCAGTCAATAAGAGGTGGCTACCAGGCATGTGAGCAGAACACAGAAGTTATTGTAGTGTGTTTGTAAATTTCTGACACTTCTTTGAGGACTGGTAGAGACAGTAATACTTCTCTTGTACGCTAGTCTATCCTTGAACTTGTGATATTTCTGCGCTACTCAGGTACAGGGATCCATCCTAATGGATTCCTACGAAATAGCAGATCACGAAAATCATATGTTAGTTTCCAGGAGCCATTTGATTCTAGAGTATAATACTGCACGTAAAAACCACTCCAGAACTTGGGAGACAGCCGAACCTTATGGTTTAGACCTAAGTTCATCACCAACTCCTTCAACGTAAAAGAGGCGTCAAGAAATTTTTCTTCATTCAACTCAAGCCATTGTCCTTCCTCAAAACTTGAAGGCACCGGGTACAACACTTGTTTTAAATTGATCAGCCTGGCAGTGTGGCACAGCAGGCTCTCCATAAAAGACACGGATATGTAGTTCCCAAAGAAACTGAGTGTGGTGAGACGGGAGCAGCAGGCCAGAGCAGGCAGGAAGCACCTAAAGTGAGAATCATTGATTGAGCATAGCTCTAACTCCAGGGTCTCAAGAGTGCCTGCCACATGCTCGAGCAGAGCTCGGAGGGGCTGAGGATTAAAGGCTCTCATGTCGATGTTGCTCAGAATCAGGTGCTTCAGCTGACTGGTGCTGGGACACTCGGAAAGGTGATTCAAGTCTGATTGTGTAAGTGGGCTGGACTTCAATGAGAGGGTCTCCAATGGAGTATGACTCCTGAGGAGAGAGCAGAGGGATTTCTGATGAATGGCAGTGCTGATGGGGCACCTTGGGAAATCACCTCAGTGTCAGACATAACCTTGTAGTCCTGCCTTCCTGAAGGTGAATCCCCGACCTCGCCATGCTGCGGACACAGCATACATGGCTGCTTGGTCTAGTTACCTTATTCTAGACTGAAAGCTCTCACCACCCTGTGAGACTAACAGTCCCCAGCTCTAGGTCTCCTTTCTTACTGTCAGAGAAACAATGCTGGACATAAGTCCCCTGGACATAGCCAGGAAGGACTAGCATCCAGCCCTGTCTCTGAAAAGAGACCTCAGCAGAGACTGTCCTGTTCCCAGTCTTCACTCTGCCCTCATCGCCAATCCAGGAGTGAACCATTTTATGTCAATTTAGCCAGTGCCTACACTCACAAGTCTTTTACATATTTGGAATTAGAGTCAGGCTGCTGTCTCCACAGATGCTGAACAAGAGTTTACCTGGGGAGCCATGTGGGTCTGAGTCCTCCCCTCCCTCAGTGCTCTGTTCTCAATACTGTTTCCCTCCCTCTAGCTTAGACAGTATTCCTAAGGGGAATGGCAAACTTTCCTCACTAGACCTCATCTCAAAGAAGCAAACTCCACCTGGCGAACTTTTCCAGCTCTGCCCTTTTCCCGGTGTCTTCCTCAGGCTTCCTTGGCCAGCACCGGAACCACAGCAGACTCCCCTTTAGAACTAATGCAACCCAGGGTGGTGAACTCTGTATACAGCCAACACTGCATCCACTCTCACCTGAGGATCCTGTGCAGCTGTCCTTTAAGGAAGAAGACGTCATCTATATAAATCTCCCGCAGATTGTCCAGCTTTTGTAAATGAGCAGTGTACATACGGGAATACCACATGTTTTGCCATACAGAAGTATATATCTCTGGACTCATACCATCAAAGGAGAACTTCTGAAGGTTACTCATCCTGCCCAGGTAAGGAGCAAATATTTTCATGGTGTCTTGATGCCAAAAACTCTTCACCTCCAGCTCCTCGATGCTGTCCAGGTGCACAGTACACAGATACTTCAATATTTTGTTGATGGAACTTGACAAAATCTGCAGCTTCTTGCAGCACAGCTGGACTAACCCCCACTTCCTTCTC
This sequence comes from Eospalax fontanierii, assembly GCA_035773235.1. Classification (NCBI taxonomy): domain Eukaryota; kingdom Metazoa; phylum Chordata; class Mammalia; order Rodentia; family Spalacidae; genus Eospalax; species Eospalax fontanierii. Next base: position 9,180,473 of record CM069553.1, read on the forward strand.
TTCACCCAGTCCAAGAGGAAGTCTTGGAAATCATTAAGAGCTCCATGTTTGTAGGTGATGCAAAGGTCAGTGAATATCGTCAAACGCCTTATATTGGTTTCAGAACCAGGCTTGTCTGTTTGCAACTCACTGGGGAGCGCTGAGCAGACGTGGGCTATGTGTCCCCACCCCATCTTCCAGGGGTTCTCATCCCTGTTCTGCAAATTAAGAAATTGCAGTTTCCCCTCTCTGTGGGGGAAACACAAAACAAAACAAAAACGAGCGTCTCAGATTACAGGAAGGACAACTCCAGAATAAGCTTGAATTCCAGGTTCAGGACATCAGCTGCACCCCATCTTTTTATTTACTTACTCAGCTACTTAAAATTATTTTGAGAAGAGGTCTCTTTATGCATTCTGGTTTCGCCTTGAACTCCCGTTCCTCCAGCCCCTTCCTCTACAGAGCGCTGTGATTATAAACCTGGCCCAGCACACCCTGCTTTCTGTCTTCCTTTTCTTCTACTCTCTTCCCCTTGAAATATAGTCTGGCCCTCCTGCTGATGGCTTCTGGAGGAGGCAGGGAAAGGCTCCTAAGCTGAGACCTCGTCTATCCTAAGCAGTCTCCCATTCTTGGATGTACTTTCCCAGATGGTTCAGTGATGATACAAACCATCTATCCTCTTCACTGGCACCGTCCAATGTCTTAGTTCCACCTCCTGTCCCCTATATGATCTCATTCGTCCCTTCCCTGAACTTCTGGGCCAACCCTCAAGGCTTCCTGGATCTCCCTTACCTGGGGGGATTCTTCGTGTTAAGCAGCATATCAAGCCCATCCAGGATACCTTGCAAGGCTTTCAGATGGGGTGTCTCCATCAACAATGGCCCCAGAGGCAGGGAAGGGAAAGGCCAGGCCTGCACCATTAATCTCAACGCACGAGTGTGTCCCCCTCTGACGGCCTCCATGAAAACTGGTAAGAAGAAGTCCAGTGGCAGACCAAGCAGGGAGGAGTCATCCAGGACCTCATTGCTCAGCAGGCTCTGACCTGCCAGCTCCAGGAGTGTGGGTGGGGCTTCCAAACTCATGCTGAGGAATTCACAGGGAGGATTTCCTGAGAGAGTAGAGTACACAGATTAAGACAGCTTTTCAGCTAGCACAAGAAACCCCTTTTCACCGGTCCAAGGAGCCCATTATGCCCAAATCACTGCTCTGGCAATGGGGCAGACCTCAGTTTACCCTGCTGCACTATGAAGTCGGCTCCCACAAAGCCATGGCTCTAGAACAGCTGCAGTAAAACGAGCCTGGGACAAACACTCACATGAGTTTCAGGTCACCATCATCCCATCTGATTCCTGCCACTGCTCCTGCAAACCCCTGGGAATGGTACCCAGGATACGGATGGCAAGGAAGATGACCTTCGCTACAGGCCTTCAAATGAAGCAATGGAAGGTGGTGCCCCCACCCTCCCTACATTTCCTGCGAAACTTCAATCCTGGCTGGGAAGGTCCAAGGAGAACCCGAAATGATTACCATTCCATTTATTTAAACATTTAGAAACTAGTGCTGGCTTTGGTGTCACACACCTTTAAATCCAGCACTCGGGAAGCAGAGGCAGACTTCTGTGACTTTGAAGCCAGCTTAGTCTGCAGAGTAAAATTTTTTACACCCAGGGCTATACAGTGTTTCCTTATAAAGGAAACAGCAAGAGGAAGAACAACAAAAACAACTTAGGAGCCACACTTGTGGGCACACTTGTAATCCCTGCACTTGGACGGTGGAGACAGAAGTATCTAGATTTCCCCTTAACCCTTGATACATGGCCAGGGGCTGTCCAAATTCTACAACAATTTCCAAGCCACAATGACCTAAAGAGAGATGTCCAATTTCAAAAAATCAAACTCGGGGATGGCGAGGTGGCTCTGCGATTAATAGCACCAGCTGCTTTTGCAGAAGCCCCAGTTTTCGTTCCCAGAACACACATGGCAGCTAGTACCATCTGTAAAACCCATTCCAGAGTATCCAACAACTTCTTCTGACCTCCACTGGCATTTCAGTACATGGGTGTATTTACACACATGCAAGCAATACCCTTAGAAACATTAAAAGTAAGTGTCTATTATATTTTTACAAACCAAAGAATACCCAAGATGGGCATTGTGGCTCATAACTGCAATCCTAGCAGTCAGGAGACTGAGGAAGGGGTATTGGCCTCTTGATGCCTGTTTGGGCTACACAAGGAGTTCAAACTGCCCTGAACTATTTACTAAGAATAATCTTTTATCACTCAAAAGAGAAAGAGAAGGTTAAAGTTCCAGCTCTGTTCTATGTGACTGAATAAAATGTGATAGGTCCCGGCTTCAATCCTCAGTACTAAAGAAAGAAAGAAAACCAAGAAAAATTGAATCACTCAGTGTAATGGCAATATTTCCCCAAAGATTCTGTAAGATGCTGCTTCAATAGAAACCCTGACCCGGAGCACATTCAGGTTTCGATCCACATGGATGGTCCTTATACTGGAAGCGACCACGTGCTTTTTGGGGAAGATACCTGGATCCACCATCCAGACTCCCTGCACAAGTGATCCTTGAATTCCAGAGATACTAGATTGCGTCAGAATGACCACAAAACCAACAAACAAGAAAAACTATGTAGAAAATAACATCTGGGTATGATAACTCACTGCTGTAATCCCACCACCAGGAAAATCTCTGTGTTAAGGCCAGGCATTGCTACAGATAGAGAATGTGCCAAAAATATGAATTAGAGAGTGTCAGGACTAAAAGCAAAGGTATATTTGGAGTCACAATGTAGATCTGTGACTCTGAAGAGACAGAAACCATATTCTCTATGCAATCCTGGCCCCCTGTCACTACTGGGCCTGGTGAATGTAGATTGGGATTTCCACTTGGAGTGGAGTGACTTACCAGATCCAGATGTGGCAGGCAGGGCTGACTGGCTCCCAGTAGAACCAGGCAGCGACTCCAGGTTCCAGGCCTCTTTCCTTCCTCCTCCTAAGCTTCTATTGGCCTTTCTACTAAGGGTCCCTTTTTAAACCCCTTTTCAAACACCAGTGTCCAATCAGAAAGCAGGATCTGGTAAGATTCCTGAATCTCTGCTCACTTCATCCTGTTTGGGTTTCAGCTTTATCCCGTTTGATGGAATCATGGAGATTTTTGGAAGGGAGGATACAGTAACATTGTAGACATCAAGACCTCACTCAGCCAGGGCCTAAGCTTGAACTTCACTCGGGAGAGACTATCAGGGTTCTGAGTGTGGGAGGAGGAAGACCTAAGATGCTACCAGCATTAGGAAATCCAGTTGCTGAATGTGTTTTGGTAAAGGGGTCTTAGACCACATAGAACATGCATGGACAGCTAGGCGTGGTGGGGCACACCTTTAATCCCAGCACTGGGAGTCAGCAGAAGGTGGACCTCTGGGGGATCAAGGTCAACTGGGGCTACAGGGAGATCCTCTCTCCAGAGACACAAGCAATAACACAAAACAAAACCCTGATTAACCAAAGATAGAGCTGGGTGTGGTGGTCAGGCTCGTCACGTCTACCCTTTGGAGACAGAGTCAGAGGACTGAACAGAAAGGTGAAACCACCCTGGCTTACATAGTGTGTTCCAGGCTAATCAGGGCTATCAAAAGGAAATAGAAAGCCAATGAATTAAAAATGGGAATATGTCCAGATTTGCAAGCACTGGCCAAAGTGTTAGAGAGCAGTAGTCCTAGCTGTAAGATGCTGAGGCAGGAGGATATCCACTGTGTCAGGAATTTACCACTTTCCTGAGAAGCATAGATACTTTATCTTAAAACATAAAACCTGAAATAAAGGATTATAAAACAAAAGAAAGGCTAATAATAAATCTTTAGGGAGCTCTTTTTTTTTTTAAACCCGGCGTGTGGGTGACACCTTTAATTCCAGCTCTCAGGAGGCAGAGTCAACTAGATTTCTGTGAGATCAATACGATCCTGGTCAATCTAGAAAGGCCAGGCCACCCAGGACAGACAGAGAGATACTGACTGAAAACATACAATCAAACATGCCAAAAAAATTGAGTGAAAAAAATTGAGTGAAAGAAAGAAGGAAGAAAAACACAAAGACTTCCTTTTGGCAATTCTTGTGTCCGAATGGTCTTTTCTGGTGAAATACAACATTTTTGGAGGTACCACCAAGATCCCAGAGGATTAGTCTCCAGACCCCAGGGCATCTCGGTCCCTGGCTGGGGCTGAAGGGGAATGGACTTAGGCATACTCTCCCGCTTCCTTCTCTGTTGAAGAGCAGGACCGGGTCAGACTGGAAACTACAAAGATTGCTCTCGGGCCTTGGTTGGCATCCCTCCCCGACAGTGATGCCTGCATAGACTGACATCCTCCCTGAGAGACCTGACAGGGACCCTCACACTGACCGAGGTAAGGAACATCTGGACAGCTTTTGCCTAGTCCTTTTATGGGGAATGATGGCAGCCGCCGGGAGGCACACAAATCTTTCCAAGGTGAGTGATGTGATTTAGGAACTGCAAGAATCGCCTGCTGGGTTCCTGGAGTGCCTCTGGGAGGCCTATCAAACCTTTACACCAACAGATCCAGGGATCCCAGAAAGCCCGTGGGACTTTGTCACACAGTCAGTCCTAGACATTAGGAAAAGAGGGCAGAAATTAGGAGGGTTCAAGGATGTGAATAGGTCACAGCTGTTAGAGATTTTCCAAAGCGTTTACAATAACAGTGACACTATAGAAGATAAGCAGGATAAGAAGTTGATTAGGACAATCACAGCATTCCTCGGGGAGTCAGATGACAGGAGACCTAGAGGAGGAGATTGGAGCAATAGGATCAGAAAAAAAATGGAAAAAAAAGACCGATGTACTTATTGCAAACCAAAGGAGCACTGAATGAAGAATGAATACACACACTGGGAGAAGAAGAGAGCATGCCCTGTCCTCTAGCTTGCGGAAGACTGATGAGGCTGGCGCTCCATTCCATTGATTCCCCCAGGAGCCCACAGTGGCAATGGAAATAGGAGGGAAACCCCTATATGCCAGCCTCAGAGGGCCCCTAGAATGGACTGACACCGAACAAACAGCCTTTGAGGCCCTGAAGAGGACCCTTTGCATCTGCACTGGCCCTGGCTCTCCCAGATGTCATTAAACGTTTCCATTTGCTTGTGAATGGGGCCTGACACATTGCCAAGGGAGTTCTTGGCCAGACCCTGGAACCATGGAAACGGCCCATAGCCTGTCTATCCAAAACTGTATCCTGTATCTGCTGAATGGCCAGTCGATATACGGGCCATAGCAGCCACTGCTCCATTAATAAAGGAGAAAGACAAATTGACTTTGGAACACTCCAGAGAGTTGGATGGTCCCATCCCTGAGTGGCACATTATTGGCCCTTCTCCTAAATAAACCCCGTATAAGGTTTTGCAAAACCTCGGCTCTCAATCCAGCAAGCCTGTTGCTAGATGGCAACCCAGAGCAACTGCTACACGACTGTACCGAGGTGACTGATCTGTTCCAGTTCGCCAGACCAGACCTGACTGATTTCCCACTGCCAGAGGCAGATGAGGTACTGTCCAAAGATGGAAGCAGCTTCATCCAGCATAACGTCAGGTATGCTGGGCATCCGATTGTCACAAAGGACCGGACTATCTGCATCCAGTCCCCTCACTGAGGAACTTTGGCCCAAAAGGCTAAACTCCTTATCTCAGCTGGTAAAAATAAATAAATAAATAAATAAATAAATGGGGGGTTGGTCCTGTTGGAAGCCATCTTGCTACCCAAGAAAGTAGCCATTGTGCATTGCAATGGACATCAAAAAGGAACTCCCCCAAGGCACAGGAAACAGGGTAGCAGAAGATCTGGCCCCTCGGAAGGTGACTCTAGTAAAAAGGGGCCCCCCAAGTCCTGGTAAAGCCCTGGAGGGAATACACGACCACAGCACCACTTCTGGGGAGCACTGGGAACTGGATTTTACTGAAATATCAATTAGAAGTTACACTGTACATATAGGCCACAGAGTTCAGGATGGGTTGAAAAAATGAGCAGGACGCTAAAGGAGAACCTGACTAAATTGGTTATAGAAACAGGCAAAAGTTGGGCCAACCTCCTTCTCCTTGCCCTCCTCAGGGCTAGGTATATCCCATACTGGGAAGGATTGACTCCTTTGAAATTATGTTGCTAATCACCCCTTTCTCAAGTCATTACAGGCCCTACAATAGACCTAGAGAACTGTCCACTACATGCTTCAGAACTGGACCTTAAGTTCCGGTCCAGTGACTTGATATGGGTCAGGAAAGTCCCACTTCGGACCCCTGGAAGGGCCTGTATCCTGTGATCCCTATCACACCTATAATAGTAGAAGTGGCCTGAATCTCATTAGGGATCCATCACAGGGATCCTCCTTAAAGGAGGCTATAGAAGAAAATGGAGGATGGAGTGTCTCTCAGACCTCTGACCCTTTAAAGCTAAGACTGACTGAAAGGAACTCCATGACTGCGTGATGCCCAGCAGTTGATCCTCACTCTGAAACATAACATAAGCATTTAACAAGACCAACAACTGCAAAGGCAACAGTTGATATTAGTAATGAAGAATCAAAGCAGACTATGTGCTTGGTCTTGATCTATCTTCTGGGTGTAGACTGCAGGTGCTCGATTTGCAAAATGTACACCACAACTTCTGGAATATCTGGGCTCAATGCAAGGACGGCAGCTGCTCCCCACAGGTTGTGAGGAAGAAACTACCAGTAGAGGACATTCCCAGATCCTCACAGAGGCGGCATTTGAAGGTGTTAGTGGACATTTCCCTCAGGTGCCATCTTAATAGATACCAAACATGCTTCTTGCAGTGGGCTCAGAGGAGAAAAAGATGCCTACAGCTGTGCTGCATCAGGATGCAGATGTGGTCAGTGCCTGTCCACACTATCAGGAATGTCTTGAAACTTTTCCAGCCGGAATACACTGAAGAGTTACAACTGAATACAGGCTGGCATGTGTCCACTCTGGCACGGTTTGCAGTTCACCTGGGCCAGTTGAGAAATCTTCGTAAACTCTCTCTCTCATTGATCTGCGCACCAGATATCTACCAACCAACATGGATTCAACAGTGAGAGAGACATGGGAACAGCTAAATATGATCTTATGTCTATTCTCCTATAGTCAAGGTCTCACATGAGCACTCATGAAAAAGAACTCTGAACTCAGAAAGGAGACTGCACATAGTGGAAGTGCTAGCAGGCCACCTGACTGAGCCAGATCTAGGGAGGATGCATTCTGATATTGTGGGGAGAAATAAAGATGGCATCCTGCTGCTGCTTCCTCCTAGAGCCGGGAGGTTGCCAAGGTTACAGGAAGGAAGTATGACTGGTTGCTAAAAGCATGCAGGCCTTGTGACCTGCGTGTGATGTTTACCACGACTGGAGGCTCGCTGCCCACGACTTGACCTTTTAGGTGATTGGCTAAGCTAGGGGATATAAAAGGAGAAGAAGCCCAGGAAGGAGTTAGTTCGAGTTACTGTTGGAGAGTTCAGGTTGCTATCAGTTAGTTGGAGTTGCTGTCTGGGGGAAGAGTTGCTGTCTTGAAAGAAGGACTAAATAAAACTGCTTGCAACCGGTATGTCTGGAGTGCGGTTTTTCCTTGCCGGTCGAGGGACACAACAGATGGTGCCGTGACTCGGATTCGTGACTCGGATTGGCGACTCGGATCGGTGACTTGGATTGGCAACTCGGATCGATGACTCGGATAGGTGAGTAAGCTAAGAGTACTTAATAAGCCTGTTACCACAGGGAAGGGCCCATAATCATTAGCTGAGATAGTCTCAGGGAGCCGCGGAAAAGCGGGACACGTACGTGAGGTTCGCGGGGAAAGCGACTAGCCCAGGAAGTCATGGGGAATTTAAATTAATAAGGATTCTTTCAATGTTAATTATAAGTTTTATTGCATTGAGGTCAAAAAATGCAAGAAATCATTTCAATGTTTTTAAATGAGGTTTATTTTATGCCCTAGTATGTGGTCAGCTTTGGAGAAAGATCTGACAGTACTGAACAAAATGTGTACTCTTTGGTATTTAGATAGGATATTCAGTAGATGCCTGTTAGGTAGGTTCATTTTAAGTAAGATGTCTCTCTGTTTATTTTCTTTCCTGTTGAGCTCTCTAATGAAGTTTGAGTGTCTGGAAAAATTTTACTGTAAATTTATCTGGGTCTCAGCTTTTATCATTCCAGAGGTTTTTGTATTACTCTTACAATTTCTTTATGTGTTATGGGTGGTCTGGAGCCATTTTTTTTGTTTATGTGTTGAGGTAAAACATTCCAACCTGCAGGGGAGCTCATTAAGCTCAGGAAGTAAACAAGTCAGGAGCTTCAGGAAGTCCCTGAAACTGACCAGGTTCACTAATTTGACTTCCTGCCTAAATTCCTGTGCTCTAATTAAAGGTAAAAATAGAATGAGCAAAACAAAGTTGGAGCCTCAGTATTTCAGAGTCTATTCAGATAGAAAAGGTAAAAAAAAAAAAAAAAAAAAAAAAAAAAAAAAAAAAAAAAAGACAAATGCAAATGGATCTGGGATTGAAACTCAAATGTAGGAGGAAAGTAAAACTAAGCCTTCAGATCTGTTGGAGGGGCCAGCTTTTGTGGAACCTCAAATCAAACAGTTCCTCAAGAGTCTTTAGATCCCAAAGAAAAAGAGGAGAGAGAAAAGGAAGCTGTTAGATATCTGAGAGAGGAGGATTTTAACAGTTGTTTTCATCCCTCCTAAGTAATTGCTGAACTCAACAGCTCTTCATGTAAACCACTGAGTGTAAAAGAGATAAATCTTTGTGTGTAAATTTTGGATAACACTGAGAGATTGACTCTGGAGCTGAATTGGCCACCTAGCTTCAGACTCAATCCCACTTCAGAATGTTCTTCAAAACCTGTTGTGGGATAAGGCTGGCCACCTTACCCTATAACAAATAAAAGAAAGAACAATACAGTCTCAGTGCAAAGACATTGTGCTGTTGATGAATAACTAAGGGATAAACTAATTTCAACAGATTATCATTCATCTTCCTCATATACTCAAAGTAGTGCTGGCTGCCGCTTTAAATGTTATTCTAACTAAAACTAAGCATTTCAAGTTTTTGTAAACAGGAGAGTCATATACCATACAGTATAAAATATATAACTAAAGGCCTCCAAGAGATCATAATAATCTAAAAATCTCCTGGGCCACAGGCATTTAATCACATGTCCTAATCCTATTCTTTTTATCAAAGTGTGGTCGAGCGAACACACACTACAATTAAAACCCTTCTTATAAAACAAAAAGGGGGAGTAGGAGCCAAACTATACCCATAGAGTAATTTTTTAAAGCTGGATGTTTTTGGCCTATCCGCGGCTGAACGTCATGCCCGAGGCCATGACTCCCCACGTGAATATGTTAGATGGAGGGATGTCATAACAAACAATGGAAGGGCCCGCATCCGGTCTTACGCCGGACGCGAGGAGCTGTTTGTGTTTTTCCGCAGGATGCAGATGCTCCAGTATGGATTCCTGATAGACTGGTGAGAACAGTGAAAGGATATTCGGAAAAAGACAACGCAGATGACCTGGCTAAGAATGGCAAGGATCTTCGTGATGACACAACATAGTTTTGCAGAGAAGCTGGAGTTGTGGGCTGTCGCCAAGGCGTGGCCGGTCCCACTGCCGGTTATCAATAACTCCTCCCTGCTGCCACCCATCTTTGCCACCAATGGGTAAAGAAGAATCTTATGGAATGGACGATTGAGTTGCCCGGAACAGTACTATGGCAGTTCAACAGGCCATGAACCTTCACTCAAAGACAGGACTGCTGTTAGTTAGTACTTAATTCTGGCTCATGGGCAACGCTTATGTGTTAAACCTTCCTGGGCTTTGTGTTACTCCTTTATTTGTTGATAATGCCTTTAAGGCATTAAATTTGTCCCAACAAATTGGTTGTATGCTAGGTCCTAACGGATCCTGGTCATATAACCTTTATTGACCAATGAACCAAATGGATCAGGCAAGGATTCTCGTTTGCCAAGCAGTGAGCCGAAATGAATAACTTAAAAATAATCGTTGTCCTCCTGGTAACAGTTGGCTTCAAAAACAGCAGTAGGCTTTTCCGGCACACGCCATCTTAGCTCTCCATCACCATGATTCCCCAGAAGTATGGCTCACTATGCTGGACCGGTAGTCAGTGACGGGTAAGCACCCGGTAATGCTCTACCAACCTAAGACAGGTCCCTTAGCCGGAGGGGTAGCCGATGACGGGTAAGGAGATGCAAAACCCGGGGCGCCTAAGACAGGCACGGTCCCTTAGAAAAACAAAAAGGGGGAATTGTGGGGAGAAATAAAGATGGCATCCTGCTGCTGCTTCCTCCTAGAGCCGGGAGGTTGCCAAGGTTACAGGAAGGAAGTATGACTGGTTGCTAAAAGCATGCAGGCCTTGTGACCTGCGTGTGATGTTTACCACGACTGGAGGCTCGCTGCCCACGACTTGACCTTTTAGGTGATTGGCTAAGCTAGGGGATATAAAAGGAGAAGAAGCCCAGGAAGGAGTTAGTTCGAGTTACTGTTGGAGAGTTCAGGTTGCTATCAGTTAGTTGGAGTTGCTGTCTGGGGGAAGAGTTGCTGTCTTGAAAGAAGGACTAAATAAAACTGCTTGCAACCGGTATGTCTGGAGTGCGGTTTTTCCTTGCCGGTCGAGGGACACAACATGATATCCTTGTGCCTAGTGAAGCGGAGGGGAAGAGGGATAGAACCAGGACAATTAAGGAGGTGAGAACCCAAACGTGCAGTACCTCCGATGAGTTCCTTGTCCAGCAGCAGCGTGAGCAAGCTGTCTTCAAAATCCATTTTGAACTGTTAGGGGAACGGAAGATGGAAAATGTGTGATACTGAGGGTCAATGAAGACTGTATTGGATATAGATCATGCTGAGGGGATGAGGACCAGTGAGTGTCTGGGTTGGTCCTCACTGTGTGTTCCAGGAACCCTGATGTGACCAGCACTGGTTTTCTGCTTGGCAGTGAGGGACAGAAGCGGGAGATCTGTGTAGTGAGAGGGATTCTGAGTGATGGTGAAGATCTCAGCCAAGGATATTGTGACTTGAGTGGACAGACTCAACCCATTGGTGACCTGGCTGCAACGGATAGTCCCAGTCCAACCGGTAAATGTGTGACTCTAGTTACACTACATAGGCCCCAACACCAAACTCACACTGGTGATCTGGGAAAGGGACTGGTGAGGAGTGGAGCGTGGTAGATAGGGTCAGGACGAACAGAGAGTGCGTCAGTCATGATTAAGGGCTTTCAAGGTGCTCGCAAGCAAAGCTGTGTGGCTTTCTGAACTTGAAGCTGAGTGCACCTTCAGGGACCGGAGGCAACAGCATGAGAACACCCAGGTTTGACCAGTACACAGTCATTAGCATCACAGAGTCCCATCATCCACCTGTCTTACCAGGGATCACATTTGGAAATTCGGTATTGTCTTTCTAACTACACAGGAAGGATGTCCTCATGGGTTCGTTGTTCTCTATCTCAGCTGTCCCTCAAATGTGCACACACCACACCATCTTTGCTCCCCACACGCACTGACACTATTTGAATCCATATACTGTGTCTCCTCTTGATACACCTGAGTCCTAACGTTCATTTCTTGGTGCATAAGTAACCTTTATTTATTGCAAACAATTACAGAGACTGATTTTCAGGTCATAGATGAAGTATTCACATCTACAGATATAGCAGAAGTAGGATGCAAAGCGTACTGTCTGGGGCTGCCGAATAGCGCTCAGTGTGTCCATGAGCTCAGAACACACTCTGACAGATGTCTCTACCAGGACATTACTGTGGTCTCCATAGCACTCTGAAGGCAGAGGGTACAGCTCCATGGTCAGCTGGGTCAGATTGGCAGTGTGTTGTATCAGGTTCTTCAGGTCACTGGTAGTGAAATACGCCCCATACAAACTCAACCCGTTGAGCTGGGAGCAATGGCTCAGGGCGGCCAGCAGGCCACTGAGGTTGGTTGTGTTCGAAGAAGAGACTTCCAATTCTAGGGTCTGGAGAGTTGCTCTCCGTCTTTCTAGCAGTAAGCAGAGGAGTTGACATTCCCAAGGAGCATAACCAATACCACTTACTTTCAGGTATTTGAGCTGACAGACGATAGGGCTCTCAGACAGACATAGCCAGTCTGACTCTGAAAGGCAGCGCCAATGGATTGCCAGGGTCTCCAAGGGCTTTGTTAAGTACCTGGGGAGAGACAAAGATGTTTTCAGAGTGGGAGGCAGAGACTGTGACAACACAGTGGTAAAGGACAGCAAGGCTCAACGTCATTTTGCCCAAGTGACAGGGGAATCCCAGCATGCTCCCTGATGGAAAGTCTGCGCACTCATGTCACCTCACTCTAGGAGGAGGGTTCCCCTCACTGTGTGACTTCCTCAGTCCACAGTTCTGCTGTGTCCTTTCCACACTGTCCAGCAGAAAATCACAGTGCTGGTCATAAAATGTCTGCACAAAAAGCCCAGAAGGACCAACTCCAGGGACGTCAGCACCACCCCGGGTGTGTCAACTGTGGGGCTCACTGGTCCCCTGCTGGCTCGCCACAGCCTGTCCTTGCTCAGTGTCTCTTCCCTTCCTTCCCCTCATGGGGAACCCCAGTGTCACACATTTCCCATCCTCTCAGCCCCTACTAGGCTCAGAACGGCTTGTCACACACAGGGGAGTAAGGCAGACTGGTGCCTGTTCACACAGATCTGAGCACAGCGCTCACTAGGGAATGTCCGCTTAAGTTCTCCCACCTTCAAAAGATCGGTTTCCTCTATACCTGCTTCCCTAGTACACAGACCTTTTCAGATTATGGACCTGTACGTGTTCCTCTGAGCTTACTGGGGCGACACCAAGAGAGGTTATAATAAAACCAAGAAAGTGCTTCTGTACTCTAATGTCTCCATCCCTGTGAACTCCAAGGTCCATTAATCACAGCTGTCCATTGACTTCAGTGTAACAAAGAGAGGCTTTCCTGTGAACTGCAGAGACAGCTCTCTGTCCTTCCTTACCTGAGCACCTGGTCCAGGCGTCCTTCAAATAAAGGTGCATAATTCATACAGAGATGCTGGAGATTCTGGAGTTTGGGTAGCTCAGATATGAACGTGCTGAAACACGTGTCTTCTTCCTCTAGATCTTTATCGTCATCTTGAAACTCTTCCGTCCATGCCTTGCAAATTCCTTTCAATTCGAGTTTCTGAAGATTTCTCATGTGGCCCAGGACAGGGACAAATGTGGTCATGGTTTTCGGATCCAGAAGCGACATGACTGCTACCTCCTGTATGCAGTCTGGCTCAAATAAGCTCAGGAGCCCGTGGAAATCATATTCAGGTGCTGAAGACACCTGCAGCTTCTGACAGCACAGATGCAGGACAGACTTTCTCTGCTGGGCCCACTGAATGAAGCATTCTTGATGCTTATCCATTCTCTTTTTCCACTGGAGATGGTAGTAAAACACCACCTTCAAAGGCCACTTCACTCCACAATGCGCATGAGCTTCTGTGGTTTGTATCATATCCATGAACAGACGGGAGTTGTCACTTAACACTGCTCCAGGCCACACATTCCTCAAATCCAGCACTTCCAGTTTCCAATTACTGTGGGTCAAATAGGCAGATGTGTCAGATGACAAGACTGAGCCCACCATTGCCCATCTCAGTGGTTCCTTTCCTTGACATCCTTTACATTTAGCTCCTCCTCTTCCTCCTCCTCCTCCTCCTCCTCCTCCTCCTCCTTGATACAGGATCTCATGGAGATCCACCTGCATCTGCCCCCTAAATGCTGGCATTAAAGGTATTTGCTACCACACACAACTGAATATTATTATGCTCCTTAAACGCAGAGCCTCCTGTACATTAGGAAGCAGTGTTTGTCTCAGATACATCTCAAAGCCTCTCTCACTTCCAGCCATTCTGTTCCTCAACACAACTGGGCCCCACATCTACTGACTGAGAGGCAGGGACTAGCTTAATTCTCGTCCAGTCCCCCCTGCATACCTACAGGTACTTCTCCAGATGGCTCAGTAATGGCTCAGGCCTCTGCTGTGCTTCCACATGCTGCCATCAGAAACCTCTCAGCCCTTTGGACAACAGTCGTCTGATCCCCGTTGTCCATCCTCTGCTCCCACATGGCTTCCCCTCCACATTACCTTGGGCTTGCTCACCTAGGTCGATCCTTCTGCGTAATCAGGAAATCCAGTCCGTCCAGCACAGCCTGGAAGGTCTCCGTGTTGGGGGTCTTCATCAGGTCTCCCAGTGGGAGGCAGCGGTAGGGCCAGGCTGCCACCATTGTCCTCACGGTCCTCCTGTGACCGCCGGTGAAGGCCTCTCCGAGCAGTAGAGGGAAGAACTTCTTGGGTAAGCACTCCAGATCAGAGACGTCCAAGGTCTCACTCCTAAGAATGCTCTGCTTTGTCAGGTCCCAGAGCGTGGGCGGGGACGGGACGCTCATCCTGCTGAAGCTGCAGAGAGAATGATCCTGGTGAGCAGCTGGGAAAAGACGTGTTCAGTCGCAGACTGAAGAAGCCCTTTCCTCCCTCGCTAGGAATCCAGTCTTGGCAGCCATGGCTCACAGTGGTCGAACGCTTCCTCATCCCCTCTTGCCTGGCAACAACGTGGCCTCCCTCAGTCATTCCTGAGAGGTGTTTGACCTCAGTACACCCCCCCCCCGCCCCCTTCCAACCACTGCTTCTCTGACTCCTGTTCTTCTGGGAAGAGGCTGCCCTGGATAGTGAAAGCTGAGACCTGTCATTTCATCTGATTATCTCATGGTCTCAAAGGAAAATGCTAAAACCCTGGATAAAAACAAAAATCCACTGGGTGTGGTGGCCCATGCCTTTAATCCCAGCACTTGGGTGGCAGAGGCAGGAGGATCTCTGTGTAATGGAAGCCAGCCAGGTCTACATCTGGACAGAAAGCTCAGAGCACTGGTTACTCTTCCCGGGTTTCAGGTTTCTAGCAAGCCCCAAATTTCTAACAGTCCGTAGCTCCAGGCTAGGGAGATCCTTCACTCTCTTCCGTCTTCCACTGACACACATGGGCACACTTACTCATGCAGGCAAACACACAGATACACGCAAAATAAAAATTGATTACTAAAACCAAACAATACCATGAACTAAGTATCAACAGGGAGTATTTGAGATGAAGGCTAAAATGCACTTGGGGTCCAACCAGTGTTGAGTCCTCTCTTCTGAAGAGATAAGAAATCTCTGTGCCATCTTGAGTCTCAAGGCCCCAGTGGAATCTGGTATGCTGGGTGAGATGGGGTGTCCTGATGCAGGAGGGGGACTTACCAACAATGGTCCCCAAAGGCAGGTCTATTCCCGGCCTGGTCTGGCCGTGACTCCTGGTGCAGGAATCTTTTTCTTCTCTTCTGAATCCTTTATACACCTCCCTACCCATGCATACCTTTTGCTGCCCCCCCCCCCCCCGCCAAGCACAAGTTGTCATGTGATTGGATGCATGGGTCTCCATTCTGTTAGTCCTACTTGGGATTTTGGGTGTGTCCAGATTGGTAGAAACAGATCTCAAAGAGGATTAGGGAAGGAGCTGACACATACTTGTTTATTTTTTTGAGATTCCGTCTTACAGTGTAGACCAGGGTAGCCTTTAACTCCTGACAGTTCCCCTACAGCAGCCTCAGAATACGTAAATCAGAAGGATGGCCTCTAAGAACCCTTGACATGTGTTTGGTCACACCAGTTTAAAATTTCCTCTTTATCTTCCTTTGTTTGAGACAAAGTTCCCTGTAGTTCAGCATCACCTGAAATATTTTGTTTTCTTCTTTTTTGAGACAGGATCCCACTAGGCAAGACTGATTGGTCTCAAACTCAGAGATCTGCTGCCTTCTAAGTACCAGAATTAAAGGGACACACCAGCACCCCGTTCTATTTTTTCTTTCAATCTTTCATTCATTTATTTAGTGTTGTGGTGTGAAGAGAACACAGCTATGTCCGGACGTAAATGTAAATGTCAGGAGACAACTTTCTGGACCTGGTTCTCCCTTTGTATCAGGTGAGTTCTGTGAGATCAAATTCAGACCCTCAAGCTTGGTGGCAACTATCCTTACAGACTGAGACGTCTTACCTCACGGAAATTGCTTTGTTTTCCTTTGTTTAAATTGTTTGTCTGGGTTTTGTTTTGAGACCACATGAACAGGCTGGCATGGAACTCAGCATGTTGCAGGTTGGCCTGTATTGCTTCATCTGTCTGCTCTCCCTCCTGAGTGTTGGTGTTAGAAGCTTAAACAAGCCCGGTGTGGTTGTGAAGACTTTTAATATCTGCATGTGGGAGCCGGAGGCAGGAGGATCCCCATTACAGGCCAACCTGGGCTACATGAAGGTCATATTTCCATATAAAATAAAAGAGCTGGGAATGTGGGTCATGGCACAATGCTTATGGGGAATGGGTCGGGTCCAGGTTCCATCCATGGGAGCCTCCTCCCGTCAAAAGTGCACTCTGGTGCTTTGAGTGAGCTCAGGAATTTGAACACTTGATCCCCAGCTGGAGGGTGTGTGGAGTGGCCCTGCTGGAGGAAGCCCGTCACTGTGGCTGGGCTTTGAGAATGTATAGCTTCACTCCACTTCCTCTCTGCTGCTTGCAACTGAACAGGCCCCCGACCTCTGAGCTTGCTGCTCCTGCTCAGGCCGCCTGCCCCCCTGGCCATAACTGGCTCTCTCTAGGACTGTCAGGCAAAGGAGAGTTTTTCTTAGGTTCATGATGTTTTTATCACAGTCACATACAAGTCACTAATACGCATCAGCCCCAAGGAGGCTGTATTTCTATATATCTGCTGTTTGTTTATTTCCTCGTTTTGCTTTTAGATAGAGAGTCACACTGCATAGCCCCGGCGGTCCAGATTCTAGGAATATTTCATTGACTCCTATCTTTTGGCAATCGTCCTGCCTCTGGCTCCTAAGTACTGGGATTACAGGTCAGTACCACCACATGTGGCTGCTTTTTGTATGTTAGGCAAGGCTATCTGGGATCTCATGATCTCCCTGCCACAGCAACCTCTCAATAGTAGGACTGCAGGCCAGGTGTCCATGAGGTGTTATAAAACAGAGACTTGCATGGTGTGTGGCTGAAGAGGTCATAGATCCTAGACAAAACCTTTTATCTGTCATAGCTCTAGACAAATGAAATTTCTTACCTTATGCTAAATATGGATCCTTATATTTACAGACATTTACTACTTATCAAAAAGAAATTCTTTTTGCAACAGTTGGAGGCTACTGCAGAATCCCACAACTGGTCACACACAGAGAAAATACATCTGAGAGATGCCCAGTTCTTGGTGACGTATCTTCAGTGGAAGCTCTACACCCAAGATTCATGGAACACGGCAGAACAAGGGACAGAGAGAAAACTAGTGTGTCCCTTAGCTCTCATCAGTATAGCTTCCGTACGCAGCAGGGAACGATGCGCACAGATCACAACTGGCCAACTTGAAAGGAATTAGAGGGGGCAGAGTTCGTGTCCCTGGATGGGATTCCTTTATCAAACCTCACCCACCCATGACTCAAGGACCAGTGCATTAGAGGGGGCCCACAGGGTGTAAGAGCCAAGGTCGCTCTATGAACACAGGGAAGCAGACGCTTTCAGGTCATTGGAATCTTGCACACGTGTAGTTGCGGCAGTGATGGCATCGAGCACAGGACCCATGACAACTCAATCAAACAAGGGTCCACGGGGGAGCAAGGGAATTAGGGAGGGTTTTCCCTAGTCTGGGAATGATTGGAGACTGATTACTCCTGGATGAGGGAGAGTCGGCCTCACCAGTGATAGATAGACTGACTAGACTCCAGTGGATGAATCAGCACCGAAGGACACCGCAGTACAAACGCATGAGTGGGTAGAACTTTACATGTGTGGTGGGTGGAATACATGAAGTCTGGTGGGGGACGTCTGAATTTGATTGAGAACTATTATATGAAATGTACAAAAGCTCAAATAAAAATTTGTAAAAAAATACATTTGAGATATTTATAGTTTTATTCCTTTTTAATTAATTTTTATTTTATGTGTGTGGTATGCCTGCATGTATGTAAGTGCATCAAAGTCATGCATTCCCCTTGGCGGACAGAAGACAGCACCAGATTCTCTGGACCTGGAGTTATGGATGGTTGTGAGCCACCAGGTTGACACTGGGATTTGACTAAAGGTCTTCTGCAAGTGGACAGTGCTCACAGCTGCTGAGTTCTCTCTCTAGCCCCATTTTTTTAGTTTTATATGTATAAGGGTTTTGTCTGTATGTTGATAAGTGCACCCATGTCATGCAATGCCCACAGAGACCAGAAAACGGCATCAGATCCCCTGGCACTGGAGTTCTGAATGGTTCATTAGCTGCCATGTCTGAGCTGGGACCTAAACCAGGGTCCTCCGGAATAGAAGCCAGTTCCCTGAACCACTGATCCATTGCTCCAGCCCTTTTACTTCTCTTTAGAATTGTCTATTCATTTCATTCATTCATTCATTCATTATGTTCACGTCTGTTTATTGATGAGCAGTTTGGGTGTGGTGCTAATTTGTGAAGTAGTCTACTCTGTATATTAATTCTCTGTAGCATTCTACCACAGACACAGGAACACCCATGTTTATTGTTGCTCTTTCTGCAAAGCAAGGAAGTAGGACCAGTCCAGATTCTAGCAAGAGAAGAATGATAGTGAAAACGTGGCCTCTATGCAGAGAGGGGTTTCCTTTATGGATTAAGAAATATGAAATCATGACAGGTACAGGAAAGTGGAAGGCAGTGGCAGTCATGTTAAGGAGAGCAGCCATGCTAAGACCGCACTGCCACACAGCTTCTGTCCCCTTCCGAATGTAGACTTAAAATCCCACGTGTATGTACGGAACGAAACAGAAAGGGGATCATGAGCGGGAGGAGCAGACCTCAAGGAAGAGGGGAGAAGGAGATGACAGAATACAGGGGAGAAGAAACGGAGAGAAAATAAACCGGTCAGATGGGAAGAGGCAGCATGGGGCAGACAGTAGGGAGATGAATTAGAACAACGTGCGATGACATGACACGTGTATGATGACTTCATAACAAAATCCAGTACTATAGATGCTGAGGTAAGTTTCTAAGTTATAATAACAATGACAGCATTAACAACAACAAAACCATGAGTTGGACAAGGACTCCAGACATCTCAGATGTGTGTGTCGGTTGTTGGACCAGCATCTTATACAAACCTGCTCAGGACAAATGGGCATATTAAGATTCCATTTAGACTGTATAGTTCAGTCAGCATATAATAAAGTTAAGTTATAGGTTTAGAATATATGTTTGTGTCCAGGTGGTGTGATTAGGAGTCTCTCTTCTAATGATTTCATGGTTTTCCATGATAAACACCTATTGCTTTTACAATCAGCACAACAATTTTCTGAACATGTGCCTTCAGGTGGACCACCAATCAATAAATCATACTGGGCACCTGGTTTAAATATGGTGAATCACTTGGCATGAACTCTCATCTCATCTACACATGGAGCCTCTTACGATAGGCAGCAAGAGGCTGAATGGCTTCCTAAACGACCACTTTACCTAAACGACCACTTCACCTCCTGATTCCCCCACAAATGAGTCATTTCATGAGTAAACTAAAATTTTCTGTATATTAAAATCATACTGATTAACTAGAGAAAATCTGCACGTGGCTAAAACATCTTACTTTGTCAATAAGGGACAGAATGAGTCACTAAATCAAGGTCAGAGTATTAATGTCAGTGTCCCCCTCAAATCTTCCTCATAACTTCCATGCTTATTAGCGCGGAATAAGCGCATCTCAACCTGACCCCAAGCTACCAACTGGATGCTGTCACCTCTCCCTTCAGCCCCACTGTTCTGATTCCCCTGGTGTCAATCGCCCCTGAATTGATGCCATTTGACCTCATTCTCAGGTACTGGAGGCCCCTCCACCTTCCTTTCCATCTTTTGCACATATGTAAAAGAAGGAAGTAATCTCTGATGGGCTGGGCCCCTTGACTCATTCTCCTACTTCCAAAACTCAAAGCTCCCCCTGCCTGAGACACACTTTGGCATTGACCCAAGTTATGTTGTTCATATTCCCAGTACTGTGATTTATGTGTTCTGTGGGGTGAACCATCTTAAAGGGTAGAGATGGTAGGTCATGATACTCTACTGGGCTGTACCTCCCTGTGACTGTGGCAGATGTGTTGACTTCTAGACTATTCGCACACGTCATTCGTTTTGATCATTAAAATTTCTCAAAAATGTGGAAACTGAGGCTCAGCAAAGATAAGTAAACCGTCAAGGTCATCCAACTGAAAATTGGCAGTCAGGTACTAGGAATCCAGGTTCATCAGACTTCAAAATAATCATTCCCATAGATATTACCACCTCAGAAATTATGACGATGAACGGGGGAATATCAAAAAGGAAAGAGGAATTCCTAGGCCTGATTCATAATCCCAGCTACTCTGGAAGCTGAGACAAGAGATGTAAGTTCAAGATCAGCTTGGGTCACAGAACAAGGTCTGGGCCAGCCTTTGCAACTCAGTTGAGACTGCGTCTAAATTAAAAAGAGTAGCTCCATGGTAGAGCCCTGGCCTAACCTGCATGAGGACTCAGGTTCAATACTGAAGATTTGAATTTGGGCAGTGATAGGGATCTAACCCAAGACCTAGGCATCCTAGACAAGTGTCCTATCCCTGAGGTATACACCCAATTCTCCAGGAAGGATTTTTGAAGGCCAGAAGGCCTCAGCATAAGTTAGAAATGAGGCACAAGGCTACCCAGATCCCTGCTTGGCTACCTTTCCTAATCCTCCCTCAGCCCCAGAATTTCAAAATCTCTGGATGCTACTCACCAATCCAGAGCTGGTGATAGCTCACCAAGTCAACACACACTTTCTGAGACCTCGGAATGTTCAGGAAGGTTTAGATATGGTAACGTCCCCATTCCCCAAAATTCCCAATGTACGAACCCAAGACTAGAACAAGACTGATTTCAGGTTGGATTAAGGAACAGTTTAACATCAGCCTCTGATACCACCAGTGACCAGAAAGTTACATTAAAAGCAGAAACAGTGAACTTGGCTCCTTAATAATTTCATGTCCATTGGCCATACACTCTGACCCACGTCAGAGCAGATATATGTAGAACACTTGAACACGTTCAAGACACTCACCTTAAATTTCTAAGTGGCCATGGTATAGGAGACATTAGGACACTGTGTAGCTTCACATTCATGTTATAGGAGTTCCCCAGGAAATGGTAACCAACCCAAAAGAAAGTACCCCAGGCCTCACTGTGTATGAATGCCGGGAGGGAGACAGATCAGACCTCAGGTCCTTCTTTCCCCTGTGTATTCCCCTGGTTCCAAGATTTCCTGTTATTTGTTTTGTAGAATCACAGGCAGGAAACAGCCATAAAATTTATAACGGCGATCATAGCCCTGAGTGTGATATTAAAGGGCAGGCTGCAAAGGAAGTGGGAGAAGACAAAGAAAAGTCGTCATTTGGATACTAAAAATTAGGAGTCTGTGTACACAGTGGCCGAGAACCTGGGTCAGTCACACATACCCTAAACCTAACCCCGCCTCTTAACCTTGAAGATTGACCTCAGCACACAGTCAGGGCCCATTTCAGTCATTTGAAACATGGAGCTGCTCAAGTATAGGCAATAATAAATGAGACACAGCCTGCCTGTTTGGACAGGGAGGGCACGGGTGATAACGTCTTAGCAATCATTTAAAGCTCTGTGGAGCCTGCCGCTGCCTAACTGCAGCTAACCACAAAATACAAACCAGAGAACAAGAGACACAGGAAGATTCACCACATCTGGTGCCAAATCCAACCATTTACAGAGGAGAAAACTTAAGTAGGTAGTGGACATAGATGAGTGACTTTGTCTTGGCAGCACAGGAAGTCGATCTCTCATCTGACTCAGACCAGGTGTCCGTTTACTTCTGAATCTCCTTGAAGCAGGACTGTGTAAACATCCAGAAAATAAACTGAAAAAAGTAATCTTCTCATCCAGGTTTGGGAATGTGATTGCACTGTCCCTGTAAACTGCTAATAGTTAAAGATAAAGGAGAACGTTTCTTGTATTTTCCGACCTTTCTGCACTGTTCGCTCAGGGATCTCAGGGACACACAGACTGGACGTCCGGACAGAGTCTCTGCTTTTCCTCTCCAGCTTCGATCCCACTGCTCTCACCCGCGGCCCTCTGCAGGCCCGTGCTGAGAGGCAGCTAAGCTTCATGCCCAGTGCCACACCAGGGCCAAGGCAGAGGGCCCGGGGAAACTTGCTTAAAGGAGCAGTAGCTGGAGGCCCTGATTCAGTCTCATCCCACACCCAGCACCAAACCACGGGAGCAGCCCCGGGACACACAGCGGCAGTACAACCTTACTTCCCAAGACAGGAATTTGTCTTGTCCCTGCCCTCCATACCTGTCCCAGCAACCCTGCAGTTCCCTCCACCAGCACACTGTGCCCCACTGGGTCTTTCCTATGTGTCTGAGGTCCCTTCTAGGCACAGACCCTATGCAGCCTCCTCCCTCCTGAGGAATCACCTAGGCAGAGGACAAAAAGCACCCCAGAAAAGTCAGGTAAGAAGTGGGCCACATGCTCAGTGGTCACGAGAAGATGAAGGATCTTCCTGAACCTTCTACACTGTGATGGAGCCCAGAGTCCTCTTTCCCGAACACACAGGTCACCTCCTCCTGCGAGCCCGTGACATGAAACTCGTGACACAGCTGCTCTCGTCTGCTCTCAGGGATCAGACACACGTCTGCTGACACCAGTGACAATGCACCTGTCCCCTCCTCAGTCATCTCTCATCTTGGCCTTTTCCCTTGCTGCTGGGAGTCAATCCTACTTTCCTAGTACACTGAGAACTCAGGAAGACAGAGGCTTCAGTACTGGGACACAGGGCTCCCTCTCTGATGCAGCAGGCCCAAGGCAGGACACAGCAGCTCGGTCTGGGGTGAGCTGTTCTTCTCTCAGGAGGGCAACCCTCTCGGCCTCGCTGCTCAAGTGTGCTCTGGAAAACAGAAACATAAAAGCAGAAAGTGGGAGAGAGAGATGAGAGGCAGCACTGAGAGGGGAAGGGACAGCGTGCTCACAGTGACCCAGACCCCGCCCACAGCCTATTCGACTCTGGAAGGTGCTCTCCTCTGGGAGGAGGCTCAGTTCTGGGAGGAGCAGAGCTGACCCCACAGCAGTGGCCTTGGCAGCCGTGCCAGAGAGATCTCTTCTCCACAGAGAGCAGAGCAGGCAGCAGAGACCATGGGGCCTCTCTCAGCCCCTCTCCTCAAATGGCGTGTCCCCTGGTGGGGACTCCTGCTCACAGGTGAGGAGACCATCCACTAGGAGTGGGTCGGATGAGGGGAACTCAGAGACTGGTGGGGTCTTCTGTGGAGGAAGAGACCCAGAGAGGGACACGGGTTCTGTTTAGAGCCCAAGATGGCAGGAATCAAAGAGGGACAAACGCTCAGCAATGGGAAGGTTTCAGTTGTCAAAATAAAAACAAATCTCATTGTAAAGAGGTAAAGGGATATTTTATTTTGGAGAAAATATGACTAACAATTGTCCAGGAACAAAGATTGAGGGCTACCTAATTTCTGTGTATGAATAAGAGTCTCATGAAGCTTTAATATTAACAGAACAAAGATAGTCATTAATCATGGTACTCTTCAAACACTTTGGTGCAGACACGAGAGAGGCGAGATTCAGGAAAGTGGAGAGGATTTTGTCTTAGTTCTTAGATGCTGTCTCACAGAATTTGTAGCCCTTTTATTGATGGAAACTAGGTATCTGTTCCAAATAATTTTTTTCTGCTTGTCTCAGGATGCTGGGTATTATACAAAATTGAGTCAGGAAATGGCCATTTAGGGCTGAGAATAGCTCAAGACAAATTGCAATTAAGTTCCGGATCTGCAACATTCCAACTCTACACAATGACTGAAGATTTTATTCAGTGAGTCAGTGGAGCAGAAGGATCCATTTAAAATATATATTTTTTTCTGGGAACTTTCATTCATCCTTTTCCTTATTGACCACATTTCACAATTTTGTGTATGTGGGGCCCCACACGATTTATTAAGCTTCATCAGTGCCCGCTATGTCTGTGAAGTACTGTGTAGGACGTGATGGAGATGAGGCTGCCCAGGACGCAGGAAGAACAGTCTTCAGGAGAGGGAGCAGCCAATAAAGACAGCAAGAGAGAAACTCATGGCTCATATCCAGACTATTAGCATTACGATCCTGATCCGAGATTTTGTTCTTTGTCTTATATATTTGACATAACATTTGCATGTTTTGTGTATTAAGATTATTACACTTGATATTTAAATAATGAAAAACACATTTGCCCTAATGACTTAACATTAACAGATGAACGAAACACACATTTTAAACAACCAAAATTTACATGTTTAAAAAAATAGAGTGTGTATGTATTCCCCCTGGATTTACAGTAATTTGTACAGTATCAACTATGTGATTCCTATTTAGAGATCTTAAGCAATCTGCTATTTTTACCTTAGTTTTCTTTTGTTCAACTGAATCTTAAAACTATAACTTTAGGTACAATGTCTACCTCTAGTTTTTAGGGAAAAAATGGCTTTTAATACCTAAATTATCATTAATTCTTATCAGTAGATACTGACTTGATCTTTTTATTACTTTGGCCTTAAATTTAGTTTGGAAAAGTAAATTCAATGCCATGCTGTAGAAGAAATTAGATACTGATGTAACATTTCTTTAAACTTTCTTTTAACACGATTCTCTTTGTTATGGTATATAATTTAATAGGAGCAATAGAAATAAGAGCTCAGACCCACTGGAAATCTAAAATGTACAGGACCTGTGAATATCACTAAATCTTACTCTATTTTAATGTTTAGAAATGGAAATAAGACCCAGGAGTCACTGTAGTATTGTCCACTCATTGTATTAGTAAGATAAATATATTGCTTAATTCATATTTAAACACTGGCTAATTGTACTATAATGGGCACCTTCAAAATCAATAACCATCAGCCCTCAAGGTGTAAACCATCATGAATGCTGTTAGTAGGTATTGATGATTTGGATATTATTTGGATAGGAAGACCTGGCCTAAATCTTTGAGTATCTTTAGTACTGGAAAGGGAGTTATAGTTTCTAGTAGGACAAGTCTTTATTTGGAAGACGATTTTGGATCTATTTAGATTATGATTTATATATATTATATATATTTAAACTTGATGTGATGGATAGCTATTGTCAACTTGATACACCTGGGAAGAGGAAACCTCGTTTGTGAAGTTTCTCCATTGGAGTGGTCGCTGGGCATGTCTCTGAGGCATTTTTCTTCATGGCTGATTGATGTGGAAGGGCCCAACCCACTGTGGTTTGTGCCACCCGTGAACCATTGCTCCTGGATTATAGAAGACCGCAGCTGACCATAGACCCAGGAGCAAGCCAGTAAGCAGCATTCTTCTGTGGTCTGTGCTTTAGCTCCTGGCTCCAGATTCCCGCCCTGAGTTCCCTCAGTGACAAATGGTGATGGGGACATGTGAGCCAATTAAGCCCTTTCTTCTCCTGGTGTATTTTGATCAGCCTGTTTTCTCACAGCAACTAGAAAAGCTAACTAGAACATCTGAAAATGGAGGGGTGCCTTGGTTGTGTGTGTGTGTGTGTTTAGAAAATTCAGAATAGATTTCAATAAATTTACAAACTAGACTCTTAGTGCATATTATAATGAATAATGATAAAAAATTTTTGCAAAGAGTAAAATCACTTAAATGTTTGAAACGTGGAAAATAATTGCGAGTAAGGAAGGGGTTCTGGGCACGAAATAGATCACAACAAATAAAACCATGGTTAATGAAAGGATATAATATCCTCATTTATAACTTCACTAAAACCAAGATTAGAGTTACTTTAGCATTTTGACATATAACAAATGAAATATTAAAGCAATTATAAATATCTAAGAAACATGAAATATGAGAACAATGTTCAGGAACTTCTGGTCCATTGTCAATGTGGTTGAAGAAGAGTCTCATCCAGCATTGTGATGTGGACACGTTCTCAGTGGAAGCTGGCACAGGGTTGACATGGGAACTGTGAATCTAAAAGCTCATCTCACCGAGTTTCACAGCATAGTTGAAGGTTTGAAGTAAGTGGACAGTCTTCTTCCTCCGGTCAGAATGGAATCTTTGATGTGATGACTTTTTATTAGCTATGATGAAGTCATCTGGTATGGTTTAATTTTTAAACTTCAAGGAAGACTCTGAATCTAAATCTGAAATTTTAGTTATCATACATAAAAGTCCTCGTTTCTCTAAGCTGGTTTTGTAAACGTTAAGAATAGATAGTACTTACGAAAACTTTATTATTGCAACCAGAGAACCAAGCGTTCAATTTATCTCAAGGTATTGCATTTTGAACTACACATTTTTATTTTTAAAAATTTTATTTATTATTTATTTTTATTTTATGTGTATGACTGCTTTGCTTGCATATGTATAAGTGTACCTGTTTTGTGCAATGCCTGAGGAGGTCAGAAGAGATTGTCAGATCCTCAGAAATTGGATTTACAGGTGTTAACCACAATGTAGGTGCTGGGATTTTAACTCAGGTCTTCTGCAAGAACAGCCGTGCACTTGACTGCGGGACCATTTCTCCAACACGGAACTGTACATTTTTTCTATTTTTTAATCATCTGTATATGTGTGTGGTTGTTTGTGTCTGCGCACCTGCATACTAGTGCCCACAGAGGCCACATGAGTCAAATCTTCTAAGAGATAGAATGACCTGTGTCACTTAACATAGTGCAGAGAATTGAGCTCAGGTCTTCAGGAAGACAACTGAGCCATATCTAAAACCTAGCCTTATAACTGAATGTCTAGCATTCTCTCACTATGCAGTCCTGGCTGGCCTGGAATTCATAGAGATCCACCTGCCTCTGCCTCCTGAGTACTGGGATTAAAGTCGTGAGACACCGAATATAACTCTGACATTAAACATTTTGAAAATGTTTACATTATAATCAATTTTCTTTTAATCATCAAATATTTTTCAAAATATACTTACAGTTTCTGACACTATTCTCATCCATTCTCATGCTGGAGCAATTTGTATCTTGCAATACAAAATTCTTTCTCATACGAAAGCAGATTTTTGAACCTTCTTCTCTCAAAACAATCTCATACCTGGAAACTTTATGTCCTTTCTTTACCTTGAGAGTTTTGTTCTTTAATCATTCTTATTATTGTTATTACTTTTATAAAATTTAGAAGATATTTTTAATGAGACAATTTTAAATGAAAATCCAGAAGGCTAGATCTAAAACCAGAAAACATATGTCTGGTATCTTAATTATCTAATAGTTTTATATATACAGGTAAAACACACTAAATGTCTTGTGGGTTTTTACAACACAATTTGAATTATTTGTTAAAGAGTTAAGTCATTATAACATTACAACAGGCACTTTGAAATTATTTTTATTTTTTATTGTTTTTATTCTCATTCTTTCTTTCTTCTTCTCTTTTTGAGACAGGATCTCCCTGAAGCCCCAGCTTACCTGGAACTTACTGTGTAGACCACGCTGGCCTTGGTCTCACAGAGATCTGCCGCCTCCTTCACAGGAGGCCTTGATAACACAAGCCTCTGCCATCGTTCCCCACTTTGGTTTGGATTTTAAAAAGGCAATTAATTTTCATGAGGGTTTCCAAGTCATACAAAGCAGAATAAAGTTTTGCATTTTTTTCTTTATACCTTTTGAGCAACCCTTTTGACTGTGTAGCACATTAAGCACTTAACAAGGGTTCGCTTAAACCTTTTATTCATTTTTCAAACTGAAAGCACAGCAATGAGTAATTGTACCAAATACAGTATGATGATAAAACACATTTCAATTATCCGTATACTTAAGATTCCTTTGTAAGGCTTGAAGCAGTTCTTTTAGAAATGACCCCACCCCTTAATACTTCATGTTATACAGTCCATAAACTTTGCTAGGATATGCATCTTGAGAATCCTATTTTCTTGTTTGTTCTAAAGAGGCAATAGTGGTCAAAAGATATCCTTAGAATCCTTAAAATTTCTTGTTTACATTCACCCACATATACACAGAAAACAGACCTAAAATCACAGAACTATGTCATCCTCTTAATCCTAGGACCGAAGGGGTTAGCATCTAGGAGAAGGGCAGTTATCCAATGTGAATAATTCTACTCCGGAACAGGAGTAGCAACTCTAAAATTCAACTTAGATCCTCAAGCAACAGAGACCATGTCACAGAACCAATACTGAGACAAAGGTCAAGAGGATAACATTTCAACCAGAACTACATAATTATGTATATATTGTCTTTAAGAATAAATGTTTTTCCATTTAAACTTAAAAATTCATGTCAATCCTCTCCAGGAAAGATGTAGGCCCATGAGCCTGCTCTGCCGGCTTCACCGTGTGCCATGACCGTCTCTTTTATTGGAGTACTGGACATGTGACCAATTTTTTTTGGCCTGTTGTGGTGGTTTGAGTTGGGAAAATTTTCCTTGAAAGTTTATTTTTATTAGAAACCAAAAGGAAGTTGTACCAATTCAACAACTCCAGTTTACAAAGGTGCACACATACAAACCAATTTGTTACCAAGAAAATGATATGAAAATAGTATAAGCACATGTAGAGGTAATCCTGCGGAAGACTTAGCAACTAAGACTGTCAGGGTCACTGCTGTTGGACTGGAACTCCTGAAATATGCACTGTGAAAAGGAAACTCTACCCAGATCTTTAGCAAATGCAGATACCCATTATTTTACATGTTATCCAGTCTTCATAAAAACTATACACTTAACAGTTGACTATTAATATTTTTGAAATTAATCATAAGATTTTATAATCCTATGACTATTATACAATTGAAGTAAAGGCTTTACTTTATCTATGTTTATTTAGAACATCTTCTGAAAGGAAATCCTTACTAAAATCTATGAATAGAACACTAAATTTTACACCTTCATGAAATCTTTATACTATGACTCTAATGAAAGTTGTTTTACATAAGCAATTAGCATTTTCAGGTTCATGAAACACTTCAGAGCTTCAAAGATAGCATTCTATTATATGTTTGGATGTTTAGAGTACCCAGTTTGAAAGGCAATATATATATTTATCAAGGCTTTTATTACATTACTAAATTAACATTTATAAATCTGCACATGTGCATTGTAATTGGGGATGAACAAAACAAAAATAATAGTTTTAGAACATTATATAAACTAATAAGTGGAACGAAGTGGCCACAGTTTTGGGCTGTGGGGGACAAAGCAAATCTCATATGAGAACAGCCATGCACACACGCAGCACAATGAATCAACTTCAGGTGCAACAAGAAAAAAACTGAGGGACTTATATATCCCTGTCTCTGTAAGATTTGAGAAAGTTATGTCATAAAAGATCAAAAGGTGAAGTTTGAGGGCTGAGGAGATGGGCCAGCAGGTAAGAGCATTAGTTGCTCTGGCAGAGGTCCCGGGATCATTCCCAGCACCTTCATGGCAGGTAACAATCATCCCTAACTCCACTTCCAGGGGATCCGACATCCTCTCCTGACCTCTGAAGACCGAGTACCACACAGGTGCACTTACATACACTCATGCAGGCAATACACTCATGCACAATAAATAAAAAATAACAATGAGATACTTTTTATAGAGTACGGTTTATCATGCAGACTTTGGGTAAAAACGCTTTCTCCTTTTGGGAGCTAAGTAGCAGAGGGGGACAGGCCTTTGCTGATGACCATGTTTCGCTCCTAGAGGAAGGAGAGCCAGAGCTCTGTGTCCAAGCTGTCAGCATCACAGAAGGACAGGCAGGACAGCACAGGAACAGAGTACTTTGAAGACACCAGGTTAGGAGGAAGTGTGAAGGCAGCTGTTCCTAACATGCTGCTCTGGATCCGGAATGACTGTTTTCAGGAAGTGTTCTCCGTGCTTCCCAGGCTGCTCTCTTGGAGGGGAGACTGGCTTAGGCCATCTGGGGAATCTGTTCTTATGATTCCCCAGAGAAGCTGTGGAGTGAACAGTGTAGATTCATGAAGGGGTATGATGCAGAGGAAAGGACATGATCAGGGACACTGAGGGAACGAAGGTCATGCTGCTGACCCCTGGTAGGAGACAGAAAGACAGAGACATGCACACACATACACACACACACATACACACACACACACAAACACACACCCACAGTAGCTGAGGGATGAGTGTATCTGTTAAGATCTTAAATTTCCGCCAAATACAAAAGTTCCAGTACTGACAGATTTCTCTTTCTCCCTGCCTAGTCTCACTGTTAAGCTTTTGGAACCTTCCTACCACTTCTGGACTCAGTATTAAATCGGTGCCTTTCTATGTTGCTGAAGGGAAGGATGTTCTTCTGATTGCCCATGATCTGCCGGTGAATCCTGTAGACTTTCACTGGTTCAAGGGTGATAGTATGTTCAAAAGAGCAAACCACGGTGTGGTTGCTGGAGTGCTCACAGGCCATGAAATTGCAAGATATGAAATACTGAGTAATTCAAGTCACAAAGATCCTGCGTTCAGCCGGAGAGTGACATTGTACACCAATGGATCATTGCTGATCAAGAGTGTCACAGAGAAGGACTCAGGAATCTTCATCCTGCAAACCACTGAAATAAACTATGGAAGTAACTTCGCAATCGGGCAGTTCGTCGTACACAGTGAGTGATTTTCTGTGTCCCCTGGTTCCTAGGAGCTAACCCACTTCACACACACAGGCTTCTGAGACGTTGTGTGGCTACTCCCCATCTAGATTGTGTTCCGATATCTGGGTTTGAATACTTAGAGCAGGACCCACACACTGCACTGTTTCAGAATTCCTTTCCTGAATCCATCCTGAATCAAGGATGTGGATCAACAACAGAACACATGTTTGGGGGCTTCCACATGAACAGGGACACAAGAAGGACCCTGGGAGACCCAGGCAGGACTTGGATGAGGTAACCATGAGATGCTCAACAGAAGGTAAGCACCCGGAATCTCCGGCTACAGGAACGTGTCCCAGACTCCTGACTCTAGGCGATGCTGGGGCGGTGTGCGTCCAGGGCTGGAATTTGACCTCCTGTTAGAGCTGAAAGGGAGCAATGGGTAATCGCCTGTCTGAGTCTCAGAGATTGTAAATTCAGTCAGTGCACTGCCATGAGAGCCCATCTAGTCTAGGTCACTGGGTGTCTCCTCCTGAGTCTCTGCATGGAGAACAGGACAGGTGCTCAGGCCATTAAACACCTGCTCAGCAGGGCTTAGGGGACTCCACAGGAATGTCCATGTGACCAAGGGGAGGAGCAAGGGATAAGGGTACACCTGGCTGCTCCATGTACTCAGGAATGCAGCCCAGGGAATTCTGTCTTGCAGGCAAAAAGTAGCAGGCACTGATGATTTGAGCAACTCCCTGTGCAAAGCTCAGGTCACTGTTAATAGGAGGTCAACTTACAGACATGGCAGTGATCATTTCCCAAGTGTCCTACTGTAGGAAGACTGAGAAATAGGAAGCACTGTGGCTGAATCAGGTTCCACAGGCCATGGATGGCAGACACAGAGCACAGGAAGTCTGCTACAGCCACGGCCCAGAGGTCTCTGCCCTGGAGCCGATCATGTGTCTATACTGGCGAGAGACAGTACAGAGTCAGGCGCTGTAATCTGAGGTCTTGACCGTTTGGAGAGGGTCTCTGATCCAGAAAGTGAAAGCAAATGCACGATTAGCTTTGACTCTCGAACTGCATCACCTGCCTCAACAGATTTCCAGGCATCTCCACACACACCATTTCTCATTGGACTTGAAATCATGTTTCCCGATGTGTCTGGCATTATTCCTACGGGGGGATCAAGGAGAGAATTTAGCATCCTGCCCCTAGACCCTGTAGGCAGCAAAGGAATACTGGGTGGGAACTTCTAGTATAAAGAACAAAGAAGAAATGAATCAATAATGAATGAAGTTGTGATGGGTGGAGATGGATGAATGACTGACCTAGAACGTAGAGATTGGAACCTGCGTGCAGAGTCAGAGGTGCTTTGGTCTCACCTATGCCCTGTCTTTCCTGGAAGCTGAGACTGTCTTTCAATCCTACCACCTGCTCACAAGCCACCTGAGGAACTGGTGAGGACCCTGAGCTTGGGTGTTCAAGAGTCCCCTGGTTATACTGGTATAGATCCGAGGCAACCATTTGAATCTTAATCTCTGGGTCTTGGAAGTTGTTTTGACCGTCATCATCAGGAACGTTAAAGCGTTTTCTGATCCCTTTCTGCCCTCCGGCTCCTGTCACTGAGTTCCAGGCTGTCCTGTCCTCTCCTGGCCACTTCTCTGCTCCCTTAAATCTTCCAGATGAATGACTGCTAGTCTTGTTCTCTTTCCACTACCACCTGGTGCTGGGCCTTCCCACAGAAGCAGTGATAAAGGAGACAGAAACCAGTAGAAACAACCACTCTTCTGGTGTTCATCGCATGCCAGCGCCCCCATTATGAAGGAGCCCCCGCTCTGTCCCTGTTCAGCACTCTGTACTTCTGCAGTGCTGATATGTGAATAAACCAAGAGACAGGGGAAGCACCACCTCCTGCTCTCAGTGCGGAGTCCAGGGGACCTAGAGGCGGGATAGAGATGCAGCTCCCGAGCTTGTGGCTTCTCCAGCCATCTGCCAGTGAGGGGTCATGTGCCTGCCCCGTGTTCACATGAATCTTTACCTATGGAGGGGATTTTCCGGTGGGCTAATGATGCTCTATGCCTGCCTGTGTCTCACATGGTCACAAAGTGGGTCCTTTTACATGGTAGCATAACCCAACTGTGATCAAATCGGTAAGAGAGCCCAAGTTGCTAGTCTGGGAGCATTTGATGAATTTCACTTTGTGATTCTTGGGGTGCAAAGAAAGGAAGAAGGCATCTTGTACCTGAGCTGGGCTCTGGGCCACTTCGACTAACTGTTCACAGAGGTTGAGCTACAGAGTTCT
Source organism: Eospalax fontanierii (assembly GCA_035773235.1). Classification (NCBI taxonomy): domain Eukaryota; kingdom Metazoa; phylum Chordata; class Mammalia; order Rodentia; family Spalacidae; genus Eospalax; species Eospalax fontanierii. The sequence continues at coordinate 9,213,465 of CM069553.1, forward strand.
CATAACTGTGTTCATGAGATGTGTAACAATGCTGTATACTTTTCTGGGTAATGTTTCTTTGTTTGTTGGCTTGTTTACTTGATTCTTGGTTGGTTATTGTTCAGGGTCTCCCTTTGTAGACCCCGCTGACCTGAAACTCACCACGTAGAAAATTTGGCCTAGAAATCACTGAGAACCCTATGCCTCAGCATTCCCAAGTGCTGTAATTAAAGACCTGGGACCCAACACCGAGCTCCTCCTTTTATAGAGTAGAGAAAACACCCACACACCCTTTAGCCAGTTCTGTTCCCAGCTTCACACACAGGTCTCTCCTCAGGAGTCTCTAGATACTAAACCAACTTTAACATCTGCCTGTGTTCACAGTGTGACTACGAACGCTCAGAGCTTGGTCTCAGAGTTTATCAAGCTCTTTAGAGAGAAATTCATTGCAGGAATTGCTCTTAGATCCTGGGCACTAATAACAAATTCCCCGTATTGATGAAAGCATCACAAATTATTATCCCAGATCTATTAAACACACCTGGTCCATTAGGCCAGAGTGACAGTAAGTTCCTGCCTCTGACCTTTTCGTTGGAAGATCTGCTTTTGAAAAGATCCACCTACCTCTCAGGAAGGATCTCTACATGGTTCTCGCCTGTATGAGAATGACATTCAAGCTCAAGGACAAGAGCAAGGTGCTGTTCAAAGCCTGTCTGCACCCTTCCCTCTCATAGATCATGCCTTAACTTTTGCTTGGTAAACACATGAGACATTGGAATTTTTAGTATGTGTGTGTCATGTTCATGCTGGGACTCATGGCCTTGTACATGCTAAGCAAGAGCTCTTCCATTAATCTGCACTCTTAGTGCTGAATGGGACCTATTTAATAGAGGTTATAGCAGAGTGGAGAGAAATTATATCCTCCGCAGTGCAGAAGCTTCCCTTCCCTTTGATGATGCGACATGAGGCTTGACTTGGTTTGCTCCAGATAGTCCCATCATATCCCGTAAATCTCACATTTCCATCCAGGGACAAACACACACTTCTCTTGCCATTCTTGCCTTATATATGGGAAGCCCAGCCATCCTCACAAGAGATCTTCATTCCTCAGTGCGACCATGGTCAAGAAAATCACAGTGCCTGGTAACTGCATCCCTGTAATTTTAGCACCGAGCTTCCTGTGGAGTCTCAGGGTTTCTGGAAAGATGCCAGAGTCCCTTTCTAGCCTGTGGTGATGAGTCTAAGCAAACTCCAACCTTCCTCTGAGCTTCCCATCCCATCCCAAGTCTCCTCTTCCTTTCTTGCTTCTCTGATTTCTAGCTGCTGGCCAGGATGACCTGGAGTGTGAGCAGGGGTTCTCCTAGGTCTGTAAAGCCTCCGATGGTGGGAGGAATATCCTAGGGGAAGGCAGGTTCCCTCATGTAAGTAGACATCTTTCTGTCACTAACTCATACGTTTCCCTTCGCACCATTTTCTTACTCCATGTCCCAGAAGGAACAGTCAGGCCTCTGAATGACCCCAAACTCTTCCTCAAAAGGAGAGAAGGAAGGCAGCTCAGAGACAAGGAGCTCCAAGCTCCACTCCCAGGTCTGTGACTGTCCACCAGGTGGTTAGATTTGCTCTGACTCCACGGGTTGGGGGGGGGTGAGGAGGAGGGAAGAGAAGGAACTGACTGCGTGGCCTGTCCAGAGTCAGGATCAGAGTTGTTACTAATCATCTGATGTGGCTACTTTTCTTCCTTTCCTCAATGTTTAAAGAAAAATGAAAACATGTCACTGATGGACATCAGAGCCTCCCCGGTGTCAGGATCAGAGGTGGGAAAAGTGACTCGGGGGAGAGGACGCTGAGTCGAAACATGGCTCTTTGGAACCATCAGTGTGAGGCTCGTGACAGCAGCACATGTGATGAGCACAGGGAACAGAATGTTCCTGTGCTTGGATAACAGGCAGCACAAATGTGCATTTACAGTGTAGACTTACAGGTGTAGGGGTAAGGGAAATGCAAACAGATAACTACAGCTAACACTAGACTATTGGCTTCTGTTAACATTCTGGCCATTCAGCCATTCAAATTCCCTTTAATGTGATATTTAATACATGGGGTATGAAATATGATTCCTCTGAAAATAGAATTATTTTTTCATTTGGGATTTCTCTCAATTCTAAATTCTGGGGCTTAATATGCTAAGATGACTGGTATATCTCAGTTCAACAATTATTTAATGCAAAAGAAACAGAAAGCTATTGCAATGGAGGGGCCTGGTCATTCTCATGGAAAGTACTCTAAAGGGTCTGTACCAAAGTCAGTGGGAAAAACATTCCCCTGATGTTTCTGTAGACATGGGCTGAGAAGAGGCTTCTGTGTGGAATATAAAAGATGTCCTGGGTCTCCATGATCTGGTCAGAGGAAAACACAGCCCTCTCCTTACACATTGTATCAACCAGACATGTGACAGTGCAGAGATCTCGGCCACCTCACTCGGTGAGCACTGAGAGCTCACTGAGACCTGTGAGGAAGAACTTCTCTTAACTGGTCCCTCCCTCTCTTTGTCCTCAGAAGCAGTGACACAGCCCTCCATCGAAGCCACCAACACCACAGTTGCAGAAAAGGGCTCTGTGGTCTTCAGCTGCCTCTCAGGTGACCCTGGACTCTCCACCCGGTGGATCCTCAATAACCAGAGTCTGCAGCTCACACGGAGGATGACACTGTCCCAGAACAACAGCCGACTCCACATAGACCCTGTCAAGGGGGAGGATGCTGGGGACTATCAGTGCGAGGTCTCCAACCCAGTCAGTTCTAAGAGGAGTCACCCAGTCCTCCTGACGGTGAACAGTAAGTGAGTTATTCTGTCTCCTGCACCACAGAGCGGGTTCATTTATCAGTAGTGTGCAAAACAGATCAAAGTATAAGAGGACAAATACCAGTTTGACATAAATAGAGCAAACATGCTGATGAGTGACCGTAACCCGCACAGGATAAACTGTGGGGTCATCGGGGGATGTACGCATGAGGCCAGCCTGTGTCACAGTATGTGACCTTCTGCCAAAGAAATGACATCCAAGCAAAGATTCTGAAATGCAAAGTGTTTAAGAGCTTAGGGCTTCACAGCAACTGTCAGAGTCCATGATGACTTGATTCCAAGGTCCCCACACATTACCAAACCTGTGGACACTCTGATTCTATTGAAAATGGAAGCATAATTGGTTGCCAGGCTCCAGGGTATGGACTCACAGTGAGACAGTGGGGGAAACCAATCTGACTTGAAGGCCCTAACATGTGATAAAGAATGTATGAAATTAGGCGTGGGGCTGTGGTAGTGTGTAAAAAGGAGAGGGTTTGCACATATGATTAAGATGTATGAAATGCACAAAAGTTCAATAAAAATTAAATGACAGTAATGATTTCAGAGTGCTTATATGTAACTGTCCACATCCTCGCAGATAGAGATTGCCTCATATCTGGAGCTCTGTCCCAGGACAGGTCACTGTAAAGTACTTCACAATAATGTTCCTGCTTTTCTCTGCTTCCCGTGACAGCTGAGGCAACACAAGGAAGATCTGGCCTGTCTGCTGGGGCCATTGCCGGCCTCCTGGTTGGAACTGTGTCTGGCATGACTCTGATCGCAGCCCTGGTGTACTTCCTCTACTTCAAGATCGGTGAGTATGACAACTTGTACTGTTTTCTTCAAGTCTAAGGCCCTGCTTGGGAAACAAACGGCAAGGACGTCTTTACTTCTGCTTCTTTGTTTTTGTTTTATCATTTTTGTGTTACGTGGATGAGTGTATGGCCGGCGTGTTTGTAAGTGCATCCATGTTAGGCAATGCACACGGAGGTCAGAAGGAGTCAGACTCCATGGAACTGGAGTCACAAGCAGTTGCTAGCCTCCGTGAAGGTGCAGGCGATGGACCCAGGTCCTCTGCTAGAGCAGCCAGTGCACTGCTGAGCCATCTCCCTGCCCCTACTCCTGCTTCTGAGTTGCCTCTCCTCCTCCCCTTTCTGATCCTCTGCTGCTCTGTTCTGACTCCTCCTCTCTGTCCTGATGTCCCCTGTACTTCACTCTCACCTGGAGTCCACTCCCTTCTCATTTACATACAAGAATAACATTGCATTTCTCCACTGCCTTGTCAGGAAGCCAGTCCAGGAAGAAAAGGAGGAGCTAGAGAGATGGCTCAGTAGTTAAGAGCATTGGCTCCATTCCAGTGGACCAGGTTTGATTCCCACCACCCACATGGCTGCTACCAACTGTCTGAAGCTCCAGTTCCAGGGCATCCAGCACCCTCTTCTGTACTTCAAAGACTTAACTGGACACAGGTGCACATATATATATATATATATATGCAGAAAGAACTCATACACATAAAATAAGTACATCCAAACATGTTCATTAAAAGACAAACATAAATAACCAAATCAAAGGCAGGTCCAGAGAAGGCAAGTCCCGTGGCCTGCGGCCTCAGGAGTAGGAATGCAGCACGAGGACCTGGTCTCAGAGGAAGCAGCAAGCTTTCTTGGACACTAAAATAAGGGTGATACAGAAACAGAATCTTCCTGTGAAAAACAAACCAAAAGAGGATTAAAGTAGAAAAAGTAGAGAAGCAGTCAAACCACTCTAGACCTGGAGCTCTGGGGACGCAGCTCTGCTGCAAACCACTTGCCTTGAGTGGATTCCTGGCCCTTGGGGACAAAAGACCAAGCATGGTCATCTAGCACACGGGAAAGGAGCAAACACTAGGAGAGATGGTGCTTGATGAGGAACGAGGAGAGGAGAGTCAGCACCCGGGCGCAGACGGACAGCGCTGACACCAAGGATCTGCCAGGAATTCTCTGCCCTGCGTCCCCTCAACTCATGACACAAAGGTCTTGCGTATGGTTCTAGAAGTCACGGTGTCTGCTATTTATTTAGGTGCAATGACCAGCGTGACGTCATGGAGCACACATCCTCAGACTTCAACCGCAGTGAGTAAAGCCACAATCCCAGTGCGCAGAGGTGTGAGCTACCACATGCTCTGCTCTGCCAGGGGGTCCTGGTTCATAAACCCCTCCCTCCCTTCTGAACTTTTACAGAGGGGACCTCCTCTCTCCAGCCTGATTGTTCCCATACGTCCTAGTTCCGTTCCTATCTACCAAAGAGTTACCTGAGACATCCCTGGAAAGAGACTGACTCCCCCTAGTCTAGGCAGGCCTCTGGGAACCAGAGTTTGTGGAGTCATTCTGACCCTTCCCTCCTGCCTCTACCACAGAGAAGGATATTCTCCCTTGAGGAGACTGTTCTTGTCTTCTGGTTGGTCTGGGTACTGGGAGACTGACTGCTCCTCCTCGTTGGGATATGCTGTGAGAATCATATGTGGGCCGAATCAGGCCCTTGTAGAATGGGTGGAATCAGAGAAGGCTCTGTCCTGCTCCTTCTCTGGCATAATGCATTGTATTTGGACCACAGTCAATAGGAAGCTAATTCCTTAACTGTTCATGGGCTGCCCACCCCAGCACCTCAACCACCTCCACCTGTCACCTCCGTCAGATAGGGCCCCGAGAGCCTTAGTGAGCTTTGCGTGTCCCTGCATGGGTGATTCTTGCTCTCCAGGTCCGGCCCCTATGACGACTCTGTTTCTGAGGTAAGCACTTTCACTGGCTGTTTTCTCATGAAAATGTCCCCTGGAGAATGGGGGTTTTGTGTGGTTTGGATTTCCTTTTTGACTTGCTTGGTGAGACGGGTTCACATCATGTACTCTGTTTCATCCTGCACGCACTGTGTAACCCAGGCTGGCCTTCAATTTTTGGTTACACTCCTTCTGAGACTCTGAAGTGTTGAGATTAAAAATGGATGCTACCATATTGGGATGAGATTGAGGTTTTCCTAGAGACACATCCGTGAGATTGAGCTTGAATCTGTATTCCTTGATGTAGTAGCCAAGATAGCCAAGATAGGTTTGATACCTCCCAGGAACCCCGTAGAGAAACGTGTGTTTTACAATTATCCCCATCCTGTGCTTAAATAAGCTGTGATTTCTAGTACTCTGGCCCTTTGCTTTGATCCTCCATCTCGTCTCATATAAACTAGTCATTCTGCGTACCTCAAAACATGGTTAAAGGAATTAGACAATTAACAGAAACATAACACACCCAGTACAATCAAAAATAAGACAGGAACCAAAGCATTCTCCTTTGTCTGCCCCTCAGTCTCACCCCCACACTGATCACCACTTATACTTTGCAGGTGGCTGAAGATGCAGTTATATTTCTGAACACTGATGCCCAGTAACCAGGATGACCAACTCCATCCTCCTCATTGACATCAACTGGAGAAGTTCTTTATTCACTAGTAAAGAAGTGGTGCTGGCCGTCCTGTGGATGCATTCCCAGACTCTCTCTCCTTACTAGGAGATCTCTGTACCCTGAGTGGTAAGAGGGAACACACACACACACACCACACACACATACAGACACACACAGAACACAGACAAACACACAGACACACACAACACACACATACAGACACACACACAACATACACACATACTCACAGACACACACACACACACATTCCTACTGTAGCAGTTCCAGCCTCTCTCTTCAGTGTCAATAGATCAAGATCATTCAGCCTGGCACCTACAGGGAACTTAGTCTTCCCTGGCATTGAAATTTGGCTAACAATGTTTTGAGAGTTGTTAGAACAACCCCACCTGCCTTCCAAGTCTGCTGACCTAGGCATTTGCAATTTACCTATTTGGAGCCAAGCATTTATTCCCCCTGAAGGAAATGTCAAGAAAATTTAATGTCCTTTCTTTCAAAGGCAGAAATTAGATGAAAGTGGATCAAACTTTAAGACATTTATGAAGACACCATATGGCAAATCTTCCGTGTCAGCATTTTTCTAAGAGTCCAGGTTGCATCCTCCTCCCGAGAGCCATGCTTTGCTCATGGGCAAGACCACATCTGAACTAGCCAGTAGCATAGAGTGTGAGGCTGAGCTCTGCTCACTCAGACATAGGCACCAGAACCCTTTGTATTGGAAATAAAAACCCAATGGAACCTCTACCAGGCGGCTGGCTTGCTGCATTAGAGAAGCTCTGTACCCCTTCTGAAGATGTAAAGGATCTTGCCTTGTCAAAGTACTCTGGATTGTGTGGTCATTTTCTCTAGAGCCCAACTGCATTTCTAATACCCTCAGTTCTGTCCTATCAGAGTCTTACTTGAATATGCCATAACCTTGAATGTTTTATCCTCGTTCACTGAAGCACACATGCCAGAACAAAAGACTTTAATGCCCCAGGTGAAGTCGTCGCACATACAAGAATCAAATCTATCATCATAGCTCAGTGGGAATTCTGCACATTTTACACCTGCCGTGGTTGCCCATCTGTAAGGTCAGGTTCTTAGCACCTAATGGCTTAGCAACTTTGCTTGCGTAAGGGGCTCTTCAGTGAGCCCACCTTCAGAAATCCCACTAAAAGCCGCTAGGAAATATATTTGCGAGTATTCACGGCAACCCCTGAAGCAAAATGAAAAGGGAAGATAGGATCTTTTACACCTATATGGACTTTATTCATGAAGGTTCCAGGAAAGCCCAGGTTAGTTTTTCACTGACACACTCTTCTGGAACTTTGAGAAAGGCAGAGAGGTACCTTCCAAATGTTGTTTAACAGTGTCGAAGAAGTCACAGTGGGAGGTTTTGGGGTTCCCCCTTTCTAAGATAGTCTACCATTTTGAATCTGGCAACTGCTTACTTACATGAAAGAGACTGCTTTTACTTTGCACAGATGAGCTGCCTGCCTTAGGAAAAGACATTAATCTCTCAGACTTCCTTGGCTAATAATTTCTCAAGAGCTTCTGGTCAAGGATCTCAGTAAAAAACCCACAGGGTGCTTGCTGGGAAAGCTGCCGCCAGTGACCGGGATCAGCCTGCCTGCTTTTGTGAATACATAGCTTTCACTTTTGCATTTTTTTTTCTTTTTCTTTCTTGGGGATCCGGGCCAGAGCCAGCACATCTCTAGACAAATGAAATTTCTTACTGTATGCTGAAAATAGATCCTCATTTTACAGACAAGTATACCATACATCACTCATCAACAAAGCTTCTTGTTACAACAGATGGAGGCTATTCCAGAGTTCCACAACTGGTCACACACAGAGAATATATTTCTAAGAGATGCCTAGTCCTAAGCGACATATCTATAATGGCACTTCTACACCTAATTCTCATTGAACATAGTGGAACAGGGAGTTAAGAGTATACTAATACATCCCTCAACTCTCACCAGTGAAGCTTCCTCATATATCAGAGTGCAATGCACACAGAAGGCCACACTGGCTAAGTTTTAACTAGGGGACTGCAGATTGCATGTCCCTGGATTGGGCTCCTATATTAAACCTCAACCACATATGGCTCAGGGATCATTATGGAAGAGGATCAGAAAGACTGTAAGAGCAATGGTTGGTGCAAGAACATAAGGAAACCATCTTTTAGGCCTCTAAACTTGCTCATAAACTTGCAAATGGTGACAGCATGCATAAGACCCATGCCAACTAAATTTGACAAAAACCCAGCATAAAATGGGGAAAATGGACAGTAGGTCCTAACCCTAACTGAGGACAAATGGCAACTGATTACTGCTGGGTGAGGGTGAGTACATCCTTAAGGATGACTCTAGATAGGTTGACTGGACTCCAGTAGATGAACTTTGCACCAAGCAACATTTGGGTACAAATATTTGACTGAATAGGACTTAACATACATGACAGAATGCCTGAAATCCGCTGGAGTGGGGGGCTAAGGGAAGTAAGGATGGAGGAAGGGGTCTATATCTGATTAAGATAAATAAAAAGAAACATTATATGAAATGCACAAAAACTCAATAAAATATTTTTCAAAAATATCAGAAGATACAGGTGTCCATAGGATACAGGAGACCCTGTGTCAATAACAAAAGTTTTCAGGAGCATGTCTAATTTCCAAGGCTTGCTCTAGGAAAGCTCAATATCTGATATGTGATTCCTAACTGCCGTAGCTTCCCTATTGAATGACATCTGGGTTGGTTCCATGTTTGTTTAATGAACTTGGCATGGACTAATGTCTATTTTGCATTTCTACTCATTTTCCTAAGGCTATATTTCTGAAAGTTCACATGGAATTAGCTTTATAGTGTTACTTGGGTTCTTAGATAAACAGTTCCAAATCTTTTCCCAAATTTTTCTGATTTTTATTCCCACTGGCAGAGGAGATAGAGAAGGATTTGGAAGTCAGTAATGAAGCTTTATATTATAGTCTAAGCAAGGGGAACATAAGAAACATGTCTTGATTCCATGGGGCATGAGCACGTGCGTGCGTGTGTACGTGAATGTGTGGAACTGGGAATGAACCTAGGGCTTCCTACGTCCTAGACAAGTGCTCTACCACTGAGGCATTTTCCCAGCCCATCACAAGAAATAGCTTGGGAAGATTGAACTTATTTTTGAACGTGGTCCAGATGTTATCTCTGGTGAAAAACAAAGAATTGCCCAAGGGGAGAATGCAGCTTAGTGGCAGAGCACTTGCCTCACGTGTGAAAGGCTCTGGGCTCCAGAGCCTTTTTTAAAATAAAAGAATGGACCAAACATTCCCTAAAGATGAAATCATCTCTAAAAGAGGTAAAGCTAAGGCATGCTTTCAGAAAATGTAAGAGGCTCTGTAGCCAGTAGCTTAAAAACCAAACAAAAGTCCCTCTCAGAACCAAGAAAAATAAAACAGAGGGAGAAGTGAGTTTGCAACATCAGAAGAAATTTCAGAGACTTAAATTAGAGTAGTCTGTATGTAAGGTTGCTTTAAGATATGTTCAGTTTTCGTTAAAATAGGAGAGAACCCGTCAGGACAGAAAGAAGGGTCGTCTTCCCCATGTGAGCGGCAGCTGTGGAGTGGGGCTGTTGTGAAATGTCTTGGGTTTAATTTCCAGCTTCACCCTCTAAAAATAGTCTTCTATTCAGCTTACCCCCAACATTGCCTGGGGGTCAGAGAGCTGGGCTGAGTAGAATTTAGGCCAAGCATGGTGGGAACAATCATGGTCTTGAGGATCTGGATGTGATTCACAAATGTTCAACTCTGGAGTTCTCTGGGTAGACCTTAGTTATCATCAGCTGAGAAGTTCTGTCTTCTTGTAAATTTCTTCTATTTCTGTTTTTCTTGCTTTTAGTCACATTGGTGGTGCTGCGTCGGGTCACGGAGGCTAAGATGGCTTCCTTTAGAACGAATTGAGCCTGGGGCTTTGAAGCTACAGTTAACATTTCTTTCTGAAGGAAGAGACTCTGAGCACAGCAGTCCTGTAACTCCCGACACATGGAACACTACCTGGCCAACAGGAGGAAGTTAGCTGGGTTCAAAGCCTACTGCACTCCTTGTACTTAGAAAAGACCTCTTTTGGGTGGAAAACACCCTGCACTTTCTGATTTTTACTGCCACATAAACCTCCTTCCTCAGGTGAACCATGACCACAAAACTTTAACAACATGACTTGTGAATCAGCATCCCCACCCTGTTTACATTCCCCTTCTGTCTGATTGTGTTGTGAATCTCTTTGCCTGTTTGCTTAACTGCTTATAGCCCACTTTCCTCTTTCTGTATATAAGCTTCTTAAGCCGGACTATAAAGGGTTTGCTGTGAGACACACAAGTCCCAGAGTCTGACTCTGCACCACCATCTCACACCCCTGAGTGGGAGCCCTGCACCTAAGACACCCACAAGAGCATCCATCCATACCTATGGCAGCACAGCTTCTTGTGATGGGAAGTCTAGAAACAAGTGGCTGTGGCATGACAGTCTGATCAGCACACTAAGATGGAGGACAGCACTGTTGAGATTGTTCTCTGTCTCTCCACATTTCTACTTTACTACATTTTTCTGAGAATCAGGTAAACATAGAAACCCTTTTTCTGCCTGACTTCATTATTGTCAGGCCAGATGGTGTCTACATTAGAGATGTGCAATAAATGTTGATTAAATTGAAACTTTTCCATGTGTCTCATCATAGACTCCATGTTTTATTACATTCGTTCAATCATTACTTCACTTTTTGAGTAAATACTAGTTTGCTGAGTGTTATTAGAAACCAAACTTTAGGTACCTAAAACACTAGTAGATAAAAATATGATTGACTTTCAGGAGTTCATAGTTTTCTGAGTGAGACAGTTAAAAAACAGATGAACACAGAACAGATTATAATAGAAAAATAAAGGGTGTTACAGAAACACAGTGATCAGCTTCCTCAGTCAAACCTGAGTAGTGCTTCTGAGGCTACCAAGAGAATGCTAGCCTCGTTCTTATGTTCCCCTTGCTTAGACTATAATATAAATATAAATAAATAAATTAAATTAAATAAATATAAAAAAATAACCCCAGGGCCCTATGTGTCCAGGGGTTTATTTAAGGATTTCTCAGGAAGACACATAATGTAAATATTTTGATTTTTCCTTTAGAGTTACCCTGACACAGTTCTGAACATCAGGCTTCAGGCTCACGCGGCAAGTGTTGATTTAGAACAGGAAAACTCAAGCTTTCCATTTCCCCTCCCCAATTCCTGTCCACTGAGAGTTTCCTCTCTCTGAGCCTCTGTCCATCTCAGCCCCTCCTGCCATCAGGCTCAAGCAGGACCCCTTGGAGCTCGTATCCTATCCTCCCTATGAGACCCCAGTTAGACTGTATAGTTCCTTCCTTCCTCCCACGTGGAGGAATGGTCTTCCCTGTTATCAAGAGCCCCTGTCAGTCTGTGTTCTGTTCAGGGAGGGTCTACGGCAGCACTAAGACCTCTGGTGCCTGTCTGTCCTCCCTCTGTGTGGAAGAGCTGTCCTCCCTCTGTGTGGAAGAGCTGTGACTTTGCTGACGCTCCTGCATTTTTCCTTCAGAAAATACTTTAGAAGTATACCCGTTTAGGTATATTCTTTCCCTTTTGTTAAAGTTTCAAAGCAAGGCTCTGTGAAAATATTTTTCTGTCCCCTGTAGACTCTTCAAGCAGTGAAGAGCATCAGAGCTACTCCCTTTTTTAAAAAAAAAATGGATATTAGATCGTGTCCATTGTGTCTTGATTCTCTTGCAGTCTGAGCACCTCCAAACCCCAGACCCTCTCTCATTTCTTTTTTAGTTTCGGGCCCAGGCCTGCTGCTTCCCATTCTTCCAGCTCAGATGTCTGGACCGGCTTCCTAACCCAGAACAACTCAATCCTGTAGCTAGACACAGTCCTGTAGCATCATTTGTTAGACCCTCCACAGGCCCCCACCCCATCACGCCCCTGGCCTCTGATCTGCCTGACACAGACCAGCCTGCTTACTACCCTGATAAGTGAGAACACTCCCACTATGTCTTGCTGGATTCCCATGCAGCCTGAGCACCTGCACTCACCCACCTCCCCGTCCCACACCACCCTGCCCCGCTTCTAGCCTTGGACCCAGGCCTGCTCCTGCTCTCCTGCCTTCCGATCTCTGTGCCCCTCTCTCAGTCCAGGCCTGCCCGCTGCATCCTGATCCCTTGAACCCAGACTAGGGCAATTCTCCAGCTTCATTGGGTAGACACTCCACAGGTTGTCACTACCCCGACTTGCCCTTGGTCCTCCTTTCTGATCTGCCTACCACACACATGCCTGTTTCCCAGACCAGCCTACTACCCTTTGAGAACCTGAAGCGCAAACCAACTAACTTTCCATACCTGTGTAAAAAGCAGCAGAACTCCATCAACAATATAAACAGAAACAAACTTCAACTACACAAAGGCAGAACGGAATTTCCTACTGGACACACAACAAAAGGCATCCATCTGCCAAATGGAAACACAACTATAATGTGCTTTAGAAAAGCCACATATGCCTTTCTATTTTAAATTTGTGTGTGTGTGTCTTTGAGCATTCAACCTTCCGCACATGGAAGTCAGAGAACAGACCCTCAGCGTCAGCTCTTTGCATCTGTCAGGTGGGTCTCGTGGATAGAACTCAGGTCGTCAGCCTTGGTAGCAAGGGCCTTTAATCACTGAGACATCAATCAAGTCCATGAGTGTCATTTCCTAGAAATGGTCATTGAACTCTATGTTTCAAAAAGTTATTATCTGGGAATGATGTTTAATTGGTAGAGTTCTTGCCTAACATGCACAAGTCTCTGGATTCCACCCCCGCACTCCATAAACCGGATATGTTGGCAGGAGTCTATAATCCCAACAATGGGAAACTGCAACTTGGAGAAGCAACATTCCAAATCATCCCCAAATATACGAAAATGCAGGTCTAAGTGTGGTACATGAGAACCTGTCACAAAACGTCACCTAGTAGCAAGGCATGGTGGCTCACATCTTTAATCCCATCACTCAGGATACAGAGGCAAGAAAATCTCTCTGCAATGGAGACCAGGCTGGTTTACATAGCTAGTTCTAGGCCAGATGCAGCTACAGGGAGACCCTGTCTCAAAATGACAAAAAAAGTGACCTACTGTAAGCATTTGCGAGTATTTTTGGTTTTACACCAGACAAGAAAGGGATGTGAGGACGTCATGTATACTGGTAAGCACTATATCAACTTAAGTATACCCTCAATACAGAGGATCAGAAGTTCAAAGAGAGACTTAAAAACATAGCAGGTTAGAACCCAGTCTGGGCTCTTAAGACTTTTTACAAAAGCAACAAAAAGCAAGGTAGATGGCACATTCAAAATCACACCAGCTACACCTGTAATCTGAGCACGCTGCCGAGAGGCCATGAAGAAGGAACTGGAGTCCAAAGCCGTCTATGGCTACGCAGTGATAAGGCATTCTGTTCTGTGGCCAGGAAGCAAACTTGGGTTCCCTTTGAGAACAGCAAATGCTCATGAGCACTGAGTTCTCGCTCCAGCCTCAACATCACCTCCAGGAATCTGGGCAGCCCCTGCAGATGGGAGTCCCATGTGAGTGCAAGGCTTGAAGAGCTGGTCATTGTCTCCTCCTCTCTGCAGACCAGCTGCTGCAAGACTCTAGTTGTAGGGATTTAAGATTACTCTACTGGTTCAGTAGCTGAACTGTGGACAAGGCATTCACAGCAAAAACATGACTGATCTGGGAAGTGTGCACAGACAACCTGTGTTCAGGCCCTTATGCTTGATACTCAGTCCCTGTTGATGGAAACAATGTTCCACTTTCTAACAATGGTTAACTATAAGGGTGCTGGGTCTGGAGTATTCCTGTCTGGGGGGTCAACTCAGTTCATTATTTAACTCAGTTCAATGTTTTCTTATTGTTTGCATGCAACAGGTCAGTGTTACCCCTAAGACTCCACTGGGAAGTCTTCATCAAGGTATGGATCCTGACTTCCCCACAGTAGTACTAAATGGCAAGAGGCCCTCTCTATGGCTTGTTCTACTTATGCACACTTAGACCCTCCCTGTCATGCAATGAGGCCCAACTGGAGGTGTGGCTGACACTCCTGCACCTCCTTTCGGGTGGAACATTAAAAGTCAGCAAGTTTGTGATGATCCTTGAGAAGCAGGTTCAAACAAGCTTGGGAAGAAGGTCTCCATCCATAGCTTTCTTGTTGGAGAACAGTCCTATGCAGCAGGGATAAACTCAGGCCCTTTGAAAGAGCAACATCATGTTCTCTTAACTAATGAGCCATCACTCCAGTGTACGTTATTAATTTTTATTATGACTTTTTTTGATTGATTGACTTTTAATTTTTATGTGTATCAGTGTTTTGCCTCTGTGTGTATAATTTCACCAGCCAAATACTAAGCCTGAAACTGGTGTTGAACCCTCTAGAACTGGAATTATGGATGATTGTTAGCTGTCACATGTGTAGGAATGGAACCCAGTCCTTTTGCAAGTGTTACTAACCACTAAGCCATCTTTCCAGCCCCCTTGTAATAGAGGTGAGGTGTAGCAGATGCCTGCACAGAGCACAGGAGGACAGGGAATGAACCATTGGCTCAAGTTATATATTAAAATTCCACAACAGAAAATTCCTTTAAAAGAGCACTATTTTTCTTACTCCTAAACAAGAACTCTCATGATTTTAAAGGGAACCATGTTGATGTCCCAGAGGAAATGAGAGAGCAGGCATACAGGTTCCTAGGTTCTTACCATTATTTTATACTTACCATTCAGGAGAAAAACCATTTACCTGTCCCGGCAGGAACGGCATTTAGAGATCCAGAACTTCATTTCTGACTCCAGAAGACCTCCCATTCCAAGGACACACTGTTCTCCATGTGAACTTCAGCCTCTGTGATCAGAACATCACCATATATTTTCCAGCAAATTTAGCAGTGTCCAAAACCATGAAATCTGTCTCTCTTTCTACAGACCAGTTCATAGACCTTTTTGGCTTGGTTTAGTTTCTTGAGGCAGTGTCTCATCATGTAGTCTTGAACAGCTGGCCTTGAACTTACATACGTGTGTAAGCTCTACATTCTGAGTGCTGGAATTAAAGATGCGTACCACCTGTCCAATACGAGTTTGCTTTTTGGGTTGTTGGTTTTTTTTTTCCATGATTCATTTCTATTCAGTTCTTCATGTTTCATTTGCTTGTACGTACATGATTATGTATGCAGTGCCCTTGAAGACCATGTGGTTGCTGGAACTTGAACATGGATTCTCTGGAAGAACAGCAAGTGTTCTTAAATCAGGAGCCACTTCTACAGCCCCCTTTTATTTCTTATAGTTTCCTTCTACAATTGCAGCCAACAGACACAAGGTCTGGTCTCCAGGATAAAGACACAGCGTTTAAAACATTCAAGGCAGATAGCTGAAGTAAAGGAGACTGACTTGGGCTGCCTTATGTCCCTGAGTGTGCCCATCAGCTCATAACAAAGTTGATCAAATCTCTCCAGCAAGACATAACCCATGTCATCATAGCACTCCTGAGGAGCAGGGTACAGTTCCAGATCCAACTGGCTTAGACTGGCCGTGTGGTAGAAAAGGTCTTTCAGGGAGGCGGTGGAGAAGTTATTGTCAGTGAAATTGACCTGCATGAGTTGGGTACATTGGCTGAGGGCAGGCAGAAGTTCACGGAGCTGAGAGTCTTCCATCCTACAGTCCTTTAATTCCAGAATCTGCAGAGTGGATGCAGACCTCTCTAGGAGAACTTTAAGAGGCCTAAGACTTAAATCAAATAAATCTGTGGCGCTCAGGTCCAGGTGTTTGAGCTGAGAGAGGAACTGACACTGGACCAGGTGATCCAAGTCTAACAGTGAAAGATGACAGTGTGTCACACACAACGTCTGCAAGGGAGTCTTCAGGCACCTGGGGAAGGATGAAGACGTTAGTTCTAGAAGAAGATGTTGGAAAATGTTGCTGATATGATGGACGTCAAGGTCCATGTGTCCACTTGGCTTATGTCAATCAGATCAAAGGATGGAGGTCAGCACCCAGGATCCTATCTACTAGAGTCTGTCCACTCAAGTCACAATACCCTCATCTGAGGTTTTCACCATCACTCAGAATCCCTTTTGCTACACAGATCTCCAGCTCCTGTCTCTCAATGCCAAGCAAAAAACCAGTGCTGGTCACATCAGTGTTCTTGGAACACACAGGAAGGACCAACCCAGACACTCACTGGTCCTCATCCCCTCAGCATGGCCTGTGTCCAATTTAGTCTTCACTGTCACACATTTCCCATCTACTGATCCCCTACCAGATACAAAGTAGCTTCTGAAGACGGTGAGTTAGATGTAAAATGTTCACACCGCTGCTGGACAAGGAACTCATCGGAGGCACCTGCAGGTGTGGGTCCTCACATCCTTAAGTGCCCTGATCCTCTTCCTCTTCCCCTCTGCTTTGCTAGGCACAAGGATATCAGAATGCACCCTCCCTAGATCTGCTTAGTCAGGTGTTCTTCCGACACAGTCACTATATGCAATCTCCTCTCTGAGTTCAGTGTTCTTTTTTAGGAGTGGTCATGTGAAACCTTGACTATGGGAGAACAGAAGTAAGTAGCTTTTCCCATGTCTCTCTCACTGTTGAATCCACAGTGGCTGACAGACATCTGGTGCTCACTATCTTTATGCAGGAGAGAAACATTTTGCTCAGGTGTCCAGGTAGCCCTTGAACCTTCCTTACCCGAACAACTCTTTGGTGTGGCCCCTGAGAAAGTAGACCTCATTCATAGAGAGATGCTGGAGATGGACAAGTTTGGAGAACTGAGACATAAACTTGGTGACACACTTCTCCTCCAACTCTGTGTAAGTGTCTTCATCGTTGAAGATAGTCTTGTAGATCAATGAGAGAGAGAGTTTACGAAGATTTCTCAACTGGCCCAGGTGAACTGCAAACCGTGCCAGAGTGGACACATGCCAGCCTGTATTCAGTTGTAACTCTTCAGTGTATTCCGGCTGGAAAAGTTTCAAGACATTCCTGATAGTGTGGACAGGCACTGACCACATCTGCATCCTGATGCAGCACAGCTGTAGGCATCTTTTTCTCCTCTGAGCCCACTGCAAGAAGCATGTTTGGTATCTATTAAGATGGCACCTGAGGGAAATGTCCACTAACACCTTCAAATGCCGCCTCTGTGAGGATCTGGGAATGTCCTCTACTGGTAGTTTCTTCCTCACAACCTGTGGGGAGCAGCCGCTGTCCTCACAACGAGCCCAGATGTTCCAGAAGTTGTAGTGTACATTCCGAAAATTGAGCACCTGCAGTTTACACCTCCTGTAGGTAAAAGAGTTAGCAGTCTCAGAATACAGATCAAGACCAAACACATAGTCTACTTTGATTCCTCATCACTAATATCAACTGTTGCCTTTGCAGTTGTCGGTCTTGTTATAAATGCTTATGTACCTCTCAGAGTAAGGATCAAATGCTGGGCATCACACATGCTATGCAAGGGCTCGCTGCTGCCTGAGCTGTGCCTGTTACTCTTTGTCTAGCTTCCCTCTCTGCGGGTGCTCTTGAATTCTGCCTGCTCTCACATTTAGTGCCTGGTGGCCAGGGAGAGTGAATCTATCCTGTTGAGGCTCTGTCTGTTCTGCGTACTCCTCCACACCCCACTGTCCTGTCCTATTAGAGATTACCAACATAGCTTCTTCAGTTATCCAAGATGATGCCATTAGAAGTTTCTGATCCACCTCTGACCTCACTTTCCATGACCAAAATGTCTCTTTCCCATGTCCCAAGTGTGCCTGACTCATTTCACACTGTTTCTGTCTTACTCACCAGAACTGAACCTTCTCTTCAATCAGCATATCTACTCCATCTAGCAGAGCCTGCAAGGTCTGCATGTCAGGTTGCTTCATGAGGGTCCCCACAGGGAGGCAGGGGAAAGGCCAGGCTACCATCATTGCCTTCAGAATCTTTGTATGTCTGCCAGTGAAGGCATCCATGAACATTGGAGGGAAAAGCTCCCTGGGCAGTTCACTCACAGCAGAGATGGACAAGGCCTCATCCCTCAGAAGGCTCTGCACTGACAGCTTCAGGAGCCGGGGTGGGGCCTCAGAGGTCATCCTGACGGATCTTCCGTGAGAAGAATCCTGGAGAATTATTCAGACTGATCATATTTTACAGTTTTCAAGTAACCCTTCATCTCCTCCATCACAGAAACCAAGTTGGGCCCAGAGTTACAGTGTTGGGGACCTGAGTTTACCACATTCCAGTATCCAGCCACAGCGTCTCTTCATCCCATTCTGCTGAAAGCTGAACTTCACACTTGTATAGAAAAAAAGAGGGATTATCACTCATGAGAGTAAAGGAAAAATCACATGCTCAAACTAACCTCATTATGATTTCAACCAAGAGATGCCTCCTGGAAAAGACTGAGGACAATCTAGAAAATATCACTATTACTTGATCTTGGTAAAGCTGCAGAACCAGGTCCAGGCATGGTCAGTTGTATGATATTATTTTGGAGAATGAGTCTAGATATTGATAGTCTCATACTGTCCTGGCTACACATATGTGAGCTAATTAACATGGGTGCAGGGACGTAAACCTGGGTTGTCTACAAAAACAGGAAGTGCAGGGAAAACAGAAAACTATGGTGGTAGAATGATACATGCCCAGGTCAACTGGCCTCTGGTGCAGGGCAAGCCAGCCTCCAAGAGACTGAGTGTGTGCCACACTTCGTGAGGAAACTTATCACACTGGATGAGTATCTTCCTGAAGTTTCATGCTTCTGTATTGGTCTCAAAACTGAGAACAGGGTTTGGCAAGTAAGAAAGAAAACAACTGGGAGCCAAGACGCCATCAGCAGGGCTGTGGCACGGAGCAATTGCTGCAGCAGCAGGAACAAGGACTTACAGCGTGATTCCCGTAAGAAGTCTCATCACTTGTTCCCCTGACCACAGAGAAAGAGGCACAAACAGCAGACAACTCAGTCCTCAACCATGAGAGAGCACTCAGCACTGGCTGCTTGGGGGAAGGAGCACCGAGACCCTTTTCTGCCAAGCTTGGGCCAAGGGGGCCAGTTGGCGGGCAGAGTCAGAAAGAGGTTGGAACTGTCACCCTGTGGCCTATCAGTGGCCACTGCACCCACAGTCAGTCCAGCCGTCATCATCATCATCACCTGAGCTGTCGAGACCTGGCTGCTCTCCTCAGCAGCAATAGGAACCTGAGAAGGCTACAGACTCCACAACAGAATGAGAGTGCCCTGGTGTAAAGCTGGAGTGTGAGGCTGTGGAACTCCCCACTGCCACTTAGAGGATCCCGGACTGCAGGCCTGTGAACCGACTGACGCCTGCTCTGAGGACCTAGCTTCTTTTAACCGCAGGAAATCCTGCTGGGGAATCATGGTGTTACAAAACATCTTTGTCCGCAGAGGACTGAGTGTGCTGAATGGGGTCCTGATGCAGGCAAAGTGTGAAGTGTCTGTACTGGAACTTCAGACAACTGACTTTGAGGAGAAAATCCAAGCATTCCTGATCACTGAGGAAGAGAGAAATCCCTACTTGACAATCCTGGACAGTGTGTTAGGGAGACAGAGAACAAGTGTGAAAATTCCACTGCAAAGACCTTGAGTGTATTTTGACACAATTGTACACGAAGGAAAGGGAGTGGGCCCTTGCTTTGGCCCATCTGTGTGTAAGAATTACAGATCAGTGACATTCTAATGAGATGATTTCTCTGGCAGCCAGTTAAGACGTGCTGTGTGCAATGGATGGGGGTTTTCATTTGCTATCAGAGGACAGGAAGTCAGGAGTGGTAATGTGAGGGTGGGGAAGGGTGAGATTGTCTGAATATGACCAGAACACACTGTATGGAATTCTTGAATTCGAGTTTAAAATTTAAAATTGGTAAAAGAATATCAAGTACTCCTAACCCCTTAGTCCTCTCTCCCATTCCTCAGTTCTCTTTTGAAGATATTATAGTTAAATAGAAATTGTAACCACAAACAATAATTCATGAAGTATAATTTGAGGGAGAGCAAACCATGTGAAAAAGAGGCTGTGACCTCAAGTAGCAACATTGAGTATAGGAGGCTTTAAAGAAACAGACAGGCCAGGTCTTCAAGTTCTGGGATATACGAAACTATGTTCAAAAAAGAAACAAGTAACAAAACTAGAGTGTGTAAAGAAGTCCAGTCTACATGTCATTTTTCCACTAAACCAAACAAGCAGTAAAACAAAACAATAACAGAACAAACGTGGCCACAAGACAGATTTTACAGACATGGGCTTGAGATGCAGCTGGTAGAGTGATGCCTGTCCTGGAAGGAGCCCTGGGTTCCGACCCTAGTAGCACACGAGCCTGATTCGGTTTGTATTCTAACACAGAGGACCATGAAGGAGGATTTAGGAGAATTAAATGTTCAAGGTCATCCTTCCCATCATAATGTGCTCAAGCCAAGCCTGGGCTAAAGGATGCTTGTCTCTCCCCACACCCCGCCCCCCCAAAAAAATGGGAACAGAGAATGCCAAAGAGAAAAATCTAGGAATTTTAAAGCAAGATAAAGTGGGACAGATGGCAATCTACAATCCCAGCTCTTGAGAAATCTATGATTTGATATGATTCAGAACACAGAAACACAAGCAAGTTATCCCAGCACTCAGGCTTGATTTCTAGTCCTGCCCAAGCTTACCAGTCAGTTCTGGGTCAGCCTGGATGGCACAGCAAGCTTCTACCCCTACCAGGGCCTCTCCAAACCAGGAAACTAAAGAAGACAGATATTTGAGCTGAAGCCACAGCTGCATTTAGAGTCAAACCAATGACTTCATCTGGACATCTAAAGAGATAGAAGTCAGAATTGTCCTGGGAAACTTGAGTGCAATGTGCCAGTGGATACTGGGGAGCCAGCCCACCCATCTGATGGGTGACCCGATGGGGTGAATGCCTTACCAGGTCTGGACACTGATGACAGAGTTCCAAATTCCAGCAGGGCCTGTGGGTGACTCCAGACTCCAGGATGTTGAGTCTCTTCTCTGGCTCCTC
Organism: Eospalax fontanierii; assembly: GCA_035773235.1. Lineage (NCBI taxonomy): Eukaryota > Metazoa > Chordata > Mammalia > Rodentia > Spalacidae > Eospalax > Eospalax fontanierii. The sequence continues at coordinate 9,234,774 of CM069553.1, forward strand.
TGAGGTTATATTCACCTTTTACTAATGCTTCCCCTGTGTGGTCCCAACTCCCAACCCCAAACTGCCACCTGATTGGAGAATTGGGCTCCAGACACTGGATATTGCTTTGGATTTTGCTCTCATAAATTGATTTAATCACATTTCCAAATGATAGGATATTTGAAGCCCACCCACTTGATCCTACTGGGGATTTTGCTCTCATAAATTGATTTAATCCCATCTCCATGTGGAAGGGAATCTAATAGACTAGGGTGAAAGTCAAGGACTTTCCATGCCAAGATCACTGAGTTTTATTCACTGCCTTGCTTATTTATTTACTAACGTTAGGTTTCTATTTTGAAATGAAGTCTCACACTTTAGATCCAGCCGAAATGGATCTCATTACATAGCCAGCCTGAACCCCAAATCTCACCCATCTTCCTGCTTTGTGATGTCACATGCTAGGAGGATGACTGATATCAACCACCGAAGTACACTTGTTAGCAACCATTGAAGCAAATGTGGATTCTGGGTTAGTTTGCAAACGTTAAATCTAGCTTGCACCCTTGATGACTTTTAGCCCATGAGCTTACCTTCTTCTGGGTGTACAGACAGTTAGAGGTAAAGTCAGAAAAGAAAAGAAACGGTTTGTTGGGCTAAGGCCACATGCCTGTTATCCCAGAACTTCCTTCCCTGGGGAAGCAGGAAGAGTAGGAGCTGTGGGTCATCTGTAGCTACCCGGGATATTCAAGAGCAACATGGGCGACAAGGAGACTCTAGGTTTAAAAAGGGTCCCACCACCCTTGGCCTGGTGGCCACTCCTTTAATCCCAGCACTGGGGAGACAGAAGTAGACTATTCACAATGAGTGTGAGCCTACCCCGTTCCACATAGTGAGTTCCAGGCCAGCCAGAGCTACATACTGAGACCTTGTCTCAAAAAGTGAAATAAATAAATCCAAAATGGTGGTGCATACCCTTAATGCCAGCACTCAGGAGGCCAGAAGCAAGGCAGGTCTCTTTGAGATCGAGGTCATCCTACTCTACACAGTGAGTTCTAGGCCAGCTGTGACTACAGAAAGACCCTGTCTCAAAATGACTCCCCACACAAAAATGGAAAAATTCAAAATAAAAAGTCCAAACAAACAAACAATAGAATCCAGGTGTTTGCACTAACCTTTAACTCCAGCACTCCAGAGGCAGAGGCAGGTAGATCTTTGTGAGTTTGAGGCTAGCCTGGTCTTCGTAGCAAGTTCTAGGACAGTTAGAATTACAATAAGATTCTGACTCAAAATGACCTCCCCAACCCCCCCAAAATAGTAATGGCAGTCACTGAATCCACACACACACACACACCTGCGCTGTGTCCAGAACTGTCATAGGGAATACTCATGAAGAAATGCAAATTTGAGGGGCTGGAGTAGACCTACTGTGGGAGCCATTGCCTCCTTCTTGCAGGGTACTGGGTTCTATGCCCTAGCACCAAAACTAACCAGGAGTGTGACTTATTATGCTGACATCCCAGGTTTTAGGAGGAAGACTCAGGGAAAGTGCAAGTTCAGGTTACTGAAAGGTTCCACGTCACCTAGTCTCAAGAATAAAATAAAATTACAAATTAATAAAATAACAAACCAAATAAATACATAAATAAAAGTTTGCGAAGTCACGTGTTTAATATCCCCACCACCAAAACACAACAAAATGACAGAGGCGTTGAATGTGGCTAGTCTAATCAGTGGACTAACTAGCCCAGCCACAAGCTAGGAGGGAAAGAGAACGCAGAGAGAGAAAGGGAGCACAAACACAAACCCACAGCATTGCCTGTTTAGAAGTAAAACGCTGGCTGGGTGTGTGGTGCACGACCGCAATCCTAGCACCCAGGAGGCGGAGGCGAGGACCGCTTCAAGTCCTGATAAATACAGAGATCCTCTGTGGACAGGGAAGGAAAGGAGGATGGAAGGAAGGAAGGAGGGGAGAGAGGGATGGAGTGGGGTTGGAAAGGAAGAGAGGGAGGAGGAGAGGAAAGGAAGGGGAAAAGGAAGAGCTGATTCAAGATCTACTTTTAGTACTCAGATATGATTTTTGTTGATGATAGAATATATGCTTGGATTTTTCTTTCCATTCTTCCTCTCTCCCTCCCTCCCTCCCTCCCTCCCTCCCTCCCTCCCTCCCTCCCTCCCTCCCTTCCTTCCTTCCTTCCTTCCTTCCTTCCTTCCTTCCTTCCTTCCTCCCACGGGGTTTCACTGTGTACTCCTGGAACTCACTATGTAGACCAGGCTGTCGTGGAAGTACATTCAACCCAATAATTCTTCATCTGGGTTGATGTCTAGAAAAACTGAAATAGGGAATATGAACAGATATTTGTTTACCTATCTTCAGGACAGCATTGCTCACAATGTTCTAAAGTTAGAAACAACACGAAGCCCATTGAGGGGATGAATGAATGAACAAAACACGACACACGACTACAGTGGAGCTGTCATGCAATAGAATGCCATAGATTAGAACAGTCTTAAATGTAAATGATACTCCGGCCTGTGGCACAAGGATGAACCTTTGGCGATATTGTGCAGAGTGAAGTAACCTGAGGGAAAACATGGAGATGGTGTGATCCCGCGTCATCGTGGGGCCTAGAACTATCACATGCATAAAGACAGAAGTAGAAAGATGTTTACAGAGAGCTCTAGGCTGTGAGATAGGGTGCGAAACCGTTTTGAAAATAGATGATTGTGATGGTCACACAAGAACAGGAATGTACTTTATGCCACTGAACCCTACACTTCAAAATGGACAAAATGATAAATATTCTACATCATTTTACCACACATCAAAAAAACGTTAACAGAAAAAAAAAGAATCTTTTGCAAGGTCACACCATAAATGGTGGCTTGAGGATAAGGTTAGCAGAGTCAGTTCTTTATAGGCAAAGATTTTCCATTTATGGATCAAACAAATTGTGGATAAAAATAAGTCAGGTAAAAAAAATGTACACAGTGAAAAGTAGACAGTGATCTGTGCTGTATAGTTTCTTATTTCATATTATACAACTAGTATCTATACTCATTTACATTATGTATTAGAAAGAATCTAAAGATTTAAGTATATGAGAAGATGTGCCCAGTTACATTCAAATACTCAGCTATATTTATTATTATTATTATTATTGTGATGATTATCTAATTTTTCCTGAAATTTTCTGAATTTTATATAACACGTATTGATCATGTTTAAAACCTCTCCTCCATTTGCACCCTCCCATAGGTCCCCCGCCTAATTTTGTACATTCTTTTATATATGCTAAGGTTTCTCAAGTCAAGTTTGGGTCATCAAGTGTCCCTAGGAGTTAAGTCCATTCACTGGAGCCTGGCAACCTATTACTCTGTAATCTTTAATAAAGAAATCAGAGCATCCACATATTTGGTTATCAGTGGTACCCTTGGAACCAAGTCATCATGGATTCTGAGGGTTGATTTGGAACCTAAGCTCTTAAACACTTTGCATTTCTGTTTATTTCATGGATGCTATTTTTTTTGAGACATAGACTCATACTTATATATCCTCTCCTCCCCCACTCCATGTTTTATCCTAGGGTTACGTGAGCTTATAACCATGTTGGCTTTAATAAGTCTAAATTAGTACTTATCTCTTATGATTTTTATTCATTTTGCATATGATTGATAAAGAAAATCCATTCTCTGGTGTAGAAGGACAGGATAGGTCACTTAATGTTCACTGCCAGGAGGAGTTGGTGACTCTTCTTAGAACTGGCTAGATTAGAAACCTTGCACTGATAGTTCCCAGCATCCTCTGCAACTCCAATGCCAGGGAATCTAATGCCCTCTTCTGGCCTCTGTGGGCTTTGCACTGATATACATCTAGGCAAAATATTCATACACATAAAACAATGAATCAATCAATAAATAAAAAGAAATGAAGCATGAAAAGAAAAAAAAATTTCAAACTACCTGTTGAGCCTGTTATAATGTTACAATGACTTCATTCTTTAACAAATGATTCATTTGAAAACCCACAGTACCATTAATTTGCTTTACCTCTATTTATAAACTATTAGATAATTAAGATACCATATCTATGTATTCTGTGTTTTAGATACAGCCTCCTGGATTTTCATTTAAAACTATCTCATTAAAAATGTTTCTAAATTTTATAAAGGCAACAACAACAACAATCATAATGATTAAAACGAAACTTTCAAGCTAAAAACAAGGAGATAAAAGTTTAGAAATTCGCTTTGGCATGAGAAAGTTCATTTGTATTGTCAGACAAAAATTGTTACAAGATGAAGATGGGTGAGAATAATGTCCAAAACTTAAATATGTTGTAAAAGAATTGAAAGAAATTAAAACAAGTAGATCTGGTTATAACAAAGTTGATTATAAATATAAAGATTAGTAAAATCTTTAAAGTCAAGATGCATGTGCTATCTCACCACTTTAATCCCAGCACTCAGGAGGCAGAGGTAGGTGGGTCTCTATGAATTGAAGGCCTCCCAGGGCTGAGCAGGAAGACCATGTTGGACAAAATCAAAAGACTGTACCTTTTAAGGTCACTCTTTAGAAACTCTCCCTGTTTAAGAGCACGTACTGCTCTTCCAGAGGACCTGAGTTCAATTCTCAGCACCACTCTATGTGGCTGACAACCACCAGTTCTAGAGGATTTGACTCATGTGGCCTCTGTGGACTCTAGTATTCATGTGACAGACACAAACACACACATACATATGCAGGTGATTACCAACATAACAAAACCTGGGATGGTTCAGAGGTTAAGACACTGACTGTTCTTGCAAAGAATGTGGGTTCGATTCCCAGCACCCACAAGGTGGCTAACAACTGTCCTTAACTCCAGTTCTAAGGGATCCGATGCCCTCTTCTGACATCCGAGGGCCTTGCACAACATGGGTACATCTACCTATGAGCAGCCAATACATGCATAGACATAAAATTTAAAAAAAATAACAAAATAGCAAATATTTAAAAATGTATAGTTCAAAATGCAATAAATTGAGCTAAAATTAATGCTTCATTCTCTGGTTGTAACAATAAAGTTTTCTTAAGTACTATCTGTTCTTCATAATGTTTACAAAACCAGCTTATAAAAAAGGACTTTTAAATATAATAATTAAAATATTCAGAAATAAACCAGGCATGGTGGTGCCTGCCTTTAATCATCCTAGCACTCAGGAGGGAAGGGCAGGTGATTCTCTGTGAATTCAAGATCAACCTCGTCTATATAGTGAGTTCTAGGTCAACTAGGGCTATAGAAAGACCCTGTCTCAAAAAGACAAATATATATATATATTCAGAATTAGATTCAGACTCTTCCTTCAAGCTAAAAGTAAAACCAAACCTGATGATTTCATCAAGTAGAATAAAAAATGTGGACATCACTTCAAAGACTCCATTCTAACTAGAGGGAAAAGACTATCCAGTCACTGCAAACTTTCACTTCTGCTGTGAAATGAATGAAATGAACTTTCAGATTCACACTTCCCATGTCAAACGTGTGCCAGCTTCCTCTGAGAACATATCCACGTCACATGCAGGATGAGACCCATCTTCAACCACATTGATTGCTCGAACGCCTTGTCCAGGGTCTGGGGAGGTCCTTATGAGAATGCAGCCCCCCCCAACCATACAACACCTCTGTCCCCTTCTCGCCCCGGGGATGGATCCTTTGTAAGTACCTTGGAATACATCAACTTTTCCAGACAGCATTCTCTGTCCACTCTGTCGGTTCAAACCTGGTGGTGGGTGGGGCTGAAGGCCGAGCTCCACATTGAGAAATTCATGATGCACATGTATTTTTGTGGACATTTTCATATCCAGAACCCTTTCCTTACTTAAAAACTTAAAACTTGTTTCAATATTTAAAAGATTCAAGTGCTTTTACTCTTTGCAAAATTTTTTCTCATTATTCATTATGATATGCATTAAAAATCTAGTCTATAAATTAACAGAAAGTTACTCTGAATTTCCTGGAAAAAAAAAAACCACACCCCTCCATTTTCAGGTGTCCCCACTTGGCTTTCTGTTGCTGTTATAAAGCACACTGACCAGAAGCAACTTGGAGAAGAAAAGGTTTAACTCTTTACATGACTTGATCTCCATTTATCATTGAGGAAAGTCAGGGCGGGACCCCAGAGGCAGGAGCTGAAGCCCAGAACACAGAAAAATGCTTTTTAAAATACTTGCTTCTGGGCCTGTGTAGAGGCTGCTGCCCAGGGGTGGCACCAACCAGAGTGGACTGCACTCACCGATGCCCAGAGGCCGATGTCTTCTAGAGAAAACTCCCCAACTGAGAATCCTCCTTCCCAGGTTTAACATGTTGACAAATTCAGCTAGCCAGCACATCAAGGTACCTAGACTTTAAATAAATCCAAATTCTTCAGCCAAAATGAATAAAGCCTTGCCTATTAGTAACTTTAACTCCATTTAAACTAGCTAGAGATACTCAAAAGTGACAACATCTGCATCTAGATGCAGCCTAGCTGTAGAGTCTTCTTCTCTGCTGGGCTCCCTGCAAGAAGTATGTTTGGTATTTATCAAGACAGAACCTGAGGGAAATGTCCACTAACACCTTCAAATGTCGCCTCAGTGAGGATTCCAGAAAGTTCTCTGCTATTTGATTCTGTGGGGAGCAGCCCAGATATTCTAATTATGGATTGATCAGGAAATCAGGACATTGGACAATTAAGTATTCCTCATGATGTTACAAGGTTTAATGTTTATATACAATCAGTCAATATGATTAGGAGAAAAGACAGCATTGGCATAATGAAAATTTTATTTGGTCCAGTTTATACTGAGAAATAGTGGAGGGTGAAAAATACAGAGCAACTTGGATTTGAAGCAGCAAAAACTGCTGCTGAGTTGTTAGTAAAACTCAAAGCCTCCTCGATTTCAGGATCTCCTTTAACCTCAGGGTTGGAAAGTATTATATCCGTGGGCCTATGTGTTCTCTTTAGAATTTACATGCTCCCTCCATTGGGATATTTAGGCTGACTTACGAAATCCTTGGCTTCGAACTCTACCTTAAGTAGAGTTGCCCCATGCAGAGGCTGTAAGAGGGGTAAGAGTCTCTCGAACCAAGCTGACGTAAGACAGGGTATCCAGGTGTAAGGAACTGTGTATGCCAATGACGGGTAAGGCTTATGTCTCGGAGGGAACGACCTAAGGCAGGCACAGTCTTTCTGCCCATAGCTGGGAAGGCTATGGTTCTTTAAAAAATAAAAAAGGGGGAGATGTCGGGAGCCATTTGCCTGCCTTGAACTTTGCCCTAGTTTAGGGATCAGTCTTGCTGTTCCCAGAAGTGATGTGGGATTAGGGTGTTTTGCTATGTAAATGATTTATTCACCTGAAGGAGAGATTAATTTAGGCCCAAGGCTATAATACTTTCCAACCCTGAGGTTAAAGAAGATCCTGAAAGTGAAGAGGCTTTCAGTTTTACTGACAACTCAGCAGCAGTTTTTGCTGCTTCGAATCCAAGTTGCTCTGTATTTTTCACCCTTCACTATTTCTCAGTATAAACTGGACCAAATAAAATTTTCATTATGCCAATGCAGTCTTTTCTCCTAATCATATTGACTGATTGTATATCCTAGAAGTAACACAAGTCCATAAATAATCTGCATGATATGCCAAGTGAGGTTTTATAACATTTGTAGGACCAATGTCCTGATTTCCTGATCAATCCATAATTAGAGTCAAGCTTTCGTTGTACTGTTATTCTTCTCATGTAAGGATGTCCTGATAGGCGAGTATCATTCACTTTTTCTACAATTTCCTTTTCTTCCCATATGGCTGGATACAGCATAGTTGAATCTGGTACATGAGTCCAATACAGCTCTCTGTGTATCGTCAGGCAATGTTTCCATCACAGACAGCTACAACAGCGTCACTCTTTCTCCTTTCAGTCCCTGCTAACCGGACCAGCCTTTCTGGCAGCCACCTGGCATTCTCAGCATCCTGTGGAAAAACACAAACATGCCCTCTTCCCCATATTAGTACCGGGTCTGGGCCATGCCATTTCCCATCAATTGGATCCTTCCATCTCACTTGCGCATAGGTATCCAATGTCTTGGGATGCCACAACCTATCTGCAGCAGAAAGACGAAGAGCATCCACATTTAAAAAATTTAAAATAAAAAGAGCGTGATTCAAAGAGTTCTGTGGAGATCTGGGGTATAACTGGTTTGGAGCTGAGAAGGATGCTCTGTCAGATGTCTGCAATGGCAACTCCTCAGAGGGAGGACACGAGGGTCACTTTAGCCCATTAATACTGTGTGGGAACGGCTGGGGATGTCGCTAACATGGAAGAGTGCTCGCCCAGCAGGCAAAAGCCCTGTGTTCCATCTCGAGTACCATGTCAAGGGTTCATTGTGTGCCATGCCTGGAATCCCAGAACTCCAGGAGTAGACACATGAGACTCAGAACTTTAAAGTCAACTTTGGCTACATAACAAGTTTGAGGACAGACTAGGTATCATGAGACCCCTTTTTTTCCAATAACATTTTTTTTGATACAGGGTGTTCTTGCTACGCAGCCCAGGCTGGCCTTCACCTCAGAGATCCATCTGCCTCTGTCCTTAACTCTGGTCCTAGGAGAGCTAACAACCTCTTCTGACCTCTGAAGGTATTGCATATCACGGGTGCACTCACCTACATATATGCAGGCAATGCATTCAGACCCATAAAAATAAAAATGATGAATAAATGATTTTTAAAAGTATAAACAGGGGTTGGGGGTTGAAAAGATAAGTCAGGAGCTGAGCCCTTGCTTAGCATGGTCCAGGCAAAGAAAATGAAAGAGAGAGATTTTAGCCTGTGCCGGGGCCTTAGGTTCGATTCCAGTTCTGGAGAAAAAAAAATTAAAATATTAAAAGCAAATGAGAGCTGGAAATGCAATATAACAATGCTTGTCAGGCTTCTGCTCAGCCAGGGGTTCCACTGACACCCTACAATAAATAAAGAAGCCAACCAATAAATAAGTTAGGTCAGAGACCTCTGTAAATCCTGTCTGACTCGATGTACTTCTCCTTTCTTGTTGGAGTTCTTATGATTTTTCCTCACACAGATATCTACAGACTTTCTGGCAACCCACCCCGTCTTGGCAGCAGTGTTGACAGTACCAGTTTAGACTGGATACACTATAATAGAACCCAACCCAGCTTGGTTGGTACCGACACCCGCAGCGTGGCAATCAGTCCCTGGGCTGCCCTCACAAAGGTGCAGAAGCTGAAGCCAGTGTCGATTTCTAGATACGCCTGCAATACAAGGAAAAATGCTTTCCTCACATGGTGTGCTCAGAACTCCTTCCCTGGGATTCAAACTTGGATCTAAATATTCTTCCGGGTCCTGGCTTTCCACCTCCTCTCCACTTCCTCCAGCTCCCCACCACCACGTTTTCCAGGCTTTAAACTTGTCGGACTGCCAAAGCCGCGCCATAATCACTACTTACACACGTGCACAGGGAAGTATTTGTCAAGCCCAATGAAAATGCACGGGGGACAGAGTGACACTTCCACAGGGGTCCGATGGTCAGGTCGGACGTGTCTTCCGGATGCCGGGTGATGGCAGGATATTGATGCTGACCGTGGAAGGCAGCCTGGTCCAGGAGCCCCCAGTCAATGCAAAGTCATCTCCAATCTCAAAGCAAGGGGAGGAATCACACAGTTCAATAGTTGGATGCCTTTGGCTTTTGCGCACAGACTGTGACCACAGACTGTGGCGCCCAGAGCCTCAGAGGATCACCCAGACAGAGCCCCAGCACTCCTCACTTCGGGCGGTACCTCCTGGTGCATCTGCCCTGGGATCTCAGCAAACATCCCTCTCATCCACCAAGGCCTGTTTAGGGCTGATGTCACCAATAAGGGGCAGCTCCGCTCGCCCTCCAGGTCCACCTTGATGCCCACCGGGATTATGGGCCCCTCTCCTCCCCGTTCTGGAGGATGATCTGGTCCAGCGTGGACTTGATGTGCTGGAAGCTCTGCTGACTGACCAGCCTGCAGACCAGAATGAAGCCGTTCTTGATGTGCGGGTCCCGAGTGGTCGCGAAAGGCTCGGTGGCCCCTGTACCCAGGGTCTCGGGCTACCAGAGCAATGAGTCACCTCAGTCTCCTCCAGTGGAAGTCCTTGGGGATCGGGTAGTACTTCTCCATGAAGGAGCCGATCACGAACTGCATGGACCGGCCCAGGTCCCCAAGTCCACCGCCAGGGCTTGGTAATTCTCTCCTTGGATCTATGTGAGCCCAGACTACAGCCAGAGCCAACACTCCAGGTTTTCTGCAGGACTCAGAGGGGCGGGGAAAGGGGCGGGGCAGGCCGGGCCCCAGGACCTGGAGTCTGGGAACAGAAGATGAAAGTCTGTGGGGAGGGGGAAGCTGTCTCTTTTTCAGGGCTCTGTGGATCAGGAGGCTGGGCTGTGACCTTCTTGCCAGCTGGCGCTGTCCACAGGCCCAGGCCGGTCCGCACTTCTGCAAGCAGGGCTTCTCAAGGTCACAGAAGGCATCAGAAGCATGTGTCTGCCAGGTCCCCAAGCACAGCACAGCCCCTAGCCAGACCACCTGACCTGCTCTCCCAGCCCCCAGAGCTGGAGGAACTCCATCCAGTTCTGGTCAGAACCAGGAGCTGAGAGGCCATGAGTGAGCCAACTTTTTTTTTTAAGTGTGTGTGTGTGTGTGTGTGTGTGTGTGTGTGTGTGTGTGTGATTTGTGTATGTATGTGCAGTGCCAATGGAAGCCAAAAGAGGACATAAATTTTCCTGGAGCTGGAGATAGAAGAGATCGTAGTCACCCAGTGTGGAACCTGGAACCCAAAGCTGGTACCCAGAAAGAGCAGTACTGGCTGTTAACTGGTGAGCCATCTCTGCAGTCCCAGAAGTTGTGTTTTGTCTTGCCAGTGTGCATGCGTGCGTGCATGTGTGTGTGTGTGTGTGTGTGTGTGTGTGTTTCATGCCATGTGAGTGCACGGTGCCTGCACTTACAAAAGCTGGAGTAGAATGTCAGGTGTCTTTCTCCCCTGGTCTTTCCAGCTTGACTGTCTTGAGGCTGGGTCTCTCACTGAACTGGAATCTCACATTTTGGCTGGCTGCTCAGAGAGCAGTTAGGGTCCACTTGTCTCTGCAACACCAATTCTGGGTCTATAGACATGAGCGGCCCCGCCCAGATCCTTAAGAGGACATTGGACACACAGACTCTACCCCTCATGCCTAAAGAGCAACCATTCCCCTGCTGAGCCATCTCCTCAGCCCCTTACATTCTTTCTTGAAGAAGGGTCTTACCAATGAAACAGGCAAGCAGAGGAGATGCTATTAGCTTTCGTTTATTCACACCTCTCTGTGTAACAATGCTAGCCTGCAGGTACTATGCCACAGACACATCCATCTTTGAACAGTGAGCCTAGGAACTCAAGAACTCCATAAACCACAACTGCACTGACTAGACACACTCCATCTCCAAATAACGGGACAAGTTTCCCCATGCCTAGTAAAATAATTAGATTTTGACAGTTGCTGTTCAAGTGTATTTCTAATGTTAAAAAAAAAAAAAAATCAAAAGGGCCAAATGTCCTGGCAATTGAGAGCACTGGTTGCTCTTGCAGAGGACACAGGAGTGTTTCCCAGCACCCATGGTGGGTGACAGCCTTCTGTAACTCCAGTTCCAAGGCTTCTGACACTCTTCTGGCCTCTGTGGGAATGCAGCAAGGGTAATCTTACATGCATCCAGGCCAAACACTCATACACATGAAATCAAAATATTAAATAAAATTAAAATAAGTAATAAAAATTTAAAATTATACAAGTAAATCTTTATAAGCTCTCAAAGAAAAGAAAAGACCCCTGAACACAGAAATAAAGTAAATCTGAAATGGAGCCACATAGTCATATCGATTTCCCATGATTCCTTGCAGTCTAGGAAAGAAATGCTTGGGAAGCACAATTCTAAGATGATTTTTCAACTTGTTTTCTTTGAGGGTCTTGCCTGTTGTTGGGGTCCTTTTGCTCGGTGCCCACCTTGGGGGGACACATGGTCTCTGCTGAGGAGAGGTGAATAGGTACAGAATCAACATACAGACTCTGAGAGCTGAATAAGAAGCATGCAGAGGGTGGGACTCAGCAAAACTCATTTACTCAAGGAGGTGAAGGGGGTTTTATGAGTTTGGTTAGCCAACCGCCTATGGGGTGGATCATCTGGGTGTAGTGCAGACTCTCCCCAGACCCAGGGTGGAAGTTGGTGTCACTCCTGGCTGCTGCAGAGCACCATGCCCACAGGAGCCACTCCTTTAATCCTCATAACAGGTGGCCTGGCTAAAGTCCATACTGCAGCATACACAGGAGCCACTCCCTTAATCCTCATTGCAGGGGACCTGCCTAAGGTCCACTCTGCATTAGGCCATTCATACACAGGAGCTATTCCCTTAATCCTCATGACAGGTAGCCTGGCTAAGGTCCATACTGCATTGTGCCCTACAGCCTGTGACACAGACTACGGCAGAACTGGCCAAGCAGCTTGGCTTTACCCAGAAGTAACTATATGCACACAGCTTGGGATTGCTGTGTCCTACAGTCTCCTGCATCCCCCAGTCTTAATGCATGCTCCAGAGAAAACATGGGAAGATATATCTGAGTTGCACTACAGGTCTAGAAGAACTTCTATTTATTTATTTGTTTATTTATTTATTTATGAGATATGTTCTCTTTGTGTAGTCCTGGCTGGCCTGAAACTCACTTAGAAGTCCGGGTTGGCCTCAAACTCACAACGATCCAAATGCCTCTACATCCAGGAGAGGTGTGCCTCACCATACCATGCAAGTCTCTGTTTTATATTACCTCATGGACACCTGGCCTGCAGTCCTACTATTGAGAGGTTGCTGTGGCAGGGAGATCATGAGATCCCAGATAGCCTTGCCTAACATACAAAAAGCAGCCACATGTGGTGGTACTGACCTGTAATCCCAGTACTTAGGAGCCAGAGGCAGGATGATTGCCAAAAGATAGGAGTCAATGAAATATTCCTAGAATCTGGACCGCCGGGGCTATGCAGTGTGACTCTCTATCTAAAAGCAAAACGAGGAAATAAACAAACAGCAGATATATAGAAATACAGCCTCCTTGGGGCTGATGCGTATTAGTGACTTGTATGTGACTGTGATAAAAACATCATGAACCTAAGAAAAACTCTCCTTTGCCTGACAGTCCTAGAGAGAGCCAGTTATGGCCAGGGGGGCAGGCGGCCTGAGCAGGAGCAGCAAGCTCAGAGGTCGGGGGCCTGTTCAGTTGCAAGCAGCAGAGAGGAAGTGGAGTGAAGCTATACATTCTCAAAGCCCAGCCACAGTGACGGGCTTCCTCCAGCAGGGCCACTCCACACACCCTCCAGCTGGGGATCAAGTGTTCAAATTCCTGAGCTCACTCAAAGCACCAGAGTGCACTTTTGACGGGAGGAGGCTCCCATGGATGGAACCTGGACCCGACCCATTCCCCATAAGCGTTGTGCCATGACCCACATTCCCAGCTCTTTTATTTTATATGAAAATATGACCTTCATGTAGCCCAGGTTGGCCTGTAATGGGGATCCTCCTGCCTCCGGCTCCCACATGCAGATATTAAAAGTCTTCACAACCACACCGGGCTTGTTTAAGCTTCTAACACCAACACTCAGGAGGGAGAGCAGACAGATGAAGCAATACAGGCCAACCTGCAACATGCTGAGTTCCATGCCAGCCTGTTCATGTGGTCTCAAAACAAAACCCAGACAAACAATTTAAACAAAGGAAAACAAAGCAATTTCCGTGAGGTAAGACGTCTCAGTCTGTAAGGATAGTTGCCACCAAGCTTGAGGGTCTGAATTTGATCTCACAGAACTCACCTGATATAAAGGGAGAACTAGGTCCAGAAAGTTGTCTCCTGACATTTACATTTACGTCCTGACATAGCTGTGTTCTCTTCACACCACATCACTAAATAAATGAAAGGTGGAAAGAAAAAATAGAACGGGGTGCTGGTGTGTCCCTTTAATTCTAGTTCTTAAAAGGCAGCAAATCTCTGAGTTTGAGACCAGTCAGGCTTGCCTAGTGGGATCCTGTCTCAAAAAAGAAGAAAACAAAATATTTCAGGTGATGCTGAACTACAGGGAACTTTGTCTCAAACAAAGGAAGATAAAAAGGAAATTTTAAAGTGGTGTGACCAAACATATGTCAAGGGTTTTAAAGGCCATCCTTCTGATTTACATATTCTGAGGCTGCTGTAGGGGAACTGTCAGGAGTTAAAGGCTACCCTGGTCTACACTGTAAGATGGAATCTCAAAAAATAAACAAGTATGTGTCAGCTCCTTCCCTAATCCTCTTTGAGATCTGATTCTATCAGTCTGGACACACCCAAAATCCCAAGTAGGACTAACACAATGTAGACCCGGGCATCCAATCACATGACAGCTTGTGCTTGGGGGGGGGCAGCAGAAGGTACTCATGGGTAGGGAGGTGTATAAAGGATTCAGAGGAGAAGAAGAAGACACATTCCTGCACCAGGAGTCACTGCCAGACCAGGCCGGGAATAGACCTGTCTTTGGGGACCATTGCTGGTAAGTCCACCTCCTGCATCAGGACACCCCATCTCACCCAGCATACCAGATTCCACTGGGGCCTTGAAACTCAAGATGGCACAGAGATTTCTTATCTCTTCAGAAGAGAGGACTCAAGACTCGTTGGACCCTAAGTGTGTTTTAGCCTTCATCTCAAATACTGCCTGTTGATTCTTAGTTCATGGTATTGTTTGGTTTTAGTAATTAATTTTTCTTTTGCATGTATCTGTGTGTTTGCCTGCATGAGTAAGTGTGCCCATGTGTGTCAGTGGAAGACGGAAGAGAGTGAAGGATCTCCCTAGCCTGGAGCTACGGACTGTTAGAAATTTGGGGCTTGCTAGAAACCTGAAACCCGGGAAGAGTAACCAGTGCTCTGAGCTTTCTGTCCAGATGCAGACCTGGCTGGCTTCCATCACACAGAGATCCTCCTGCCTCTGCCTCCCAAGTGCTGGGATTAAAGGCATGGGCCACCACACCCAGTGGATTTTTGTTTTTATCCAGGGTTTTAGCATTTTCCTTTGAGGCCATGAGATAATCAGATGAAATGACAGGTCTCAGCTTTCACTATCCAGGGCAGCCTCTTCCCAGGAGAACAGGAGTCAGAGGAACAGTGGTTGGAAGGGGGCAGGGGGAAGGAGTACTGGGGTCAAACACCTCCCAGGAATGACTGAGGGAGGCCACCTTGTTGCCAGGCAAGAGGGGATGAGGAAGCATTCGACCACTGTGAGCCATGGCTGCCAAGACTGGATTCCTAGCGAGGGAGGAAAGGGCTTCTTCAGTCTGCGACTGAACACGTCTTTTCCCAGCTGCTCACCAGGATCATTCTCTCTGCAGCTTCAGCAGGATGAGCGTCCCGTCCCCGCCCACGCTCTGGGACCTGACAAAGCAGAGCATTCTTAGGAGTGAGACCTTGGACGTCTCTGATCTGGAGTGCTTACCCAATAAGTTCTTCCCTCTACTGCTCGGAGAGGCCTTCACCGGCGGTCACAGGAGGACCGTGAGGACAATGGTGGCAGCCTGGCCCTACCGCTGCCTCCCACTGGGAGACCTGATGAAGACCCCCAACATGGAGACCTTCCAGGCTGTGCTGGACGGACTGGATTTCCTGATTACCCAGAAGGATCGACCTAGGTGAGCAAGCCCAAGGTAATGTGGAGGGGAAGCCATGTGGGAGCAGAGGATGGACAACGGGGATCAGACGACTGTTGTCCAAAGGGCTAAGAGGTTTCTGATGGCAGCACGTGGAAGCACAGCAGAGGCCTGAGCCATTACTGAGCCATCTGGAGAAGTACCTGTAGGTATGCAGGGGGGACTGGACGAGAATTAAGCTAGTCCCTGCCTCTCAGTCAGTAGATGTGGGGCCCAGTTGTGTTGAGGAACAGAATGGCTGGAAGTGAGAGAGGCTTTGAGATGTATCTGAGACAAATACTGCTTCCTAATGTACAGGAGGCTCTGCGTTTAAGGAGCATAATAATATTCAGTTGTGTGTGGTAGCAAATACCTTTAATGCCAGCATTTAGGGGGCAGATGCAGGTGGATCTCCATGAGATCCTGTATCAAGGAGGAGGAGGAGGAGGAGGAGGAGGAGGAGGAGGAGGAGGAGCTAAATGTAAAGGATGTCAAGGAAAGGAACCACTGAGATGGGCAATCATCACCAATGGTGGGCTGGGTCTTGTCATCATCTGACACATCTGCGTGTTTGACCCACAGGAGGTGGAAACTGGAAGTGCTGGATTTGAGGAATGTGTGGCCTGGAGCAATGAAAATTGGCTGTTCCCATCTGTTCACTGATATGATACAAACCACAGAAGCTCATGCGCATTGTGGAGTGAAGTGGCCTTTGAAGGTGGTGTTTTACTACCATCTGCAGCGGAAAAAGAGAATGGATAAGCATCAAGAATGCTTCATCCAGTGGGCCCGGCAGAGAAAGTCTGTCCTGCATCTCTGCTGTCAGAAGCTGCAGGTGTCTTCGGTATCTGAATATGATTTCCATGAGCTCCTGAGCTTATTTGAGCCAGACTGCATACAAGAGGTGTCCTTCATGGCATTTCTAGTACCGAAAAACCTTACCATATTTGCCCCTGTCCTGGGCCACATGAGAAATATTCAGAAACTAGAATTCAAAGGAATTAGCAAGTCATGTAGGGATGACTCTGAAGATAAGGGTAGAGATCTAGATGACATGTATTTCAGCAGGTTCATATCTGAGCTACCCAAACTCCAGAATCTCCAGCATCTCTTTCTGAATCATGTACATTTTCTTGAAGGACGCCTGGACCAGGTGCTCAGGTAAGGAAGGACGGAGAGCTGTCTCTGCAGTTCACAGCAAAGCCTCTCTTTGTTACACTGAAGTCAATGGACAGCTGTGATTAATGGACCTTGGAGTTCACAGGGATGGAGACATTAGAGTACGGAAACACTTTCTTGGTTTTATTATAACCTCTCTTGGTGTCGCCCCAGTAAGCTCAGAGGAACACGTACAGGTCCATAATCTGAAAAGGTCTGTGTACTAGGGAAGCAGGTATAGAGGAAACCGATCTTTTGAAGGTGGGAGAACTTAAGCGGACATTCCCTAGTGAGCGCTGTGCTCAGATCTGTGTGAAGAGGCACCAGTCTGCCTTACTCCCCTGTGTGTGACAAGCCGTTCTGAGCCTAGTAGGGGCTGAGAGGATGGGAAATGTGTGACACTGGGGTTCCCCATGAGGGGAAGGAAGGGAAGAGACACTGAGCAAGGACAGGCTGTGGCGAGCCAGCAGGGGACCAGTGAGCCCCACAGTTGACACACCCGGGGTGGTGCTGACGTCCCTGGAGTTGGTCCTTCTGGGCTTTTTGTGCAGACATTTTCTTTCCTGCACCGTGGGTTTCTGCTGGACAGTGTGGAAAGGACACAGCAGAACTGTGGACTGAGCTAATCACAAGGTGAAGGGGGGATTGTCAGTCTAGAGTGAGGTGACGTGAGTGCGCAGACTTTCCATCAGGGAGCATGCTGGGATTCCCTGGTCACTTGGGCAGAATGACGTTGAGCCTTGCTGTCCTTTACCACCGTGTTGTTACAGTCTCCCGCCTCCCACTCTGAAAAGCCTTCATGAACTAAACGTCTTTGTCTCTCCCCAGGTACTTGACAAAGCCCTTGGAGACCCTCTCACTCCATTGGAGCTGCCTTACAGAGTCAGACTGGCTATGTCTGTCTGAGAGCCCTATCGTCTGTCAGCTCAAACACCTGAAAATGAGTGGTACTGGTTATCTTCCTTGGCAATGTCAACTCCTCTGCTTGCTACTAGAAAGACTGAGGGCAACTCTCCAGACCCTAGAATTGGAAGTCTCTTCTTTTAACGAAACCAACCTCTGTGGCCTGCTGGCCCCCCTGAGCCATTGCCCCCAGCTCAACAGGTTGAGTTTGTATGGGGCATATTTCACTACCAGTGACCTGAAGAACCTGATACAACACACTGCCAATCTGACCCAGCTGACCATGGAGCTGTACCCTCTGCCTTTAGAGTGCTATGGAGAACAGAGTGATGTCCTCGTAGAGACATCTATCAGAGTGTGTTCTGAGCTCATGGACACACTGAACGCTATTCGGCAGCCCAAGACAGTGCGCTTTGCACCGTACTGCTACAGCTGTAGATGTACATGCTTCCTCTATGACCCGAAAATCCGCCTCTGTAATTGTTTGCAATAAATAAAGGTTACTTATGCACCAAGAAATGAACGTTAGGACTCAGGTGTATCAAGAGGAGACAAAGCATATGGGTTCAAATAGTGTCAGTGCGTGTGGGGAGCAAAGATGGTGTGGTGTGTGCACATTTGAGGGACAGCTGAGATAGAGAACAACGAACCCATGAGGACATCCTTCCTGTGTAGTTAGAAAGACAATACCGAATTTCCAAATGTGATCCCTGGTAAGACAGGTGGATGATGGGCCTCTGTGATGCTAGTGACTGCACACTGGTCAAACCTGGATGTTCTCATGCTGTTGCCTCCGGCCCATGAAGGTGCACTCAGCTTCAAGTCCAGAAAGCCACAAGGCTTTGCTTTCGAGCACCTTGAAAGCCCTTAATCATGACTGACGCACTCTCTGTTCGTCCTGACCCTATCTACCACGCTCCACTCCTCACCAGTCCCTTTCCCAGATCACCAGTGTGGGTTTGGTGTTGGGGCCTATGTAGTGTAACTAGAGTCACATGTGTACCCGTTGGACTGGGACTATCCGTTGCCGCCAGGTCACCAATGGGTTCACAACTGCAGGCGATTCCCCTCCTTCCCTGAATCTCTAGGAAACAGCTCAGTAGCAAAGCAAGGCATATACTTTAGACACTGTGGCCCAGATCATCTCAAACAGGGGGCAATCTTCCCATCTCAGTCTCCTGTATTCTTCAAATTATAAACATCCCCAGTTCCTGTGAAGGATTTTATTCATATCAGATGCCCACATGAAACTCTTTCCAAATATCTAGAGAAGCAGGACCCTAACCCTGGTGGATGAGCATCAAAGTGCCACCCCCTTGGATGGTGCTTTATTCACTCAGTGAATCAAGCATTCAAAAGCACCTAGGCATGGTAGACCACACTGATCTCCAGGGACAGGAATAGCTGAAGGATTATGTGGTTTGGGCTGAGGGCTGAGAGCTTTGCTCTGTGGGCAGCACATGCCCATCTTGTAGGAAGCCGTGGGCAACCAGGTGAGACATCAGCAGATAATTATCATGAGTCCCTTGTCTCCTTCCACAGTGGATCCAGTAAACCAGTAAATGGATTCTGGTCATCAGCCTTTTGTGGAAAATGCATTTACCTCTTAAAGCCGGGAGTAGATGAAGCCTTCCCCAGCCCACACTCGGGCTGCTGTGGCCATGCATCTGCAACCCTCAGTCAGTCTCGTGGAGTGGAGTGAATGAGGGTTCAACCATCACAGATACCTTCTCCTTCAGCGGGCACATTGGATGCCACAGTTCTCTGGACAACCCAGAACTCCACGAGGATGAGCTGGGTGGGAACGGAATCTTATCAGTCAGCCCTGGGAATGAAGCCAGCAGCTGAGTAGGGAATACGTGGATCCTGAGGCCCTTAGACACCTCAGAGGAGTCAGTGGAGCCATCTATAGTTCTGCAAGATGCAGCGGACACTTGGCGGTCTGGTGTCCTACTTCCGTTTAAGTTGGTGTCTCGTCCTCCCCATTCTATCTGAGCTGCTCTCCAAGAATAACACGTTCTCGAGGCAGAACATTCCTACTTCTTACTCAAGGTTAGAGAATGAAAGCTTTGTGGAAGATATAGAAAGAAAAGAAAAGCAGGACAGAATTTGGCTTTGAGCTGTATATAATTATACATGCATCACGAATTCAAGACGTTTTGTGTCGGAACAGGGATTTCCTGGCAAGGGAATCCACCAATACAGTTTCTAGAGGTTGAAGCAGGAGGATCTAGTGTTCAAGGCCGGTCTAGGCATGTATTAAATCAAAAAGAGGGGGCCGGAGAGATGTCTCAGTGGCTAAGAGTCCTGGCTCCTCTTGCAGAAGACACAAGTTTGGTTCCCAGGACCCAAATGGTATCTGTAATTCCAGTTCCAGGGGCTCCAACTCCCTCTTCTGACCTCAATAGGCATTGGATGACACAGATGCACTTAGAAACATATAAGTAATACATTCATATACCTAAAATATTATTAACAAATAATGTTTTAATCAAAAAGGAAAAACCAAAAGAGGGGTTTGGAGACATGGTTCAGTGCTTAAGAGCACTGGTTGCTCTTGTAGAAGATCCGGGTTCACATCTCAGCATCCACATGGTAGCTAAAAACTGTCCATAATTCTAGTTCCAGGGGATGTGATGTCTTCTTCTTACCTCTACAGGCTTTGCTTGATATGAACTCACTTAGAAGCAAGCAAACACTCATAATCAGAAAATAAAAATAACAAATAACTATTTGATCTTTTTGAGACAGGTCTCTCTGTAGTACCAGCTGGCCTGGAACTCACTATGTATACCAGGTTGGCCTTGAACTCACAGAGATCTACCTGCCCCTGCCTCCTGAGTACTGGGATTAAAGGCATGTGTCACTATGCCTGGCAATAAAGAAAATATTTTTAAAGGAATCAAAAATAATCCAACATGATGGTTCACACCTCTTAAATTGCTTATTTTATTTTATTGAACTGTATCTGACTTCAGCCATGGTTGTCCACGTTGACCAGGCTGGCCTTGAACTCAGAGAGAGTCACCTGCCTTTGTCCCTCAAGTGCTGGAATTAAAGGCAAAATGGGGTCTTCAGTGACCTTTATGGGAGAATCCTATTTGTCATCTTATACCTATGATAATCATGCATGTATTTATACGATTAAACTCAGATGCATTATGCAAAGGGACATACCCAGGAAGAAAAGGGAATATATGATATAATCAATCAAAATAGAGAATCACCAAAGTATGGCCCACAGCAATCTACAGCCCTGTTCCTTTAGACCTCATAAAAGAGACCCCAGAGTGTATTACATAAAGCAATGTCAACATCAACAGTGTATCCTCTGGACTCAGTGCTATCTCTACACTCTTAATAAATATATATTGTTTGTTTGCAAATTTGAGTGAGTCCTTATTTTTAATTACTTGTTTAAGAGGCCAAGAATCTGGAAAGACCTGAGCTGGACCCAGACCACAAGTAATGAGAAGGTGCCCAGGCTGATTATAGGCTCACTCCACTTGAACTTGTAGTCCACCTGTGTTCCTTCTCAGTAGTGGGCATCACTGGCCTGAGCCCCAGATCCTGCTGTCTGGCTCTCTCTGACATTTCCTTGGCCCTCATAAGATGCTGGCATAGGTCAAAGAGCTGATGACACTGACTGGATTTCAAAGTTCCTGGAGAAATAACGTGGGGAGATCCCTGAAAAACAGGCAAAGTCTCCTGGTAGCTTCCATGGCAGGGGGCACACAGTCCTTCTCCATGTTGCTTGCTGTCCCACACTCCATAATGCCACAGCTGCCGCTCGGAGTGGTTTTCCCATGAAGGCAGCCGAGCCATGAGGTCTTGATATCAAACTGCCCTCTAGCCGTTTAACCAAGCCTGGGCTCCGTAATGAGGTCCAGACAACCTGAGCTACATTGTGAGACCATGTCAAAGTAAACAATCCATGTATAAACTAGGCTTTGAGGCTCTCTTGTATGATCCCAGCACTTGGGACCCAGAAGGAAAGAATTTCCATGAGTACTAGGCCAGCTTAGGCTGTGTTTAGGCCAACCCTCGCTACATAGTAAGGCCAAGTCTAAAATAAAAGTTCTTGAAAAAAGAAGGAAAGAAAGAAAGAGAGAGAGAGAGAGAGAGAGAGAGAGAGAGAGAGAGAGAGAGAGAGAGAGAGAAATCATGCAGTGCCACAGTGGGTTTAGGAAACACATCACTAATCCTTGCAACCTGAGTCAAATCCCAGGAATCCACACTGTGGAAGATGTCGTCTGACTTCTACACACATATGGAGGCACAGACTTGTACACACACACACATACACACACACACACACACACAATAAATAAGTAAATAAATAGATGTAAAAGAGAGAAAGGAGAAAAAAAAAAGAACAAAAACAAAAACCAAACAAACAATTTAAACAAAAGAAAAAGACATTTCCAGTCGCTAAGATGTTTCAGTCAGTAAAGATAGTTGACACCAATCATAAGGATCTGAATTTGGTCTCTCATAACTCACCTGATGGAAAGGGAGAACCCGGTCCAGAAAGTTGCCTTCTGACATCTACACATGTACATCCTGACATAGCTGTGCCCCCCACTAAATGAATGAAATGTTGAGTGTGATGGCGTAGCCCTTTAAGTCTAGTACTGAGAAGGCAGACAGAGCAAATCTCTGAGTTTGAGACCAATCTGCCTTGCCTAGTGGGATCCTGTCTCAAAAAAGAAGAAAACAAAATATTTCAGGTGATGCTGAACTACAGGGAACTTTGTCTCAAACAAAGGAAGATAAAGAGGAAATTTTAAAGTGGTGTGACCAAACATATGTCAAGGGTTTTAAAGGCCATCCTTCTGATTTACATATTCTGAGGCTGCTGTAGGGGAACTGTCAGGAGTTAAAGGCTACCCTGGTCTACACTGTAAGAAGGAATCTCAAAAAAATAAACAAGTATGTGTCAGCTCCTTCCCTAATCCTCTTTGAGATTTGATTCTACCAATCTGGGCACACCCAAAATCCCAAGTAGGACTAACAGAATGGAGACCCATTCATCCAATCACATGACAGCTTGTGCTTGGGGGTGGGGCAGCAAAAGGTAGGCATGACTAGAAAGTGTACAAAGGAGGAGAAGAAGACAGATTTCCTGCACCAGGAGTCACTGCCAGACCAGGCCGGGAATAGACCTGTCTTTGGGGACCATTGCTGGTAAGTCCACCTCCTGCATCAGGACACCCCATCTCACCCAGCATACCAGATTCCACTGGGGCCTTGAGACTCAAGATGGCACAGAGATTTCTTATCTCTGTTTTCCTGCATGAGTAAGTGTGCCCGTATGTGTCAGTGGAAGTCAGAACAGTGTAGGATCTCCTGAGACTGGAGATAAAGACTGTTGGAAATTTGGGGCTTGCTAGAAAGTTGAAACCAGGGAAGAGTAACCAGTGCTCTGAGCTATCTGTCCATCTGCAGGCCTGGCTGGCTTCCATCACACAGAGCTCCTCCTGCCTCTGTCTCCCAAGTGCTGGGATTAAAGGCATGGGCCACCACACCCAGTGGATTTTGTTTAATCCAGGGTTTTAGGGTGTTGCCTAGATTGTCCTGTGGTATAGCCCAGCACAGCACCAAATTTTAATTTCTCCTGTTTCATGCTCCCAAATACTGAGACACACTTCAGCATGACCAGTACTGCTTCTAAAAGTTCTTCAAATAAAATTAAGGTTCCTTTTTACAGATTCTTATCACTTCTGCAAAGCCAGGTTCCATTCATTGAACACAGGATGTGGTAACAGTGAGCAGGGAACCTTTCATTTTCCTTTGAGGCCATGAGAGATAATCAGAGACGTTTCATCCTGAAATGACAGGTATCAGCTTTCACTATCCAGGGCAGCCTCTTCCCAGGAGAACAGGAGTCAGAGGAACAGTGGTTGGAAGGGGGCAGGGGGAAGGAGTACTGAGGTCAAACACCTCCCAGGAATGACTGAGGGAGGCCACGTTGTTGCCAGGCAAGAGGGGATGAGGAAGCATTCGACCACTGTGAGCCATGGCTGCCAAGACTGGATTCCTAGCGAGGGAGGAAAGGGCTTCTTCAGTCTGCGACTGAACACGTCTTTTCCCAGCTGCTCACCAGGATCATTCTCTCTGCAGCTTCAGCAGGATGAGCGTCCCGTCCCCGCCCACGCTCTGGGACCTGACAAAGCAGAGCATTCTTAGTAGTGAGACCTTGGACGTCTCTGATCTGGAGTGCTTACCCAAGAAGTTCTTCCCTCTACTGCTCGGAGAGGCCTTCACCGGCGGTCACAGGAGGACCGTGAAGACAATGGTGGCAGCCTGGCCCTACCGCTGCCTCCCACTGGGAGACCTGATGAAGACCCCCAACACGGAGACCTTCCAGGCTGTGCTGGACGGACTGGATTTCCTAATTACGCAGAAGGATCGACCTAGGTGAGCAAGCCCAAGGTAATGTGGAGGGGAAGCCATGTGGGAGCAGAGGATGGACAACGGGGATCAGACGACTGTTGTCCAAAGGGCTAAGAGGTTTCTGATGGCAGCACGTGGAAGCACAGCAGAGGCCTGAGCCATTACTGAGCCATCTGGAGAAGTACCTGTAGGTATGCAGGGGGGACTGGACGAGAATTAAGCTAGTCCCTGCCTCTCAGTCAGTAGATGTGGGGCCCAGCTGTGTTGAGGAACAGAATGGCTGGAAGTGAGAGAGGCTTTGAGATGTATCTGAGACAAATACTGCTTCCTAATGTACAGGAGGCTCTGCGTTTAAGGAGCATAATAATATTCAGTTGTGTGTGGTAGCAAATACCTTTAATGCCAGCATTTAGGGGGCAGATGCAGGTGGATCTCCATGAGATCCTGTATCAAGGAGGAGGAGGAGGAGGAGGAGGAGGAGGAGGAGGAGGAGGAGGAGGAGGAGGAGGAGGAGGAGGAGGAGGAGGAGGAGGAGGAGCTAAATGTAAAGGATGTCAAGGAAAGGAACCACTGAGATGGGCAATCATCACCAATGGTGGGCTGGGTCTTGTCATCATCTGCCACATCTGCGTGTTTGACCCACAGGAGGTGGAAACTGGAAGTGCTGGATTTGAGGAATGTGTGGCCTGGAGCAGTGTTAAGTGACAGCTCCTGTCTGTTCATTGATATGATACAAACAGCAGAGGCTCATGCGGATTGTGGGGTGAAGCGGCCTTTGAAGGTGGTGTTTGACTACCATCTGCAGTGCAAGAGGGATAGGGATAGGCATCAAGAATGCTTTGTCCAGTGGGCCCAGCAGAGAAAGTCTGTCCTGCATCTGTGCTGTCAGAAGCTGCAGGTGTCTTGGGCACCTCGCTGCGATTTCCACGAGCTCCTGAGCTTATTTGAGCCAGACTGCATACAGGAGGTGGCAGTAATTGCAAACCTGGAACTGAAAACCCTGGCCACATTTGCTCCTGTTCTGGGCCACATGAGAAATATTCAGAAACTAGAATTCAAAGGAATTAGCAAGTCATGGAAGAACAAGTTTGAAGAGGAGAAGCATAGAGCTCTGGAGAAGACGTGGGTCAACATGTTCATATCTGAGCTACCCAAACTTCAGAATCTCGAGCATCTCTGTCTGAATAATGTATATTTTCTTGAAGGACGCCTGGACCAGGTGCTCAGGTAAGGAAGGACGGAGAGCTGTCTCTGCAGTTCACAGCAAAGCCTCTCTTTGTTACACTGAAGTCAATGGACAGCTGTGATTAATGGACCTTGGAGTTCACAGGGATGGAGACATTAGAGTACGGAAACACTTTCTTGGTTTTATTATAACCTCTCTTGGTGTCGCCCCAGTAAGCTCAGAGGAACACGTACAGGTCCATAATCTGAAAAGGTCTGTGTACTAGGGAAGCAGGTATAGAGGAAACCGATCTTTTGAAGGTGGGAGAACTTAAGCGGACATTCCCTAGTGAGCGCTGTGCTCAGATCTGTGTGAAGAGGCACCAGTCTGCCTTACTCCCCTGTGTGTGACAAGCCGTTCTGAGCCTAGTAGGGGCTGAGAGGATGGGAAATGTGTGACACTGGGGTTCCCCATGAGGGGAAGGAAGGGAAGAGACACTGAGCAAGGACAGGCTGTGGCGAGCCAGCAGGGGACCAGTGAGCCCCACAGTTGACACACCCGGGGTGGTGCTGACGTCCCTGGAGTTGGTCCTTCTGGGCTTTTTGTGCAGACATTTTCTTTCCTGCACCGTGGGTTTCTGCTGGACAGTGTGGAAAGGACACAGCAGAACTGTGGACTGAGCTAATCACAAGGTGAAGGGGGGATTGTCAGTCTAGAGTGAGGTGACGTGAGTGCGCAGACTTTCCATCAGGGAGTATGCTGGGATTCCCTGGTCACTTGGGCAGAATGACGTTGAGCCTTGCTGTCCTTTACCACCGTGTTGTTACAGTCTCCCGCCTCCCACTCTAAAAAGCCTTCATGAACTAAACATCTTTGTCTCTCCCCAGGTACTTGACAAAGCCCTTGGAGACCCTCTCACTTACTTGGTGCAAGCTTTCAGAGTCAGACTGGCGTTATCTGTCTAAGTGCCCGAGCGTCTGTCAGCTCAAACACCTGAATCTCAGTGGTGTTCGACTTTTCTGTGGGCACAGTCGGCCCCTGCATCTTCTTCTAGAAAGACTGACAGCTACTCTGCAGACCCTAGAATTGGAGGGCTGTCTTTTGAGGTCACCCAACCTCAGTGGCCTTCTGCCTGCTCTGAGCCGTTGCTCCCAGCTCACCATGGTCAATTTCTATGGGACTTATCTCTCTGTGAGTGACCTGAAGAACCTGCTACAGAGCACTGCCAGTCTGAGCCATCTGACCCTGGAGCTGTACCCTCTGCCTCGGGAGTGCTACGGAGAATATGGAGATGTTCTCATAGAGAGATCTACCAGAGTGTGTTCTGAGCTCATGGACACACTGAGGGCTGCCAGGCAGCCCCAGACAGTACGCTTTGCATCCTATATCTGTAATCAATGTAATTCTAAATACTTCCTCTATGAGCTGGGGATCAGTCTGTGTCAGTGCTTGCAGTAAATAATAAAAAGTCACTTCTGGGCACCAAGAAATGCAAGTTAAGGGACTGGAATGATAATGGCTCAGTGGTTAAGAAAACCAGCTCTTTTTACAAAGAGCCTAGATTCGATTCCCAGCACCCACATGGCAGCCAAGAACCATCCATGACTTCAGTTCCAGGGGCTCTGATGCCCTCTTATGACCTCTACAGGCATTGCACAACTTGGGTACACCTACATTCATATAAGCAATATACTCAAACACATAAAATAAATATTTAAAGGAAATGAGGAACTGGAGAGATGGCTCAGAGTCAAGCGCACCAGTGACTCTTGCAGAGGACCTAGATTTAATTCCCATTATCCACATGGTGGCTAACAACCCTCCAGGAAATCAAACACCCTCTTCTGACCTCCGTGAGCACTGCATGACACAGGTGCACTTACATACATGCAGGCAATACAATCATACATATAAAATAATAAACCTGGAAGCTCTCACTTTGTGGCCTCTGGTTCATCATCCTACACTCAGCTTCAAGTTCAGGAAGCAATACAGCTTTGCTTGAGCGTGCCCTGCAAACTCTTTGTATTTATTACTTCTTTGACAGCTTCTTTCCTGTCTGATGCCTTGTGGGCACCCTCTCCCCGACACTCTCTGGTCTTCCAAATCCTACCTACCACTCTCTCCTCCTGACCTGTCCCTTTCCCAGATTCACCACTCTAAGTTTGGTGGTGTGGCCCATTTAATGTAAGTAGGGTCATATGTGTTGACTCCTGGGTTTAGAGTTGGCGTGAAATAGGGAACTGAAAAGAGTCGGTGCTGAGGGAGCCTCTCGGGAAAGCGCTGGATGTTGGTCTTTCCTCTATATCTCCAGGGGACCTCAACTCAGCCCTGTGGTTCTTTGACTGTAAGGAAAGGAGTTCTAGAGCTGGGGACTGAGTCAGCAACGGGTCTCAGTCTAGAATAAGGGAACTGAATGGTCAGCTTGTATCATGCAGCATCCTTGGGGGTGAGCTTCATGAGGACAGGATGACCTTGGACTACAAGGTCATGCCCTGCACTGAGGTGATTTCCCAGGGTGCCCGATCATCACTGCCATCCACCAGAAATCCCTCTACTCTCTCTCCTCAGGAGTCACACTCCATTGGAAACCCTCTCGTTGAAGTCTAGTCCGCTTTCAGAATCAGACTTGAGGCACCTTTCCGAGTGTCCCAGCACCAGCCAGCTGAAGCACCTGATTCTAACTAACCTCGACATGAAAGATTTTAGTTAGTCCTCAGCCCCTGCGAGCTCTGCTAGAGAAGGTGGCAGACACTCTTGAGACCCTGGTCTTAGAGCTATGCAACATGAATGATTACCATATTAGTGATATCCTGCCTGTCCTGGGCTGCTGCTTCCGTCTCACCACACTCAGGTGCCATGGGAACTACATGTCCATGTCTGTTCTGGAGAAACACACTGCCAGGCTGAGCCAGTTAAAGTAAGCATTGTACCCTGTGCCTTCAAGTTTTGAGGGAGGATCCTGGTGTGAGTTTACAGAATGGAAATTTAACCAGGTCTCTTCTAGGTTGAGGCAGGCATCGATGAACCTGAAGCTAAAATATAAGCTCTGGTTCTCTCCCATATTCTGGGTTGGATTTTACTTGCAATATTATATTCTGGAGTGGACTGGCCATTGAAACCTAGTACAGGAGGCTGGTGATCGATTAATTTGTAGGAGTCAATCAGGAATGGTCCCTTACCTGCCATCTGACTAGGGCAGAAAAAATCAAGTCCAAGGCCAACCCTGGAGAAATACTGTCTCTACTCCACCCCTCTAAGAGAAGGTCAGAAATTCAGAAATTACGGAGTTTGCAATGACTTGCCGTGTTCTCCATGGCTCCCTAACCTGGTTTTAGGTAGTAAAACCTCATGTTGACTGCATGTTGCATATGATCTCCAACCGACAGTTTATAACTATCAATACACAATCTGAGATGCAAAGGCTCTGGGCTCAACTTTAAACAAGAAAAGAAAGAAGTAACCTGAAGCTTTGGGAAAGGCTAAATATCTGGATAGAGATGGAGGGGGAGAAGCAGGTGGTTGTATGGGAATTGTGTTTGCAATGTCCAGTGTCACAGGGACCATGTGGGCCCACCTTCACACATTTCCATACACCGTGTGGGTCCTGGTGACCCAACAGAGCATCATGGGCCTTGTCCACTGAGCCATCTTTGCAGCCTGACGTTCCTCCTCTGTTTAGACAGGCTTTCCTGTAGTCCAGGCTACCCTCAAACTTTTATCCATCTGTCGGGAGCCATTTGCCTGCCTTGAACTATGCCCTAGTTAAGCAGAAGTCAATCTTGTGCACAGAAATGCTATGGGAGCAGGATGTTTTGCTATGTAAATAATTTACACCTGAGGGCAATCTATCTTATGCCCAAGGCTGAGGACACCTGAAGACCCTTGAAGGATGTGATTGGCTTTAAGTTATTTTGCCTGTGTTAGTATTGTTTTTGTGGTGAACTTTTGACCTGTTGTTTTGTTCCTCATTTCACAGAGTATAAATAGGTGGTACTTAATAAAGTCAGGGCTGCTTCAGTATTCACTGACAGCTCTCCTGAGTGTCTCTCTCTCTCTCTCTCTCTCTCTCTCTCTCTCTCTCTCTCTCTCTCTCTCTCTCTGTCATCTCTACATTTCTCCATCTTCACTCCCTGCTCCAGGTACAGTTCAATTTCTGCCAGTGGGCTCTGGCATCCGTCCCAGGGACTTACCTGGTTCACAAATGGCCTACCACTGAACTATAATCCGAACAGCACTTGCTATTTAATTTGGAGACAGGCTCTCATTAAGTTATCCAGATAGTCTTCAAGTTTAGAACATGGAGAGAGAGGGGACAGAAAGAACGTAAGGCAAAGGGTATGGCCCTCTGGACATGACGGAGCTGTCGCAGTCTCCCAGCAGTTCTGGATACCTGCCCAACCTGCAGCCAAAATTACAACATGGGGTGCTGGAGAGATGGCTCAGGGGTGAAGAGCAGCTATTGTTCTTGCAGAGGACCCACATGGTGTGTAATAACCATTTGTAACTCCAGTTCCAGGGGACCCAATGCCCTCTTCTGACCTCGGTCATTGCATGACCCCAGGGTGGGGAATTGCACACATGCAGGCGATAGACTCATATACATGAAAATACATATAAAAATAATAAAGCCGAAAAAGAATTCCAACATGGACGGGGAAGTGCTCCTGAGGCACCGCTAGCTGAGCAGTTGGCAGTTGACAGCTCTAGGGCAGGAGTCATTGTTTGAGACTGGTCAAGGGTAGGTTGTCATACTTCAGTGGATGGCTCCACACAAATGTACACATGGACATCACTAATGGGTGGGAGTAGGTGGTGGTCTTTTAAAACATGGACATGAAATTAGGAAGAGGGTGGGGAGGTTTGGGGGAGCTCTGAGGAAGCTGGGCTTGAGTGGTCAATGGTCATGGTCAAAATATTTATATATGCATCAAATTCTCAATAGGAAAATAAAAACATTGTCTAAAATTATTTGTGTCACTGAGATGCTCATTGGGTAAAGGCACCCGCTGCCAAGCCTTAGGATCTGGTTTGGTCCCCAAGACCAAAGGAGAGAGCTTACTCCTGCAGGTTGTCCTGCGATCTGTCATGATGCACTCACTCACCCCCACACAAACACACACAAAAATAAACAGAAAGGTTTGTGGTTTGGGGCTTAGAAATTCCAGTAGTGGGAGAGCGGGAAGATGGCTCAGCAGTTAAGGGCACTTGGTGCTCTTGCAGGGATTTCAGCAACCAAATCAGGTGCCTCAACAGCCTGTGACTCCTGCTCCAAGAGATTCAGCCCACTCTCATGGCCTCTGTGAGTACATGTCTTATGTTTACACACCCATACATATACATAAATTTTTTCTTTAAAATGCAAGGGACTGGCTGGCTCAGTGGGTAACAACACCTGCAGATCAGTTTCCAGAGCCCACATCGTGGCTTAAAGCCCTCTACAACTCCAGTCTCAGGGAATAAAATGCTCCCTTCTGGCCTCCTCAGGCATCAGGCACACATGGTACAGAGAAAACACACACAAAATAAAAATAAATCTGTAAACGAAGAGGCGGGAGAGATAGTTCAGTGGTTAAGAGCACTGTCTGCTCTTTACAGAAGCCCTGAATTCATTTCCCAGCACCCACACGGTAGCTAAGAGCCATCCATAACTTAGATTTGGATTCCAGGGGAATCCACTGTCTCTTCTGATTTCTGTGGCTATTGATCGACACGGGTGGGTGCACTTAAATGCATGGGAGACACCCATGCTCATAATAAACATTTTAAAACATTAAAAAAATATATATTGTTAAAGTTTGGAGGACCCCTGTGGGGAAAGCAGGCCTCCTGACACAACCCCCATCCTTGTAAATAACATATTTTGCTAGAGCTGAGTATGTGACTCCACTCTGGGCTTTTGGAATTTGTTTATACAAGCTGTTCCACTGCGACCTTGTGAGCGGAGACTGGCGGTCGGTTGCACCCTGACGTATATCTGTGTGATGTCTGGTGAGGGTCAGAATGTTCTAACCTGATAAAACTTCCTCTTTGGAATCTACCTTGGGTCTCACGGTGGAGCAACTGAACAGTATATAGCTTGGATTTTAAGTGAATAAAGCAAGGAGTTTCCTTCAAACCTAACCAAGAGTGTGCTGTGTATTTTTTAATCCCGACGGCCCTCGCAGTAAGCTCGGATCCAAGGTCGTGCTGGCGTGGCAGACCCCTATGCTTAGGCCCACAGAAATGTGGCTTATACCCAGATATCTTTTCTGTTAATGGCTTTTCTTTGGGGTCAACCCACTTCAATGTGCCTGTGTTCCCCGAACACATTCTGAATAACCTGGACAGTATCAATAAACTTTCCATCAAGAAGCAGGTTCTGTGCTAATCACTTCCCAATGACAACCCTTGGTGGCTGTCATTTACCACTAAGCAGCCACACACCAGAGATGTCACAGAACGGAAGACACTCTCAGACTGCTCCAATTTATTTAGGTGCTGTCAGCTCTTGATGAACCAACCTCAAAGTCTTTCACTTATTCCTACAGCAACAGGACTTTCTTGACCTTGAATTTGGAAACTAGGTTGAGCATGCATGTAGAACAGTTGTTAGCATCCCAAGTTGTAATCATCACTTTACAGTCCCCATGCTGAAACAAATATCCCTCTGTATATGTCCAGGCAGAGTCCATTTCTGGAGATTCACATAATCTATCTATCTATCGTGTGTGTGTGTGTGTGTGTGTGTGTGTGTCTTTTTGAGACAGGGTCTCCCTGTAGAGCCAGCTGGCCTGGAACTAGCTATGTAGACCACGCTGGCCTTGAACTCAGAGATCCGCCTGCCTCTGCCTCCTGAGTGCTAGGATTAAAGGCGTGCTCCACCACACCCAGCTTTCACATCATATTTATGGCACCATGACACCCATCAACAGGTTTCATCATTCCCCCTGTCAAATATTCTCCATTATCTGCATCTCCTTCATCACCTTTCTTCTCTTATTCACGTGGTGCAGCAGCTAAAGACATGTGCTAGGTGTGCCCTGAACAGACAGGTAGGTGTGCATTAGTTTACATCTCCCTCTACCCAAAAGACAGCTTCTGATCTCTACATCCCAGTAGGCAGGGATACACAAACACAGATCCATCCCTGTCATAGACATACTGCTCACCATGATAGCAGGAGTTAATGCCAAACATGACCCTCTCTGGCTTCCTAAAGGACTTCAGTGTACCCATGAGCTCGTCACAATACTGGGAAAGTGTGCGCTGGAGACCACAGGGGGGTTCGTAGCACTCTAGAGGGGCGGGGTACAACTCCACCCTTAGCTGGCTCATCCCGGCAGTGTGGCGTAGCAGGTCCTTCAGGACAGACATGGAGATTCGGTTCCTTTGGAAGTTCAGCCTCATGAGCTGAGAACAGTGGCTCAAAGCAGTCAGGAAAGCAGTGAGCTTGGCATCCCCAATGCGACAGTCTTCCAAGCTCAGGGTGGTCAAGGTGGCTGCAACTTTTACCAATAGAACCTGTAGAGGCTCAGGGCTTAAGGGAGCCAGGCTAACATTTTTCAGCGACAGGTGTTTGAGCTGACTGGTGCATGGGAACTCAGCTAGATGCCTCCACTCTGATTCTGAGAGTTTACAGTTAACCACCGACAGGGTCTCCAAGGGCATCTTCACCCACCTAGAAGAAACAAGCAGACAGTTGTGATGTGTGTTGGAGGATGGTCAGGAAAAGGTATGAAAGCGGCCCAAGGTCTTTCTAAACATGTGATCAAAGTCACCCCCAGGATGGTACATGGGAGAGTCTGCTCTCAGGTCCCCCACTCTACACTGAGGCCTGTCATCATCACTCTGGTACTGTGCAGTTCAGGCCTGCAGATTCTTTCCTCATGGCCAAGAAAAAAAACCCACGTTGTTGGCCAGAACAGGTCATAAGGAAGCACACAGGGAGGACCAACGCACGTGAGATCTAGCAACATCCCCAAGGGTTCACTGACCCTGCCTCTGCAGCACACCCTCTGTCCTATTCATAGTATGACACCCTGGACTCTGACCTTCATTCAGCTCCAGTGTCATCTGTTTCCCATCCACTCATCCCTACTTAGGCACCAAACAGGCAATCCTGGCTATGGTACTGCAAATCCTGTAATACCACCAGTAGGGAGCTGAGGCAGGAGGATTAAGAATTCAAGTCCATCCTGGGCTACGTAGGAAGACCTCATCTCAAAAAGCAATATCCTTTCCTCAATGGGGAATTGGAAGCAGGCTAAGCACAGGGCTTCCGTGGGACTGTAAAGGTCTGGACACTTGTCCTACAATGCCCGCTGTCCTTTTTGCATTGATTTCTCTTCATTTAGACACAGTTGAACAAATCAAGCCAGGCATGGTGGCACACTCCTTTAATCCCAGCACTGGGGAGTTGGGGGAATGGGCAGAAGCAGGCAGATCTCTGTGAGTTCAAAGCCAGCCTGGTCTACACAGTGAGTTCCAGGCCAGCTGAGGCTACAGGAGACCCTGTCTCAAAAAGACCAAAAAGAAAAAAGAAAAAGAAACAAATAAATCGGAACCCATTCCTGAGCTCTCTTCCTACATGGCTTCCTTCTCCAGACCACCCATCCAGTGTAGCCCTATTCCTTTATATAGCAGTGGCTATGTGAGACTTCCTCTCAGGGAGGTCTGCTGACTGCTGTTCCAATGCATCCATCACTGCTTGTCCGCCAGTGGCTGGAAGAGAGCAGGTGCCTGTGAACACCCGATGGAGCAAGGCCTCGCTGTGCTCTGCAGAGAAACCTAACCATCCTTCCTTACCAGAGCAGCTGGTCCAGGTGGCCCTGCAGGAAGTGGACGCTATCCACACACAGCTCCCGGAGATGGTCCAGCTTGAGCAGCTGCGAGGTGAACTGGGTGATGATCTGTTGATTCTCCACTGGGGTGAAGAAGCTAGCTTCCCAGAAGTTGAAGAGAAAGAGCCTGCGCAGGTAACTCATACGGCCTAGGTAAGGCGCAAAGGGGACTAGCGCGGCTGGATTGTAGACGGAATGCAAATGCAGTTCCTGGATGTAGTCCAGGTCCAACACTCGCAAGATCTCGACATAGTTGTAAAGGGACGGTGCTCCAATCTTGAGGTTGCTGCAGCACAACCGTAACAAACCCTTCCATGGCTCTGCCCACCGAATGAGGTAAGAAAGCTGCCTGTCCAGGTACACGTCCTTGAGGTCCAGGTCTATCACTATCTTCAAGGGCTGCTTCACCCCCGTCTGCAAACGACCCACCACTGCTGCCTGATTCTCATTTTCGACGCACAGTGACCAGCCACCAACCATGGCTCGACACCAACTGTTCCAGAAGTCCAAAGGCACAATCCGTAAATCCAGTGCTTCCAACTTGCATCTCCTGTGAGTAAAACTGAAAAGAGTCTTAGCATGTAGATAAATAAGGACCCGACATCTAGCCTGTGCCCTCATTGCAGCCCAGAAGTTCCCACCCCATTCTCTGTCTTGCGTTCCTCCCGCCCTTCTCCTTGGATCCAGCTAGTCCCACTGCTGGGGTGTGTGAGGTCCTTCAGTCACTGCTGTATCAGCATGGGAAGTCCCGCACTCTCCACAGCCCTTTCCCAGAAGGTTCAGCAATGGCCAGAGTTCTTGCAGTGCTCCTTCCTACTCCTCCCCCTTCCACTCAGCCCCAGCTGTCTGGGCTTTTCAGTCCCAGGACCTTCCTTTGGGGCATCTGGATGTCTCACCTGAAAGAGACTCTGTTCCCCAAGAGCAGCATATCAATCCCCTGCAGGACAGCCCGGAAGGTCTTCATGCACGTTGTCTTCTTTTTCATCAGAGCCCCCAGCGGGAGGTAGGGGAGGGGCCAGACCAGAACCATGGCCCTCAGGAGTTTAGTGAGTCTCCTATTGAAGGCCTCCTTGAACAGTTGAGGGAAGAATATTGAGGGCAGGTCGTCCAGAATAGAGATGGCCAAGGCCTCATCCTTCAGCACCCTCTGCTCTGTCAGATACTGGAGTGTGGAAGGAGACCTCGTGGGTAGAGACCGGGAGCTCATTTGGACAGCTCTTCAGGGAGTAGGCTCCTGGGGAAAACATCCAGCCAAATTCATACTTCTATATCCATCTTAGAGACCCCTTCTCACCCTTCACAGGTACTAATTCAGTCACAGTCACTGCTCTGGCAGTGATAACAGGGACCTCAGTTTAGCTCATTCCACCAAGTACTCCATGACCACAAAGCCTTAGCACCACCTGCTGGCCAAGAGTAGTCATCCCTCAAGTATAGGTGACCACAACTGCCCCTATTCCCAATTTCAACCACTTTGACAGCTAGATTCCTTTGCCCCTGGGAAGTGAATCCTGAATATGCTCTGGAAGCTAAACACCACCTCCTTGGAGAACACTGTCTCATTTAAGACCTTATATTGCTGGGAGAGATGGCATATTGCCTATTATCCCAACATTCAGGAGATAGTGGCAGAAGGATTGCCTTAAGTTGGAGGCCAGCTTTGAAGAGCAAAGGAAAAGAAGATCCCCAAAGCTGTTAGAGAAAGGAAATTATACTGATTATTGGTAGCACAGGTCTGTGGTCCAAGCAGTTGGGAGCTAGAAGAATCAGGAACTCAAGGCCAACCTTAGCAACATAGAAAGTTAGAGTCTACCCTGGGCTACTTGTGACCCTGTCTTATAGAAACAAATTACCTGGCATGGTGACATATGCCTTTAGTCGCAGCACTCAGGAGGCAGAGGCTGAGTGCTCTCTGTGAGATTGAGGCCAGCCTGGTCTACATAGTGAGCTCCAGGCCAGCTGAGTCTGCAGGGAGACCCTGTCTCAAAAAGACCAAACTAAATAAGACAACAACAAGCAAAAAACAAGAAATCATTGTACACTCTCTTTAAGCCATAGTACCATTAGAGTTCTAGGCTATCCTGGGCTACTAAATGAATTCCTCTCAATAAATACATATCAAATAAATACATCAGACAGAAGAACTTCCCTTTGAAAAATGCTAAACCAAGTGATGGCCGCCCTTGCCTAGTCCGGGCCAACCTGTGGACTAGATGCTCAGAAAGAAGTTCAAGAGGAAAATCAACTGAGGAAGAACCCAAGCACAAGTCGGTAACTCTCACCTGCATCTCTCTCCCTGCCACACTTCTTGTACAATCCAGAGGAAAAATCCTACCCCATCCCATTTTCTAAGTGTAAATGATTTTTTTTTTTTTTGAGACAGGCTCTCCCTGTAGCCCCAGCTGGCCTAGAACTTGCTATGTAGACCAGGCTGACCTTGAACTCATAGAGATCTGCCTGCCTCTGCCTCCAGAGTGCTGGGATTGGAAGCATGTGCTAGCAGGTCCAGCTTGTGTAAATGATTTAAGAGGTGAAATCATTCACTGATTGGTTGTTTATGTGGGGGATACTGTGCCTATCTTGGATGTCAGTGTAACATTCCACAGAGGGATTAGTTTTATACCCTACAACACAGTATACTAAATGGCGATTTGGAGTCTTAGTTGGGCATCTAGCATGTCTTGAGTATTTTAGATGACTCCTAGCCCTGTGTTTTTAGTAGAAGTGTTTTAACTCCTTGGTCATCATCCCATCAGAGCGGTGTGCCCTCTGTAACATCTCTGGCCATGGTGCTCCAGTCTTCCTAACAATCTTGGTCATGGGCTATGAGAGATGAAGATTGTGTGTGTGACCTATGTGAGACAAAATTTCAATTGAAGTAAGGACTATCAGCGTTTGATAATTTTACATGAGATCCTCTTAAAGAGAATTTGTCACCAAGTTTGAAGGGGGGGAAAAAAAAAAATCACTGGGAGAGTTTCTTTCTTTTTTTTTTTTTTTTTTTAAGAAACACAAATATAAGACTCTTTAGATTTTTAGTACCTGTGTTAAGAATCGTGTACCAATTGAAATGTCTATGTACTGATCTTCAGCCAATAAAATCTCAGCAGGAGAGGAAAACAAAAAGGGGGCTAAGCTGGAGTTATTTCCCAGTGGATAGGGAGGACACTTGCCTAGCAATTGTAGGACCGAGTTCAGTCCTGGCAAATGAACTTTGCTTGAGGAGACACGAGCTCCAACAACAGACCAAAATAATGACCCTAACCAAGCCTACTTGGGTGAGCAAATGAGTTTATTGGGCCTACTTAGAGGAGCATGGGTGACCCTCAAAGTCACATCAATCAAAGGACTCACCCTTGCACAAACTTCCCCCAGGAGCCTAATTGGAACCCTCCCTTCAGAGGAGACAGAAGAACAGAAGTTCAAGGTCAACCTCAACTGCATAGGGAGTGCAAGTCCAGCCTTGTCTACATAAGACCCTGTCTCAAATAACATAAAAAAATAATCACCAGCATAGAAATATATATGTATATCCATTATGTATTATTTATAAATATTTTTGAGACAAGGACTGTTTATGTAGACCATGATAAGTTCTAACTCATGATCTTCCTGCCTCGGCCTGAGTAGTAGGATAACAGGTCTGTGCTGACATGCTTAGCTGGAAAATAACTAATAAACCAAAGCAGAAATCACAATGATTAGGCGGAAGTCAGTTGTGGTGGCTCATACCTATGATACAGTCCTCAGGAAATTGATACAGGATTACAGCTAGTTCCAGCCAGTCTGGGCTACATACATAGTGAGTTCCAGGACAACCTGTACTGCACTGAAAACCCTGTCTCAAACCACAAAGAAAAACAAAATAAGACTCAGATCTAAGATAAACTGAATTTAGAGACAAAATTAGAGTCTTAACCCAGGGTATTTGGTCTGGGTTAGTAGAGCCCTTGCTTGGTAAGTACAAGCTCCTGGTTCAATTCCTAGTCTTGGGAGTCGGGGAGAAAGAAAAAAAAAACAAATATTGCTATGCAATTCACACTTATTGACACCTCCCCTAATCCTAGTTCTTGGAAGGATCACTGTGCAATTGAGGCTCCAGGGCCTGTGTTGAGTTCCAGGCCAGTCGGGCCTATAGAACAAGTCATGTCTTAGCAAAAAATAATAATATCCCTTTCAGATAAGAGACAGAATCAATGTTCTCTTTCTCATCTGAAGCTTCATGCCTAATGTCTGCACTGAGCTCATTGTGGGAAGCTCCCACAGTCAGTCAGTCTCTCTCTCTCTCTCTCTCTCTCTCTCTCTCTCTCTCTCTCTCTCTCTCTCTCCTTGCTATATTACACTCCAGAGATCCTCCAGTCTCAGCCTCAGGGACCAGGTCGGATTATCTCTGCTACCACATGGCCTTGAAAGGGTACTTATGGAAATGGGTGACTTACCAGAGATGGACAAGGTGACAGGGTTTTGAATCCCAGGAGGGCCAGGCAGTGACTCCAGGATCCTGACTCTGAAGTTCTTCTCCAGTTGCCCAGTCTCATTCCATAGCTCTGGTTGGACCGGAACTAGCTATATAAACCAAGTGGATTCACACAGAGATCTACTTGCCTTTTCTACAATGGTAAGATGAAAGGTGGTCCCCACCACACCCAGCCAACTCTCTTCAGCTTTTATCTTTTCTTCTTACACTCTCCCTGAAGGCCTGGGCTCCCAACCACAGTCTTCCATCTGATTGGATGTTTGTGTCTCCTCCTAGTTATTCAGGTCTGGGATTCTGGTTAGCTCCACATTCAGTGCTTTAATTGATTTCCATGCAAGAAAGGGAAAGAATTTACATAAGGTCAAAGTCCATTCCCAAACAGGGCCTTCACTCTACAGATACTGAGATTTATCAGTATGTGATGGCCATAGTTCTGAAAGAAAGACGGCAAAGGGTTTGATCTGTTTCTCTCCTAGACAGAAAAATACAGACAGGCACCGTAGTGCAAGTCTGTAGTCCCAGCACTGTACTCCGTAGACGCAGGAGAGTCAGGAGTTCAAGGCCATCCTAAACTACATAGTAAGTTAGAATCCAACCTGGGCTGCAGGAGACTGTCTTAAAAAAAACAAATCAAACATCTGGGCATGACACACACCTTTAATCCCAAGCCTTGGGAGGCAGAGGCAGGCAGAGCTCTGAGATGGAGGCCAGCCTGGTCTACATAGCGAGCTCCAGGTCAGCTGGGGCTATAGAGATATGGTGTTGCAAAAAGACCTAAATAAATAAACAGTCAAGACCTGACTTTATCTTTTTTAGGAAAATCTTTGGTCATAGTAAAATTGTCAAAATATTCCGTAGTAAAACAACTTTATGAGGACAGCCATGTGGTCCGCAGGGAAAACAGTTCATCTCCAGCATCACCTGCCAGGTTTGTGTCTGTTTTGCTGACATAGGGCTTTGTTGTAGGGAACACAGGTTGGTCTGGAATTTTCTACCTAGACCAGGGCTGATTCAGTGAGGACCAACCCTATCTGGCACACAAAGAATCTTTAAACATTTTGTCATCTCAATAAGAACTCAGTGGTATGGAGGCTACCCGATGGGAGCACGGAGTTCCTTCCTTTTCTTTCTTTCTCTAACAAAGTCCGGACATCCCTTATGTAGCCTCGAATGACCTTTACCTTGTGATCAAGGTTGCTGCCAACAACTCCCAAGTGCTGGGATTATAGATGTGTGTACCACCACCCCCCGTTTTTATTGGATGCTATCGAAATGTCAAAAGTAAATCCACTTTGTTCTAGCAGACTTTGGCTTTACCCCAGGGGAGGTTGGAGAACAGTGACGACCACCAGACTTGGGAATCAGATGTGTTCAAGCCTGAAAGCCACTGAGATACAAGCTTGCCAGAATGTTGGCAAGCAGACGGGTTGGGGGGGAGCAAAACTGCACAGCCCTACACCACAGTGGCCCTCACCTCCGGGCTTCCTTTCCTTTAGAGTTGGGGCTCTTCCCCCAGAAGAAGTTTGCTAGGAAACCCTGAGCCTCAGACCCTTGACCTGTAAAAGTAGCGCCTGAGGCACTAGGGAATCCCGGAGGTTTTGTAAAATGCAATTCAGGAACTGAGGAACATCTGGCCTAAAGGCTTTTTGTGTGCTGATAAAATTACGAGAGGGAGGTAGGTATGGAGAAATAAAGCTTTAGGGGCTGGGATAGCTGGGATAGCTGGAATGTGGCTTTGTGGGGGAAGCCTAGACCGGCCCTCAGGACTACCAAGAGAAAGGGAGGAAGCGGGGAGGGAAGAAATGATTTTCAGTTATAAAGTTATCTTCTTTTTCCGTTGTTGTTGCCTGTGGTAAAGTCCCTTGTCACACGAAGTTGGTTGGCTGTTTATGAAGGGTTGAGGTTAGACCAACCTTTATCAAAAATTACCTTCCTCAGTTTTGTTGATGCCCAACTTTAAATGGTGAAGTCACGTTTAAGCCCTAGCTGGGGCTCTAGGATGAGGATTATTTTCCATGTTTTTGTTTTGTGTTTTTGAGGCAAGGTCTTGCTACGTAGCTATGGCTTATCTGGAACTCAGAGAGGTCCACCTGCCTCTGCCTCTGGGGGTCTGGGATTAAAGGTGTGTGCTACCTCACCTGCCTATCTGTTAGTTTTTAGACAAGATCTCCTATAGCCCAAAGCAAACAGGCCAACCTTGAACTCCTGATCTTCCAAGGGCTTATCACCTAGGCGTGTATCACCACACCCAGCTTGTTTCATTTTTTTTTTCTTTTCTTTTGTTTAAAAACGGATATTTAATATCAGTTTTCATTACAGGACTTATTTTTCCCAAGATTTTCTTCCTAAATAAATCGTGATTTCTATCCAATTCTTAGCATTTCTGAGGGCAGCGTGCCTCTCCTTTTCTGTCAGTGGGTGAAATCTATGAGGTTGTCCTTGATTTCTTTGTTTAAATAGTTTATTTAATATATATGAGTGTACTGCCTGCTGTATGTAAGTGCAGCCATGTCATGCAATTGCCTGAAGAGGTCAGAAGAGGAAGCTGGATCCCCTGGAACTGGAGTTAGAACAGTAGTTAGCTGCCGTCTGGGTGTTGGGGATTGAACCCAGGTCTTTGGCAGGAGCATTCAGTGCTATTAACTGCTGAGCCATCTCCCCAGCTCCTGTCTTTGATTTCTTGATGAATTCCATTCAACCATGGTATCATCATTTTAACCACTGTTGAATATCATCAGCTGATATTTAATAAAGAGTTTCTGTGAACCGGCCTTTAAAGTGCTTTCCTTCTGGCCTCACTACTGAGCTTTGAGACATAGCTTACAACCTGTGTCACAGCATGAACTGCAAAGCCCGTGCACTCTGCCTGTTAGCCCAAAGTGCAGAAAAATCCAATAGAATGTGTGCCCAAATCTAAAGGTCTGCGGAGGGAGTTATCTTTATCATTCAATTTAGCTTTCCAGTTCCTACTTGCTGGCATCAAGTCTGTCATCTCATCTTTCTGAGAGTCCATCATTTTACATTTGGTTTCTAAATGTATTAAAATATGATAAAGCTGTAGAATCATATAGGGCCAGGGAAGGGTGTGTCTCTGTGGTACAGTGCTTGCCTAACATGTAGGCCCTAGAGTCTATCCAAGGGCTTCACAGAGCAAAGGTATTAGTAATATATTCCATTATGAAATATACATAGAAACAAAACATTATACCTAATGTACACACATTTATAAAGATACAATATGTATATAGTTAAAAATATGTATACAGTTAAAAAACTGTCATAAAATGAAGTCCCATCTGCCAGCCCACCTCCACCCCAAGGCCTTTGTGTCCCCGAGGCCCCATCTTTTCTAACCAGTTGCTAAATAACCAAAGAGAAACCAAGATTGGATTGAAGGTTGATATCTATCAGGAATGTAAGATTGGTTTGACATATGAAAACCCTTTTGATAACCAGCCAGATGTGGAGGTACTCAACTGTAATCCCTGCACTCCCAGGCTAGAGTGGAGAATTTTCAAGGCCAGTCTTGAGCTACTAATTGGCAGAAGGCGGCTTGTCTAGCATGTCTAGACTCTGATTAAATGCCCGATACCATCATATGCCCACCAAACCTTGACTTGAATATTAACTGAGGGGCTAGACAAATAGCTCAGTTGTTACAAGCACTGACTGCTCTTACAAAGGACCTGGGTTCAGTTCCCAGCACCCACATGGTGGCTAACAACCCATCTGTAACTCTAGTTCCAAGAAATCTGATGCAGCTCCTCTGTCCTCTGTGGGCCTTGTACGACATGCATGCGCTTATATACATGCAGGAGAGCATTCAGACACACAGAATAAAAAATAATAAATGAATTCTTTTTAATCAGTTAAGTGCTGGTAAGGGTCATGGAGATACCTGTAATCCCAGCTCTTTGGAGGCAAGAGGCAAGCAGATCTCAGTGAGTTCTAGGCTAGCCCAGACTTCATAGCAAATTACAAGGCCAGCCAGTCTGTACAATGAGACTATCTCAAAAAGAAAAGGAAATCAATGAAACTGCACCCAGTGGCTCGTGCCTGTGATCCTGGAACGTGGGAAAGCAGAATTGGTATAATCTGGAAGCCAGCCTACTCTGTAGAGCAAGATCCTGCCTTAAACAGGGGAAATCAATAGATACAATTAGCCATGTCCTTAAAAGCAAATCAAATATAATCTCAGTTGATACAGAAAAGCATTTGATAACATTTATTCACTCGCCCACCTAGAGCATTTTATTTATTTTATTTTATTTTTTGCATTTTATTTTACTTGGGGGGTTGGGTTGAGAAAGGGTCTTCCTGTAACCCCAGCTGACCTGCTACTTACTATATAAACCAAGTTGGCCCCTATCTCACAGAGATCCACCTGCCTCTAACCTAAAGCGCTGTGATTAAAGGTGGGTACTACCACACCCAGGCTGAATATTTTGTTTTTTTAAGATTGAGTCTCCTGTAGCTCAGGATGACCTAGGACTTGCTGCATCCCTGAGGATGACCTTGAACTTCCGATCCCCTGACTACACCTCCCAAATTCTGGAATTACAGGTGTGGACTGCCACACTCTGCTTTCAGTATATTTACTTTCAAACCTCGGCAAGATGAAAAACAAACAATTCTTCATTATGATTAGAGCCATTATCAATAAGACTTATTGCAAATTCCACACTTGATGGTGAAGGACTGAGGTCTGGGTGTTTGAGTTCTTAGACTGGCAAAGATGATTTGAAACTGGAGCAATGGCTCGGCAGTTAAGAGCATTGCCTATTCATTTGGTTCCCATCACCCACATGGTAGTTAACAACCATCCTTCACTCTAGTTCTGGGGGATCTGACCTCCTCATCTGGCCACCATGGACATTTCACAATATGGTGCACTTACATATGCAGGCACACATAAAATAAAATCAAGAAGTTAAAAATTTTTAATATTTTATTATTTTTATTTTGTGTGTATGAGTGTATTGCCTATGTGTGTGTAAGCACACCCATGTCTTGCAATGCCCGTGGAGGTCAGAAGAAGGCCTCGGATCCCCTGGAACCGGAGTTACAGGCAGTTGTTAGCCACCATGTGGGAGCTGGGAATTGAACCAGGTCCTCTGCAAGAGCAGTTAGTGCTCTTAAACGCTGAGCCATCTCCCCAGGCCCCCAAATTTTTACTTTTTAAAAATTTCTTTAAAAGGCCCAGTGTGGTGGTGCATGCTTTTAATCCCAACACTCAGGAGGCAGAGGCAGGCAGATCTCTGTGAGTTCAAGATCAGCCTGGTCTAAATAGTGAGTTCAAAGCCAACCTGGTCTACATAGTGAGTTCCAGGCTAGCTGGGACTACAAGGGTACCCTGTCTCAAAAAGTCGAAAAAAATAAACAAAAATCACTTTAAAAAATAAGTAAAAAGCCAAGTGTGATGGCGCATGCCTTTATTATTTTATTTTATGTGTCTGAGTGTTTGCCTGGATTTATCTGTAGCATGTGTATGCAGTGTTTGTAG
Source organism: Eospalax fontanierii (assembly GCA_035773235.1). Taxonomy (NCBI): domain Eukaryota; kingdom Metazoa; phylum Chordata; class Mammalia; order Rodentia; family Spalacidae; genus Eospalax; species Eospalax fontanierii. The sequence goes on from CM069553.1 coordinate 9,278,898, forward strand.
ATTCCCTGGAATTGGAATTACTGAAGGCTATGAACGACCATGTGGATGCTGGGAACTGAACTCAGGTTCTCAGAAAGAGCCTCAGATGTTCTTAACCCCTGAGCCATCTCTCCAGCCCCAACCTCACAACTTTTTATTATTATTATTATTATTATTGGAACAAGCTTTCTTCTATAACTGAGGCTGGTTTTTCAAGGCTGACCCTGAACTCCTCATCCTCCTGACTTCTCTTGGGAATTGCTGGGGTTGCAGGTAGGACATCACACCCAGCCTGTGTTCACATCTTTTAGTCCATATTATACTGGATACAGTGTCGCGCCTGCACGGCCTTGGGTCCGAGTCTCTGCGAGGGACGGCGGGATTGAAAAAGACACAGCACTCAGATCTTGTGGTGGCACGAGCAAGCACACTTTATTCTCCCCCACCCGTTGAGCCTCACGTCACAGAGGATTTGGTAGGGGGCAAAAGTTCAGGCCCCTAGGGAACATCTGAGTGACCACACCTGGTTCAGGCCACACCTGATCCAGGTCAATTGCGGTTAGGCCTCTGAAGGTCAAGTTGTCTCAAGGAACGAAGAACTCGTAAGCCGGGCCCCAGATGCGGGTTGAGTCACAGGTGGAAGTGGGACAAGGATCTCAAGCCTAGGTAACCTCCAAGCTGTAGAATTTGCTCGCCATCTACTGGAGGCTCGGATAATATGGCCTGGCTTTCTCACAAGCACCATCACTTCTACAAGGAAGCGTTTAACCAATTGCTATTAGGGAATGTCCTTTGAGGATCAATTGCTGTGTGATCACTTTTAGGAATAAAGAAGGATAGGAACCACCAAAGTTCAGGGCATGGGCCCCAGCCCTGGGTTCCATCCACCACACCATAAATTAATAGATAAAGACAAAAAAAGACTTTCAAAGGTCATTTTAGCTATGCTTACTGGTACATGAAAACAATCCCAGCACTCAGCAGATGGAGGCAGGAGAATCTTTGCGTTTAAGGCCAGCCTGGGTTACATAGCAAAATCCAGGATAGTGTGGGATACTAACTGAATTTGAGAATAGTCTGAGATACACAGCTAGAATCTGGAGAGAAACAGAGGGGAGGAGGAAGAGAGAGAGACTGAGAAATAACACAGAATTTGTGTGGGTAGGTGTCCTCATCTTTGTCCACTTTCCTCTAAGCAGAAGGCAACACTCCCAGTACAAATCTGTCCAATGGCACGCACAGAGCAAACACCATCCTGACTTTCCCGTCCACCGTCCACCCCAGACCCAGCGTCTAGAGGACTGGGTTAGTGAGCATTCTTCCAGATCTTTCTGACTTACCACACATTTAAACTTATACACAGCAGCTGGGTGTGGTAGCACACACCTTTAATTCCTGCACTCTGGAGACAGAGGCAGGCAGATCTCTGTGCATTTGAGGTCAGCCTGGTCTACAGAGCAAGTTCCAGAACAGCCAGGACTACATGTAAGACCTTGTCTCAAAAAAAAAAAAAAAAAAAAAAAAAGGAAAAGAAAAAGAAATTACAGATAACAGCTGCTGGTTTGAGATAAGGTCTCCCTGTAACCACTGCTGCCACGAAACCATGAAACTCACTATGTAGGCCAGGCTGGCCTTGGTCTCACAGATACCTGCCCTCGGCAGAGTGCTGGGATTAAAGGCGTGCCAGGCTTGGTTATAGCTTCTTGTCTAGAAATAGTGTGTTACAGTGATCTTGATAGGTTGAAGATTTGCCCGAGGTGCGCCTGGGGAAACACAGCTGTGAGCCCGGGGCTCAGGATCCAAGCCTGTCCTCATTCTCAGCATGCAGCTGCCATGGCTCCCCACTTGCTTTAGATAGCTCTCTCATTGCTGTAACTCCATTGTTATCTTGACGGTCCTTTTTTTTCTTATTTGTGTGAAACGAAAGTTAGGGTTTATTAAGATAAGGGCAGGGGTCTTTTTGTTTGAGACAGGGTATCACTATGTAGCAAGCACCTATAACTGTTGAGCCATCTTGTTAGCCTTGTTTGATTAATTGATTGATTGAGACAGAGTGCACTCTGTAGTTCAGACTAGCCTGGAACTCACTGTGTACCCAGGGTAACCCAGAACTCATGGCAATCATCTTTCCTCGTTCTCCCCAAAGTTGGATTTCCAGACATGTACTACCACATTCTTTCAAATACAGGGTTTATACCGCTGTTGAACTCCTGTTCTGTGAGCAAGACAGCTCCATGCTGGTCTTTCCTTGGCATGATAGAGGGAAGCCACAAAGACCTGAGGAGGTTAATTTCAAATTGGACAGATGACCAGAAGTCTCCCTATTTCACGGTCTCACTAACTCCCCAATCCCACCCCAAGGAATCAGTCACTTTAGACGACATGGGATTAGCACAAGAATCAGCTCTTCCAGAAACCCACCAGAATAACAGGCTAACACCTCAGTCTCAGCTCAGCCAGCCAGAGAATAAATCCCTGGGAAACTGAATAACCCCAAACCCACAGTCTCCTCCCCCGAGAGCAGGTGGCTGACAAGGACAGATGAAGAACATCCCTTCCCACTTCCCTGAGTTTTAAGCCTTCTTTGCACAGAAAGCCAGTCCAAATAATTAATAGAAGTAATTAGGGGTCAGATGGTCACAAATGAAAATTGCTCAGCATGCAGCTGCCGATGCCAAGCCTGGCGGTGCCAGGGTGGCAGGGCTGGCCTGGTGGTGTCCTAGCGATCTGACCCAGGACCTGATCCTACCCGATCTCAGGGGAAAAGTAAGTGGTGAAGTAGGGTCACATCTATAATCAGCAGCCCAAGCTATGAAAAAAGATGGGCAAGTGCTCAGGAAGGCATCACGCAGGTGGCTCCTGACATTACCGTAACCTGGAATCAGAACTTCCTCCTGTGCATCCTCAGCAAGGCAAAGAGGGCTTTTTCTTTAATGTGCTCAGCACAAGGTTTCCTGGTCACATTCTTCACAGGATATGGGTGACTTTCAAACCCTTGAAAAGGGCACAAAGCTTTTCACCCATCTACCTGCCCACTCTTGTAACACCCACCCATTAATCCACCTCCCTGCCCACAACCCTTCCATCTATCCATTCTTCCATCTGGCCATCCACTCATCCAGCTATTCACCAATCCACGTGTGAACCATGCATTCACTGCTCATCCATCTACTATCCACCTACCCATCTGTGTGCAGCCCACCCATCCATCCTTCCACCCCTCGTCCATCTGTTCACCCATCAACCCACCCACCCAGATATTTGCCTACCTGTGTATGACCATCTACTTATCCAGTACTTACTCATCAACCCACCCATACATTACCCATCTAGCTATCCGCTCACCTACTCACAACCCTCCCATCTCCCCATCTATTCGCCTACCTGTCTATTCATTCATCCATGCGCAGCCACCCATCTCTCAACCCATTCATCTGCAACCCACACATGTATCTATCCATTATCTGTAAGGTATCTACCCACCCACCCATACATTCACCCATCCACTGGTTTATCCTTCCATCTATTGACCCATTCATGTACAGAGCACCCATTTACTAATACAGCACCTTCTCACTCATCCACCCACCTATGTCTCCATCCACCCTCTCGTGTACCACTGTCTTCATCCCCTGACTTCACATATCGTGGCCACCAGTAGCCAGCCACGGATCTGAATGGATTATCACCAAACTGAGATCATACCCAGGGGATCCGCATCGCTCCTTTGCATACAAGCACCTACAGCACAGGTAGCTTTGTTTTTATTCTGGTGTGAGAACTATAGTCGTGTGTCTACAGAACAGAACAACAATGGCTCCTCATGGAAATGAGATGGCTTCTCATACTCATAAGAACCTCAACCAAATGTTTACAGAACACAGGATAACAATAATATGGCTAGACTATAACAATTCAGCAAAATAAGACGAACACAGCAACAACATCTCCATACGCTGTCTACTTAGAAGGTCAGCGTGTTTCATGGGAGGACCAGCGTTCCCAAGATAGCTCCCCAGCAAGTATTCTTGCACAAACTTTCTCATGAGGCACAAGACTCTGCAGACATACATATTTAAAGCTCAGCTTAATTCACCAAGCATATTTTTAAAGCCATAGGAACATTATTTCACTGTCCCATCTACAAATATCTCTTAGGTCCAGGCCACATTCAAGGCAGGTCTGGGCTGGACGTGAATGATGGGATAAGTAAGCACTGAGTATTTTCCTGCAGCTTATGATCTAGTGCAGGGAAATTGGTACACAGGCAACCAACACCCCAGCTCACACTGTGTGTGTGAAGAGATAAACACACACACAAGAGGGCTCTCCAGAAACACAGGACTTACATATACATACACACACGCACATATGCACATGTGTATGAGCATATATCAGAGAAATTTATTAGGATAATTGGCTCTTGGTCCATTTGTAAAACAGCCTGAGACTCAGGAGCCAACATCACAAGTCCAAGAGCCTGAAGGCTCTTGGGGAATTCTGATACATAGGGCATCTAGCCACTCTATCCAGGACCTCATTAATCTCCTTCCTCATGCTTGCTACTACGTTCCAGTGACAGTTGTGTTCTCTTGTATAAAGCATAAGGCTGTCCTTCTTATGTCATGCACACATGTGGGACAGTACAGACCAGGACCTGGCACTTACAAATGGTGACGAGAGTGAACAAAGGAAACACAAGATGCGGAATATGCGCTAGTTTACTTTCATTTTATTTAAGACAGGCTCTCGTGTAGCTCAGGCTGGTTTCAATATTACTATAAAGCTGTGCTGGGTAGCTTTAGTTGTCAACTTGACACACCTGGGTTGAGGGAGCCTCGAGTGGGGAATTGCCTGTATTGGAAAGGCCTGTGGCCATGTCTGTGGGGTATTTTTTTGACTGTTGAGTGATGTGGGAGGGCCCAGCCCACTGTGGGTGGGTTGTTCCATATTGTATAAGAAAGCATGGGTGAGAGGTACGCAGCATTCCTCTATAGCCTGTGCATCAGCTCCTGCCTCCAGGTTCCTGCCCTGAGTTCCTACCTTGGGCTCCCTCAGTCATGAATTGTGACCCGAGAGATGAAAGCCAAATAAACCCTTTCCTTCCCAAGCTGGTTTTGGTCTGAGTGTCCTGTCACAGCAATTGGAGGCAAATTAGGACAATAACCAAGGCTGGTCTTGAACTTTGGATCCTCCTGCCTCTGCTTCCCAAGTGCTGGGATTACAAGAGTGTACCACCACATGAAGCTTTTAAGACGTATATTGCGAACAGTGAAGGAGTGGGTCCCTGGACCATCCCAGGAGCTGCTTGGGAGCCTCTGGTCCAGACCTCAGTCCCCAGTCCAGCTCACTGCTGCCACCACCAGTCATTTCACATTAACCCACTGGGGCAAACGACACGTATACATCATACTGTATCTGAAACAAAGTGCATGCCTGCCACAGCCAGAGAACACTGTCTGTCACAGCTTATGTTCCAAAGAAATGTCATGCACACCCTGAGGCCATCAATGGAGGTTGTTCAGAGGCCAAGTCCCTGTGCCAGGTTTCTGCTCCTCTGTTCTATTTCTGAGACAGGATCTCACTGTGTACTATGTGTCCTAGGTTATTCTCAAACTTAGGGCAAACCCCCTTCCTCTGCTCCTGAGTGCTGACTTTCTAGGCAGGCACCATCACGCCATCTTTTTTCTTTTTTCAAAGATTTATTTTATGTGTATGAGTATTTTGCCTGCATGTATGTATGTGTACCAAGTATGTGCCTGGTGCCTAAAGAGACCAGAAGGCATTAGATCCTCTGCAACTGGAGTAACAGAGGTTGTGTGTTGAGACTGGAGACATAGTTCAACAGTTAAGAGCACTGGCTGCTCTTTCAAAGCAACCCAGATTCAGTTCCCAGCAGCTACATGGTGACTAACCATGTCATTCCAATAACTCCAGTTCTGGGGATCTGGCACCCTCTTCTGGTCTTTGCAGGCATTGCATGCACATGGTGTTCTTGCATACAGGCAGGCAAAATATTCATGCACATTAAAAAAAAAAAAAAAGTTTAAACTTGTGAGTTGTCATGTAAGTGCTAGGACTGGAACTCTGGTCCTTTTAACCGCTAAGCCATCTCTCCATCCCCATCCCCTCACACCTTTTTCTGAGACAGGGTCTCACTATGTAGCTCTGACTGACCTGGAACTGGCTATGCAGACCAACCTGGCTTCAAACTCATAGAGAGTCACCTGCCTCTGCCTCCCCATTGCTGGGCCTAAAGACATGCACCACTATGCCCAGTTTTTTTTTTTTTTTTTTTTCTTAACGACACTTTTTTGGTCCAATGCAACTTGTTTATTAACCTCCTGGTTTCCAGGAGAATTTCCAAAAGGACTAGAGCTGACCATACTGGTCACAGAAGAGAGCCAAACTACTGGCTGAGGGGGAACGCCGAAAGAAAAGCAGCCTGCACCGAGAAGAGTGACTAAGCATGGTGACCATCACTAGACACAGTGACTGTCCTCTGCAGCCTTTTAGGGTAAAGACTGGGGTTCAGGTAATGCCAACACTTGCTTTCCTAATCTTCTTACCAACAGACTGCAACAAGCACTCACTGCCTAAACGCTCACTTTTTCCTTGGTACCATATCAGCTAAATATAATGGCCTACTCCATTTGGGCTATTAAAGAAGACCACAGACCAGGAGGCTTATAAATAACAGACATTTATTTCTCACCATTCTAGAGGTTAGAAGTTAGAGTCTCCAGTTGGCTTCCAGTGAGAGCTAATTTCCTGGTTCATAGATGGCCATCCTCTTGCTGGTCCTCAGTCAGTAGAAGAATCACGGAAGGTCTCTGCAGCCTATATGATGGGGAGCTAATTCTATTTAGGAGGACTCAAGCCTCATGACCGAGTCACACCCAAAGGCCCCGCTTCAAAACATCACCACACTGGGGATTAGGTTCAACATATGAGCTTTGGGAAAACACAGATATTGTCTATTACAAATATGCTTATTTGTTCTCAGTCTAGCATCCCAAGGCTGCTGAGACCTACTACATAACAAGGAGAATTCCTGCTCCTGTGGAGAATGATCTGAATTTAAAGCCCCACTGAGGTCTTTTAGAAGGAAGATGATTCATAGTCTCTGGTGCAGTTCCGAATGAGACTCCGGAACAACTCTGAGATCAGAAGCTGTAAGTCCTCACATCACCTGGGGAGGGTGTAAAGCTGTAAGCCATGAAGCCTGACTCAGTCATCTTCACACACACGCAGGCACGCAGCCTGGGAGGCAGGCTCTGCTCAGGAGGGATTGCCTCCACCCTTCCTGCGTCTCTGCTGATTCTATACTCTGAGCTCGGCAGTCCCAGAAGGTGCATCTAGGCAAGCTCCATTCTGTTTACTGCCTGGGCATTGCGATGCTCTTCAGCACCTGTCTCCCTTGGAGAGGCACCACTGGCTAGGTGCGGGAAAGCAAGGACGGGGAGGAGGTGGCTCAGTCATCCTCATCGTCTTCCTCGTCCTCCGTGTCCTTGTTGGGGGCACACCTCTGGAAGCACTGAACCACGGTGGCCAGGAAGAAGCTGGAGATGATGGCGGCAATGGACACGGCCACACCCGAGAAGATGATAATGAACAGGTCTGTGAGGGACAGGCTGAACTTGCACTCGCTGAAGCTGGCCTCTGACAGCTCTCGCAGAGCCACCCGCCGGTTCTCCATGGGCAGAGAGCACTGGATGGCATCAAGGCCTGGGGAGAGGTGGGGAGGAGGAGAGAGGGTTAGGCTGCAGCCCATGACTGCCCCAAGTGCCCCAGGGAAGGAATCTCACAGCACAAGCTTCACAGATACAGCCAGGCTTGGGCTGAGGTATTCGCCTCTAGAGACTTTCTCTTACCCATGGGTCGAGTATAAAGCGTGTTTTTCCTAGTGGGATGAGAGGACGCCATTTTGACAGGAAGCTCAGCAGCCTTCAATCCTTGCTTACTTTTGATTTCTATCAAAACCGCACTTGCTCTCTGTTTTAACCTTCCAGGGGTCAAGGAGCATAGGCTCAACCCATCTCCAGCATGATCTGAACATCGGGATGATTTCTTCCTACCTTGCTAATCAGTCCACTTGTATCAATCAAAGGACAGCCCTGCTAACACAGCCCAGCACCCTACAACCACCCTTAAGGGTCTTGGTATGCCGTTCCTTCCCCATCTCAGAAACAAAATGAAGAAAGAGTATCTGAACTTCTTCCCTTCCATCCTGGCCCATCCCTTACACAGCCATAGCAACCTACCCATGCTTTCCTCCCATGGGATCTGTTGCCTAGCAACCAGACTGCACTTGTTCTCCCTACATCCATGTATCCTGCTTGATAGACTCCAGGCATTAGGTGGTCCAGAGTTCTGTGGGCTTCTCCAGTTTACAGTTGACCGCAGAGCTTGATTTTCCTCATAATCATTACCACATGCTAACTGTATAACCAGCAGAATTAACTGATTATTCCCACTCGTGCGCAGACTGTGCATTGACCTGCCCATCCCTCTACTTCCGCACTCTTGGCACAGGTTTTCCATTGCTTGGTTAGGGCTTTTGTTTTGTTTGTATGTTTTGTTTTGTTTTGATGTGTATGAGTATATTGCCTGTGTGCACATAAGTGCACTCATGTCATGCAATACCAGAGGAGATCAGAAGAAGGTGTCAGATCCCCTAGAACTGGAGTTACTCACAGTTGTTAGCACCCATGTGGGTGCTGAGAATCGAACTTGGGTCCTCTGCAAGAGCAGCCAGGGCTCTCAAATGCTGTCAGTTTTTTAATCCCAGATTAGTTTTTTGGGTTTTTGTTGTTGTTGTCATTTTAAGAATTACTTTTAAAAGAGGGCCAGGGTTGCTGGAGAGATGGCTCAGTGGGTAAAGGCACCCGTGGCGCTTTTAGAGGACTGAGGTTCCACTTCAGCAGCCACGTCAGGTGGCTCCAACCACCTGAAACCTCAGCTCCAGTGCCTTCTTCTGGCCTCTGAGGGTACCTCTGCACACTGAGTACACTGACTCCATATGCGACACATAAATAAATCATAAAATAAATCTTTTTTTTAAACGATATTTAAATATTTAAAATTTTTTATGTAGCCAGGTATGTGGTGCACGCCTTTAAGCCCAGCACTGGGGAGGCAGAGTCAGGCAGATCTCTGTGAGTTCAAGGCCAACCTGGTCTACATAGCAAGTTCCAGGCCATCTAGGGTTACAAGGAGCCTTCTCCCCAAAGACCAAAAAGTAGGCAGGGGTGAAAAGAGGGCTCAGTAGTTAAGGACACTTGCTCCTCTTCCAAAGGAGCCAATTTTGTTCCCAGAACCTATACTGGGTATCTCGACTCACAATTACCTGTGACCTCAGGGGAACTGACTGACGCCTCTTGAGGGTTCCCACACACAAGTGGCATACATTCATACAGACACAGATGCATCAATAAAAATAAGCATTTCTGTTGTTTGTTTGTTTCTTGTTTTTTGAGACAGGGCCTCCCTGTAACTCCAGCGGGCCTTGATCTCACAGAGATCCATCTGCCTCTGCCTCCCAAGTACTAGGATCAAAGGTGTGTGACACCATGCCCGACTTCTAAAAAAAAACCAAACTTCAACCTACTTCTGAGCATATTAAAGGTCAGACAGGAAAGCTTTGAGACAGCTGCCAAGGAGCTTTCTTCTAGGCACCAATTTCTTCAGTGGAAAGAGCAGTCATTGGTTTCTCCTCCTCCTCACAGCTTTTCCTGGGCAAAGATGCTCTGAAAACAAGCCGGAAAGACCTGCTGTGTTCATGAACACAGGTTCTAACACCAGACGGTGGCATGTAGCCCCCAAGCTCACAGTAAGCCCTGGTTCCACTAGAGAAACTTCCTAGAACTCCTCCCCGAACTCTGCAAACCCAGCCACACAGCTCAGGACGCACACGCCTTTGAGCTCAGACTTCCACTGGCAGCTCCTGAGTCAATTCTGATTTCTACAATGCTCTTTGTGCCTGGAGATTAGCTTTGGCATTTTTTACAATGCGACGGTTTTAGAAAATGTCACCTCACATTTCTCTGCGGCTGGAAGAAAGGCCACACGCAAACCCACCAATGTGGGGGCGCTGGGCCGCTCTGTGCAGCTATTGTGATAAGACACCTTGATTTGATGGTTTTCCTAGACTCACAAAGGCAGACAAATAAGATGAATCAGATAAGACAGTCAGCCCGGTGGGCAGAACCCAGCAGAAGGAGGGAGACACCATCCCCAGAACAACATGGCACCGCGCCCAGGACTGATCCCAGGCTCTGGAGTTGGGGGTCTCTGACTTTGGGACCTGTTGCTCTCTCTAGCCGCATCTTACCGTAGACCAGGCTTCTCAGTCTGGGCATTAAAAAGGTTTTACTGATTAGCAGCTTCATACATTTACATGAATAAATTTTAGTCGTTTTTCACTCCCTGTTCTGCTCTGTCACCCGTTCCCTCTCCTGTTGGAACATCCTTCTTAACAAGCCCGCCTCCTACCTTCATACCTTCTTTGTGTGTGTGGTATACTAGATTAATTAGGGGTTTATTTTTATTTTATGTGTGCTTTACCTGCCTGTATGCAAGTGCATCATGTGCGTGCAATGCCCACAGAGGACAGAAGAGGCCATTAGATCCTCTGGAACTGGAGTTAGAGATGACTGTTAGCCACCATGTGGGTGCTGGGATACAAGAGCAGCCGGTGTTCTTAACTTCTGAGCCAGGTCTCCAGCCCATTTTCCTGTTTGTTCTTTTTGTTTTTGTTTTTGTTTTTGAAGAAGGTTGTGATACAGCCTAGGCTAACCTGTAACTCAAGGTGTTGCCAAGACTGACCTTGAACTTCTGATCCCCCTCAGGGATCAGGCCTGAGTCACCATGCCCAGTTTCTGTAGTGCTGAGTATCTACTCTAGGCTGAATTCATGCATGCTAGACAAGCACTCTATCAATTGAGCTGCATAGTACCATTAACACTTAAGGCAGAAGGACTCTTAGCCGAAGGCCTGTGCCATACACAGCAGGATATCTGTCCACCTTCCTGCTCTCTACTCGTAAGATGCCAGCAGCACCCTGGCCAGTGTCTCTAGAAGCCAGGCAGGGTGATGTAGAACTGTAATACCAGTACTTGAGGCCCGGTTCATGGTGAGTTCCAAGCCAATGAAACTGCCTCAAAAAACTAAAATGTAGGATAAAAGAGAGACACACAGGGTGAGAGATGTGCAAAGGGGCCAGGCTTCTGTGCCCTCGGGGTGCCCCCTCTAAGAACTTGGTTGTGTTTAGTTATCCCAAAGCTCTCCAAACGCTGCCCTTTAGGGATTTTAGGAAGACTTCATGATATAACTGATTAACTTCTTGGCCACAGGTGACCACCCCAAGATACTGAGGTTGGGGATAAGACTGAAAGTCCCAACTCTCTAATCCCATCTTTTTCTTTCTGGTGACCAGCTCCCAGCCTGAACCTTCCTAGAGGTCACTACATCAATCAAGCAACTCACTGGTATACAAAACTATGCCACACAGAGAGGAAACTATCACTTCAGACTTTAAGGATTTTAGGAATCCTGTGTTAGGAAACAGGAATGAAGACCAGTCAGCTTCCATATATACGTGTGTGTGTGTGTGTGTGTGTGTGTGTGTGTGTATCTGAGATACTTAACTTACAAAGAAAAAGGGTTTGTTTTAATTCATAGTTTGGGAGGCTTCAGTCCATGATCAGTTTGACCCCATCATTTTGGGCCTGTGATAGGTAGCACATCGTAATGGGGTAAAACCAAGTGGCTTACCTCCATAGTCAGGGAACGGAGAGAATGACTGGGTGTACCAGGGCCCCAGTATTCCAGGGTGTATTGTTACTTTTCTTATTGCTGCAACAACATTCCTGGCAAGAAGCAATTTAAAAGAGAACCAGTTTATTCTGGTTTAGAGTTCTCGTGGTGGAGGCGATATGATAGCAGGCAGGGAAAGCAGGGCCATAAGAACAGATCACTGGTCATACTGTGTCACAGTCACTGGGGAGACCGCTGGTCACACTGTATCACATTCACTGGGGAGACCGCTGGTCACATTGTATCACACAAGAACAGATCACTGATTACACTGTATCACATTCATAGGGGAGACCGCTGGTCACATTGTATCACATTCACTGGGGAGACCGCTGGTCACATTGTATCACACTCGAGCAGGAGACTACTTGTCACATTGTTTCACATTCAGGAAGTAGAGAGGGAACAGGAACATAGCCTGGCTACGAAGCCTCAAGGATTTGACTTCCTCCAGCAAGGCTCCACCTCCTAAAAGCTTCCCAACTTTCCCAAACAGTACCCCCAGCTGGAGACCAAGTGTTCAAACACATGAGCCAATGGGTGACATTTCACATTCAGACCACAGCAGAAATACCCAATGGCCACAAGTCCTAAAATCTCCTGAAGGACTCACCAACTCTAATTAAGACCAAGCCTGCGGAGGACACTCAAACCTTAAACTGCAGGGGGCTGGAGAGATGACTCATTGATTAAGAGCACTTAACCTTAAACTGCAGGGGGCTGGAGAGATGACTCATTGATTAAGAGCACTTGTCTTTTATATGGCATCCTTAACTCCGATTCCAAGGACTCTGATGCCCTCTTCTGGCCTCCACGGGCACTGCATGTGCGTGTGCATTTACTTCATGCAGGAAAAGCACTCATACATATAAAATTAAAAATAAGTAACATTGTTGACAAAAAAGGAAGCTGGAGGGCTGGAGAGCACTGGCTGTTCTTTCAGAGGACCTGGGTTTGATTCCCAGCACCAACATGGCAGCTAACAACCATCCATAACACCCGTTCCAGGGGATCCAATGTCCTCTTCTGACCTCTGAGTGCACTGCACAACATGGGTGCACCTACCTACATGCAGGCAATACACTCCTATACATGAAATAAAAATAATAAATGAAATATTTTAAAAATGTTTCCCTTAGGCTTTTATCTACCTGGTTAAGAGAGAAAAAGAAAGGCCTTTTTTTTACATTGTCCCATATAGGATTCCGGGGGGACTTGAAGCTAACCAGCTTCAATGGGTTTAAATGAAATCACCTTTTGATAAGGCAAAAATCACTAGATCACTGAGAGGGAGGAAGGTAGGCTATCTTCACTGTAAACAGTTTTTAAGATCCTGCTGTGACGTCTGGGGGGAGGAATGAGGCCCTGATTAAGGTCAGATATCATCAGATCTTAAGCCTAAACCAATGCTACCTTAACAGAAAATATCTATGTGAAAGGAATGTTAGCCCCAGGGTGGCAGCCCTCACAGCAAATGTTAATTGTGCTGGAATTCTTGCTAAGGGAATTCAGCTGGCCAGTGGCTTAAAGAAGTCTGGTGGGGGTGGGGGTGGGGGAGGGTGGAGAGATGGGTCAGTGATAAGAGGCTGCTCTTGCGGAGGACCCAGGTTTGGTTTCCAGCACCTACATGGTGGCTAACAACTATCTGTAACTCCGGTTCCAGGGGATTCGACACCCTCTTCCATGAGCACTGTATGGGTGCACGTACACACATGCAGGCAACCCACTCATACACATAAAATAAAAATAATGAATAAAATAAGGAAGACTCTAGGGTTCAGGGCTCTTTTCCCGTCCTATTTCCCATGAGTTTCCTGTCTCTCTACCTTGCCTCAGAATGACCTCTAGATGCTTGTCCTGAGCAGAGCTCCAGTCGCTGATGAAGGTTGGCTGCAGGTCGCACAACACTGGTATAACTCTGGGCCTTAGGGTCCCAGCAGTCACCCGAGCAGGCACGTTAAGCAACAAGGGAGCACAGAGCCTAATTGCACCTGCCCAGTCAGACTGTCCAATTCCAGCTTGGCTCTGCATGCTTGGATGATAACTGCACATACAAGACGCATCTGCTTAGCCTCCTCATTCACGAAACTGATCAGGGAGCAGCGTCCGGAGAGCCGTCCCACTAGAAGGCTTGGCAGATTTGGTCCCATGCCACCAGCTTCCAAAAGAAACAAGAGTCCCCACCTCCCATGAGGGGGGGTCTTGGGAGACACATAGCTCCTATTTCTACTCAGTCAAACGCTGTCTGCTAATAAATCGAGGGGAAAGGACTTCAGTTCTGTGCGGAGATCCCTGTGACTGTCTGGCACCACTGGGCACCAGGAGTTCCTTCTGGTAAAGATGGTTTGGGGAATCCCCCTCCATGTTTAATGTATGTCTATTCATGTATGTGCAGATGTACATGTGTGCTTGTGCGTGTGGCAGCTGGAGGACACGTTTGGGAGTCATTTCTCAAGAACACTATTTACCTCCTTTCAGATGGGGTCTCAAGCTGCAAGCCTCCCATTGGTCTGGAGCTCACCCATGAGGTTATACTGGCTGGTCTGTGAGTCTCGGGGATCCTTCTGTTTCAGCCACCCCGGTGCTAAGATTACAGGCATGTGCCACCAGCACAACAGATACTTTTCAAGTGGTTTCGGGAAGTTGAACTCATGTCCCTGTGCTTGTGAGGCAAGCACTCTACTGATGGATCCATCTCTGTTTGTGGGCACACATCTTAAGTGGCATTCTTGGATCTTACCTTTACATTCATTGTTTGTTTGGGCTGGAGAGATGGCTCAGTGGTTAATAACACTTGTTTTTGCAGAGGCCTGGGGTTTAATCCCCAGCACCCACATGGTGGCTCACAACTGTCCTTAATTCCACTTTCAGGGGATCTGACCCACTCTTCTGATCTCTGTGGATATTGCACGACATGGGTGAACTTGCATACATGCTGATAAAACACTCATACACATAAAATTAAACAAAAAAAAATGAATGACTTTTTTTTTTTTTTTTTTTGGACAGGGTCTCAGTATGTAGCCCTGGCTGTCCTGGAACTTGCTGTGTAGACTAGGCTGGCCTTGAACTCTCAGAGGTCTACCTGCCTCTGCCTCTTGAGTGCGGGGGTTAAAGCTATGCACCACCTTGCCTGGCAGATGCTCAACACTTTGCCGCTGAGAATTCCCATTTCTCTCATTCTTCCTCTTGTATTTGGGAAGCTACTGCCCCAGTCTTCTCTGCCGTACCCAAACCCACAGGTGCTGAAACAGCAGGTGCTTTCTTCTTCTAGCTTTGAAGGCTGCGTTCTGAGGCCCGGTGCCAGCAAAGTCAGGCTCCACGGACAGTTCCCTTCCTCCTTTGCAGAAAGCTGTCTTTGGTGTCTTTGCATGGCAGAGAAAAAGAAAATGAGGGGACACCTGGCTGGTACAGGAAGGGGAAGAGTCAGAGGAAGAAACAGAAAGAAGGCAAGGAGGAAGAGAGAAAAAGGAAGAGAGGAATAAAGGACCTTTTCAGAGTCTTCTCGTGAGGACACTGATCCCTACAGGAAGGCCTCCGGTAGCTGAGGGTGGCTGTGAAGAGTAGCCCCAAATGATGACAATTCTACAGGACCTGCGGGCGCATTAGTTCCTTCCAGCTGCCGTAGAAACCACCCACAAACTGAATCACTTAAAATAATTATTGCTGGGCTTGGAGGTTCACGCCTGTAATCCCAGCTACTAATAGCTGAGGCAGGAGAATCTCAAGTTGGAAGTTCACTAAACAGAGACACCATGCCTCCAAATAAAATTTTAAAAAACAAACAAAATTTAAAAGAGATTTGACTCAGCAGTAGCTTCCTTCTTGACTAGCACAAGATCCTAGATTTGAGCCCCAGACCCCACATATAACAAACAAACAGGAACAGTCAACGGCAGGGTAGAGCACCATGGCACATGCCAGTAATCTTGGCACACAGAAAGCCAAGGCAAGAGGATTTCCACATCCAGCCAGTCTGAGCTACAAAATAAGACCCTGTCTCGCAAAAAGATGGATGCTCTCACGATTGTGTTTTCCAGACAACTAAGTTCACAGGAACTCATAGCAATGGTGATAGCAAGCACAAGTCCCACAGAAGCTCAAACCAGAGGAAATCCCAGGATAGATACAGGGAAGTGGGTAAGAAACCCCAACTCTACCTGAGAAAGTACTGGTAACTGATAGGTGCAGGGAGAAAGGCAGTCTCTTTGAAGGAAGTGACTCGGTAGGTTAGCCAGGCTCCAGTGGGTGAATCTTCACCAAAGGGCATTTGGGGACACAAATTTGACTCTATAGGCACATATGATTATATTATATTGTAATTATATTATAGAGTACATGATATTGGGCAGTGAATAGTAAGAGAGATCTAAATATGATCAAAATATAGCGTATAAAATTTGCAAAAAATCAATTAAAAAGAAAAACATAAAATAAAATAAAAGGTAGACATGAAGTTGGGCGCTACAGGGAGCTGGAGGCAGGGGTGGCAGATTTTTAAAAAGGTCTGGTCTCCTGTGTTTGCAATTCTAGCATGGGGAGATGGAGACAACCTTGGTGGATCCCAAGTCAGTCCCACATCCCCCAAAACAAGATAGGTGACATCTGAGGAGTGTTGCCTCTGACTTACACATACATATGCCTGCACACACATGAACACAGATGAACACATACCTACACACACACACACACACACACACACACACACACGCCTCTCCCAGTCAGCAGTCAGCACATAACTTCACTGGACTACGGTCTCTCTGTGCCAGGACATCCACTCTTGAGTTCAACAACACCAGGAAAAGCCTGAGCCCCTGAGGTTCAACAGCCCCATCTGCTATCCCCAACAGAGCTTCCTCTCCAGACCATCCGAGCTGCCATTTTTGTTGTTTGAGGTTTTGTTTTGTTTGAAATGGGATTTTCCTATTCAGCCCAGCTTAGCCTCTAACTTGCAACCCTCCTGCCTTAGCCTCCCGAGTGTTGGGGTTACAGCTTTGTGTCACCACACCTGGCTACTTTATCCTTAATTTTTTTAAGGTGAGGATGACCTTGAACTTCAAGTCCACTGGCCTCAGCCTCCTGAGTGCTGGGATTACCGGTATGGAGCTGCCACATCCAGCTTTCTCAGTCCTGGGGTGGAATCCTGGGCTTTGTACATGCCAGGCAAGCGTGCTATCAGCTGAGCTGCACTCCCAGCCCCTTTCTTCCACGCCTGCTTCTTCATCGCTGTAGATTAGCTGAGATCCTTTCATTAAATACCTTCCCCACTTATTTAACCAAAGCTCCTGTTGCTTGTGCTTGGGGCCCCTCCAATGGATTACAGAAAATAGAATTCAAGGTTGAGCTGGCTGCTGTCCTGTCAGCCACACCACAAATTAACTCTTCATAGCTGTCCTACAAAACCACCAGCTTGGAGGCACGAATATCCTGGGGGCCTGTGGGAATGGTTGAGCACAGAGGGGCCCTATGGGAATGGTGTTCCTGGGCCCCACCTCCCCTGCTGGGGCAGTCACTCAATAGGCAGCTTAAGTGGTGAGAAGTGACCTCCTGCCCTCCACAGGGTGACACTTTTCCTTCCTTCCACCCATGCTCGCCACACCAGCCGGCTCCATCTCATTCTGGTCCAGGTGGATCCGGGCCCTGCCTCTTCTCTTAGGAGCCTCCTCTTCCTTCCTCACCAGGATGTACCCAGAAGGGATAGGTGCCTCATTCTTAGTGGCTTGGGGGTCCTCCCAAGTCTCTCAGGCTCTGTCCCCTTAACTGATGACTTCTCCCTGCAGCTGACATTTGAGTGGCAAGGGTGACAAACTGCCATCCTAGAAATAGACAGTGACACAGCAGATGGTGGATTGAGATTAATCTCTCACACCTGGCCCGGACCCTGACAAAGAACAGACTGGGTCTGGATCTCTTGGGGAGCCCTGTCCCCAGCTCTGGCCTCCTGGAAGTTCTCCAACGTGATGGGCCGCAGGCTACTGTAAGGACTTCTGTATTTAAGATGAATTTTTGCTTCCTAATTCCACTTACTGGGCAAAGACCACACACCATCCAACAGCAGTAAACGAACAGAAGGCAGATGCAAGACCTGGAAATCCAATTTGCACTTCTGTTTAGATCGTTCTTGACCCTTTCTAAAAGGATGACTGTATTGGGAACACCTTTCTTTTCAGCAAAAATAATAAGACCACTTTCGGGAGTTTGTCTCATCATGCTCCCTAGGTTGATCTCATACTCCTGGGGTCACATGACCATCCCACCTCAGCCTCCAGAGTCTTGGGGATATAGGATAAAATACACTGAAGGCTGGAGAGGTGACTGAATGGATGAAAGCATTTACTGTGCAAACATGAGGACCTGAGTTCAAATCCCCAGCACCCACATTATTTTAAAATGTGGGTAAGGCTGCTTTCATTCACCTGTAATCCTGGCACCTATGTTAAAAAAATAAAGGCCAGGCATGGCCACAAATGTCCCTGTAACCCCAGTGCTGTGGGGGACAGAGACAGGAGGATTACCAGTCAAGCTCCAGGTTCAAGTGAGAGATCCCATCTCAAAGCAGAAGGTGGAGAGTGACAGAGCAGGACACAAATGTTCTTTTACCCAGAGGCACCTGCACACACGCACACCACACAGAAAAATCCACAATTAAAAGCTGCACAGTATTTGGGGGGCAGGGCGGCAGACGAGTCATGGCCTCCTGACCCAGTCCCAATATTTTCCAGTTTTCTTTATTATTTTTATTACATTATATTTATTTGCTTTTGGCAGAGGGTATGTGCCAGGATGGGCATGTGGAGGTTATGACTTGAAGCAGTAGGTTCTGTCCTTCCACCATGTGGGTTCCGGGGATTGAACTCAGATCATCAGACTTGGCAGCAAGCACCTTTACCCACTGAGCCATCTCACAGGCCCCTTCAGTTTCGAACTGAAGCATGCCATGAACATCCCTACACACTTCTCCATTGTTTCCCAAAGACATACCACAGTTGTCTGAGTCTTTACTACATTTATTTTATTTATTGTGTGTGGGTATGTGCATGCTGCAAGGTGCGTGTGGGAGTTAAAGGACACCATGCGGGATGAGTTCTCTCCTTCCACATGTGGGCTTTGCTGATGGAGCTGTCTTCAGGTCATTTCTGCTCCTGTAAGTAACCCCCACATCCCCATAAGTAACCCCAATAAAACTCCCTTCTTCACCAAGTTGGACTTTGGTGGGCTCCTTACTTTGATCTGTTGTTGGTTCCCTAGCTGGTGTGAGTAGACTTTTGCTCCTATCTCCCCAGGAATAGCATCACACAACCCCACCCCAGGGTGGTCCCTCTCAGACCCTGTAGGAGGGATGGCACAGCTGGCTCCACAGGACCCGTGGTACTGTTCTCCCACACACCCCTGCAGACTTGCCTCTCGCTAGGCTACGGGGGCACGCCCCGTGCTGACAAAGGCCCCGTCCTCGCACTCCCTACCTCACCAAACTCGGAAGTCAACAGCTCAAGCAATAGTGGTTTGGTGCCTTTCACACCCACAGCGAGGCTTTCTGCGTGGAAAGGGAGAAATGAAAGCACTTTTGATGGCTGGGCCTCCCGATTCTACAGATGAAAGGCCCAAGAAGTCAGGTCCCGGAGGATCTGGCCCGGAACCCGGGTCTCCTAATGACTGTTTAATGTCTTTCCAAAGCACCCGTTCATCACTCTGAGCACCTAGAGAAGGCAGGTGTGCTGCGGCTGCTGCTGCAGCTGTCTCGTGCGGCAGAGGGCTAATGCAGAGCGGAAGGAGGCTCCTGAGGAGCGCAGTGGGGCTTGCGCCTGCTCTCAGGTGCCAGGGAACACCAGCTTAATTCCCTACAGTGCTAACCTCTGTTCTCCACAACCACTTTCATCAAATATCCACCATCGCACAGGAGAAAATTCCCAATTATCTTCTCTGTCTCAGCCAGCAGACACTCCATCTGATTAAGTAATAAGCTGATTTCATGGAGAGGAGGATGTGTGCGCAGCATGGGATCAAGGGCTCATCCTGCAGCATCCTGGCTCTGTGGGAGCCTGTCCTGGTGAAGGGACAGGACTGTAGGCGGGTCTTGCCCAGGAAGGCGCTTGTGTCTAGATCCTGACCCCTGGCTCAGCCTCCACCCCTTCACGGACTTCAGTGGCACAAACAAGCATAGGAAACTGACAGAACCGCCAGAGGTCGTGTCCCGTCCCCACCCCCGCCCCCGTGTGCATTTCCCAGCACAGCACCCCCTAGCAGATATATGCTCACAGTGACCACAAGAAGGATGATCTCTGGATGGGAGGCTGGGAATGAGCGCCACTCCTGCCATCACCAACAACACCTCTGCTGCTGTCTTTGCCATCACTATCATGGCTGCTCAAACCACCAGAGTCTACAGCCCTGAGGTCACACCACCACAGTGCCCGCCTCCACTGTTTCTACCACCACATCCCAGCCACAACGTCCACACCACCCAGGTGCCCAGCAGCACATCCCAGTCACAATGTCCACACTACCAGGGTGCCCATCTCCACCATTTCTACCATCAACAACACATCTTCAACCACCAGCTTGTGGACCTCGGCTGTATTCTCCACCATCCTCCTGGTCTATCACAAGTCAGGGTTAGGGTCCACCATCTCCACCTCCTCCACTCCTCCCATCGCCATCAGCAGCCACCAGGAACAAATGCTTGCTGAGTTGGGCCCTAGGCTGAGTACTAGAGTTACCACTTTTTATTGTTGATTTAGTAAGAGAACCTTCTGCCATAGCCAATATGAGGAAATCCTAGAACAGCCCATGGGTCTGGTTCTGTTCTGATTTTCTTGTGTGTGTTTTTGGTTCTTAAGATTTATTTATTTTTATTTTATATGTGTGAATATTTTGCCTGCATGAATATAAGTGCACCAAATGCATGCAATGCCTGAAGAGGCCAGAAGAGGGCATTGGATCCCCTGAAACTGGAGTTACAGATGGTTGTGAGCTGCCTTGTTGGGGCTGGGAACTGAACCCAGGCCCTCTGCAAGAGCAACCAGTGCTCTTACCTACTAAGCCACCTCTGCAACCTCTTGCCTTCTATTCTTAATAATGTGGGAGGGCTAGACCTGGGGCTGGGTTAGTGGTAGAGCTCTTGCCTAGCATGCACCAGGCCCTGGGTTTCCATCCCAAAACCTGAAAAAAAATTAATGCAAGAGTTACTGCAGAGTGCTGAGTAGAGAAGGGACATGACTTGGTAAGGGGGACTCCAGAGATTAGGAGTTTCTGAGCAGGAAAACCTTGCCCCCCACAAAATAAGATCTCAGTTTGTGCCTTTAGAGTTTACTTCCAAATGCAGAGCAAATGCTGCGACTGATTCGACGTTATGGAATCTGACAGCGGGGGTGTCTCGGTGACAGGGCACTTGGCTAGCATGCACGAAGCCCTGGGCTCATTCCATCAATGAAGGAAAGAAGAAAAAGAAAGGGAAGGAGGGATAGAAAGTGGGAAGAAAAGAGAAGAAAGGGAGGGAGAGAGGGGAGCAGGGAGGGAGAAATCCCCCTTTTGTTTTCTTATTATTTTTATTTTATGTGTATGAGTGTATTGACGCATACATGCACTGCACCAGTGTCATGCAATGCAAAGAGGTCAGAAGAGGGTGTTGGATCCCCTAGAACTGGAATTACAGGCAGTTGTTAGCACGATGTGGGTGCTGGGAATCGACCTGAGTCCTCTGCAAGAGTAGCCAATGCTCTTAACCGATGAGTCATCTCTCCAGCCCCCAGAAATCCTTCTTTTGTATTAGGGTGCTTTGTTCTACTCGAGGCTTATCATCCACCCTAAAGACCCCATCTTAACTACTGTTATCTGCAAGACCCCTACTGGCAATCAAGGGTACTTAGGATTGACCTTCACTCCACACTCAGGAGTCACTCAAAGGATCATTTGAAGGGAGTCTAACAGAGAGGTTATTTACAAGGAGGGGTGGCTAGTATGTGGCTCAGACCAGCTCCAGGGGGCAACCACATGGAGCTGGAGAGTGGACCACACACAGGAGCTGAGTGTGGTCTTCATGGTGGATGGAGTGACTGGCCAGGAAACTGTGAAAGGTCACACTGTAAGTGTGTCATAGGCTGAAACAATAAAGTATAAACCAGCTGTGGTGGCCCGTACCTTTAACCCCAGCACTCAGGAGGCAGAGGCAGGCTGATCTCTGTGGGTTCCAGAGCAGCCAGGGCTACATAATAAGACCTTGTCTCAGATCAAACAATCTCGGGGAACTGAAGGAGTGAAGCAAAGACAATCTGACCTTCTGAGAAAAGCGAAGCCATGGGGATGAACAGGAGGGCCCTGGAGGCTTGGAGAGCAGGGAAGATCATCCGGAAGAAAGAGTGGTAGAGAATCCATTTGACAGCCCCACAGGCTGCGGTGGGAGGAGAGCCCTCAGTAAGCAGCTGTGCTTGCTGGATTACAGTTACCCCGCTAGCGGGAGATGTGAGTGACCAGGAAACCGGCGGGGGCACAGGAGTGCGATTTCTTCTGTTGGTCCGATCCTCCACAAGCCTCTAACCGCTCCACAGTAAAGTTTATTAATGAATACAAAGCAGAGGAAAGTGCGAGTGGCACCCGGCTGGGTATTTTTCCAGTCGTATGGTTCTTCCTCCTCTAACTGCAGGCAGTGGCTCAGTACAGCCTCTACTCAGTCTTCTTCCCCTTCTGCCTCCGCCCACACAGTTAAACTGCGCTGGGTCTCCTGTCACTGAGCACCTCTGTGGCCTGACCTACGGCCTGGACTATCTGCCTTCTCTCCCAGCAGCTGTCCTTTTGCCTGGCTGTCACTGTTCTGTTTCTTGCCAGGTGACTGACCACCCAGGGACTGCTGATCTAGAAGCTGCTATCTGGTCATTTTACCATATTAACAACAGTCCAAATGTGTAGCAAGGACTCTCTCAGTTATTTTCTGAAATAGCTCCTAGCTCCAGGGGCAGAATAATTCTTCTTCATCATGGAAGTGTCATCACATGGCAGCTTTCAGATCCCACTGACCTTAAGAACTGCCTGTCAGATCCCAAGTGTCTAGTCACCCCAGGACTAGCTCTCTGTCCCCACAGCACCGCTCCCAGTGGTTCTTCACTTGGCTGCTCCTGGCTGTGGGTCAGGAAGTACTCAGGCATCCTATCTCCTTCATCACCCAGATGGTCACATGATAAAATGTCACCTACATTTGACCAGAGTCAAATGGACTAGGGTCCAACAATGTAAGATGATTTATCTGTCATCAGACAGTTAACTGGAGGAATGGCTGTAGTCATGGACACCCAGTGGATGGCTTAGTCAGTCCCTCCCTCTATCCTCCCCCACATACCCACAGGACCAAGAAGCTCCCAGCAGCCACGATATACAACGTAACTTCCTCCATCACTCAAAATAGAGACAACTGCCAGATGGAGCCAGACAGAACATTGTAAGATACAAGAGAGCCCAGCCTCACCCAGTCTTCCCTGGTCCTCCGCGTGGAGACTGGGCAAGAGTGAGGAGATGCGATTTTGGTCAAGTGGATATCAAAGCAGAGAGAACTGTCAGTACACGGAGATAAGATAAGACAGTGTAGGAAGCTGAGAAGAGACTGGGAAAGAAAGGTGCGGTTCCCTGTGTGTCTCTCCCTCTCCCTTTGCAGTTCTGAACCCCAGGACCCCTCAGGGTCCTGTCCTTCAGGATCAGGGGTCCCAGGAGCACCCTGCCTCCCTGCTAGAAGCCCTGCTGTCACTCACACCTGATGTGAGTGTTTCTGTTTCTATAAACTGTCAAGCAAGGACACATGACTATGGAACTGAACTGGTGTGTGTGGCTTAGGGCACCTCACACCCATTAGCCACTCCCACCGATTCTGAAGAAAGGGAGAGCCTCAGGCTCCAGTCAGAATCTCCAGCCTCCTGCTCTGCTCAAACTTCCCATGGAGACCTGAGGCTCAGATAGGCTGGGGGATTCTAAAACATCCTACAGGCCTGGGGAGGTGAGCAAGAAAACACAAGTTCCCAGCCCCTACCTGCGGTAATCTTGGCCCGCCTGGACAGTCCTCTCAGTCCTCACGAGTATGCAGCATATAGTCACCTGTGAACTGGCGCACAGTCAGCCTCCCTGAGACCCAGGAACACGGGGCTGGCTGCTCTTGCCTAGGACCTGGGCACAGAGACAGCTTCTGTCTCTCAGGCCCAGAGACCCTTTTCTATGACTGCAGAACCAAGGCTGGGACCAGCGTGTATACAGAGCTTCCAATCTATGACAACAGAACTGAGAAGTTCTGGGCTCTCTGGTCTCGGCGTGCCCTCTGTGCCTTCCATCAGAGACTATAGTTCCTTGAATTCCAGCAGAGGATTTTTGAGGGGACCCTGCTATTCTCAGTCCTCAACTTCCCAGTCTTTAAAATCAGGGAAAATATTCCCTTTAATCAAAACCACAGAATTAAGCCAGGCATGATGATATAGACCTGCCATCTCAGCATTTGGGGAGGCTGAGGCAGGAGGACTGCCAAGAGTTCAAGGCCACATAGTGAATTCTAGGTGGCAAACTACTTGTAATGCCAACTTGAGGATTTGAGTTTAATCCCAGAACACACATCCAAAAGTCACGTGTGGTGGGACACACTTGCAATTCCAGCTCTGGGGAGGAGGAGACCATGGGATCCTGAGGGTTCGCAGCCAGTCACTCTAGCTGAATCTGTGAGCTCCAGGTAAAAGTGAGACAACCTGTATCAAAAACCAAAGTGGGCGGTGTTCTGAAGATTGACAGTCTCAGAAGATGACCTCTGACCTCCACACAGAGGCATACTCATGCATGAATGTGCATGTATATGAACCCCATATACAAAATTAAAAAAAAAAACAACACAGAATGTGACACTTGGATCCAGGTTTCAGTCTGACAACTATGTTCCCTCATTTGTAGAAATGTCTTAGGCCGAGAGATAGCAGGCAATTGAGGTCAAGTCACCTAGCTGCAAGATACAGTCACAGGGGCTGGAGAGGTGGCTCAGCCGTTAAGAGCACTGGCTGCTCTTGCAGAGGATCCGGGTTCAATTCCCAGCACCACATGGCTAACAATCATTCTTAACTCCAGTTCCAGGGGATCTGATGCCCTTTCTGACCTCCACAGGCATTGCATGACACGGTTGCACTTACATACATGCAGGCAATACACATAAAATAATATATTCATACACATAAAATAAAAATAAATAAAATATATTTTTTACAAAACACAGAGCCACAGAGCCAAGCCTTCCCACTGAAGCTGTCCTCAGGCCACTGAACAGAAAACCCCTGGATGGGGCTCTTCCCCTGGCACTCATTTAAAAGGTCTGGGAACCCCTCTCTTCAAGATCCCCAGCAAGTGCCTAGGGAACTCTCGGAAACACTACAGAACTCCTGGCTAGCTGCTGTGAGGGAGGGTATGCCAAGGGGAAGTCTCTAAAATACTTCATCTGTGATAGGATGTCACAGCTGTGTCTGCTTCTCGGTCCCCTCCAGACGTCCCCACCCCCATCACGGCTGGTCACCTGGGTGTTTCCAAGGACTCTCTGGCTTCCAGATCAGGAGGCAGTTCTACTTTAGGAAATATCAGTCCTGTCCCCTGTCCACCCACTGTCTCTGGGAGCCCAGCACCTTGTGGAGAGCCTCGAGTGCAGAACCTGGGGCTGGAAGGAGGAAGCAGCTTGCTGTCACCCAGAAACTGAGGACTGGGGGAAGGGCAGTGTCTCTTCCATACCTTTCAGAAGGATGGGGTGTGGGGTGGGACACTCGACCTCAAGTTTACCTCTGCCACTAACCATGCAGTCCCCATGCCAGCAACTCCACTTGGCACCACACTTGTTTCTTGTTGG
Source organism: Eospalax fontanierii (assembly GCA_035773235.1). Lineage (NCBI taxonomy): Eukaryota > Metazoa > Chordata > Mammalia > Rodentia > Spalacidae > Eospalax > Eospalax fontanierii. The sequence continues at coordinate 9,304,537 of CM069553.1, forward strand.
GAAAACTGTGGGCAGTCTGCCAGGCATAGCTGCTAAGTTAAAAGACGCTAACATGTGACCCAGTGTTGTGTATCTATAGGTTGTGCGGCAGGGCTACTGGAGAACTGGGTACGGCTGTGAATGCCTGTGATCCCAGCACTGGAGAGGCTGAGGCAAGAGTTCCAGGCCAGCCTGAGCCATGTAATAAGACCCTGGTGCAAAAAATAAATAAATAAAATAAAAGTAAAATACAGGCTGTCAAGAGAGTTAGGTAGGAAAAGGTGCTTGAAACCAAGCCTGACAACCTGAGTTCTTAACCCCAGGGCTCACATGATGAATGGAGAGACTGGATTCCCCAAAGTTATCCTCTGAGCTCCACATGAGTGTCATGGCATGCGCGTCCTCACCCCCTACACACAAATAACTATGGGGGCTGGAAAGATGGCTCATTTGTTAAGATCATTTACTGTTTTTTCAGAGAACCCAGGTTTGGTTCCCAGCATACACATGGTGGCTAACAACCGCCTGTAAATCTAGTTCCAGGGAATGCTATGTTCTCCTCTAGCCTCTGCAGGCACTGTGCACATGGGGTGCTTACATACATGCAGGCAAAACACTCATACACATAAAATAAAATAGGAAGAAATAAATACACTTTTTAAAAACCAAATACAGAATGCCCAATTAGTTCTGAATTTCATATGAAAGAGAATGTTTAAAATAAGAATTAAATATGTCATAATATATCAAATAAATATGACATACTTATATCTTTAAATATGACATACCAATATTAAAGTACTATTTGCCAGTCATTCGAAATGCAGCACTAAGTGGGCACCTTGGGATTCTGGTTGCTTTGTTGCTTATGGTTTTGTTTTGCTTTCTGCTAACTGGTCATCGGGCATAGTGGCAACTGCTTCTCCCCTCTCGACCCCTTCCCACCACAGGGCAGTTCCTTCTCAGGCCTCTCAGAGAAAACACATTTCTTTGCAGCTGGCAGAGCCAGTCAAGGTTACAAGAAGAAAGCTCTGCTCTGTCCTGATGGAGAAGAGCATAGAGGTGTGAAGGCTAAACAGGAGGAGGCTATCCTCTGCTCAGGCCTGTATGAAGAGGCAGAACATCTGCTCAGAAAGCCTGGAGCTTATACCCAGTGCTTTGGCAGAAAGTGGGTGGCTAGGGGGCTGGGAGGTCCTGGCCCATCCTCCAGCTTTATTTTTATGTGATATTAGCTGCCCCATACATATGACTTTATTGCAATGGGACAGTTTGACAGCATTAGCACTTAAGTCTCACATAGCACCATTATGAGATAGCCTACATTCTAAGCTCTTCATTAACAACGCCCTTCCCAACCGCCCAGTGACCTCTCGAAGCGGGCAATATAGCATCTCCATTTTATGGATGAGGAAACTAGGTTATAGGAAAGTCACACAGGATTGGGGTGTCAGTCGGAAAGCATTTGCTTTGCGAGCACGAGGCAGTGGATTGGATCTACAGAACTGAAAACACATACATAAATAAACCCATCTCAGTGCCTGAGCTGGGTCTTACAGATCTGGCCTCGGCCTGTATGAAAGGCACAGTCTGTGAAGAGGAGGTCGAGAAAGATCTCCATGCGATAATCTACCACCCAGCACACCCCCAGGCGCTGGGATCCCAGACATGTACCATCGTGCCCAACTTTGACATGGGTACTGGGGATTAGAACCCAGATCCTCGTGCTTCTGTGGCAAGCCCTTAATCAACTGAACCATCAATCTCCCCAGCCCTCATAACAACATTTTTTCATGTTTTATATTTTACAAAGATAAGATGGAGCTCAAAAGAACCAGATCAGGGACTGGAGAGATGGCTCTGTGGTTAAGAGCACTGACTGCTTATGCAGAGGACCTGGGTTTGGTTCCCAGCACCCACATGGTGGTTAACCAGTTTCAGGGAAACCGATACCCACTTCCAGCCTTCGTGGCCATTGCATGCATGTGGTGCACTTACATACACGCAGGCAAAACACTTGTACAGTTTTTTAAAAAACCCTAAATAAATAATATTTTTTTAAACCCAGAACAAAGAAATGATAAACATTTAATAGAAGGAAATGGTGATTCCCTTATTTGATAACTACACATTGCATGCATGTATCAAATTATCACACTGTGTCCCATAAATATGCACAATTACTATATGCCAAATAAATTTAAAATGCTTGTAAGTGTAATACAGGAAGGACAGGGATTAACGCCTGCCTCCTGAGCGTCTTCCTCTGGGTACCACTGAGCCCTTCACTAAGCTCATGGCTTTGAACTCTCCCAGCAGTCATGGTGGAGAACACTCTGTCCATATTCTGAATTCAGAGGCAGGGAATCTGAGGCTTTGGGAGGTCAGGGACTCAGCCGGAATCATCAACCTGAGTCCAGATCAAACCAGAAGTTATGCCTTGCACTTGGGACCCAGCTGCACCAGATCGTCCGCCACACTCGCTGCTTCTGGTTTACTCTGGGGACACTGCTCTGGCCACACTCTGTAGGCAGCTGCAGAGAGACCGGAGCTGCCCCAGGAAGTGTCCTCCAGCTGCTTCCCTCCTCGCCCGGCTAGATGAGACCTGTCCCCCACTCAGCCCTGCCCTGTCCCCAAAGGCTCTAACACTGTCTCCTGCTCAGAGCCTGTCCATTCTCTCCAGCCTCACATATCCACCTGATGTCCATTTTCTCCTATTGGATGACGGACACTGGAGGAGTAACAGCTCCCAAAACTCTGCGGTGCCCCCTAATTACTGTGCCTTGATCTTGACAACCTCCAGGTCGGATGGCCGACACTAATCCTCATGCCCCAACTTCACGCATGAGGAAGGATAGTCTCAGTAAATTTTACACGGGACTACTCAGAGTCCCCAGGATCTTAAGGCAAAATTCAAGCCTATGACTTCAGACTCTGATCTGGGGCACTGGAGGTCTCAGAGATCAGTGCAAATACCCAAGAGCTAAGGAAACCAAGACACCAACGCAGTAAGCGACCCGCTAGAGAGGTCCCAGTCACCCTGGCTTCTTCCCTCATCTGGAAGATAATGGGAGCCACTTAATGGACCCACAGTGGGATAGATGAGGATCACCAAGGCAAGGTGACCTCTTCCCAGGGAGGGCTTGGTCAAGATATTCCTGCCGCTCAGGCTTCTGGCAGATCTAGGAGGCCAAGCAGGAGAAAAAGACAGTATTCAAAGCTTGGGAGGGAGGGTAGAAGAGTCTGCACCTTGCAGACTAAATCGTTTAGGAACTGCTCACATGGCCAAGCCTTCCCAGAGAGTTAAGTGCTCACTCAGAGTGTGGAATGACCGAGTGGACACCGGAATTCCATGAACAGAGGAATGGCATTTCTGAGTTCGCAGCAGGGTGGCATAAAAGATCTGCGGAAGCCAAATCCACAGCTATGCCACCCTTTGTAACGTATGTGGTACAGCACTGAGGCAACTTTCACCAAAGCTTGAAGAGCTTAGTGGGAAGAGGGGATGGCTGGGTTTGAGAGGTCAGCTCACAGGCTCACAAGTAGAAGCTGGACTCCACCTAAGGTAAGGAAGTCACTTGCCCCCTGTCTTAGTGTTCTGGTGGATGCTGGGGGGCCCCTCCTTCCTTGCTCAACCTTTTCTCCTTCATGCTGTCTTCCCAGGGTCACTAAACTCCCTGTATCTGCCAACTGGATGTGTGTGTCTACCATCAGAAGGGGAGCAGGAAAGCCAGGCACACCCACCTTTAAGGAATCTTCTCTTTTACATCTGGCCCGAAAAGGCAGAGCTATAAATCATTACAGCAAGGCTGACTCTCCCAGACTGCCTTGGTCCTCCTGGCCTGGAGTATTCCTCACCCCAGGTGGTCAGAAGAGTCAAGTGGAGCTGGGAGCAGGGAGTACCTACCAAGTTAGGATCTGGGCTGAGGGACAGCTTTCAAAACTAGCTAGCTCTTCTCCGCCTCCAGGTCCTGGGAATGGTGTTAGGTCCAACACAGCACGGTGTTTTCCACTAGGAGCGACCCATTCATGGACCATACCCACTTGTCCTAAGGGCTCCGGGAGAGAAATGGAATAACAAGGTGTTGGAGAAAAGACAGGACCTAAACTTGGGAATGAGGTGGAGAAGCCATGGACGAAAGCTGGCTGTGTTCTTTCACACGAGCCCTTTGCCAACAGAAAATCCGGAAGAAAGTCAGGCAGGTAATGTTTTAGAGTTACACCCCACCCGGGCTCTCATCCAGGGGAATTGCTGGTGGGCATCCAACCCGAGGCCCATCACAACCAGACTCTGTTGGCCTCTCGTTGTCCCTTCCCACCCCATCCCAGCCGTGGCTTCTGGCCTCTCTGGCTCACCTTTGGGCAGTTTGGACGCGTTCTCCTGGAGCCAAGAGAAGAGGTGGGCGAAGTCACAGTCGCAGAGCCAGGGGTTCCCGTCCAGGCGCACCGTGCGCAACGCGGGCAGCGCATCCAGGGCGGCCACGTTGAGGCTGCGCAGGTTGTTATCGTTGAGTTCCAGCACCTGCAGTGACTCCAGGCTCTCGAAGGCCGCTTCGTGCACGCCGGCCAGGCGGTTGTTGGCCAGGCTCAGCTTGACCAGCCTCCCGGCCGAGCGGAAGGCGCCGGCGCCCAGCTGAGTGAGGTTGTTGTAGCTGAGGTCGAGGAAGGCCAGCTTGGCGGAGCCGCTGAACGTGCCCTCCTCCAGCGTGCGCAGCGAATTGTTCCTGAAGTCCAGATAGACCAGGTCGCCGTGGAAGATGAAGAAGTCCTCGGGGATCTGCTGGATGCGGTTGCCGGCCACCAGCAGCTTGCGCACGTCCAGGGGGAAAGGGTCCGGCACGCTGGGCAGCCCGCGATCGCGGCAGTCCACCGTGTGAGGGTCGCTGCAGGAGCAGCCCGCCGGGCACGCGCGTCCGGGCCCCAACAGCAGCAGGAGGCTGCCGAGCCCGAGTGCCACGGTGGAGCCCGCGGGGCGGAGCGGGGCGGCTCGGGGACGCATGGTCCCAGGGCCCGGGAGGACGCGGCTCTCCGGGGCGAGGCAGGCGCAGCCGGGACTGCCCGGCGCGGAGAGCCCGAGGGTGGCGGCGCGGGGCGGGGGCGGGGACGGGGTGCACTCGGGCGCGCGGGGGCGACGAGCGCGGCGGGGACGGAGCGACCCGGCGGCGAGGCAGAGGGAGAGGTGGGTAGGCGGCGGCGGGGCGCTCGGCGCTGGAGTCACTCGCGCGGCAGAAGGACCCGCTGGAGCATCCCGGGACGCGGACGCAGAAGCCAGGGGGAGCCCGGCGCGACCCCGCTGCGGCGGCGAAGTGGGACTTGTCTCTCCGACCTGGCCGGCGGCGCTGGGACGACGAAGTTCAGAGACCGATCCCTGGAGCGATTTCCATAGGGCGTGTCTGGGGCATGCGCCCCGCGCGCCACCCGCGGTCCCCACTTAAGGAGCAGAGCCCGGGTCACTCAAGCTCGGTGCCCGGACAATCCCCGTGGGCCATCAAGTCCCCGCCTGGGGCTGCCGAGCCGAGTTCGGGCTGGACTCCAGGTGGTTGGGTTTCCCTTCCCAACCACCTGCGTTTGGCCGAGCTCAGGGAGGAGGAGAGTGTGAGCCAGGCAGGACGCTGCCAGGGCCCTGCTGTGACCAGAAGGATGGCCAGAACCAGTCAGCATTTTCCATGCTGGTCCTGAGCTTGACGGTGGAACTGGCTATCCTCAGAGCATGGATCTGCTGTGCCTCTGAGCAAGGCCCAACCTTGCAGGAAGCCCTCCAGTGGGATGGGAGGGAGCTGAGTGATGGGGACCAGAGCACCCTGGACCTCCTGAACTGTAAAGCTCTATCTGTGAAATGGGGAGAGTGATTGTTATCTCAGCACTCAGTGTGAGGACTCAGGAGACCAGAAGCAATGTGAGGGAATTACCAACTCCCATTCCCCAACAACCCTCCAGGTTTGATGATCCTCAAAGGTGATCAGAGAGGTACCAATACTCAGGGGCCCCCTGGAAGGTGAGGTTGGACTTAGATAGTCCTGGGATTCCTTCCTTCCCTCTCCCAAGCTCCCATCTCCCTTCCCCTCCCACCCCAGTTTAGAAACGTTTCCCTTGGGAAAGCCCCACAGACCCACCAAGACATGGTCCTGCTTGTGACTATTTTAATCCAAAGACCCTGGAATTAACAAGCTCCCTCTAGCTCAAAATAACCCAGGGAACAGCTGTCAGCGACGGGGCCCCCTGGACCCTGCCCTTGCCTCTGGGTTTGTTGGGATTGGTGGAGACGGCTATTCCGAAGCCCCAGAGCTATGCCTGGGTATTTTTCCAAAGGTGCAGCCAGTTGGTGCCTCTGAGCTCTGGGATCAGGCAACTGAGCCTCTGGGATGGAGCCAAGGTCCAAGAGAAGACAGTTTGCAGGCGTTCTGGAAGGGGCTGGGCCCCTCCGAAGTCCCCCCCCCGCCCCCCCCCCCCGCACATATCCAAGCCATTAAGTGAGACCTACAGTCCTGACTCATGTCCCCACTCTCCCAGGGTCCCCAGTATGCCCCTGCAGTCCCCAGCTTCAGTGCCCCCCCCTCCTGTTCTGGTCTCACCCTTTTGAAGAGGTGGTGCTGGAGGAAGACCTGGGAGGGGGGCTGGAGGGGGTAGAGCAGGAGTGCCTGAGCTGACTTGGTCCTGTTGAAGAGCCACTTAAGGAGTAGGCAAGTGACAGCATAAACACATTGCCACCACCCCCCAGCTCTGCCAAAGCACCCGCAAAGAGCTGCTGTCCGTTTCAACCTCACCCTCCCTCTGGTTGCTCATACAGGGGCTGAGAGACACCCAGTCCCTGTTTGAGCCTTGAGCATCGTTTTGTTTTGTGACACCTCATTGGTGTCCTCCGTGTGCCTAAAGATCTGAGTGTGCACAGGAGCCTTCTGGCCAAGGAAGGTGTCTGGTCAGCTGAAGCCCTACCCTGTGAGTCAGTTCCCCCACCCCTCCCCCGGTGTCTGGTCCTGGTCCTACCACAGGATCATAGGGCAGGTCCTTTAGTCTTTTTGGAGACTCCCCAACCTTTGTCTATTAAAGATAAGCTGTTCAGATTTCAGTCTGGTGAAAAGTGGGCTTTTATCTAAAAGGCCACCCAGAATAAAGACAGCAATTCTCGGCACTAAACTCAGTGCCTCCAAGTGTGTCTTTTGTGCTGAGCAGAAACTTTTTAAACTGGCACTCACAGGTGACTTGATCGATAAAAGCATAATTCCTACCTAATGTATGCACCATATTTTGCCGTAAACTTGCAAAAAGGGGGCTTCGCCTTGTAGCAAAATGACACAAGGGGCTTCTGGGAACAAAACCGCTGAGAAATGCTTCTCCTGGCCTTGAATCCCTCATCCTGAAACGAGGAAGAAAATGCTTTCCTTTCTTTTGCAGACAGTGAGAGGGCATGAGGGGAATTATTTGTGTGGAGACGTGACCTGAAAAACGCTGGAGATGTCACCGCATGGGAAAGTGGCCACAAATCTCCCCGTGGAGGAACTCTGGATTTTTGCTTTGAGTATCTCCCCCAAATCCCTCAGATCCAAATCTCAGTGTTTTTCTCTTTTCATTGTATCAACAAGATCGGGCACAGCAGAGGTTCAAGGGGACCAGGAGGTCCCGGTGGGTGGCGTAGGACTCTCATTCCTTGGGAAAATGCAATCTTTGCTGCCTGATCCCTGCCCCCACACCCCCTTGTAAGAAAGCAATAGCCGTGACCTCAGCAAGGTCACACCACCGTGAGTCAGGACTGGAGTCGGAAATAGAACACAGGCATTGTGGGTTCCCACCTGCGCCACGCCCCCACTCATCCTGTGCCCTCTCCAGGGGCAGCCTCTTAGGATGACAGAGGGGAGGGAAGTGCATGGCACGTGAAGGGACCTGGAGAAGCTTCCAGAGCTTCTGTTGGTCAGCAACACTCCTGCGTTTATTTTCAAGGCAACGCACGGTGTGGTCCCTGTTCCAGGGGCTTAGAGCTGTAAAGAGTCCAAGGTATCTGGTGGATGCTTCACAAATCTAAGGGTCAGGCAGGCCGGGTGGGGGGTGCTTAAAGGAATTTGCTGCCAGATCTGATGACCCCACAAGGTGAAAAGAGAGAACAAGTTCTGCAAGTTGTCCTCTGACCTCTACATGTGTGCCATGATGTACACATGCACGCGCATGCACACACACACCAAAGGAATGTAATAACAGTGCTTTTACAAAATAAGGTCCTCATCCTTCTTCTGGCACCTCCCAGATCCTCACCCCTCCTGTTTCCCATGCCTCAGATCTCTTCCTTTCTGGTCTTATTTTCATCTAGGAGGTGGGATTAGAGGAGCTGTGCACATGGAAATCTCCCAGGTGGGGCCTGGATTCTGAGAGCCAAACCAATCCAGCAGCCTGGCTTTCCCCTTTTGTTACTAGAGTAACATCTAAATTAGCCAAAGCCCTGGGCCTTGACTTGTCCGAGATGGTGCCAGAGTGCCAAAGGCTCCCGTTGGAATGATATAAATGTGGCTGGTGTTGGGTGATGTCATTTGGATTACTGGTGTGAATCACTTTTGATCAGCACTTGGCTGCCTGGGCAGGACACAGGACACCGCATGGGCCTCCAGGGGAGAGGACACACTCTAGTGCTTTGCCCAGAGCAGCTTGACTCAGACAGGCACCATCACTGATGTGTCTGTGTCCCCTACTAAAAGGCTCAACTAACTGAAACTCTCCTGCAATGTCTCACTACTACCACCAGAGGGAAGCATGTGCTGCCCACACTACTAAGAACCAAGCACTCCTCTGTGTGTGTGTGTGTGTGTGTGTGTGTGTGTGTGTGTGTGTGTGTGTGTGTGTAGAAGAAACACCTGCTTCTGTTTCTCTTCTAGAACTGAGAAATGAATACCCACTGGCTTAGTCAGGAGGAAAGGTGGTAGTGGAAGCAAGAACCATGGGTTTGGAGTCAGAAAGACCTAGACTGTGTCACCTTGGGAACAAAACATTTTTTCTGTCGGCCTCAGTTTGTCTACCTCTGAAATGGGATAACACGAGGGCCTCCTTCTTTGGGTGGCTCTGAGGATTAAATGAAAAGCTGCCAATGGCTGCTGTGAAACCTGTCACACAGTCACATAATAAATGATAATCTGTCCTGGTTTGTTTATTTATACCCATAGCAGATAAAAACATCAGATAAATTCTTTTCACTCTTTTGGAATTGAAACCAAGTTCGTGTGCACCACATGATGCAAGCACTCTAGTACTGAGTTGTATGCTCAGCCATCTATTTATTTTTTATTGATAAGGTCCTCCTATGCAACCCTAATTGGTCTGATCTAGAACCCACCATGTAGCCCAGGCTGGCCTCAAACTCAAGACAATTCCAGTCTTAACCTTTTAAGTGTCATAATTCTTTGCTTGTGTAAATTATTTTTTCTTTTTTAAATATTTTACTTATTATTTTTATTTTAGGTGTATGAGTATTTTGTCTGCATGTGTGTAAATGCACCTGTGTTGCTCAATGCCCACAGAGACCCAGAAGAGGGCATTGAATCCCCTGGAACTGGGGTTATGGATGGTTGTTAGCTGACATGTGGGTACTAGGAATTGAACCCAGGTCTTCTGCAAAAGCAGGCATTTCTCTTGCCCCTAAATTCTTTTATCTAATTTTTTATTATATGTATTTATTTATTTATTTACCTGTGTGTGCCACTGTGCTCATGTGGAGGTCAGGGGGCAGCTTTCAGCAGTCGGTTCTCCCATTACACTATGCACATTCAGGGAATTGAATCCAGTGCACTAGGTTTGGCAGTAAGCACCTTTTACCTATGGAACCATCTCGCCAGTCCTCATGTAATCCTTACCTGAAGAGCCTCAGGTCAAGAACATCTATCTGGAATTTATTAGTTATTGATACCCTAACATTCTAGATTCAGTTTTAGTAACTCCCTGACTGAACCATTACCTATTGCACCAGGTGCATCTCAGACAGACAGACAGACAGACAGGCAGATAGGCAGACACACACACACACACACACACGTACACACACACACACACGTGCGCACACACCTTCATCGACTCAGGGCAACTTCCCTCCACTTTACTCACTACTGTGGATGGGCTGATGGGACCCAGGACATGGCCTGTCTGTCACAAGGTGACATGTGCATTTTTGCTCTCCTGGGATTGAACCCAGGACTTTGGACATGCACACATGCTAGGTAAGTGCTCTAACACTGAGCTAAAAATCCCAGTCCATTGGCCTGGCACAAGATGTGTGCTCATGGCCAATGCTAACACCAGCCAAGTATCCATCAAACGTATGGCCTTGGCGTGGTGGGGCTGGAGAGATGACTCAGCAGTGAAGAGCGCTGACTGCTCCTGCAGAGGATTCAGGTTTGATTCCCAGCACCCACTGGTGGCTAACAACTGTCAGCACCTCCAGTCCCAGGGGAATCAGATGCCCTCTCCTGTCCTCTTTGGGCACTGCACAACACAAGTGCACTTACACACATGCAGATGATACATTCATACACATAAAATATAAACAAATTTTTAAAAAAATGTCTGCCCTTGGGTAAAGCTAAGGAGCCTGGGATTAATGTCACTCAATCTGTTCCGGGAGAAAAGCAAGAGTCCCATTGCTTCATCATCCCATGGATGAGGAACGTCTGTCTCAGCGACCCCAGCCTCACCCTGACTTCATCTTCACCTGGGGCTGTCCCTGTCCACTGGGGAAACCCCTTCACCATTATCTCCTTCTCCTAGCTCTGCAGCTCCTTAACTGGCCACCTGATGTCCACTCCTGCCCAGGCCCGGCTTGTGCTCCCAACATTCATGGAAACCAGAGTGACCCTTGAAAATACACATCAGACTATGTCACCTCCCCACTCAGATACCTCTTATGGGTTCCTCTGTGTGGCAGAAGACCTCCAACTTGATCCCAGGATACCACATCCAAGTTTCCTTGAGTGGAGGTGGGGCCTGTGGTTCTGGTAACAGAGAGTGATGGCTTTCACCTTGCCAGCAGACTGTCTGTCACCTTCTTGGCTTGCACAATTTGATGGAGCAACTGCCAGGTTGGAGTGGCCTACATGGCAAGAATCAGAGGGTGACCCAGAGCAACAGCCCCTGAGGAACCTAGCCTCACCAATATCCACAGGAGCTTAAAGCAGATCCCTTCTCCAGCTGAGCTTGAAGCTGATCACACAGGCCAGCCAACACCTTGCCTGTGCCATGAGAGACATCCCAAAGTAGTCTCTCACCCAGAGAAGCTGAGCTAAAACAATGTTGAGTTTGAAGCTGTTAAATGAGAATGGAAGGGTAATTTGCTATACAGCAGTAGAAAACTAATACACAATGGCCCTTGGAATAAAATCCCATCAGGCTTTGCAGGTATGCCCCTTTCCTGCCCCACTTGTGACCATATCTTTACCTGTTGTTCACCAACCTCCAACTAGTCTGGTCTTCCTGTGTGTCTTAGTTCCTATTGGTTTCACCTGCAGCATCTGTGGTCCTAGGTGCACCCCGGGCTCAGCCAAACTTCCTCCTAGCCCTTGGCTGGACTGGTTCCATTTCATCATTTGGGTTTTCTCAGTCTAAATGTTAGCTCCTCCGTTGACCTTCCTTCCTGACTTTCCAGCTTCCCCATCTCAAACTTCCCTTGACTTCTCTCTCAGAGCGCTTGCTACCAAGGGACACAGCCTCCCTGACAGTTTACTTCCTCACTCTTCTCATCCATTGGAATGGAAAAGAGACACTGTTAGGAAGGGTTCTCCAAGGAACAGAACCACAGAATGAAGGTAGTTACAAAGGGTGTTTGTTAGAGGCTTACATGACAGGGGCTGGGCAGCCCAACAACCGGCTGTCTTCACCTTGGAGAGACGGGGAGCCTCGTGACTGCTCAGTCCAGGAGGCTGCAACCTCAACCTGGCACCGAATGTCTAGAGGATTCCTGGAGAGCTGATGGCGTGTCAGTCCACGCTGGAAGGCCAAAGAAGCCGAGTTCCAGTGGCAGTGGTGGACAGCAGCAGTGTGGGCAGGACGCACTCACCAGCCGCAGCAAAGGAAGGCATCAAGCAGGACTGCTTCCTCCTGAGACCTGTTCACACCTGGGCCACCAATGGAAGGCACCGCCCTCTCTCTGGACAGTCCTCTCCCCTCCGCTAATCCTTCCCGGAAATGCCCCCAGAGATCCATCCAGAGGTGTGTCTCTTAGTTGAGTCAAATCCCATCAAGTTAACAATCAAGATCCACCCTCCCAGATACTCTTCCCTAGTTGCTAGAATCCATCCCAGAATGCAATGTGCTGAAGTCATTAACTAATCGCCACCTGCAAATGATGTTCCTCAACCAGGTTTCACATCAGCTTCCCCAGGGTCCCACCTCGAGTTGATCGATGCTTATAAAGCCTTCCTTCCCTGGTCGAACAAGGCCCTGGTCCATGGTCCAGAGTTCTTCTGGAGCTGGAGACGTTCATATTGGTCTGTAAATCTCAAGTTCGTACTGCTTTACTAAGACTACTGAAATAGGAGCAGTAAGCTTGGGCAGTGTTGGACTTAAAGCACCAGTTTGGACCAGTGGATCCACATTCAAAGCTAGCATGTAGTGTGTGTGTGTGTGTGTGTGTGTGTGTGTGTGTGCGCGTGTGTGTGTACACATGCTCGCACTGTGTATGTGTGTGGGGTGTGCATATATATACATCTCTGAGGGAGGGTGCTCACTTATGCACACATTTGCAGGCTAAAGAGGATAACTTCGGGTATCTTCCTTTTGCTCTTCGCTGTGCCTGGAGCTCACCATTTTGTCTAGCATAGCTGTCTGGCCAACCCCTAGGATCCCTCTCTGTGTCTGAGCTCCCTCCCCACCTCCAGTCTGGGGTTACAAGGATACACTGCCGCATTTAGTTACATGAATGCTAGCGATCTGAACTCAGTTCCCCGTGGTTGCACAGCAAGCATTTAACCCACTGAGCCATTTTTCCAGCCCCAAAGCTAGCATTTCTAAGCTGTTTCTGTTCTATAAGCAAGGCCACATCTCCAGTCCTCCATTGCTTCATATGTAAAACGGGGTCTCGGTATGTACTTGTAGGTGATGCTGAGGATTTAAGAAGAGGCTGACGGACAGACTCTCATCTGCAGGATGCTAGAGGGGCGTTCAATGAGGGGTGCATCCTGAAGGTGGGAGCTTTTCTATCCATTCCCATACCGCCAGCAAACTGACTCTTGCCTGCTTGATAATGGAAACAGACACATTAAGCTAGATCCCTGGGGGCGGGGAGGACACAAAGATAACAGGCAACCAGACAACCTCGGTTCTCAGGTGACTCAATCTTGAAGTGGCAGGATACAGGCGACAGCAAAGGACAGACCACTCAGACCCACTGTTTACCACAACTGACCAGCAAGCACCTCCAGCCTGTAAATGCCACTGGTGTTTACAGCTATCAAGGGTGCCGTGCCAGGGCGACCATGGGAAGGTACATCTTGACACTGTTTCCCAATTGGGACACACAGCTGTGTGGCTTCATGCTTCTGTGCCCTGGCATGCGGCATTCCTTCTGCCAGTCCACCTGGAGACACCATGCATTCCTCTGTGTGACCTTGACCTTCCCAGACACGGCCAGACCTTTGTTCTTCCATATATCTTGCGATCCGTGCTGCTGAGCCTGCCCTTGTACACCGCGCGTGGTGTTTCTGGGTGATATGTTTGTCTCTAACTCTGAATGGTTACGGAGTTCTGGGGTGACAAGGAAGAGCAAGCACAGCAAGGAAAGGGTTTTGTGAGCAAAGAGGACAGTGTCCTCTCTGTCCTTATGTTCCGGAACCCTGCAGAGAGCGGAGCCCGAGATGTGCTCTCTGTGTCTTTGCCGAATGAATGAACGGGTACTTGCCTACAGGAACAAATGAGCCTGCTGTACGGAATGATAATTGGACAAAGTGCTTGAAGACTGAACCGCTCTGGAAAGCACATGCTGCTGTGTGATCTGAAGGCTCCTGCAACATTGTAGACCACTGCATGGCCTCGAGATACCTCTGCTCGCTCAAGCACAGCCTCCCCTCAGCATCACCTTTTGTAAGACAGCACAGCTGAGGCTGGGGAGTGACCCAGTGGGTAAAAGTGCCTGCTGTGTCTGCATGAGGACCTAAGTTTGTATCCCAGCACCCACGTAAAAGCCAGGCATGGTGACACATATCTGCAATCCTAGTGCTGGGGAGGTAGAGACAAGCCGGTCTTTGGAGCTGGCTGGACAGCCAGCCTAGCCAATCAGTGAGCTCCAGGTTCAGTGAGAGACCCTGTCTCATCCTGGCCATTCCCAGAAACCAAGCCTCAAATGATTCAGGGACAGTTCAGGCTGAGAGTTGATGGGCCAGGGGTATGTGACATGTCAATCTCAGGAGCAAGTTTCCTGAGCTCCCTCTGTGGCTTTTAGGGCTTCCCAACCTGCATGGAATACCACTCAGTGAACGCTGATTGGACAGAGAGCCTCCAAGGAGATTGACCTGAACTGGACTTTGAGAGCTTGCTTGGGAGTTCCAGCCAGGGAGGGCAGTGACTTGTATACCTTTGGCCCAAGAACCATCTCCCTTACTGAGGAAGGCTGTTCTTTCCCATGGGGTACCCAGAAGAGAAGCTCATGAAATGGGAGGAAAGAGATGCCTGCTGAGCCAACCAGATCAGCCAAGCCAGCCTTGGGTAATCAACTGGAATAAATAAGTCTCAGCCAGACAGCTCTCAAGTCTCAAAGTTTTTGTTGCTGTTATTATTACATTTTATGTGTTTATTTCGCAAGAATGTGTGCATGGGTGTGGGTTATGTGAATGCTACAGAGTGCACAGGGAGGTCAGGGGACAACATACAGGAGTCAGGTCTCTCCTTCCACTATTTGGGTCCAGGGATTGAACTCAGGTCATCAGGCTTAGTGGCAAGCCCCTTTACCCACTGAGCCTTCTCACCGGCCCATAGCCTTAAGTTTTAGAACTTGCATCTGTCATTCCTATCTTACTGCTGAGTGGCATTGAAGATGTCATCACCAGCCTCCTCTACCCTCCAGACACACTCTCAGGCATCCTCGCCCACGTGCACACCTCTCCCCTCCAGGTGCGTCTTTTAGAGAGGACAGATTGGAACTCTGACAAAGCAGAGGGGGGCATAGTATAAAGTCACCAGGATTCTTTCTAGTAAATGTGGAGGAGGTACTCACAGACTATTTTTATGTGAATGTGTATGTGATTTGCATACATTTGCATATGCTTTCCAAAGTCATCCCACTGAGTTCACCGAACAGAGAATTCTAGATAAAGTGACATCTATGCCAGCCAGTGTCAGAGCAAGCACCTTTATGATCGGGGCAGCCAGGACATCTAACCTGAAGCTCTGAGTCCATATGAAATCATTTCTGTATTCCTGAAGATGTCAGAGGCTGCAGAAAACATGACACTTCCTCAGAAATACTAGTCACTGTGATCCTAATAATACCTGAACACTTATATGTCAGGCAAGGTTCTCTGAGCTTTAAATAGAGCACCCTAAACCCAATCATCTCAAAGCAGGTGCGACTGTTATTCTCATTTTACAGGAGAGGAGACTGAGATTCATAAGTCTAAGGCCACAAGGGTAGCCAGTGTTAGGATGCAGACATTCGGAATCTACTCATTTGCACAGTGAATGTTGTTCGACCTGACAAGGATCAGCTACTCCCATAGGCCTCTGGCACAGGGCTATGAATAAAGAAGATGAAGCCTACCCCACCCACCCCACCCACCCACTGAGCATCTACAGGTGCCCTGGATAACTTTACTTGTCTTGACACACAGGGGAAGAGAGATCCTCAACTGAGGAATTTTCTCTATTGGACTGGCCCGTGGCCATGTCTGTGGGGTATTTTCTTGATTGTTGAGTGATGTGGCAAGGCCCAGACCACTGTGGGTGGTCCCACTCCTGGGCAGGTGGTATTGGACAGCAGACTGAGCACAGGCCAGGGGAGCAAATCAGTAAGCAATATTTCTCTGGGGTCTGTGCTTCAGCTCCTGCCTCCAGATGCCTGCCCTGAGTTTCTGCTGAGCTATGCTACAAGCCAAATAAACCCTTTCCTCCCCAGGTTGAGTTTGATCAGAGTGTTTTGTCACAGTAATTGCAAGAAACTAGAACAACAGATTAGTAAGGGTAAGGCTGGGTTGCTGTAACAAGGGGAGCTCAAGTTTGTTAAAGAACTCAGAAATGGAGGTCAGGAAGATGCCTCAGACAGTGAAGAGCCTGAGTGTGTTCTTCAAACCCATATTGGAAGAAAGTAAAAAGCCTTGGGAGCATGGTGGCACACAGCT
Organism: Eospalax fontanierii; assembly: GCA_035773235.1. Lineage (NCBI taxonomy): Eukaryota > Metazoa > Chordata > Mammalia > Rodentia > Spalacidae > Eospalax > Eospalax fontanierii. The sequence goes on from CM069553.1 coordinate 9,320,805, forward strand.
GTAATCCCAGCATTCAGCACAGGCGGGCAGATCTTTGTGAGTTTGAAGCCATCCTGGTCTACTCCAAGAGAGAGAAGAAATATACCCATGCATCTAACGTCACGTGTGTGTATATGTATTATGACTGATTTTAGACTTTAAAACCTAATACTCACCTTGTAATGGTTTTATAGCTGCTTACTAAAATTTGTGTTGAGAAAAGGGATCAAAAACTAAAATGAAGAAAGCTATCTTGAGAAATCAAGGTCGCAGTTTTCTACAGGGAAATCTGTTTGCAATGCCTTGCTTCAATAAGGCACCTGCAAGAAACTCTGTTTAAAAAAAAAAAAAAAATCTTAAGTCCGGCCCTAAATATCTACCTCTGCACACTTGCCTGCAGAAGGGATTTCCTTTCAGTGATCCTAGGCGCTCAGCACCTGTGCCTATGATCACACAGGCTGTAAACCCACCAGGCTGTGACAATGTGGGGGACCTACGGGAGCTGTGAAGGCCTCAACTCGGGGCTCAAGTTCTTTGGGAGGAAACTCCACTCGTGTTCGCTGATGTGAAAAAAACTTTCCAGGTTCCTCCACATGAGCCTCTTGGTGCTTCTCTGTGCATGGCAGGACCCCGTGCTTCTGTTTCCTCTAACAACACAGCGAGTTCCAGGCCAGCCAGGGCTACGTAGTGAGCCCCTGTCTCAACAAAACAAAACAGGTAGGCACAGTGGTCTACGCGTTTCCGCCCAGTGCTGGGGAGGTAGAAATGGAGGGATCTTCGGTGCTTCCTGGGTAGATGGAAAGCTCCTGAGGAAAGACAACTGAAGTTGTTCTCTGACACACACACACACACACACACACACACACACACACACAGAGCCCTGTATACATACACTCCCACATACACACTGCACACACACAGATACCTGAATATACACACACCTGCAATAAATACAATAAACACAGGATATACTTTCCCACACATACACACACCTGCATACATACACACCTACATACACACTGCACACACAAATACAGATACCTGAATATACACATACCTGCATAAACACACATATACCTTCATACACACACACACACACACACACACACACTACTCACACAAAGAGCTCAGAAATGGATATCTCTCTCTCCCGCTCTCTCTCTCATTCAGGGTGAGTGAGTCCCAGGCCTGGGCAGCCCCATTCTGTCCACGCATGTGGCACGTGGCGTACCCAGCCTCCCTCCACCTCGCCTCACTGTTGCACCCCCCAGTGCAGACGTGCAGGAGGAGGAGGGGATGAGCGAGGGTGGAGGGGCTGCACTGGGCATCCAAGCCCAGCAGGGCAGGGCTGCTGCCCTCTATTTCCTTTCTGTGAATGCCAACCTGGGCCCGTGACAATGTCTAATTTCCAGACGAGCCAGGGAAACGGTCAGGCGAAGGCCAAGAGGGGAAAGGCGGGCTGGATTTGGAGCAGCCCACAGCCTTTGCCGGGGAATGACAAGGTGCTGCTGTTTGTTGGGTGATGTTGGGACTGAACAGCGCAGCGAGGAAGGTAACCCAGAGGACTGGGGATGACCGTGGGTTGCATTTGTAGACAAAGTCCTTAGCTCTTGTCGCCGTCCTTAACTGACCCAGTCATACTATGCGCACTGAGAAGATACCAAAGGCTTGGGAGAGCCGTGGGCACTTCCTGAGCCCAGCAAGGTCAGCTTCCATCCAGCTGAGCAGCCGGTGCTCTGACCCAGCAAGGATCTGACTTTGACCTGAAGGAGTCTCCGATGCCTTTTAGTGCTTGATCTTGTACGTCCATCCTTTTGCTCTTATTTGAAAAATGCTTTAAGACATCTGGGGCAGGTGTGGAATCTCCTTTTGATGAGAAGAGATCTTGAGAGTTTGAAACATTTGGTTCAGTTAAAAAAAAATACACTATCTTGAGCTTCTGCAAGCTGGAGAACTGGGATAAAACAGCAAATTAAGACCGGGGAAATGACTCAGAGGGTAACAGAGTGAGTAACCTCTGAAAAAAAACAGCTGAGGCATGGCCACCTGGGCCAGTCCCCACCAGTGTTGGAGGACGGAGACAGGAGCACCCCAAGAACTCCTTGGCAAGCCAGACTAGCTTCAGGTCCAGTGAGCGACCTCATCTCCTGGGCCATCTCCCCAGCCCTAGCCTTTCTTAGAAATAAAGAGAGCATTTGGGTTTGTTTGGTAACACTTCTTTCTCAGATGCTTCAGAGTCCAGACAGGAATGAGAGATGCCCATCGTTCACATCTCCTTCGTCTGTTCCCAGCAACCCTGGTCTGTGTTGTCTGCATCTGCTTTATTTTCTAATTTTCTGTAGCGCCCCTTTATCCATGGTCTCTGTCTTAGCTCCCATTACTTCCCCTCCACCATGGTCTGAAAGCATCGCATGGAAAATTCCAGAAATAAACAATCCACATGCTTCAAATGGCATGCCTCCTCCCGGATCCTACAGGAGAGGTAAATCACTGTTGACAATACCCCCACCCCATCCAAAACCCAACCCCCATCACTGGTAAGCCCGTAGCCAGAGAAGGCGCCTGATGTTCCTGTATTATGGTACACTGTTGTATTTAAGTAGGTCTTACTCGTAGCTAGCTGTGTTTCCATGCCTATCCCACTCCATCTCAGCACTCTCTGTCATCACACCCATCTCAAGAAGGCCAAGAGCAACTCAGACAGTATGAGAGAGAGCGTGTAAATTTTATTTATATATTGTCATGATCATTCTATTATTAATCATTGTTGCTATCTTATTGAGCCTCACAGAAATTAAGCCTTATGTTAGGTCATCTTTTCTAAGATGTATTCTATTTTTAATTATGTGTGTGTGTGTCTATGTGTGGATTATGTGCACATGAGTGCAGATGCCCACAGAAGCCCCTGGAGCCAGGTTCCAGGTGGTTGTGAGCTGTCTGATATGGATGCGTGCTGTGAACAGCTCCTAACTGCTGAGCCATTTCTCCAGTCCCGCATTAGATATTCTTATGGGAAACGCAGTATACAGGATTCACTACTATCCATGCTCTAGGCGTCCGTGAAGGGCCTTGGAATGTGTCCCCTGGGATAAGGGACAGCTAGTGTGTACAGATAATAGTTACAACTTTATCTGTCCCCAGGCAGCCAGCCCTCTTTATCTCTGAGGCTTGTAACCATTTTCTATCACTAGCATTCTCTGCTTGGGATGGGGTGATAAAGTGGAGCTACAGAGACAGTTCAGCTTTGCAATCATGAACACTGGAGTTCGGATCTCAGTACCCCTGTTTCTAGGCAGGCATTCCCACAAAAGCCTATAACCCAAGCTCTAAGGTAAAGAGAGACAGGAGGATCCCTGCCTAGCTGAGAAAGGGCCCCAGATTCAGGGAGAGACCATATGTCAAAAGGACAGGCGAATGGGCCTGTGAGGTGGTCAGTGGATAAAGGTGCTTGCTGTCAAGCCTGATGAACTGAGTTTGCTAAGTGGAACCCACTTGGTTGAAGCAGAGAATCAATTCCCACAGGTTGTTCTATGACCTTCACACAGGCACCATGGCATGTTTATAGCCACGCACATGCACACACATGCACACACACAATAAATGAGCAAATGTGGAGAAAATGTTCAGGAAGATGCACTCTTGGGTCAGGAGAGGACACTGTGCTGGGTTCCTGTGAGAATCCTATCGAAACACCTCCCAGAAGGCTGTGTGCTTCTCTGACAAGCAACAAGGAACAGACAAGCTATTTGGGGGCCAAGTTGTTTTGCTTTGCGTTTCCTGCACCCTACTTTGACCGCAGGAGCAAAGGTTCTTTTGTTTATTCATCTAAACCTCAAACACCTCGGCTCCTGACTGATTTCTGAGAGACAGGGAAAGCTGAGCGGGTGAGGCGGGATGGTCCTCTGAGCAGGGAGAATGAATTCATTTCCCCTGGCAGATGGCAATAAATGGGACCTACTTTCTCCACAAACCACCAGTTCCTCTTGACTCAGGGCTGCCGGCATCCTGCTTTCGTTTTGATGATGGTTTATGATAATTCCAGTGAGACTGTCATATGGGGGAATCTTGGATACCCATTACCCTTCTGACTGAGCCCTAATCAGGAAGAGCAAGACTCCAATATACTGATAAATGTAATTTTCAGGGTGATCGCATGTGCGTGTGTGTGCGTGCGTGTGCATGTGCGTATGTGTTGGCTTTGCTGATGTGAAAGATACATAGCACATGATTTTAAAGTGATCACAAATTATATAATATTCCTTATTGTAAATTTTGAATAATTAACTGATCCTTACAGAATGATTTGCCCAGTTTTTGTTGAAGTCGTGGCCTAGGGTAAACCTGTGGTTTTGGTTTAGTCATGGGCTAGCAACATTAGACCACAGGTAACTACTGAAACACTATGAGGCAAAGAATCATTTATAGCATTGACTATCTGAGGGGCTGTGGGATGAGGGATGGTCTCATGTATCCCAGGTGGTCTCAAAGTCACAGTATAGCAGAAGATACCCTTGAACTTCTGGTCCTCCTCCTTCTACCATACGTGGTTTAAATGGTGCTGGGGATCGAACCCAAGGCTTCATGCAATGCCAGGTAAGCACTCCACCAACTAAGCTACGTCCTCAGCCCCAAAGTGACTATTTAGTGTCATTCCAAAATGACCACCCATCAATCCCTTCATCTGCATGAGTAAGACAGGAATAAAGAAACAAGATGTGGAGGAATGTAATTAATGATGTGAGCAGGCTTTGCTAACTCAGGTGACAATTTCCAAATACTAGGATATTGCCCCAATTTCTTGTGTTAATTACAATGTCATAATTAGGCTTTTCAGCCCAAACTTCACTGCTAACATTCACTCCCTTATTTTTAAATCTATATAATTTGCAGTGCAGTAGGTCTTTAAGTTGTTATTGTTGTTATTATTTTCTGTTTTGTTTTGTTGTTTTGCTATTGTTTTTGTTTTTGTTTTTTGTTTTTTTTCGAGATAGGGTTTCCTATAGCCCAGGCTGGCCTTGAACTCACTTTGTAGCCAAGGATGATCCTGAACTCCTGATCCTCTTGCCTCTACCTCCCAAGTGCTGGGATTACAGGTGTGCACATCACATCCAGTTGATGCAGTACTAGAGATGGAATCCATGGCTTCATGCATGCTACTAACTGAGCCACGTCCTCAGTGCTGTGATTTCCAGTGTCTGTGGTATAAATATTCCCACCATTGCAATTTCATGATGCTAATGTGACATCCTTGAGAATGGAGGGAGAAAGAGATGTATAGGAACCCATCACGTCACAGAGTTTGCACCCCATAGGCACAGCATGGATAAACGACCTTACAGTCGAGGTAACGCATGCCTATAATCCCACCTTTGTGAGGTAGAGGCAGGAGGATAAGGAGTTCAAGGCCAGCCTGTGCTCAGAAAGCCCAAACAGGGGTCTGGAAAGATGGCTCAGTGGTTACGAGCACACACTACTCTTTGGGTTCAGTTCCCAGCACCCAAAGTCAGGTGACTCACAACCTCCTGCAACTTCAGCTCCAGGAAACTCAACACTCTCTGACTTCTGCAGACATTTGTGCTCGTGTGCGCATGCCCACACCCAGATACGCATATGAACATGTGAATAAAAATAACCTTAAACAAGACACCTTACAAAGGGGACAAGGAATAGAACGAAAAATCCTTTAAAAATATAGACAATACGTCAAGTAGTAAAATATTAGAGAAATGATAAATTTTGACTTTTCTTTCCATTTGAACACTTTCTTTCTCTTTGAAGAAGGAAGAGTCTTGAGATAGGCTCTCATTCTGGTCCCAGACTGGCCTCAAACTCAGGACCCCCTCACCTTAGCCTCCAAATGCTCCAACTCTCCTAGTGTCTACAACTTGGTGGTTTAAGCTCATTCATGATGTTGTGTAGCCATCACCACTACGGAAATCCTGTACCCACCAAGCAGTCATTCGCCTCCTCTGTTTCTGCAGGCAACCACCAATTAGCCTTCTGTCTCTGGATTTATTGAAGACATTTTATATGTGTAGAATCATTTAATGCGCAGCCTTTTGGGTTTGGCTTCTTCCACAGAGAAGAATGTTTTCAAAGTTCATTCATATCATAGCATTTCTTTTCATGATTGACTAGTAATCCATGGTATAAATATATCATACTTGTTTATTTGCTATTCAGATCATTTCTACTTTTCAGCCCTTAAAAACAGTACTGATATGAACATTCGTAATCACCTTCATTTTTCATATAATCTATCTAGTAAGTCTACAGACTTTAACCTTTAATAATGACTATATTTTTCAATTTGATTTGGGGAATTCCTGAACATTTTTACCGATGAAACTCATGTGTGTGTGTATAAAAATGTGTGCATGCATGGACCTACAGAAGCCAGAAGAGGGTGTCAGATCTCCTGGAGCTGGACTTGCAGGCAATTGTGGGCTGCGCAGTGTGGGCACTGGGAACTGAACCCCTGTTCTCTACAAGAACAGCCAATGCCCTTCACCACTGAGCCACATCTTCAGCCCCCAACACATCCTCTATAAGGATGATGGCAACGTTCACAGGTTTCTGAGGACAGTGCCTCATGAACCCAACATTTCTTATATATATATATATTTATTTATTATTTATTATTTTTATTTTATGTGTATTTATGTTATACCTGCATGTATGTAAGTATACCCATGCCATGCAATGCCCGCACAAGTCATAAGAGAGCATCAGATTCCTTGGAACTGGAGTTACGAAGAGTTGTTAGCCATCATGTCGGTGCTGGCAACCAAATCTGGGTCCTCTGCAAGAGCAGTGCTCCTAACTGCTGAGCCATTTCTCCATCTCTCTCTCTCTCTCTCTCTCTCTCTCTCTCTCTCTCTCTCTCTCTCCCTCTCTGTCTTTCTCTCTCTCACTGTCTCTCATTCTGATAACAGAAAGCCCAACAACAGCAGCAAAGAGAAGGGAGCTGGCAGCTTCTCTGGAAGTCTGTCTCACAGGCTGCTGCAATCTGTAAGGCCTATTGTATTCATTCTTCTTCTAGCTAAGTGCCTTTGAAGAGAAGCCGAGCTGGGACAAGTGGGGATGCTCAGATAAACCATCCAGAGAGTGTGCTGAGCAGCAGAGGGCTGAAACCATCGGCCTTGGATACTGCAGTGTAAGAAAAATATGTTTGTTCTTTGTTTCCTGGCTCCTGGGGAAACTTGAGGATGGGGACACCCAGTTCATCAGTCACACCTCCAGAGAAGGAAGGAAGGCTGTTGCGGTCTAGGCAAGTGGAGTGTTTTGGATGAGAAGTCCTCCATAGGCTCCAAGTATTTGGACATTTTGTCCCCAGCTGGTGGCGCTGTTTTGGGAGGTCTTAGAAGCCGTGGCCATGCTGGAGGAAGCTCGTCACAGGGGCGGGCTTAGAGAGTTCTTAAGCCTTGCTGGATCTCCCGTCACTCTCTGCTTCCTGTGCCTGCTTGGAGATGTGAGCGCTTAGCTTCTGATCCTGCCTCAGCCACCTCTGCCACCATACCTCCCCACCATGATGGACTCTTGCCCCTTTGGAAACATGAACTAAATAAACTCTTCCTTTTATAAGTTCCCTTCATCAGTGTTTTTATCATAGCAACAGAAAAATAACTAATAAAGCAAGTTTGTTAGAGTGAGATTTGGAGAGAGTTCAGATTAGCGAGCACAGGCTCCCTGGAGGGCCTGAAGCTCTTCCCACAGTCCACTGCCCCACACCCCTCGCCACCACCCTCTCCCACCAGCCCTTGCATTCAATTCCACTGGCTCTTCCCAAGTTGTGTCCTTTATTACAACAAAGCAAGAAACATGTAAAATCTAACTTCTGTAAGCCATTCTAGTGAGCTGATACCACTGATGAAAATCAGAGACCCCAGGGGACTTGCTGAGAGTCTCTGCTCCTTTATCCTAGGAATTACATCAGGGACGCATGGTTAATAAATAGAAATAGAGACAGTTATTAAGAAAGAGAAAGACACTCCAGAGAACAGTGTGAGCTGGAGAAACCATGCACTCAAAATCCCCAGGCCACGTGCTTCGTGATCATTTATATCACAGTTATATAGCACCATCTTCTCCTGTGTCTGTGTTTCCTGGGCTTTTTTTTTTTCCCCTGAATATGTTTGCTGCATGTTTTAATTGTCAACTTGCCACAACCTAGAATCACCTTGTAAGAGCGTCTCCATGAGGAATTAGATTGGCCTGTTTGTGGAGGACATCTGGATTGCCTTGTTTGATGTGGGAATAGCGAGCCCACTGGAGACAGCACCACTGTCTGTATAAGAGTGGAGAAAGTGAGCTGAGCCCAAGCACACGTGCGTCCATTTCCTCTGCTCTTACTGTGGATGTGAGTGGCTAGCTGCTTCAAGTTCCTGCTTGACTTCCCCACAATAACAGACTGTAACCTGGAAGTAAGAGCTAAAATAAGCCTTTTCTACCATAAGTTGTTTTTCATCAGGATATTTTATCATGGCAACAGAAATGAAACTAGGACAGGCTTCCAGCCTTTCCTCGCCAAATGGCTTCTTTATTTTATTTTTATTTTATGTGTATGAGTTCTTTGCCTGTATGTCTGTAAGTCTACCCATGCTGTGCAATGCCCATGGAGGTCAGAAGAGGGCTTCAGACCTCCTGGAACTGGAGTTAACAGACAGTTGTTAGCTGTTGTTAGCTGTCATATGGGTGCTGGGAATTGAACCCAGGTCCTCTGCAAGAGCAGCCAGTGCTTTTAGCCACTGAGCCATCACTCTAGCCCCAAAGGACTTCTTTTATATGTGAATTCTGATGCCTCCCTCTCCTGCTGTACTATAACACTGAGCACGGGGTCATGTGAATCCCATTTTGCCAACATCAGGCCAGAAGTTCGGGTGCCTGAGGTTCACTCCTGGCAACTGAGCCCTTAATGGGTGGGATGAGACTCCCTCTCCAGGTAATCACACTGCCATGGGACTAGACACCCAGCTGGTGCTGGAGAAAGCATATCAGAGCTGCAGAGCTACAGAGAGGGTTCATTACAATCTTCCCCTTCATTAACTTCTAATTTATAGTAAAACTGACCAAATGAAGAAGGCACAAAAGGAGAGGAGCGTGCCATCTGCCTATGATGTTGGAAATGGAGCTTAAGGATGTCCCAGGTGACACCTTCCTCTGATTTCTCTTCACACATCAGCAAGGCAAACGCCCAGAATTCTCGAAGTGGCTCATTCCTTGGGCCTGGAGAGCCACACGGGCCTGGTCCTTACCCTAAGTCATGTGACTTAGGGAAAGTGGTTCCTGCGATTCTAACCCTTCCTTTGTAAAGGGGGCAGCACGTTCCTCAAAGCCTTGCTGAGTGGTGCATTGGTCCATTTTATGTTTCGATAACAAGATACTCAAGGTTTGATAATTTACAAAGTAAAGAGAATCCTTTGGTTTATGGTTCCCGCAGTCAGGGGTTCCAAGCAGCATGACAAGCTGGTGAGCCCCGTCCCTACCTCCCTCCCTTCCCGCAGCTGCATTGCAACATTGAGAGAAGTGTAAAGGGAAATTAACATGTACAGTGTGTATCCTAGTTTCCTTCCTGTTACTGTGATACAATAGCCTGACAAAGAAAACAACTTAGAGAGAAAGGGCTTTATTTCAGCTCATGATTCCAGGTTACAGCCCATCACTGTGGGGGAGTCAAGGGAGAGACTTCAAACAGTCAGTCGTATCACACTCACAGTCAAGAGCATGCATGTCAGTGAATGCGTGCATATTCCCTTGCTTGCTCGTGCTAAGTTCAAGTCCTACACTCTTACACGGTTGGAGGACCCTTGCCTAGGGATCGGGGCCACTCATGGTGGGCTGGGTCTTCTGTTATCAATTAGCTTAATAAAGACAACCCCACACAGACATGCCCACAGGCCAACCCAATGTAGACAGCCCTCATTGAGACTCTTTCCAGTGATTCTAGGTTGTGCTGAGTTGACAAAGCTAAGCATTGCATGATAAGCAAGGGAACAAGAGACCAAATCCAACCCCATGAGATAAGTACCAATCCCCTCATGAGGTTCGAGCCCCTCCCAGCCTAGTTATCCGCACCCCCAGCCGCTTCTCTTAAAGGTTCTACCAAAACAACACTGCCACATCGGAGACCAAGATTCCAGCTCAAGAACCTCGGGGAGTGCGTGCGGGGGACCACATCCAAACTGTTAGAGGATTTACCTAAGTCAAGCTTCATTTGTGTGCCAAGAGCTCTTTCTTGCTACCATCATTCTCATCTGCTTCACCGGTAGATGAGACATCAGTGGGCCTTTGATGACGGACACAGAAGTATTAGGAAAGGTGAACTGGGCAGGTGAGTCTACAATCACCCAAAGAGAGAAATCCATCAAGCAAAATAAGCTCGTTATGTGTGTGAAATTGCCGAGACAAACAGAGCATTTACTGAGCATCTCCTGTGTGTACGCAGGCTTTGAAACAGTCCCAGAATGGGAACGTGGGACGGGAGAGGTCAACAGAAGAGCTGAGCCATAGGCACAAGTCCCTGAATCTCAGGAGTCCCTGAACTCTAATGTTGACCAAGCCGGCTCATCAGGGAACTATTCTGTCTTTGTTTTTATGAGATTTGTTTTTATTAGCATTGATTATATGTGTGAGTGTGCATGTATGTGGGTTTGTGGCACAAGTTCAGGGGCCCACAAAGTCCAGAGGTGTCAGATCTCCTAAAGTTGTTGTTACAGACAGTGGTGAGCTATCTGACATTGGAATCTGATTGATTATTGGAACCTGAATTTGAGTCCTCTGCAAGAGCAGTATGCACTCTTAAATGCTGAGCCATCTCTCCAGCCCACAGAATTATTCCTCATCAGTGCTGGGCTTACTCAGTAGGTGGGCTTCATGACTCAGGGGGGAAAAGCTGAATTTGGAAGTGCTCCAGTGTCTTGGAAGAAGTCAGCTGTCTCATTTGGAGTGAAGTCCAAAGAGGGTGGACTTGATGCCATGAAAGAATGGGAAGAGATACGGGAACAGTTCCCGTTGGAAGGGACCCACAGTTTCCAACCTAGTTTTCAGTATAACTGGTTGTGATGGTTAATATTGATTGTCAACTTGACAGGATCTGGAACCATCTATGAGACAAGCCTCCAGGCACACCCAGAGGGAATAACTGAGATGGGAAGAGCCACCCTAAACATGGATAGCACTGTCCCGTAGGCTGGGGGTCCTGGTCTGAACAACAAAGAGAAAGTGAGCTGAACACCAGCATCCATCTCTCTCTGCTTCCTGACTGTGGATAGGATGTGACCAGCCATACACGCCTGCTGCCATGACTGCCCCACTGTGATGGACCGTACCCTGAACTGTGAGCCACAATAAACACTTCCTTCCTGAAGGCACTTTTATCTGATATTTTAGCATAGCAGCAAGAGAAGCAACTGGTCTACCCCATATGTCTAAAGGTAGCCCACATTCACACATGCACACAGAGAAGGTGAATCAAGGCCTCCGCCCCAGCTTAATCATAAGTCCCGTTGGAGCAGAAAATGAGTTCTGCATTGAGATGCTCCATTTCCCTCTCCTGATTAGTTATTCGGGAGCTGTCAATGGGTGATACTTGCTTCAGAGTGGCTTCGACTTTCAATAACCTGAAGGCAGCCAGGCCTCTGCACAGAATGACAATGTGTTCTAAGTGGGGAGAGAAGAAAGCAGAATTGCTGCCTTGAAATAAGGACTCAGTCTTTGATGAGCACAGCCTTGCAGATGAGGCCCTGGAAAAGAAATTTCATCACCATTGTTTCTAAGAGACCATATCTCTAAGATGGGCAGTGACCTTGCCGAAGATGCCAATTGCCTGATTGCAAAAAAATGAGCAGACAGAAGAGAAGGGGACCTTTCCTCTCCGCTGAGATGAGATGGGTTTCTGAGAAGTTAACTGAAAAATTGAAATTTTTATAGCCCTTTGCTTCTTCCCACATTATTTCCCTTGCAAAAAAAAAAAAAGGCCCTTGGAATATTCTCAAGCTCTTGAATGTAATGATCAGCAGAAGCTGCAGCAAACCTTTAAACATTATTGTTTTTGTAGCAGAAATTGGCCATTTTCTTATATTAAAAAAAAAAATCACATGAGGAAAAACATGAAATAAAATAGCCCACTTTTTTTCTCTGGATGTTCCGATAGTTTAAGCATTAATGACCATTGACTGAGTAGCTTGTAAATTTGGGGCTTCAGATGAGATATTTCCATACGGCGTTTAACTGAACTCTCAGCCCCATCCTGTGAGCCAGCTCTTAACCTCCTGTTTTAAATGCAATGATCACGCTTGGAGAGGTTAGCAACGTACCGAAGCTCATGAACTAGAAATGGCAATGCAAGAATTCAAACCCAGGTGGGTCTAAGTTTACAATGCTTTTCCCTCACGAGAGGCTGGGTTAAGGGACTAATGCAAGAGGCCAAGGTGGCAATTAAAAAGCAAACATAGCCCTGGCTTCTGAAACGTTTCTTACTCAAAGTACTCCTAAGAAGGTAGAGGAAATGGCTTAGTCAGGAAAGTAATTGCTGAGCAAGCATGAGGATTTGAGTTTGGATTCCCAGCACCTCAACAAAAACCAGGGAGGGAGGTGCAACCCTGTAACTCCAGCACTTGGGGGACAAAGGCAGCCAAATCCCTAAAGCTCTCTGTCCAGCCAGTCTAGGTAGACTCTAACAGATAGCTTTAAGTTCAGTAAGAAGATGCTGCCTCAAAAAATCAAGTGGCCATATATGGCGGTACACACGTTTAATCTCAGCACTGGGGAAGCAGAGGCAGGTAGGTCTCTATGTGATCAAGTGTTGGAGGCCAAGGGCGTCAGATGTTGGCAGGCATAGCAGATCCCTCGGGGAGGGGGCAAGGAGGCGCAGAGTCAAGGACACAGACCCCGGGAGAAAGTGGAACCAACAATCTCATTTAATTTTAGAAGGGAACAGGCTTTATGCTTTTGCCAGGCTTAGGGGAGGTCTTTTTCTGGTCATCTGACGTGGTTCACTCTGGTAGGTCCTGAATGCTTCTGATGATCTGAAGTTCATCACTCCCATTGGTCCAGGATGGCTGCTAGGGCCTGAGAGCTGCCCAAGGTTAGGTCCCAGGAAGTGTTCACTGCGCATGCATGCTCAATACCAGTTCTAGCCGTTTTAAGTCAGTAGGCCAGGAGCCTGCCTGGCTTGGCCTGAATCATCCTACAATCAAGACCAGCCTGGTCTACATATTGAGCTTCAGGCCAGCCAGGGCTACATAGAAAACCCTGTCTCAGAAAAAACAATACAAACAAAAATGGGACTGGAGACATGGCTCAGTTCATAAGAACACTGACTGTTCTTGCAGAGGACCCAGGTTCAGTTTCCAGCATTCATGTGGCAATTCACAACTACCTGTAACTCCATTTCCAGGGGATCTGATGTCCTCTTCTGGTCTCTACAGGCATTGCACTTACAAAGATGGAGGCAAAGCATCCATACACATAAAAGTAAATAAATCAAATTTTTTTATTTTATATTTACAAGTGTATTGCGTGCATGTTGGGCAGGTGCACCCATGTTGTGCAATGCCCACGGAGGTCAGAAGAGGGTGTCAGATCTCCTGAAACTGGAGTTACAGACGACTGTTAGCCACCATGTGGGTGCTGGGAATTGAATCCTAAAGAGCAGTAAGTATTCTTAACTGCTGAGCCATCTCTCTAGCCCATAAAAAATTTAAAATAAATAAAGTAGAGAGACTGGAGAGATGGCTCAGCAGTTGAGAGCATGTACTGTTCTTGCAAAGGACCCAAGTTCAGTTTCCAGCACCCATAAAAGGCAGCTCACACACAACTGTCAATAACTATGGCTCCAGAAGGCATCCAACATCTCTGGCCTCCACAGGCACCTCCATTCACTGGCACATACCACACACAAACTCACACACACACACACACACACACACACACACACACGCTCACGCGCACGCACACTTCAGCCTGGAGCTTTCCTGCACAATTTGTAGTATGTGTATGAGCATAATTAAAAGTTTAAAGCAGTCTAAAATTAAAAATATAAATTAGGTCGAAGCAGCTGAGGGGTCTTTCTTATGTTATTCTCTGACCTCCGCAGGGGCCTATGCAGGGGAGCACATCTGCACACACACACACACACACACACACACACACACACACACTTCACACAATAGGGTAATAAACTCTCCAGATATTCTGGTCTAGTTCTCAGGTCCATCTTGTGTGTGAAATCTGTTGCTTTTCATAAGAGTTCAGAAGAGGCTGAGTGGGGATAATGTCAAGCCCCCCTCCCAGAACAATCTGGACAGGATGAGAGGGAGTGTGCAAGAAAGTTCCAGGCAGAAGTTCTCACAGACCTGAGCAGACGACACAGCCCAGGTTGATAGCGCCAACTACCAGCGAGATGGATGCATAGGTTAGGGTTAGGGCACTTGCTGCCAAGCCACTGATAACCTGAGTTTGACACCCAAAACCTACAAGGTAGAAGAAAAGAACTGACTCCCACATATGTGCTGTGACATGTACACATGCAGATATACACAAAATAACTGCTAAAACAAATACAGAGAACAGTGGTAAATGCTGGTGATCTCAACGCTGGGCAGGCAGAGACAGGCAGACCCCTGGGGCTCACAGGCCAGCCAAGCTTGCTTCTCAGAAAACTAGGTGGATGGCTGTTGAGGAACAATGCTTGAGGCTGTTCCTCTTGCTTCCAGAGGCACATACATGAACACGTATGTACACATGCACACAAACACACACAGACTGCAATTACAGCCTTGGACACTGACTACTCATTCTCTCTCCTCCCTGTGAGATCCCTTCTTCCCTCTGAAAGAAGCTAGCTTTCGTGAGATACACATAGCTAGTCAGACTGTGGAGAAGCCCGTGTACCAAGAGTTGAGGTCTCCTACACGCAATGAAATACCGAGTGCCCCGAAAACCACATACTTGAGTTTGGGTGTGGATTCTCCAGCCCTAAAACTGTAGTTCCATCTGATTCTCTGCTGGCCTGACACTCACTATGAGCTCACACTCATGCTAATCTTTCTACCTGAGCCTCGCAAATACAGGGATTATGTGTTCCACCATGCCCAGTTTTTATCTGATGTCTAGACTGCAGCCTCAAGTCAAATCATGAGGCAGCCTCTCCAGGATCCCTTGAAGAACCTGCGAGAAAATCAGTCAGTGTTTGTGATTTGAACCATCTAGCTTTGGTGGTTATTTGTTAAGCCTTGACAGCTAACAATACAAGTTGTTTTCTTTCCTGTTAGCCTTGACCCATATCAGGCGAGGTTGCCGTAAATCTTCAATAATCTCGCTTTTTCTTCTAGCTCACATTGCCCTCTCAACTCTCTTTATTTTAAATTACTTCATTAAGAAGTGACCCCCAGGGATGGAGAGATGGCTCAGTGGTTAAGAGCACAGGCTATTCTTGCAGAGGACTGAGGTTCAATTCCCAGCACCCATATGGCAGCTAACAACCATCTATAACTCTAGTTCCAGGGGAATCCTCTTCGGACCTCCGAGGGCACTGCACAACACGGATGCACAACACACATGCAGGTACTACATACATGTGTACTACACAGACACACAAAATAAAAATAATAATTTTTTTAAAAGAAGTGACCCGCAACCAAGGGCCACTGCAGACAGAGCACAATGGCCGCGGTCAGTGCACTGCAGGGGACATCAGCTTCTGTGATGGTGCTGAGGTTTGGATGCGCAATGGTCTGAAGGAGAATGTCCACCTTAGGCTCCAAGCATCTGAACACTTGGTCAGTTGGTAGCACTGAGGGGAGAGTCATGAAACCCTTAGGAGGCATGGCCTAGTTGGAGGATGCATGTCACAGGGGCAGGCAGTGAGATTCCAAGATGTTGGAGATGGCAGAGCCGTGAGACATCTGCCCAGAAAAGCTGTATACAGGGAGCGGAGCCAGGCCAGGAGTGAGATGTTTGTTGTAGGCAGCAAAGCTGGAGGGGCCAAGCCATCTAGGTCCTTTAGTTCTAACTAGAGTTCCAGATGTCAGACGTGGAACTGCGGGATTTGGTTCATCCTACTGCTTTTCAGTCTTGTTTTTGATCCTGTATTTCCTCACTGTGCCTGTTTCTTCCCTTTTAGGATGGGAACGAGCTCTGTACCATTGTATACTGGAAGTATATGATTTGCTCTTTGATTTTGCAGGGGGTTACAGTGAAAAGAGTGCCTTGACTTTCAGAAGAGACTTCAGACTTTTGGTTTTTTGGCTTTTTTTTTGTTGTTGTTGTTGTTGTTGTTGTTTGGTCTTTTTTGAGACTCAGCTGTCCTCTCTATGAACTTGCTATGTAGACCAGGCTGGTCTTGAACTCCCAAAGATCCACCTGCCTCTGCCTCCCTAGGGCTGGCATTAAAGGTGTGCGCCACCATACCCAGCAAGACTTCAGCCTTTTGAACAGTGTTCAGACAGTTAAATACTACAGGGACTTTTAAAGATGAACTAAATGAATTTTTCATTATGAGACTCTGGGGGGGCAGGGAATAGAATGTGGTGCGATGAAGGAAGGATCACTGGGGGGGGAGGGGCTTGTGAGTTCATAGCCTTGCCCGGTTTCCAGCGTTCTCTCTCTCTCTCTCTCTCTCTCTCTCTCTCTCTCTCTCTCTCTCTGTCTCTTTCTCTGTCTCTCTCTCAGCTTGCCATCCAGGTGCTTCCTGCCAAGCCTCCCCACCACAATGCGTCTTTATCCCTCAGGAACTGTCAGCCAAATAAACTCTTCCTTCTGTAAGTAGCCTTGGTCATCAGAACAGCAACAGACACGTAACGAACACAGAGTGTGACCTGTAATGGAGCCAGTGTCAAAACCCTGATTCCCAATTTGAGAGAGGCCATCTGCTAGAGCTTAGATCCGAACTGTCCCCAGAGGCCCGGGGAGGTACTGTGTCCTATACAGGGGGTTCTGAACTGTGTAAGAAAAGGGAAACTGAGCGGAACACAGCAAGAGACACGCCCGATTGACTTCTCTCTGCTCTTGACTGTGGGTGTCTTGTAACCATGGATTTGAAGTTCCTGCTTTGTCTTCTCCACAATGATGGACTGTAACCTGGAATCAGAAGCTGAGAAATGAAACTAGGACACTTTGCATTCTAGGCTCCTCCCCTTTCTGGAACCTCCTGGGTGCTGGGATCATAGGTATGCACCATTGTTAACTGAACAGTATGAAACAGTGTAATTTGGACTCTATCTCAGATGCGATAGCCTTAAGTTGTTTTGTCTTTCACAATAGCAAGTCTTATCCATTAGCAAAACATCCCCTGTGCAGTCCCAGATGCTCTTAAGGGCTCCACTCAGGATAACACTCACCTGGAGGTGTCCCTACAAACACTGAGTGACAAGGCATGTCACTAGCAGTAAGCCATGAATCGCCTGCCTGGACAGAATGTCCTGCCTGGATGGACAGCCCTCTCTCCCTGTCTCCAGAACCTGGAGTCTCTGCAGCTCCCAGAGGAAGAGAAAATGCCAGTTGTTTCCTGTCCAGCTTCAGGGCTCCAAGCAGATCAACTGCTGACGTCAGAGAGGAATTTGCTCCCGCTGGTTCTGGTCTAGAATTTCACAGCCCTTCCTGCCAGGAAGGCTTGTGTCCTGTAATGAGACAGATGGAGCGAGGCTGGCACCAGAGGGAGCTGCCTTGCCCGGATTACACACCAGTACTGGGCAGAAAAGAAAAACTGGGCGTGTCTACGGTCCCAACTACTGGGGAGGCTGAGGTAAGAGGGTCACTTGAGCCCAGAAGTCCTCTGCCAGCCTCAGCAACATAGCAATAACATGCATCAAAAATGACCAAAACAGAACGGGAAGGGCAGGGGAAGAGAGAGGAAGGAGGAGAGACAAGGGGAGGGGAGAGGGAGAAAGGAGAAGTTAGACATCATAGCTCACACCCATAATCCCAGCACTCAGGAGGCTGAGCCAGAAGGATTGCCAGGAGTGTGAGGCCAGTCTGGGCTGGGCTTCGTAGTAAGTTCCAGATCACCTGTGTGTGTATGTATATATATAATTGTCTCAAGAAAGTTGAGTGCTGGATTTAATTCCTAGCACCACATAAACTGGATGTGATGGTCCAAGTTTATCATCCCAGTACTCAGGAGACACGGGCAGGAAAATAAGGAAATTCCCTGACGTTCCTTCTTCCAAGGTGTCTCTACTTTGTATGAAGTAGACAAAACGCTAATCAGTACATTCCTCTCACTGTGGTTTGACTTGGGTGGAAAAAGTTTTATTTTCATGTTACTGATACTGACCTAACCTATCTCTAGGTAGCTGGCAGGTGTTCTAGCACTGAGCACCAACATCCTGGAATAAAAGGCTTCAGAATACAAGGCATCTGTGAAAGTCATGAGTTCAAACCCAGTCTGGGGTATTAGCCAGACTCTGTCTCAAACAAATACCAAAAAAACAAAAACCAAACCACTACCACCAACAAAAAAACACCCCCCCTCCATTGATTGGCAACATGGCTTGGGGGTACAGGCACTGCCAAGCATGACTGACCTGAGTTCAATCCTCAGGACCCAGATGTTGGTAGAGAAGAACCAACTCCTGTAAGTGAATGAATGAATGGATTGATTAATTTTTTTAAACCCTCAAACCCCCAAATCTCCTGAATGACTCAGATCACCAAGCGATCCCTCTGAGAGAACACGGCCCCACTAAGGACCAAAGATGGGCCTACTGAACACACTCAAGCAACAAACCATCCTGCTGCTTCAGGACCTAGCTGAGCACTGTTCCACCCTCTCAGACACCCACCCTTCTCTTGGTCCTGGGTCCTCTGTTCAACTCAAAGGGACCAGGAACAGCAGAGCATCCAGGAGGGACATGGGGACGCAGCCATGGGCAGACTGGTGTGATCACAGGGGACAGGGGACAAAGGAGAGAGCTGAAGGTGCTTCACACAGGGATGGTTTTATGAGGAGATTGAGACCAGCCTGAGACAAAGGCTGGTGGGACGGGGGGGGGGGGGTCCTTCGAACAGGTGATGGGTGTGGCCTCTCTGAGGTGACATCAGGCACACTACGGGGTTAGGCTTTTGAAGAGCAGGGTGTTCTGAATAGGGGTGGGACCTGCTACACAGTTCATGGGGTCAGTGCAAGATGAACATGCACAGCTTTGTTCAAAAATGAGTAAAAACTATACCAGGCAAGAAGCCAGCACCTGGAATCCCAAATCCCAATACATAAAACACTAAAGGAAAAGGATTTTGAGTTCAATGTCAGCTTAAGCTACAGAGTGAAACCTTGCCTTAAAACAAAACAAAACCTTCCAAGATAGTGAGTGCCTCAGAGCGTTAGAGCTCCTGTTAAGCCCCACCCCCATCTCCAGGGCCTGCACATGGGCTCCATGCTGAGGATACAAGCCCTGGAAGAAAGAATAGCAAGTCTCAGAGTCTCGAGGTTTAGATGCACTTGGAAAGTTCCTGGATTCCAGAAGAAAGCCAGTGTGTCTGGAAGACAGACAGCAGGAGACGCTATCAGAGTGTCGAGTGTAAGAGGAATGAGGAGGCGGATGGAGTTGTGATGGGGAAATGAAGAGCTTTGTGTGAGGGAAAAATCTGGTCTGGTTAATATTGTTAAAGACCTGACTGGCACTAGGTAAAGACAGGGCTAGTTTCTGAAGGGAAGTGGGGGACCAGGCCAGGAGGCAGAGGTGATGGTAGTTTGGGCCCCAGAGATAGTGGTGGAGGGAGGTGATGGTTAACCTTGCGTGTCAACTCGGTGGGATTTTGAACCACCGTGGAGACAAACCTCAGGGCACCTCTGTGACGGAATGTCTGCACCAGGATTCATCTCTCTGCCTCCTGATTGGATGCATTGTCACCAGCTGCCTCTCACGCCTGCCATCTTGCCTTCCCTGCCATGATGGACTCTTTCCTTCAGCTGTGAACCCAGATAAGCAACAGGAACGTAACTGACACAAATGGGGGTGTCCACCTTGGCTGCCTGCTCTTCCTCATGTCTACCTTAGTGTCCCCACTCACACCCTCCTCTCCTTCCTCCTCTCTGAGGTACCTTGAATCTGGGATCTTCACCGTGCTTCCTCTTTTTCAACCTTCATGTCTAGTCAAGAACCATACCTCCCTAAGCACCTGCATCCCCAGCCCCAAGTCTTCTTCCTTCCCCGTGGTCCACAGAGTGCCTAGCACACGGTGATGCAGCCCCTGCCACTGTCATCAAATGAGCACATTTATCAACTCGTGCTAAGAAACCGGGCTCTGCTCCAGCTCTGCGAATCTGAGCCTAGACCTTGACCTGGAAAAGGAGACTTCTATTTCCAAACACCCAGTGCCTTTCCCTCTCATTAGATGCTTTAAAAAAAAAAAAAAAAAAAAAAGAAGTCGCAAAAAGAAAGAGAAGAAGCTGACATCTGAGGCTGTGGCACCCAAATTGCAGGTTGTGACGACTGTTTACGCTATATTTGTCCTGTCTCCAGGCGTCATCCTGGGGGACAGGAAGGAGAATGCCAAGCCACCGCTTCCCTCGCCCAGCACTTCTGGCGGAATAAGCCTGTGCTGGCCCCTTGTGGCAAGAACGGGAATCGCATTGACCTCCAAAGCGATTGCTTCCAAAGACAGCGGGAGGAGCAGGCTGCTTTGAAGGCAAATGCTTTAGCCGGAAGGAAGGACAAACCTCGCTGAGGGCCTCTGGGCTGGTGGCCTCCATTAACCTGAGCTGGTATTTACTTACCCTGAGTCACCTCTCAATCCCAGGACTGCCAAACTGCAAAGGAGTTGCCAGAGAACTGTTCTAGGCAGGCAACTGGCAGTCCTGGTCCAAGGATGGAAACATGGGGCTTTTACAAGGCGTTTTTAACATTTTCCTTCACAAGACTGCTTTATTTACCTGCTGGATGGATGAGGCCTAAGAAAAACCCACATCCAACGTGTAATTTAGAGCTCAGTACATGATGGATGCCTGCGGATTTAAAATTAGCCAAGTAATCTAATGCTGGGGCTTTATGGTTGCTTTCAAGCGCCTGAGTGTCTGTCAGGGAAACTTTACTTGCTGCAGACTCTTGATAAAATAATCAGGATCCTTCCTAGGAATAAAAAAGAGAGACCCATTCTGAAAAGGACCAGTTGTCCCAAATGTCCTCCAGCCAAGTCAGTGAGAAGAGTCGCCTACGTGTCCCTTCCACACACATGGGGTGCTTTTTGTTTTCCACATATTAAAGTGAGACCCAGAGTGAGTTCCAAACGGAGAATTTGGATATGCAATTCTATGAGCGTAGCCCACCTGCTTAGCCTTCAAAACGAAGACGCTCTGTCTCTCGCATGAGTCTGGAGTTGCTTTGTCTATAGACCTGCCCTCATTCAAGTGTGCACTGGGAGACAGCTTCTCCCTCTCCATCACCACTGGGCTAGTTTACTCTCTGTCCTGCCACTTCCCTCCACACCTGAGAGCCATTTTTCAATGGGATAGGTGTCCCCAGAACCCATTGTGGTGTATGACATGAGCCATCACCATCATCATCACCACCCTCTTCCTCCCCGCACCCTTCCATCATTGGTTCCTAGGACATGCTAAGCTATGGTCTGAGTCCTCCAAAAATGAGGACCCACCCTGTGCTGGGTACTGTTGCTGCCCCCTACTTAATGACTTAGACAGATCAGTGACATCAGTGTGTCCATAGTCGCACAGCAGATGGCAGAAGTGGGACTTGAAGCCAGTCAGTCTGACTCTACAGCCTTGCCCTTAAACTCTGTGCCAAAGAGAGGCTGTTCTGTAAATATTTGTTGAAATAGAGGAATTGAAAAATAGCCATTGACCTAAAAAAAAAAAGGAAAGAACGATTTAAGAAGAAACTGTTGGGTCATACCAAGTTCAAAAGGAACCTACTTCCTACAAGGCTTTGTCCAGACTGCGGGAAAAAACTTAAAACTGAAAGAAGGAACAGCATCTTGCTAATAAAGAATTTGTTTCCAAAAGCAAGATCAGGGGGACCAGGGAGACACTTCCTTTTCAGCGTGGAGCCTCTTTCATCTACGTCCATAGACTCTGACTCTAATGCAAAGGGGCTGATCTGTGGGACCTGATCCTGCAGGGGTCGGTGAGCACAACGCCCCCCTCAGTGCCTTCCCAAGCTCAGCACCATGTGCCCATCAGTTCCCACCCAGGCTCAGCACAGTGCTCAAAGCTGATCACACATGGACTCTGACCATCAGGAAATACGGGTGGGCTTCTACTGACCCTCTGAAGGAGCAGAATTCAGAGAGTTTTTTATGAGATGAACAAAGACAAGGCATGCAAGGCAAGCCTCGTCCCCTTCTCACGTCACAGTCCATCTGCTGTCACCATGGGTACTCTGCTTGGGATGCTCCTGATCACTCCTGCTGTTTGCCACTGGAGTGGCAACTCATCTGAATGTCCGAAGCCAGCGAGTTGACCACCTGTCACATGACCACCCTGTATGTGAAGCATAGGGCAAGGCTCATGGGGAAGCAAGGTCTTTGGGGACACCAGAGACTAAGGTCACATTAAAAGACCAGGGTCCTGGTGTGTTATTTACTTGTTGCCATGACAAAATACCTGACAACAGCAAGGAAGGGTTTGTCTTGACTCACAGTTGAAGGTACAGTCATCATGACGGGGAAGGCATGGCCACAAGAGTGTGAGGCACCTGGTCATATCAAGTGCAGAGTTAGGAAACAGAGACTAGAATGCCAATATTTATCCCACTCTCTTCTTCTTACTCAGTCTAAGACCCCAGCCCATAGGATAGTGCTGCCTACATTCAAGTCTTCCCACCTCAACTAATCCATTCTAGAAATTCCCTTGAAGACATGCCCAGAGGTTTGTCTCCAACACGCTCCTGTCACATGGTAGTTCATAACCACCGGTAATTCCAGTTCCAGAGGATCCAATGTCTTCCTCTGGTCTCGATGGGCATTGCACACATGTATGTAATGTTGGCTTACATACATCCAGGCAAAACACTCATACACACAACATAAAAATAACTAAATAAGATTTAATTAATTCATCTTTTAAGTCATATCACTATAATAGAATGGAAACCCAGCAGCACCTGACATTAGAGCACAACCATAGAATAAAGAAATGAAAACAGGCTGGAGAGATGGCTCAACAGTTAAGAGCACTGGCTGCTCTTGCAAAGGACCTGGATTTGATTCCCAGCATCCACACGGCAGCTAACAACTGTCTGTAATTCCAGTTCCAGGAGAATCCAAGGCTCTCTTCTCACCTCCGTGGACATTGACACGGGTGCACTTACATACATGCAGGCAATATACTCATACATATAAAATAAAAATAATACATAAAGTTTTTAAAAAAGAAATGGAAACAAAACAATGTGGTTGCATTTTGGGGATGGCAGGTGTAGGTGTCACGCAGCTGCCCGGCATCCACAAGGGATCTGCACCCTGACGTCCACTCCTAGCACCAAAAATAAAATAAATAAATTCTGGCTACTGTTTCCAGTAAAAGTTTTTGACTCTTAACAGGTCCTAAATAGAGGTTAAAAACACAAGAACAGGCTTGTGGATATAGCTCCGTGGTAGAACGCTGGCCTAAGGTGCATAGGGCCAACACAAAGCCCAAACTAGAAACGCAATGAATTCCTCTTCCAGAAATATAGAAACTCAGTTCGTCTGAAAGACCTTCCTGCCTCTAGGTCTTAGGAAAATTACAACAGACATTATTCTATGCATTGCTAGACTTGGGGAAAAATAAGGACAATATCCAAGGTCAGAACGGGATGGGAGGAGAATACTGAATGGACAGACAGTGGAATGCGAGCAGTTGGCAGGCATGGCAACGGGGTGCATGCAGTGAGCACCCTTCCTGGGAGTAGCCTCTAAGGCTGAGCTCCTGAAGGATGGGAGAGTTAACTCCGAGGCTCTTCCCTTAAGCCTCAACTCTGACGAGAGCTCAAGTGGGCACAGTGTAGTGACAGGGTCCGTTCTTCAGAAAAAACAGCATAAATCCTGTAGGAGGAAAGTCTCACCACAAGAGGCTCCTAGGCCCCTACAGATTGTGTTCAACCAGTATAAGCCCTCAATAAAGAATTCCCAAAGGCTCAAAGAAAGAAGCCACCCAGCAAGAGCCTCAGAAGTAACAAACTACAGCTCTAGTCTCTCTCAATTTTCTGACATTGAAGTTGTAAGAATACAAAATATAAAATATGCAATATTCACAGAAAAAATGTCATTTTTAAAATTATTTTTATCGTATGTGTATGAGTGTATCTCCTACATGCAGGTAAGTACACCTATGTAGTTCACTGCTCGAGGAGGTCAGAAGAGGGTGTCAGATTCACCTGGAACTGAAATTACTGGAACTGGAATTACTGGAACTGGCGGAATTTACGACCACATGAGTGCTGGGAATTGAACCCTGGTCCTCTGGAAGAACAGTCAGTGTCCGTAACCACTGAATCTCTCCAGTCCTGAAACTGTCATTTTAAAAAAATGAACAGGAAACAAAAGCCCATGAAAACTAACCAGGCAGCCTGAGAAAAGGAACTTTTAGAGGGCCAGCAAGATGGTTCAGCAGGTAGAGGCACTTGCCACCAAGTCTGATGACCTGAGTTTGATCCCAGGAACCCACACAATTTAAGGAGAGAACTGACTCCCAAAAGTTGTCCTCTGACCTACACACACACACACACACACACACACACACACTCACAAAAAGAGAGCTACTTAATTTAATTTAAAATCTTAAGTATTTTATTCTTTTTATTTTATGTGTATGAGTATATTGCCGGAAAGTATGTAAGTGCACCCATGTTGTGCAGTGCCTGGGGAGGTCAGAAGAGAGCATCAGATCGCCTGGAACTGGAGTTATAGATGATTGTTATCTGTCATGTGGGTGCTGGGAATCAAACCCGGGTCCTCTGGAAGAGCAGTCAGTGCTCTTAACCGCTGAGCCGTCTCTCCAGCCCCAATATAACAATTCGATAGAACTTTTAGAAAGGAAAAACACAAGTATTGCAGTGAATGTGTTTAGCAAGAGAATGGGAAGAGGATGGAGGAACTGAAGCAGGTGTGGTGGTCCATGCCAGTAATGCAGCTCTCTGGAGGCTGAGGCAGGAGGGTCTCAATCCAGCCTTGATGCATTAGTGTCTTTTACTGTGATAAAATACCATCAGCACCATTAGAGAGAAGGTGCTGTCTCCACACTGGGACAATTAGAAACGTGCCCTCAGAGCAAGATCCCAACCATCAAAAGCTGCAACTTGTGAAAATACAAATGCATTTAAAAAGAATGAGCCTGAACTAAGAATGCCACCGAGGGGGTTCCAGGCTCAAAAGCAACAACAAGACTTTCCTCAGATTCAGCCAAAATGGCTACCGTAGGCGAGACCAGACCCCATCTTAAGCTGACAGCAAAACTCAGTACCTTTGTCTCCTGATGCTAGGTTTGAGTCCACGAAAAATTCAAGAATCAGGGCAGGGGGGTGTTATTATGGAGGTTTACACCAATGTTCTAGAAAGCTGCTGAGGCTAGGCAATGGGCGGCAGGATCAGAGTCCCTGTAAGGAGGTCCTGGGAAGCCGTGGTGTGAAGTTGTAAAGGTAAAGCTGAAATTGCAATGAATGTTAGAGATGCCAGGTCTACAAGACATGAGACATCTGCTAAGGAAAGTTACAGATGCAGAGTAGGTCCAGTCCAAGAAAGAGGCTATGTGTGTGGCAGGCACCAGAGCTGGAGGGCCAGGCCTACCCAAGGCCACTGGGAGTTGATCTGGTCCCTGCTCAGTAGGCCAATGAGACCAGCATCATGTGCTGGGCTCTGCTGTGGCTAATTCTCAGCTCCGCAGCTGGCTCTGTCATGAGGTCAGTGTCTGAAGTCTCCCACCCTTCTGGCAGAACCGCTGGTCCTCTTACCAGCCCTGTTCCTTCAAGGCAACTGAAATCTGTCACTATGAGAAATTAACTTGTGTTATTCAGGGTCTCCTTTCTGGACCACATTGCTGCATGCAGGCCATGTTGGATATTTTTGGAAGTAGGACACACCTGGACGTTCTTGGGATGTGTCTCTCTTCTTCCAGTCACTCTGACGTTGTTCAGAAGTCTGTAGAAGCAAGCACCACAATTCTCCTCTCTTCCTTGTGAGCATCTCTGTTTTCCTGCTCCCGTCTCAGAAACACTTTCCACTCCTTCCTAAGAGACACTGCTATACATCACATCACTTGTCATATACGGATTGTCTCTAAGCAAAAGCCCTCTGATCCAAGCTGACTAGGCTTAGCTGTTGTTACTGTGGAAAAGGTGTTTAAGGCTCCTGGATATCTCAACACAGATTGATTTTTCAGAGTGTTTTATTGTTTTATTGCTGAGGAGTTCGGAAAGCCTGTTTTGAGAGACATGCTGAGTATCAGCTTCTTTCTCTGTACCAATCTTCCCAAAGTAAACACATGCTTTGGCTGAGTGGTCCTCAAAGCAGGAGTTAGTAGGGGTACTTTGTCTTCCAGATGACCTTGGCAAATTTAATCTCTTATTTTGTTGTTTAGTGGAGTGAATGGGAGTGTCTCACTGGCACCTGGTGGATTGAGACCAGGACACTTCCTAAATATCCTTTAATGCCCAGAGCATGTCTTCATAAAAAAAATTATTATTCAGCCTCATAAATCAACAGTGCCAAAGTTCAAAAGCCATGGTATGGCTGAGAAGTAGAAATATCTCAGGTAAGTCAGGTTCAAGTTCTGCCACACATCAGTAGTCCCAGCATTGATGTCTGTGGCTGTGTGGCTGTGTGGCTGCGGGCTTCTCTGCCACCTCCTGTGGCCCTCTCTTCGTCTCTCTAGTGCAATACCCACAGCTCTGGCTGTCCTTCCTGCCTCAGTGTTTTCCTACAGCTCTTCCCTTCGCTTGCCTTTCTTCTTCATTTTCCATTTGTCAGCTCAGCAGTCAGTTAAATGTGCCTCCATTCCCTCTTCAAAGAAGCCTCCCTGTCTCAGAGTCATCCTTCACTCCAGTGGTCTTCAAGTACGGTAACAAAGGTAGGCTTGAATTTCCAGACATTACAGCACAGGTCTGTGGGGTACCCACCGCCCACCACTCTGATTTATTTTCATTTTCTGTGTATGAGTATATTGCCTGCATGTGTGTAAGTGCATTCCTGTTGTGCAATGCCCATGGAGGTCAGAAGAGGTTGTTGGATCCCCTGGAACTGGAGTTACTGATGGTTGTTAGCTGTTGTGTGGGTGCTGGGAATTGAACCTGGGTCCTCTGCAAGAGCAGCCAGTGCTCTTAACCACTGAGCCTTCTCTTCAGCCCCAAATGTAATTTTTAAATTTAAAAAATGCTTAAGCAAGGACATTCCTATGGGACTCCCAGTAATTATTAAGTGGCTACTGATTACCTGTTACTCTTTTACTTAGAATTTTAATTGGATATACTTTGTTTTTAAGTTGGGTAAATAAAAAATTTCAAGAAAGCTATGCACTTAAATAAATCGAGTCTATCTTCTCACACACTTTAAATATATTTTCACAAAAGCCCATCAAACTACAAATTTCCTGCCGTGAATCAGTAGATCTCTCTTAGGGACATCTTATTGGCAAAACCAGTCCTCCTTGTCAAGTAGATTGACCAGATCAGACTTTCCTCTTGTCAGAGTCTGCCTTCATTCCCTGTTCAGCACAGCTTGTTACCACCTGTCCTTGAAATGTTCAAGTGGAAGATGAATGGAAGGCAGATGATCCTGCTTGGAGCCAGGTTCCTTCAGCTTTCCTGCCTCTTGTCACCTTCTCTGCTTTGGCCACCAAGGACTCTCTGCTCTATCAGCAACTGTCAGAGTCCTGAGCCAAGTGATAGAAGAGGCCAGAACACTTAGTTAAACACTCCATCTGCATTCAGAATAACCCCATGTTACGGTTTCATTCTGTTGTTATGGTAAAATGCTCTGACCAAAATCAGTTTTAGGTCAGGAAAGTATTTATTTGCCTTACCTTCCAGATCACAGTGTATCACTGAGGGACACACGGTACGAACCGGAAACAGAAACTGTGAAGAGGAATGCTGCCTGCCAGCTTACGCACAGGCTTGTGTTTACCTAGTTTTCCCATACAGTTCAAGACCACCTGTCTAGGGTCGGTGCCACCCACAGTGGGCTGAGCCCTTCTGTATCAATTAATAATCAAGACAATCCCCCACAGATATGCCCATAAGTCAATCTGATCCAGGTAATCCCTCAATAAAAGTTTTCAACTCCAGGCTGTGTCGGGCTGACAATTAAAGCTAATTAGGACACCCAGTCGAGACTAAACTGCCCACATTCAAAATTGGATTTCTTAGCAGAGACATCTACCTGCCGAAAAAGAGCTCTACTACAGTGCTGGCACTTTCTCAAGGAGGGGTGTTAGAGGTGTTATGTCCCTGTGTTTTCCGTGCCAGCAACACACAATACCTCAGACTGGGTAAGTGTCAAAGATATGAAGTTTAGTTTGACTCATGGTTCCAGAGGTCCAAGCTTGAGGGATGCATCTGGTGATGGCCTTTGTATTGGCAAAGTCCCAAGGCAGTCATGTGCTGATGTGCATGTACATACATGTATATATATGTGAATGCCTGCAGGTATGTGTGTGTGCACACACGTGCTATATATTGTGGGCTCTCCTTGTTATAAAGCCACGAGTCCATCATGAGACTCCACTCCGATGCACCCGTCTCATCTGAATTGCCTCCTGAAGGCTCCATCTCTAAATGACAGATTGTTTTTCCTCTTCACATCTCACAGAGGAGATTAATTTTCAACACAGGAATCCTTGGGGACATACTCAACCCATTTCCCAAGTCTTTCAAACTGGTCTTTGGGCACCCCCAGCAGGATTTGTGTGCCTCACGCAGTGCTCCAGTTCGGATTAAGTATTGCTTCCAGATTTGTGCTTCTATAGTGAAGGGATGTGGGCAACAGAGAAAAGGAAAGTCGATACACAATGGAGCGCTAACACAGGTTCGTTGAGACTCTGACAATGGATGTTCCCGACCTCCCCCACTTGTGTGTTTCCTCAAGGTCAACGCTCCTTCAGGAGTGCGTCACCACTCAGAAGAGAGCGCCTGGGCTGGGTTGATGCATTTCTTCAGGACACATAGTGCGGCTCTGTTTACCTTTTCTATTTCTGACCCTGGAATCCATCTCCCTTTGGCATGTAAGAGGCTCAGAAGCAGGGACTGGAGAGCCTTACTCCCTGCCATGTCCCTGGAGCGGAGCACACTGTTACACACACTCCGTATTTGTGAAGTGCAGACTGACCTCAGTCCTGATATTGAGTGTTTGACCAGACTCCCTGTGTCTGACAAGGAAGAGCGCTAACTCACTTGAACCATATCTCACAGAAGCCCCCTTGTAAGCAAACAGTGAGTTGCTAGGACATTACCTCCATTTGTTTGAGGCAGAGACACACCATCATGAGACTGAGATTCTCTAAGATGGGGTGCCTCCGTTTCTCCTTACAGGTGTTGTTCACCTTGCTGGGCAGAGCGGCCTATGTGAAGCCCAGGCTGTATATGTGACTATGTCCCACCTCAAGAGTCAAGGGCTTCCTCAGAAGACAAGTAACACAGAGGCCTGTTGATCTGGAGTTGAGCCATTTCTTTATCCTTCCAAGCAGATATCAAGTACTATTAATAGGCCAGAGAAAGAGTCCACACAACACTTTATTTCTTCTCCCATGACGGCCCCAGGGCCACACCTCAGCGCCAAAGACACAGTTCATAAAGACTCAGCTGTGGGACTGGGGAAATAGGTTGGTAGAGTGTTTGCCTAACATGCACCAAGTCCTGGGTTCAGTCTCCGGTACCACGTAAAACTGGGTGTCGAGCTCATGTCTGTCACCCCAACATTTGGGAGATAAAAGAAAGAAGATCATGAGTTCAAGGGTAGCCTTGGCCACATAGTGAGTTCCAGACCAGCCTGGGCTACATGAGGCCCTCCCTTCCTCCCACCCACAGCTCACCCCGAAAGAAATAAAATCCAGCCCTAACCCCCCAGAGTAGGACTGGAGCTGGTTGAGGGGTTCAACATACATCAGGTATGGCCATTACAGAATGTCTGGCTTGTTCTAAACCTGAGAGATGCCATAACCAGCAGGCCCTGCTTGGCCAGAAAGTATGAAATGTGTACAATGTGATGTTACCCAAGAAAGTGAGCTGAGCACCAGCATCCATCTCTCTCTGCTTTGTGACAGCAGGTGCAACGTGACCAGCTGCCTCAGGCTCCCAGCTTGCCTTCCTTCCATGATGGAACGTACCTGAAACCGTGAGCCAAAGTAAACACTTCCTTCCTTGAGTTGCTTCTGTCTGATATTTTGTCACAGCAGCAAGAAAAATCATGCACAGGGAGGCGGTGAAGTAAACAAAGGTGGGGATGGGTGCCCACGGTGTTTTCCTAGCATTCCTGTCAGTCCTGATTGGCTTAGACTGGCTGGCTCATTATATGTCACAAGCCACTGATTCATGAGCCAAGCTGGGCTGGGGTCCTCTAGGAGGAAGACCTTCCACCAGAGGGCTGGGAGAAGTCACAAGCATTGTTTACAGAGCACTGTCAGAGGGTGACATGTTCTACTATATGGAATATGTACTTGAAAATGTTACATATGAATGCATTAAAAGATGAATTCTCGGCAGTAGGGACAGAAGCAGGAAGAGATTATTAACCTGGGAATGCTTTGTGCGACATCCTATAATAGTCACAGGGTGCACGAGGCAGTACTAACATATGGGGACAGAGCGGGGATGCTCAGATGACAGCTGCACACAGATCCCCCCTCTCCCCCAGGGGACCTGTGGTAGTTTGAAAAGTCTCTTGCATAGGCTCAAGTGTTTGAACACTTGGTCCCCAGTTGATGTCACTGTTCAGAAAGATACTGGAACCTTTAGAAAGTGGAGTTGCTTTAGGAAGTGTGTCACTGGGGGCAAGCTTTGGGGGTTTATAGCCTCATCGCACTTCCTGTTCTCTCTGCCTGTTTCCTGTGTGGGGGTGGAATGTGATCTTCCAGCCTTCTGCCACCATGCTTTCTCTGAGCGCTGCCACACCTTCCCGCCATGATGGACTCTTGCTCTGGAGCCATAAGCCAAAACAAACCCTTTTTTCCTCTAAGTTGTTTGGTTAGGGAGAGAGAGTCAAATCTTCATGGCTCATAAGTTTTCTTTTCAAGTTGCTGGAAGAATGCCTCTCCTCCACCAAAACATACTTCACTAGGAAAGAAAAGCAAGTTCTTTTCTTAGGGTCTCATGTAGCCCAGGCTGGCCTTGAAGTCACTCGACCTTCACCTCGAGGATGATCTCCTGCCTCCTGCTCCTAAGTGCAGGAATTACAGATGTGTACTGCCGCTCGGTTTATGTGGTGCTAGAGGTCCAGGAAAGCACTCTGACAAGTGACCTACAGCTCTGACGATAAAGTCAAGTCCTTATCCAACTCATCTTATCCATCTACCTTACTACAGAGCACTTCCTGGGATGAAAAAAAAAATGCCTTGGGACAGGCCTTGAACTCCCTATATAGCCAAGGATGATCTTAAACAGATTCTCCTGCATGTACCTCTCCAGTGCTGGAAATATAGACCTACACCACCATTCCCAATGATGTGGTCCTGGGGATCCTGCAAGCAGTCCACCAAGTGACCCAGGGCCCCAACCGCAAAGTTCTTATCTGTCCATCTTACTATGGAGCCTTTTCTGGAATGGAAAATAAAATGCCTTGGAGCTGGGAGTATGTAGCTCATTGATAGAAGGCTTACCTCAAAATGTCCTGCATTCCAACCTCAGTGCTGATAAATAAGTAACTTAGTCCAGGTTGCCACTGGAAGCCCAGGTGGGATGCTCTGAATTTAATAGCCCCTCCTAAAGGATCAAAGGTGACACTTAACAGGCAGTACATGAAGATGGACACCATCTTTCTCTTGTGCCACCCAGGCAGGAAGGCTCACCTGAATCTAGTCACCAGGAAATCTCCGACAAACCCCTGCTGAGGGGTGTTCCCCCAAAATACAGCCTGCCGTCTTTATCAAGCACCAAGCTCAAGAAAGACGAAGAAAGGTTCAGTGTTCTGGCATCGTCTGAGGATATGATAGTCAATTATGGACCCAGGATAAGACAAAGGCAACATTTTATTATTTAGTTATTGACTTATTTATTTAGAGACAGGGTCTTGGTATGTTGCCCAGGCTAACTTCAAATTCCTGGGCTCAAGTGATCCATCTACCTTAGCTTCCTAAGCAACTGGGACTTCAGGTGACTACCAGCATGCTGAGCTTACACAATCAGAACACCTTGCTTGTCTGTCCTGAGGATCTAATCCAGGATTTTCTCTGTTTGAAGCAAGTGCTCCACAACTGAGCTCTGTTCCCAATCAACAGTGATGTCGTAATGTTAAATTTCTTAATTTTGATAGTTCTTCCGTGACTATGAGATCTTTGGTTTTGGGAAATTCACACCCAAGTATTGAGAACTAGAGGACATAATGTCTCCATGACTCTCCCAGTAATTCAGAAATAAGTCAGTGACAATCTTTCCATAAATGTTTACATTTAAATAATGAAGCAAGTGAAGATAATTATCAAAATAATTATTAAGCAAAATATGAACAGACTGGAAAATCTGTATATGGGGATTCTGGGATTCTTCTTCCAAACCCTTGTCTTCTTGTTCTCCTCCTCTTCCTTTTCTCCTTCTCTTCATAGTTGAGACACTGAACACCCAGCTCAGTGGTAGAGCACTTGCCTACCCTGAGGGCCTTGGTTCAGTCCCAAGCACCAAACAAACAAAAAAAAAAAAAAAAGAAAAAAAAATCACAGAAAAAAATAAAGAGATAAACTTGGAAAAATGTTTCATCAAAACCATCAACCATCAACCATCAATAATATGGATTAAAATTCACAGATAAAATGTACTCTATATTATTTTTTAAAGATTATTTTTATTTTACATGTATGCATATTGGCCTTATGTATGTATGTGCCCCATGTGTACAGAGTGCCCGCAGAGGCCAGAAAGGGACATTGGATTCCCTGGAACTGGAGTAACAGTTCTGCAGCCACCATGTAGGTACTGAACTGAACCCTGGTCCCATGTAAGAGCAGCAAGTGCTCTCAACCTCTGAGCCATCTCTCCAGTTCCCCATGTAATTGCTCCAGAGCAATTTTACCAGCAGAAATTGTTTTAAAAACTCAGATTCCCAGCTTCCGCTCAAACTCATTAATAAGACCTATTAGGGAATGATAGTTTAGACCAGTGGGAGGTTTGTTTTGTTTTGTTTTGTTTTGGTTGTCAGATCATCTTATTGAAATAGTTTCTCTTGCTTAACTGGCAAGGCATTTCACTAAACCACTGTTGATGACATCTGTAATGTCATGAGGGTTACCGCCATCCATATTGCAGCTCACAGACTATGCAGTGCCCAGGATGTCTTTAATAGTTCCAGAACTTTCTCTGGCTAAAGATCAGTGCTGCATCCAGTGGGCAGTGCTGACAATCTCATCAAAAGGGCTTTTTCCACTGGGCTTAATGTTTCTCTGCTTCTTTCTGTCTCTTGGTGACTCCTTGGAGGCTTTGATGACCAGGACAGAGGCAGAAGGTATGACCTCCATTTGGCTTGTCTGTTCTGAATAGTCAGTTTCACTATAATCCTCAGAACTTAGCCTCAGATGGAGGCTAAGGGGCAACTTTCTTCAGTCATCCTGAATCTGGGTTCATCCAACACCAGCCACATCCATCAAGCCCAGAGAGGTCAAAGTCATCTACCTGAGGTAGAGTTGGCCCCACGTCCACTTTGGCCCCCCAGATCAGTCCCCTGGGTCTGTCGCCAAAAAACACTGGTCATAGCAGGTGGCAGATTTTACATACATAGGGATTGCTCAAGAGAAGGCGGCTTGTCCTGCGGCTACAAGATAGGAACAGCTCAAAGTTGAGGAAGGAGGGAGAGGGAAAGGACGGCAGAGGTGATTTTACATAATCATTTCTTCCGTGGGAGTAATGTCTGTTGATAGACCTCGTGATACATGAATTGTGCATGTAGCCTCTTTGGTGTAGAGTGGGTGAAAATGGGTTTCAATTTGGCAACTGAGACTTTAACATACAATTGCTATGAACTCATATTTAGGACTAAATTAGATTTCCAGGAAATGAGTCATCTACCTCTTTCTCCCCACCTCTTGGGGAGGAGTCTAGGTTCTAGAAGGTTGGTCCCCACCTTCTTGTGGAGGATGGATGAGGAAGACATAAGAGGGAGCAGGGGGGCCTGGGGATGCGGAGATGGTTGGGGAGAGGGGCCAGGGCTGAATAACCAAGTTACGTGACCAAGGGGCCACGGGGTTGTAGGGTCACTGAAGGACCCGAGAGGGCGTGACATTCAACAGTACAGGCAGTAAGTTGAGGTGGAAACTCTGGCTTTGGTCAGAGAGATGTCTAAAGTGACTCAGGGCCAGGACAAGGCCCCAGCAGACACCCATTCCAGCAGAGGGGGAAGGAATGTGCAGAGTGGTCCTCCTGACTTGTGAAACTGGTGGAGATGGAATGACATGTTATCCTGCAACAACAATGATTATAGTATCCAGGAGATAACAGTCACAGCCTCGATGTTTACTGATCTTACCTGGCTATCTCATTTGAGCCCCAAACGACCTTTGATCTAGGATCATGACACTCAAGGAAAATACCTTAGTGCTGATTCACCTGGCTAAGACACAAGTCACTGGGCCCACTTCCAAAGCCCTTATTCATCAGGGG
The DNA here is from genome assembly GCA_035773235.1 of Eospalax fontanierii. Taxonomy (NCBI): domain Eukaryota; kingdom Metazoa; phylum Chordata; class Mammalia; order Rodentia; family Spalacidae; genus Eospalax; species Eospalax fontanierii. Next base: position 9,355,508 of record CM069553.1, read on the forward strand.
GAAGGGGACTGAAACTCTACATTTCTAGCAGGTTCCCAGGTGGAGTTGCTGCCTCTGGCTCAGGACCCTATACTGCGAATCACTGTTTAAAACACACCAGAAGACACATCTGGAGTCCTGCAGCAAAGGAATGGCGGAGACATGTGTCTCTCCATTGCAAATCAGGGCTGGAGTCCATTGCTAAAGCTGTGTCTTTTATAAGAATCTATGTAGTAGGAGGAACCGAGGTGAAGTGTGCTGTATGGACTCTGCCCTGGGGTTGTTGGAGTTTGGTGTTGGAGCCTCTGATGTTGCCTGTATTCTCTGAGGCCTCTGCCTAGTCTAGAGAAGCAGTCAGCTGAACTTCTCAAGGTTGCCCGAGAAGACACAGTGTTCCAGGGCTGAAACTTCTTTGACTGAATTTCCAGGGGTGCAAGCAGGTCTGTGACCCCTGACTAGGTCATTTCTTAGAGCATTAGCTGGGGTAGGGAGGAGGTGAGGCCATGGGTGGTGGGTCAGGCTGGAATCAACAGAACTCACACCTTCATTTTCTAGAAAAAGCCTTGGGCCACGAGTCCCAGAGTTTGCGTCCTTAAAACGGGAGTGTGATTCCCACTGTAGAGAACTGTGCACAGATAGGAGTATTGCCCTTGTTGCTCGTGGTGACGGCTGCTTCTGTCCGACTCTGTTGGGATCTCAGCCCCTTTCATCCTCTAGTGCTACTTGTGTGTACCTGAACACTCAGTCATCCCTAGTGTCTAACGCAGACGTTAAAATGGATCCTAGGCAGTGAGTTTCTTGGAACTGGGCCATGCCTGCTGAATCAGTACCCAGGAACTAACCCAGGTTGTCCTGTCTCCTTGGCCAACCTTTACCTGGGCCTTATTTTGAGGTCCCCTCAATCCTGCCAGACCCTTGGGAAACTGAATTATTCACACACACCCCTCCGCCCCGCTGCCTCATTCCACTTAGAAACTCATAATCTGCACCTGAAAGCTGACTCCTGTCATTCCATGAATGGGAAGTGGCTTGGACTCTGGCACATTGGCTTTTTCTGAGTGCTGGAGCACTGTTTTTCTGAGGCCTCCTGGATGTCAACCACCTCTCCTGCTGTCAGAACTATCTCATGCCTGTCCCATGTACTTAAATCATGACTAGGTCACTCGTAATACCTACCGTGATACCAACACTATTATATCTATTAATAAATAGTGAGTGAACTGTATTATTTAGAGGAAAAAGAGAGAAAAAAACCTGTATATGTTCAGCACAGATGCAATATTTTTTCACAAATATTTAAAATTTGTGATTAGTTGAACCCGTGGGTACAGGAGACTGAATATACCTTGTAGAATGTTAAATGTGTTAAACAGTTCACAAAAAGAAATAGGGTGAAGGTTGGCCCTAATGGGAATGATGTGATTTGGCAAAAGTAACCTTTAAAAAGTTATATCGGGTCTAGGGAGATGGCTCAGCAGTTAAGAGAACTGGCTGCTTTTGTAGAGGACCTAGGTTCAGTGCCCAGCACCCACCTGGCAGCTAACAACTGTCCATAATTCCATTTCCAAGGGAGCTGACGCTCTCTTCTGGCCTCTGTAGGTATTGCACAACATAGGTGCAATTATAGACAGACAGACAAAGCACTAATATGTATTAAATTAATAAATAAATAATGAAATAAAAAATAAAAATAAAAAAAAAACATAATCTCCTTCTGTGATCCTTATGACAAAATTTGTTTGGAACCAAAGTCAAAGATGATGGATTGAAGACAGCTCACTGGGATATTTTGGGGACCTTCATCTTCAGGTTCTCTTTTATTTTATTTTATTTTATTATTGTTATTTTGTTTTTTTTGAGACAGGGTCTCCCTGTAGCCCCAGCTGGTCTGGAATTTACTATGTAGACCAGGCTGGCCTTAATCTCACAGAGATTCACCTGCCTCTGTCTCCTGAGTGTTGAGATCAAAGGTGTGTCCCACCATACCAAGTCTGGGTTCTTTATTTTTATTTTTATTTTTTACATTTTGTTTTATTTGTGTGTGTTGTGTGTGCTTACGTGTGTGGAGGTGAAAGGACAACCATTGAGGGTTAGTTCTCACCTTCTACCACTTGGGTTCTGGGGCTATGAACTCCAGTCATCAGGCTGGGTGGCGGAGCCATCTCTAGATTCTTTTGTTGGATGGAATTCAAGGCATCTGGGAGTGGAGCTCAGACCACCTCCCCAAACCATGCTCTGACATTCCAACAGGTCTGAAGGAAATAAAGTCTAAAGAGAAAAAGAGAGAAAAAAAAAATTATCTTGCTAATAGCACTCTCTGAGATCAGGGAAAGATTACTTAAGTCAATGAAGTGGGGATTACCAGTCAAATTCTGGGATTAAAATGGATGAACTGGAACTGTTCCAGAAGTGGTGACCACTGGTCACATGACCCAGCTGCTAATGTGTCCAGGTGGAGCCACTATATCCCAGGAAAGGAGAGATAATGATACTCAGCCTGTCAGATAGCCTAGGTGAGGAGACCAAGCACCCCATTAGCAAACACCCCTCCAGTACTGGGACCAGTACTCCACCATTGGTCAGTTCCAGGGGCATCACTCCCCACACACACACCAGCTATCCACCCCGGTCCCCGGAACAAGGGCTCAATTGATTAGCATAAGACACCTCTGGCCCACCCAGGTGATGGCCAATTTTTAAGTCATCAAACTCAACATTTACCAAGTAATCATCCTGTTACTTGGTTCTAAAACCAAACCACAAAAGCCACATTGAAGTTGTCCCTGCGGCCCAGGAGCAAGAAAAACATAGGTTTGGACTTTCCTCTCCAAAACAGAATAATGAATAGAGCAGAAAATAAATGAATTTTTAAAATTACAAGGCAGAACTGTTGGCGGCAGGGCCCCTCTTGCTCCTGTGAGCAGAATCCAAAGCTTGTGCGTTTTCTTTTTTGTTTTGGCCTGGGCTGAGCCCCGGCAGCTGCAGCCTTGTAACTTTAAACCTGGCCTGAGGTCATCTCGTTAGCTCTGGCCAAACACAGCCCGGAGGCGGTGCTAGATGGCAGGGGCCGGGACCACCTGACGCCCACCCGCTCCCCTCCCGCGCCTGGAGACATAAATGCTGACCGCGCCGCCAAGTTGCCAGCTGCGAAGTTTGCTGTGCCAGCGCCGCGGGCCGCTCTTGGCGGGGACTTTTGCGCGCCGCGTTCCATCCTCGTCCCGTGCTCTTCCCGGCTGGGCCCGTGACCGCGGAACTTTTTCTCTTCTCCCAACCCACAAAAACCACTAGCTGCCGAGGCCCCAAAGAGAACCAGCCGACTGGAAAGATGCGGATGGCGCCAGTGCTGCTCTGGATTTTGGGGAGCGTGTGGCTCTGGGACTCCGCACAGGGAGGTAAGCGCCCGGCCTGAGCGGCTGCCTGCACTTGCAACCGTGTGGGCATGTGTGTGGATCCTGGGGGCAGGGATCTGAGGGTGTTGGGGAGACAGCTGGGCAGCGCCTGGGTGTGCGTGCACTCCGGACCCAGGAGAAGGGACCGTGGCACAATTGTGGTTCAGCTGCCCCTCCACCCCAACGCGCCCTTGCTAACAGCCCAGTGGGTGTGGCGCGCTGAGCACCGGATCCATAGGCGGCAAAGTGGGGGCCGAGAGGTTCTCTGGGTCTGCTCAGTAGAAATGGGGTTGAAGGATAGCGCAAAGGGGCAACTGGACTGGCCCATAGGGCCCCTGGAAGGGAGCCAATGGCCAGAGGGCTGAGGTGGGAAAGGGTTCCTCGCTGCCCAAGCCTTGGTCCCCCTGTGTGCCAGTTTGGAACTCAGGATCCCACGGGAGGTGGCGTCTCCCTACCCTCGCCCTCCCTTCCGTCTTTCCCTTTTCCAGTCCCAGGGATGGAACCCAATCATCCAGCATGCTAGAAAGCACCCAGCCACACTGCGCCGCACCCTCGGCTTGGAGGCTTGCTGTGAACATTGAGGTTCAAGTGGGTTTGAGGCCATGTGTTGAACTTAACCAAGGACTCAAAGGCTGAATTGGTGTCATTAAAAGATTAATGGGACCTGAGAAATGTAGCCCATTCAAAAGAGTGCTTGCCTTGCATGTGTGAAGCTCTGGGTTCCATCCCCAATGAAACACACCTGTGATCCCAGGAAGCAGAGGTGGGGGGGATAAAAAATACAAAGTCCGCTGGAGAGAGGATCACACACTGATTAGGAGAGCTTACTGCCCTTCTACCAGGATGTGAGTTCCATTCCCAGCACCCATGATGAGTGTGTCACCACCACCAGCCCCAGGGGATCTGTCATCTCTGACCTTTGAGGGCACCTGTTCTTACATGTGCATCGCCCAATCATACATACAGACATAACTTCTGTTGTTAGTTTTTGAAGACAGGGTCTCCCTGTAACTCCATCTGGCCTGGAGTTTGCTATGCAACCCATCCTAGGCTGGCCTCCATCTCACAAGAGATCTGCCTGCCTCTGCCTCCCATGTGCTGGGAATAAAGTTGTGTGTCTCCATGCTTGGCATAATTTTTAAAGTTAAAAAGAAGGAAGAAAGAGATGTTGGAGGTATCCTGAGCTAGATTACCCAGTGCAAAGCCAGCCTGGGCTTCATGAGACCTTGTCTCAAAACCAAAAAAAGGGCTGATGGGCTCTTCATTTTCAGGTTCCCTGTTCGCTTTCCTCTGCCTGGTGTGCTGTGTGGGTGACCTCGGAAAATTTACCAGGATTTTTTTTTTTAATGTTCTTATTTGTATCTGTTACCCTGAATATAAAGGCCTAACCTTGATCCCCCCGGCCCACATCATCTGCCAGCAGTCCCTGCTCACTAAATGTTGGTTGAAGGAACCATAGGCAAGCTAGTGATCTTAGATGTGAAGATCTCACATTTTCTTACTTGTTCCTGGTGGGGCTAGGTCCGGGGCATCCTTCCCAGAGAAGGAGAGGTCTGTGTGAGATGGAAGGACCTAGTCTAGACTTCTATAATCCTCTACAGACAACACCTACCCTTAGGGAAATTATATAGCATGCACTGGGCGGGGCTGTCTGTTTCAAAGAGGCAAAGCTATTCTTTATGAGGCCTGGATTATTTGTGGCAGTCCTATCTTTGGAACTTCTCTTTCCACTGGGAAGTATACAGTTCTGTATTTCAGTTCCGTTTGTTTCAGCAAGACAGCACACAAATGACATGATTTCTTGCTCATCCGTGCTAGGTGAGCCAACCTGAGCCATGGCATGTCATAGGAAACTCAGCTGTTCTGTTTCCTCCCAGGAAAAGGGTGGGCTGCAGCTCTCTCAAACCAGCTCCTAGGGAACTCCAGAAATGTAGCTGATGTTCAGTTTTGTCCAGAAAAACAGCCACTGCTCTGCAAATACTGAAAACTATACTGTTCAAAGAAAGACGCCCCAGAGGAAAGGTGGCCATGCGGCCTGTGGTGTGCAATCTGCTCCACCACAAAGGACAGGCCCCGAGGGTTTTTGTCTGGTAATAATGAATATGAATGAGTAACTCCATTGAGCTGAGTAGTTGTTGGGGAGCCAGGCTGGGATGTTTGTGGTGATTCGCTAATTCTTCTCTTAGAGTCCAGCACAGCACCCTATTGGGTTCCCCTCCTCTAATGCCCTGGGGTTCCGTTTTAGAACCCAATCCCAGGTGCCATCTCTTTGGACCTTAGTGGAATCTAAAGAGGGCTGTCTTCCAGGAATCTGTTGTCTTCTTCATCCACTGTCAGACCCCACCCTCGCTCTGAACTTTCCTCCTGAGCTTGTGCCCCGGGGGCCTGTCCGTTAGAGGTTGATTTTGTGAGATTCTGCATGCTGGTGCTTGCTGTTAACCTGTGTCCTCTCTTCCGGGACCAGTCCGCCCAGGATTAATCATGCAGCAAAGAAATCGCCCTGTGATTTCCCCTGAAGCTCTTGCCAGCTCGGAGGCCCTAGACTCCCCAGGAGTTGCTGAGAGTTGCACAGAAGGCCTTGAATAAAGCTGGATTTGTTAAGGGTTCCCTCCCTGAGGAAAGCTTAGCAGCTTAAGAGCCCAAACTGAGTTCAGAACAGAAAAACAAGTTTGAAGAAAAGTGTCAAGCAGAAAGTTGAGCGTAGCTTCGGCCAACAAGATGAAAAATCTCTCCTCATTTTCTAAAATGAACAGTCCACTAGTGACTGGGTGCTGGGAATTGTAAAGAGTCCAAATCTCGGCATAGCAGAGGATGGCCCTGCCCAGTGGGCCTGACACCACCTCCCTGCATTCCCATCCCCCAAGTGCTGAGAATGTCACTAGCCTACCTCCTCTAATCATCACAAATCCTGTAAATTGTACACTATTTTCTCAGAATATGCCAAAACTTTAATTCAAAAACAAAGTTGAATTGTAAACTTCCAACTCTCTTTCATACACTACTGAGCCTCAAAGAAAAGGCGGCAGGGTTTGAATCTGAAACTAAAGGTTAACTTCACTTTCAGCCCCTTAAACATGAATACAACATTTATCTAAAGACATAAAATCTTTGAAGTTGCACACGCCCCACACTAGAATGAATTTGTCTTGGCACGTTGGAATAGCATTCATTCACCCAGCACATAGCTGCTAAACCTCTCTGGAGGGCATGGCAGGTCGCTGGGTGCAGGATTTGAACATGTGCACTTTGTAAAGAGACATACCTACCAGAAAATGTGCTCTGCCATCCTTGCCCATGAAGAACAAACCTGTGCTCCAGTTTCCACTGGCTTATCTGAATACTTGTCATATTTCTGGCTTCCTAGAGCAGGCACTCCAGGTTAAAACTTGTGAAAGTATTTCAGGGGAGGGCGTGAGGGAGAGAACTCAAATACCAGTACTGCCCTGTGGAGCTGTCGAGGATCCCCATTTTACAGGGATCTTCCAAGAAAGCCCTGCTATTAGAAGAGAATCCAGTGATGGTCAGGAAGCCGAGGCCTTCTGAAAGCCAATGAAATTCTCACAGAATTCTCAGGAGGTGCATCAGAGACAATGCTGCCCTTGATTGCAATTTTAATCCTTTCTCTACTGCTTTCTTGAAATGTGTATGTGTGTGTATGTGTTTGTGGGGGTGTGTACACAGGAGGGTGTGTGTGTGTGTTTGTGTGTGTGTGTAGGCTAGGGATAAGAAAACAGATTCATACCACTGTGGCCATCTTTTGATGTGGGTCTGGGGATCCAAACTCATGCCTTCGAGTTTGTATGGAAATTGCTTTACTGACAACCATCTCCGCAGACCCTCTTGAAACTTTCTGGAAAAGGAAAATTAGGCATTTTATCAAAGGTCATACTACAGCATAGAGCTAGGTTAGGGAACAACTGGATTTCTGCCAAGTTCATCCAGGGCAGGAAGTGGAGGTCTCTGTTTCCTCCCATGTGTCTAACACCGTTGCCAGCCCCAGCCCATTCATGGCCAGCCAGGTGGTGGGGAACTCTCTTGAGCACCCAAAGAAAGAGATAGGCCATGACTGGATAGATGATTCGGTCAGTAAAATGCTTGCTGTGCAAACATGAGGACCTGAGCTTGACCCCCAGAACCCGTGTGAAAAAGCCAGAGATGGTGGCAGGTACCTGTAATTCCAGCGCAGGGAAGACAGAGAAAGGCACAAGGCTCACTGGTCAGCTGGCCTCTCCTAACGGGCAATCTCCAGACACCGAGAGCCTGGCTCAAAACACAAGGTGCCTGTTTATAATCCAGTCTGGATTACGCTACACACACGTGTGTGCAAGCAGGTAGATGGGACTTGCCTTCCTTTACATCTGATCTAGTGTCTTTGCATTGAGAGAAAAGTTTATTCCTGGAGGTGAGTCAGGCCAAGTCCAGGGGTAGGGGAGGGGGCTTGTGACCTTGGCTCACTGATCACTTTAGCTATTTGAGAAGCAGAAAACCAACATTGTTAGGGCAAGACAAAAAGGAATGCAGTTTTTATACAAAAAAGTTCCAGAGGAAGATGAGCTTGTAACCTCTGTCCAAAGGGACAGAGCTGTAGAGATGCCTCGTGCAGTACAGGCAGACCAGCCCTATGCCGCACCAAGGTCCTGAGGGCCACTGTTATGTTGGCGGCATGCAGGGGAATGCCAATGGCATGGAATATGAATGGGACCGGGGAGAAGGGGACTAGATCTGTAAACAGTACTGATGAGAGCGGGGTATTTCCCACAGTTCATCAATGTGTCTCCACACAAGAAACAAGAAAAAGCTGTGGGCCAGTGGAAAGTGCCCCACCCGAAAGAGAAGGGAGTTAATTTGCTTGGAATCTCTAGAAAGGGAGGAAAAAGAGACAACATATGTTGTCTCGACAGCTGCCTCCCAAGGAATTCACTTATTGGACAAATATTTATCGAGTACTTGCTGTGTGGTCGGGCATTAGAGCAAGGAGGTATACTGCTTAGATGTCCTATCTAGCAGCCTCTGACCTCCATCAGGGTGGATCCCTGAGAATCAGAGATCTTTATTCCATTGGTGGGGAAGCACATTATTAAATCCTTTGCTTTCAATGTACAAAAGACCAAACTATCTCTGTGGAATTTTTTGCACCTTAGAAAGGTATGCCATCGATAACAATTAAGTTATCTGGAAAGCTGTGTCCCATTCTTGGTGTGTGTGTGTGTGTATGTGTCTGTGTGTCTGTGTGTGTGAGTGTGAACAATCTTAGCTGTTATTTCTCAGATACCACCTACCTTATTTTTGGAGACAGGGTCTCTCACTGACCTGAACCTCACTAAGTATCCCAGTCTGGCTGGTCAACAAGCCTCAAGGATCCGCTTGTCTCTGCCTCCCCATCACTATAATTACAAACATACACTACCAGTCCAGTTTGTTTTTTACAACTCAGATCCTCCTGTTTGAAAACAAGCACTTTACTGGCTGAGCCATCTCCCCAGACCCCATGCATGTCTCGTTCTTAATAACATACTTGGTTCCTTGGCATCCTGTGAGATCAGCTAATGGGAATCGGCTTCATCCGAGCCCACCACCCCATAATAGGAATGTGAATCTGTAAGGTCATGAGACTAGATTCTGAATGGCAGGTGATAATAGCAGTGGCTGAGCTACAGCATTTACCATTGGCTAAGTGCTTAGAGCTGGATCGGGCCAGCCATCACAAGCCCTGTTTCATTCAGTCATCATAGCACACCCATAAGGTAAGAACTATTTGCATCTCACAGATGTGTTAAGAGGCTCAGCAAGGTCCTGTGATTTACATACAGGCACAGAGTGGGTAAGTGACCACAGTTAGCTTGAACTCAAACGAGGAGTGCGCATCCCCTAGCCTCTTAGCTAGCCATCCACAAGTGCTTTGGCATTGGTGTCCCTGAAGACACCCGGGAACGTCAGCCAGGTGATCCCTCCAAGGACTTCCATAGTACCAACACCACCTGTTATTTTTACGCTCACAACATATTTTCATCTTGTTGCATACGTGATTCTGATGCTGCTTAGGTGTCCGGTCTTAGGTTCTTTTCTTGGCCAGGTGAAGGTCACAGAACACCAGCCAAGGTTTATCAAAGCACAAGCAGTACTCCACACTGCAAAGAGACAGACTCCCTACTTGGGGAGGGTATCAAGGACTGGAGCATCGTCTGACCCCCCTGAAGAGTCTGGGCTTTTAAATTCTCTATGGTAGGAGGTAGGCCCGGACAGGACTGGGCTCTCGTTTCCGCCTTTGGGTTGGACTGAGCAGGATGCATGTGGCTGGTTGGTTCACTCGTATGAAAGCAGGAATCTGATGCAGTAGAGCAAGGGCAGGAGATTTGAATTCCCTCCATCAGAAACCGGCCAAAAGGGCCAGCTTTGATCAAGAACTGAGAAGCAGGCCATCCTGGATACAAGTGAGAGTAACAAGTGGATTCCAGCTGAATCTAGTCCGGGGCCTCCTCCCCTGACTATCTGCAGAATTCAGAACTATCTCCCAGTCTCCTACAATTCTATGTATCTACTGCCGGGAGTACCAAGCAAGGATGCTGTTCCTGCCTTCTGTTTCCAGGGCTTCGTTATTAAGAATTTTAGAATTAGGGGGAAGGGGAAGAAAAAGGAAGGTCAGTGGGAGCCGGGGTGTAGTTCATAGGATGTCTTATAGCTCAGTGGGTAACTGTGATTGGCAAAAGCAGACTATGTTGACATAGACGGTGGAGAGGAAGGATGTTGAGTGTCCCCAACACAAACGGTACGTGTTTGAGGTGATGGACATGACAGCGAAGCTCCTGTGATCATTGCAAGACATTGAGAACAGTATTGAAATATCACACCTTAACCCATAAGTATGTATAATTGTGTGTCAATTAAGTTTTTTTGTTCCTAATCTTTTAAGTATTTTTGCAACAGGGTCTCGAGACGAAGGCCAGGCTAGCCTCAAACTTTACCACATAGCCAAGGATGACCTTGGACTTTGATCCTCCTGCCTCCACCTCATGAGTGCTGGGATTAGAGGTGTGGGCCACCACACTGAGTTTGTGATGTGCTGGGGATTGATCTCAGGGTTTTGTGCATGCTTTAGAAGCACTCTACCAAGTGAGATACATCCCCACCTCTAATTTTTTTTTTTTTTTAATTAAACAATGAGGGAGAGAAGAAGAGGCAAGAGACCAGGCACCTGCTGTCTATGTGAAACACCCCAGGCTGCATAAAGGGTTTGTCATAGTGGCATATGCCTTTTCTCTTGTCAAGAGTGGCTGTGAGGAGCTTGAACATACCATGTGGGGGAGGGGCTGCTTGATCTTGCCTGAGAAAAGCAATGCAGTTGGTGGCCCAGATGGCAGGGAAGGGCAATCCAAGCAGAAGAAAGAGTTTGAGCAAACCCGAGGGGATTGGACCAGTGGACTTTATTTGGGAAGAACGATGGCAGCAGTGACTGAGAAGAGTGATGACAGCTAGCTGGCGTCGGGCGGGTTGGGGTGGGCGCTGGCTCCAAGTTAGAGGGAGGTATGAATCTGTGTTTGGGAGAGGCAAACCTGCATTCATAGAGAATGAGGCCAGGGCCACCTCTGAGCAACGGCTGTCAGAGAAAATGAATGGCAGGGTGTGATAAGATTCAGTCCAGTCTGGGGACCCTGTGTAGAGTGTTGGGACCAAGTGTAGGCTCAGCACAGGGAGGGCTGAGATCAGATTTGGGATTTAGCTAGTGAGGTTTGTCTCTCAGCACTTCCTGAGTCTTCTTGGTCGGTTTTCATTTCCTGGTTTCTTATCTTCCACTTCTTTTAAAAAAGTATTTTGTGTATTTTTTGATGTGTATGAGTGTATCACCTGCATGTGTGTAAAGGCACCTGTGTTGTGCAGTGTCCATGGAGTTGAGAAGAGAGCATCGGATTCCCTGGAACTGGAGTTACGGATGGTTGTGAGTCACCATGTGGGTGCCGGATCCGAACCTGGGTCCTCTGGAAGAGCACGCTCTTAACTACTGAGCCATCTCACCAGCCCCTAGTTTTCCATTTCTTATAGCATTTATCACTATATTAAATTTGTTATTGGTAGATAAACCACATACCAAGAATGACCAAACTAAAGGAAATTAACTGGGTGGTTTTTCAGCATAGTCACCATTTCCATCTTATTATTAATTTAAGAACATGTCTATCACCCTTTCTCCTCCACAGCCCCCAACCATCAACAGTCATCCCCACCCACCCCTCTTCCCAGCCCTTCACATCGACTAATCAGCTTTCTGTCTCTATGAGTCTTCTTATTCTAGATATCCCATTATCTATGGAGTCACATGCTATGTGACCTTTCACGTCCATCTTCTTTCAAGACCATTCATGCTATATCATATATCAAAACATCATCCCTTGTGTGTGGGAATAGAGCTCCAGTGTATGAATTTATCACATTATTCCTCAGTCGAAAGACATTTTGGTTGTTTCCTCTTAGGGGGCTACGGCAGGTAGTTCTGTGAATATTCATAATATTCATGTGCAAGTCTTTGTGTAGACATCATACTGCTTCCCTGGGATGTATATCTGAGAACAGAGTTCCCGAGTCATACATCATACATCATACCTCTGTGGGTGACCATCCAGGAACTGCCATGCTGTTTCCAAGATGGCTGCTTTTCTTTTCTTTCTTTCTTTTTTAAAAAAGTATTTACTTATTATTTTTTATGTGTATGGGTGTATTGCTTACATATATGTTGCTATGCCTGTGTTGTGAAGTCAGAAGAGGGCACTGGATCCGATGGAACTGGAGTGAGTTAGGGACAGTTGTTACCTGCCATGTGGGTGCTGGAAATCCAAACTAGGTCCTCTGCATGAGCAGCTAGTACTAAGCCAACTCTTCAGACTCCAAGATGGCTGTTTTTCAAGATAGGTGCACCATTCTCCAGTCCCATCGGCAAGGCAGTGTTTCATTTTCTCTCTGTACTCAGCAACACCTGTGTGTGTTCTCTCTCTCTCTCTCTCTCTCTCTCTCTCTCTCTCTCTCTCTCTCCAGTCGCCCTTTTAATGGGTATAGAGGTATCTCGTTATCTCTCTTGTGTTTATTTTATTTTTATATGTAATTATGTATACGTGGGGGGTGCTGTGTGCAGGTGAGTGCCTGAGGGGACCAGAGACTTCAGATCCCTGGAGCTGGAGTTACAGGCAATTGTGAGTGTCTGATGTGGGTGATGGGAACCGAGCTCAGCTCCTCTGGAAGAGCAGCAAGTGCTCTTAACCACTGAGCCAACACTCCACCCTCATTATCATTTTTGTCTTTCTTTTCCCTTAAGATAAATGAGATGAATATCTTTGGGGAATATGTAAATCCTTTGCCTGTTTTAAAAACTGACATGTCTTCAAGTATTTTACTCATTTGATTTTTAAACAGGAGCAAGAAACTAAAGTTTATTCACCCCCTGCCACACACACACACACACACACACACACACACACACACACATACACACACACACACACACACATGAGGTGGGGATTAGGACTAGAATCATATTAGTAAAATAATTATGTCAAGTGATTATAAAATGAGCAATTTGGCTGCACATGCCCAGTGAGCTGTGTCCTATGACCAGAAGCAAACTGAAAATAAAAATATTAAACTTTTTTTAAAAAGGCAAAAAAACCACCCCCTCCCTTTTTTTGGCTGACCAATTAAATTCTGTAGTATTAACTGCTTACTATACATTTTATCCTATAATACTTCCATTGTCAAGAAATAATTTTATATAACACATCTTTTGATTTGTCTTGTAACTCAGGGTTATATGGACTTTTTTAGTTGTGAGACATGAAAATTTCAAGGCACAAAAATTCAATAAAATATACATTAAAAAAGAAAAGGAAAATTGTTTTCAAGTGCTTTTGGGTTGGTTTGTTGGGTTTTGCTATTAACTTCTGAACTGATTGCACTGAAGTCAGAAAGCAGATTCCCTGATGTTGATTATTTCAAATTTATAGAGGCCTTATTTGTATATTTGTTATACTTGGGGCCAGGGAAATGACTCAGTGGGTAAGAGCACTTGCTGGGTATTGATGAGGACCTGAGTTCAAATTCCCAGAACCCATGTAAAAGGCTGAGTGTGACTGTGAGTACAACTGTAACCCCAGTGCTGTGTGGAGTGGGGCAGGAGGATTGCGGGGTCTTGCTGGCTGCCAGCTCAGTGAGAAACCCTGTCTTAAGGGAATAAGGTGGAGTTTGGTAGAGCAGGACACTGATGGCCTCCTCTGGCCTTTGCATGTGTACACATGGGCATACATATATCATACATATATGCCACACACATACATTAAATATTGTGAATGTTAAGAAAAAGAAAACTTTCAAAGTGTTCTTAGGAATTTTGCCCTAATGAAAGAAGTATGTGTGTCCGTTTAAAAAATTAGGAGGTCTTTATATTGATCAAAAGCACACTTTTAGATACCAGACTATTATGGATAGCTGAAGACTTCTCCCATTCTCTGGATTGGGTTATCTTGTTAATTGTTGGATAGTGTTCATTAAGGCACAATTCTTTAAACACCTGGAATTCATACTTTTGTATTGTTGGTACCAGAGTTGGAAGCCACCACCTCAAAAGGTTGCAGAGATTTACTCTTACGCAGTATGGTTTAATTCCATCAGGTTTTGATGCCTTTAGTTAGTGTTTCTGTGAACTATGGCATAGAGACCCAGCTCCATTCTTTACTATGCATTTCTCGGATGGTTCCAGTGCCTTTTGGGATAAAACGATTACTCCTCCTCACTCCGTCATTCTGGTACTTTTGCCCGAACTCAGTTTCCCATGAACAGAAAGGTTTATTTCTGGATACTCTCCAGTAATTCTATGTGTCTGTCCTTATGCAAAATCTACATAATTGATCTGGAGAGATGGTTCAGCAGTTAAGAGCACTGTCTGCTCTTGCAGATGACCCGGGTTCTAGTCCCAGCACCCACATGGCAGGTAACAACTCTCTATAACTGTAGTTCCAGTGGAATCCAATGTTTTCTTCTGACCTCCTAGGGCATTGCATTATATACATGTAGTCAATACCCTCGTAAAAATAAAAGTTAAAATAAAAATAATAAATAAAATGTTTTTTAAATCTACATCATCATTCTAAGACATATTCCCCATCACTGGACATCAGACACAGGACTTCTGTGTACTAGCAATTTCTGCAACTGAACTATACTCCCAGCCTGTTTATATTTTTCTTATTTTATTTTTCTGAGTTAAGGTATTTTCCATGCCACATGGACTGTCTTAAATTCCTGGACTCATGTGATGTTCCTACATCAGCCTTCCGAGTAGCCGGATCCACAGGGTCCCATCACTATGTCTAGCTACACATAGTCTTGGTAACTGTAGCATGAGACCTTTCACCTTGTTCTTTATCAGGACTGCTCTGCCTTGTCTCATGGCCATATCTTAATTATTTGTGTTTATCTCCTGCCTTCTGGAGAAGAGAGTCCTTACACAGTACTGGGGCTGGGGCATGGCTCAGTGATAGACCACCTGCTTGGCATGGGAGGCCCTGGGCAACAGCATCCGGCCAGACCATGGTCACCATCTGGCAGGATGAAGGGCCAGAAAGTGGTGTTACCCAGGCTTTTTGGTAGGAAGGTGAGAAGACAGGTGTGTTACTTTTCTTCTCGCTATGACCAGATACCTGATAAGCAACTTATACGAAAGGGTTTATAGGCTGTGGTTCGAGGAGAGACAGTCTATCGTGAGAAGGAGTGTACGAGGCAGCTAGCCACACTGGAGTCAGGAAGCAGAGAGACATGAGCTTCCTCCCTCCTCTCTTTCTATTCAGCCTGGGACCGCAGCCCACGGGATGGTGTCACCCATATTGAGAATGGCTCTTCCTTCCTCAGTTTAGCCTTTCTGTAAAGGTCCTCGAGACACTCCTAAAGGTGTGTCTCCTAGGAGATCTGAAATTCAGGCAAGCTGAAAATGAAGATGGACCATCACGGTAGTGATAAAAATTGATGAAAATCAGGTGAAGTGGATGAACGGTGAGGAAAGGACTTGGTGAGATGGACGGGAATCGGTGTCTCTGTGTCAGGTGTGATGAGGGTGAGGTAACGGAAAGCATCTATCATGACATGCCTCACAGGTACGCTGATGGGGCGGGAGAGTGAGCGTAGAGATGGGGCTGGATGCCTGAATTTCCCATGTCAGGACAGACTGAAAAAGATGGCCAGCGAAGTTCAGAAGAGACCTTACTAGCCAATAGCAGCTTTTGAAATTTTTATTTTTAGTTTACTAAAGGCTGGGATAAAGCTCAGTGGTAATCATTTGCCGGACACATATACGGCCCTGGATTTGATACCCCAGCTCAGTGAAAACAAAAGCAAGATAACCCCCAAGAAAATAAAAATCCACCAAGACACACAGCTCAGAACCAGGCTTACTAGGATCAAGGCCAAGAGCAGCCAGAGGACGCAGCCTCTGCCTGTGCACACAGCCGGGCAGTCTGTGCTGCAGGTTGGGTCTGAAGGGTTCCATTTCCACTCTTGCGAAATTCCTTCCATTCAGCTGACACCCCAGCTACGCAGCAGAGGGCCCGGCGTGAATCAGAGCTCAGATTCATGTTCTGTTTCTGATCAGACAGCATGTGCTTCCCCACAGCCCTGCAACCCCACTGTGACGCTCATCTCTGTGCAACACCCCTAAAACATATGATGATACCACTAAGCACTCTTCCTGGAAAGCAGCTTTTAACATGCACGCCTCTAGCTCTTGCTGAGTTCCAAAAAAAGTTGTTAAGAGGTGTGATTCCTGGCCCCAGAACTGAGAACTCATTTCCTCTTTCACAGGAAAACAGCCACTCTTAGTCAAGAACAAATGGGTCTCCCCAAGTTGAGCAATCTTGGTGGAGACGGGACTCAGCAGTCCCGTCTCAGCGCTGAAGAATTTGGGGGATGAGCAAGTACATTGATTCACATTCTGGAACCTCCAAAAGTAGAACAATCACTCACCAGTTCTGTGCCTTCTGGTTCTGGGAGTGACTGGGGGCAAACTCAGCAGACTGGCAGGTCTCCATAAGGAAGGTTCTAGATCTAGGAGCAAGTGACCCTGTGTGGCCCAGTCCTGGCCTAGTCCAGGGAGATGCTTCCTTCTGGCTCCCAGAGGGCTGTGGAGGAGGAGGCTTCCCCTGAACTGTGAAGTAGGAAGGAGTTTCGTGGGTGGCCATGGTGTTGGAAGGTGGCCTCAGCAACCTAGCCTGGAGCTCCTGCCAAAGGCAGAGTCGCAGTAGACTCCAGCCCTTTCATTAAGGAGCAGAGAGGCTCAGGGCTGGAGGGAAGTCCCAGTTGGTAAAGCACTTGCTTTGTAAGGTTTAAGACATTTCAGTCCCCAGAACTCACATTCAAAACAAAACAGGCGTGATGGTACATGCTTAAAATTCTCAGTGCTGGGCAGACAGAGACAGAGGGATTTCCTGAGCTCACTGGCCAGCCAGCCTATCCTAATGCATGGGCCCTGGGTCCCTGTTTCAATAACAAGGTTGACTGGATGGTTTCTAGGAACAACATCTGGCCTTGGTTTCTGGCTTCCACACATGTACATATGCTCACCCACCTGCACATGTGTGCTCCCACATAAGTGTCTGCATGCACAAGAACATACACAATAGAAGCTCACAAGGGGGAGTGAGGCAAGGTCTCAGGGTCACACCGTGTAGCCGTAGCCGGTTTTACTGTGTCAATCTTACCATTCTCTACATCAGAAAGAACATATTGATTTGCAAAATTTGTAAAGACTGAGGCAGAGTACCCACCCCTGGGTTCTACACATTCTCCTGTAAATGCTTCTAAAGTAGCCATTATCAAGATCCCACCTCCTGGACAGTCCTTTCCTCTTCCCTTCTGAAAGAGGGTGGGTGGATCTGGCTGAGTGGCCTGGTGTTTAGTCCTGCTCACCTCTTCCTCCTCTTCCTCTTCCTCTTCCTCTTCCTCTTCCTCTTCCTCCTCCTGTTCTTCAACAGGGTCTCCCCATATAGCCCAGGCTGACCTCACACTCATGATCTTCCTCCCTCAGCCTCCTAAGTGCTGGGATTACGGAGGCACACCATTACCACTGCCACCCTCAGCTAGCTTACATATATATAACGTTATATATTACACATGATATATATTACACATGTTATATATTACATATGTTATATATTACATATATGTTGTATATTACATATATGTTATATATTATATATTACACATGTTATATATTATATATTATATTTTAAACATATATAATATATATTTTAAACATATATATTATTTATATATTTTTTAAACTTTTTTTTCCGCTTCTCCCTCTCCTTTGCTGTCCTTCCTTCCTTTGATTCTGGGGACGGAGCCCAGGCCTCTGCAGGCTCAGTATACACTCTCGTCATACCCTCATTCTTTCTTTACTTACTGTCCTTGTTCAGCCACAGAAACTTTCAAAAGCTGCCTCCAACTTTAGAAGGTAGGCCACAATGTCCCCTCCCCGCCACCCCAAAGCCCAAAGAAACCTTTGGGGCATCATACATAACTTCCATCCACTCTGGGATTAAGACAACAGGGCTCCTAACATGAAGGTGTAAGGTTTCTTCAGAGGAAGTAGGGACACTTGTCCCATCACCCCAACTCTAACACCTTTCTCTTAATGTGATGGAATCCTAGATGCCGGCAGCACACAGTCACATCCCACATCATCAGCTGGGGTTAGTCTGCAAGTCTGGCAGAACCTGTCACAGTGAGTGACAAGCAGGCAGCAGAGTTCAGCCTCACAGGTCAATTATTCTGTCTTTAGCCCCTTCTGGAGGAAAAGGCGCTCACTGGCTCTGCAGAGAAGGCCAGCGCCTAGCGGCGGGAATGTCATAATCCAAGAAGGAATCCGAAAGAAATTAGTTCTGTGACTGAAATGTACTTACCCGTCGGTCACTCAGGAAAACACCTGCCAAATGCCTACCACGGCCCTGCGTGCTGGCAGTATGATGCAGTGTGAGTTTTAGGCGGCACCATGCGTTTCCAGAGGAAAATAAGTAAATGTGTATCTGTGGGTGGCCAAAGTGGCAGAGCCAAGCCTTCCAGAAGTGGTGTAGATTCTTAAAGAGGTGCGTAGGGCCAGGCATGCTGGCACACATGTGTAATCCCAGCACTCAGCCCGGGGCATGAGGATCCTGAATTCAAAGCCAAGCTGCACTACACAGGGAGACCTTTTCTCATAAAAGGAGAGAGGGCTGGAGAGAGAGCTCTGTTGGCAAAGGGCTTGCAGTGCAAGCATGAGGGCCAGAGTTTGAGCCCCAGAACCGGTGTCAAAAAAATATCCAAGCATGGTGACTCATGCTTCTAATCCCAGAGCTGGAGAAACAGAGGCAGGCCACTTACTGGTCATCAGCCTAGCAGAACTGCAAGGTTCAGTTCAGTCAGAGACCATCTCCAAAAGTAAGGTAGAGGACACCCTGAAGAATGGCAGTGAGGTGACCTGTGGCCTATGCATGCACACAGACACACACACACACACACATACATGCACGCATGCACTACATACATAATCAATTTTATTTGTTGGAGGGTTATATGTTTTGTTTTGAGGTTTTGTTTTTTAGACATGGTCTCCCTGTAGCCCCAACTGGCCAGGAACTCTTTATATAAACCACGTTGACCTCGATCTCACAGAGATCCCCCTGCCTCTGCCTCCCGAGTGCTGAGATTAAAGACGGTACACCACCATGCATGTATATTCATGCACATGCACAGAAGCACACACATACACACTCAGAGCAGGTTGAGGGGCTTACATTTTACAAGCTTTTGATCGAGTAAGCAATTTACCAGGACGCGTGGAAAGGGTGAAAGGAGAAGGAAAAGAACCCATTGGCCGCATCAGTGTAGATTCTCCTGATTGCGCTTCCTGGGTGTGGGGGTGACAGGCACGTGCCCCGCCGATAGAAGCCTTTCAAAGACACTTGTGTGGGAATCAAAATAGTTCTAATGAACAGAACTCTTGAATTGTTTGAATAAGGATTATTTAATAAGTTTGTTTTTAAAAGAATTTATTTATTTATTATTTATTTATTTATTTATTTATTTATTTATTTATTGAGACAGTGTTCCCTGTGTAGCCCAGGCTGACCTTCCACTCCTTATCTTCATGTTAGGATTGCAGGTGTGCCCTGTACCTGGCTCTGAATACACAGTTCTGTGTCTTTTTGGAGGCTTTCCTTTATCTTGCACAGAGTTGGGAGTGCATTCCTAGAATTGTTTGGTTAGCTGTTCTACAATTACTCTCCAAAATGGTAAAACTTCCTAGGATATTTTTTTAAGCATTCTTTTCTCAAGGGCCACAAAAATCATTCCAAGACCATTTAGTCACCCATCTTCAAAGGCATATTTGAGCACTGAGATACAGACAGAGCCAAGAATGCTAGAAAACACCAGTCAGTGTGAAAGACATCCCATCTCTGTTGATGAACACCACAGGTTTCCTTTCAAGACCCCAGGAGTGACTCAGCTCATGACTTCTTCATTTTAAAAATCAGGTTCACTGTTCCAAGATAAAGTGCTGTGCAGACTAGTGGTGAGATTTTAAAGTTGCAGGCCAGTGATCAGAAATAGGAACAGGGTGGGTCCCAGAGATGATTCAGCAAGAAAAGGGGTTGCTGCCAAGCCTGAGGACCTGAGTTCAATCCCCAAGACCCACATGGAAGAAGGAGAGAACTGACTCCCACAAGTTGTCCTCTGATCTCCACGTATACACGGTGGCACATACATTCCTCCACACACACAAAGAAATAAAATGTGTTAAAAGTGGGTTGTAAAGTTTTGGGAGGATTTATTTATTTTTATGTGTATGAGCATTTGTTTCTCTCTTTTGTGTGTGTGTCGGATTTCATTATTTTTATCTTGTGTTTGAGTGTTGTCCCTCCATGCATGAAAGTGCACCCATGTTGTGCAGTGCCTGAGGAGCACAGAAGAGGGCGTTGGATCCCCTGGAACTGGAGTTACAGATGGTTGTTAGCCATCATGTGGGACAAACACATAACTGAAAATAAAAGTAAAATCTTTAAAAGAAAGAAATAGCAACTGGGACCCCTTACTAAATGGGGTGAGAACAAAAATGGAGTTGTTGACCTAGATGTTTTCCACAGGGCTTTCTGAGTCCTGGTCAGGCTGGAGGGATCCTCATGAGTAACCCAGTCTGCATCATCAGGGGCAGCCTGCTTAGTCCGGAAGAGCCACTCCAGCCTGAGCCGTTGGCAGTGAAGTTGCAGTGAATGAATTCTCCACTGCAGCACCTGAATGGTGCGTTTGTTTCTGGGTGTAATGACAGTGACAGCCGCAGCTCCTAGACACTCCTGCCCCAGTTTTTCCTGCCCTACTGCCACCAACCTGGTGCAGGTACCACCCACTCCCACCTGGGCTTCAGGAGCAGTTTACAGTACACAGTCTCCCTGCCTCAGTCTGCTGGTACCTTCCTGGACATGCCATTCATGGGACACCCAGAGTGGCCTTACATTCTGGGTCTCCCAAGAGGACACTCCTATGAGCATCTTCTGGGTTTCTTTCAAGTTCAAGTGAAATTGAATCCCCTTCCTTGGGCTGGAGAGAGGGCTCAGCAGTTAACAGCACTGTCTGCTCTTTCAGAAGACCCTGGATCGGTTCCCAGCACCCAAATGGCAGATAACAACCACTCATAACTCCAGTTCCAGGGGATCCAACACACTTTTCTGATCTCAACACAGGTGGACTTATAGACCTGCAGGCAAAACACTCAATGTATATCAAATAAAAATAAATCCAAAAAAGAGAAGAAACCCCTTCCTTACACAGTTCTTTTCGTTGTGTGTGTGTGTGTGTGTGTGTGTGTGTTTATTTTGTGTGATGCTGGGGAGTGAACACAGGCAGATGCTTGGTAAGTGCTGTACCACTGAGCTACACATCCAGCCCCATGTGCTGCCACCTTGATGGTGACTCCTGGCTTTACTTGTACAGGCAAACAAAGAGCTGCCCTTCTAAGAAGTGCATCACACTCTCCCTCTAATCCAGCACTTCTGAAACTTTAGCTTTTGCCAGATTTTTCCTCAACCAGGACACAACTTGAGGAAGTTGAGACTGTGGTCACTGAATCAGAAAGCTGAAACTCCTAAGGAGCTAGGGTTTCATGAGAGCAATAACATGCTGGAGAAAGCCTTGCTTCTGACTAGAAGGAATACGACTTGCAGGAGCGTGAGGGTAGGGGAGGGGGAGATGAAGATCCTGACGCTTGTTATAACAATAAGAGAAACGTTACCAGAGACTGTAGTGGCAAGGAGTGCTGTGGTGGGGAGGGCTGGGGGGGATAAACAGAGTTAACCTCAGAATACGAAGAAAATGAAGACAATAAATGAATTCGTGGATGGAAAACTATTAAATGGAGACTTCAAGAGTGAGATTTGCAGCTACAGTGGCCTGTAAGACTCTCTCCAAAGCAGATCAAGGGCTCAGACACCAGTGTTTGTTCAGAACCAAGAGTGGGGGCTTCTCACTAAGGTGATTCCTTAGAGATCTATTATTTATGTGTATAGGTGTGTGCCTGGGTGTATGTATGTGCATCTCATGCATGCAATGCCCATAGAGACCAGAAGAGGGCGCCAGATGCCCTGGAACCAGAGTTACAGGTGGTTGTGAACTGCCGCGTTGATGATGGGAACCAAACCCAGGTCCTATGCAAGAGCAGCAAGTGCTCTTAACTGTTGAGTCATCTCCCTAGGTCTGTGAATTTGGTTTTTCTGAGATAGGGTCTTACTGTGTAGCACAGGCTGGCCTCAAACTCACAATCCTCCTATCTCCAACGCCAGCTGCTGGGGTTACAGATGTGCCACGAGGCAGAACTTCCTAATGCAATCAAGATATATGGAAAACACTTACATACACGACTGCATAGTGCATTTCCAGTAGTCATAAGATGAAGACACTGAATTAACTACAAAAATGTTTCAATGCATCTCTTAGCTCTCACCACAGAAGTTTCTCTTTACAGCAGATGGTGATTAACACAGAGACTCAGTAGTAGGCAGAGAAGAGGCCGAGAGTGCTTATCATTGAATAGGACAGCTATTTCAAATCTCTGCCTCCCAAGGCTGAAGGATCATTGAAGAAGCGGAGGCAGAAAAACTGTAAGAGCCAGAATGGGTGGATGATCACAAGGAAACAGAGTCTTCCAGACAGCCGGTCATTTGCTCATATGAACTCACACCAATGGTGACCGCACGTACAAGTCCTATGCAAACTCAAACCACACAAAGTCCCATCACAGACCCAGGGAAGTGGATGAGAAATCTCAGCCCAGCCAAGGGAAACCTTTGTCAATTGATGGCTGCTGAGAGGTGAAAAGACTTCAGGGTTGGGACTCTTGGTGGGGCCAGTGGATGGATCCACTCTGAAGGACATTGGGGGACATGGATCATACTCGATAGGTCATGTTGTATATGTAAGAGAGTTCTTTGAATTGGGTAGAGGGCAGTGGGAGGAGAGGATATAAATGCCATCAAACTGTACTATATGAAAATCACAAAAACTCAACCAAAAAGATGTCCAGTGTGGCAATCACCTAAGGCAGTCCCCTGAGTGTTTATCCTGGTCACATAATGTGGACATCCTACAAATATGCGATCCTTTCATGTGGCTGGCAATACAGTCAGTGTATGCACACCAGCCTCCCACAAATACAGGAATGTGTGATAATGTGACACAAGACTGAGGACGGTTGAGTTCCATTATCATCTTACGGTACCATGACTACTGTGGACCGAATTGCTATGTAGGGTGTGACTGTATATTCCTGTTCTATCAACTACTATTAAGTATACAAACAAAGTCATAGGAAAATGGAAGGGAATACTTGTGTTGCCTGTGGGTTTGTGAGTGTGGTGCCAGAGGGAGAGAATAAGCCGAGTTTGATTACTGTCAGGGCTTGCCTCTTGCCGGATGTAAATGCTGACTAATGGGAAAACAGACTATGCAATGTAAAGTGTATGTTCTGTGTGTGTGAGTGCATGTTTGTGTATTCCTGCATGTAAAGAGCTGATATCAGGCGCCGTCCTCAGTCTCCACCTCACGTTTTGAGGCAGGGTCTCTCACTGAGCTTGGCTCTCACCAATTCTGCTGGACTGGCTGGCCAGTAAGCTCCAGAGCTCCACCTGCCTCAGTCAGTAAAATGTCTGTTGTGCAAGCTTGAGGATCTGAGTTTGCCTCCCTGACACCCACATAAAAGCCAGATGTGGCGCACTTATCCACAACCCCAGTGCTGGAGGCAGAGCTCGAGGAGTTCAGGTTTGGCCCAGTGCTTTAAAGAAAAGCAACAGAAACAAGAAGGGATGCATTTTTCTCATGTTGGGAAAGTCCTATTGATTCCCGCCAGCCCCCTCCCACACCCTTCCACTCCTCACTCCTGCCCCCGCCCCCACCTCCCTCACAGGCTGCAGTTGGGAATGGCAGGAAAAGGTGACCAGGAGGGAATACAGAAGGTTCCAGAACTCTCCTGACAAGCCAGGCTGTGAGCATTGATTGTGCAGATTCTTCACCCTTCACCTATGCAGGCCCAAATGTGTGTGCGTGTGTGTCCTGGGAGGATGTGTGAGTATGAACACATCCATCTAAGACCAGCATGTCAAGAGAAAAGGGTGTCAGACGACGGCTGGGGACTCCGCAGCTGGCCTCCCAGACGCTCTCGCTAGGGAAAGCCCTCTCCCAAATACTTGAGGATCTCTTGTAAAGATCAGCTTTCCCATGGAGCCAGAAAGAATGCTGGGCCAGGGAGACAAAAGGCATGAATCTTAATCTTGATGGTCATTCATAAAACACCCTTTGTCTATTCAGAGAGATCTTGGTGCTTGGCTTTGCAGCCAGAGCTAAGAAAGAAGGAGGAGGAATTTTTATCAAGTTACTCTTTCAATGAACTGAGCTTTCTATGAAGGAATCCAAGCCAACTTCATTCGGCACTTTTCTTGTTTTAAGGCAAGGCTTGTTTTAAGTTAGAGACACCACACAGAAAATGACTTGGCCAAACAATTCCAGAGAGCATTTTAAAAATTAATGATTTTTAAATTGAATTCAATCCAGCAGAGGAAAGAAAGAAAGAAAGAAAGAAAGACGAAAAAGAAACCAATGGGATGCTTACATCAGCTTAAAATGTTTTTATTAGCATGTATTCACTATGCAAAATAATGGTTTCATTATGAAATTTTCATACATGTATACAATGTACTTTGATCATATTCATCCCCATCTTTACCCCCCCTCACTGATCCCCATCCTCTTCCCAGCTGGCCACGCCTTTTTCTGTCTTTTCCCTGTGTGTCTGTGTGTGTGCATGTGTGATCCAATGATCATTAGTTATACCTTACCAATTGTTACTCCACTGAAGAAAATGTCTCTCTCTTAGGATGCTTAATTTCTTTTAATAAGGATTACTTGTCTGGCAAAAAAGATATTTCCCCCTAGGTTCAATAAATACATTAAGCACTTGCCTACTCCACAGTCATAAATCCTGCGGGAACCCGTCACCACCCTCACCCCGCCGTAGCAAATGACCACGAGGGAGGCAATCACATCTCAGCTGAGTTATGGGTTGTAAGGCTTCTCTTCACTCCCAGGATGAAAGAAAAAGATGCATATGCTTAGGCAACTCATCTGCAGACGCTGATCAACAACTTCTCTGTGCCAAGAGAAGGCTCTAGAAAGAGCAGCCTTCCTCCGGACCCCTCTTCCCCAAGGCATCAGCAGTGGAGTTATGATCAAATATTTATTAGCCATGCCTCAGCAGAGAGGAAATAAGGCATCGCACGAAGGATTGCTCATCCGAGCAGCGAGGAGATGTGGATGAAACATCTGCTCTTTAATTACACAAACCCACCTCCAAGGGCCCCTCCCGCTTTCTCCTTGGTTGCTGGCGTTTGCTCATTTCACAATTGCATTTAGCCATGGAATTTCCAGAGCTGCTCCATCCTGGGGAGGAAGCCTGTGGCCAATGAGTCAGATTCATAACCCGTGAAAAGGATTATGTGTGGGCTGAGAGCATTTGCCCAGCAGTCATTGCAACAACAGTGGAAGAGGAGACTGCCATCTCCCTGCAGCCTGTTTTAGTCTATCCGTTTAACCTTGCCTGTAACAGAATATCCAAGACCACATAATTTATAAAGAATAGGTGTTTATTTGGCTCATGGTTCTGGAGGCTAGGAAGTTCAAGAGCACAGCACCCTAAATGGTAGCAATGTGATGTCATACTGTGTGCTGTGACGTCATACTGTGTGCTGGTTCAGTTCTCCCTCCTTACTAAGTCACCACTCATGATCACCCCACTCTGATGACTTCATCCAGTCCTCATTACCTCCCAAGGCCCCATCCTCAGACATCATTGGCTTGTGAATGTGGGGATTAGGTTTCCAGCACATGAGACCTGGGGGGACAGATGTAAAACCATAGCACTCCCTCATTGTAGAATTCAACCTGCTGTCCCACTCTGCCAATGCCCAGTCATTTATCCACGATGGTGCAGAAAACTCAGGGTCAGGGCTTTGGGATAGCTCAGTGGGCAGAGTGCTTGCCATGCAAGCATGAGGACCTGCATTTGAATCCCCAGATCCCAAATAAAGCCAGATGTAGTAATGCACATCTGTGATTCTAGGGCTCCTGTAGACATATGGGAGGCAGAGACAGGACAGTCCACAGAAGCTCACGGACCAGATGGCATATGCAATAACAATACAAGGTGAAAGTTGAGGACCAACACCTGACTTCCATACACACATGCTGTAGTTAGTACATGCCAGCACACACACACACACACACACACACAGGGGCTGATGGGAAAGGGTCAAGTAAACTTAGCTACAGGCACTAAGCCTTCTCATTCTAGGTTATCTCAGTACCTTCAAGTATATTTCTGACTCTATGTGTAAAATTGAACTAAATCTATGACATCAGTGATCACAGCTAATGGTCTTAATGATCCAAGTAAGCAGTAATCTCTATTCAATGGAGGGGGAGCTTTGGATTGGTTTTGCTTTAAATTTCATTATATTTCATTTGCTTATTTGTGTGTGTATATGTGTGTGCCCACACACACTCCTGCCATGACACACCTATGGAGGTCAGTGGGAATCAGTTCTCTCCTTCTATTGTGTGCATCCCGAGGATGGAACTTGGGTGGTCAGACTTGGTAGCAGGTACATTTACCCTCTGAACTATCTTATTGGTCCACAGGCCTTTGCTTGTTTCTTTGTTTTTAAGATTTATTTATGTATATGTAGGATCTCTCTCTCTCTCTCTCTCTCTCTCTCTCTCTCTCTCCATCTCTCTGCCTCTCTCTCTCTCTCCCTCCCCTGTCTGTGTATGTATCACTCTGTGTATGTATGCAAGTGCCTATAGAGGCCAGAAGGGGGAACCTGGGAACTGAACTCTGGTCCTCTGGACGGGCAGCAAGTGCTCTTAACTGCTGAGCTACCTCTCTACCCCTTGTTTTTTTTATAAATTGTTTTGGTGCTGGGAATTAAGCCTAGGGCCTTGGTCACACTGAGTATATCTTGCACTGCCAAGCCACATCCCTGGTCCTGGGAGTTTGTTTGTAAAGATATAGAGAACCATTTTGCTAGACATTGTGATTCAGTGGGTTTGATTGTGACTCTGTGGATTTGCACCGGGGTATAGTTAGAAAACTTTTCAGGTGATTCTTTGAAGAGTTTTTCCAGGTCTGAGCTACACCCTGTTCATCTGAATGCATTAACTCATCATGGGAAATAGTTCCAGGAAGGCCACTGAAAAGACCTTATTGATAAGGGTAAAGTATGTCTGTCCCCGTCTAGCCCATTTCAGCAGAGCCCCCAAGGGGAGCAGTTGGAGGCTTTACCTTGTGGTATTTCTGTTTCCAGGGCATGGTATGTGTCAGAGATACCAGAAGGATGGGGCCCTGGCACTGTGATATGCCATAAAGGGACCACACTAAATAAAAGCCCTCCGAGAAACAGCACAGAGAATCATGACCGCAGGAGGCCAGTCAGCTCCCCACGGCATTCCCATTCTGCAGGGCCGGCCGACTGACTGGTCTTTCTTTTTCAGCTGCGATAGGTGGGCTAGAAGATGAGATTGTCACCCCAGGCACAGACAATGGCATGGTGACCCCAGGTCTAGAAGATAAAATAGCAACCACGGGTGCTACTGAAGAGCCTTCTGTTTCTACCAGCAAGGCAGAGCGGGTGAGTATCCTGGGAATCAGAAGGCTAGCTCCAAAGCCGTGTGCTCACATGCCAGAAAATGATGTATATTTGTGTATAAAAGCAACGGGAGCCACCATGACACAGGGCGCATCCTAGTTTCATCCAGTTATGGGGGAGCTGGTGTGGTGATCACCAATGCTTTGAGGGCAATGGACCACACTGTCTCAAAACAGTAAGAAACCAGTATTTAATAAGTGCAAACCTGAGGCCAGGCCTGGTCGTGTACACCTGAAATCCCAGCACTTGAGAGAGAGAGGCAAAAGGATCAGGAGCTCAAGGCCATCCCTGGCTACATAGTGAAAATGAGACTAGCCTGAGCTATAAGAACTTATTTAAAAAAAAAAAAAAAAAACAGTTTTTTTTAATGCATATAAGTGTTATGCCTGCATGTATGTAAATGCACCTATGTTGTACAGTGGCTGTGGAGGACAGAAGAGGGCATCAGATCCCCTGGGTTTGGAGTTAGGGATGAATGTTAGCTACCGCATGGGTGCTGGGATTCAAACCTGGGTCTTCTGCAAGACTCTGAACTGCTGAGCCATCTCTGCAGCCCTTTTTTCAAATCTTATCAGAACAATTTTCAGTACAATGAGAAAGTCTTCAGCCCAATGTGATGGTGCACACCTTTTATCCCAGTACTCAGAGGCAGAGGCAGGAGGATCTCTGTGAGTTCCAGGCCAACCAGGACTATGTAGTAAGATTTTATCTCAAAAAAAAAAATCTTCTGCACATATCAAAAACTGGTCTAGGTTTGCCTCATTCTGTACCCCAGGCTGTCCTAGAGAGACGCTGTGTAGCCCGCTCTTGCCTTGAACTTGTGGCAGTCCTCCTGCCTCAGGGTCCTGAGTGCTGGGATGACAGGCAGGAGTGACCACATTCAGCATTTACTTCTCTAAGTTCTTTCAATCGTCCCTCCTTCTTTCCTTGTTTCTTTCTTTTTTCAGTAGAGGAAGGATTTATTTTAGCTCATGTTCCAGAGGGTACAGTCCGTCATGGGAGAGACTCGTACAAATAGAATAAAAGTAATAAATGAAAATTTAAAAGATGAGAGAAAATGTAAACACAAACGGACTTAGCATCTTAGCCATTTTAAGTACTCAGTTCAGAAATGTTAAGTACATTCAGCTGTTCTGCAGATCTCAGATTTTATCTTGTGAAACAAAACTCTGTCCTCATAAATACTTCCTCATTGTCCCCTTAACCACCACTGTGGATCTGTCTCTGACTAACCCTAGGTACCTCATGGGTAGAGTCACACAGATTGTCTTCCCTTAGTATGATATCCTCCAGAGCCATTTGTGTTGTCATCTGTCAGAATTTCTTGCCTTGTTAAGTCTGAGTAATATTCCACTGTACATGTAGATTCTAATACTAGTTAGCACTGCCCTGTGGCTGTGCAGATATCTCTTGGATACCGTGCTTTGAATTCTTTTTTTTCATTTATTCTATCTATCTATCTATCTATCTATCTATCTATCTATCTATCTATCTATCTATGCACGCACGCACGTGCATCATGCCAAGGATTACTTGTGGGAGTTGGCTCTCTCCAGAGATCAAACTCAAGCTGTCAGGCTTGGCAGCAAGCACCTTTATCTGCTGAGCTAACCTGCTAGCTTTCTGAATTCTTTTGCATGTACATCCAGAAGTAGGATTGCCAGGTCAGAAGGTAGCTCTGTGTTTACTACTCTGAGGAACTGCCACACTGTATGCCACACTGTATGCCAGCCACACTGTATTCCACACTGGCTGAACCACTTTATGCTCCACTAACTGTGCAAAAGCAGCCTCGTTTCTCCACACCTTCGTCAATACTTGACTTGTCCTGTTTTGCTGTTGTTTTGTTGGGGAGGGTGAGTGGATGTGGATGTGTTTACATGTGGAAGGGTGCGTGGATGAGTGTACATACACACGCGTGTACCTGTGCGCTTTGGCTGTCCTTCCTCAGGAGCCGTGCACCTTGTTTTTTGAGTCAGGGTTTCGCGCCATCATGTCCGGCTTCTTTTGTTTTGTTTTCATGGTTACCGCCATAATGAACGTGGTGTGAATCAGTACCTTGTACTTTTGAGCTGAGTTTCTCTGCTCCGTGATGTTGTGGATCTTATCTCATGCCTCCTGGCCGTTACTGCGTCATCTTTGAAGATACAGCTATGCAGATCCTTTGCTCAGTTTTGAATTTAGTTGTTTCCAGTTTTATTGTTATTTTTGTTTAGCTGAGGAATTCTTTTTGCCTTTTGTTTTGATTTGGGTTGAGTTGAGTTGGGTTGGGTTGTCTTGTTCTGGAGGCCTGGTTAACCTGATTCTCACTATATTGCCAGGCTGTTAATCACCATGCTGAACCCCAGTTCTAGAAGGTTTTTTTATTCTTTAGGTCTGAAGTTGGAACCCAGGTCCTCTCACAGGCCTGGTGGTCACTCCACCACTGAGCCACATCTCTCTCCTCCATCCCTTTTTTCATGGTTTTGTTTTGAGATAAGAGATCACCAAGTTTTGCCTATACTAGCCTTAAACTCACTCTATAGCCTTGGCTGACTTAAACTTGGGATCTTCCTTCCTTAGCCCCCCAAGTAGCTGTAATCCGCAGGCCTTTGCTATTAGGCCTGGCCCATGTGCCTTGGGAGTTTCTCTCTCTGTCTCTTTCTTAAGTATATGTGTGTGTATCTGAGTATATAATTACATGCCATGTGTATGCAAGCACCCTCAGAGGCCAGAAGAGGGTGTCTGATCCCCTGGAACTTCAGTTTTAGACAGTTGTGAGCTCAGGAGGGGTGCTGGGAACTGAACCAGGGTCCTCTGCAAGAGCAGCTGAGCTCTTAAGCGCTAAGCCATCTTTCCCATCTTTCCAGCTCCTGCCTTGGGGCTCTTTATACCTTATCACATTGCATCCTTCCAGCCTGTAAGATGCCTTTCTACTTTATTGGTTGTGTCCTTTGATGCTCCTGGCCTTGATGTCTGACCCATCCTTGCTTGATTTGGCTGGTGTGCACTCACTGGCTGATTTCTCATGAGCTCCATTGATGTGAACGTCACAGCCAGCAAAGCTGCTTCTCTGGATCTTCAGAGTCTTTTCTGTGTGTGTGTGTGTGTGTGTGTGTGTGTGTGTGTGTGTGTGTGTGTGAGAGAGAGAGAGACAGAGACAGAGACAGAGACAGAGACAGAGAGACAGAGAGAGACAGCTAGTGAACAGCCAGCAGCCCACAGGTATGAATGGATAGACTTTACAAAAGTCACTAAGACCAAGGGGGGATTAGCAAGTTGAGTATTAGTCCTAGCCCTTAACAGTCATGAAGGAGAGAGGGAGTAGAAGTTCAGTTTGAACTGATCACCACTGGCCACTGAATAATCAGTCACATGTAGGCAATAAGGACTTCTTAAAAGCTCAGAAGGACAGAGCTCAGAGAGCTTCAGAGTGGCGGGGGGCGGGCAGAGAGTCCGTGGGGGCTTTGCACCACTAATGTATAATGTATAACCCCACCTGTGCATCTCTTCATCCACATTGTTTGCTCTGTCCTTGATGAGGACCAGTAAGCATTAAAAAAACCAGACGCGGCCTGGGAGATGGCCTGGTTAGTGATGTGCTTCAGGACCTGAGTCTGATCTCCAGAATACATATAAAAACTAGACATGGTGGTTTCCACTTATAACACTAGTTCTAGAGAGTCAGAGGGAGGTGGATCCCTGGGGCTTGCTGGCCAGCTAGCCTAGCCTACTTGGCAAGCCGCACCCAGGCCAGTACGAGATCCTGTCTCATGAAACAATAATCAAAACAACAAAAGAATCAAAGCACAAAATAAGATGGATGGTTCTTGAGGAACAGTACCTAAGCTTGATCTCTGGTCTACACACACGTACACACACATAGTTACAGAACTTGAGCCAAAAGTGCTGCTGTGTCACCAAACAGCTATGAGTTTGGGCATTCTGTGAAGTCTCTCCAAGCTCTGTTCACTGGATACAACTAGCTGTAGGTTCTACTTTATGAAATTGTACACGGAGCACGTGGGAATGTGTGTAAGGGGCCTGGTACACAGCAAGCCTTCAGTGAAGGTGAGCTACCACTCTCTACATCAATGTAGCAAATAAACATTGCCAGGGAGAAGCGCTGGCCAAGTTTAAAGGTGAGAAACAATTACACTCCAGCAATCCAGTGATTTTGGAAAATAAAGAGGTAAGAAGTCTGCGTGCCAGACATTTAGGATTTCTTGACTAGACCTGGTTTTAGTCCTGTTCCATCCTGTGGCTTGTCTTGTTTCCATTTGGAATTTATGTCACTGTATGCTTTCTGTTTATGCTCCCTTACAATCTCTTCTGCGGCAGGCCAGCCTGTACATCCTTTAACTCTAGGTTTTCCTTTCTCTGCCTCACATCGCTGACAGGCACTGACAAGCACAGAGAGCAGAACAAAGTCTGCTATTGAGGATCTGCCAACTCCAGGAGGGTCAGACCACGGTCATGAAGAAAACAAGAGCACAACCACTGTCAGAGTGGTAACTAGTCACTCTGTGGACAATAAGACCAGTCGCCCCAGTCGAGGTGGGTCTACTTTTATATACGCCACACTCTCTAAAGTCCCCAAGTGCCTGGGATAATCAGGAACATTTTGGAATGCAGGAGTCAGATCTTCAGTTCTGAACCAGGCTTCGTGTAGCGGGTGCAGAATTCAGTGTATCACTTCCTAACAAACTTACAATTCATTGACGTGATGAAAATATCTCTTTCTTTTGCCCTTGTTTTATGAGAAAGGGTCTCTCACTGGCCTGACGCTTCCCATTAGGCTAGAACAACTGGCCCGAAACCTTGACTAATAACCAGTGCTAACCTCCTACAAAGGCAAGTCACTGGCTCCTGCTGTTGTTTTTGCTGACCCTGTGTTAAGAACCTTGTGTTGAGATGGGCATGGGCGTGACGGCACACATCTTTAATCCCGGCACTCAGCAGAGTAGGTGGATGTCTGTGAGTCTGAGGCCAGCCTCATCCACATGGCAAGTTCCAGGCCTGTCAGTGCTATATAGTGAGACCTTGTCGCAAATTAAATAATACATAAATAAAATTGGACCAGTCAGATGACAGTGGATGAAGGTTCCTGCTACCAGTTCTGACCACCTGAATTCAGTGTCCTGAACTCACACCCTGGAAGAGAGAACTAGCTCCTGAAGGTTGTTCACTGACATCCATTCTCAGGGTGCCATAAGCTTTCATGTACACACATGCACAAATTAATGCTTTTTTAAAGAACTTTGACACTTGACAATAACACGAAACTCAGCGATTCTACACTAAAATTTTCCCCCGTCTTATGTCTATGATGATACACAGGGAGCAAGAATCTATTTATAAGCCAGATTCCCCAGGACTTTGGATTGCGGGCATCACCGGAGTTGGTTCCTGCAGCAGTCATGGCGTGGAGAGAGCTTAAGGCCAGGGGGCGTGGTCATTATCATGCAATTTAGAGCTGGGACTGGTGAGAGGAGGAGGAAAGGTTGTCCTCAGCTTAGCAATGGAAAGATAACATTCCTAGTTCTAGAGACTTCTTAAGAGATTCAGTTACGTGGGAATTTTTTTTTTTAACATGCCTTATTCTAGTAGTAGACAGTAGGTGTGGAGAAAAGAAAATGGTCTTTGAACGACCCGCTAACCTGGAAAGATTTATAGAAGTCATTTTATCCAGCAAGGTTTTATGTTTCTGGCTGAAGACTGTGCCTGAAAAAGTGGCTTCCCAAACCAATCATAAATCTGAAAACCGAGTTGTTCTGCAGGGCTGGGAATGAAACCTAGGAGTCAATAGGTGCCAAGCACACGATCTGCTGGTGAGCTGTGTCCCTACCTGGGATGTATGCTTTCGTTTGAGTTGGAGATGGAGCTTGCTGTGATGCCCAGGTCACCCTCAAATGCATGATCCTCCTACCTTGGCCTCCCAAGTAGCTGGTAGCATAGTCACGTGCCCCCTGCTAGACATTCTTTTTTTTTTTTCTCCCCTTGATGTTTTGAGACAAGGTCTTGTATAACCTAACATGGCCCTGAACTCCCTTTGTAGCTAAGGTTGGCCTTGAACTTCTGATCTTCCTGCCTCTACTTCCCAAGTAAATACTGGTCCTATAGGCATGTGCCACTGTGCTTAACTGAAAGTGGTATTTTGTTCTTTAGATTACATACTTGTATACTTACACTTTATTCTTTAACATATATTTGTATATTTAATATATAGTTGCCAGTCTTGTTTTAAGAATTCTATAGCACTTCTAAGGATTTGAAAAAATACTCTTAGATCCAGGTGCGTTCAGGAACTTGGCACGGGGTGAAGCATCCACACCTAGATTCTTTGGCTATCATCATACTGGAAACTTCCGTTTATTCCCCAGCTCCACGGCTCAGTGTCCTCGACTCTGCTTTTTAAATTGGATGAGGAAAAAAAGTAATGTTTGCAGAAGTACAGTGAACACGGGACACAAAGATGGGAAGAAGCATTCGAAAATTTGATGATCATAGTTACAGAGGCCGTGTGCTGTCAGAGCAGGCTTAGACACCCTCCACCTAGTCTGCGTAGGAAATTAGTGTCTTTGTATTTGTTTTTTTACATTCCACCTAAGGTAACTGCATCTGCCAACTCTTAAATAATAGTTATTAAATCCTATTAATTCTATATCATTATTTTCTCTTTAGACAACACAGCTGGAGAAACAGAGACAACAGATAAGAAAGGTAGGTGAAATGGGGGTGTTTTTATAGGAGTCGAAAAGTCTCTTAGAATCTAATCTTTAAGAGGAATTCTATTCTTCTTGGGTCATCGTCAACAAGAACAGAATAGGACACCTTCCAAAACAGATTGTACACGTCTTTCTTCCTTGCTTCCTTTATTGCTTTTAAAAAATATTTTATTTATTATTTTTATGTCTATGAGTGTATCGCCTGCATGTATGCAAGTGCACCCATGTCATGTAATGCCCAAGGTCAGAAGAAGGCATCAGATCCCTTGGACCTAGAGTTACAGATGATAGTTAGGTACCATGTGGGTGCTGGGATTCGAACCCAGGTCCTCTGCGAGAACAGCCAGTGCTCTGAACCACCAAGCCATCTTTCCAGCCCCCGTCTCTTGGTTTTTGAAGTACTGGGAATTGAATCCAGGGCCTCGTGCATGCAAATCAAGCACTCTGCCACTGAGCAACACCTCTGCCCTTTTTATTTTTTCTTTTGATATGGAGTCTTGCTGCTAAGTTTTGCCAAGGCTGGCAACTCTGTATCTCAGGAAGACCTTAAACTTGAGCTCCCCTGCCTCAGTTTCCCAAGTAGCTGGAATCACAGACCCATGCTACAGGGTCTAGCTTCCTTCTTTATTCTAATTATTGGGAGAGAAAAGAATTCCCTCTATTTGAAAAGAAGCAGGACTGGATATAGCTCGGTGGTAAAGCATGTTCCTAAAGTGGGATCCCAACACTACCTACATCTAAGGAAACACACACACATACACACACACACACACACACACACACCACAAACGAGTAATCTGTTCACTTAATGACAGTTATGAAGGATGGTATCATGTTACAGTTTAAGATTACTATGCCATGTTGTCACCCTCATCTTGTTCTTGATTTTAGTGGAGATACATTGAGTTGCCGTTAACATAATATTGGCTATTGGTTTCTTGTAAAAAGCCTTAATATTATGTTGAAATACATTCCTTCTCTTCTGAGTTTCTTCAAGACTTTTTTATCATTGACTGACCATACGGAAACACTATCCATCAATAGTGAATCCAGTGTATGTATTATGTATGATAGATACAGAAACCCAGGAATCTTTTAATTAATAAGATGGGGTTAGAATAGAGATGAGGATGTTTTAGTGGCAGAGTGTGCTTGCCTCACACGCTCAAGGCCTTGAGTTTGATCTTTGGCACCAAGAAGGGAAAAAAAAAAACGGGGCGGGGCAGTGCTGTGGCTTGCATGTGGCCTGTGGTACAACAGGTGTATTACTTCTCTGGGACCCACGCTTTCTCTCCCTTTGCATTCAGGTGGTTTGGCAGTAGTGACCCTGGTTGGAATCATAGTTGGGGTCTTGTTAGCCATTGGCTTCATTGGAGGGATCATCATTGTGATTATGCGGAAAATCTCAGGAAGGTTCTCGTAAGTAACTCCTTACCTCTGCGTGATATCTGAACCAGGGAATCCTGCCCACAGCTCCAGCCTGTGAACTCCCAGAAGCCTCCACATAGGGTCATGTTCAAAAGCCCACTACCTCCACAAACACCACATCTGGGTTTCCTTAGAACACGTGTCATCTTTGGCTTTACAAGTTTCTAAAACAGACTGAGCCCAAGGTTGACTTCCTTTGAGATCCAAGCATATTTGATCTCTTGTCTTAACTTTTCAACTAACCAAACTTGAAAGAAAACCCACACTAAGTTTTGGCTTGATTCCTAATCCCTTTGCGCCCTCCAGTCATCAGAGGCAGGTAGTTCTGGAAAAGCACCTGTCACGGAGCCAAACCCCTGTTCTGATGAGGAATTTCACAGGTAGGGGTCTTTTGCATTTAGATCCCTCCTCTGAACACCTGCCGTGTTCAGCCTACCACCACCGTAGATGGAGTTATTATATCTTCCTAGCATTGACTATAAGGGGGAAGAGATTCTTGCTCCTG
Organism: Eospalax fontanierii; assembly: GCA_035773235.1. Taxonomy (NCBI): domain Eukaryota; kingdom Metazoa; phylum Chordata; class Mammalia; order Rodentia; family Spalacidae; genus Eospalax; species Eospalax fontanierii. The sequence goes on from CM069553.1 coordinate 9,391,767, forward strand.
ATTAAACCTTTAGAATTCACAAGGTTTATATTCAGGACTAGTAGAAAACCTTTTCTTAGTTCTGTTGCAGAGAAATATGATAGGTCATGGATGGGGAGAAGGAAGGATGTATGAGGTGGATTGATATACAACCACAAATGTATCATGTTTGGAAATGCCTGGGGTCCTGACCCTGGCTGTGTGAGGATTAGGTGTTGAAGGGAATGACTGGGAGAGAAGGATACAGGGTTTGAAACTGAAAACCAGAGGAAGGGCCAATAGGAACAGTGACTCATGAGGGTGGGGGGTGCTGGTCACGGTGCCAGTAACAGAAGTAATAGTGTTCCTCATTATTTTCACAGGCCCTAAAGAGCTTCTGGAATCGTGCCATTCTCCCAACATATCTGAAAAAGAGAGTCTCCAATTTCCCCCATCCTTATCCTCTGCTCGCGGGAGAAGATGACCCATGGGATGCTCGCCCACCCCACTCGAAGCCATGGTGACCCCTCCGCCTGCCAGAATTACTGAAGGAAGGATATGTGACAAGATAATGGCTCCTGTAAGCATTTCTTTGGAAAAAAATAACTTTAATATAAATTTTATAATAGATGATTTTAGAGACGACATGCATAGAAAATGAAGCTCACAAACTGACTTAGAGCCAAGATGATATCTCCAGTTGGAGTTAGTGACTGTAACCACAGCTTCGTTCCAGCCGTTCCCTGTGATTATTAAGCTGCAAAGGAATCTGGAAATGTTTATTGTATCTATGGAGTCTCCGGATCCAGTGTTACGTCAGTAAATGGCACGGGCGTTTTGCAATTGCTGATCTGTTGAAACGTACACATTCCAGTCTAGTTTTGTCTGTTTTTAAATGTGTGTGAATCATCAAGTTGAAAATTTAAACTTAGATCGATGTAAAACGAGCAGCTCCTTGGTTAGATCATTTCAAAGACATCCATTGTGGATCACAAACAGGAACTCTACACTCTGGGGAAGGTGCTTTGTTTCTTACAAGGTCACCCAGTCACTTCTGAGCCAGTGGAGACTGGAAGGCTAGTTCCCACCTGCTCCTCCACTGCTTCCCGTAGCTGAGGAGGAACCTGAGTTCAGTTGCCACCTCACCTCCCTAGGATGCAAACCTTCACATCGCCACTTTGTTCTGGACTGTGGAGATTCCCTCTCAAATGTCATGGGAACTGCTGGATACCATAGGACAGCAGAGGTTCAACTTCTGTAGAGCCAAGAACTAAGCTTGGTCCTCAAATGGGGAGGATGTCTGTCTGCCTGTGCTCTGACATGGTAAATAAGGCCTACCGGTTTCTAACGTCTGCATTCTGCCTCTGGAGGAGCGACAGGGAGAGCATCGATAATCTTGTATAATCCTAATTGTTTTTATGCAGCTGGATATAAAGATCTGATTTTAAAATAAAAGATTTCCTCAGTCCTCATCACACACATCTTTCCATGGGCTGTACTGAAAAGATCAAAATAACGGAGTCCACAGGGACAGCCTGCCACGGGACCATCCAGCTCTCAGCTTCTCTTTCTGTGGACACATTGAGTTCTTTACCTACCCACACAAATTGTTGTTTTTAAATCTTTGAGAATTTCCTACAATATATTTTGACCAGATTCTCCTTACCGCCTTCCCCTGACTCTCCAGATCCACCCCTACTTCACGTCCTCTCTTTTTCTTCTCTTTTTAATATTTTATTTATTTTTGTTTTATGTGTATGAGTGTTTGCCTGCATGTATGTAAGTGCACCCATGTCATACAATGCCTGAGGAGGTCAGAAGAGGGCGTTGGATCCTCTGGGATTGGAGTTACAGGTGGTTGTTAGCCATCATATGGGTGCTGGGAACCAAATTCAGGTCCTCTGCAAGAGCAGTCAGTGCTCTTAACCACGGAGCCATCTCTCCAGCCCTTTATTTCTCCGTTAATAACCCATCAACTCCAGTTTGTACTGCCCATGAACTCCCGGGTGGGGGCCATCCACTGGAGCATGGTCAACCTACCAGACGCCACACTCTTAAAGAAAACTGACTCTCTCTCTCCCAGAAGCTGTCAACTGCCCACAGCTCTTCAGTTAGGGGTGGAGGCTTGAGAACACCCCTCCCTACACACACACACACACACACACACACACACATGCCCACGCACACGCCCTGGGACATTGACTGGCTTCATCTTGCGTAAGCAGCCACAGCTGCCATGAGTTCATGGGTTCAGCAGTCTTGTCGTGTCCAGTAGATACAGATTTGCTCCAGTCCACCCTGGACTGGAGCTCTGGCTCTGACAGCCTTTCTGCCTTCTTTTCTGCAACGGTTCCTGAGCCTTGAGGAGGGGGTGTGATATAGATATCTCATTTTTGCCCGAACACTGCACTTTGACCAGTTGCTATACACAGTTTTGAACACTGGCTGAATGCTCTTTTATGGTTGTGACTGTACAATCCTATATCCTCTAACCTGGAAAGAGTTCATAAAATGGGAAAAAAGCACGCCAACATGTCTGTGTGTTAGCTCAGCCCAGCTGGCCCAGGAGGCACCATAGCTGGGCATCAGATGGTTAAAAGGAGTGTGTTGGAGGAGCTATGTGAGTTTGAATAACCTTCAGCTTCATCTTAACCACTGCTAGGAATAACACCCATCTTCTTTCTTTCCTTTCTTTTCCCACCTCCACCCTCCTGCCGTTACCATGAAAAATGACAGCCCAACCCAAGTCACACACGGAACTTAGTGCCTGCTGGGACTGGGCTGTGGTGTCTTGGTCACCTGCGTTCTTGTTACCCAGTGCAGTGTAGACACATTTTTAAATAAAACAGATGGCAGGGATCAAGCATGAGTCCCGTCTTTGATTGGACATCTCTATTGACTTATCTTATTAAGAACATTTCTGGTAAGGTTAAAAGTTATATAAGCGTCGGCCTGTTGACTTGATGGAAAGTGTGGTGTCTTTCAGTGCTCATGGGAGGTTCATCCACAGGAAAGAACCACACACACCTTCACCAGGGTCTCTGCTAAACAAGTGGGGCCAAGGTCAAGAGAGAAGTAGAGTGGAAAGCAAGCGGCCTCATGGGACTTCTTCTGCTCTTTGGTCTCAGGGTTAGCAACTTGCCTGACCCCTTATTGCTCTCCACTGTCGGGGCAGTAGTTTCATCTTACCCTGACGCTCAAGACCTCCTTAGGATCTTGATTTTGGATCCACAGCTTGGCTACCCAAGAACAGGAGGTGATGACCCTGAGAGGGGCTGCAGGGTCATTACCAGAACCCACTTCCTGCTCATTCTGCACTGCTGAAATCGCCCTGGCTGGCGGCTGGCCCCTCACTGTCTGATCTGTCCCTCCCTACCCCAGTGCTCCATGGGGATTCAGTTATACTCTGGGTCTTCTTCAAGCCTGTACTCATTCGCAAAGCTTGGGTGTTAGCAGTCGTTGGTGTCATGCCTCCTTCAAAATAAAGATTGCTGCCAGCAAGATGGCTCGGTCAGTGGGTAAAAGCACTTGCCTGCTGCACATGCCTGAAGTCCTGTGTTTGATGCCGGGAACTCATGGGAAAGGAGAGAACAAACTCTGAAAGTTGTTCTCTGACCTCCACATACATGCAATGGCATGTATGTGCTCACACACACAATAATAGTAGCTATTTTTTAATTCCATAAAAGAAATGCAGATTGGACATGCCTTATCCGAAATGGCAAGATCAGAAGTGTTCAGATTTCCAGGAGGTTGTGGTTTGAAATAGAGTCTTGCCAGGCTCCCTGAACTCCCAATTCTCCTACCTTTGCATCCCCAGCCCAGTTTTGAGATTACAGGCATGTGCCATCATGCCTGACTCCAGATTTCAGAACTTGGAATATTTGCATCAGGTTTCCCAGTTGAACATCCCTAAGCCCAAACTCTGAAGTTTAGAATGCTCTGAAACCCCAATCTGAGCATTGGATGGCTCGCAAAACACTTTTGCATTTTGGAGCATTTGAGATTTCAGAATTTGGGACTAGAGGTAGTCAGCCTGTCCTTAGTTTTTATTCCACTGGGTCTGCTGAATTTAGCAGACACCAGGAATTCTGGGCTCCTAGTTTCCTAGAAAAGACCAAGATTCTCATCCATGCATTGCTTTTTACAGAAGCCACCCCTCGGTTGGGTCATTCAGCTTTTTGGGTTCTTTCAGAAGAACTTCCAAAAGACTGTGTGGAAAGTCTCCCAAGTCTAGCAGAAAATTTGCCACACCCACTAGTCATCCAAAAGGGAGTCAGCCCCCCCATTTGGCTAGCATACATTTATCTTCTGCCACCCACTACTCCCAGGAGAGCACTAGAAAGGGATGGGCTGCCAAGGGTGTGGGACATCTAAAGAAGCAACTGCCCTCTCTAGCCAAGACATCTGGGAAGCAGGCCGTGCTGATGTTTTTATTTTATGTATATGAATGTATTGCCTTCATGTATATACCTGTTCCTGTAGTGTGCAGTGCCCACAGAGGTCAGAAGAGGGTGTCAGATCCCCTGGAACTGGAGTTACGGATGATTGTTGGGTGCCATGTGGGTGCTGGGAACAGAACCCAGGTCCTTTACACGAGCAGCCAGTGCTCTTCACTGAGCCATCTCTCCAGCCCCTTATTTTTTATTATTAATTGTGTGTCCCCACACGCACATATGCACACCCACACACATGCCCACAGAGGCCAGAAGAGGTCATTGGATCCCACGGGACTAGAGTTAAGTCAGTTGGGAACTGGGAATCAAACCTGGGTCAAGAAGAACACATGTTCTTCATCATTGAGCCATCTCTCCAGCCCTCTCCTTCTTTCTTTTATATTTAAATATCCAGACCTGAATAGATATTAGTCAGCATCTTTTAAGTTTGCTCTTAGGAAGAGGATCTGAACTCACTGGATTTTAATGGCCAATAACTTCATAGCGATCCTTTGTCCCCCTCCATTTGGTTCCGCCATGTGACTTTGTTTCTACCTAAAAGCATCTGAATAAAACTTGCTTACTATTCCTTTCAAAATGACATAAATGCTTTATCTACATTCCATAAAATATATTTGGAGCTGGTAGTTCATAAAAATACACCTTGGTGAAACTGAAGAATGCATTTACTTCGAAAGTTTAAGGCGGGGCCAGCAAGATGGAGAAGCTGGCGCTTGATGCCACCAAGTCTGACAACCTGAGTTTGATCCCCAGAACTCACATGGTAAAAGGAGAGAACCAACCCCCCAAAGCTGTCCTCTGACTTTCACATACATGTGCCCCCTCTAAACAAATAAAGTATAAAAAAGAAAAACAATACAAGACAATTTATCTTAAAAATGAGAGAGATTGTTTTATTTTGTTTGTGGGGGAGAGGGCTGTGTGCATGTATATATGTGTGCCCATGTAGGGTTTGGGCATGGATGTGGGTGTGTGTGTGAGTGTGTGGTGTGCACATCCATATGATGTATGTATTCCAGCTGGTTTTGAACTTCAGAACCTCCTAACTCAGCCTCCTGAGAGCTGGGATGACAAGTCTAACCCTCAACACTCAGGTGAAACTTTTTCTAAATATGTGGATGAAAAAGTATTTCAGATGTGAAAGTGCCTTCCAAGAGAAACCAGAGTATAAAAAGTTTTACGGGGAGTGATATTAAAGGTGGATTTCAGCCGGACATACTGGTGCATGCCTTTAATCCCAGCATGTGGGATGCAGAGGCAAGTGGATCTCTGTGAGTTGGAGGTCAGCCTGGGCTATATAGCAAGTTCCAAGTAGCTGGGGCTACAAGGAGACCCTGTCTCAAAACAACCGAAAAGAAAAAGATGGGAAGACTTCGATTTCATGATGGGCACCTTCTTCAAAATGAATGGGGAGTGTCGGGCATACCAAGTGACTATCAACATTTGCCTCTTTAAAGAAAGAAGTGAGGAATCCCCTGATCCTGTGTAGAACACTGGATCATTGCTTTCTGAGAGCAACTTGAGATGTCTTCCCTAGAGAAGGAGGAATGGAGGCTACCCCAAACTGTGTCCAGGTTCTTATCTCTGGTTCCCATGAGGGTGATCTCCTTTGGAAACAGTCTTTGCAGATGTACTTGAGTTAAGAATCTCAAAAAAAGAGGTAAGAAGATGGTTCAGTCGATAAAAGTTCTGCTGAGCGAATTTGAGGCCCCAGCACCCACATGTTAAAAAAAAAAAACTGGACAGACGAGTACAAACCTGCAACCCCAACACTGGAGTGACAGAGATGGGAGTATATTCCTGGGGCGTTTCTAGACAGGCCAGCCAACCTAGCTAAATTGGTGAGCTCCATGTTCAGTGAGAGACCCTGTCTCAAAAATTAAGGTGGAGGGCAGTTCAATGCTATGTGTATTTAGTAAAATGATAGGAGTAGATTCCTCTGGGGCCTATGAGCTCCCCAACTATCTCCCCAAACCTTGGCCATATTTGCAATGCCAGGCATGTGTTTCCTCCTGTGGAGTAGGTCTTAAATCTAATCAGAAAGCTGTTTGTTACCCTCTTAACATCTGTGCCAACATGCAACCATGGGGATATCTTATCACACTGGTCACTGTAATTCAGTGTTTACAACTGGGAGGATTAAAGGGTTTGTTTATGTGATCAAAATGCATTTAATGAAATTCTCAAAGAATTAATAAATATATAGGAGAGTGGTTCAGAAAGACATCTGTATTCGTTACTTTTCTGTGGCTGTGATGAAACACCATGATCAAGGCAACTTACAGAAGGAAAAGTTTATTTGGCTTATGGTTCCAGTTCCAGAGGGATGAGAGTTCATCATGGCAGGGAGGCATGGCAGGAGACAGATGGAGCAAAAAGCTGAGAGCTCTCACATCTTCAATCACCCAAGGGGGGGGGGGGGGAGAGAGAACGAATTAGAGTGGGACAGATGAACAATTCTCAAAGCCAACCCCCAGTGATAGAATTTCCTTGAGCAAGGCTATACCTCCTAAACAATGCCACCAACTAGGGCCAGCTATTCAAATATTTGGGGTCTATAGAGGACAATCTCATTCAAACCACCACTACAGCCTTGTCAATCTCTGGCCTAAATACACACACACAGACACAGACACACACACACACAGACACACAGACACACACACACACACAAGAATCTCAAGATGAAGGGCTGGAGAGATGACTTAGTGGTTAAAAGTGTTGCTGCTCTTTCACAGGACCCAGATTTGGTTCCCAGCACCCACATGGCAGCTAACAATGTCCATAACCCCAGTTCCAGAGGATCTGGTGCCCTCTTCTGGCCTTTGCAGGATTTGCATGACACATACATAAAGACAAAACACTCATACACATAAACAAATTTTTTTTAATAAAAAAAGAGTCTCAAGATGAGATCATCTGGCCTTAGTGTTGGATCCTAAATCCAAAAACAAGCATTCTTATTGGAAGAGGAGAGACCTAGATGACAAAGGTGAAAGTGATACTGTCGCTTAGAGCCACAGGAAGCTTGAAGGGACTGGATCCCTCTCCTAGAGCCGTCGGAGGCAATGGCCTGGCTCTCACTTGCCTGTAGGTGTGTAGATGTACAGCCTCCAGAGCAGAGAGAACAGACGCCTGCTGTTTCCACTCACCCGATCAATCTGTAGTCATATGCCTGTCACAGCCGCCCTGGGAAGTGAACCCACGGGGGAAACTCCCCACACGCTGTCCAGCCCCTCCCAGATGGAAAGCAACCCTGACCTCTTCACCCTCTGACCTGAGCTATTCTCTTGATGCTTCCAAACAATGGGTTGGCGCACATCACGCTTCCTTTGTGACAGACAGATGTTACTAGACCTCACCAAGCTGTCATTCCAACTTGTCGCTCACGCTAGAGGAATTCATGGTGAAAGACATACAGCCTGGAACAATAGGTTCAGCTGACCACGGAGTGGGGAACAGGGTGCAAGGGAAGACCTAGCTATGCCAGCTCCTCTACCCACCACGGTGACTAACCATGAAAGAACGTGCCTGCTCGACACTCACTTCAGGGCTCGCTAGGGTGCAAATAAAATCCCAATGTCTACTCCATAAGTATCAGCTGGTACCCCTGAGCGTGTCCTCCTGGTGAGGCTCTGTGTCACAGGCATCAGAGATGGGTGGTGTCAGTCTACAAAGCATGTTGTAAGCATTGTCCTTGGAGCTAGACCTAAAGGAGAAAGTTTTTCAGGCCTGAGTGCGTTCTTCATTCACAGAGTTCTGAGCAGACCGATTTCTAAGAGTGATGGTCTTTTCAGACTGTCCCTGGGCAGCTTACCTCACAGCTGTGTCAGGGGAGGCTCTGGAGAAACCAAGGGCTTCTTTGCTGCCTTCCTACATCTCTGCTGCTCTCTCCAGTCCTCAGGCTCCTAGCTGCCAAGAGTCCTCAGCTAGCTGCCAATGGATCCCACCAAGGGGAAGAGATGCACTTGGGGTCAGGTGTCGGCAGACCCAGATGCAGCTCCATACACAGCACGGTTTTGATTTGTTTCTTCATCTGTAAAGTACAAATAATGTCACACTCCAGCCCAGCTAAGGAGATTGTGCCTGAAGCAAATAGACTGTGCTTGTGAATGTAGATATGTGATGTAGAACATAAGGCAATATGCTATTGCCATCAGAGCAGCAGACATCCCATCTAGACCTGGTTCCAGGTCCTCCACACACACAGCAGCTGCTTCTTGCAGCCGAGGACCCAAGTTCAGAACCCAGCACCCATATTAGGCACCTCACAACCACCTGTAACTCCAGCTGCAAGGGATCTCATGCCTCTGGCCTCTGAGAGTACTTGAACTCATGTGCATATGCATAATAAGTCCTTTTTTAAAAAAAGAATGCCGAAGAATAATCAGAGCTCGGACAAAATGGTCTGTAATGCCCTCTGTTAAAATTCTCAATGGCTGACTTTGAGCTCAGAGCAGTGGGAGCTGATGAGAGTGACCTAATAACCAGAGGACAAGCTTTCCTTGGCTCACTCACTCTCTCAGAAACCATCTGTGTCAAAGAGTCTTCAGAAGAGCTTAGATAGTCACAGAGCTCTCATGTACTTGGAGTCAGCCCCCTCTTCCTACAATGTCTACATTATGTCCCAGGCCCTGGGTGTGTACAGAGACAAATGCGAGCTACGACAGAGCCTTGGGCTTGGCCTGGGGAGCTGGATCAGTCAGCAAAGGGCAAGCACAAGAATGTGACGTCCATGTGAAAAGAAGGTAGGTGTGGTGGCTGGGTCTGTTAGCGTTTCCTAGCCCGTGGCCACATTGCTCCAGTCTCCACTCTGCCTTCATCTGGCCTTTTCCTGGTCTTTCTGTGATTGTCCCCTATGTGTCTGCCCTCAAACTTTCTCTGTGTCTTATTGGAACAGGTGCTTAATTTAGGCTCTACTCAGACAACCCAGGATAAGCGACTCCTCTGAAGAGTGTTAGGGACTGGGGAGAGGGCTCTACTGGAAAAGCACTTGCCTTGTAACATTGAGGACTTGAATTTGATCCCCCAAACCCACATAAGAAGCCTGGCACAGCACTCTTAATCTCATCAATGGTGAGGAGCAGAGACAGGTGGATCCCTGGAAGTTCATTGGTCAGCTAGCCTAGACTGCCTGGTGAAGTTCCAGGCCACTGAGAGACTCCATTGCAAACAAAACGTAGAAGGTACCTGAGGAAGGAGATCTGAGATTGTCTTCTGATCTCCATACACATGTGTATACATGTGTATTCGTGTGCTCACAGACATGCATACCCCTACACACATGAGCCTTAATTTATTTTATTATACCTTTTGGCATAAAAGACAATATTCACATATTCTGGGGATTAAGACATGAACATATATTTTTCAGGTTACTAAATGTAGGAACTGTGTGACTCATTCCCACTGAACCCCAGAGAAGATGGGGTCCCCTGGGCAGTGAGTTCTCAGTGCATTCCTGTGAGTCTGGAAGAAGCCCTAGATCTCTCTGTATAGGAAAGTGGGTTTCTCAGTTTGTTTGCTACTGCTATCACTGAACACCACAGACTGAGTAGTTTATAAAACACAGAGAGGCTCATTTGGCTCATGGTTCTAGAGGCTGGAAGCTCGTGAGTGTGTGCCAGCCTCTGGGAAGGGTCTTATTCCTGCCCTGTAACATGGTGGAGGGCAGCATGTATGAACAGAGCATGTATGCCAGAGAGAGCTTGATTTCTAACAAAGCTACTCCAGTGATAACCATTAGTCCACCAATGAATAAATCCATTCGTGAAGGCAAAGTCCTCATGACACAGTCATCCTCCCAGTTCTGCTATGTTGGGGACCCAGTTTCCTACACTTGACATCAGAGGACATTCAATGCATATGTTGTGGTTTGAGTGTAAAATGCCCCCTTTAGGTATGCATGTTTCAATCAATACTCGAGATCCTCAGCTGATGACACTGTTTGGAAAGGAGCTGGGGCCTTGTAGAAGGAAGTGGGTCACTGAGGGAGGTTCCTAAGGGTCATAGCCAGATCCCACTTTCTGTTCACTTCCAGCTTCTTGAGTTCAGACCAGCCAGCTTCCTGTCCCTGCTTCCCTGCCTATCACCATGCCTTCACTGCCATCACGGACATATCCCTCTGGAACTGTGAACCAAAATAATCCCTTCATCCCATGAATAGCTCTTGTCGGAGTATTCTCTCACAGCAACAAGAAACTAATGAAGACACCGTAGCAGTTAGATCTGTGACTTCTATGGAATTCCCCTTTTCTGTCTCTTTGGGATCATTATCATTGTCCCCAAAAGGATGAGTGCCCAGTGAATTAATTCCACATGGCAAGGAACTAGGGAAATCTCTCTAGTCTAGGCTCACTTCTGCTTGAACTTCATCGTCAGTCAGCATAGATTTGTAAAGGCCCCAGATGGCAGAAGAAAGATTCATTCAGATCTAACCGTCTCCCAGACCACTAACAACACAGGGAATGGGGCTCGTGTGTCTGCCTAACCCTAACCTCCTCCATTCAGCAAGCTCTCGTGAGAAATAATGAGAAATAATTTTACAATCATGAAGTGGAGAGTCAGTCTGGAATGATAGTCATGTTGCCTGAGGCAGAGAGCAACAGTCTTTAGAACCCTGAATGCGTGACCCCTCCTCCCTTTTGTTGAATAATCAGGAGGGTACAATCTTAAACATCACCTAGGTCTAAATCTTCTGTTCTCCTCATCATTTATGTTTGTCAGCAAAACTGGGGCAGGGGGCAGGGGGTGGGGTGTAGTGAGGGCTCAGCAGTTAAGAGCACTGGCTGCTCTTGCAGAGGACCCAGGTTTGGTTCCCAGCACCCACATAGTGGCTAACCACCATCTGTAACTCCAATTCCAAGGGATCTGACCCTCTTCTGACTTCTGCGGGCATTGTCCTACACACATACACTTATACACAAGTAGACATTACACTCATACAAATAAAATAAAAATAGCAAAATACCATGATCAAAAGTAACTTGCAGAAGTTAGATTTTATTTGGCTTATGGTTCCAGAGAGAGTCCCATAATGCTAGGGGAGGCATGGCAGCAGGTGACATGAAGGAGAAGCTGAGATCACATCGCAACTGTACACAGGAAGCAGAGGAAACTCAGGAGGTGGACTATAGACCCTCAAACCACCCCCTGCCCCAGTGATGTACTTCCTCCATCAAGGCTGCACTCCCTAAATGTTTCATAACCTCCCCAAACATCACCACCAACTGGGACCCAGACCAAGTTTTCAAATACCTGAGCCTCTGGGGGACATTTCTCAAACTGTCACCTCCCTTTTGCCTTACTTCAAATTTTTAAATATGTAACATATTTAAATGAATCCAGGATGGGCAGGTTGCTGCGTGCCTTTAATCCAGCACTCTGGAGACAGAGGCAGGTGGGTCTCTGTGAGTTCAAGATCAGCCTGGTCTACATAAGGAGTTCCAGGCCAGCCATTGCTATGCAGTGAGATCCTGTTTCAAATACACACACACACACACACACACACACACACACACACACAAACACACACACACACACACAGGTTTATAACAAGATACATTGGAGAAGACTTCATTTCCCTCCTTCCCCTGGCTTATTGTTTTCAAGTATCAGAAGATATTTCTGTCCGTGTGTGCATTCATGATCTGCTCCTTTATATTGCTATACTGTGTATGCTGTCTAGAAGGTGGTGCTTATGTAAGATCACCAGGACTTAGCAGGAGTTTTTGTAAGTGACTTAAAGAGACAGAGGAACTAGAAAGATGGCTCAGTGGTTCAGAGCACTTGCTACTGTTGCAGAGGACCCAGGTTCAGTTCCCACCAGCCACATGGTCGCTCACAATCACCCAGAACGCCAGTTCTGGGGGATCCGATGTCCTTCTCTTATCCCCCCGGGCGCTGAACAGGTGTGGCTCCCATATATGCAACTTAGCCAATTACAAACAACCCAACCAGCTGATTAACCAACTAGGAGCTTCCCGGCAGACCAGCCCCAAATAAGGAGAACATCTAGCAGCAGCCAGTCAGGTAAGTGCTCACTGCTCAGTGCTGGGTGAGGCTCTCTGAGCCACTCGTCCTTGAACTGTTCTTTGTTCAAATTGTGTGAATTTGCTTCATCTGCAGCATTTTTTTAGGTCCCCGTGTGCATGCATGGAACCCACTTCCTGGTGCAGCTCTGTCTCGTGGGTCTTATAGACCTTAATCAGCCATCTGTTGATGAGGTTGCCGTTGTTTTGTGCTTAAAATGTTATAGTGAATAACAATCTGTCCTTTTGACCATGGTGGGGCACGGCGGTGTTCACAAATGCATCAGTAGGAAATAGTTCTCAACTATTTGGGACCAAGGAGTAAAGGCACCTGGGATTCCCAGCTCTTGCTGAAACCTCCTTTACAGCTTGTGCTCTTCCGTGTTCTCACTAATCACAGAGTCCCTGTTTCTTCCACAACCTCACTTACAGAGTTTGGTGTCAACGTTTTGAATGCTTATCAGGTCTCCCTGTAGCCCCAGCTGACCTGGAACTCACTGTGTAGACCAGCCAGGCCTGGATCTGGCGGGGGTGGGGGTGGGGGTTCTGTCTGCCTCTGAAGGCGCGTGCCACCACTCCGGGCTCTCGGTGTATTCTCATTTCTTTCTTCTGAGGGAGTCAGAATCACACATACACACATACACATACACACACATACATACACACATACACACATACATACATACACACACACATACACACACATACACGCATACACATACACACACGTGGCAGGGGCATTATTCAGACATAAAATCTTGTCATTTGCAGCATCATGGTTAGAGCTGGAGGTTGTCATGTACAATGAAATGACCCAGATTCAGAAAGACAAACAGCACATGTTCTCAGTCATTTTGGAAAACTAAAAAGTCTCACAGAAGGGCCCTTCTATGCTGCAGTGGCCATTAGAGACTAGGAAGACTTGGAGGAAGAAGACAGAAGTTAAACAAGAGAGCCAGCCCAGCTGGAGAGGAGAAATTCATTCTTGTTTTCTAGTACACAGTAGGGCAACTATTGATTAAAACAACCTGTGTTTTATTTTTTAATGGCTGGAAGAGAAGAGACTCCTAACTCCCTAAAAATGATTAATGTTTGAAGGGACAGAAGGGCTTATTACCCTGATTTGACATTACTCATTGTCAACACTTATTGAATTACCATAATGAATCCATAACGACATACAACTAGTACTTCTTGGAAAAAAAAATAAGTCTAGTGCAATTAAAAATAAAACCTAAGGGGCTCGCAAGGTGGTTCAGCAGTTAAAGCACTTGATGACCAAGATCGATGACCTAAGTTCTATCTGTGGGACTCACGTGGTAGAGGGAGAGAACTGACTCCTGCAAATTGTCCCCTGACCTATATATATAACAACAAGTATAACGACAAACATACATGCACACAACAAATAATAAATAAATAAAAGATAAATAGATGAATAGATCAGATATATAATTGAAACATCGCTGTCAATACCAGATAAATCAGTTGCAAACAAAAAATATCAGTGTGACAAACAATGGTATTTCTTTTTTTTTAATTTTGTTTTTTGGTCTTTTTAAGACAGGGTCTCCCTGTAGCCCCAACTGGCTTGGAACTCAGTATGTAGACTACACTGGCCTTGAACTCACAGAGATCCACCTGGCTCTGCCTCCTAAGTGCTGGGCTTAAAGGTGTGTGCCACCACACCCTGTTAACAATGTTATTTCTTATGTGCTCAATGGCTTTTAATACAGAGTTTATAAGATAATACTCTAATAAAATGAAACTCTATTTGTGAACCTTTGCCAAGGCGTGTATATATACATATACATATATATATATATATATATATATATATGTATATATATATAAAATGGAAGTAGAATTGTTTAGTACAGGTGCAAAGGTTATAATGTAAAATAGAGTTCTGCCTAACTAGCTCTGTGCTTGGTTGAGGGAGGATTTCACAGCGCAAATGTCTTTAACATTTTTATCTCTAAACCACATTTTCTGTAAGAGTCTGAAAAATAGAAAAAGGGGGCTGGAGAGATGGCTTAGTGGTTAAGAGTGCTGACTGCTTTTGCACAGGACCCAGATTCGATTCTCAGCACCCACATGATGGCTAACAACTGTCTGTAACTCCGGTTCTGGAGGAATCTGACACCCTCTTCTGACCTGTGTGGTCATTACACAGCATACATGCAGACAATACACTAGTACACAGAAAAAAATAAAATATTTTTAAAAAGAAAAATAGAAAAACGAATGTGTGTGCCTGAAGTGGACGTAATAATGAGGTCAGAAAATTCTAGGGTTGGAAGACTCAAGATGTTATCTCAGTCGAGTAGAAGTCTCTTACTCTTTACAGGAGGGTTATGACGTCACAACCACCCTAAGTAGGAGGGACGTGAACTGCTTCCTCTGTTGACCAGCCAGACAGTGGCAGGGATCTCAGGGCATCGTGGCACCACAGGCCACTTTGGGTGACTGACTGTGGCTGGTGTGGTGTCCCCATGTGCTTGCTAGATGGAATCCTAGCACCAGCTAGTGGCAAGGAGGAAAACCGAGGGCACCTGCCACCGGAGGACCTCAGATGGCTCTTTCCCAACCCCTCTGTAGGCGCAGAATTTTTACCCTCTTGTCTAAATAATTATCTTTTACAAACTCTGAAGGGGGACTAGCGAGATGGCTCCGTGGTTAAGCTGCCAAGCCAGATAACGTGAGTTCAATTCCCAGAACTCACATGATGGACAGAATGGCCACCTACAAGTTGTCTTCTGACCTCCACATGTGTGGTATGGCATGGACCCTCCCTATACACACACACACACACACACACACACACACACACACACACACAGGCACAAATAAATAAATATAATAATTTTTTTTTAAAATCCAGAGCTGAAGGGAGCTCTGGCAGCTAAAAAGCCAGCAAACAGCTTGCATGACGTGTCCGAATCCTGCAAGGGCAGCTGGGGGGGAGGGGAATGTGGGTGAAAAAGGAGTGGCGTGCCCTTGGCGGCCCCAGCTCTCCCTGGAGCTAGAGTGACACAGGGTTGTAAGCCACCTGGCGTGAGGGCTTGGGGGCGAGTTTAGGTCCTCTGCAAGAGTCGTGCCTGCTCTTAGTGCTGGGCCAACCCTCCAGTCCCTGAAAAATCTTAGATTTGTTTAAGCAACGCCCCCCTCAGTCTGTATGACCTGGGAGGAGGCTGTGTGTATGTAGCAATGTCTTGGCAGTTCAAGGACCCCCTGATGCCTCTGTGGACGTTACTTACCTTCAGATCTGACCTTTCATGCCAGCTGACCCTGTGACAGCAAACCTGGAATTTCGAACAGAGTCACCAATCACGGGCTATATGAGTTGGCTCTGACAACACCTTGCTGGGTCTATACACGCAGAGAATTAAGGACTTCTACATTGAACTTGTCAATAGCTAGCCTTTTGAGGCAGGTTCTCACTATGTAGTTATTTCAGGTTAGCCTAGAACCCCCATTCTTCAGCCTCTTGAGGACTGGGATCACAGGTGTGCTCCGCCACACCTGCTGACTCACACCCTAGAAATCTAATGAAGTAGACAGTAGACTAGAGATCCTTAATTTATGGTGATTCTGAGACAGACTAGACCAGAAGTGAGAGCTAGCTTTTGTGGTTCTAAACAAAAGGATTGACTCTGGGCAGGGGTGGTGGCCCTCTGGAGGCAGAGGCAGGCCTCTGTGAGATTGAGGCCAACCTGCTCTACATAGTGAGTACCAGGTGGGCTGAGACTAGGAAGACCCTGTCAAAAAAATAAAGTAAAAGAAATAACTAATAAAGAAAGAGATTCAGGGGCTGGGAAAACAGCACAGTTGGTGAAGTGCTTGCCATACAAGCACAGGGACCTGACTCTGAGCCACCAGAATCCACGTAAAAAGTCAGGAACGGCGGCATGCGCTTGTAATCCTAGCACGGGGGAGGTGGAACCAGGATAATCTGTGGGACATGAACGATCCGCCCAGCCTCGTCTAATCAGCTCAGGGCAAAAGAGAGAGACCTGTCTCAGAGACCAAGGAGAACAATTAAGAAAGATACTAGATGTTGACCTCTGGCTTCCAAAGGTAATTGAGTACACACAGACACACACACACAGACAGACACACACAGATACACACACACACAGATACACACACAGACAAACACACACACACACATACACACACGCACATGCTCTTGCATCGGGAAATGCACTCTTATTAGTCAAACAATGTTTCTTTAGGATTAAAATCCTAGGAAGTAGAATTATTTTGTTGTAGATAAAACTTAGAAGTTAAAAGATCATTATTGGGGCTGGTCAGATGGCTCAGCAGTTAAGAGCACTGACTGCTCTTCCAGAGGACTCAGGTTCGGTTCCCAGCACCCACATGGCAGCTAACAACTATCTGTAACTCCAGTTTCAGGGAATCCTATGCCCTCTTCTGGCCTCACAGGCATTGCACGACACAGGTGTACTGACATACATGCATGCAATACACTCACACATAACTTTTTTGATTAAAAAGACTATTATCAGAAAATACAAACTTAATTGGCAGAGTGCTTTGTCCCAGTACATTCCCAGGACATAACAAGTATTGTTAAAAGATATATTGAAGCCCACTCTCCTAGTTTTCTTTAAATGACAACTTGACACACCCTAGAGACACCTGAGAAGGAGGTTTCAGTTAAGGAATTTCCCAGCTCAGACTGGCCCGTGTGCATGATTTTTTTTTTTGGGGGGGGGGTGCTGTCTTGATGGTGAATTGGTAAAGGAGATCCCAGTCCACTGTGGCTGGTACCATTCCTTAGGCAGGTTCATAAAGAAGCTAGGTAAGCGTGAGCCTATGAGTGAGCCAGTAAGTCACATTTCTCTATGGTTTCTGTTTCCAGTTCCTGCCTGGGTTACTGCCCTGACTTTCCCCAATGACAGACTGTGACCCAGAAGTACCAGCCAAATAAATCTTCTCCTCTTCTCTCCAAGTAGCTTTTGGTCAGACCAAACTAGAACACCCACAGTGTGATTTATTTATATGAAGAAATCAAACAGATGTGTCTATGGGTATATTTTTCATTTTTATTTATTTACTTAATTATTTAGTGGTATTGGAGATGGAACCCAGGAACTCATGCATGTCAGGCAAACATTGTACCACAGAGCAGCATTCTCAGCCCTGAGGGTTTCTGTTGCTGTGATTAATAACTAATTAAAATATGCAAAGTAGAACAGTGGTTTCTTAGAGCTGAGGAAAAGTTGAGTAGGGGAGTGTGAGAAGTTAGGGACAAAAATTAACCACTAATGCTGGAGTTTGTTTTTCTTAAGGGGACAAAGTGTTCTAAAACTGAGGTCAAGCATGGTGGTGGATGCCTACAGTACCAGTTGTCTAGAGGCTGCGAGAGAGGAGGATCATGTCAAGGTCAGCATTGGCTACAGAGCAAATCTGGTCTCAAAATATAAGGGTCCTGGGGATGTAGCTCAAGAGCAGAACACTTGCTTAGCATGTGCAAGGCCTTGGGTTTTATCCCCAGGATTGTAATCAATCAATTAACCAAAAACTTAAAATTAGATTGTACAGATGGAACAACTCTTTAACTACGCCAAGACAGAGCTGTATGCTTTAAAGGAGAAAACTGTACAGGTTTTGAAACCTAGCTGTACAAAAATCCATATTCAAAAGACTGTGTAGTGGGATATCATTTGCTCAAAATAAGCAACATGAAATAATATATAATTAAACAAAGTCTATGCATATGTAATGAAACGACTTTATAAACAATGAAGACAAGGTACAGTCTGAGAGGAATGTATTTGGGGAAAGAGACAGGTGTGTAGCCCAGGCTGGCCTTGAATGGACTATGCAGATAAGGCTGGTCTTGACTTCTGATCTTCATACCTTCACTTCCCAAGTTCTGGGATTACAGGCATGCTCCACCAAGCTTGGCTCTTACTGACCTTTAAAAAAAAAAACCAAAAACATAACTCAAGAGATGGTTCAGAGGTTAAGAGTACTTGCTGCAGAGTTTACTTCCCAGCACCCACATCAGGCAACTCACAACTGCCTGCAACTCCAGTTACAAGGGACCTGACACCCTTTTTTGGCCTCCACGAACACCTGCGTGCCTGTGTGTGTGTGTGTGTGTGTGTGTTTCTTGTACCTTTTTTGTGGGTAAAGCAGGGATCCTCCACATTCAGCCACCAATCTGTGACCTTAGATCTGAAGCTTTGACACATTACCTGAGCTCCACTAACTTGCAAGCGTCGAATGAGCCCCGTTCTCTCCATTGATCCAGTAAATAGAAGAGATGATGTGTCTTCATCCCGCTTACTGTGTTCTGCCTGTGTTCGTGTGTGGAGGAACAGCGTGTGAATTCACCTCTGCAACACGAAAATAAAAATCCTAACGTCAAAGCGGAAATGGATGAAGCATGCTTTTCGTGTTCTGTGTTGTTCCTGCTCCATGTTGGAGAAAAACAAGACAAGAGGAGATCTGACAGACATGTTCTCTCGTGGCGTTTCTCAGCGTCAACCCTGTTGGCAGTTAGGGGCTGGACGTTCCCTGTTGCGGGCTGTTCTGTGAGCACAGGAGATTGAGTGGACTGTTCTGGTTTGTTCCCTACAGACTGGAGTGCTGAGCTGGCCCCCAGCTATCGCAGAAACTTTAAAAAGATGGGACCTAACTGGAGGGTGTGTGTCGCTGGGAGGAGGTACTTGACACTCACCACACCTGCCTGGTGTTTGCTCTGTTTCCTGGTCAGCCATGAGGTAAAGAAGCTCCTTGGCCACACACTCCCACAGCGGTGATCTCTGCCCACACACATGGGCCCCTGTGGCTGTGCACTGAATCCCCTAAAACTGTGAGCCCAATACAACTTTCCTCCCTTGAGTTGTTTCCGTCAGGTATTTTGTCTGTGACTAATACAAGCAGATTCCTTTTCTCCTACCCTGGAGTATAACCAGAATGTTTGACAGTTCTAAGTATCCCTAGAAGGAGCAAGGGTGTGGTATGGCCAAAGCTCCCCAAGCTGAAAAAGGTCGTTGTCCCGAGATACACAGAAATCTCCTGTGTAGAATGTCCTTGGCAAATAGTTGTGCCTTTTCTTTCTTTCCTTTTTCTAATTAAAAAAAAAAAAATTTGGGCTTTTTTGTTTTTTTTTTTTAAGATAGGGTCTCCTTGTAGCCCCAGCTAGCCTGGAACTCGTTATGTAGACCAAGCTGGCCTTGATCTGATCTCACAGAGATCTGCCTGCCTCTACCTCCCAAGTGCTGGGATTCAAGGCATGTACTATCCACACCCAGCTTAAAATGTTTTATTACATTTTAAAAAATTGACTCTCTGTATGTGCGTGTGCCACAACACTTGTGTGGAAGCCGGAGGACAACTTTCAGAAGGCAATTCTCTCTTTCCACTATACGGGTCCTAGGGATCTAACTCAGGTCGTCAGACTTGGCAGCGGACACCTTTATTTACTCAGTCTTGCCAGTCCAACTTTTTTAAGATTTACTTTTATTTTTAATTATATGTATGTGTGTGTGGGGGGGGTGCAGGTGCCCAAGAAGGCTAGAGGCGTTGGATTCGCCTAGAACAGGAAGTTGTGAGCTGCTTGACTTGAGTACCGGGAGCTAAGCTCTGGTCTTTCGCAAATGCAGCACCCTTTCTTAATTGCTGAGCCAACTATCCAGCCTTCTGCCCCGTATTTTTTCCGTGTATTTCTTCAGTGGAAAGGCATGTGTACCACAGCTTGTGTGTGGTCTGAGAACATCTTGCTGGCATCAGCTCTTTCTTTCCATCTTGTGGGTTCCAGAGATCACACAGAGGTAAGTGGTCAGGTTTGATAGCACGCCCCTTTACCCATTGAGCCATCCCACCAGCCAAAAGAGTCCTGCCCCTCTGTAGAGCCCTCTCAGCTTTGAGTGCCTGGGTGGGGCTCAGCTGGGAAAGCTCTTCCCAAGGCCTTTGGGTAATTTGGAACGTGCTATGAAGCAGGTTGGAAGGCTGCTTGGTTCATTCACTGACAGCTGCATCTAGGCATCTAGGCGGTGAGAGTCCCTGCAGTCTGGCCCCTCCAGCTCAGACGAGTACAGGACACCGTCCTTCACTCTCTTCAGCTCTGTTGGATGGACAGACTGCTTCTCTTTCCTTCTGGTTCTGCACTGTGTGACTAAGCTTCCATGAGTCCCTTCTGGTGATTGTGCTGAGAGACATCTAACTTGTGACTTGCTTTTTTTGTTTGTTTGGGATTTTAAAAAAGATGTTTGTTTTGATTTTTTCAAACATCATCCATCTCACATACCCCAGGCTGGTCCCAGACTTACTGTGTAGTCCACGACGATCTTGAACTCCTGATCCTCCTGCTTCCACCTCCCAAGTTGCTAATATTACCCCATACCTTTACCTAATATAAAGGATCAAACCCAGGGGTTTGGGTCTTCTAAGCAAGCACTCTACTAACTGAGCCACATCCCCAGCTAGTGATTTGCTTTTAGTGTTTAAGTCAGAGGCGACAGAGTTGAGAAGGACACCTTGAGTTTCCCTTTTCAGTCCCGTATGATGGAACAGTGCAGTTGCAAAATTCTTGGTGGAGAGAAACTTCCTTGAAATTACCTTGCAAAAAAAGAGAAGTTATTCAGTGGTTCATAAATCTGCAGAGGGCTTCATGCTGAGGAAGACCAGTCCTAGAGGAACCGAGCGAGGCTGGAGGTCACCGTTTAAGCCCATTGGAGGACCTGATGCCTGTATATTAACTTCCTCGATCCTGCCTCTCCTTCCCCAAAGTCCCAGATCTCTCTCCTTGCTTCAGGTCTCAGATCTCTAGGTCCCCTCACACCCCCCCCCCCCAATGTCATGCCCTGTGAGGAAATTGCACCATCACTCAACCTTTCTTAATCCTTGCTTTTAACCACAGCTCTGTGCTTCACTCTGAAATGCTTGGTGGCCGCACAGCAATGCGATTACTGAAATAAACCCAGAAGGACCAGCTCCCCCACTTGGTCCTGGGCCTGTCAGATTTTAGCAGTGCAAATCAAAGTCGCAGGTAATGCTTCAGCTCTCAGTAGACAGACAGTTGGATACTTTCACTCCTTGGAGGCAATCTCCACATCCTATCTCCTTAATGTTAACTCTCTCTTAACACAGTTCAGCATCTAGAAACAAACAAAACAAAACAAACCCACCTTGAAACAAATGCGCGCTAACTGTAATTCTCAAACATGGCCACGAGGGGGCTCCATCCTCTACATACATAGCCTTGCTCATAAAGGAACAAGATGTTTTGGTTTAGAAGCCTTCTGGTTAAAAAGACAGTGACTGCTTAAGGCTAGAAAGAGAAAGATACGGAAGGGAGAAGGAGGGAGATTAAATCAATGTTATTTCAGCTCCTAAAAAGTGAAAACAGGACAAAACACTGATGTCTATGATGTTGGCAGTCCATCGTAGGTACCATCATATTCCACCTGTTTGGTGGAATCTCAAGAATCATCTAATTCTTGGTTATCCCAAAGATCTTGCCAAGTGAGAATACAGAAAAAGTGGCCTAAGGTCACAAAACTGAGTCAGATTTGAACGGTGGGCAGTCAGGAAGTTCCTGCTGTAGTATCACCTTATGGTTTTAAAGAGCTATAAAATGGGGCAGTTACAGACTGTTCCCTGGGTTTAATGCAGCTGACCCGGACTGGAAGTGGACTGGAATCAACACTGCTTAAATAAAGGAGAGTTTGGTTGGCATCCACAGAGGAGAGCAGGAGTGTAAAGATAATGACATCACCAACAGGAGGTGGGTGAGAAGTAGGAACCACTGGCCTCCGAGTACTCGAAGGCAGGGACTCAAATCCTCATGACTTTCCAATTCTGTGACAACTGAGAGCTGAAGCCACCATGGCTCACTGCACAAGGAGAAAGCGCATGTGACACAGTGTTCCAAGTTATTCTTCGAGACCACCATCCAGGGATCTTTAAGGAGACCTGGAGGAGAAGTGCCAGGTGGGACCATGCCCCGGGCTTCAAGCCACCTGTCACTGCTGCATGTCAGAGCACTGCTGCCTGTCAGAAAAACAGAGGGGCTGGAGAGATGGCTCATCAGTGAAGAACACTTGTTCTTCCTCAGGACCCTGGTTCGATTCCCAGGCCCCACATGGCGGCTGACAGTCATCCATAATTTCAGTTCCAGGGATTCTAACACTCTCTTCTGGCCTCTGTGGGCATCAAACACACATGGTGTACTTACATACATGCAGGCACAACACTTGTATACATAAAACAAAATATTTAAAGCAAAGAAAAAGAAGTTTTAAGATATCATCAAATGTCAGAGTGGCAGGTCACAGGGTGTCTCTGGGAAGAGAAGTCTTTAATTCTGTTAGATTCAGATAATTTCTGTTTTTCATACATCCTGAATATTCTGAGAAGCCTTGGGTTTTTTTTGTTTTTTTTTTTTTGCTCTTACCTCTTCCCTTTTTAAAAGAAAAATCTTAGCAATAGATTTCACTATAACATAGATTATTCTTTTCAGTCTCTACTGTCTTTGACAACTAGTCTCAGAGATGCGCTGAGCTGTCAGGAGGCTGACTCCAAGTTACTTTATACAAGATAATTATGGCATTGAAACTATATATTAGCTGACTGTCTCCGTCCAAACTTGCTTGCCCACCACCAAAAGAACTAGGTTACCCTTGTTGCATTGCAAATAAACCCTTCCCTGTGGATATGTTTATATCCACGACAACATCTCTCTAATTCAAGGCTTGAAAACTGAAGCCCACGTGATGTCAAAAAAGATGAGCACTCTCTAATTGTGAAGCGGGCTGTAGCCTAAAAAAGGAAAACACACCCTTCCAAAAGAATCATCTCTTTAGGAACCAAAAAGGAAAAAAAAAATTCTTTGACTGACAGGTGTTTTCAAGTGCCAATGAAAATGCACATGATGAGGTTTTCAAATCCTCCTCAAGCTCGATGGTAACTTTTTGCCCCTTAAGTGTCGATACTGATGTGTGATCTGCTTTGACCCTCATGTATGCAGATAGGCTCAGAACTCAGTAGGAATGCTCTCAGCTCTTTTTCTCTTTTCTTGTTTTTAAAAATATTTTATTTATTTTATTTTATGTGTATGAGTGTATTGCCTATGTGTATGTAAGTGTGCCTGTGTTGTGCAGTGCCCTTGGAGGTCAGAAGAGGGCGTCGGATCCCCTGGAACTGGAGTTACAGATGGTTGTTAGCTGCCATTTGAGTGCTGGGATTTGAACCCAGGTCCTCTGGAATAGTGGTCGGTGCTCTTAACCTCTGAGGCATCTATCCAGACCCCGTTTTTTCTTTTTTAATACAGAATATCACTATGTAGCCTTAGCTGGCCTGGAACTTGCTTTGTATACCAGGCTAGACTTGAACTCACAGAGATGGGATTAAAGGCATGTGCCATCACACCTGGTACTTGTTTCTTTATAAAGTTTCTCTTTGGAGGTTCACTGAGTGTGTATCAAAACCAAGTTCAAACTGGGAGCACTGATGAGCACCCAAAAGGTCGTCCATAAACCAGCCAAAGAGCCAGTGTGGACAAGAGAGATGGCTCAGTCTGTAAAATATATGCTATGAAACTGAGTTTCAGATCTGTACTGTCCACGTTAAAAAGGGTGGGGAGGCACGGGAGCACATGCTTTGGGTCCCAAGCCTGAGGAGGTCGAGACAAAGGGGGGCCCTGGGCTGTGAAGGCAGGAGGGTCCCAGGCCGTGAAGGTCAGCCAGTCTAGCTAAACCGGGAGCCAGTTCACAACGACACTTCAAAACCAAGGTGCAGAGTGCTTGAGAAAGACGCCTAACATTGACCTCTGGCCTCCACAAACATACATATGTGCATGTGTACACACCTGCACATACATATGTGCACACAAACATGAACACACACACAGAAGAGCCAATGCATTTGCATAAGTGAAGACTTCTTTGTTATCCTGTCCTGCAGGTTCCCCTCCTGACACACACACAGACACAGACACAGACAGACACACACACACACACACACACACACACACACGGCACATGTGTAAAACTGCAGCTCTCGCTGTTCAGGACACATGGGTTCATACAGAGATGGAGCGCTGAATCCATTGCAGGAGGAAGGGAGGACCACTGGGGAACCCCCAGACAGTGTTTCTCAAACTAGAAGCATTTGGGGAGCCCTTGGTGGCATTTGGCCTCCAAACTAGGGTCTACTTAATAATTCACCTAGTTTGTTTTGTGAGTTAAACAACATAGAATGCATTTTAAAATCAAGAATAATTGTTCATAGGTGTGAAGTGTATAAGGCTCTCGCCTCTCTCTTAAGACGGTGTCCTTGTTTTGTTGATGCTGGACAGACTGAGAACAGAAGTCTGGTTCCAAATTTGATTTGTTTCTTTGTTTGTTTTGAGACAGGGTTTGGCCATAAAGCAGATTGGTCTGGAACTCACTGTGTAGCCCAGGCTGGCCTTAAACTCTTGATCCCCCTGTCTTAGTCTCCCAAGTGTTAGGATTACAGGAATTCACCACCATACCTGGCTTTCAACTCTGTTTTAAATTAACTTAATTAATCAATTAATTGCCTTTGAGACAGGGTCTCTGTGTAGCCCCAACTGGCCTGGAACTTGCTGTATAGGCCAAACTGACTTCAATATCACAGAGATCCACCTGCCTCTGCTTTCTGAGTGCTGGGACTAAAGGTGTGCGACACCATGTCTAGCATGTTTTTAATTAAAAAAAATTAGCCCATGTATTGACCAGTGCTTCCTATTGCAAGAGATAAAGTTTAAATAGCTTAATTGAAGGGGGGTGTGAGAGAGTGCGTTTGTGTATTTACATGAGTGTTCACATGTGTGGACATGCATGTACCGCAGTATGTGCATGGAGGTCAGAGGACCAGAGGACAACCTTTGGGCATTAGTCCTCACTCTTCCATGTCTGAGACAGGGTCTCTTTGCCATGGCAAGTTAGACCATGAGCTTTGGGAGTTTCTTCTGTCTCCACCGCTCATCTCCCTGTAAGGGCACACAGGGATTGTGGACTCATCCACCACTGCACCAGCTGGGACTGCTGGGACTCTAACTTAAGTTGTGCGGTTTGTGCAGCAAGCACTTTCACCCACTGAGCCTTCTCTCCAACTATTTATTTATTTATTATTTATTTATTTATAGTTTTATTTGAGACCGGGTCTCCCTATGGCTCCATCTGGCCTGGAACTCACTATGTAGACCAGGCTGGCCTCGATGTCACAGAGACCCCCTTGCCTCTGCCTCCTGAGTGCTGTATTAAAGGTGTGCATCACCACATCTGGCTTCCCTAACTTTAAAAAAGAATGCATTGGACTGGGAGTGTAGCTCAGTGAATGAAGCATGGATGACCTGGGTTCAGTCTCCACTACTCCCCCTCTAAAAGGAGGTGTTTACTCACTTACATAAAGAAATCTCACATAGACATCTACCTTCAGGCATGACTGAATCTAGGTGCCTAAAGTGTATCATTAAGAAGTTGTCTTCAGGGGCTGGGGAGATAGTTTAGTGGTTGACAGTGCTTGCTGCTCTTGCAGAGGAATAGACTTTGGTTCCTAGCATTCATATCAGGCGAAACACAACTACCTGTAACTCCAACTCCAGAGAATCTGATGCCTCCGTCTAGCCTCTGGGAGTCCCTGTACAATGTGGTTCACACACACACACACACGCGCACGCATGCACGGACGCACGCACATACAAATAAAATAATAAATCTTTTTTTAAAAAGCAATTGTTCTATTTTCTCTCTTGATTCCCTAATTTTTAAAATTTTTTTCTGTTTGCTTGCTTGTTGAGACTGGGTCTCACTATGACTTTTTTTTTTTTTTTAAGTTAGCTTTTCTCTGGAATTGCCTTCCTTCTAGTCCTCTCTGTTCAGGTAGGGGCAGAGATAACTCCATCTGTCTGTGTATTACTACCCATCCTCCAAAACACAGTATATCTATTTTTCAAAAATAAGCTGAGCTTGAAGACACACACCCATTGTCCCATCGCTCAGGCGGTGAGAGGGGAGCGGAGGCAGGGTGACTGGGAGTTCAAAGCCATTCTAGGCTCCATAGGGGAATTCAGCCTCAAAAACCAAGGGCTGGGGATACAGAGAAACAGAAAAAGGCTTGTCCAGCATGTGCCCTAGGTTTCAGCCCTAGAACTGCACAAAGCAAACCAAATGCAGAAATCTCCCTAAGGACAGATTGGTCATGACCCATATGCCATATCTAAACTAATCACTATGCCTTAGAAATGCTGGTCCTCTTGCCAGGGCTGGATGTGTATCCAGTCCTCAAGACTGAGGTGGCATCTGCCTGGGCAATACAGCCTGGAGGAAGGAGGGGTCACTCCACATCCCCCATCCTGTCTACCCCTCCCCAATTCCCGCTCCAGATTGAAGAAGTCATTATCAAAGCAGTGAGGCCTAATGCCTGGCAGATAAAAATACTTGTCCAGTGTTGAGGAGATGGCTCAGTGTGTAAAGTACTCACTTGTGTAAGCATGAGGACTTCAGTTTAGAACCCCAGAATCTATAGATAAGCCAGGCACAGTGCATATGTGTAACCCCAGTGTTAAGGAAGAGGATCCCCGGGGCTCACTGGCCAAACTGATAGGCTCCAGGTTCAGTGGGAGACCCTGTCTTAAAAAAATAGATAGAGAGAGAGAAGGACACCTGACATTAAACTCTGGCTGCCATGTGCATACCCATGTGAAATCATGCACACACACACACCAGCCACTTTGTACACTCAGACAGCCCTAATTCACAATCTCTGCCATCAAGAATGGCGGCAAACATTTGGTGGCTCTCTTAACTGACTGTGAAGGAGGAGCTAGAAAAGTTCTGAAAGTTATGGGCCAGCCTTCCAGGGACAGTTCTTTCTAGTCGCCCTTTCATGTCAACCCCACCAGCATGTCCACCGGAAGCCGGAGGGTTCTGTACCCCCTGGGCGCAGTGAGTG
The DNA here is from genome assembly GCA_035773235.1 of Eospalax fontanierii. Lineage (NCBI taxonomy): Eukaryota > Metazoa > Chordata > Mammalia > Rodentia > Spalacidae > Eospalax > Eospalax fontanierii. The sequence continues at coordinate 9,419,170 of CM069553.1, forward strand.
TGGCTTCCTGTCTCCGTTCTGACTGTCATCAGTGCAGAAAGCATTTCTTGTCAAGTGAAGCACTGGCAGGATGACTTCACTGAGTTATTCGAGTACAGGAAACTGTTGGTAATTAAAGAAAAGATCAAACTCTTGATGATTAGGCCATGTGCACAAGTTTAGCCTTTTCAAAACGTCAAATCCCAGAAGGTGTGATGGCACAGGCCTTACATCCCTGAGCTCACTCAGAAGGCAGACAGAGGGAGATCGCTGAGAGTTAGAGGTCAAGCTGGTCTACATGGCAAGTTCTAGGCTAGACACTGCCACGTAGTGAGACCCTATATCAAAAAAAAAAAAAAAAAAATTGAATCCTGTGGTTCAGAAGAGAGCTCAGTCAGTAAAGAGCTTGTTGTACACATATGAGGACCTGGGTTCCAGCCTCAGAATCCATGTTTTTCTTTGTTGTTGTTATAAAAAAAAAAAAAAAAGCCACGTGGGCCAAGCGTGGTGGTGCATGACTTTAATCCCAGCACTTGGGAGGCAGAGGCAGGTCATTCTCTGTGAGATAGAGGCCACCCTGGTCTACATAGTGAGTTCCAGGCCAGCTGGGGCTGCAGGGAGATCCTGTTTCAAAATAAGAGAAAAAAATTAAAATTAAAATTAAAAAATTGTAAAGCCATGTGTGATGGTGTGCTTCTGTAATCCCAGTGCTGGGGAGGCAGAAACAGGTGGATCCTTGGGCTCACTGACCAACGACCTTAGCCTAATTGTCGAGGTTGGTTGACCTCTCTTCTCCACACCCAAACACATGCATGAGCACCACCATACACACATAAATCCAAGGACAAGTGGTGGCACACACTTGCAATCCCATTAATTCGGAGATTGGTTATTTGAAAGACTGAGGCAAGAGGACCAAGAGTTCAGGTCTGGTGAGAAGGCTCAGAGGGTAAAGGTTGCTTGCCACCGAGGCTCACAAGCTGAGCTGGATCCCTAGGACTTCCCGTGGCGGAAGGCGAGAACCAACTCTGGCAAGTTGTCCTCTGACCTCCAAACACATGCGTGGGCATGCATGTGCACACACATAAGCATACTCAGCAAGTAAATAGCTGTAGAAAAAATCTTTTAAAAATAGGATCAAGAGTTCAAGGTCAACCTGGGCAAAGAGGGGTAGAGCAGGGATAAAGAAATCCATAACTTCAACATTAAAAATCACGCGACTTGATCCCGGGCTCTGGCTGGCCGGGGAAGCTGCTGGGGCTCGGTGCCAGGTGCGATGTGAGGGGCTGCTATTGGATTATCAGCACCACAAGGTGCTCGTTATCATTCCGTTCTAAGAATTTCTCCATTTCCCTTTTGGATTTCCTCCATGACCTACGGATTGCTTCTTAGGGTTACTGGTATGCCAGGCATATGGTATTTTTGTGTTCAGCTTTGGTTATTAAATTCTAATTATATTGCATTCGAGCTGCGTTCGAACACGGTCAGGATGGTGGATATGATCCTGAGCCTTTGGAATTTATCGAGACTTTTATAGCCCAATTCATGGTCTACTTCTTAGAGTATTTTTTCCATATGTTCCCAAAAATGTGCAAAAAAGATGGTGAATTCTGGTTTTTGTTAGCATTTTCTCTTCGCCCTTTGTATAATATGGGATGTGGGCTTATAATAGTTACATATAAACATATACACACACACGCAGATGTTTATGATCACATATCTAGTTGGGCTGAGTTTATTAATCGTGGTTTTTCAGTTCTTGGTTATCCATTTTATCTTTCTTATATGAGACAGGGTCTCCTATAACACAGGCTGGCCTCTACTCATATAAGCGAGGGTAACCTTGAACTTCTGGTCCTCTGCCTCTACCTCCCAAGTGCTGGTATCACATGTTTGTGCTGCCAAACCTGGTTTATGCAGTGCTGAGGATTTGAACTCAGGTCTTCCTGCTTGCTTGCATGGAAGGCACTGTACTGACTGAATCATCTCCTCAGCTTTTGGCTTTCTTTTTTTCCTCAATAGTTTCTTCAAAGTTGACTTTGAGGGAAGAAAACTGCAATGTCTGTTGATCTGGACAGGAATAGCAAGAATCATCCTTCAGTCCAAACCCCTTCTCCAGTGGCTCTCCCCGCTGTCATCTAGGGACCTCTGCAGCCAGGGTGTGCTGTGCAAGCTCACTGCATTATACAGCACAATCGTGATGCAGAATTCAGTCACTGGGATTTGATTCTCTATGCAATTTTGTAAATTAACATATAATTCACATACCATGAAATTCCTCCTTTCGAGTACACAATTCAGTGATTCTTTTCAGGGTATCGACAAAGTCGTACAGCCATTGCCAAATTGGAGAACATTTGCATCAATCCCAAGAGAAACTATATTCATCTACAGTCACCCCCATCTCTCTGCCCCTGGCAACCACGAATCCCCTTTCTGTCTTCGTAGACTTGATTTGCCGATTTGGAGTAATTCATGTAAATGAAATCATACAATCTGTGGCTTTGCGTGCTGGCTTCTTTCACCTAGGATAATAGTTTCAAGGCTCACTCTCATTGAAACTTAGACCGGTGCTTCATCTCTTTTATGACTGTGCAAATATAGGATGGGGTTGTTTGCACCTGAGACTGTTATAACTGGTACCACCTAGGATATTTGTATATAGATTTTTGAATGGACCTATGTTTTCAATATTCTCAGGTATGTATCTAGGCATGGACCACTGGGTCATGTGGTAACTATGTGCCTCTTTGAGGACTTGCCAAGCAGTTTTCCAAGCTGATGCCCCAGTTTACACCTCCATCAAGCAGGGTGTAAGCATCCCAAGTATTCATGCTGGCTGACATGTACTTGTCTGCCTTTTTGTTGACAGCCTTCCCAGTGGGTATAAAGTGGTAGGTCCTTGTGGTTTTGACTTGCATTTTCCTAAAGACAAATGATGCTGGATTTTTTATGTGCTTTCTAGTTATTTGTATGTCTTCTTGAGGAAAATGTATATTCAAATTTTCTTTGTCCTTTAAAGAACTGGGATATTTTTCTTTGTATTGTGGAGTTGTAAAGGCTCTTCATGTATTTTGAATATTAGACCTTATCAGAGATGCAGTTTATAAATATTTCTCGCATTGCCTAGCCTCCTTATACTTTCTTGATGGTCTCCTTTGTGAGTAGGCTTTTAATTTGATAAGGTCCAAGTTTTGTATTTTTTTCCATTAGCTGGTTTTCTGTGTATCACACCTGAAAGTCCATTGATTGCCCAAGGTCATGACAACTCACTTCTGTGCCATGTTCTACAAGTTTTATAGCTGCACCTCTTGGGGTTCCCGGAAGTCAAAGTAGATGATACCGGAAGTCCATGACCTCCAGGTGGAAGACTGAAGTGCACATTGTAAATCCCAGTTCTGGGAAGGCCAAGTTTCTATCTGTTCACAATCTCCCACCCCCTGCATGGGCTCAGTAAATCTGTGCCAGATGAACAGATTTGGACCAACTGAACTTCATGTTGACACCTAGTCAATTCAGTCACAGAAATAACATTTTTTCACACAACTCTGACACAATTCATCTAGTGACTCATCTAATGAATTGTGTAGTAAAAGAGATAAAGGGCATGAGTGAGATTGTTCAGCCATTAAGAGTCCCTGCTGCCAATCTTAACCACCTGACTTTGATCCCTAGAACCCAGAGTGGAAGGACAGAACCAACTCCTGGAAGTTGAGCCAGGCACACACAGCACATGCACATACACAATAATAATAAGTGAAAGGAAAATTGTAAAGAGATGAAAGATACCAGGCAAGAGGAGAGCATAAGGTTCATTCCTCTAGAAGATTCCAGGGGAAATGTCACTGAAGAGAAAAAATAATTTTACTCTTAAGGTTATATCTATATTTTTATTTTTGCTTTCAGATATAATGTCATTATAAGGCTTTTCCCAGTACATGCCTTCTGTGTATGTGTGTGTGTGTGTGTGTGTGTGTGTGTTAGTGGAAATACATTTCTTTTCATTGGCTGATAGTGCTCTTCAAAAATATGCATATTAAAAATAAATATTTTATGTTATTTAATTATAAAATAATACTGAAACAGCAACAAAGACTTGTGTCAAATGGTCTGTGCTAATATGCAGGTGATGACCCAAAACACTGAGACATGTAGCATGATCAAGCTTGACTTTGACTTCATGTTTTTCTCTTTTCATTTTATCTGTGTGTGCTCGTTCTTGCTGAGGACATAGACATGGGATATCTCACCTAGTGCACGTCACCTTATTCCCTTAAGACTGACGGGGTTCTCTCACAGAACCTTACACTTGCTCTGTGGGCTATGCTGGCAGGCCATAGGGCTGCCAGGATCCTTCTGTCTGTATCTCTCAGTACTAGCATTACAAACGTGCACAGTCAAGCCCAGCTTTTACACCAGTGCCAAGGATTTGAACTCAGATCCTCACACTTGTGGAGCAAGAGTTCTTACCCACTGAGCTGACTTTCCAGCCTCATTTCCTTCCTTCCTTCCTTCCTTCCTTCCTTCCTTCCTTCCTTCCTTCCTTCCTTCCTTCCTTCCTTCCCTCCTTCCTTCCTTTTTCTCTTCCTCCCTTCCTTCTTCCTTTTGGTTTTTGAGACCAGGTCTCTCTATGCTAGCCTCAAGCTCTTAGCCTCTGATTTTTCTGTCTCAGCCTCCTGAGAAACTGTTAAAATATACACCATAGATCCCCACCATGCCTGTGTGAGAAACATCTTTCTTTAGAGATTCGTCTGCGTGGAGAAGGAAGAAAGTGCAGTCAAATGATGAAGGGTTGGAGCATTTCGTACTGCCCGTCATACACCTGTGAAAAATCAACCTGACCTGTCAGCGTGGCTCCGATACAGAAACCCTTGGAGTGAGGTCCTGGTTAGCTCTGTTACTGTGTGTCTGTGGGGCTTCATTTTATATGTCGACTTTGAAGGCATTTGGGGATGAAATTAACATAAAAATCAGTAAATCTGGGGGTAAATCAGACTGCGCTCCACAATCCAGGGGAGCCTCTTTTCAGTTGGAAACTTTCACCGAGCAATAATCCAGAAAGAATCCCTTTGGGTTTTGTCTGTGCCACCTGTCCCCTTGGGTGTCTCATCTGCCCACCTTTAGATTGGACCTGGAACACTGGCTCTACTGAGGCTTCAGCCTACAGAACCACAGGTTTGGGGTTTGCTGATCTCCATAAATGTGCAAGGTCCTCTCTACATCTGAGATGCATATGAATATATCTATGAGATGTACACACACAGCCCGCTGATTCTGTTTCTCTGGAGAACTCTAATACAGACTGGTGTTATTTTGATGCTAAACCCTTGTGGCACCTCTCTGGTCTGCACTTTATTGTTACACCCCAGCTTGGGGACATTACAAATACCAGGCCCAGGACACTAGCACCCTTTGAACTATAAGGACATTGTTGTGTAGAAATCCCATTGTACTCATCTCATTTTTTCCACTCTTCAGAGCTTTCTGCTATAAGCAGGTGTGACGGTCATTAATTACTGTTTTAGGAGTGACTGAACTTAGAAGAAAATCAAATGAATATATCACCAACTCTTCCTTCCCTTCATGCATTTCACATAGGAATCTTCAGCAAAGGTAGGAAGGATGAAATCATCATTGTAGTGGTCATTAGTCTCATGCATAGCATTCTTATAATTATAGCTTTAGAACTGTAACCCCTTGTTAAATATACATCACAGATCCAGAGAAGACTTTTTTTCTGATTTCAAGACAACTCTTGTTCTATTATTCAGCAGTCTTCCAACTCACAGCAAAGAATTTAAAATACTTTACTGAGTTGAAAAGATGTTATAAATGGGAGAGATGGCTCTGCGGTTCAGGGGGCTTGCTGCACTTGCAGAGAACCTGGGTTCAATTCTCAATACACAAATGTTGGGATACATACAACTGCCTGTAACTCCAGCTCCAGGGATTATCCACTCTCTTCTGGCACCTGAACTCACACAGGCACATTCCTACACACACACACACACACACACACACACACACCACACACACACACGCATACACTTAGAATTTTTAAAAAGATGTTTTAAGTGACTATTTTATGTTTATGAGTATTTTTGCTTGCATGTATGTATGTGCACCAGGTGTGTGCTAGGTGCTTACAGAAGCCAGAAGAAAGCATCAGATCCCCTGGAACTGGAGTTACAGATGATTGTGAGCCACTGTGTGGGTTCTGGGAACTGAAACCAGGTCCTTTATAGAGCTTATCCTCTGAGCCATCTCTCCAGTCCCATAAGTGACTTTTGTTGTTGTTGAACAGGGTGTGCTGGACAGCTTTGGTCGTGAACTTGACACACCCAGGTTGAGGGATCTTCAACTGGGAAACTGTCTCCATTGGACTGGCCTGTGATCATGTCTATGGGGTATTTTATTGACAGCTGTGTGATGTGGGAAGGCCCAGCCCACTGTGGGCAGGGCCACCTCTGGGCAGGTTGTTCTACACTGTGTAAGAAAGCAGGCTGAGCATGGGCCAAGGGAACAAGCCAGTAAACAGCGTTCCTCCATGGCCTGTGCTCCAGCTCCTGCCTTCAGGTTCCTGCCCTGAGTTCCTACCTTGGGCTCCCTCAGTATGAACTGTGACTTGGGAGATGTAAGTCAAATAAACCCTTTCTTCCCCAGATTGGTATTGGTCAGAGTGTTTTGTCACAGCAACTGGAGGCAGACTAGGACATACAGTTTTGCTATATAGCCCTGACTAGCCTCCAACTCACTGTGTAGCCCAGATACACATAACACTTCATCATAGCCAAGTATAAAAAGCCACTGCAGATTTGTGACTTGTGATAATGGCCCACGGTGAATAAAAAATTCAGTTCATAGAAATACTTACTGTTAATGTTAATCATGTGAGAAGAAGCAAAGTTTGAGAATCATGACCCAGAGCAGCTGCTTGCCTACTTCTGTGTCTCAGGGAAAGTAGCCTGAATCCTGATGGGCTAAGAGGATGCTAATGAGGTCAGTCTGGCCTGTAAACTTGTTTGACATTTGCACTTGGAGTAGAATACATAAAGAGTGTGTTCAGAACTTAGAGATTTCTCGGCGTTTATTGTTATGTGGGAAACAGCCCCCACCTCCCACCCCAAAAGAAAAGGACAAAGTCCCACTCCAGCCCCAATGGGAGGATATTTTTAGATCAAGTCACCACAGAAGGAGGAAGCATGGCTTTGGTCTTCTCATTGTTAAGAGTTCTCGATGCTTCTCTGGGTTTGCTAAGCACAGTTCTTACAGATCATCTTACAGAGATGGGCACATCAGTATTCAAAATAATGGGAGATAGAGATACAGCTTAGGTTTTAAAAAAATGACAGCATCCCAGGTGACCAATCCATTTCACCACGGCATTAATCTGATTAATCTGCTTTTCCTTCCAAATCCCAGCTTCATTCATTCATTCATTCATTCATTCATTTTTTTAGAGCTGGAGATCAAAAACCCAGGGCTTGGCACGCGCTCAGCATGTACTCTCCCAGTGTGTTACAGGCCCAGGAGTTCATACACTCTCACTGGAGGTTAAAGGGATGGTTTCTTGAGGGAAACAAAAATCTTAGGAATAAAACATCTTTATTTTATGGCTATAAATTCTCACAACAAAAACTAAATATCAAAAACTCTTCAAAGACTGAAACAGTTTAATAAATATAGGGGCTAAATTTACATTTAAAAACTGTTTATGGGGCTTGAGAGATGGCTTGAGTAATTGAGAGCACTTCCTGCTCTTTCAGAGAACCCACATTCAGTTCCTAGTACCCACATCACAGTTCACAACTGCATCTGGAAGCACCTGTGCACACGTGACATACACTTACACATAATATAAAAGTAAAGGCCTTGGAGGCATAATGGTGCAAGCCTTTAATCCCAGCACTCAGGAGGCAGGCAGAACTCTGTGAGATCAAGGCCAGCCTGGTCTACATAGCGAGTTCCAAGTCACCAGCTGTGGCTGCATAAAGACCGTGTCTCAAAAAAACAGAAACAAAAATAAATAAATAATGTGCCCTTTTTACAAAATAGATTTGGATCATAGAAATAAAACAAAATAAACTGTTTATAAGTCCAGTAATAAGCATATATTATAAACATCTCCAAATCAAATGATGTTTTCAACAAGATCCTTCAGTGGTAAAAGACTGCTGGGATGGAACCCAGGGTCTCCTGCATGCTAAAAATATTAAACTCTCGAAAATGTCATGACATTGGATTTAGCAATGACTTCTTGGTTCTAACACCAAAATCACAAGCAACAAGAGAAATCATAGAGTAACATAGCTACCTGGAAACTAAAATTTGTTCATCAAAGGATATTATCACCACAGTGAAAAGATCTCCCATGGAATAGGAAAAGTATTTGCAGATTATTTCTGTGATAAAGGAGTGAATATGCACAATATATAAAGAACCCTACATATCAATTAACAGCAACACGATTGGAAAATGGGTGAGGGATTGAATAGTCATTGGTTCAAATAAGAAATATAAGTGACCAATATAATATAAGCACATAAAAAGATACTCAAGGTCATTGTGATCGGTTATTCTTGCTTGTGTGAGAAGCAGCTAGAGGATTAGTGAAGCACTGTTCTGGGTGTGTCTGTGACAATATTTACGTAGCAAAAATTCCAGAGGATTGACTAATAAGGAAGTCTTATCCTGAAGGCAGGTTGGTATCAACCAACAGGCTGGTGGGTGGGGAGGGCTCAAACGGAATGAAGAGGATGAAGGAGGAAGCCCACAGTGCAGGCATCTTCTTCCCTCCCTGTCTCCTGCACACCATGAGGTGAGCTGGTCTTTTATGCCAGGCCCTTCCCATCATGATGAACTGAAACCCTTGAAACTGTGGGCAAGAGAAATCTTTCCTTCTTGAGTTATTTGTGTCATGTGTTTTGTTATAGAAAGGGATAACTCTCCCCCCATGGGGTCTCACTATATAGCCCTGGCTAGTCTGGAAGTCACTATGTAGACCAGGTTGATCTTGAACTCACAGAGATCCACCTGCCTCTACCTCTAGAATGCTGAGATTAAAAGTGTATGTCACCATACCTCGCCTAGAGTTGGAAAAAAATACAGCTAGGATTTAGAGAAACATAAATCGAAACCACAATGAAATATTACCTCACACCCATTTACAGGGCCCATTAAACAAACATACACACACACACACACACACACACACACACAGAGGCAAATAAGTGGCACTGAAAATGTGGAGGGATTGGAATACTCATATGGTATTAGTGGCCACTACAGAGAAGAATATGGTGGTCCCTCAAAAACTTAAAGGTAGAATTGCCATATGACCCGGGAGGCCCACCTCTGGGGATAGACCCAAAGTAATTGAAAGCAGGATCTGGAAGAGATCGTTTTACACAAATGCTCACAACAGGATTATTCTCAGCAGACAAAAGGTCTGTAGCAACTCAAGTATCCATAGACAGAGAAATAGATAGCAAAATATAGAACATACGTGCAACAGAATACTATCCAGTCTTGAAAATGAAAGGGCCAGTGAGATGGTACAGCCAGTAAAGGTGCTTGCTGCCAAGCCTGATAACCTGAGTTTGATTCTGGAAATCCCCACAGGAGAGAACAGACTCTTCCAAGATGTCTTAAAAAGCTTGCACATATACGTTGGGGTATGTGTGCACACACCACCCTCTGCAAGCACATATAAATAAACAAATAAATGTAAAAATGAAAAAAATTTTAGCCCATGCTACGATATGAAAGAAGCTTGGAGATGTACAGTGAAATACAACAACCTCAGCGAGACAGCGACTCTGAGGTACCTAGATTATATGGCTGGGTTTAAAGAGGCAGAAGGGGAGGAGTGGCAGTTGCCCTGGACTGGGAGACGGGAATTGTAATTTAATGAGTGGATGTGTCAGTTTTATAAGATGAAAACAGTTCTGGAGATGGATGGCTGTGATGGTTATGTACAACAAATGTCATGAATGCCCGGAACCACAAACTTAAACATATCTTATATTGAACGTATTTACCATGATTAAAAAAAATATTTTCTTATTATTTTTAGAGAATTCCAAACATGCATACAATGTTCTTTGATCATATTCAGCCCCTGCTCCTCCCGCCAGTTCCTCAGAGGTCACTCCTACCTCCCTCCACACCCTTCCAACCTTGTCTCTCGCTCTTTTTTTAAGTAACCTAGAGTCCAGTTTGTGCTGCCCATATACTCATGGGCGTAAGGCCACCGACTAGAACATGGTTGACTTACCAGAAGACAGTAAACAGATTCTTCCTCTCCCAGAAGCCATCAACTGTCAAGAGCTCCTTCACTAGAGACGGGGCTCCTGAGCCTCTCCCCACTTGGTGCTGGGATGCTGACTGTCTTGATCTTGTGTAAGTTCTGCACAGACAACCTCTGGCTGTTACAATCTTTCCACCCCATTTTCTGTAGTGGTACTTAAGCCGGAGGGTGGGGGGTGGTGATAGAGATGTTTTATTTGTGGCTGAGCGCAGACACTGATTCTCTTCACTTTGACCATTTGTGAGTTTCCACTCTCCAGAGAAACTCCTCTACTGAGAGCTGAAAAGTTGCACTAATCTATGGGTAGAGAGAGACACACTAGAAGGACAGTTTGATACTATGTCTGTTTAGTATAACAACAGTGGTAAGTTACCTCTGGGCTTGGGTTCTTGATCAGATTTGTAGTACTCAGCATGCATTTCCTCCAGTGGAGTGAGCGTTACACCCAATCAGAAAGCAGTTCATTGCCCCCCTAACATCTGTGCCACTATTGTACCCATGGGAATATCTTGCCACATTGGTCATTATTGCAGTTTACAGCTGGATAAGACTGTTGACTTTTTCTCCCCAGCAGTGTACATAGCACCTTCCAGTACCATCAAAGCTGGCCAGCAGAGAGGAAGCTTCCTGGTCAGTACCAACTTGATTTCTCCATGTTGTGACATCATTATGTGTGATGTCTTCAGCAACAGGGTCTTACCATCAAGCGCCTATGTGTAAACAAAGCAACGGCAGTAGCTTGCATTGTTTTGGGGATCTCTAGAAGAATGCTGACCACCAACTTGAGGGGAAGTACTCCACACCTGGCCCTGGGCTTTAAATTTGGTAATCTATGGATTCTGGAAGGAACATTAGCCCCTGTGTAGGGTAACTCCAGTTAAACTCTTTTCTATGATTATAAAGACATATGAATACATATGTATCTATGAAATCTATACACTACATATCTTATAAAACAGGTTTCCATGTGGCTTTTTCAGACACCCTTAGTGTTAGTTATACCTCCCCTACTCCCCACTCTGACCCACCCTCCCTCCCATTATTTCCCTTTCAAATCACAATTTTTAAAAGATAGGGGGAGTCTCTTTATGTTGCCCAGGCTGGCCCTGAACTCCTTAGTCCAGGCAATCCTTTCAGCCTCCTTAGTGGTTGAGATTATAGGCCAGCACCACCATGCCAGGCTCATACCACATTTTTTTTCTTTCTGTGCTGGAGATTAAACTCAAAGCTTCATATATGCTAATCAAATACCCTACCACTGAACCCCACCCTGAACCCCTGCAATTATTTTCCCAAAAGCTCTTTGTAGTTTTACATACAAGATTAGCTTATTCTAGAGCATGCATATATATTCAAACAATATAGCTATATTTTTATATGTCTATATATGTGATATATTGTTTATGTCTCTCTATATCTATGATATATTGTTTATATCTCTCTATACATATCTATGATACATTGTTTCAAGGAGGGGAGATGATTAAGGTAAATTTTAAAAGTCTGAAAAAGCTCTTGGGGTAGGAAAAGTAATCAGAAAAGAGAGAAATGGTCTCTTTTTTGAATGAGCCTGTGCTCTATACTCCAGCCAAGCAGAACCAGGTCTTGAAGTGAGACCAGAAAATCAAACGCAGGTAACTGACCACAGCTTTGAGGCATTCTGGGCTTTGGGGGCTGGGTCTTTCTTTGATATGGAAGAGCTTGTCCTAGTCCAAGGACCCGGATTCTCTAGAGGTCAGAGACCACTCAAAGTATCTCCTATCACTGGAAAACTTTTACCCAGCTGAGAACCACTGCTCCACAAGTAAAGTTAGTTACTAGTGGATGGCAGAAGCTGGGGTCAGTGCTTACAAAGCCAGCGCCGGTGTTTCAGCCCTGACACGTACTGACAGCTGCTGCCCTGCCTGTGACATCCAGAGTAGCTGCTTTCACATTGTTAAAATGACTTTTGTGACAAATGAAAGTGATGCTTTCTGATCATGTATGTGAAGTTTTGCAGAAGAATTTATATTTATATTTGTAGCACAAGAATCTTATAACAATGGAGTTTAAATCCCTTGGGCAGAGTGGAGGAGGGAAGAAAAGAGAATTTAATCATATTTATTCCTGTGCTGGGAACTGAATGCAGGGTCTGACTCCTGCTAAGCCGGCACTCTACTCCTGAGCTGCATCCCAGCCTTGGCTACAGCTGCATTTCTATTCTAGAGATCACGTTTAAATGATAAAACCCCGCACTTGTCTTTATTTATTAATCAACACCATTGATGAGGAAGAGCTATCTGTCACTGATGCATGAGGGAGATGTCGTAGGGCTGTCTTCTCTCTCCTTGGGCTTAAGATATGCTTGGAATGTAAGACGTGTTCAGCAGTTACTATGCAGTAGACAGACAGTAGACAGGTAGTTAGAGATGGGGATTCATATAAAAAGAAAATGACACGTGTGGAGCCCTTCCTCTGCAATGAGCTGGATAGTGTCCCCCCAACATTCATACCCCCCAGAACCTCAGAATGTGACCTTGTCAATACATCTTTGAAGATACAATTTGTTGAGCTCATCCTGGACTTGTGTGAGCCTTAAATGCAGTGACTGGTATTCTCCTGAGAACACCCTGTGCAGACAGAGACACCTGAAGTGATGTGTCCACAAGCTAAGGAGTGCTAAGGCAGACCAAAAAATTGGAGAGAGGCATGGAACAGTTTCTCCCTCGGAGCCCCAGAAGGACCCAACCGTACTCACACAGGAAGATCGGTAAGAGAATGCCTGTGTATTGTTTTAATCCAAGGTGCGACTGCGTTTTTCTTACAGCGGTGCTAGGAAAGTCACACAACCAAGGAAGAGTATGCGTAAAAGTTGGTTCCAAAGAAAAGCCAACAGGACAGAAGGGGTGATGGGAGAATCCTATCCATAAAGCAGAGAAGAAAAGCAGCATCTTTGCAAAAGTGGCACTTCTGTATAACAGATGGTCCTTGTTGAGGACACCGGAGAAATGGCCAGCAGCTAGGACAGGCCATCCTGTCTGCAGAAACCCCTCAAACCTGGGAGTGTGGCTTCCGACCCGAGGAAGAAAACCGGCCTGGCAGTCTGCTTTCTTGGTGTGGCCTGCCGAGACTTTTGTACCTGATTTATCTTCTCTTCTCTCTCTCACCACTGCCATTTCCCACTGAAAAATGTTTCACTTTGTCTTTGTTGCCAACCTGTATGTTTTATTCATGCTGTCATGGTGGTGTATCGATGAATTAATTCTGCCTTCGAGGGCGGCAGGGATGGGATCTTCCTTTGTGTTCTCAGGAACGAGCCTTGGAGCTCGGTGTGCTGGAGCTTCTGAGAAAGGAGAAAGCTCTGCTACTGGGGGTCATCTGTGCAAAAAGCTGGACCTCTAAACCCACTACCACGTTTGCTTCCAAAAGAATGCAAAGGAAAACCAAGAATCAGTCATCAAGATTTTCTTATGGGATGGAATTGCTTATTTTAACATTTTGGAGTTCTTTTTCTTCTTTTTCAAAAGGGCTATTGGAGGAAACGTGTGGGGCTGGGTATGTGGTACATACCTGTAATCACAGCATTTGGGAGGCAGAGGCAGGGGGAGCGCAAGGTCATCCTTGCTACTTAGCAAGGCTGAGACCAGCTTGGGCTGTAACCTGTCTCAAAATAAAATTCAAAACAAAACAAAACCAGTTTTGGGGGCAGGGGAGATGGTTCAGTAGACAAAGCACTCACTTGCTGAGCAAAAGGGAGAACCAGAGTTTGGATGGGCAGCATGTGCGTAAATGCTGGGTGGGCATGGTGACCCATCGTAATCCCAGCCCTGGGAGGCCGAGACAGGGGCTTCTAAAGCAAACTGGCTAATTAGACGAGCTGAGTCCATGAGCTCCAGGTTCAGTGAGACTCTGCCTTAGTAAATAAAGTGGAGAGCAATGAAGGAAGACGCCTGACGTCAATCTCTAGTCTCCACATGCATATACACACAAGGAAACACATGCACACATACCACACACATACACAAGTAAAAGACACCCCCTCCTCCCTGCCAAAAAGCGTGGGAGGGAGCCAGTCATCAAAGAGCATAGGAACAGAATAAGGACACGGTTCTAATCCCACACTGTGCACTAAGCTTCTTGGGTCAATTCAGGCTCCTCTTGACTCTAAATTCCAGGAGGGCTGGGGCGACAACTTGGTGCCCCAGAGCATCTTAATTATCGAAAGAAGCATGAACGGTAGACACATCCCAGAATGATACAAGTCCTTGACTCTGCCTCTGGCTGTCCCCGGCCGTAGGTCAGCACTGAGTCTTAGCTCTGGCATCTTTATCTGCAAATAATAGCTGTCTGCTGTTGTAGTGAAGAGAAGAAACAGTGTCAAGTGCAGGAGGGCACTCACACACGACCCTTTCGCCTCACCGCTCAGTTTCAGCACTGTTGAGCAGTGTCTACGCTGTGAGGCAGCGGATGTTTTCTCATGAGACAGTGCAGTGCAGTGTCCACTACACAATCTGATGCAGCTTCTGTCCTGGAGTTTGTCTTTTACCTGCACTCACTTCTTTCTATCCAAGTTCCACATCATATCGTCTGGTTGTTCGGGTGTCATTCTCTGCCAGAATAAAGGATATGGCAAAGGGATGGTGAATGGGAAGGGTGAAGTTGAAAATGACCTGTAGTCAGCAGGGGTAATGTTTGTGTTTGAAAGGCAGCAAACAATGCATTATCTGAACAAGTGAGGTTATCTGATGAGTTTTCTCCAGACCCTGGGGCCGCTTCCTCTGTGCCTTTGATCTTGCAAAAGATATGTTTACCTGACAGTCCAGGGTCTGATGGTTTCTAGCAGACAAGGTTTTGTATTTTGACAAACTGGGGAGTGAACCTACAGCCTTGCACTTGCTAGGCAAGTTCTCTACCATTTAGCTACACACACACACACACACACACACGCACACACGCACGCGCGCGCGCACACACACACACACACAGTTTTTCAATACCTACTTCAAGTACTGAGTATTGTGGGTGGGTGGGTCTCCATCTCCAGGGCGGCTATTGTGCTCCAGCCATGCCAGAGAATAGAGGACGATTGAACAGGGCCTCAGGTGGCTCAGAGTGCTGCAGGAGGAGTTCCCTCCTGGGATATTACTTCGGTGGGTAGTTCAGTTATCAAAACCAAGGCAGGGGTTTATATAAGCGCACTTAAAATGTGGGCATGTGTGTCAGTGTTGGGGGGGGGGGTGACACAGTGGGAGTCTCCCCTCACGTTTTTCCGTGCAGATGACTCAGATGATCTTGATGCATGGATTAAGTTGAAAGGTATTAATCTAGATAAAGGGTGCAAAAATCCATTGAGGCCCTGCCTCACAATATCTCTCAGGTCTATAAACCCATTTTCTTGAACAGTGAAGAAAATAAGCAAACTTAGAAATTTTTATTCTCTGTGTAGGAGTATATTGCCTACACGTATGTAAGTGTCATGCAATGCCCACGGAGGTCAGAAGAGGGCGCTGGATCCCCGGAACTAGAGTTACAGAAGGTTGTTAGCCTCCTTGTGGATGTTGAGAGGCAAACCTGGGGTTCTTTGTAAGAGCAGTTAGTGATCTGAACCTCTGCTAAACAGTGAGTTAATTTAAGGGCAAGGCCAAGGCCAGGCTGTCAGCTGCGGCTCTCTGGTACATGCTAGCCTAATGGCTGGCTGCCAGCAAGCGCTCCTTGCCAAGGGATGAACACATCAACCTTACCGCACCTGCCTTGCTGGAGTTTCATCCCTGGGGTCCAGGCTGCAGAGTCCTCGAGGCTACCCATCTGACAGAGAATGAACAGCCCTGACCTTTCTGTCTTTTCTCCTTACCTCCTGCCCCTGTCACTGCCTCTCAAATTTACCGACCTCGTCTTTATTATTGTTTCTCGGTTTGGAGTTTTGAGACAGGGTCTCTAGTAGCCCCAGCTGCCCTGGACCTCGCTACGTAGCCCAGGCTGGCCTCCACCTCGCAGGGACCCGCCTGCCTCTGCCTACCCAGGGCTGGGATTAGAGGCGGGCGCGATCAGACTTTTTATTTCAGTCTTTTTGATAACATCTCGCTCCGTAGCCCCAGCTGCCCGGGACCTCGCTACGTAGCCCAGGTTGGCCTCCACCTCGCAGAGACCCATCCGCTCCTCAGCGCCCCCAGCCCCGACCTTCCGCCCGGCCGCGGCCTTTCCGAGGAACTTCGAATCCCTCCCTGGACTCTCGCGGTCAGGCGAGCTCGGCCGGCGACGCGGGATCCTCTCCGAGGTGCCGCCCTGGGGACCGCGGCGGCCCCGGATGAGAGACACGACCGGCAAGCCAGGCCGACGTGGCGCGGTACCGACAGGCACCCGGGTCGCGGCCCGGGTTGGGGTCGCGGAGGCCGCGCGACGTCACTTCCGACCGGAGCCAAGATGGCGGCGGCGCGGCCGCGGGCGCCGGAGCAACGGTGGCGGCGGCGGCTCTGGGCGCGCTGAGGCGCGGGCGCGACGTGCTGTGGTAAGGCGCGGCGGGGCGGGGGCCCGGGCGGAGGGGGTGCGGCGAGGCCCCGGGCGGACGCGCCCCCTCTGCGCCCTGGGAGCCGGCGGGGGGCCCGGGAGGCGCGGCCGCCGCGCCGCTGACGCCGCGAGCCTGGCGGTTTGGGGGTGTCGCCGCGGCGAAGTTCGGGGCTCGCCGGGGGGTTGCGGGGCGGCACGTGGGCCCCGGGGCGTCGCGGGGTCCCGGGGCTGCGCTCGGCCCTTTTGTGTCGCGGCCGCGGGTCTGAGCGCATCCGCATCCCGACTCGCCGCGTCCGCGTCTTTGTGCTCCCCTCGCCGGGTCCGTGTGGTCCAGACCCGGGCTGGCCTCCCCGCGGTGCGCATCCCCCGTGCTGCGTGTGCGCGCGCGGGTGTCACAGGTGTGCGCTGGCCTGCATCGCGGGGATGGTCGTTAGTCAGGCTGTCCGTGCGAGCAGGTTTCTGAGGATGACAGGTGAGGCACGAAGGACACCCCCTCCCTCCGGCGGGTCAGCATCCTTCATCCCCGACCCCATCCTTGTGTCAGGCTGGGGAAACCATCCCACCGTTAACGGGGAAGCCGCATCACCGTAACTACGCAGCTGGAATTTCCACCTGGTGAAACGGGGTTCCTGCCTCTTCCTAACCCCCTCCCCAGCCCCTCACTTTGCATTTAATGTTGTATTGAGGTTTGGGGTGTATTTGACACGTGGACTCCCTTCTGCTGAATCTCAGTAACTTGTCTTTAGACTCCTTTGATAGGACACCGGGATGATTGTCGCCGGAACAAAATGTTCTCAGATCACGGTTAAAATGTATCTTTTTAAAGTTTTTGTTTACATCGGGTTTGTTAAAGGCCAAATTTATAGGAAAGGGTTCTTTTGCCTATAGTAGCACAGGCTTCAGTTTGATTATTTTTGTGTTCAAGGTGGCATTAAAATATGGTCTCTTTAAAAATAAATAGGAAATGTTCCTGCAAAATATTAAGGAAGAGGAACCAAGAGTCACTATTTTGTTTTTTTTTATTTTTTTTTTCAGTGAACTTCTGTTTTTTGATAGTACGTTCAGCTCTCACTCTCCAAGCTGTCTTACAAACACTTGACAAAATTCTTTCCATGTGAGGTCTCAGTCTGACCTTGCAGATCTTTCTAGATCATTTTATAAGCCCCCTTCGTTTCAAGCTGTGGACATAGAGCTTTAAATCCATCCGGGAATCAACATTCAGTAGCATTTGCTGTTATTCCTGGGCTCTTTTACCCAGCATGTCTTTGTGGTTTAATTTAAATACATTGATGCATTTATGAACATTCTTTGAGCCAGGGACATAATGATACTGCTCAGTGAATGTTTGCTATTGTTAATTTCTTTTTGTTGATTGAAAAGTTGGCGCATTCATTCCGGTTTGTTTTTTATCTTCTTTACAGTGCCCCAGATAATAAGATATAACTTTGTAATAATGTATGAGTTTTGAAGGACAAAATGCAGCAAAATATTCTCACTGTAAGACAGTTAGAAACTAGATAAAAGCACAAAGAAGGAACAGAAACCAGCTGTAGCCTTCCGCCTGTAGGGATAGCCATTGTTAACATCGTAGCAGGCTGTCAGGGCACCAGTTTCTCATGGTGTGCATGCTTGTATTTCTTTAAGCATGTGTTTCTTTATAGGAGCATTCACTACTGTATGTTTATATTTTATACAGGATCGACATGTTGTGTGTATTGATTGTCATTTGTCTTCTATTGCACTATTGTAAGCGTGTATCCATCCCTAAACTGTTCTTCAGTGTGATGTTTAATGGCCTTCGAATAAAGGATGGGCCATCATTTATCTGTCAGTTTCACATTGATCTGTAAGGTTCCTAGGGCCCTGGACTTTTTTTTCATCAAAATTTGTAAGATTTTTTTTTTTTCCCTCTCTGTGATGAATTTTTAAAGTTCTGTAGCCATGTAAGGTGTGAAAAATGTAAATTCTCCTTTTTAGCCTCTAAATGCACATTTTATTTCAGACACTGAACTAAGAAGTAGCAGCAGTCCATCTTGGCTCACTGTATTCGCAGTGGGACCTGTGCAGCCATGTAGATGCATCTGTACACATTTTCTTTTGATGACTATTTTACATTAGATATTTATTTATTCATGGGACTGTTTCTTTAAGCTGCTGAAATCTTTTCAAGTTCCAGATCTGATTTAGAAACTGTTTTAGGGCCTGTTAAATCACAGTTTCCAGGGTGGAAAGCACCTTGAGTTATTTACTAGTTTCATGTCTTCTGACTAACTCCATGTTATTTTTAATGCACATACAGGAAAAACAAAAAACAAACAAACCTCCAAAACAAACACAAAGCAAGCAAATCTGCAGCTTTCACTAGAGAATTCCATAGTGGGGAATGAAAGAATAGGTGGAGACTGGGGTGGGGGTGGGAACGTGTCAAACTTTCATAAGGCTCTGGGGCAGGGGTGGTAGAGGGTGGGGGGGAGGGGGAGACAGGGATGGGTTGGGGGCACACGACGACATGACACTGTTACCTGCTGGTCATGACTCCTATGCCTGCTGACATGTGCTTTCTAGTTTGCGGGCTGCCCATTCATAGTTTGCCCATTGCAGTGTTTGGTTTGAGGTCTGGGCTTGTGTCTTAGTGCTTGCCATTTGAAGTTCAAAGTTTCTAGTTAGAGTATTAAAATTGTCTTCGAAATCTGCAGAGCCTTTTTGTAGGGTAGTATAGTTAGGTGCTGCCGAAGTGTTGTTTCTCATCTACCCCACATCTGCCTGGATTAGTCTTTGTTCTGGGGGTACTCTTGTACAGGGGAGAATGCTTAGCAGTTCCCTACCTGTAGTCCCTCCCCAGCTGTGACAAGCCATGAAGACTCCAGACATTAACAAATGCCCATTGTGGGGAAGATTGCATGATTCTCAAGCCCTGGGCTAAAGGGAAGCTCCTTTGCCTCACAGAAGCAGTTCAGGGAGTCTCAAGGTAAGATTAGATGGTGTGCTTTGTACCTTGAAGAAAAGGAATGGTGTCCTGCCCTGCTCAAATTCTCTCTGGCTTTTGCTCTTGTGAGTGTTTAGAATAATTCACTTTCTGCACTTGTACCTTGGCATCCTTTTGTGGCAAGAGATATCCTAGAGATTATGAAGTTTTCATGACATGGGATTGGCATTCCCAGTATGCAGATTAAATTATTATGAAATTTAAATAAATTTGCATAGAGTTGATGCATGGTGAAGAATTTAAGCATGTGGACTGTTATGCTGAGTAGCACAGAAATAAACCTTTTCTTCTAGAAAATGAGACTTGGTGAAGCAACTCCTTGAAGATTGGTGATGGAAGCCGAACCACTTTTTCTAAATTCTCCTTTCTTTTTTAACAAGCAGTTTGAGGTTCTTTGCAGAAATGAATTTATCTCAAGGAAAGAAGGCTGACTTTTGAAGTGCTTACTTTAAAACATTATATCTTAAAGGCAGCTAATTCGTCCTCATAGAAAACTTGTATCATTAATGCACCTTCCAGTGGGGGAACAGTCACAAGTCTCGAAAGCTTGATCTGTAATCTTTCTAAGCATAGATCAGACAGGTTGATCCCTTTTTGTTCTGAAATAATATTAGGCAGAATGTACCATTAAACAAAACATATGAAAAGAAATCTACTGGATTGATATTTGGTAATGAGTATTTTTCTGAATCACAGGAATATCTAAGTCATTTCACGGAATGAGTACAACTGTCTTTTAAATATTCTTTCTTAAAGGGAGTGCCTTTTTTTTTTCTACCTAGCGTCCCCAAAGCATGAATCAGTGCAACTGTATATAGTGAATCTTGTTCATTGGAGTGATATATGCTTAAATTGTTTTTCTTAGTTCTGTATAGTATTTATTTGTAGAGCCTGGATTTGTGTCATACCTGTACTGTTTCCTTTATTAGCCCTTTGGAATGTGCAATAAAGGAGGTTTCACTGAATACTTATGTATTTTCCCAGCCATTTTGGTGAAAAGAATATTTTTTAGCTTTTGTAGTAAATCACATGTTAGGTTTTGCTTAGAAAGAACTGAATTACTTCTTGGCACAGCTTATCTGAAATATGTAAAGCTAAGTGGAGTTGTTAGCTTGATTACAGTGGGTAGCTAGTCTAGAAATTGGTAAAACCTACATATTTTATATCAACTTATATGTAGTTTGTCTAAGAGTCTACCAAATTCTGGTGGGAAATTAAATGATGTTATCAAAAATTGAAAAGAATTGTAAGATGCACCAAGCATGTATAGACTTCAGCATGAATCTCTGTTCCCTGAGGCCTTGCTATGACAATATGAATATTTTGGAGTAGCCATTAAAAATGACATTCAAATAGTTTCTCACTCTGAGGCATATTTTAGGGACTTTGCCATAATTCAGAAAGTTTGTTTTATGGTACCACTTGCAGGTAGGAGTTTTCAAAAAGAAGACTCTTGGAGTAAATTTACATGCTGATTGTGAAGCTTTGTTACCACTTGTTAGAAGATGTGGAGATGTTGAGTAGAGCCCTGTAGTAATTTATCGGAACCCTGCCTCAGTGTACGTAATGATAGTGTCACACAGCTGTGTGTGCTGGAATGGGGATATAGGTAGGCCATTGTCTCCTCTTGCTTGCACAGTGGGGACAGTTATTACTTTATTCTTTCAATGGTGTGTTTTGAGCCGAATAGGTAAAGAATATGTAAGCAGGGCTGGCGAGATGGCTCCGTAGGTAAAGGCACTTGCTAACAAGCTTGATGGCCTGAGTTGAATCCTTGCAACCCACGCCATGGATAGAATTGACTCCTGCAAGTTGTCATCTGATCCTCACATATGTTCTGTGGTATGCGTGCATGCACCCTAAATAAATTTAATTTAAGAAAATTTAAAAAATATGCAAGCAGTTTCATATTTTTGGAAGACATTAATAACATTTTTCTTAGGTATTTCTAGTGAAATAGATCTTGAGAGAGACCATGGCATAGTTGTGAGGATTGCCCTAAGGCCTTTTGATCATTCTAGTGTTTTCTCTCCTGGACATAGTACAGGGAGTGACAATTTTTCCAATCTCTTCCATGACTCCACAAAGTCAAATCTGCAACTTCTCTGTATTAGCACGTTTTCTCCCTTGGCAGTTCTTTCTTGGTTACCCCAGTGAGACTAACGATGTCTGCATCTACATCTCCAGCCTTCCTGCCAGTCTGTATGGAGACCAGTTTTCGCTTTTGACTGCTGCAGCTTTCTGTGGGCATGTCTGGTCTCTCCTCAGCATCAGACTGCACAGTGGTGCTCACCGCCTTCCACTGAAATGCCATCTCTGTTCCTGACTTCTCTTTTAAAATATCTTCTCATCCACATTTTGGGTTGTTCTTAGCTTCTCTGTGCTGTTCAGTTGGCCACCTCCTTCTGCCCATGCTTCTCTGCACTCTAGACCCTTGATTTCTTCCAGCTGTTTTCTGTGCTTCAGACTCATTGCTCATTAGTTGGAGGTCCCTTCCTTAAATTTTCCTTAAATATGAACCTTTATTTTCTTGATGGTGTATCCTTAGTCAGAAAGTCTTGATTGTTCACCCCAGCTGGCCAACGCTGCCTTCCTAATAGACTGTCATGCTGGTGTTGTAGCTCTGCTTTTTAGTAATTCTGCTTTCTTTTCCTGTAGACCTTCAGGGCTTGGGTCATTTAACCTGGAACACCAAACCTCCTGGAACTGTCGCATCTATTTACTTTGTTCTTGCTATCTAAACCGCTACATGAGAGATACTATTTTACTGATCACAGCAAACCAGTATCAAGAGACAGTTTTTCATGTTTTTATCATAAATGACTAGACATTTATTTGTATCTTGAGTTGAGAACTACAAATAATTTATTTTGAGGAAATACGTTTTTCTTTAAACATAACTCAGTATATTCAAGGACTTCTTAAACTGTGGAGCCATATGTACACTTTGCCAACAGTAGAGTGCTACTGTTTTTAAGTGGTCTTGAGAACAGTAGTTAATGAGCTTGGAGTGTAAACCATAGATTATGAGTTAACTCCCACTCCAGAAGAAAGATAACCTTACTGAAATCTTGTGATGTATGCATGCCTGGCAATTTAACAAAAGAGTTCAAGTAGTGACTGTGTCTGGTCTGAGTTCCAGTTCTTCTAGAGTTGTTTCCCTGGAATGTCAGGAAGCCCCTGTCATATGGTTAGTTTATGTGGAAGATGAGTTTTTCCTGTGTTCAGCAGTGTGTAGGAAAGTGCCACTTAACCGGGTCCATGCCCAGAGTCCTTGAGTGAGAGATGTGCACCTGGGTGGCAAAATCTCAGGGTCGTGTTTTAGTAACCCTCTTTGCTTTTCAGGAAACACTTTATCGGGGGTCCTGAACATCTCCCATTTTTTTTCAGGGCTTAACCATAAAGTATCATCTGCATTGGCAACTTTGGTGGATAAAAAGGTAACTCAAAGGAATTGGCTAAGACTTCATTTGTGCAGAACGGGAATAAGGTATCACCTGGCTCCTTGCTTTAGAAGTTTTGTTTGACTTTATTTTCCCTTCTTAACAATGGCAGGTTTTTATACAACCAAGAGAAAATGTCACACCAGTATCTTTTAATCGAAACGTCTTTGTTTTAGTGCTGTTTGTAGAATATGTGGTGTCTGTACTTTGTACTTACTAGGAGTGATAGGACTTGTAACCTTGAGTTTGTAGTGGTTCTGGTCAGCACAGGGATTAAGCAGAGAACCTTTGTGTTTCTGCCTGTTCCTGCCCTCTCATGCTGAGTTTTATATCTGTATTTCTTGGCAATTAGTCCTTAAAATAAGAAAGGGAAAATGGTAATTCAAGGATATTTTGATGGGATGGAATTACCTCATCTAGGAATGGACAGTGATACTTTTGTGCTTTGTATTGTCTGTGAGGGGAATAGCTTACTGTTATAATGAGAAGATAATTTTTTTTAAGAGAAACTAGATATTTTTAATTAGGAAGTTAGAGTAATTATAGAGACCTTGAGATTTATTATGGAATGAATTATTCCAGGTTCAATGAAATAAGACATAGGTATGTAAACTTAAATGAATAAGAGAGAATATTAACAGATGTCTATAATAAAAACAGGCGATTGATAAGCAATCCACAGTGATCAAACATTTTTTTTTCTCCAAGCTTAGCTCTTTATTAATGGGTGCTCGAACCATTTTTTCTCCTTTTATTAATGGATACTAAGGATATTTATTTTTCCTTTGTGGTATTGGGAACCGAGCCCATTACTTCATACATACTAGGCATATACTCTGCCGCTGAGCCATGTCCCCAACTTAGTATTTTTTGAAGAATTTCCTATCAATTTCTGTGTGTGTGTGTGTGTGTGTCTTTATGTTTGTGTATGTGTGTGCACTGTTGTACATGTGGAGGTCAGAGATTGGCATCATGCATCTTTCTTAATTACTCTTCACCTTGATTGTTTTTTAAGATTTATTTATTATTATTGTATGTGTATAGGTGTTTTGCCTGCGTGTATTTGTGTATGCCGCATGTGTGCAATGCCCCCAGAGACTAAAAGAGGGCATGGAATCCCCTAGAACTCGAGTTGTACGTGGTTGTGAGTCACCATGTGGGTGCTGGGAATCCAACCCTAGTCTTATGCAGGAGCAGCCAGTGCTCTTAACCACTGAGCTGTCTTTCCAGGCCCATCATAATTAAAAAAATCTTGTGTGTAGTGATGTGTGCACATGTGTGTGCATGCATGCATGCACCAGTGTGTGAGTGCAAGGGGGCACCTGCAGAAGTCAAAGGAACAGCCTCCTGCTTTGGTCTTCACCTCTGCTTCGTTTGAGGCAGGGTCTGTTTTGTTGTCCCTAGCTGGCTGGGGAGCTTCTGCGGATTCCCTGTCTCTACTTCCCATCCCTCTGTAGAAGGGCTGAGCTCATGCACACTGCCATACCAGCTTCTATATGGGATGGGTTCTGGGGATCCAAACTGAGTCCTCCCCCCCCTTACAAGGCAAGCATTTTCCTCAGTGAGCCATCTCCTCTTACTGTTTTTGGAGGGCTTTCACTAAAGGAGCTTGTACATTTGGCTGGACTGACTGGCTAGCAAACCCCAGGACCATCCTGTTCTCCCTCCTGTTCCACATCACAGATGTGTGCTATGGCACCCAAACTTTCAATATAGGTGCTGGGGATTGAACTCAGGTCCTCATGCCTGCCCACCGAGCACTTTAGTAACTGAGGCACATCTTCTCATCCCTTACCCCTTCCTGTTTTGTTTTGAAGGAAAAGAACTCTTTTGGCCAGAAAACCCTTGGACACCCACAGTCTAAGTGTAGATTTGTAGTGCTTTCCTAGGATATCAGCTGGTCTTTTACTTGGCATTTTAATATGGTGCTGTTTAATGGCTGAAGGCTCACTAGAGCCAGAGGGCTGCTGACCTCAGAACTCTGTGACTTACAACTTCTAAACAGAGCCCCTAATCAGTCCCATTTCTCATGTGTGCTGTGCAGTTCTAGAGCCCCTGGGAACAGAAGACCATTTTCTCCATTTTCAATCTGCTACTCAGAAACTGTGTCAGCCCCAGATTCTTCTACCTGTGGTAAATCCTCTGGCCCCCACTTCCTTACTTAGGTTTCTGTGACTGACAGAACACTCTCTGCTCTGCATGCCCGGACCTAGGCCTTGGGGTCGTTGTCCTGGTGTTCTGAGCCGTGTTATGGAAATCAGTTTACTTAAGTGCATGCACAGCTTTGTTTGTGGACCCTTTCTCCTGCCTCCTGAGGTATTTTTGTAGGGGGAGCAGTTGATCTGCTAATGTGATCTGCCTGTATCACCTCTGCTTTTGGCACTGGGTGGAAGTCATCTGAGGGGGTGAGAGACAGAGATTTCAAGCAGAGTTCACACCTCTAAGTCAGTGTGTGCCCAGTCTTCCCACCTTCTCAGTCTGCACCCACACCAGCCCACCCACGCACGTGCACATACACATGCATGCACATGCTTCCCTGTTAGTTATTCAGATGGCCCACACTCCAGGGCAGTATTCTTTATCTGACGTGGTAACTCTGTCTGCCTTTTCTTTCTTTTTTGGTGACGCAGGGGATTGGACTAGACCTTTGTACACACGTGGCGAGCATTTTCCCAGGCTTTTTTTAACCTAACATGAGCAGTGTCTGTTTCCAGATTGTAGCCTGGTGATGCCAGAAGGAATTCTGCGGGGAAGTTTCTGTGACAGTGAGTTCATTAAGTGCTTGTAAAGGAATAAAAACTGTTTTTGAGAAGTTGACTTGGTTCAGATATTTTAAGTTTTGTTTCTGGGTTGTAGGCATTCTTTGATCAGAGTAAGTTAAAGTCAGTAAGTCCGCTCAGCTGAAAGCTTCATCTCCATGTATGTTTGTTGCAGTGGTGTTTATTTGCCTTGATGACTCTTTCATGTATCATGTACATTTTTTTTTTTTACAGAGAGTTGTGAGATTTCTTTCACAAAATTGACATTTTAAAACCTTTTTCTTGTATCTTGTTTGTTTTTATTGTATTTTGGTTTCTTCAATTTAAAAGTTTTTGATTATTTATTTTTATTTTATGTATATGAGTATTATGCATGCACATGTAATGAGTGCACCTCTGTCATGCAGTACCTGTGGAGGACAAAAGAGGGTGCCAGATCCCCTAGAACTAGAGTTACAGATGGTTATTAGCAGCCATGTGAGTGCTGGGAATCAAACCCAGGTCCACTGCTAGAGCAGTCTGTGTTTCATTTGTGCTAATTTGTATGTCTTTAGATTAATCTGCTTTATTTTAGAGGATGGTGAGGAGCTACAGGGCTGTTCATACTCAGGGACAGAAGTGTCATTTACCTCCAGATTTCCTGGTCTCTGGACAAATTACTACTTGTTCAGGTTTGACACTTTCAGGAACCAATAATTATTTTGTTCTTGTATTATGATTTGATCATTAGTGACTGAATCACATCACATTTATAACATTAGTGAATTAAATATTTAACCCATTTCTCAGTTAAAAAAATAGAGATCAAGCTCCTACTTTTTGAAGAGTACACATACTGTGGGACTGGAGAGATGGCTCAGTGGTTAAGAACACTTGGCTGCTCCTGCAGAGGATCTGGGTTCGGTTCCCAACACCCACATGGCGGCTGACAGTCATCTATAACTCCAGTTCCAAGGTATCTAATGCTTTCTTTTGACCTCCCTGGGCATTGCATGACATGGGTGCACCTACCTACATGCAGGCAATACACATAAAATAATAAAATAAAATATTAAAAAAGAGTGCATGTTATTTGTAGCTGTTCGTAACTAATGGATAATTTATAGACTCTAAACTTGTGTATCTTTTCTGAAAAGATTTTCACTATCTTAACAATAAAAAAATCAGAAGCACTTAGTTTTTTTTAGCGTTAAACAAACTGTGGTAGACTATTTTGATGGTCTGTATGAAAGATTCCTCTGTCTCTGTGTTAATGGCTCCTTCATCGAGCTCACATCTGACAGATGTGAGATACTGTAGTGTAATCAAGTGGGCATGTGAAGCTGTGCTGTCCAGGTCAGTGCTGAACATGAAAGCACTGCTGGGGGTTTTGAGTGGTGCAGGTGGACCCTTAAGAAAGTTACTCCAGAATAGCATTTAGAGTCTGTTGTTGCTTGAACATACATGGCCCTTTGCACTAGTCACACGACAGACCCCAGCTTCTCTGTTGGGTGTGTGTTTAAGAAATTACTTAGGGATTTTCAGTTGTGAAAGTGATTCAAGGCACTGCTGACATTGATTGCCCAGGACAGAGTCAAATGCCCTTTGTGAAAGAGACATTCTAACTCTGGGAGTTGTCCAGTATAACACACTGTGGTCCTCTGTGGAGAGACTGTCCAAAGTGTCCTTTTTCGTTATTAGAAGTAGGGTCTTACTAGATCGATCAAGCTAGTCTTGATCTAGGCTCAAGATTGATCATTCCACCTGGCCTCCAAGTAGTAGGGGACATAGGCATGTACCACAGCAGCCGAAGTAACTGGGGTGTTAGGTGTGCCCCACTGTACTTGGCTTCACTTTAATACAGACTTTAATCTAAAAAATCAGGGAGGCTGAGCAGGTGGCTTGGTGGATAAAGTGCTTTCTATGAAAGTGTGAGAACTGGATGATGAATCCCTGGCATCCATATAAAAACTTAGCCACTTGTCTGTCATCTCAGTGCTCAGGAGGTAGAGATATCAGGATCTCCAGGGCAAGCTCTGGGTTTACTGTAGAGCAGTTGAGGAAGACACCCAATGTCAGGTCTGACTTCCACACCTAGGTTTAGGTACTTGAATACAGGTCCTACGACATCTATGCCTACAACACAAATACACACTCATGCAGGAAAATCAGCTGATTAGTCAGTGCCAGATTTGCAACATTTTTAATATTGTGAAATATCTTTAAAGATTGCATAGTACGTGTGTGTGTGTGTGTGTGTATGTATGTGCACAACAGTGTCAATATGAAGGTCTGGACAACTGCAAGCTGGTTCTTGACTTCCATGGTGTGTGTTCTGGGGAGTGAATTTGAGTCATCAGCCTACATAGCAAGTGCCTTTACCCACTGAGCCATCTCCCTGGCCTGAGAAATTTTAGATGCTTAATTTAACATCTTGGGAATCAAAAGGGAGAAAGTAAAAATGAGGGTCTGGTTTTTAGTGGTTGAGATTGGAAGTGACCTACCCCTTGCAGTAGGCAGATAGGAGACTTTTAAAAGAAGTGTTAGGAACTTTGTTTTCTCACAAAAGAAGAAGAAGAGGGTGGTATGGAAACCGTAGATGTTCATCACATGACATCTGTTAAATAGTAGGTTTTTGTTGTTTGTTTTAGTAAAAGTTGCCATTCATTAAGATAATACTCCAAAGAATGCAGTGTTTTAAGTACTATAACTAGTGTAGGGTATCAGATAACTCAGCTGTTTGAATTGTGCCTGTGGGCTAGCAACTACAGAGAGTGAGGAAGAGGAAAGAAGAGTGTGAAAGAGAGATGGAAAAGCAAGTAGAAAGCCGATGGGAAGAGCAGCGCCTTGGGAAGCACAGCTCCACCCTGCGCCTCTGATGAAGACCCTGCTCTCATCCCTGGTTTTCTTTTAGAGTTTCTCTCTAATCAAGCAGCTGAGCTCAGTGGCTCTATTTTTAAAAAATATTTATTATTTTAGCCATATGAGTGTTTTGCCTATATGTGTATAAGTGCAGCTGTGTTGTGCAATGCTCACAGAGGACAGAAGAGGGTGTTGGATCCCCTGAAACTGGACTTATGGACTGTGGTTAGCTGCCATGTGGGTGCTAGGAATCCAACTGAGTCCTCTGCAAGAGCAGCCAGTACTCTTAACCACTGAGCCATCTCTCCAGCTCTAGTGGCTCTGTTTTTAAAACTTATCCAGGATCTGGTCACTTCCATCTCCTTTCCTACCAGGCCAAAGCAACACCATCTTTTGCTTAACCCAGGGCTGGCCTTGGATACTGCCTCTTGCAGGCTGTCCCTGCTTCGTGCCCAGCACCCAGACCTGCTGTCTGTAGACTTTGCTCTCAGGTTCTGCCTTCTCTTGATGCTCTGCCCCATACCTTCTCAGGCCAGACCTCTTTTGAGCTTTTCTGAGAGAGCTTCTCCTCCATCCCCTTAGCCCAGCTTGTTGGATTGGCAGGTCTGGAGACAGGGAGATCTGCAGCCCCATATCCCTGCCTAAGCTCATCTTGTTTCTCTCGGCAGCACTTTCTCTGTGTCTTGTCTTTCTGTATTTTCTCATAGTGGACCCCTTCCCTTAGAGGTCAGGGATCTTCCCTCTGGTCTTTGCTCAGGAGCAGTACCTTCCACAGAGTAGGTGTGCAGGGAGCAGGAATAGCAGGCCAGGGACTGAGAGAAGTGCTGCCTAACTTCTAGAATCAAAAATAACGCCAGCTAAGATGTTTACATTGCCAGTTTTCCTTTTGACAGTATGAAATGTGCAGAATTGGCAACTCTGTAATGCAAAGAGTTTGGAGCGGGAGGGAAGGAGTGGGTGCTGATGGGCACAAGGTTTCTTTTTAAAATTAAATTAAAATTTTTAAATTTATTATTTTAATTTTGTGTTTATGAGTGTATTGCCTGCATGTGTGGAAGTGCACCTGTGTTGTGCAGTGCCCATGGAGATCAGAAGATGGCATCGCATCCCCTGGAGCTGGAGTTACAAATGGTTGTTAGCTGCCATGTAGGTGCTGGGAACTGAATCCAGGTCCTCTGCAAGTGCAGTCAGTGCTCTTAACTGCTGAGCTGTCTCTCCAGCCCCCAAGCCTGTCTTTTGTACTGATAAAGATGTCCTGTGGTGATTGCACAGTCTGTGAATACAGGAACTACTCTTGAGCTGTGTACTCAGTTGATGCATGACTGTCCCAGTAAGCAGTCAACAAGATAAATGCAAATAGAAAATGAAACACAGAAACTGCAAGTGTAGGACTGGCCAAGTTCATTTACCCTGTGTGAAACTGTCTGTTAGGTGATGATGCCAATATCTCTGTGAAGAACACAGCTAATATGTAAAGGCAGCACTGTGCCTCCTGGTCTTTGGAAGAAGCTTAACATGTAATAGGAACGATGGTACTGATGAGCCTTAGGAGAGGGAAATGGTACAGCAGCCTCGCTCCTGCTTCTTCCAAACATCTCCCATGAAGACTGTATTTTACTGAGTATTTTTTCTTTGTTTCTCAGAGAAAAAATCCCTTTGGCCAAATTCCTAAGCTTACCTATAAAAGCTTTAAGAGAGTGGAAGAGAAAGCTGAGATGAGGTCATACTGGCCTGGTGGAACTGATGGTGATCTCTGAGAGTCTCTGTGGGGACCAGACCATGAACCTTGTTACCCTTCTTGTCCCAAATCCACATTTTATGTGTGATAGCAACTTCAAATCCCAGTCAACAGGATCAATTATGTTTGCTATATTACACACACACATACACACATACACACACACTTGTGCATGCACACATATACATCACGCTAGATATGTGTGTGATAGATGCTCAGTATTAAACCTCAAAGAAATTGACTTCATGGTTGCCCTTTACTTATCATGACATTTTATCCAGTGAATAATTGTATACTAAGTTTATATTCACTTGATCAGCACTGACCCAATAAGATACATTGTTATGGAATACATTCCCTGAACATGATACATACAGAGATTAGTTCAGATGAGCAGGGCCAAACTTAAATACAGTATCTTGCTCATTGAAGGTGCTCAGGTGAGTATGGTTCAGTAGCTCCAGGACAGAACAAAAAAAGCCAACTCTCATTATTATAGAACTGGGGTAAAATGTAACATGTCAGATCATGGTTTTCTGATGACAGGGGGCAGGCTTTATATTCTTCCAGTATAAAGAATGTCTTTAAATCACATATTCCTGGGTTAGTAACAGAACAGAAAGTTACAGTGTAACATACAGTGGTATATTGTGGGTCAGGGAAGAAAGGAAAAGTTGTAAGTGCATGGAGCACTAAGCAAATGACACTTAATGGTAGATGTGTGCATATGTGTGCATACTGGAGCCAGTTAGAGCACTACAGTGGAGCGTCTCCTTAAAGTGATACGATTGTCATCTACGAATGATACCAGATGACTCAAGGCTTACACTTTGTCTTTATAACTATATGATTTTAATTTCCTTTTTGAACTCTGGTCCTTCTGCCTCTAACTTCTAAGTGCTTTGTGCCCTTTCTTTTCTTTTCTTTTCTTTTCTTTTCTTCCTTTCTTTCCCTTCCTTCCTTCTTCCCTCCCTCTCTCCCTTTCTTCTTTCTTCTTTCTTCTTTCTTCTTTCTTTTTTGAGACAAAGTTCTAGGCTGACCTGGAACTCCTGATCTCCTACCTCCATCTGCTAAGTGCTGAAATTACAGGTGTATTATACCACATCTGGCTAATAGATTATTATTTAGAAATGGTTCACTGCTTATGAATATGCTCTGAGAATGTGTTCTTGGGCAGTTGTGTCTTGGTGACGATCATAATGTAGTTACACAACATGGTAGAGGCCCCTGCTATACCGTGAGGCAGTAGTCTGCTGGAATCCCCATCGCAGAGCTGACAGTTGTTGACTGAATTGCCATTGTTAGGTGCATGACTGTACTCCATATATGTTTACAAGAGAAGACTTTGTGTTCTTTCGCTATGCAGCATTTTAAAGGTAGAATTGGGCTCTTTCCAGACCTCTTTTATTGAGGCCTTTGCATGGTCCTATGTGCTTTTTGTTCTTTCCTCAGTGAGAGTTCCCATGGTCCTTGTTAGTAAACCCACCTTTCTGCTTCAGGAACTTGAAAAACAAAGAACTGGGGTCTAATTGTGTTTGCATGCTGCATGATACTGAAAGCAGAGGAGGGATGCCGCCTGCGTTGCCTAACAGGTTATTTCTCCAGGCTTTGTGTTTCTATTAACACAGCTAATTTATTTCTTCTTAGGATGATGCAATTCCAAACCAAAACTTTGATGTTATTCTGATGATTCTGTTTTTGATTGTAGAGTATAGCAAAACCCTAGTAAGGTTTTGCTTACTTCTTACTATAAGAAGCCTCTTTTATTGTGGATAATAAATCTGAGAAGTTGTCAGTGTAGACCGAAGCTGAGCTGACAGGGAGTTGCTTTACGAATAGCCCCTTGAGCGAACTCTGCAGTTCTGATGTGGTTTTAAATCACTGTCAATTTGTAGGCAAGTACATATTACTGTTGTCTGTTTTTCTTTTTAGGGCTCATGTAATCAAAGAAGTTTCTTTGTTGTGTGTATCTTTACAGAACACAACAGGAATTGAAAATGAATCAGGTGAGTTTAAACATAAAAATTTATATGAATTCATGACCTAGATGTTAGACCAGCCATTGAGTTTGAAAGACAGCAACACAGAACCCTCACTCCTCCTAGTTTCTGCTTATTTTCTAACACCATGTATCCGTTTGCTGCTTTTAGTGTACGTGCGTGCGTGCGTGCGTGCGTGTGTGTGTGTGTGTGTGTGTCTCTGTGCGCGTGTGAGTGGCATGTGCCTTGCTTGGTCTGGGCGAGTATTTCTTTGGTCCTGAGTGAGGCCCTTTAGAGATTTTAGCTCAGATTTTCTTTTTTTAACCTCTCTGTCACAGTCTAGCACGAGGAGTTTGTATGTTGTTATTTGATGCTTATTAAGCTTTCCTTTTAGCACTTTTTATTCTGTAATCTTTTCGTTCATTGAAGAAAGAGCATTGAAAGTTATTTTTAGAGACCACAACTGACCAAACAGAAACTTTTAAATAGTTTGTCCTTGAAAGTCCTTTCCATAGACCAAGGAAGACAGATAGTGAAATGTAAGATGTGTTCAATTACCTGGAGATTACACTCTTCTGCTGTGGATATTTCTATACCACAAGGGTGTTCTGATAAGTAGAATCAGTTTTGTGGTTTTAATATATTCTAGAGCAATATCCTTATTTTTTGGTCTCAATATTACTTCACTAGCAGTTAAAGAAATTTATGGATGGCAGAAACATTCTCTCAAAAAATCTTCGTAAACATATTTTTAAAACATGAAAAGCAGCCAGGCGTGGTGCTGCGAGCCTCTAATCCCAGTATAGTACTCGGAGCCTGAGGCAGGTGTGTCCCTGTGAGGTGGAGGCCAGCCTGGTACATTAAAAAAAAAAAAAAGAACAGAACCTACAGTTTAAAATAATGTAATTTTAAAACACTTCTTAGCTTAAAAGTCTAAGATTTGAAAAAAATTGTGTCTCTTATCAACAGAGGCTTTAGATACATGTTTATCTTCTATAGGTGCTTCTAACTAGAAACCACGTTTCCTTTCATTAAGTAATGAAGTTTAATAGATTTGGTCCCCTGTTACAGTGACAGGGTAGAGGTTTTGAAATGGATCCTTTGGTCTCATTACTTTCATTATCAGAAATATGTTTATTTTAATGCAGAGGGCTATACCTCATAAGAATGAATCTGGTGAGCACATGGGGCACATGGTTTCTATTATTTTAGAACTTGAAGATTTACTGACATGCTTTTGAAGGCAAATTATTTTTTAAATAATGGGGGGCAGGGACAAAAATAGATTTTCAGTCACCGCCCCTCAGAGGCATATTCATATATGGCCGAAGTCTCATTTATTTTCCTAACTCAAGATTGCTTCTTTATGTGAATCTGGTCACTTAGAGGAGTTAGCTTTTCTGCTGCCTGCAGGCCATTTGTTAGGGGAATCTCTGTTCTGGAGTGGAATGATTATGAATGTTTCCGAAGTAGAATTTAAATATTGCCTTTGTTCTCACTGTATTGTTAATTTTTTGGTCTCAATATCACTTTACTGGCAGTTACAGAAATTTGTGGATGGCAGAAACATTCTCTCAAAAAATCTTCATAAACACGTTTTTAAAACATGAAAGCAGCCAGGTATGGTGCTGGGAGCCTCTGATCCCAGTACAGTACTCACTACTGTACTGGGCCTTCAGAACCTTACATTTAAATATATTCTAATTCTTAGGCCCTATCAAATTAGTAGGTTTTCTCGTGTGTTTGGATCTTTTTCTTTATGATACTTCACACTTTTGCTTTAACATTCCAGTTGTATCAGACTTCTATGTAAAAAAGTCTGCATGCTGTTTCAAAAGAGCTATAGCAATAACCATTTCATATTTTGGCTCTTTTACAATTTCATTTTACTTTTGACAAGTTTTAATATCGAATCTGTAGAGGGCTCCCTTTGATGCAAAAAACATCAGTGAAAAAGTGTCCTGTTACGTTTCTAATGGTTAACATATTTCTGATTTGGGTATAATTTAAATGGTCTGGCAGTGATGAAAGTTTTATTTGGATTATAAAGCTTGCCCACTTTTTGTGACTCAAGCTTTACCATTTTTAGTTATATTCACTGTTATGTCATGACACTAACTCCACTAGTGTTTCCAGCAGCTTCCTTTGTAATTTCAAAAGTAAAGAAGTATTCAGAGTAGTTCATGGTTTCTGCTCTTGCATTTATGATTCATTTACAGCCAATGAAATTGAGCAGTCAACTTAAAAACTTCAAAATAACTGCACCACAGAACTCAGCCGTAAAAACGTTTGAACTTGAACAAGATAAACTTATTAAAAATCTGGAGATTATTTTACAGTTGGAATGCTCTCTCTAGGAACTGATTGACATCACTTTAGATTTCTGCAGTCTATCTGCCTCATGATGGGTGTGACTTCTAAGACTGTAGCAGGGACTCATTCCCATTACGTGTATGTGCCAGTTGAGGGTTGGGATGAGGTTCCTGGGCAGGGTTTCTCCACTTTGCTGTAGCAAACCTGTAGGAAGAGCAGTGGAGCTCAGAAGCCTCCCATATTATGCATACGGACTGTCAAGTCACACTCAGTCTTGGTGGCATGTCCCCAAGTCTTTCTTGTAGACGTCGCTCACCAGGCTCTCCCCTGAGCCCACTCTGGGGCTCCCCTGGCCCCCAGAGCCTGTGTTCTGTGTCCCTCTTCCTCATCACTTTGTTCATTCAGTGCTTATTCTTTTGCTGTATCTTTCTGGATGGAGCGCAGCTTGGGCGGCCCTTGCTCCCCCTCACTGAGCCGGGCCGCCTTCCCCGCTTTCCTTTCTCTCTAATCTTGGATCAGAGCTATGCTTTATTTCATTAGTGCCCGACACCAACCCCATACAGTTGTTTCTTGGTTTTCTGTGTGGTTATGTCCTAATAAACTCATTGTAAAGTCACAAATTGTAAGTCAACCCAATTAGGAATTGTTTATATTTAACTTCTGTGTTGTTTTCCAGTTTGCTACATTAGTGAGGTACTAATGTGAACAGACTCAATGTGACCTAGCATAGGTATGCTGGAGTTTCATTCTACTTTATATCTTTCTATTGAGTGCTTACTACACATCCCAAACACTCTGTTAAGCATAGTATATCTCTTCTATTAATTTAGTCCTTGCAAGCTGTCTGTGAAGTGCAGGTGGTATAATTTTCTTTTTTGTGAGTAAAGACATTAAGGCCCCAACAGGTGATTCTAGTTTGCCACGGTCATTCCAGAAGCAAGTACAAGAGCTCTGGTATCAAACTACCCACCGAATTCTAAATCCTGTGTTCTTGGTCACCGTGGTCTATTGTAACATCCAGGATAAACTAGCTCCATTATGCTGAGGTAACAAGCAACTCTAAAACTCAGTGACTTAACACAGCACTAGTTTATGTCTTGTTTTTGCTACATACACTGTGTGGATTATTCTGGGGCTTTGCTTTTGCAGTTTCTCAAGAACCAGGGATGATGGAACCCTGGTCTTAATGTGTGACATTAATTGGCCACACTCATGCTGGCACATGTAATTCAAAATTCAGGTGTGGCTTCAAGGGGCAGTGTATCTGGTGGCAGAGGAGAACCAGGAATTTGAGGACAGTGGTGATAACTTACTGCCACCACCTTGACTATTAATTTACCAGGTCACAGAAGTGTGTTTTCTCCCCTCAAGTCTTTGTGTGACTCAAATTATTATTAATACTTACAATTTTCTGACAGTATATTGACGTATAATTACAGCATCCTTCCATCCCAAACAGTAGTCCGTGTTATTGATGTTTACCAGGAGAAGACCACTTTAGCCTTCTGAGTTAGTTTTAAAGATTAAAATAACCAAAGAAGTTCTTCTCACTCAGGGCTGGCATCCTACCCGAGCTCTGCTGAGCCACCCATAGTTCCCGTACCTCAGCTGGGTGTTTTTTGCTCATTCTCCATGTGCAGAAGGCTGTCTGTTGTGCTGTGGACACTGCAGTGAACCAGGTAGATGAAGCATTTCATATGCTCAGAGAGGAATATTTGAGTTGGGTTCAAAAAGAAATCCTAGTTC
The DNA here is from genome assembly GCA_035773235.1 of Eospalax fontanierii. Classification (NCBI taxonomy): domain Eukaryota; kingdom Metazoa; phylum Chordata; class Mammalia; order Rodentia; family Spalacidae; genus Eospalax; species Eospalax fontanierii. Next base: position 9,455,746 of record CM069553.1, read on the forward strand.
AAAATGTTTTCCATTATATTGGTATTTGTTGTTCTAAAATTTTATTTTGATTTAAAGAGGAATATGAATTTAGGATTATAAAGTATGAGGTCAGCCAGATTTTCATGTCTTTATATGTATGTTGGCTTTTCTTTTGGTAAACAGGCTGCATTTAAAACTTTATCTTAGTTTCATACGTTTTTAGAAAAGATTTGTGTCCGGGGTGGGGGTCTGCAGAGGCCAGCAGAAGGTGCTGACCTACTCCTGTTATGTTCTTGCCTTGGATGGGGCTTTCTTCACTATGATTTTGGACACTGTGTTTATTCTAGCTGTATGTTTAAAGTCTGGTATTTACTGTGTGTTTTAAAATATTTTGCTCATTTTCATAGGCCCTTTGTATTTGTTTTGCCTTGAATGGTTTTATATTGTCAGAGCTTTTCTGTTTTCTTAGCATCCTGTTAACTTTTAACTGCAACTATTCATCTCTTGAGATTAAGTTGTTTTCTATTAGATTTTAGTGTTTATAATTTCTTTTCCAGAAAGAAAATAGATGAACATTTTGAAGTTATTTATTCATTTAGCTATTTGAACTTAAAAATTAACCCTGGGAGCCAGGCCTGATGGCCGACATCTGTAATCCTAGCACTTAGGAGGTAGAGGAAGGGGGTTCTAAACGAGACCCTGTCTCACACAACATCAAAAATACAGAAACCATATGCACAAGCATATAAAAATGCTCAAAATCAACCTTGAGGTATGACTGGGTGCAGAAGTGCAGTGCGCCCGACAGGTGTCTGTGGTGGTGGATCACTCCTGTGTCTGCAAGCATTTCCTCTGCACTTTGGTCCGCTTCCACCCTGGGCAGCTGCTGCTTAGCTTTCTGACCCCGCACATTGCCTTGTCTTGTTAATAGTTTCATGGAATGGAGTCGCACAGAACGCGTTTCTCCGTGTTTGTCTCCTGTTGGCCAGAGTGTGGGTTTTGAGAGCCACCCAAGAGGTTGCTGCATCACTGCTTCCCTCTTGGAAATCATCTGAGTCTTTAGCCTAGTCTGTCTGTGTGTCTGGGGTGGCCTCTAGCTCTCTTTTTCATTTTCCTCTTCCCACTCTCTTCTAGCACAGAAAATGACCTGAGTTAAAAATTTAAGCCACTTTTATACTTTTAGCGTATGCTAATTATATGGCATATGAATATAATTAAAAATACAAATTTAAAGTTTTAGGCTTAAAAAAAATTCTTCCAAGTGAGATATTCTTATTTGTTAGAACTTAGATCTCAATTTATGGTGTGAGCAAGTTACATCCTGCCAGCTTAGTGGTGTGTGCCTTTAATCCCAGCTGGAGAGACAGGTGGATCTCTGTGAGTTTGGGACCATTCTGGTCTAAGTAATGAGTTCTAGGACCACCAACATAGTAAGATTATTTTATAAAAGAGGGGAGGATTTACATCCTAATGGCACTTAAGTCTTATTTTGAATCCTGTATTCTATTACATAAATTAGGGATTTGTCTAAAATCTGAATGCGGTCTTCTGAATGAAAATACTAGATTATTTCATTCCTTATGATCAGTCCTGACTGCCAGTCTTCCTCTGTGTGACCTGACTCACTTCTTGATTATAGCTTGCTACGTGATGGGTGTAAGAATGACCCATGGTTACAGTCTGTGGTCAGTAGATTAGGAGAAGTAAAGTCTTCAGGCTAGTGCTGGCAAATGGAAACACTGTGTAAAGCTGCTGTTTTATCTAGGAACCATGTCCTGGTTCTGCCTTCTAATACCTTTTTTCTTCTAAGTTCTCTCTTGCTCTCTCTCTCCCTCTCTTTCTCTCTGTGTGTGCATGTGTGTGTGATGTGAGTGTATGTATGGGCAGGCACCTGTGTGCCATAACACATATGTGGAAGTCAGAGGACAACCTTTGTGGAGTCTTTTTCCTCTGTCTAGTCTGAGTTCTGGCAATCAAACTTAGGTTACCAGACTTCTATGCCATCTCCCCTGTCCTCTAATGCTCTCTAATTATTCTTACTGCCTGCTTGAACCCCAGCCTGCACACATCCTTTACTTTGACTGTTTCTTCCTCATGGATGGCATTGCTGAGTGTTCCCGTGGACCTTGAGTCCTATAACTATATGACATAAAACTGACCGGAGTTGAACATCTGCTTGAATAAGCTGAGATTCAGACTTGACCTGGAAAGATGAAGAGGGTTTTGATTGCGTTGAAGCCTGCAGAGCCAGGAGGACCAGCAGTGTGTGTTTGTTACCAGTTGAAAGCCTGCCCTGTGACAGACCTCAGACCCACAGTGGGGGTCAGACCCACAGCAGGAAGAAAGCACAGAGTCCAAAGAGGGGAGGAAAGGCCAGAGGGTTTTGGAAGGGTCTGGGATGAACTTTGAGTAAAATGGAGATTTTTCTGTGATTTTTTTTTTTTTTCTTCATTAGAATTGCGGGATTTTTGTTTGCTTGTTTGTTTTTAAATAAAGCACTCAGTAGACCAAACAAACCTCATCTGACTAGAAAGGCTGGTAGCCCTACTGTTTGTTACCATAGATAAAGAAAGATGGTTTAAGAAGGGTCAGTTCAGCCCTTGGCTTCCTGGGCGCAGGACCTTGTGATTGTGTGTGTGTTCCTGTTACCCCTAAGGCCTTCCTTGCACATGCTAGGCAAGAGCTCTACCACTGCACCACAGCCCCAGCTCTGTTGTGTGACTCTTGGTGTAATTGATACTGATAGGGATACCTGCATGTTCCACATGAACCTCCTGTAGGCTGCAGGCAGGCGGGGCTGCCCTACTTTATTCTGGCTGACCTTAGGAGCATTTGTTAGGCCTGTGTGGTCCAAGTGGAGATTTTCTTGTCATTTCAGGCTTTCAGGGCAGCAGCGAATGGGACTGGATATCCAGGAGGTCAGATATAATGGACTTCAGAGGCACAGCCATCCTGTGTTTTGCCCGCCTTCCTTTCCCATTTGCTGCCACCAACACATAGATCCCTTTTCTGTCTCCGTCCTGGCTTCTAGCAATAGGACCATCTTCTCCTTTATGTCTGCTTCACTCTGGGATAATGGAGCTTCTAGTTCTCTGCTTCCCACGGAAGCCTCTTCTTCACTCCCAGGAGCCCATGCACTCTTCAGCTACCCCTTTGTGGCCTAGACTTCTTGACAGTTGGCAGCTTCACCTTTGTGTATTTGATCTCTGACTCCACTGTTGTGAGCCTGCCATTCTGGGCCAGACACCAGGCATAGTGTATGTATGTCCTAAACCTGCCTTTATTGACTACTCTAGCCTGTAAAGGCTCATGAAATGCCAGCTTTAGGAAGTCCTGCTAGTGTAGGAAAGTGGAGACAGACTTCTAAGAGACCTGGCTGTCCCTCAGATAGTACTGAGGCCAGGAATACAAATGCAAATTGGTACCTTTAGGTACTGTTCCCGTGCTGAGCCCTGAGCCCTCCTCCCTGAATTTAGTGCAGGGGTGGGGACTTTCTCAGCTCTGCTTCCCTTTCCCTGCTGGAGCCCGGACAGGAACACTAATGGGAAATCATTGTGTCCAATACTCTGAAGCTGTTGCAGCACATCCCAGTTTGTTTAGTTTGTGGTGCTTATTCTCTTTCGGAGCTATGCAGCACTACCTTGGAATCCTACAGAGTCCATGATAGTCTCCCTCACTCGACTTTGCCGAGTGGAAGCATTTTACACAGCTGTGGTGGCTTATCAAAACCAGGACATTCATTAGTGGTATAGTGATTTTAGACTGCAGGTCCATTCACAAAGGAGAAAACTTAAGTAATCACATATTTTGTTTGTTGTTAGAATAATGATGTCATTATCTGTCATAGCCTCCAGAAAACCCCACCCTTCAAATCTTATGGTAAAATAACTGGTGACATCTTGGTGGTGTTGTACTAGTAGTGTTGACTTTATGGACCTCAGAGAGGTTGATTCTGGATTTTATCTGGCTAGAATATTAAAAATGTATAATGTGGGAAAATATTTCTTTATGGCTACTCTGTGATCTGGTGTCTGAACATCCAGACCCTGGAGCCTGACTGTCTAGATTAGATTACCCAGCTCTGCCACATTGGTTGTGGCTATGGGCAGGTCATTTTCCTCTGTAAAATGGGGCTATGGAAGTATCTATTGCAGGTGGTACATGATTTTGGGCTTGGGCAGTGCTTGGGAAAGTGTTTGGCCTGTTCTGAACACTACATTGACAGTAGTTATTATCATGATGATGAAGCGAAGGACACACAGAAAGTGCTAAGCATGCATCTCCGCCCAGAGAGAGGAGCAGGTGTTACTCTCTCTCAAGTCCCCACATATCCAGCATTGGGAACATCCTGGATCGAGGGAAGGATGACAAGGGAAGGCATGCAGGCCTTTCACAGCTCTCAGTAAAGGCAGACCCGAAGAATCACATTTTTAAGGTTTCCTGTGTTGGGTAGTGGGAGCAGAGAGGTTTCTCGGTTGGAAGGGCTTCATAAGGAGGGATCTTGATCAGCTTTATTAATACTTGTTTCCTTACCACCCAGCGTAGTGCCACTCTGCACAGGCACCTAGAAAGTATTTGTTCATGATTGAATGATAAACTGACTGAGAAAGGGGACCTGTGGCCATTAGTTGAGGAAGGGAGGGAATATTGACCTTCCTTGATTTGAAGTAATGGGAAATACAGACATTAGATTGATAAAAATCAGTGAATAGTTGAGACTCAGCAGCTCACTAACTTGACACACTAAATCGAATGCTGACTGTTCTAGATCTGCACATTGGCACATTTTCCCCATCTCATTAGGCAGTGGGGATGCGTCCTCATTGTAGGAAGCAGAGAAGTCCTGCCTGGATCCCAGTGGTTGTGTTAAAAAAAAAAAAACCCAAAGCAGGAATGCCTTTTTATTCAGGGACAACAAGAAAAATGCTGTAGGCCAGTATTGAAGATGGGACCTGATAGTCTCAGGAAGGGGTAGCGGGGTTCTGTTCTATGATGGGTGCCTCCTCTGCTTCCCAATCATGTGGGTGGGGATACTGTTCTCTAGTCCTTGGCCCTGATTGCCCCTGCCGCTGCTCTGGTTGCTTCTTTCATTTCCTCTGTTCTGGACACATTGGCCTTTCCTCCCCCAACTATTCTCTGAGCTCTTCTTAATTAGGCCTCTCTGTAAATCAGGATTTGCTTCCTACTGTTACCTTTTGTAAGCTGTCACTCCCTAAGACCAGTCCATTTTCTCTGAAGTGACATCTCTGCTCCCATTCTATCTCTGAGTACCCTTCATTGCCTGATTTTTCTTCTGAGTGTTAGGCATTTGTATACATTTGGTTTTGACTGTTCCTCACCATAGTGCTGTGTTGTTGGGGCAAATTTTATACCTCTAACACTGTCTGGCCCCAGTAGAGAATTGTAGTACATTAGTGCATTAGAATGGGGTAGATATTGTGGTTTCTTTTAGATTGAGATAAAAGTAACAGTTATGATCGTTTCATGTAAGAACCAAGGTGAGTCTGTTCAACGTATGGTACTATCTAATATTATCAAAGTAGATATGGAAAAGAGCACCCGGCATATGAAGTGCCTTAGGGAGAGAATTTAAAAACAGTCTTTTGTTCCAAAGATTTACTTCTGAAGTGTTTATTTGGAATTGGAAGCATATTTTCTAAGAAAAAGAATTTTTATGTAGTCAGCCTTTTGTGAGCATGGGTTCTGCACCTGTGGACTTTACCAACTGCAGATTGAAAACATTTGGAAAGCAAGCTTGTCTGTGCATTCAACATGTACAGACTTTTCTTGCCTCTATTTCCTAAAAATGTAGCATACTGTGTATTTGCATAATGTAACCCTGCACTGATATTTTAAGCAATCTAGACATGATTAAAGTAGATGAGAGGATATGTGTAGGTTATATGCAAATTCTGTGCCATTTATGTAGGGCACTTGAGCATCCTTGGACTTTGGTACCACAGGCATGTGGGTAGAATGGATCCTGGTCCTGGAGTCAGTTGAGAGACAACCATATCAACCCAAAAGAGTACCACCCACAGAATTGAGTACATTCAAGCTCATGTGGGAAAACTACCTGGTGGTTTGTTTAAATCTGCCCCTCTTGAAAAGACTTTTTAGTTAGTTAGCTTACAGAGAATTGGAGACTCATTGAAGTGTGCAAGTGCCAACAAACATTTTGAGTCTAGTGCTCAGCATTGCGAACACAGCCCCCTGTGAGGCACACCATCTGTGTCTGCTGTAGTCTTATAGGGAAGCATACATTGAACATATAGCTGTACAAATAGTTATTAAAAATTGCCTAACAACTGTGCAACGAGGAAAAGGGGCGTGGTTTTGTTTACCTATCCCATGAGTCTGCCTTCTTATATTTTTCAAATCATTGCTTTTCTAAGAATGTCCTGGGTAGTTTGCAGCCAGAACTCTTGTTGTACGGATTTTTCAGCAAGTAGGCAGGTGGGAGAGGAGGCTCTGAATCAAAAGTGTTCTGCTGTGAGTTGAGGTTCTCTCTTAGAGTTGAGCCCTATTGACATGTGAAGAAAATGACAGAAAGTAGAAAAGAGATCGTTCCTCTACTAGGAAAAGGAGCCCACATTCAAAGTCATGGGGGCCTGGGTGTGGTTTCTCATCCTGTGACCCCAGGACTTTAGAAGTCAAGACAGAAAGATCTTGAGTTTGAATGTAACCAGTTTATAGATTAAAGTTTTTAAATGGTATTTTTAAAATACCACATGGAAAAGTCAGAGTTGCCTGCTAAATTTATTCATAGTTTTAGCTAATTAGAAGTAGCATAAGGCCATTTTTTCTGGGGCAATTAGAAACTCCCATGTATTAGAGTGGGGATTTTTTTTTTTTTTTTAAGAAAAATGTGTAATTCAGGGCAGAACAAAGTATTTGTGTTTCTGTAGCAAGTATATATATTTGGCCCTACCTAAGAGGTGACATATCTGTAGATGCCTCTTGGACTTTCTGTCTCGGCCATGAAGAAGGAGGCAGTCTGTGGTGACTGTTGAATTCTCTTAAAACAGCCTATTGATAGTTAAGAGAACAAAATGGAATGCCAGGAGATTGCAACTTTGGGAGATATTTTTTTCTTGGCACTGAACATTCTTAAGAATTACAAGAGCCTCAATGTTGTAGAAAAATTGATATTTTTAGTTCTTTGTGATTTGGAATTTATTCTAAACATTAAACTAGGCTCTACTAGTTGACTCTAATCTCTTTACTCCCTACATACATATTTAATAGTAATCTTGGTTGTCAAGATTATGATGAATTCCAGCCTAAGTTTTGATTATTGACTGTATAAAATTCCCTGTTCGTGTGACTTCCAGGGTATCATGGGCTTTTTGCTGTTTAGTGTCTTGGGAGACAATGCTGCTGCTTTCTGGAAAGTCACACTTGCAGTGTGGCCCACAGTAAGCATCGTGTTCTGTGTGGAATGTTCAGGGCCTGCTCAGGTTGCTGGAAGGAGGCATGGGTGGGACAGCATCTAATTGGTCAGATGGTCTTTACGGAGTGTGCCAAAATTATTCTTTTAAATGTTCTAGTATACTGCTCATAGCCTTTAGTTTAAAAATAGGTTTACAGTGTATTTTTGCTGCCAGATTCTGTTAGAAGTTATAAGAATTTTTAGAGTGCTAGAGATTGTCATACTTTGAAACTGGGTAAAGGTAGCAAGAACAAAATAGATCTGCACAGATATGCCTGAAGGTTGCAGCGGTTTCCTTCTGAGACTCAAACATTAGAGCGACTCCAGAAATGTTTACTATTGTCAGGTCATTTCAGCCTGCCTTGCCTGCTTCTGGTGTCAGTGGTATTTTCATGTTTACTTCTTGAACAAGAAACTAAGAAGCAAACCAAACCAAAACAAAAATCACTGCTGGGTCCCTCCTTTCGATGTGATCCTTCTGCTTTTGACTTGTAGACCACTACGCAGCCTGTGGCAGCCACCGAGACTCTGGCCGAGGTACCTGAACACGTGCTTCGAGGTCTTCCTGAGGAAGTGAGGCTTTTACCATCTGCTGTTGACAAAACCCGGATTGGTGAGTACTCGTCTCAGGATATAGGCAGCAAAGAGCAAACAGCTTCCTGTGGGATCCTGTTAGGCAGGCAGCGGGCCATAGAAGGAACAGATTTGCTCTTGACTTGGAAGGGCATGTGTTTATTCACTTTCCACTTCAGAGTCCAGGATGGACACAGAAGATGGAAGGGAAACAGAGCCCTCCCGAAACACTTCACAGCACAGTGTCTTCTGCACCTCCATGGCCTTGTCCCACACAGTGCCTTGTGTTCGCTTGGATTTCACTGCGACTTGAGGATGTGTTACCACTTTCATTTCATTATTTCATAATTGACTTGATGTCTGTCCCTGTCACTGATAGTGCCTTCCTTTCTGGTTTATCTGTTGGTTCATGGATACCAGACACTCTGGACCCTCAGAAGGTATTTGAATGAAATTGAGTGTATCCAGATGATTCTGGCTAGAATTTCTTGTTGAATGTACAAGCTTATGTATATTTGATTATTTTTGTGGCCCAATTTTTAGATAGAAGGCTAAGAAAATAAATTTTAAGAATCTTGTCAAGATACAACCTTGAAATATGTCATTTTATGTCTTTGAGATATACTTCTGATTCTCAGTGAATGTGCTTGAACAACTATGACAAATACTTCAGTTTTCATTGAATGTTTCCCAGTGAGCACTGAGGTATATATGTTGTCATGTTAGACTGAAAGTGGTTGATTCCATAGTCGAGCCAGTGGACAGTGTTGTCAAATGCAGTTCCTAGCAGACAGAGAGTGAAATGGAGTTCACACATCCAAGCTGCACAGGACTAGACTAGTGTCCTTCTCCCACTCTGTATGGGACAGAACTAAGGCCAGAAGGTGAGGGAACCTGTCCAGAATGGGGAAAGTGCCAGTTCTCTCGACTGCTGGGCTCCTGAGCTCCTGCCATTCCACCGACTGCTTCTTCATGGTAACATGTGCTTTATGAGGTTCATAGGAGATAGAAATATCCAAGGGATGGGCTGGGCGAGCATGTGTGTTGATTGTGTAAAACTCTGAAAGGCAGCTGGCTAGGAAGCCTAGTGAGAGACGAGAGGTTTCCCACTTTAATTGAACAAATGAACTTCAGAAGCAGTTATTCTTAAAGCTGTAATTCTAACCATTTATAAAAACAGCTCATAGCAGACACAATTGAAATCTGTGGAAAAACAGAATGAAGTATTTAAATCTGTAGTTTTATTCCATTATTGATATTTTTATGTTATTTTTGAAGTGTTTGTGATGTAGTCAGTTTTACATGTAGAACTTAAATAACAAAAGTTTTTTTTAACGTAATAAAACAATGCAAGTTCTTTATAGACCATTTAGAAAATACTGAGGCATGTAGAGAAGAAAAAGCAAAATCTTCTTGAAGGTTTGGTTTAACTTAATGACAGCATTATCTTACTGTTTGAATTCTTTTGTAAAACTGAATGACATTAATGCTTTCAATCTTTAAAATAACTGCATTTTATTTTTTTTATTTTATTTTCTAGGTGTCTGGGCCACTAAACCAATTTTAAAAGGGAAAAAATTTGGGCCATTTGTTGGTGATAAGAAAAAAAGATCTCAGGTTAAGAATAATGTGTACATGTGGGAGGTAAGAAAGAATTCTTGTTCTTCATCTCTTAGACTTCAGTTCATTTTAAAGAAACCATTGTCTATTCTCACAGGCTTCAACATTCTGAACTTAAAATAACCATTTTGGTATGTTCTTTAAAACTCAGGAATGTTTTTGTTAAAGAGAAAATGAGTTCCTATGGATACAGACTATTTTTTATATATGCTTTGTTGTTTTGAAACTGCTCTGCTGTTTTTGGCAATAAATGTCAAACCTATTTGTTATGTTGCCTTGTCCAGGGTGTTTTATTTTGCACCTAAGACCTTGACTTCTTATGTGGTAGCCTGTCACTTTACAGGTGACACAGATAGAAACTGTAAAATACACTTTGGAGGCTATGAAGAAAACAGTGTATCAGTATTAGCTTCCTCCGTGCATTTTAGAAAGTAATTTCTGTGTCATTGGAACACTGAGTTGCTTTATTTAACACATGGCACATTTATATAGAATCTTTCATTTTGCAGATGTTCTTCATTCAATTTAATATTTTGTCAATAGTCCTGGAAGACCAGGCGGGGCAGTAGCATACCCTGTTGATGAGAAGCAGCTGGAGAAGGAGGAGCTGACCTACTTGAGGGCCAGGCCTGTGTGGGCCAGATGCAGAGCCCAGTTCTTTGCCTGGGTCAGATTCAGCTTCCGTAATAGTTTCCCGTTTGTGAGCCTGGTACTTAGCCCTATGGGCTGTAAAGTCTTCCATTTAAAAATTGGGGGTACTAATGATATTTCATTTGAATAGTAATGAAGATAAGAGTGTTGATACTGTTCCCTGGGTTTTATATGGAATTCTGCCTTTACATTTCATTTCGTGTAAGTCACTGTCCTGGGGAAGTTCCTCAGGTCATGATTCCTTTTAACAAGTTCAGTTTTTGAATGATAAGGAATCATAGCTGTTTCTCCTGTGTCAACATATGAAGGCTCCACAGTAAAGGGTGGAGCATATACCTGCAGAAGCACATGGCTTTTTTAAGGCTCTTGGTCTGATCTGAGAGTTTCTCCCCGTCATTACGAGTTTGTTTCTTGTGAGTCTGTTGTAGTACCATCTGACAGTAGACCCTGGGAGCTTTAGGAAAGGAGGATTCCTAAAGCCATTACTGATTTGAGATGAAAGAGCTCTGTAGCTATAGAAAAACTGCCTGTCCCCAAATGCCTTCAGTACCCCAAACAATATCCATATGATCAACAGATGAGCATGTTCTACCTTATTAGCCTTGATCATGGTGAGGATAATGTCAAGAAGTCAGAACATGCCTACTCAGGGAATTTGTGTAGAATGCCACACCTGAACAAAGAGCCTTTCTTATTAAGCTAAGTTGACAGTACCTCTCACCCACTATAACAGTTTGATGCTGGACATCATGTAAATTATTACTCATGCTTTTATTTCCATTTGCATTGAGATTTGTACACAGAATAACTTGATAGTAATTTGAAAAACTGTGATTTGGAACCATTAACTCTTAGTTAGGGATTCGTTCTCCTTATTAACCTGTTAGCATTCTCCTGTTAATTAAAAATTTCTCACTTATGCATGACTTCAGCTTGTAAATCATCTTGATAGTACTATTTCTTTCTAGTCAAGTCTAAGATTTTGTTCTTGTGAAGGTTGATTTTCCTGTAGTTAAAAATGTTGAGATCTCATTCACTTAGTTCACACGTTTATCAGTATAGATCTGGTAAACCTTTTTTATTATTTTAAACTGTTAAAATAAGCTATAGATGCATACATGTATATATGTGGCAAAGCATAAGGAATATCAGTAATTCTCATTAGTAAATTGAAAATCAAAATACATTGTAGTATTTTCCCATTAATTTATTCCAACCCTGGTCTTGTCCTCAGACTTGCCTCAGAATGCCTCTTCCTAATGCAGCAGAAAGAGCTTATCGTCAAAACCTCATCTTTGTATTTGTTCTTTCATCAAAGCCCCTTAGGACCAGAGTGTCTTAGCAGCTCAGTCCAACTTAAACTCCATTGTGAAGCTAATCTAAGACAGAGTGTTAAACTGGCTTTCTTGAGCCATTGACTGTCTCTCTTAACTCCTCTAAGCTTTCACTGAAAACATTCCATTAAATCAAGAGAAAGGTAAAGTGTGCTCAGGGTGAATACATAAAGTAAGTTCTCAAAAGAGAAGAAAACTTTGATCTGCCTCTAGCAGAACTGCTGGGGAGCTTACATGTGGGCCTGCCTGGAATGCTTCTCTTGACCACCCCTGGTGTGTTGAGCAACCACAGTATTTTGAAACCATCCCTTATAAAAAGCCCCTCCCCACTTTTTAAAGGATCCTTTTACCTCTACTTCCCAAGTACTGGGATTGCTACATATTGATACTATACTCAGCGGGTAAAAAGTCTTTCAAACTTGAGCTTATATTGCTTCTGATGATCAGATTTTTAAAATTTGAATAAGAATTAATTGGGGGCTAGAGAGATGGCTCAACAGTTAAGAGCATTCACAGCTCCTGCAGAGGACCTGATAATGGCTAATAATTATCCTTAACACCAGCTCTGATACCCTCTTCTGGACTCTGTAGGTGTTGTGGTGCACTTACATACATGCAGGCAAAACACTCATACAAAATAACATTAGATAAACAAATAAAAGTTAAAAAAATTATTTGACTCAGCCTTTTTAAAAATACTTGAGTTTATCAATTTATTTTTTCTGAGAGTTTTGCCTACTTATAAGTACATCCGTGTCATGTTTTGTGTTTTGCTTATTTAGGCCATAAATCCGAGTCCAAAGGACAGAGAGAAGTAGACTTGCTTATCAGTTAAAACTGATAGAGAAATGGCCTCTGCATAGTGAGAAGACTTTGTTTAAAGATGCAAAAACCATTTTTAAATCACTTGCATGGTACCATTATGGTTAAATATTAGCAAGTGAGTTTGGTAGTCCTTGCTACTTCATTTCTTCTGGTTGATTTCATTTGTGTGCAGACTTGCAGGCAGAAAGAGATGCCAGGCAGCTGATTCTGCAGAACCTTTTTTCAGAAAGTACTGCTCAGCTCTCACTGCTGCTTTTCAGGGGCTGAACTCTGTGCCACAGCAGCCTATAGGAAAGGTCTAGATCTGGGGAAGTACAACCTACTACCTATTTTTAAAGCTCCAGGACTAAGAAGGATCTTTACATTTTAAACTTTTTGTGGCACTTGAAAATTTAAAAAATTTCAAGTTTCAGTTCATAAATAAGGTTATATGTACATGTGGCCACATTCGTTTCTTTGCACACTGTGGCTTTCCTTGCCTAATCATTGTGAAGTTGAACAGTGGCAAAAGCTGTATGACCTGTAAAACCAAAAAGAGTCTTACTTTCTCCTTTATACAAATTTTGGGGCGTCTGATCTTTGTGGAGAAAAAGCCAGAGTAATGGACATGGCGCCTGCTGTTTGAGGGTTGCTGAGTGGGTGTGGCAGTGTGCAGAACCTGGTACTGGTAGAGTGGTTGGAGAAGTGTTGTCATAGATGCAGCTGAGCCACTTATCTTCCTTCAGCTGCTTCAGGCTGTAGCGATGAGGCTGTTGAAGTAGAATTAAAAAATCTTTCTGAACACGTTGGCTTGTGTCCAGGTTGGTGGCTTGGTCTGGTGCAGGTTCTTTCTTTGAGAGTTTGTTTGTTCACTTGTTTAATGTCTCTGTTAAACTTTTACCATGTGTTCTGGAGCATCGATCTTGGCATGTAAACAAATGGTCTTATAGCCTCCTCCCATTATCTCATAGAAATTGTTGGTCATGGATCAAGGGACTACTAGATGTAGCCTTAGTCTGTGCAATGGGAAGTCTGGCTTCCCAGTACGTTGCTTGAGGTCTTGATGCTGTTAGTTCCAGAGCCAGTTCAGGAGCAGGCCTCTTTGCTGTTTAGTACTCCTCCTATAGCAAAGGCCATAGTTACTAGAGTGCTTTGTGCTGTACTCTTTGAGTGTCATCATGGTAACAGAATGCCAAAGATAGGCTGTTGATGAAGTATAGAAAAGTTTGGGCTCAGTTCTGGGTGGCCCTTGTGGTTTGGGCCTTTGGTTATGGTGAGAGGGCATGTACGGAGCCAAAGGTAGTTTATATCTGACTGGAGCAGGAATAAGTAGGTGAGGCCCTGTGGTCCCTTCTGGGGCATGGTCTCAGTGACCTAGGGACTTTCCATGAGGCCCCACCTCTAAAAGGTCCACCACTTCCCAGGGGACTCTGTACCTTTGAGAGACACTAAACCAGACCATAGCACCGTCCTGAGAATCTCCCCAGAAAGTATATAAATGCACACATCAGAAAAGTTGTACGCCACTTCTCACATTCTGTGGAATTCTTAACCATCCACAACCTGTAGTTAGAATTTTTTTTTATTTAAAGAGTTAAATAAATTATTTTGTTTTATCTACCCAATGGAAGTTGATTGGGGACCCACTGTGAACCAGTCAGCATTTTTTGAGCATCTATTGTAGGAAATTTCCCAAAAATACTTGTATAGTTGTAGGTCTAAGACCTGTTCCAAGTAATCACTTAAGAGAGGGTGGGTCAGCTGAGCTTGCTCATCAGAGATGGACATCTTGCTGGGCAAGGCTGGAGAGATGAAGCTATTTACCTTTTTTTTTTCTTTTATGTGTATGAATATATTGCCTCCATGTGTGTAAGTGTACCCGTTTTGTGTAATGCCCTCCAGAGTCAGAAGAAGGTGTTGGATTCCCCTGGAACTGGAGTTACAGAGGGTTGTTAGCTACCATGTGGGTGCTGAGAAATCAAATCCAGGTTCTCTGTAAGAGCAGTCAGTGCTCTTAACTTCTGAGCCAACTCTAGCCCCAAGGTGTTTACTTTTTACATTTGTTCTTTAGAATTATCTCTATAAATACCCTGTACCTAAGAATTGCTCTCTAATAAGTGGGCTTGCTTTGCTAAGTCTGCTACCATCTGTCAGACTCTTATTTCTCTTGCTTTAGAATGCTCAGAACAGTCCAGAAGCCCCTGAGCTTCCAAAGTAACCTGAGGAGTAAAGTAGTTGATAGTGACAATCTATTTTTTTTCCCCCCTGTGGCCCCCAGAAAGTTACTTCTGCAAGGCAGCAGTCTGGCTATCCATAATAAGACCTGCAGATATCCAACCATATAACTAAAATGCAGTTGAAAGCTGAACACACAACAAAGATGTGACATTTTCTAGGTAGTATTGTAGTTTTAGTAGCATTCTTTACAACTATAAAGATACATTTATTACATTTTCATACCAAGGTGAGGTTACTTTTTTCCTTTTTATCTTCTTAGCTTTCTTTGCAGATTAGGTGATGTATGTGAAATTTGTTGATAGAGATGATTCTGGCTCAGTAAATACTAGTAGAGCTGAGCAGCAGAGAGCATTTGATCGTGTAAAGACCATACTTGGTTTTCCACCATCTTTCCACTACCCGTCTCATGATGGATGATACTTTTGTGGCTTAGTAATTTGTACTTATGTTAAGCAAAATTTTGTCACATTTTAGAGAGACTGTGTGAGTCAGTCACTGAAGTTGATGTGGTTAGAAACTGAGGTTTGATCAACAAGGATGGGAACCGTATCACGTCATGTTCTCATCTTAGTTCCTAATTGATAAGGCTAAATTCTCAATAAAAGTGAGAGGGCCACACGCTGTTGCTTTACTAAAGTATAAGATAACAAGGAAAAGGATTTTAACTTGGCATCCGGCAGATCTCGGGTGGCTTCATGCAGACTGAAGTTTTCATTCAGAACAGTAGCTTTTTCTTCCCTTCCTCCTCCTGCTCTTCCTCCTTCCCTCCCCTCTTGTTCCTCCTCTTCCCATTGTGCTGTGTAGATTCTACTAGTGGAGGAAAAGTAGAAAGTTCAGATAAGCAAAATTTTTAAATTATGAATTATCCCTTTTTTTCAGACAAAACCATTGGTGACACTTTCATGTTTTAGAATATTTTCTGTATATATTTTTATGTTTATGATTAAAATGATACCTAGTCTGTTCCTTCAATAAACAGCTTTATTCAATTGTAAACTGATCTGTGTGTGTGTGTGTGTGTGTGTGTGTGTACTTATTTGTGTGTGTATGTCTGTATTTGTGTATGTGTGCATGTGTATGTGGGGGTTCACTGTAGAGTGAGACTCTGGCTCAAATAACTTATTAAAAAAAGCAAATAATGCCCCCGAAGACGAACATTTCCTCCTGCAAACAATCTTTTTCCTTAAAAAAATTTAAATTTATATTTATTTTATGTTACATGCGAGTTTAGCCTACATGTATGTAAGTGTACCCATGTCATACAATGCTCTTGGTGGTCAGAAGAGGTCATCAGATCCCCTGGAACTGGCATTATGGTTAATTGTTAGCTACCATGTGGGTTCTGGGAACCTAACCTGGGTCCTCTGTAGGAGCATCCAGTGCTCTTAACTACTGCGCCATCTCTCCAGATCCATGTTCATCTTTTTCTATGGAACTGTTTTCTTTGTGGACACAGTGTGACTTAGAAGATGCCTTATTCCCGTTTGAAACACAGTGAGCAGTGCATAAATAAAGAATTCACTCACCTGGAACACTGCTTTTTTGCAAAGATCTGTATTGACCTGAGAACCAGGAAGGCCCAGCAGAGCCTTTGTGGTTTTGAAGCAGATAGATGGATAGTCTCACTGCTGCCTTGTGCTTGGTGAGTTTTCCTGGCAGTTGTTTCTGCCTCTGCAGTCCCATTGATTTCTCTTGTCACTGTGCCAGTGTGTGTGCTGACCCAGCCCTGATGTCTGCTGGTATACACGCCCACACCCACAAACCCCAGTACTAGATATGAGTTGGTGAAGTGATTAATATGGTTTAACAATGTTCATGGAACAGCCACTCCATTTTGCACATTGTACTCTGCTGGCAAACCTGATGATAATCTCTCTTAAACATTTGAAAGCTGCTTTCATCGTTTTGTGCTTTAGCTTCGAAGTGTGCCTTTTCATAGCAGAGCATTTGAAGGCTGCTTTGTTTCAAAAAAGGAGAGAGTCTGAGCATCTGTGTGTCCCTGTAAGGACTGAGAGGCTGGTGGGAAGACAGGAGCTTGCAGCCTTGCCTAGGGTGGTTAGGTGGTCAGGGAGTACTGACAGTGAGGTGTGAAGTTAACTGTTGCAGTGGTGGAAACCTCTCTTTAGAGGGTGCAGATGGGGTATTTAGTGTGCAGCCAGGATTTGCAGAAACTCACAAGGTACTTAATTGACAATGAAAATACCACCTTGGTGTTTGTGAGGATGAGATAAAGTGACTTTAGACTACCTTCTGGAAGGGTCCTGCCACATAGTAGGTGCTCATCAGAAGATGGTGTATGGACATAGTTTTAATTCATTCTGTGATTATTTGCTGTCTGCTTACTGTATGTCAGGCACAGGTTAAGGGCAGGGAAAAGGCAGAATGTCTACCCTAACCCTAATGTCTCAGGGGCTCATATTTTGGTAGGGAAGAGGTTGTGTAATAGATGGGCTTGCAGGTTTACCTAGGATGGTCACATGGTCAAAGGAGTGCACCAAGTAAGGGTTCCGCAGGTTTAAGGCCATCTTTACTTTAATTAAGTGATTTTTGAAAGGAAAGTTGTTTAGCTTTTGCACCTTAATTCCTCCATGTTGAAGCAGGAAGAGTAGTAACTGAGGTCTTACAGAGAGCATGTAGCCCCGGAAGGTGAGAACTGTATCTGACAGCCATATTCAGGGACCCAGGCTTGTCCAGGAGAGTGGCACCTGGCTCTCACTTGAGAGCAGGAGCTTTGTTCCAGAGGGAAGGGTGATGCAGTAGGTTGGAGAGGGAAGACAGAGCGAACGGTAGGAGTCTGGGCATGTGTGGAGGGAAGTAGACGTGTTTTGCTTGACATGACCGCAGTTTTGCTTCAGTGCGTTCTCGGGTGTTTTGCAGTCTAGTTTTATGAAACATGTATGTATGCACGTACAGAACTAAGATAAAAGTCTTTGCAAAATAAATGTTCTTTAAAATGAGAAGGCACCACTGCTGCACCTACTCCAAGGGAGTAAGCATGGGTCAGGGGAGCTGCTCCTGGGGGGATTCTGTGGACTGGGTTTCTGTTTATTGAAGGGCACTGAACTCCCAGAGTGTCTTCCGATTCACCTTAGTCTTGAAACATGTGCTGATGGAGTAGGTGCTAAGGGACAGCCAGGTGCACAAAAGCATCATTCCTTGTCACCCATAAGGCTGGTTCACTACATGTGCTCATTTTCCAAAGTCCCTGTAAACCCTGCCAGAAAGTGACTCTCTGAACTGTGTAGCCAGCCTCACCATCCAGACCCATACTGGATCTGCAGAGTACCCCAGAAGGCAGTTTTTAAAAAAATTTTTAATTATTATTTTATTTTTGGGTGCATGAGTATATTGCCTGCATGTACACAAGTGCACCTGTGTCGTGCAATGCCCACGAAGGTCAAGAGGGCATTGGATTCCCTGAAACTGGAATTACAGATGGCTGTTAGCCGCGATGTGGCTTCTGGGATTCGAACTCAGGTCCTCTGGAAGAGAAGCCAGAGAGAGCTATTAACCACTGAGCCATCTCTCCAGTCCCCTAGAAGACATTTTCATAAGCTACACTCAAGGGAGTGTATTTGTCACTTGTCTTTATGCACATCTTTAGGAAACATTTGCAGATCATTTATATTAATGAAAATTCCTCATGTTTTAGAAAAAAATAAAAGGAGTAAGAAAAGAAAAAAATAGAGGAGTAAGATTTTACAGTTGAGCTTATATTTTTTTCCTTTATTTTGTTTCTCTGAAATGCTTACTGAATACTTGTATATGATGAAGATAGTTGTTTTAAAGTTATAGAGGAGAGCTGTCTTTAGGTACTCCTGTTTTAACAAAGGCTGTTCTCTGTTCCCTAGGTGTACTACCCGAACTTGGGGTGGATGTGCATTGATGCCACTGATCCAGAGAAGGGCAACTGGCTGCGATATGTGAACTGGGCTTGCTCAGGAGAAGAGCAAAATTTATTTCCACTGGAAATCAACAGAGCCATTTATTATAAAACCTTAAAGGTAACAGACAGTGTTGGAGTTAGTCTTCTGCTGGTTACTTTGCATACATTTTCTACATGTTGTCCTTAGTTGTGACTGATGAGAACAGCTTTACATTCCTTGAAAGGATTATATCTGAAGCGGCTCATCCACTCACCCAAAGTTCAGTGTTAAATATATGGTTGCTGAGGCCTTGCCTGTGTCAGGGAACTAAAGTACAAAGATTGTGTTGAGTAATTGCAGACTGTATCTTTCTTGATACTGCTGATTATCCTTGGCAGCTGCTCCCTTCCTCCTCCTCCTCTTCCTCCTCCTCCTCCTTCTCTTCTTCCTCCTCTTCCTCCTCCTCCACCTCCTCCTCCTCCTCTGACATGGATACACTGGGAACAGCCTTGCAGATTTATCCCATTGTGAGAAACTATCGGTACCAGGATGATACTGTGTTACTGGAAAACACACTCATCGTCTTTGGTGAGTTTGAAGCCTTGGTTAGTTTTCTTCAGGAGAGAATTAAATAGAATATGTTTCTTCCTCCTGCCAAACTTTTTTTGGAGACCAGAGTTCCTGCAAGGAAAAGAACAGTGGTGTGGGAGTTGGTGAGGGCACCTAGCACACTAGGAAGCCTTGCATGTGACTGTGCTTCCATGAGAAGCAAGGTTTGGTCTCTGTTCTTATTTTCACAGGTGATGTTCCTGTTGAAGACAAATCTACATTCTGAAAGGAATGGTCTAGAGTAGAATCTTGGTGGTAGAAAGATAGACGGTTGCTCTCTCTTTTGGAATAGATACCTTTGCCCAAATTGCTGTAACAGACAAATATCTCTTTATTCATTTGGTTCCATTAAATACGTTGCAGGCTAGGTGACGAGTCCGCGAAAAAAATTTTACCTTCACACATCTGGAAACTCTTGATAAGCAGTTGAAGGTAGTGGCCAACCTCCCATGTCCTGAGCTTAATAGGCCTTTTTCAAGTCTTGTTGGCATGCATCCATCGAATCTTTCTCTGCTGTATTTTTCTTGACATTGCCACCTAACTGGACTGCCTGCTACCTCATTTACGCCTACATCCTAGCTTTCAGTCTGTTTTCACATGTAGGATGTCCAAAACCTTGCTTCCTGTTGTCTGGCTGATGACTGTAATGGCCTGCTTTTCTAGTAGCACCAGATTTGAAATTGGATTCTAAATATCATTCAAGAATACATTCTGAGCTAGGTGTGATGGCACACATTAGTCCCAGCACTTGGGAGGCAGAGGCAGGTAGATTTCTGTGAGATCCAGGCCAGCCAGGTCTACATAGTTCCAGGCCTGGTTCTCATGGCAAGGTGGAATCTTGGTAGAGATGAAGTAGTGGCAAGGGAATGGCTGAGAGACAGACAAGAGAAACTAAAGATGGAGGGAGCTGTGTAGGGTGAGTACTCCTTATCCAGAGTACTTAGTAGCAGAGTGCTGTGAAACAGTGAATATCTGCATCTGCATACACTTAATGAGATATCTTGGGGATGGAACCCAAGTCTACACACAAAATTGGTTTGTATTTCAGATACATATTTAAAAAAATATTTTACGTGTATGAGTATGTTACCTGTGTGTAGGTAGGTATACCCGTGTTGTGCATTGCCCTCGGAGGTTAGAAGAGGGCGTTGAATCCCCTAGGACTGGAATTATGGATGATTGTTACCCACCATGTAGGTGCTGGGAATCGAATCTGTATCCTCTGCAAGAGCAGCTAGTGCTCTTAACCACTGAACCCCTCAGGTACATCTTACGTAAGTAGACAGTAATTTTATGCAGTACTTTTATTGGTCTTGCTTTTTATTTTTTGGGTCTTTTTGAGACAGGGTCTCCGTATAGCCCCAGCTGGCCTGGAACTTGCTGTGTAGATCAAATCAGGATGGTCTTGAACTCACCGACATCTGCCTGCATCTGCCTCATGAGTGCTGGGATTTTAGGAGTTGTGCCACCACACCTGGCTTGATCTGTGATCTGTCACATAAGGTCATATATGGGGTTTCCCAGTTATAGGATTATGTCAACACTCAAAAGCTTTGAATTTTGTTTGTGATACCAAGAGTGATATAAGTACCCTTCTATGTAAAGAGCTTATACTGATTCCCATTCGTCCCACCCCACCCCTGCCCTGTCTGTTAGTGTTGCACATCAAACACAGGCAGGGTCTCAAACACTCTGTAGCATTGAGCTGACTGACTCCCTAGCCTGGTATGATGTGTAACTCACCACATTACTAGTTCAGTTAGTTCTCCACAGACCCCTCACAGGAGGGACTGTGAAGACATGAGGTGGGAGTAGGTGCTCCTATCCTCAGAGGGTTCCTGAAAGTGTCTAAGCAGTGTCTTGAGTGGGGACTGTGCCATCAGGCACAATTTCATTTTGAAAAGTGAACAAGACAGAACAGCTCATCAGAGCTTAAAAGGCATTTGTGATGACAGTTTCAGCCATCATCTACTAAATTATGATGGGGGGTAGGGTTAACTGATCTAAGAAAGGGCACATTGGTTCAGAGATGTGGCAGATTCCAGCCATCCTTTTAAACAAGAGTATTTTGAAACTGAAGCTATATAGGTAGTGGGAGTTCTGCAGAGAATGAAGCAAAGTCTCATTGACTTTCAAGGGCTTTGTCTAAACTGAAAGCAAGTAACTATTTTGTTTTTAAACTGACATCTTAAGATGGAATTCCCCTCTTATTTAAAAGAAAAACAAACTAAGACCATTCTTACATAACCTCAGTACACGAGTCCAGTCGGGAATCCAGCATGGAGACAATACTTCATTAGTATGTCCACCATCCTCAGATTTTGTCAGTTGTTCAGGTCATGTGTTTGTAGAAAAAGAATCCATTTAGCTTGGACAGTTTAAGAATCCTTAAAAAATCCTTGAACAGTTTAAGAATCCTTAGCTTGGTCAGTTTGAGTCCTTTAGGACCTTTCGGTTCTGAAGAGAACTGACTATATTGATTCAGTTTGGGTTTGTCTTAGGCTTCATTGTGCCTTTTGAGCATCTCGGAAGTGACGTTTTCTGGGTGGGATACCAGGAGGCAGGTGCTGTCAGCCGGCTCATTATCCGGACACTTCTTTCCTTTGTAACTTTGATAACTGTTTGTGGGGAGATGGTTTTGACACAAGGCAAATCTTCTGTTACTTCCCAGACTTCACCTATTATTTCGAGTCCACTGGGAAGTCTTGTCTGAATCATTTTTTGTGATGATTGCTGAATGTTGATTTTTCTAATTTATTTCTCTCTTTTCCGGGAGTCCTTGGGATGTACTTTAATTAAGTCCTTCTGCTTTTATTTGCTTGTTTGCTCATGGTGCAGCATGGGCTCTCCCCTCCCCTCCCCTCCTCTTGGACTTTTACTTATAGTTATAGCCTTGGAACTTTTTGGGCACATGAGCTCCTGAGACAACAGCAGGCCATTTTTCCACTCAAAATATTTCTTCAGGAGTTGCAGGTGTAGTTGTATGATGATGGTGTAACACGTGGCTGTGAGGAATTTGTTTTAGGAGCATAACACATACATGGAAGCTATTTTTAGGCATTTCCTTCTCCTTTTAAAAGTTACAGTATGCAATTTGTGTTCTTCACGAACCTGACAGTGCGTTAAGATGAGAGGTCGGGCTCTGCCTGGTCTCAGCATTTTTGTGATATAAATAGCTCTGTGGACATGTATGAACGTGCAGAACCTTGTCATGCTTAACTTGAGCTTGGAATCAAGCCTGTGCTAACTTCCTGTCCGTGCCGCTTGCTGCCTAACGATGCTGGCAATTACTTGTTCACTCGGATTTCGAGAGCAAAATGGTTCCATGTTTTATTTTCTCTCATACGTGGATGACGTGAGACTTGGAGCAAGATGGTGAAGCACCTGGCGGTGGAGGCTGAGCCGTCTTTCCAGATCAGCCGCGAGCGATCGCGACTGAGTGCGCTGCGAGACTCTCCGTCCGCCTGACGAGCCTCTGGCCCCTGGCCGCGAGGTCCGGCCACCCGGAGTCCCAGCCTGTATCCGGGAGTGCCTCCTCCCTCCCCGCGCGCCCGCGCCGTGCCCGCCTTCCCCCTCCCCCTTCCCCGTGCGCGCGCGCTCCCGGGCCCCTCCTCCCTCTCCTCTCCTTCCCCGTGCACGCGCCCTCCCCCACCCCTCTCCCAGGGTGCGCACTCCGCCGGCCCTCCTCCCTCTCCCCGCGCGCGGGTGGCGGCGCCCGCCGGACAGCTGTTTGCCATCGGCGCCGCTCCCGCTCGCCACCGCGCCGCCCCCGCCCCCGCCAACAACCGGCCCTCTGATTGGCTCGCCGCTTGTCTCTTCTCTCCCCCAGCCAATCGCGCCGGGCGAAGAGCTCCTGGTCTGGTACAATGGGGAAGACAACCCCGAGATAGCAGCTGCGATTGAGGAAGAGCGAGCCAGCGCCCGGAGCAAGCGGAGCTCTCCGAAGAGCCGCAAAGGTAGGACCCGCCGGCGCCCGGCCGCCGCGCCCAGCCCGGCCCGGCCTCCAGCGCGCCCGGCCGTCCGCCGCCGGCTTCCGGGACGCGGCAGGGCGCGGCGCCCCGGTGACCTTTTCCGGACTCGGCCCGCCCGACCCGCGGTGCCCGCCCGGCCCGCTGCTGAATCACCGCGGGCTCCGCGCGCCCGGGCGGGCAGTCGGCGAACTTGTACCCGAGCGCTGCGCGGCGGGAAGTGCGCGCGCGGCCCGGCCCCGTCCCGTGCGGTCTCCGGCCTGGGCCGCGGAGTCGGGCGGGCGGCCTGCGCTTTCCGGCCGGCTGACAGCGCCCGGCCCTCGGCTGCGGCGCTGGGCGCGGGCCGCAGGGCGGGGGAGACGGGATGCGAGAGAGACAAAGATGGGGTGCACGGAGACTGGAGAGCAGGGGCCGGCGAGACGCCGGGCGGTGGGCTTCCGGGAAGAGTGCTCCGGGCATTGTGGAAGTTCGGGAGGCGTGTTGTGTCGTTTTGACTCGGTTCTTAACAGTTTTGTGATTTATGATGTTTTGAACAGGAGGTAGAACGTAGTCACACTTATAAAAGGGAGGGGTAATTTGTGGCTAGGAAAATAGTTTGGTTGACTATATCGTATTTCCAGCTGTCATGCCGATCCGTCGGTGGAATTTCCTTAAACCAAGAATTTTAATGTGAATTTGAGAATCCTTTTTTTTTTTTTTTTTGGAGTCCTGGTTAAATACATGCCAATGCACGACGTGGTAGTTTTTATTAAAACAAATGCATGATTATTTTTTGTTCTCTCTCTCCTTGGGTCTTAAGTAAATTTTTCTAATCTGAACAAACAAGCCTGTTTTTTACCCAGAATATTGCAGAGTATGGTGTGGGAATCAGATTGTAAATAAACACATAGACATGATGTTGGAAACTCTCAAAGCAATAGTAAACGTATTGTGATTTTTCCAATCCGAGTTCTTTGCATTTCACAGCAAAGTGAAAATAGGCTTACCCAAGGGCAAGCTCTTGGGCCTCTTCCTGCCTACAGTTTTCTGTTTATTGAAGATGATTTATTTAGTTGCAGGTCAGTAATGGATCAAATGTTCAAAAGTCTAGAAACACCCCCCCCCCCCCCCCCGTCATTTTTTGTTTTGAGACAGGGTCCCTGTAAACACAGCCTGCCAGGAACTCACTATATAGACCAAGCTGGCCTCCATCTGACAGAGTTCACTTGCCTCCTGAGTGCTAGGATTAAATGCTTGTGCCCCAATGACGTCCACCCCACCGTTTTAACTGTGTTGAACAAAGTTGATTTGTTGATATAAGGCTTAGCATTTTGTTTCCACTCTGCATAATGTGACTTCTCTTCTGTGTGCATTTTGTTTATAATCATGCCACCAGCCTTCCAGGGAAGGCTGCAAAGTAGGTGACTGGGACCTTTTTACTATGCCAGTAAACTTCACAAATTACTTCATACATGGGAAGAGATCTGTAACTTGACAGGACACTCACTTTTCTTTGTGGGCCTGCTCAGAACCTAGACCTTATCCTTTTTCTGTATTTATTTGTACCTTACTGTTCTATGCACTTAGCTAGATGTGGAGAAAAACTTGAAAACACTATTGTGCTTTATTGGTGACACAGACTTACACATCTCATGCCTGGATTGCTGGCTTGTACACTGCTAAGCAGCCCATACTTACTACTTCCCATTCTTATTTTGATACAGATTGGGCAGCACCCAGCTCCCTGAGTCGAGAGACATGCTTGGAGCTTGGAATATGCAGCCAACCTGATGTGGTCAGCTCATTGCTACAGAGGCTTGTTTTCTGTGTGGCAGAAAAGTTTTGGAGAGTTTAAATAATGAGTCAATTAAAAAAATTTTTTTGTTAAGCTGTGCTGTGAAGTCTAACAACTTACAAAGACCAAAAGACAGAACTTTTTATATGAACTTGGTGTATTTCGAGCACTTTCATCTCTGACAGTGATGTCAGAAAGAATCAGTATGAATTTTACTCAGAGGTAATATTAACTTAGTCTTTTGGAAAGCCAAATGTTGAAGACATATAGCTGATAAATAGATTGACATTGGACATAGCCCCGTTCTGGTTACCAGGAGAAACAAAGCACTGAATTCCTCACTTCTGGACCTGACCTCCTTTGTATGATAGGCGCTGTTTCCAACATCGAGCATTGGAGAATTCTTTAGATATTGGTGGATCATGAGGACTGTTGGACAGTGAGAAGCTCTGATTCCTTTATATATCACAGATACCCCCTCCCCCAATAACTCATTTATTAAGCCCTGCTATGTGCTGGGCACTCTGCTGCATTGTTTAGCTCATTGGTGAGCAAAAAGATGGTAGTAATTCTTATGGTGCCTGCAGTGCAGGCTTGGGGAGGATAAGCATCAGTGAGATAAGCACCTGGGTTGTTGACCCTCAGTAAATATTCATTGATTGCTAAAAAGGAAAGAAAAAGCAACTCAAACAATATGTAAAGAATGAAAAGTGCATAGTGCTTTGGGAACAGTTCATTTTGTCTCTGACCAAAGAGCACAAAATTTTGCCTGGACACAGCAGGGATTTTTTCAGTGTGATTTATTTTGTATTCTCAGCGATGCATGTCTGCTTAGTCTTCTGAATGTCTGAGCAGCCTCTGTAAGGTTGAATGTGAGAACAGTTTCTTGGATGGGACAGATGAACATTTCTGTTAGAGAAGGGGCCGGGTTTAGTGCTGGGTGTCATGTCTCAGGCTGTTAGAAAGATTGAGCTATTGAAAGGTTATTAATTGATGAAGTAGCATAGAAGAGGCCACCTTTAGAGTTGTGATCGTCTTAGTGATTTTTGTCAATCTATTCATGACTAAGAAATGAGGTTTTTTTGTTAGCAATAAATAATGACCATGGATGAAATGCAGGGCCTTGTAGTGCTGAACGAGCACTGCCCCTGTGCTGTACCTCAGCCCTGGAGAGTGCTCTTCTGACACGTGACTGTTGCAGTGTGTATGGAAAGCTTGAAGGAACTACAGTGCTGCACAGATGAGCTTGGTGGAAAGGGTTCTGCCAGGTATGGGACTGCGGGTCAGTTGTACCATCTTTCAGAGGTGCACTTTCCTACCTTTAAGAAGTGGTGTTATAATTGTGGAGCCCCTTGAGCTACTTTACCCTCGAGTTACTGTAGGGGCAAGTGCCATAGCGGAAGGGAATAAACTGTCTGAAGCTTGTAGACTGGCACTCTGAAGAGCCATGTATCAGGGTGACTGCGTGTTTCCTGCTGAGGACCTACTGAGTTTGTTTGTAGGCATTTATTGACCACACAGAAGCTCCACACAAGCATGGATCTCTTCCCCATTGTCCTCCTGAAACCCAGCCTTGCTTAGCCCAAACTCACTCTTACTAGAGATCTCTCCGACCTACTGACTTCACTTTTCCAGCAAACTAGCAGAGATGAGTTTTGTACCTAATAGCTAGATGGTAAAGAATCCAGTAAGAAACAGTAGAAAACTTGTTCCTTATGGTCAGTGGGTTCAGTCCTTCCTCCAAATCTTAAATAGAGCCTGAATATCAGCCAGTTATCTAGGTGACTTAAATTATGACCAACTTTGAAAAAGGAAATATTTCATCTGTCTCCACAGTCAGAATTGTTAGAATGAAGAATCTTGAAAAACACTCAAGTGTTTTGAACTCTGACATACTTGGTGTTCTTCCCCACAGGTCCTGAATAAAGGAGTAATGTTATAGAGGTAAATGCTCCATATGCAAAGAAACTCAATCCAGGTCGGGGGTTGTGAACAGGTTGGAGAAGGTTCCCATTCTCACTGAGTGCTATAGAGCGGGAGACCACAGGCTGTGGATGAACAAGACAGGCCGTGTTGTAGGATAACTGGGTGGGAAGTGGGTGAGGTATGGCACCACTGTGGAGACCACGGGCACTTCTCAAGACTGAAGGACATGCTTAGGGTCACTCTGCCGCTGAATCACTCTGCCGCTGAATCTCAGAACTTGAACCAGGGGTCTATGCTTTTTTATGTAACATGCTTTCTTGTACATGCAGTAGGCAGCAGTAAAAAGATTTGAAGTTAGTTTTCACCTTTAACATTTTATAAAATTAGAGAATATGTCGGGCTTCTGTGATCTCTTGACCTCTTCTAGCAGCTAGTAGCTCTGTTTCAGGTTCCGTGACTGAAGCTGAGCTACAGAGGCCTGATTGTGGTACCTAAGTCTGCTGGCAGACAAGCTTTGAACCTCCTGGTACTTGGTGGACTGATCATATGTCCCTTGACTGAGTTGGGCACTCACCTGTAATCCTCGTTTGCAGGTGGTCAGCAGGGGTTGGGACAGCCAGAGGCGATGGTTTTCTGTGCTTAAGGCATGCATACTTGGCTTGTGAGGTTGGACTCGCGATTGTACTGTGCTCCGTGGTTCTTTCCAGGTTGTATCTGCTGGAGCCCTTGCTGCCTTCCATCTTAGTAATGTCTTGGCTAAGCATTGTATGTTCTACCTGCTCTTGCTTTGTTGCTGCTGGGGGCAGGGAGGGGGCTTTCTAAATGCTCGGAATAGTTCTAACGAAATTTTTTTAATGGTAGGGAGTTTTCTGCTGTTTCCTAATTCTGTGCAACTTTATTTATGGGAAAAATGAGTGTATTAAGCAAAATTTTCTAAACTGTTCTGCACAGGTTTCAACTATAATAGATAAATTTTCAGAATCTTAAAAGAATTATTGCATTTATTTGTGTGCATTAATATGTATGCATGTGCATGTGCTATTGGGGGTATGTGTGTGGTCAGGAGGACAGCTTGTGAGGGTCAGTTTTCTCCTTCACCATGTGGGTCTTGGGAATTGAATTGAGATCATCAGGTTTGGTGCAGGCACCCTTACCCCCTTGAACCATTTTGCCAACCCAGGATCTTTATTTAAAAAAATAGTTTATTTTTATTTTATGTGCAAGAGTGTAATGCCTGCACGCATGCAAGTGCACCCATGTCGTGCAATGCCGTCAAGGTCAGAAGAAGGTATGAGTACTCCTAACTGCTGAGCCATCACTCCAGTCCCCCCAAGCCAGAATCTTACTATATGAAAAACTATTTGATACACTGTCATTGAGTGTAATAGGAATTGTGCCATGTGCTGCATATCGTAAGATGAGACTTACAGGTAAAAAATAAATAAGGCCCTCAAAAAGTTCAGACCAGTTTTGTTTTTTTTTTTAATCTGCTTATAATTTTAAAGTTTAAAAACTTCAATTTGTTATTTCCTTAAATATGAACACTGAGTTCTTTATATAAATTGTTTTTTTTTAAGTTGGTTTTAAAGCTCTGGCAGTTCCTTTCTGAGGCAGTTTCTCATTGCACTTTGCAGCTGACTTCTGGGGCATGTGAACTGGATGTTCCCAGCAGCGTCACAGAGAGGAGGGTGGGGTTTATATACTTGAAGTTGCCTCTAGAGAAGAAAGAATTGCCTGAGTGCCTCCGCTGACATTGGAGAGTGACCATTCGTAGATCTTTGAGTGAAGGGCTGAGCAGAAAGCTAGAAGGGACAGTCTCAAGTCACCTGGCCTGGGGCTCTGGTATCATTAGGATTACCTCTGTATATTCTGTACTGCCAAGAATGGTTCCAGAATTTTGTTCTATTTTTTTTTTTTTTTTTAAATTTTGGGGTATTCCGTACATGAGTGTTGTCTGCATTATTTCCATCCCTCTCAGTTCCCCTATTTACTTATTAATTTATATATATATATATATATAATTTTTTTTTTTTAATGTGTATGAGGGTTTTGCTGGTATGTAATTGTACCTGTGCATGCAATGCCTGAAGAGGTCAGAAGAAGGTGTCAGTACCCTAGAACTGGAGTTACAGATGGTTGCTAGCCACTGTGTGGGTGCTGGGAATTGAGCTCAGGCCCTCTGCAAGAGCAACTAGTTTAGTCATCTCTCCTGTCCCTAGAGTTTGGTTTTATTAACATCAATAGTTTAGGGGAGCTGAGTGGCACAGAAGCTAGAGTCGTTTGAAAATGCGCCTGTGTTTTTTGTAACTGAAAAGTAAGCACTGAAAGTACCTGGTTTTCCTCCTGCCATTCTGACTAAACAGTACCTTTTTTTAATACTTTGCAAAAATCCTCGTCTGGATTCATTTAAGACATGAATTTTGATGTAGACAGATGTTATTATTTGACACTGCCATATGATGTCCTGTGATGAATCATGACTTTCTACCACTGGTGACAGTGACAACAGCGACTGTTGTTGCCGAAAGCTCTGTGTATTACTACTCTCCCAGGAATCCTGCAAAGCGGAGATCATTACTCTTGCAGAAGAAGCACCAGGTTCTACATTAGTGGGTGTCTTGCCTGAACCCAGTTTTTATTTATAGCATTTCTGAGTCGGAAGTTGCACAATATAGATAGTAGTATATTATTTGCTTTACTTATGAACCAGAATGAATTTGTAGGACTCACAAGATAGTTGCTCATCTTAACCCTAAATCCTTAAGACAGTGCTTTAACATCTGTCTTTCTGTGTAGGACAACTAAGTTAGAATGATAACTGATGTCCCTCGTTATCTTAGTTTTGAGAGGTTATGGGTTAAATTGGATACATTCTTGGGAGTACCCCGAAGAAACAGTTTCAAAGGCAACTTCTTTTTTCAATTCCTTGTAGCTGTTGTCTTAAGCTGTTTATAGACATGTTTGTCAGTTTGGGCTTTTTGGGTTGTGTATTATTTTGGCTTCAGTCTATGTCCCCCTGTAGCACTGGGGGCCGGACTAGGATGGTGGAACTCTTGATTTTTTTCTTCCCGGAGAGCTCTCTTCTGCAGCTTTGTGGTTGAAGTTCCACTGCTAAAATAGGAGTTCTAAAGTTTTCCTAAGTTGAAGGGTGTTAAGAACACACTTTAATAAAAACACAGTCTAAAAATTAAATTTAGAAACTGATTCTAGTGCAGTTTTGACTTGTGGGTGTAGTTGAGCTAAATTATTCATGTATTGTCTAACGCTGTTTTAGGATATAGGTAAGGTGTTATTTATTTGTGAAGTGTAGTCTTTCCTAGTTCACTTCGGCTCTTAGGAACATGTGTGAGCTGTTTGGATCATCTCTAAAGGTCTGGTTTGCTGATGAAGCTGTTCTGTAGGCCATTCTTGACTCACTGTAGAAGAGGCCGGAGTAGCCTCCACCTATCCTAGGCTGAGTCCTCTCCTCCTCTTTTCCCCCTTCCTTCCTCCCTCCTCCTATCCCCCCCCCCCCCACCCTTTTCTGCTTTTGACACAAGGTCTTATTGTAGCCTAGGTTGTCTTCAAACTTCTGGTCCTTCTGCCTGCACTTTCTAATTGCTGGGATTACAGACGTGTCCCTCTAGGCCTGGCTGAACCACAGAAGTAACTGGATTTTCTTAAGGAGATTTGGAATTCACTTTTTCATTGTGTTTAATCCCACAATAAGTTTTGTTTGTTTTTGAAGATACTCTCCCTATGTGATCCGTGCTGTCCTGGAGCTCCTGATCCTCCTGCTTCTGTCTCCAAATTCCTGTGACTACAGGTGTGTACCATTATGCCCAGAAATTTTTAAAGTTTATTTTACCTTGTGTGTGCCTGACTCTGTGTAAGTTTTGTTCTGCAGTACTGGAGCGTGACTCAGACTGTGGCCTAGGACATGCTAAGCAAGAACTCTGCCGCTGGCCTCCTCTTCCCCCTCACCCCATCCCCCTGTTATTGTTGAACTTCTTGAATTTGTCATCAAATGTGATTAAAGTGTTGGTTAGTCTTCGAACTTTTACTGAGAATGTTCCTTTAAGACTAAGTAGCTAGCACCCCACCCCTGGCCCAAATGCACTGGCAGGCGGGGCAGAACTGCAACTTAGTGATCTAAGAACTTCATTCTTCAAAAAAATGGAAACATTTTTTTCTGGTCTTTTTCCCAGATGTTAGGAGGCAGTAATTTTACTTAAAATACAAAAACATGGTGCGTATTAGTAAGTCCTGGAAGATCGTGAGTGGTACACTAGAAAATCTCAGGGCTCAGAGCACTGGTTGTTGTTATAATTTCCATGTTTGGTTATGATCTGGAAATTTCAAAAATGTCTTTTTTTTGGAGATAGAAAGTCTTGTATATCACAGACTGGCCTTGAACTTGAAATTCTCCTACTTTACCCTCTATTCTCCGGAATGCTGGGGTTAAAGGTGTAAACCACCTCTTCTGGCTTCAAAAGACTTCCTGGTGGAAGTTTTAATCATTAGCTGGTTGTTATGCTAAAAGTTATATATTAAAAGCATACCACAACACTTGTTTCCAATGTACAGAAATACTTAGTTCCAGAAACAATTAGTTTATTATCATAGAACAATGATATTATAAGACTGTGGCATATAAAAAGTGTCTTTGCTAATAACAACACTTTGAACACTCTGGTTGAGTCCTCCATTACTAGTTTAATCAGTCTCTGCATCACCAAGGCCAGTTCCACTGTTAATGAGCTGCCTCTGCCTTATCAGGCATTGTCTTTGTTTTGATTAAAAAGAAAAGCAATGAATAAATGCTGCTCAGGCCATGGTCTTTCTTGGTTTTTGTGTAAGCTGTAGGGAGAATCTTCTCCTAGTGTATACTCCTGCTTCTTGCTGTGCAGTCTTTTGTAGGTTTCTTGAGACATCACATGCCACAAAAATGAAGGCAAACTGGTTTGTTCACCTGTACTTAGCTCCTAAGAACGGAGTTGTGTACCTGTTGGAAGCTGCAGTGCAGTTGGGAATGGACAGCAGTCCAGCTTCTGGGCCTTTTTGTTGTGTTACTGTTTTGCTTCTCAGGTTCAGTTTTCATTTTCTTGCCAATTTGAGGTGGAGAATGGACCTCTCTGGTTGTGTTGCTATATTTTTGTTTTTAATCTGGGATTACCAGAGCCCGTTTCTCTGTGCAGTAGAATGACAGCTGGCTTTAAGCAAGATGTCCAGAGTCTAGAAGAATGACTCTTCACTTGGCCCTGCCTCCTTAGGTCCTTTGCTGTGAAAATGCTGTTTCTGGCCCCAGAAAGGGCAACTACTGGCTGCAGCAGGTTTACACAGCAGGGAGCCCTGTTGGTGATGGTCTCTGTTCCCTCTTTGTCCTTTCAGCAGTCTCCTGAATGTTTCCGCAGGAGAGGCTGTAATATTAATAGGATTAACATAAGCTGAGTTAACAGTTCACACTGGCATCCAAATAAATTTCTAAAATTACAGTAAGGAGTCCCAAAGTGTCATGAGCTACAGTTGACTGGATTCTTGGTGGAGGGGGAGCGGGTATAAGATTCTGTATGTGCTTGTCACTAGGAACTTTTTAGCAGCTACATAAATCACAGGAAGATTTTCTTCCTTGTTAGTTGGTTAATAGGAATGTTTGGTGTTAAGATCTAGTTTAAGTGTTAAGCTCAGTATCTGTTTGCAGTGTGATTGCACCAGAACTGTAAATTCAGGATTTGAAGATCATTAGAAACTGTGCTGAGGTAAATTCAGAGCTGCAGTAGAGTGGGGAATTCTAAATCAGAAGTGCTGTTTAACTCACTCTGGTTCTGGTTAAGCTTTTGGGAGACTGTCTTGTAAGTCTCATGGGTGACAGTCAAAGGTGCATGGAATTGTTCTTCTTTGAGTTTCCACTCTAAAAACAGCAGTTTCATTTTTAATTCTTTAAAGACAGATGGAAAATACTACATGAGTTTCCCTGTTGCATACAAATCAGTATTACTTAGCAAATGGGGCTGGAGAGATGCTCAGGAGTTAAGAGCGCTGGCTGCTCTTCCAGAGGACCTGGGTTTTAGACTCACAATGACCTACACCCCCAGTTCAGGTGATCCAACACCCTCTTCTGGCCTCTGAGGGCATTGCAGGTGTTGCACATACATGTCAAAACACATTCAAAAAAAAAAAACTTTCAAAAATACTTAGCAAATGGATAACATGCTTAAAGTGAGTCTGTAATGTAAATGTGTGTTAGATGGAGTGGAGAAGGGAAAACTACAGACTCAGTTATACCTCAAGGGTTAAATGTATAAAGCATGGGCTGTTTTGTAGTAAACAAGAGCATAGCCTTGGAATTAGGAGGTCAGACTGACTCCTAGCTTCAATAACAATGGGGCTTATGTTTTTAGCTTTTTAATTTATTGCTCTGTAAAATGGGGCTAAGATGAGCGAGTGTGATAGCTTATACCACCTGGGCCAGCCTGGGCTGTAAAGCGAGACTTGTGGCAGAACAGCAGGAACCAAAAAATAAGGATGAGACCTAGCCTCTAGGTTGCTGTGTGTCTGTTTACCTTTGTTTATTCCCCTGTAATGGGCAGGTACCCAAGTTCATTCTGTGGTAACTAGCTGTCCTTAGACTTATCAGCGCACTTTTAAAATAATTATTTCAGTACTTTCTGTTGTTGTTTGTTTGTTTGTTTGTTTGTTGAGACAGGCTCTTCCTGTAGCCCCAACTGGCCTGGAACTTGCTGTATAGACCAGGCTAGCCTCGATCACACAGAAATCTTCCTGCCTTTGCCTCCTGAGTGCTGGGATTAAAGGCATGTGCCACCGTGCTCTGCTCAGTATTTTCTAACATGTTCTGCTCTGTCACAGTCTTGTGGGTCAGGTGACTCCTGGGGTTTAGTTTGTCATACACCTGTTTGTAGATGCTTGAATGAAGGCTTAGCATTGTTTCTCTTTGTTCTACCTTTGTGGTGTTTGCACCACTCCTGACTGTTGGGTGTTTAACCAGATTTGTGTGTTTAACATTTTGGATGATGTGTAGGTACAGTTTTTCAGCTATCATTAAATAATTGTTAAAGTAATTGAGATTCCTTTGTGGTCTTTGTGACTATGGAGTTGGTGGACTAAAGTGTGAAAGACTGCTTTCTTTGAGAAGTTACTAATTTACATTGACCCCAGTTTTAGGGAAGCAGTGCTTGCACAAACTCTTAACCTGACCCCTGTTACCAGAAACCCAGACCTCATGTGTTGGCTACAAAGTGTGTTTCTGTCCAACCTGACTAGCTTGGGAGAGGGGCCTTAGATAGGGGCCTTACTTGATTCTCAGAACGCTCCAAAATGTCTTCTCCCTAGAGTAAAAAACCACTAATGTTAATGTCAAGATGTTTAACTTTTAGACTTAGGTTGAGGGCCAGGGAAGCGGCTTAGCAGGTAAGGGTGTTTGCTGCCAAGTCTGACTTGAGTTCAGATAACTGGAACCTACATGGTGGACGGAAAATACGGACTCCCTCAAGTTGTCCTCTGATCTCCACATGAATCTGTGATTATATATACATGTACATAAACACAAAATAGATACACGTAACAAGCTAAAATTAAAAAAGATCTTAGGTTGAAAGATTTGTGAAGAGTAAGAAAGCCAGCAGTTTGTAGAGTTACAAGTGAATATATCTGCAGTGTGTGCTGGTAAAGCAGTAGTGTACATTGATGGAGACATGAATGAGTTACAGAAGTATCCTTCTCTCCTTCTATCTTCATTGGACTTGTACATGTCCACCATTATATCTTGGTGGATTCCTGTTCAGCATAAAACCAATGAACAGAACAAATGGCCAGCTAGGAATTGCTGGTGACATGGGATGTCACTGTCTGTGAGATGACACATGTGCTGGCTAAGTGTGGGCATTCTGTGTTTGGTTGAATGGAATCCACTGTGGATGCTGCTGGTTTTTTTGTAAGAGTAAAGGCTATGTTTTCAGTTTTTCACATAAGCTCTATATGCCTGAAACCTGTACATTCGCGCTCTGCACACTAGTAGCAAGCATTTTAAAAAATGCCCAAACTCAAAACTTCTTGTTAATCACATTTCCATGTAGCAAACGGTGAGCTTCAAGGCCAGTGGTTTGTTTTTGTTTTACTTGGTTTTTTTTTTTTTTTTTTTTTGTCTTTGAGACAGGGTCTTCCTGTAGCCCAGTTGATTGGAACTCGCTATGTAGATCAGGCCGTCCTCCATCACAGGAAGAGCTACCTGCCTCTGCCTCTCAAGTGCTGGGATCAAAGGCCTGCACCACTATGCCCTGCTTTTTTGGTGGAGTACTTAGAGGCTCTGAAAACCAGGGCTTCGGGTTTGGATACCACCCTGCTCTTGGATGGGTAGTAGTGGCCCTTTGGAGCTACAGGCCTTTATGCAGTTTACCAAGAGGGGAGCAGGGTCTGCAAAGGCTGTGGATTCTTCTTACAGTCAATTCTGATTACGGAGTCTGCCAGTGCAGTTTGTTACACACATTGTCTCATTTGTTCCTCCATGACAATGTCAGGTTCTTATATTACCAGTGTGTATTCTGGTTGGTTCCCATCTGCTTGAAACAGGATTATTTCTCATGTGTCAGATGAGATAAGAGCTGTGGTATACAAGGATTATGAACATTTTATGGGTTTCTGTTGCTAAAGAGCTACTTTATTTAGAGTGCTCCCCCCAAATGAACAAAAACTCGGCCCAGCTTCTCACATTGAATGGGGTCAGCTCTTTGAAGAGAGGATGTGTGACCTTGCAGACATGGCACACATGCTGGGAACAGGTGAGGGAGAGAGGCCCTTGTGCTCTAAACTTGGTCTTGGTGAGCCTTTGCCCTGTGCTTCGTTCGATTCTTGGAAGATGGTTTCGCACCCCTGTCCCCAGCTCCCCCATCAGGTATTGGCAGATACAGAAAATTCATTGACAGTGATGATATAGGGCAATCCTTGAAGACAGCTGAGTAAGGGTTAGTGTTTCTGAAAGACCTTTTCCTTGGCATAGTGCCTGTTAGGGGTCTGGAGTCTGGTGGGATGGGTGGCAATGGGTGCTGCTGGCTGTCACTCCCGGAGACTTTCTGTTTACCTGCTCTCCTGACTTTTCATCAGCCCCTCACTTCATTCCCTCCTGTGCCCTTTCCTTGTCCTCCGCCCACTGTTCCTTCATGGATAGTAATACACAAACTGTTTTGAACAGCTTCTCTGCTCACTTTGTTTCTTGTAGGTGTTGTTAGAGCTTTTTGCAGAGGGCTTGCTTTTAAAAAAGAAAAATTCCTTCATGGAAGACATCTCAGTAGTAATACATTTTAATTCTCTGTAGGTTTAAACAGTATCATGGAGCTAAAAGCTCCCAAGAATACCTATGAAAGGAAGAAAAAACATAGAAAACTTTTACCTTACATTGCATGAACTTGTGCTAAATTGGAAAGTAGTCTGATATAAGCTCATGCACCTTAAAGTCAATATATTGTTAAATGGGTTAGAAGAAAATTAATTTATTTTCACTTTATGTGTTTGCCTGTGTGTATATAAGTGCACCCGTGTTGTGCATTGCCGGTGGAGGTCAGAAGAGGGTGTTGGATCCCCTGGAGTTACAGGAGGTTGTTAGCTGCCAGGTGGGTTCTGGGAACTAAACCTGGGTCCTCTGCAAGAGCAACAAATCCTCGTAAGTGCTGAGCAATCTGTCCCGCCTCTGGTTAGAATTATTTTTATTTTAGGTGAAGGCTTATTAGAAAAAAATTAGGAATTGCACTGTAATCAGTAATTTGAAAAAATAATCA
This sequence comes from Eospalax fontanierii, assembly GCA_035773235.1. Classification (NCBI taxonomy): domain Eukaryota; kingdom Metazoa; phylum Chordata; class Mammalia; order Rodentia; family Spalacidae; genus Eospalax; species Eospalax fontanierii. The sequence goes on from CM069553.1 coordinate 9,492,269, forward strand.
TGAGAAGAATGCATTTAAGTTATTTTGTCTTTGTGAATCTGAAAGACAGCATTGCAGTGTTGAGTTTAATCATACATGGACCCATGTGCAAGGTCCAGGATCTCTGTTAGAACAATATGTCTGCCATGCTTCAGTTTTGGCTGGGGTACCAACGCAGGTGTCAAGGGGGTTCTGTGGCATTTGAGCTGCAAGAGGTAAGGTCAGGTTGCTGAACGCTAACAGTGCAGTATTATATTACTGCAGTTGCACAGGGACAAAAGCCTCGGTCACTGGCAGGGCCAAGATTGACTCAACTTTCGTGACTCTTTTCAGTAGTTTGGTGTGTCTGTAAACTACCAAAACGTGGCACATCCAAGTGCTTCAGGGATTTTCAAAAGGTGCAAAATGAATAGCTTCTTAACACCACTCTCATTACTGCGGTTGACTGCCAAGGCCTTAACTCTCCGGTTAATGTCTGCAGGCACTCAGTAGGATTGTTTAAATTGGATATTTGATTTAAGTAATGATGTGGTATAATAACTTAAAAGAGCAGTAAAACAGAATACCAAGTTCTCGATTCTTTGAAAGGAGGAGACATTGCAAAGTCCTGTGATCGACCCACCAGGAGAAGAAGGCTGTGCACGACTAGGAAGTCAGTTGTGCTTCTGTGAAAGCTTAAGCAGTTCTGGCTGCTCAAATAGTATGCAGTTTTTTAGTTCCATTTAAGTCCTTATAACTGTGTCTTTTGGACTGCTGTTTCTAAGGATCGTGATTTTCATTCTGAACCATTTGGCTGATTGTCCAAATAGAGGGAAAAGAGCAATACTTCAGTAGAATTGTTGCTTTTATAAAATGATATATGTTACTCATTGATTTTGCCTTTATGAACATTTCATGTTTGAAATAAGGTACTAATTTTTTTTGTGTGACCATATTTATCTTAAGAGAATGCCGTCAGGTAGGAGAAACACACCTTTATCAGTTGGGGCATGAGTTTTAACCCTTAGCACTGCCAGTATCTTAATGCATATCCTCAGAGTTCGCCTCAAATTTATATCTGTAATGCATTGTAGATTTGTTGGTGCTAGGGTTTGAACATTATTCTGTGGGCACGTGTGTAAACAGTGAGTTAAGTATTTTAGTTGTATTTTGTCTCAATTGCCTAAATTTTAATTTCTAAAATATTTTGTGATTAATTCATCAAAATATAGCATTGTAAAGTTTATCATAGGTTTCAGGGTGGGCCCAGTTACCCTTCACCTGAAAGTAACCTGTTATAGAGGGTGTGGCCCTACTTGGTATTCCAGGGTGTCAGGCACCTGGAGTGCACCCCCCTTTGCAGTAGCTGTCTGTGCTGTTGTGGGGACAGACCTGAGCCTGCACTGAGTTGTTCTTTTTTAAATTGCTTTTAACTTGGAAGATATTTTGAATCTGATGTCCCCCCTATAATAAAGGCTTTGGAGAAACTACAAAAAGAAACCGAGAAATTAAATTGGAATAGATTAGCAGCTTAAGTTTTGGAGATATTTTAGTCTCATTTTAAAATAATTTTTCTCATGCCTTAAGACATTAGAGGTTCCAGAGGGGTAGGGAAACTTCATGTTTGGTAAGGTTTATTTGGGGAGTCTTTGCTCAGATTTGGAATTACCCAGCTGAAGCCACAGTAAGTTTTTTTCTTTTTAATTAAAATTAAAAGCAGGACTCCCTTCAGTCGTCATGACCTTTGCTGTCTGCATCAATCTGCCATTTGGAAGAGTGAGGGGAGCTGAAGCCCTGCACTGGCTGAGCAGCAACCCTCTGGCGGGGAGTAGGCATGTCAGGAATTTATACTATGATTTGCAGATCTGCAGAGCTGAGGCATCCAGAAGTTTTCCATTGTTTCTGTTGGAAACAAGCTCAGAGTCCTCTCTCAATACTATGAACAGCTTAAAACTATAGAGGTTTTATTTTTATAATTTGCCTCTGGGCTTACAGACAGCTCTGAGTGACTTCAAGAGCCATAGACTGACAGGGCCTCGTGGCTTGTGGGCTCATTGAGCTCACCTTGGCCTCTCTCAACCTTGTTACCAGGGCCTCAGTGTGATGCTTGGAGACCTTTATGAAGCCCTTCTGGGCACATGTCTCAGGCACTCTTCTGATTCTCCCATCAGTAGCTCTTTGATGCCTCTCTCCTCCCCCAAAGCAGACATTATAGATACTGTAGTTAGTGGACTGTGATTCCTTGTGGAAAACTTCATTTGACACACACTGTAGTGTTATAAGACCGTACTGTGGGAGTTGTCTCCCTCACTACCTAACATAACATTGGGCTAGCAAGGTTCCAATTTTACTATTACTCATGGATTGCTCTGCCTGTATAAAAAGACCAAATAGGGTTTTAGCTTTTTAAAATCTTACAAGAGCATGTACTTTGTGCTTTCTCCCAGTTAAACCTTTTCGTTTTGTTTTTGGAACTCAGACTTGTCTCTGAACCATGTCCTGAGTATCAATCCATTGCTGCTTTGCCTTCCAGAAGTGTGGAAAAAAAATTTGTATGGTGAGCCTGTGTTTTAATGAGTCCCTCCCAGTTGCCTGAGATGCAGATGATGTTATTACATTGCATTTTTAAGATTGGAATTAGAACCCAGAAAATGTCACTAACAGACCTGCTGGAGAATTGAGCGGGAAGTGAAGTCCCAGTTTGGGTATTGACTTGATAAGTGATTTGAGGCTGTTCCTGTAATAAAGTGAAGCTCAGAGCTTTGCTGGCAGTTAGGGAAGCTGAGGAGGATGTCTTCAAATTCTGCTGCACCGTCTTCTGGCTCTTCTCACCATTTTTTGTAGCCAGCTCATCTCATCCCTTCCATGTGCTCCCTGAACCTGTCTGTTCCTCAGCCTGTTTGTTGAACTCTTTGTTAGAATTTCTCTGAGAGGCAGAAAGAAGAGAAAGATTGTGCAGAAGTAGGGGATTCTGGGTGGCAGTGTTGCAAGATGGGGGAAAGCCGAACCCGAGGGATGTGAGATCCATCCACACTGTCCTGTGGGAAAAGAACTCAGAAAATGAAACGGAGGAGGCTAGGCTTGAAATTGTGACATCAGTGGTAACCATGGGAAGTGTTCTTTGGAGTGGTGAGGACAGAAGTTCAGTTGCCTGGGAAGTAGGGCTGACTAAATGATGAAGGCTAGAGGCAGCCACCCCAGTGGTCACGTTGAGACCAGCCAGGGCAGCCTATTTCTCAGTGACCTTTCATGGCATAAGTGTGTAACTCTCACAGGCATGCTTTTCTAATTGAGAATCAGCTCTGTGTCTAATGAACTCCCCAGAGGAAGTTGGGTGGGCCTGGCTTCTGTGCTCTGATACTTAATTCTGTTTTAAGCTTCAGAGATGGTCAGCTCCCCAGTGAGAAGGCAGCACATAATAGAGTTTTACAGAGTTCTAAATTTAATTCACTTAAATCACTAAATGCACGAGGCTTCACTGATGTGATGAATTTTTTATGTAATGTGAGCAAAATTCCTTCTGGAGTTTTCTGTTGTCTTGCTCCCTGAACATTTTTAAATGAAACATTATTCTCTAGAATTTCCTGTTGTTTTTCTAGGCTATGTGAATTGTAAAACATAGCAGTCCTGGGTTAAATTATTCATATGCAGCTTTAGACAGTTTTGATTTCTAGCTCCCACCCTGGACACCAACAATAGAAGGTTGTTCCTTGTCTAGGAAAGTAGTCATTACAGTTGCTGAATGTCTGTGTAACAAAACTGATTCTCAAGAAAGTCCTGTCTCATTGGTATTGTTGAGCAGTGAATTGTGTGTGCTTGATCAGGGTTCTGTGTCACTGATTAATGCTTGTTTCTGGCATAAGGTGAGATCAAAACGGAAGAAAGCCTCACTCCAGTTTGATTGTTGTTCCTTTACTCTATGTGGAAGCCTTTAGGTAGCTTATTTTCCCCCCCAAATGAAATGATTGCTGTAGAGAGGAAGGTGAGCTTACTGAGCCGTTATTGGTCTTAAGAAATAGCTCTAGGAGAAAGAGTACTTCGGACGCTATTGTCTTTGAGTTTTCATTCTGGCTCCATATATATAGTTCATATATTCATGTGACCTTGCATAGTTACCTCCCATCTCTGGTCTGTGAGTATCTTCTCTATAAAATGAGAGTCATGGCTTAGGACATTGAGATCTTCTTGAAGAATGGTACATAGGTGGTATGGGTATCCTGTTCTATGACAGGTGTGTGGTACAGGCCTGGGAATGAGCCACTGCATTGATTGTGGCTTCAGGAACTGAGGACAGAGATAGGCATTTTGGGGCGCATACGGGAGCCTTGACGGAGTGGATAGGTAACTGCTCTCTTTGTTCTTCCCTCGTCTTTACGTGCACTTGGCTCTCCCTTCTCCACATCAGGTTTTGTCCTGTCCTTCATGCTTTTCCTTGTGGTCATTTCATTTCCATTTCACTTTCCTCATGTTTCATTCCTGTATCTTTCTTGTCTAGACCAAGTGGAGCAGCCAGCTGGCAGTAGCACCATGTAGGACCTGCAGGACCCGCTGGTAAGTGCACTCGTGTGCTTGCCAGCCACCTAGTGCTGCCTCTTGCTTTACAGATAGATAGGAGCTGACAAGGCCCCTGTCCCTTTGTAAAAATCCCAATAGGTTGCTTTGTTTTCTTTTAATTTGATGATGTGGCAGACAGAAATCAACTTTACTGATTAAGGAAATGTTGCAGGCTTCCTCACCTGTCCGGTGATACCAGCTCATGCAAGCAGGACTCTGGCTGTAACTTGTGTCCTGTCATAGACTTGGTTGTTCCTCTCTGGACCCAGCCTTCATTTTTCCCATAGAATACAGGTTGGGTTTTGTTGTTGTTATAGTAGTAGTAGTTGTTGGTTGTTGGATTTTGTTGTTATAGTAGTAGTAGTAGTAGTTGTTGTTGTTGTCTTTTTGAGACAAGGCCTCCCTGTAGCCCCAGCTGGCATAGACTCGAAATAGAGACCAGGCCAGCCTTCATTTCACAGAGATCTGCCTTCCTCTGCCTCCCGGAGTTCTGAGATAAAAGGCTTGTGCCACCACACCCTGCTTGGGACAGTGGTTTTGTTAGCCCCTTTATGTCTAGTCAGAGGCCCTCATGGATAAGTATTTTGATAATTCTGATGGGGAAAGTGATAGATGAAATAATCTCAGCTCCATTAACAAATGAATCACAGTGGACTCTTTCACCATACTGATCTGTTCTTGCTTACCAGGTTTCTTCGGTGGTATCATTTCTTCATCTTTACAGTTGATAAGTTAGTGTTACTTTAAGTGCTTACTGTAATTTTTAACGAATATATAGATCATAGAGTCCCATATGTCTTTAGTGACCACCAAAATAGGGTGTATTGATCTAATCTAGTCCTCTTAAGCTTCAAAGACCCCCCAGGAGACAGGACATTTGGCCATGTTTTGAGTCTTGGGTTGTTACACGGGAAAGGAGCATTGTTGCTGGGATCTGATGGGTAGAGACCATCGATGCTGCAGACCATCCTTTGAATTAGTGACCTCCATGACAGAGTTGTTTGGCCTCGAATTTTGCTTGTGCTGTGGTTGAGATACCTGGCTGTTTGTGACAGGGGGCTTTTGTTAGTCCTTTGAGAAGGCACAGAAGATGCTTGTATTGCAAATGGCTTCTTGCTGAAGAGGTTATTTTTATGGCTGTATAAGTGACTATCTGGAGAAGAGAACATGAGCTTCTCACTGATTAGGTTTAGGGAGTCCAAAAATAGATATTTGGTACAGGCTAGGTGTTCTCATCCATTTTTTGACAGGGAATAAAAGTTCAAATAGCAGTTGCCTTTGAAATAGTTAAGTAGTTATGTTTTGAGCATGCTAGACTGTGACTTGTGTTATTATAATGTAAGTGTGCAAGTTTCACTGATTGAGTCTTTTTATCTGCCCAGTGACCTTCATGTTTTTACTTGAGCTGCTCATTGGGTGTGGAACAGCACATAGTTGTAGAAAATCTTTGAATTGACTTGGCATGGGGTTGTGTTACAACAAATCGACACCCCTTTTTCTCTTTTACAAGATGGCTTTGTTTTTGATGTAGCACAGAGGTCATATTTAGATGATAGCTCTCCATTTAGAAACCTTGCAGAGGGTAGGTAGTCATAAGAAACAGCCATGCTTCTTGGCCTGCTTATGGGACATGAGGTGGAACTGACTGGTATCTTACAAAAATTTGTGATTTTGATTCAGGTAAAACATCTCCATATTTAATTTTGGAGTGAAATGCCTAAGAGCTATACTGGGGTCTTGTGAGATCAGAGTAGTTTGGTCATTGCTGGGCATCAATCATTTATGATCTCTGAGTGTGGTAGAGATGGATTTTTGTTTGGGGTTAGATTCAGATTGAACATCACATCCAGGAAGGCCACACAGCATACTGAGGGAAGATACCCTTCAAGAGCTCAGCGCTATAAGGTTGACACAGGGAGAGAGAGTCTTAAGAGGCTACCCACATGGAAGAGACCTGCATGTCTGTGCCCTGTGTGGTGCAAATTGGTATCTAATACTTCACATGGAGACAGGAACCAGCAGTCTCCTTCTGTCCCACAACCTCCGTTTGTGCCAGAGTAGACGTGGTTCGAGCAGTGTGTGCGCTGTTTGTGTCCCAGGGCATGTTAGCTTCCTGTGGAAAGGAACAGATGGGCATGTTGTTGGAAATTTGAGTGAGTCCTTAATGTATAGTTATGAAAAAAAATCCAAAAGCCTGTTTTCTAAATACTGGCTGAAGAATTAGACAAGATGATATTTTAGAATTTAACCTTTAAGACTTGCTTTATATTTTTATTAACTTTTTTCTTGTTGCATCTCTTAAATTCTTATCAAAATCTTTTTTTTTTTTTTAAAGATTAGTGCTTTGTACTGTCATTGATTCATCTAATTTTAATCTGTCTTTTTGATGATACCATTTCATTTCCAGCTTTGGGTTTCACCTGCTGTCTCCATTTTAGTTAGTGTTGTTCCTCTAGTGAATGTTTCCTGTTGAGAATATAATTTTCCATGTGTTGTGGAAGTGATGAGTTCTTGTCTGTCCTTTCACTAAGGTGAATTATGAATATAAAGGTAGCAGAAAGTGCCTTAGAGGAGAGGCAGGCCAGCCTGGGGGGTTCTGGGCCAGGGGAGGGGGAGGCATTTTCTGTAGAGAGTAGTGCAGAAAGAAAGGAAGTGTTTGGAAGAGGACTGCAAACTCATTTGGATCCAATGACAGAGGCACCTTAAACCAGGAAAAAGACATTTGAAAGGAGGATCCCAGTTCTGGATCAACCCTAAGAGACTGAGTTGCTGTCTCTGCAGTGTTATTAAACCAGTGTTGAGCTGTGTATCCCTGCTGAATTCAGGACTTAGTTTATTTTTCACACTTTTCAGAAAAATGTTACATTTTCATCTTCCTTTCTAAAGCCTGGGGTCACTTGAAATGCAGTTAGTATATCCTGAACTTCCTCTCCTCCATCATTAATGAAACGAGGGCTCTGTTGACTGGCAGACAACTAATTGTGATTACTTTGCATTTGATATTTGAGCCACTGAGCATATATATCCCTTATAATTCAATGAAATACCTACTTTCGAAACAGAAGTTGCTTTGATAATTGTGAATAATCACATCAACCAAGAAAAGTCCCCAAGTTACACCATATTGTTTCTAATATGTTTTTGTCTCCATTGCATAATCAAATTTTGTTGTTTCAGGCTCTCCTTGACATTAGTGTTGTTAGCTTTTTGAACATATATTATCCATTATTTTCATAGCTATTATAGCTGTGAAACTAATGACCAGGTTTCTTGAAAATGCAGGGTTTGTATGTTGCTTTTTTTTCTGATAGAACTTAAAGTGTCTATAGTCAGTATCCAATGATAGTTGCCTAGAAATACACAGTTAACCTTGATTGCATTAATAATTGTCTCCTGTAAGAATTCAAAGTGAGAATGAATGAGTAAATGCATAACTGTGTTGCAGGGAAGAAGAAATCTCAAGAAAATAAAAGCAAAGGCAGCAGAACTCAAGACATACAGCAGAAGACAAGAGAGCCGAATTCTCCCTCTGCAATTATGAGAGATTCTGCAGAAGGTGAGCTCTGACCCAAGGCTTGTCTGACCTGGTCAGGCCTTACCAGTTAATGTAATTTTGTGCCTTCAGATTCACCGAGAAGCAGGGAATTGAAAGTAAGTCGGAAAGCTAGCTGACTTGTGTGCCCACTGTAGTTGAGCCTCCACATTTGGGACTATTGCTGTACAAATGAAGGAGGTGTGTTATGCTCAGGAGTTGTTTGTGGTGGCACAAACAGGCAAATTTTAGAATGACTCTTCCAGAAACATGGGGGGGTGGGGCACATACCACGTTACATACCCAAAATATTTGTAATGCCTTTTATGGCCATTTAATTAGCCCTGTTTGTGATGGTAATGCTCAAAAGCTTTAGAGTTTTCTGTGTCCATTTGTGAACCTTGGCCAGATGAGTTTGTTGGGAACACAGTAAACAGTGAACCCCCCTCCCCACACCCCAGGGTGGCCTGGGAGCCAGGTGGGAAAAAATCAGTGTGGGTTTAGACCAAAGGAATTGATTGGGAGGAGGGAAGCTTGTCTCTGCTTTAAAAAGAAGGGAAAAAATGAAACAGGTTCATTTCCCAGAACCTTATAAATCTAACATCTGCCCCCTGATGGCAAATTTGCTATGACATTTGATTAAATACTAATAAAATTATTTTCAAATGTAAAGAATTTTAATTTTTTTAAATTTAATTTTGAATTCTTAACAGGGTTTCCTTTCTTCAATACTTGATACTTAAATGCCCAGATTTTGGTGTTGCTGGTCAGGGTGAGGGTTGTCCTGCCTAGTGTGAACTGCCATTCTTCCTAGACTTGTGCATTGCCCTCAGCAAATGGTCCATCCACACCGTGAGCAAGCTGTGCAGGCTCTAAAGGTTTCCGTACCCCTTATGTATAAGAAAGCTCAGCAGGCCGCACACCATGTTGCAGGTCTTACATCTGAATGAGAATGTGCGTGTTTAGCTCCACTTTACTTCATACATAGCAAATCATATTGTCTGCCAATTGTTGGAAAAGCCTTTTTTTTTTTTTTAATTTTGTAAAAGAAAATGACAGATTATGACTAAAAATAAATTTCTGAACCTTAGAAATATATTTTCTGTTATCTCATGTTGACCTTTTTTAAAAAGCTCAGCATTCTGAGTCTGTATTGGAAATGTATTTGAGAAGAGAGCTAATTTGAAATGCATTACTGCTGTTGACTTAGGGGTTTCTCAATTTGTTAAAAGCTCTTGGAGTTTATGAAATGTGTCTAGGGTAGAGAAGGCTGGGTTCTCTTTAGACACAGGAGCCTTTTGCTAGTAAATATAGTGGGAAACAGGAAAATGAGGGCCAGTCTTTCTAGGGAACACCCAGAGGGCTTGGGTTCAGATTGTAGCATTTGGCTGTGTGACTTTCTCTCCAGGTGATTCCAGGTCTGTCAATAATAGCCTTGTATATTGGCAGTTGGACTACTTTTCTGCCTGTTTCCAGCCCCATCTCATAGTCTGTCTTTGAACAGCATCATGCCAGTCTTGGTCATGGTGTTCAGGAATGCCTTTTTTTAATCTCCTAATTCACCTCGCAGTCAAATTTCCCAAACGGCACACTCCTGCTTTCAGATGCCTTAATGGATGCTTATCACCCCACATTCGATTGCTTTTTACTGTGTTTCCCTCTCTATCCTTGTTTCTTCGGCCCTTGATATGATTAACTAGTGCTATACACAGTGTGTGCTCAGTATGTATTTGTCAAGAAATTCTGGGAATTGGCTAGTATATTTGCAGGCCTGGAGAAGCTGTAGCTCTGCCTCCTTTACAGGGCTTTCTGAACTCCTAGGGTGGTGACCACAGAAGAAGGGGCTGAATTTAGTAACATGGCAGGTGGTCCTTCCCATAGGACAGATGGCATCGTGGGCCATTCCCATCAGCATTTATCCAGTTCTTAACAGCTCCTATATAGGAGAGTCCCCTGTTCTTTCCTTCCACCCACCAGAGAACCTTGAAAGAGTTGCTTACAGTCTATCTCTTTAAGAATTTGTCCTCTTTATTTCTTGGTCATCAGACCTCCACCTTGGCAAATAGAATTTCCCATTTTTAGTCCCCCTTTTTTCCAACCCACCCACTGTTCTAGACTCAGCTGATCTTCCCTCCTTATGATTAGTTATGTGGCATTCTCTTGATTCTCCAGATGCTTCCCTGGCCATTCCTCACCCTCTGAGTACTTGGATGTCTGGGACAGTCTTCCATCTCCTGTGTGAATCCACTTGACCTTTCAGTCCATTGCTTGGACAGGTGGAGCTCAGCCTCTGTGTTGACCTCCAGATTCACGTGAAGTGCTACCTGATACCTTCATTCAGGTACCCGCATCACTTGCTTTCAGCTTCAGCACATCCAGAGTACACTTGTCATTTCTCCCTGCCACACTTAGGTGTGCAAAGACCATGCCTGCTGCTGCCACAGCTCTGGTTTTATAAATAGGATTCTTGGAATTTCTTGGAATCTCTTTGGTTCCTTTCACCATAATCAACAAACACATTTTGTCATCTTCATTTCCAGGTAGCTGTATCTCAGGTCTGATTTCTTCCCTCCATTTGTATGTCCATCCTGGAGCTCTGCCTGTTCTCTGCCTCCCTTATCCGTCCATGTTTTTCCATTTCCCTCATAGCAACCAGCATGATTCTTGAACGTAAGCTACAGTGTATCTCTTCTGTTAGAACCTACCAGGAGCTTCCTATTGACTTGGGGTAACGACCAGCATCTCATTATGCCTTGTCCTAAGTCCTCGGTTACTTCTCATCTCCTGCCCTTTCCCTGTCCCTCCCCTGCAGCCTTACTTACCACAGACCTGGCTAACACCCTAGCCCGGGGCTTGTGTTGTTGGCTTCTTCTTTCCAAGTTGTCTCCCCCACCACCATCCCTGTCTGTCCTCATCACCCCAGGTTGCATGGCTTATCTTTTTGTCTCTGCTCAACCGTGACCTTGTTAGTGAGCCCTTCCCTGGAAGTTTGCCTCCTGTCTACCTCAGGTGGGAATGGGATGTAGATTCAAATGACTTGAGATTTCAGTTGTCTTTGGTAAAGTACTCTTGAATTCTTAATAATTGGATTAGACTTAGAAGAGGTGATGAAAATTTTCTTTGACTTGAAGAACTTGTGATTATTTCGTTCTAGAGAGTGTTCTGGTTTCTAACTATACAGCTTTGATCAAGAAGGAAAGAGGATCTCTCACGGACACACTGTGTATCCAACCTGATGGTTGGACGTGTTGGTGCACACCTTTAATCTCACTACTAAGGAGGCAGAGAGAGAGGGTGGGGGGTGGGGGGAGGCAGATGCATCTCTGAGATGGAGGCCAGCCTGATCTATATAGTAAGTTCTAGGTTAACCAGGGCTACAGGGAGACTGTTTTTAAAAAATAAAAATAAAAAATCTTACCTGCTAATATGTTTATTAGTTTCTTTGAATCATGAGACAGTGGAATTTACAACTAGTGTCCTTGAAATTTAAAAAAAAAATTATTATTTTATGTGTATGAGCATATTGCCTGCATATATGTAAGTGTACCTGTGTTGTGCAGTACTCACTGAGGTCAAAAGAGAGCATTGGATCCCCTGGAACTGGAGTTAGGAATGGTTTTTAACCACCCTGTGTGTCCTGGGAATTGAAACCAGGTCCTTCTGTAAGAGCAGCTAGTGCTCTTGACCGCCGACCCGTCTCTCCAGCCCCAGTTGAATTCACCTTCATAAATGAAGTAGACACAGTGGAAGTCACATTGTTGCTTATGCATTTTCTAGTTTAAGAGAAATAGGGAGTCTTAGGAAGTGCTCACAGAGCTGCATTGTGTCCTTACCTCTGTGTTTCTGCTTCTTTGTGCTCTCCAGGTCCTAAAGAAGAGGAAGAGAGGCCTTTGCCTTCAGCAGCTGAGCAACCACCGCTCCTTATAGAGGTAGTTAGCCAGGATGCAGTTCCACGGGTGGCCATCCCTCTCCCTGCCTGTGAATCACGGCCAGAGACAGATGGGAACCAAGAAGCCAGAGATTGTGAGGTCAGTGATCTGGAGGAAGAGGAGGAGGGGGAAGAGGATGAGGATGAGGAGGAGGAGGAGGAGGAGGAGGAGGAGGAGGAGGAGGAAGAGGAGGAGGAAGAGGAAGAAGAAGAGGAAGAAGGGGAGCTGGAGCTGGAAGAAGAGGGGGAGGAAGAAGCTGACATGCCTGATGAAAGTTCTGTGAAGGAACCAGAAATACAATGTGAAGAAAAGCCAGAGGATTTATTAGAAGAACCAAAAATCACTTCAAATGAAACTTCTGAAGGCTCTCCAGATGTGACACCTCTTCTTCACTTCACCAGAACTAAAGAGGAAGCCAATGGTGACATGTTTGAAACATTTATGTTTCCATGTCAGCATTGTGAAAGGAAATTTGCTACCAAGCAGGGACTTGAACGTCACATGCATATCCACATGTCTACAATCAATCATGCTTTCAAGTGCAAGTACTGTGGGAAAGCATTTGGCACACAGATTAACAGGAGGCGGCATGAGCGTCGTCATGAAGCAGGGCTAAAGAGGAAGCCTGGCGTGACACTGCAGTCTTCCGGGGACCTAGCTGATGGCAGAGTTTCTGGAGAAAGCATGGTGTCTAAAGATGAATCAAATCCTCCCCAACTGGGGCAAGATTGTCTGATTTTGAGCTCAGAGAAAACCTCCCAAGAAACATTAGGTTCTTCTGTTGTAGAAGAGAATGGGGAAATTAAAGAACTTCACCCATGTAAATATTGTAAAAAGGTTTTTGGAACTCATACTAATATGAGACGGCATCAGCGCAGAGTTCATGAACGCCACCTGATTCCCAAAGGTGTCCGTCGAAAAGGAGGGCTCCTGGAAGAGCCGCAACCCTCAGCAGAGCAGGCTCAACCTACTCAGAATGTTTATGTACCAAGCACAGAGCCCGAGGAAGAAGGGGAAGCAGATGATGTGTACATCATGGACATTTCTAGCAACATCTCTGAAAACTTAAATTACTACATTGATGGTAAGATTCAGACCAACAACAGCACTAGTAATTGTGATGTGATTGAGATGGAGTCCAATTCAGCAGACCTCTATGGCATAAATTGTCTGCTCACTCCAGTAACTGTGGAAATTACTCAAAATATAAAGACTACCCAGGTCCCTGTAACAGATGAACTTCCTAAAGAATCTTCTAGTGGTGCAAATTGTGAGTCCAAGAAGCGGAGGACTGCTAGTCCACCTGTGCTCCCCAAAATTAAAGCTGAAGCAGATTCTGACTCCTCTGCCCCTTCCTGTTCCTTAAGTCTGCCTCTTAGCATAGCAGCAGCAGAGGTGGTTTCTTTCCATAAAGAGAAGAGTGTTTATTTGTCATCAAAGCTCAAGCAGCTTCTTCAGACCCAGGACAAGCTGGCTCCTGCCGCAGGGATTTCAGCAACGGAGATCCCTAAGTTAGGTCCTGTGTGTGTCTCTGCTCCTGCGTCCATGTTACCCGTGACCTCTAGTAGGTTTAAGAGGCGAACCAGCTCTCCACCCAGTTCTCCGCAGCACAGCCCTGCCCTTCGAGACTTTGGGAAACCAAGTGATGGAAAAGCAGTGTGGACAGACACAGTTCTGACTTCCAAGAAACCCAAATTAGAAAGTCGAAGCGATTCGCCAGCATGGAGTTTGTCTGGGAGAGATGAGAGAGAAAGCGGAAGCCCTCCTTCCTTTGATGAATACAAAGTGACAAAGGAATGGGCAGCGAGTTCCACTTTCAGCAGTGTGTGCAACCAGCAACCGCTAGATTTATCTAGCAGTGTCAAACAGAAGACTGAGGGTACAGGCAAGACTCTTGTCCAGTGGGAGTCTGTGTTAGATCTCAGTGTGCATAAAAAGCCTTGTGATTCTGAAAGCAAGGAATCAAGAGAGACTCACTCGGCACAGCCAGCAGGTACTGCTGCAAAGAAGAAGAAACCAACCACCTGCATGCTACAAAAGGTTCTTCTCAATGAATACAATGGCGTCAGTTTACCTACAGAAACCACACCAGAGGTGACCAGGAGCCCAAGTCCTTGTAAATCCATAGATGCGCAGCCGGATTCTGACCTTGGTCCTGACTCTGCTCCTGCTATTGAGTCCCCTCCTGAAGTTGTTCCATCGTCACCTGCCCTGCAGACAGTTTCCCTGTCTTCAGGCCAGCTGCCTCCTCTCTTGATCCCCACAGAGCCTTCTTCCCCTCCGCCCTGCCCTCCTGTGTTAACTGTTGCCACTCCACCGCCTCCCCTCCTTCCAACTGTCCCTCTCCCTGCCTCCTCTTCTGATGCCTCTCCTCGCCAGTGCCCATCTCCACTCTCCAATGCCACTGCCCAGTCTCCACTTCCAATTCTCTCCCCGACAGTGTCCCCCTCCCCTTCTCCCATTCCTCCTGTGGAGCCGCTCATGTCCGCTGCTTCCCCTGGTCCACCAACCCTTTCTTCCTCTTCTTCCTCCTCCTCTTCCTCCTCCTCTTCTTCCTCGTTCTCTTCCTCTTCCTGTTCCTCTACATCCCCTTCACCACCCCCTCTCTCAGCAGTGTCCTCTGTGATTTCCTCTGGGGATAACCTGGACGCTTCTCTACCTACAATAACTTTCAAACAGGAGGAATCAGAGAGTGAAGGTCTGAAACTCAAAGAAGAGGCCTTATCTGCAGTAGGACAAAGTGTTGTCCAAGAAACATTCAGCAAAAATTTTATTTGCAATGTCTGTGAATCACCTTTTCTTTCCATTAAAGATCTAACCAAGCATTTATCTGTTCATGCTGAAGAATGGCCCTTCAAATGTGAATTTTGTGTACAGCTTTTTAAGGATAAAACTGATTTGTCAGAGCATCGCTTTCTGCTTCATGGAGTTGGGAATATCTTTGTGTGTTCTGTATGTAAGAAAGAGTTTGCTTTCTTGTGCAATTTACAACAACACCAGCGAGATCTCCACCCGGATGAGGTGTGCACACACCATGAGTTTGAAAGCGGGACCCTGAGGCCCCAGAACTTCACAGACCCCAGCAAGGCCCATATGGAGCATATACAGGGCTTGCCAGAAGACCCTTTGGAAACCTCCAAAGAAGAGGAGGAGTTGAATGATTCTTCTGAAGAGCTATACACAACCATAAAAATAATGGCCTCTGGAATAAAAACAAAAGACCCAGATGTTCGCTTGGGTCTCAATCAACATTACCCAAGCTTTAAACCACCTCCGTTTCAGTACCATCACCGAAACCCCATGGGAATTGGTGTGACCGCTACAAACTTTACTACCCACAATATTCCACAGACTTTTACTACTGCCATTCGCTGCACTAAGTGTGGAAAAGGTGTTGACAACATGCCCGAGTTGCACAAGCATATCTTGGCATGTGCATCTGCAAGTGACAAGAAGAGGTATACCCCCAAGAAAAATCCAGTGCCCTTGAAACAGACTGTGCAACCCAAAAACGGAGTGGTGGTTCTAGACAACTCTGGGAAGAATGCCTTCAGGCGAATGGGACAGCCCAAGAGACTGAACTTTAGTGCTGAACTCAGCAAAATGTCTCCAAATAAGCTCAAATTAAATGCATTGAAGAAAAAGAACCAGCTCATACAGAAAGCAATCCTTCAGAAAAACAGATCTGCAAAGCAGAAGGCCGACCTGAAGACTGCTTCTGAGACGTCCTCGCACATTTGCCCTTACTGTAACAGGGAGTTCACGTACATTGGCAGCCTGAATAAACACGCTGCCTTCAGCTGTCCTAAAAAACCCCTTTCTCCTTCCAAAAGAAAAGTTTCTCATTCATCCAAGAAGGGTGGGCACCCAGCATCTGTGAGCAGTGACAAAAACAATAGCAGCCACCCTCGCAGACGGACAGCGGATGCGGAGATTAAGATGCAGAGCACTCAGGCACCTCTGGGCAAGACCAGAGCTCGCAGCTCAGGCCCCAGCCCGGCCCCACTGCCCTCCTCATCTTTCAGATCCAGGCAGAACGTCAAATTTGCACCTTCAGTCAAATCCAAAAAACCAAGCTCCTCCTCCTTGAGGAACTCCAGTCCTGTAAGAATAGCCAAAATCACTCACGGTGAGGGCAAGAAACCCAAAGCTGTCGCCAAGAATCACTCTACTCAGCTCTCAAGCAAGCCATCCCGAAGCCTGCACATCAGGGCCCAGAAGAGCAAAGCTGTTTTACAAAGCAAGACTGCTCTGGCCAGTAAGAAAAGAACAGACCGGTTCCTTGTAAAATCTAGAGAACGGTGTGGGGGCCCAGTCACCCGAAGCCTTCAGCTGGCAGCTGCTGCAGACCTGAATGAGAACAGGAGAGAGGACAGCAGTGCCAGACTTGAGCTGAAGGACTTCAGGTAAGCCCAGAGCTCGGGGAGGTGAGGACTGCCAGGCCAGGCGGCTATAGCAGGCTTGCCCCGAGGGTGTTTTTGTTTTCTCCTGTAAACTTTTGACATGAGCATTTTTACAAAAACAAAACAAAACAGCTGTTGCGTAGTGTGCAGCATGCATGGTCATTGCTCTGGCTACTGTACAGATGAATAAATACTTTTTGTTTAAGACTTAGGACTCACAGAGTGGTACCATTTCTTTGATTTCTGAATTGAACTTGAACTGTGGAAAAGCTCTCAACAATGCCCTAGATGAAAAGATGAAGTTCTTGTCTTCATTCACGTCTTGGGTGATATTTTAGGGTCACTTGTATTGTTTCCTGGTCATAGGTTGAAGTGGATCATGAGCTTATTAGTAAAGTGCATTGCAATCTTGCTTAATAGTTTGTGACTTAAATATAGTTATTAATAGACTTATTTATTAATGCTTCTATTTGCTTCTGTGTGAATTTTTAAAACTTGCCACATCGCTTAAAACAAAGCACCATGTATCTTAAAAATGCCTTATATTCCCCCTCCAGTCCTCTGCCTCCAGCCATAGCATGATCAATAAGGAAGGTCCTAAAGGGGAAGAAGAGCTGGACAGGGTACTCGGAGCCACAGGGAGGTGGGGCCGGACGGCTCTGTGAGGCTCAGGCTGTACCCAGAGGTCAGTGTTCTTTGTCGGTGCCTTTTCCCAGTACTGATGTAGTTTCATTTTAGATTGGAGCTGACTTTTCTGCCTTATTCCATGTTTTCCTCAAGTTAAGAACTGTTCTCAGGGACAGATGAAAAGGTGTAGCCCAAGTTAAATCTGTTGTTTCTCAAGTTACTTGAGTTGATAATTCACTCAGAATTCCTGCTGATTCCCAAATGATGGCCACAGACCAGCTGCACTGAGATCGTTTGCCATACCACAGTAACTCTGCTCATGTTTTGAAGTCTCGTGTGCAGCTGCCTTGACTCTGGGCTTTTATAGCTGTAATTTGGGGTGGTTAAGCAAGCAAAATTAGGAACATCTGTGGAGAGGTTGTGAGGATGCAGAGGTGCCCTTGTCCCTGTGTAAACTGATCAGGTAGAATTCTTGGTGCCCTTGTATGAGAAACATAGCAGAAGAAAGATGTAGGAAACAGCCACTTGAAAGGCTGGTTTGAACGGTGTGCTGTAGGCTGAAGGAGTGGAGGTTTTAAAGGTACTTGACAACTTGTTCAGTGTTAGTGGCTGTAGGTCTCGTCACCTTTGGCCGTGGTGGGTGCACAGGTAGCATTGTGGAGTTGGCCATGATGAGAGTTGGGTGCTGGTTGCTTGTTACTGTATAGCTGAGTTGGATTCACATGAACAGAACATTATCGAACCAAGTCCTTTGAAGTTGTGTCATAACCAGAATATACCGTCATTTTCATTAGCGCAGAGCACCTGCAGGTGGTTGATGCTTTAATATGTACTGTGTCTCCAGTATTGCTTAGAAGAATTGTCTTTTATGCTAGATCCTATTTAGGCAGTTCAAGGGTAAAAACATGAAAAAAATTAGGTATTGTAATGAAAAGCTGAGTGTGTGTTTATGAAGTCCGTTCATGTCACTGTTACCCAGTGTTTTAAAGAATTTTTAAGGCCAAAATTCCAAAAGAAAATGTGTCTTATCTTCTTTGTTCTAGTAAACTCAGCTATTTTGCTTTTGTTTGATAGTTAACAGAGGGTCGCTCTACTAGAGTAGAGCCCCAACAAAGAAGCATCAAAGAAACAGGAGAGCACTGGCAGTATTGTCAGTGGTGGGTGGTGCAGCAGGCATCCCTGGGTAGGAGAGCCCTGGCAGTGTTGTCAGTGGTGAATGGTGCAGCATGCGTCCCTGGGGGCTGACCCTTTTCCCTTGGGAATCACTGCAGCTGGTGCTGTAGACATCTCTAGGATTTAGGGTCATTATCCAGTGCACTTAAGGACGGTAAGCTCATGAGGTGCTTTGGGCCATTAAGAACCATCAAGATACAAGCGTGACCATTTCTCCTGAGTGTCTTCTGGTCATCTTGGCGCACTCCATAGCAGAACTAGGTACACTGCCAGGCACATATGTGGAGTGGATACCAGTTGTCATTGCACCCAGGGCTGGTACGTGGTACCCCTCACCTCAGCACATGTGTGGTGTATTGATGAAGGGGCTTTTACTGATAGGTCTGTTCTTCAGAGTCTCTCCTGAGTTTGGACAGGTTCTATGATGCAGGCATCTGTTGTCTGTGGGGACTGCCTGTGTTCTAGAGTCCACATCAACAGGATTATCTCCTCAGCCCAGTGTCCAGTGGCCTGCTTTCCTTGCCCTGTGTCACCCTAAGATCTTGGTGCAGAACCTGCAGCATGTGTCTTCCCTGCTTTTCCTTTCTAACAAGCTCTGATCATCAGCTGGTCTCCAGCACTCAGGCTGCACACTCGAAAGTCAGCGTAGTTTTCTGCGGTTTTTCAGGTACATTTCTGCTACTACCCACATGAGTGTAGCCAGTTTTCCATCTAACACAGGACTCCGCAGACTGTCAGTTGGCCACTTCCTGGGGCAGCAGCCTTTATACGTACTGGGTGTAAGCAACCATGTGCTCTAAATCCTTTTCTCAACAAAGCTGCAGAGGAGAGCAGACCATGCCTCATCCTGAGTGGGCAGCCATGGCTTACCGGGGATTCCTTCTCCTCTACCTTTGGATCTGGAGCTGAGGGTTTCTTTCCATGACTCCAGTTGGACACAAAGAGGAAATTTGCCTCTCTCCATGTAATCTCCGTGTAATCCAGAGGAGGCTTTACATTCTTCGATGCTCCATTCCAGCAATGTTTTCCTTTTTTTCTGTGGAGCTCCCTTTGCAGCCAATCCAGAAAACCGAAGGGAGCAAGATGAAACACTGTGCTGAGGCGAGTAGTGAGCTTCTTTGCCTTGGCTCCCCTCCCCTCCACTCCCTGAACCCTGGGACGCAGCCTATGGGCAGTTTTCTCAGCCTGTGCTTCTGGAGTGAGTGTTGAGCTCCTAAATACCATCAGAGTCATCTCTTTGTTTCTGTCTTGATAACATTTGTCTTAGAGTCTTCTTCATCTTTTTTTAAAAACATGGTCAGTTCATACAAGTTGTGTTATGTGTCATTTATCTTCAGTTTTCTTATTTTCTAGGAACTTCCTGTAGAAAAGCCCCCCAAACCAAACAAACCTTAATTGACTAAAAGATATTGCATGCTCAACCTAGGATAAGCACTACGGCAAAGGATGCGAAATCTACCAAGCTTGCAAGACCAGTCGAAGCTGACTCAAAGGTCGTAACACACAGCTACTTCCCAGCAGGCTTCTTGCCCTGTTTAGAGTCAGGCATTCTCTTCTTCGGTGGTGCCTACATGTGTGCTGGGTTCCTGGGGGATTGAGATCCAAAGAGAAGGGTGCTAAAGACGGGCTAGATGAACTGGCTCCTCATCACGGGACTGGCAACTCAGATCCGAGTGTGGCCCTTGTGTCTGGCACATAGCAGTTAAGGGAGTGGTCGAACTTAACCTTGCAAAGCAAGTGCTCTGTTTTATCTGTAGTTCATTGTAGATTTCAGGGATGACTGATCAGATGCACTCATTTTAAAACGTGTGCTCACACACCAGCTCTTGATGCCTTTCTTGTACGTGAATTATACAGAGAGAGGCATTTAGCTAATCTCTGCCCCTTCCCCTCCCTCTTTAAAAATCACAAGCAGATTGCCAGTGTAAGGAAGAGGAAACCAGATTGGATGCGGACTCTTTTTTATGCCTCTTTTATTGTCATGTTTATACATCCAAGTGGACAGTATCCTCTCATGATCTGGCACTAATTTATAGCTGTTCTATTATGAGATACTATGTAGCAATGTATCAATGCACAGAATGCATCCCAGGCCTGTATGTAGAAATACATGTAACTCTGAATGAATCCACACCCCAGGTTTTATGCTTTAGTCTAGTAGACAGAGTAACACGTTGGCCTCTTCCCAAATACCAATATCACTTCTCCATGAGTTTTTATGTCCCCCAAAGTAAAGACTGAGGTGGTGGAAACGGCTCCATTTTATTCAGGCTGGTTTTTTGTTCTCAACCTTAAAAGTAATCTACCTCTTAAAATTTGTAGCTTGCTCCTTGTTTGGTGAGTTTGTGCCACTTTAACCTTTCACTGTCATTCCCATTTGTTACATTGCTGTTATGGGGACTTAACGTTGGAATACTGTGTAAAGCATTTGTAGCGGTTTAAAAATAAAATATTTTAAATTATTTAAATTGTTTTGAATGCTTCAACTGTATTATGTGATTTACGTTTTACATTTTTGTTTGCATTGTTAATCTGGAGAGCATTGCTGTATTGAAGTTTGCTGTCAGTTATTTTATTACTTCTTGTTGGAGAGTGCTATAAAGACATTTAATGAAAACATTAAAATTTACAATGTGACATACAAAAGGGGTTGTTGATTGATTTTAACCAATGTAGCCTTGAGAGAGAATGAGCACATGACAGAGTTTATTACAGACACCAGAGTGATGGCTGTACTTTCCCTGTTAGCATGAATACATCCTTTGCTTGTCAGATGTCTAAAAAGGATTTTTATGTTGTTATTGCAAATACCTAAGTAACTAGGGGAGACTTGGATGATACATTTTATACCATTGTAACCAATAAAAACTTTGTAAACACTTGTGAAAGGACTGTGTTTTGTCCAAAATGGGGACCAGCTAAAGGGAGGGCGCTGAGGCACTGGAGGGTTTCCCCACCTGGTCGTGAGTTGTGAGCCTACTGGGCTGCCGGCCCTCTCTTCACCTGTTTGTGTCTGGCATTTACCGAGCCTCTGCTAATTCCAGTTGCTGTATCCTGTCAAGAGGGTAGACTCTTAGCTGAACAGCAGTGTCAAGAAGTTCTTGTGGACTTTGGTAAGAGTGAAATAAAGGGTTTTTTAAAACTCGGGGGTCTCAGCCGTTTCTGGCTTGTTGGCACTTTGTGTGTGGATTGACTTTTACAGTTCTTCCAAGCATGAGTCAAAGAAATGGTACCATTTGTGATAGGTTTTTCCAAGGGCTGGTTTTTGTTTGCTTTCTTGTTTTTGAGAAGGGCCTTCCTGTAGTTCTAGCAGCTTGTCTTCCCTTGCTTCTTCAGGGAGCGAGCTGCAGGTTTGACAGCTTTCCTTAATGGGATGTTCACATTCCTACCTCCAGACTTCCACCTCAGAAACGCTGGTGAGGAGGGGGAGAGGTGCTGAGGTCAATTTGGAAATGGCCTTCAGCGTTCCTTCTTTTTAATGCTGTACTCCCAGCAGGGCCCTGTGGAAGAACCTATACCCTGGAAATAGAAAACAGTGGTCTGAGGAGACCCTTGCCTCCTACTCTGCCTCCTTGCCATTCATTGGACCCCTGTGGGCTCTCGTAAATGCCCTCTGTGCCCCTACATCTGGTGGGTTAGCCTTAGGCTAGTCTGTTTTCTGGATCTTTGTTTCCAAATGTACAAAGCAGGGAGTGGTCTTGGGGAGTGGGTGTTCCTGAATCTGGGGTATGCCTCAGTCTTCGTGGCACCCCTAGCTCTCTCTTGGCTTGAAACTCAGGTTCACAAATTTGCTAGATGGAGGAAATCCCAAGAAGCCATGTCAAGTCCATCTGGTGAAGAAGGAGCTGTTTCCTTTGGGTTGCTTTTGCCCTTTATAGAGACTGAAATATTTGTTAAACATTTAAAAACTAATAATCAGAGCCTTCTGTCTCCTACTGCTTGAGTGCCTCACATGCCATTTCCAGGCCAGCTGTAGCTGGTAGCCCAAGTGCTTCCTAGGTAGAATAATTTCTAGAGTGCACTTAGTTTGTTGAGTATGTAATATGTACCAGACTGTGTTCTAGGAGCTTTAGTATATGTCAGTGGACAGAATGGTCAAAAATCTTGGATCCCTACCCCCTAAGCCCCAGCATTCTGGAGAGATGCAGAAGCAGGCAGTTCTGTGAGTTCAAGGCTACCGTGTTCTACACAGCAAGTTTTAGACTGGCCAGGGCTATATAGTGACACCCTGTGCCCACTTCCCCTCCTCCCCTCATCCCCAAAGAAAAGGGTAATTTCCCTACCATCAGCTTTCATTTTCCTGGCAATCTTTCCTCTGATGTTCTTATTGAAGCCTCTTCACTGTTATAGTCTCCAAAGCTGGCTGGTCAGGAAGATGTCAGGTTGGAGTGCTGACAGCTTGGAGAGTCCACTCAGATCGAAGTGGTTACTAACATTTAGTGCATTTGATGTTCTTGTGGAGTTTGGTTGGATATTGAAGTTCACTTTGAGTAGATAATCATAACTTTTTTTAAAGGACGGTTTACTTTGAAAATGGGTTTGAGTGTAGGTTAGGGAAAGTAGTGTGGACAAACAGACCACATTGCAGGTCAACAGCCAGGCTGATGGTTAAGGAAGAGTTTGTTGGCATCCAGGCCTGACAACTCCTTTACCTTTCCTCCGAAAGTGGCCACCGCTTGGGGATCTAGTCTCATTGAATATTCTGGAAGAGTGGACAGCCCATTATGAGAGAACCATAGCCCCAACTTTGGGCCTGGGGCTTCTGAGGTTCACTTGGTGAGCCCTGTAGCCAGTCTCTTACTTTAGCCTAAGACCTGGGAGTGCTGGGAAGTCTGTGCTATAAAGGCTGGCAAATTAGTTGTTCAGTACACACGTGAGTTTCTGTGACTTGGAAAAAGTGAATGTGTGCAGTTCTTAATGGCTGGAGAGGGCTTTTGGGCTCTTGGACCTTCTGGTGTCACATGCACTTACAATCATCCTATGGGGCTGGGCTGGAGACAGCTCTCTGCGAGTCGCTCCTGAACCCTGAGCCTTGGCTTAGAGTTGTGTGCACTGGTGGCCAAGACTGGGGACAGGCAGCCCCGAGGGAGAAGAGGCAGGGCAGGGGCAGTGACCGCCTCACTAGACTTGGGCTTATTCCAAGTCAGATCCCTTTGGGGCCACTTCCAGCCCTTGACCGTGTCCCACAAGCAGGAGCCTCAGTCTAGTATTGTGGAATACCAAATTAGAGAAATGCGGTTCAGATTGAAGGGGAAGGTGGCTTGTGTTGCCATTTAAAATTCTAGACAAAATGAAAACGTCCAGTCACACAATGAAAAGAGAAAAAGAATGGGACAGAACTTGGGAGTGGTGTGGTCAGGGAAGACAAACTGCTGTGAAGCCGTTAGTGTCTCGAGGCCCCACCTCTGCACCCCACACGTGCTGCTCACCATCTTCCTCCTTCACGTCACCCCACATCCCTCTTTCCTAGAGTTGTTAGGAATGATCTCATAGCTTCAGGTGAATTCAGGGTGACTTGTTAGTGCTTGCCGTGTATTTGGAACTGCTAAGTATTTTAAAACTGGCCTCTTGATCATCACACGGTGAGGAAGGTTGGCGTGATTAGCAGGTCTGGGTCAGACTGGAGAGATGTGACTGTCCAGAAGGCGCACGCTCCAGTGCAGTTTGAGATTTGAAGCACCTCCAGATCGTGTCATCCTGTGGATCATCTTTATAGGTTCTAAATGCAGAGTGTAGGCCTTGATACCTTCTCCACTAAAGACTTGAGCATTAGTGAACACAGAACATTCTGTAGTTGAGGGAGTGCCCCTGGGCTGGCAGTTCTGCTCTGAAGCACGGACCTCTAGAAGGGACTGGCCTGTTTCCCTGTCACAGAGAAGGAAAATGCTTTTGCCCACCTCCCACACCAGGCAGTTCTTGTCTGCACTGGCTCAAAGTACCCACTGCCTCATCAACAGATGACTGTGACAGAAACCATGTTCATTGTCAAAACCAAGCTCATTAGCATCCTGCCCCTTGGGTTTGGCAGTCGTTCTACTAAAGAAAGCTGGGGTCGTCAGGCACCTGGACACCACCAGAAGACCTTGCCCTGTGGTTATTTAAACCCCAATGGAAGGCCAGTCCAGGCTCACCTCCCTTCCCAACAAACAGCGCCTCATGTACAGTCAAATCGGCCCATCATGCTATTTTTAACATAGAAGATTAGGGCCTGGTGGGTCTGTGTTGGACTTCATGTACTTTCTGGATTAAGCATAAGAATTTGAGAAGGGGGAACCAACATAATGATACTACATTAAATTATTTGCTACAATTCCAAAAATCAGATTTAACTTTGAGCCATGAGGAGGAGCCTGGACACACTTGTACTAGAGTTAACTTGACCTTCTGTAGTAATAGGATTTGTGTGTGCATTTCCTTTCTCTCTTGTGCCAGCTGGATTTTAAGTCTGAAGGAAAGTGATGGAAGATCCTACAAGGAGCATAGACATCTTTTGGAAAACTTGAATGTCCCGTGTACCTTCCCTTGTCCAGCTAGAAAATCAGAGCTGAGAACCAGCTAAAGCAGCTGCCTTTCTGAGGGTCCTTTGGTAGGTGCTCCCCAAGTTACTCGGTGCAGTGAGACTGGGCTATCACTTAGGAAGCAACAGAATCCCGGACTGTTGAGTATGGGTTTACACTCAGAGCAGGAACACTAGAAGCCTGCAGTGTACTCTGCTTCAATATCTAGTGAGTCTTAGCATCGGTCTTGTATAAATTTTTATCAGGACTCATTTTAAAAAGACCTGGAATTTGCTACACAGGTAAGTTAGTGATAAGAGGGTGTTTTAGACTTTAGTTATAGTCACAGCGATTTGTAAGAACAATTACAATTTAAAGCAGTACTTTGCCAAAGTATATTTCAATGTTCTTTACTGGAGGGAAGGTCTTTAAACCTCATATGGATTCAGTTTTCCTTGCGGTAACATTTTCCTCACATGTTTTTTATAACCATATCCAAACCCTTGCCAACCCAACTAGAATGGAGGGAAGGTTCAGGTGACTTCTATTTCAGTGCTGTTACTGGTTATCGATCCTAGTCCAAGCTCCTGCAGGAGTTGTGTTGCCCACTAAGAAAACAGCCTTCAAGGTGGGTTATCAGGTGTTGGGCTGTGTTCTGTACCCTGCCCTGGAACCAGAGAGCAGTCCTGTGTCCTGGGACTTTGAGGACCCCTGGGATAATAACCAGCCCTGTGGAGGAGCTGAGGTGGCCACTGTTAAGTGCTTGGGATCTCTTCTGAGTGTGTCATGGGGTTTAACTCATGGAGCTCCCCTCAGATCTGGGGGAAATAGTATTCTCATTACAGAGAACCAAGAAACAGGTCCCACACCTATGTAAGAGGGACTGGCACCTCACGGACTGACCCAGATCTGCCATACCCAGCCGTAGCGTGAAGTCACCTACTTGACTCGAGTTTGTACAGTAATATTCACTTCTGTGACTTCCCGGTGCAGACCGATGCTGATGCGATTCTCCAGAACTTGGTTTCATTTCAGGAAAGTGGAGTGGAGGAAAGAAGTGGCTGAACTACTATGATCTCTGGGATACTGTTACTAACAAGCACTATTGGCCAGCCCTGGGATGTCCACCCTGCAGAGCTAGGCCTCCACCCATTGTGGCTGTGAAAGGAGGCCTGGCAGTGACTGCTAACACCCAGTGGAAGGTGCCACTAAGTTACTGCCAGATGATCTTTAGGATCCAGCTCTGGGTGGTAAGCGAAGGACTATTGGGCCTGCGATGGTCTTAATGGTGATCACAGGAACGTTTGGAGAGGCCTGCTGGAGAAACTGATGCTCTGCTTTCTTCAGTGATCTTGTGGATTGATCTCAGGGCTTCGCACATGCTAGGTTCGGAACGTTAGCACCGCCTTACACTCCCAGTCTTTCAGTTACTAATACTGTCAAAGAGAAGAATAAATCCCAGAAGGTGCCTGAACACCTTACTGGATTGGATGGTTCCCTCCCTGACCCTTGTCCCTCTGTTCTGCATTACCATCTAAGTGCTTAAGCCTTGTGTTCTTACTGTGTGCCTCCCCTTCCTCCAGGGAGAATGCCGCCCAGCAGTTGCTTTCTCTTGTTTGTGGTGCATTTGCAGATCTAGAGCAGTTCCTGTCTTGTAGTTAATGCTCAAGAAATATTCATTGAATAAAAGATTTGAATCCTAGTTTTCTGCTATACTTGTAAAACTTGAACCTCTCCAAGTTACTCAACCTCTCTGACCATGTAAAATGGAGATGATCAGTCTGACCACAAACGATCATTGTGAAGACACCAGATAACGTCTGGAGGACACAGGCACTGCCTGCCGTAGCAAACACCCTGACTCGGCTGCTGTTGTTACTGTTGAATAATGTCCTCCTGGATCTCAGTTTGAATCTGACGAAAAGTTGTTGCTGGTGCTCAAAGTAGATGAGTCCTGATAACTGCATGAGAGCTCAGGCTGGAACATGCCCTCACTATCTTCCTCTGCCTGGAGAGAGCTCCTCATTGGCTTGCGATTCATCTGGTTCTGCTGCTAGGTACACCGGGGACCATTTGCTGTCTCAGCTGGGCCAAGGCTGTTTGTTAATGACCTGGCTGTCTCCTCCCAGGGAAGCAGACCTGTCCACCTGCCTGTCCCATCAGAACAAGAGAAAACAAGGTGTTCAAGAACTATTGCCCCAAGTGAAAGTAAGAAAAAGGATTCATTCTTATTCCATCATGCCTTGTAGCTTTCTGATGCTCATGGTTTTGAATTTCAGAGCCAGATGTAAGTCTTTGAAAGCTGCTCAGAAACATTTTGTGAGTTCCACCAAAGTATATAACCAAAGACTGCCCAGCCTCACTGAAATGATACAGGGATGGCCTGTAGTACTGGAAGGTGCTAGTTAGCCACTGTTTTGAGGGTATTGCCTGTTTTAACCCATTTGGTCTTCAGAAAACCCTGTGAAGTGCTTGTATGTTCTGTATAACAAGTGGGGAGACTGAGGCACAGGAAAGTCAGGCACTTAACCTGAGGCCACACTTAGGTGGGGCCAGGAATCTAGTCCAGGCAGCCATATTTCAGTCTTGTGTGCTGCCCCTGGTCATTGTCATATCTTGGTCATATCAAGGAGGCATCTTCCTAAGAAGCAAGGATTCCTGGCTTACTGGGAAGCACCAGCCCACTTGGAGGACCTGAAAGAGGTCCACAGTGGTCTTCCTGGAAGAGACCCATGCTGTGCCTGCTTGGGAAGTCTGCCTGGGAGCAGTGCAGGCCGCTGTGTTTCTGTCTACCCTGCTTTGTTAGGAGGTGCAGAGCCAGGTCCTGACCTCTTCTAAGGATGAAGCCTTAGACTGCTGTCCATAGCAAACTTCCTAAGCCGTGGTCAGCAAGGACATGGGAGCAGGTCCCTGCAGTCCTGCACGGATCTGGACTCTGGGTTTGGGGCCCCATTGGGGTGAAAGAGGGTGGTGAAGGACTCAGGAAGGTAGGGTGCATCCCAGGTGTTCACTGCCACAGTCACACTCTGGGAGTCCCTTCCTGGACTTTTTTTTCCCTCATCCTTCCTCCATGGCTCAGGTAACCATCAACTAATACTCCACCGTAGAAAGGGAGGTCCTCAGAACACACAAGACACAGGACACCTTGTCTGGAGACTTGAGATGTGATGTTCCCTTTACCAGGGTATGCCCTACAGTTCCCTCTCCGGTCTGTCAGTTACAGTGTGGGCAGCACTTCTGTCTAATAGATGTGGTGGGGAGCCAGACGGTAGTTCCGCTGATGCTGTCTGTGGACAAGGAGGTAGGTGGCTCCAAGAGAATACCCTTGAAAAATCTGTTAGCCAAGTATGAGGGGATGACCATTTGGGTCCAGTGCTATGAGTCCTTTCTGCGGATGCTGACAGTGAACATCTTAATTCTGCCACAGAGCAGTTGTCTGTAGTGTCCCCCCAGCCTTTAACCTGGGTTTAGGACAAGGCTTCTGTTCGGTGCTGGAGACTACCTGGTGTCTCAGTCTTGATAGCTTTAGGCACCTGGTCCTTTGGGGCCCCAGGATGTCCCTGTAGCTAGTTACTTCCTGATCAGTTCAGTTTCTCTTCTGTTGGCTGTGGAAACTTCCAGAATTTCTAATAGTGTGTGGGTTGGTAGCTTTGTGTTCTCTACTGTGGCCATCTTCATGTTTTAGGCTTCTTTGAGCTTTACGAATGACTGGCTTCACTGAGGAAAGAACTGTTAGAGTGCAGGTAGAAGTGTCAAATGTAATTAAAGTGGCTGATGTGTGAAATTACTTCATCACTGTCCTTAATGAAGTGTTGGTATTCTTCCATCTATTCTAAAGTCAGAGATAGAGCCCATTAGAGCCAGCTGCTAGCAGGTGTTTTTCTGAATGGTGATGTGGTCAGGTGACAGGAGTATATCTATTGCTCATTGAGTCTGAACGGCCTTGCTGATTTCAGTGTGAGAAAGTAGCACTTCCTGTCTGCACTCTGAGGTCCTGAAGGCCACTTGGTGGACCCTGTACCACAATTGCCTGGTGATTTATGGAAAATTCCAGAAGTACTAGACCTTAACCTCTGGGGTGGGACTGAAGTCTTTAGTATGCCAGCTTCTCAAGTCGTGGCCAGACTTCATGGCCAGACTTCAGAGTTCTTTCTCTCTTATCAAGAAAAAAAAATGTGACTGAGATATATTATCCTTCATTTAATTTCTTCCAGGTTTTAATTCTAAATTCGCCCCCCCCCCCGTGTTTAAAATCTCTCTCTGGTCTAGCATTGTTCAATTCTTGGATGCTTTCATTTATATACCCCTCAATCTTTATAACCCTCTAGTGACAGATAAGGCCAGGACAATTGGAAAGTCAGGATGTGTCCGGTGTCAGAACTGAGGAGTGGCTGGCTTGTCTACTGTTTCTGCCTTTCTTTGAGGAGGAAACAGGACTTTGGATGGTGACTTGGAATGACTTGGTGCAGATCCCTCTCTACCTGTACATGGTCATCTTGCTACCCTAGCACCCACCACAGCTCCAAGTACTTATGCAGACTCAGTACTTGTGGACTAACGGAATAAAAAGAAAAAGGAATAGAAAAGTTGCCAGGGTTGGCAAGAGCCCTCAAGACATATTGGCTTAAAATGTGAATCTTGGAGCAGTTCATAGATGAGCAGTTAAAATCTAGTTGAGGGACTGGAGAGATGGCTCAGTGGTCTTTAAGAGCACTGGCTGCTCTTGTAGGAGACCTGAGTTCAGTTCCCAGCACCCATGTGGCAACCAACAACCGTCTGTAACTCCAGTCCAGGGAATCCAACGCCCTTTTCTGATCTCAGTGGGCATTGCACAACACGAGTGCACTTACATATGTGCAGGCAATACACTCACACACATAAGACAAGAATAAAATATTTGAAACCAAGTTGAGAAGAAAGGACTAGTTCTTTAGTCCTGACTGATTACAAACTCAGCTAATGGGTTAGTTACTTGGTTAGGGTTGCATAGTGTAGGCTGGAGAGATGGCTCCGTTGGCAAAGATTTGCCCTATAAACATGAGTACCGGAATTCAATCCCTAGAACCCACAAGGAGGCAGAAACAGGTAGATTTCCTGGTCATCAGTCTAACCTAATTAATGAGCTCTCAGCCAGTGAGAGCCACCCTGTTTCAAAGGAGGTGGTCAGAGTTGCTGAGGACACCTAAGGTTGTCTCCTGACCTTCACACACACTTGCAGTCATAGATACCCAAATAAAACCTGTGATGCTGATGAATAAACAACAGAGTAGTTGTGTGCTGCTCAAGCACTGGCCACTGGTTCGCAGGCTATGCTGAAGTCATCTCCTCTTCCCGTTCCCTGCCAGTGCCAACCCAGGTTCTCACAGGCGGATGTTGACCCCAGTGACCCTGAGCATGCAGAGTAGAGATAGCCACATTTGTCTTCAGAGTTTTCACTTCTTTT
Organism: Eospalax fontanierii; assembly: GCA_035773235.1. Lineage (NCBI taxonomy): Eukaryota > Metazoa > Chordata > Mammalia > Rodentia > Spalacidae > Eospalax > Eospalax fontanierii. The sequence continues at coordinate 9,522,385 of CM069553.1, forward strand.
CACTGCCAGTTTTCAGAGCTGAAAACAGGGTCCTCCCTACTTTATCCTGTCTCCCCACACTGCACGCCCAAGGACTCGGGCTTCCCAGTGGAGCCATCGAGAACGGATGCTGTTTCTCTTGTGTCTTCTGGTTTCTTTCTCTTTTTCCTTTCTCTCTTTATTTCTTTTTCTTTTTCTTTTTTTTTTTTTTTTTTTGAGGCAGGGTCTCCCTGTAGCCCCCCTCTGGCCTGGAATTCACTGTGTAGACCATGCTGGCCTGAATCTCCCAGAGATCTGCCTGCCTCTGCCTCTGCCTCCCGAGTGCTGGGATTAAAGGCCTGCGCCACCACGTCCACCTTTTAGGAAGCCCCTTCTTGTTAGTCTCCACACTGTTTGATTTTGCAACACTGTACATCCTTGGCTGGGCCGTGTTTGAACATGGGCAGCCTGGCGTCACTCACCTTGGAGATGGCTCCATCACGTCTGTGAGTCAGAGCTGCTGCAGTAAAGCAGCTGATGAAATCAAAGGGTCACAGATGGGTGCCCTGCAGATGAAGAAAGCACAGGTCTCCTCAGTCCCATGTTGGGACGTGTGATGTCGAAGGGGTATCTGGCATGAGAGAACTTGGAAACCACAAGTACCTGGGAGGGCCAGCCAGCAGGGAGTCTCTGGAAACCCTTCTGAACTTTTAAGACAGCAGCAGTGGGTAGAATTACACAGTTAACACTCGGTTGCCTGTAGTGTAGTCCCAATGTACCATTGATGGGTACATCCGTTGCCTCTGGAAAACCTGGCTGCCCTCGTGGGTAGAGCCTGGTGTTTGGTTCCCAGCGGCCTAGTTAAGTCTGTACCCAGGGCCAGTCATTCATACCACACTGGTACGTATTGTTGTACTTGTATAACTTAATTAGATATCTGAATTAATGAGAGCAGATTTGTTCATAAGAACAACTTTGGAAAAGCACATAGTAATTTGCTTAAAAATCGCAATCCAGTTTGGCGTGGGTGAGGAATAACTCATAACATCCGTGGGTGGGGCAGTGGATAAGGTGCCTCGCTGTGCAAGCTTCTTCAGATCCCCAGAAATAGCGGCACAGGCCTGTTACCCAGGAGCTGTGGAAGCGGATCAGGTGGAT